>CM053035.1:184461085-185888585 GCA_028564925.1 Lithobates sylvaticus | reverse complement strand
GAACCGCTGATGCCCTGCAGCAAATGTTTGTGGGGCGGTCGGCAAGAGGTTAAAGGGGTTGTAAACCCTCATTCTATGCATTAAAGTGGAAAAACCTCCTGTGATGCAGCAGCCCCCCCCCCCTTTTAATTACCTGAACCCGGTCCTTTCAACGACGGACGGGCACACCAGCTCCAGCCGGTGTCTCGGGTTCCGATTGGATAGATAGCAGCGCAGCCATTGGCTCCTGCTGCTGTCAATCAAATCCAATTATGCGGGAGCCGGGCCGAGTCCTGCTGTCTGTGTCAATGGACGCAGCAGCAGGACACACAAGTGCACCCACGCGAGTGCCCCCGAGGGAGAGCGGCTCTCCAATGGGGCACTCGGGAAGAGGAAGAGAGGAGGATCTGTGCAAAACCAACTGCACACAGGAGGGAAGTATAACATGTTATTTTTTTATTTATTTTTTATTCAAACCTTTACATATCCTTTAACCACTTCAGCCCCGGAAGAATTTACCCCCTTCCTGACCAGAGCACTTTTAGCGTTTCGGCACTGCGCCGCTTTGACAATTGCACAGTCGTGTGACATTGTACCCAAAACAAAATTGACGTCCTTTTTTACCCACAAATAGAGCTTTCTTTTGGTGGCATTTGATCGCCTCTGCGGTTTTTATTTTTTGCACTATAAACAAAAAGAGGGAATTTTGAAAAAAAAAAAAACATTTTTTTGCTATAATAAATATCCCCCAAAAATATATAAAAATGCATTTTTTTCCTCAGTTTAAGCAGATATGTATTCTTCTGCATATTTTTGGTAAAAAAAAAAAAAACACACATTGAGCATATATTGGTTTGCGCAAAAGTTATAGCATCTACAAACTAGGGGATAGATTTATAGCATTTTTATTATATATTTTTTTTTACTAGTAATGGAGGTGATCTGCGATTTTTATCGTGACTGCGATATGATGGCGGACACATCGGACAATTTTGACACATTTTTGGAACCATTGGCATTATTACAGCGATCAGTGCGATAAAAATGCATTGATTACTGTAAAAATGTCACTGGCCTTTAAAGGGGTTAATACTGGGAGGTAATTCTAACTGAAGGGGGAGGGGACTGACTAGAGGAAGTGACAGATCGTGGTTCCTAGCTAATAGGAACACACGATCTGTCACTCCTGTCAGAACAGACTCGTCTCTGTTTTGGGTCTCCTGGAGAGAGAGATATATATTCTCATATATATATATATACACACACGGATATCTTGTTACACCCACCTTGTTACACCCACCAGAGTCTTGCATTTCACATTTTTTAACAGTAAACTGAGTTTATATAGTGAAATACACTATTTTGAAATCCCTCAAACTGTTCCGATGTTTCTTTTTCAAAGCAGCGGTGTTCTGTCATATTAACAAACCTGTAAGATCAGCAGGCTTGCCGCTGCTTTTAAAATTCAACATCTAAACAGGCAGACGGATTTTTAAATACTGCATTTCACTATATAAGCTCTGTGTACTGTAAATAAGTGTGAAATGTAAGACTCCGGTGGGTGCAACAAGATGTCCGCTTGCTGCCTTCTCAATGTATCCTAAGACCCCTTTCACACTGAGGCGTTTTACAGGCGCTAAAAAATGGTGCCTGTAAAGCGCCTCACCTTTCACTCCGATGTGAAAGTCCGAGGGCTTCCACACTGGAGCGGTGCGCTGGCAGGACGCTCAAAGTCCTGAAAGCAGCATCTGTGAGGCGCTGCAGGAGCGGTGTAGCAAGATGGTGGCGACGGAACGTCACTTCTGTTACAAAATCTGACTAAACACCGGCATGGAGGCAGGAGGGTGTGCTTAGCTAAGAAAACCCCTCCCCCCTCCTAAAGACTCCTGGGATGTAGGACAGCATTTGCCTAGGCATGTAAACAGGAAGTAACCAAAAAAATGTAAACACAAGTAAATATGATATACTTCCCTATATAGTTTCTAATGCTAGCAGCATAATGATTAAAAATAATCCATATTGATTGACAGAGTGAAGTTCTGCTTTAATGAATACAAAGCGGCACCGATTAGTGTCTTTGATATCCACCCATATCTCTCGATCTACAGAGCCTTGTCACATACCATGATGTTGGCATGTTTTATTTTCATTGTATGTTTACTTTGAATTGTTCAGGCTTGTAACATGCTTTACAGTGTTTTTAAACAGCTACAATAATGTTTACAGAACATGTAGAACCGATGAAGGCGAGATTCCTTCTCCTCGATTTACCACACACACACCGCTCACCACACATTTCTGTGGCTCACCGTACTCCTGCTGAGGTTTCCAAGATGGCCACTTCCTGCCTCTCTGAATGACACACACTTCACCAAAGTCTTTCCACACCATGTGATATGATCGTTTTAATAAAAAAAAGGTGTCCAATCTAACAGTCAGCATCTGATAAAGGAACTATTACACGGCTTTGTTTAGAACTCTCCAGACATTGTTGCCCCTTTTCTAACCTTTCCATATTCATGCTGCTGAACCGGTCCACAACGCACAGCAATGCATAACACGTGTGCTGCCGTCCATTGTGGTTGTGCACTGCAATGCTTTATAATGACAATTTTTTTTCTTTTTTTTTTTTTTTTTAAGAAACTCCGCTTTCAAAGGATATGTAAAGGTTCTTTAACCTCCCTGGCGGTATTAGTTCAGATTTTAGGTGCTGAAAGCGGTACAATTATTTTGCATGTTGCAATTCTTAGAAATAATTCACTTAAATCCGTCCAAACAAGAGTCCAATAGACATCCCAGGTATGATAAAGTTTGAAATACAAATCATAAATTATAATATAATATATTAAAATAACTATAAAAAATTATAACAAATAATAATAAAAATTATTCAATAATGCAATCAAATCAAAAACACTGAAATTTGCTCAGTTGCAGAATTGTCGCTGTCATTACTTTTATTGTTTGATGACCAATTTCCCCACAAATCACTATCGCTCAATTCTGCAAGTAATTCTAATTTATTATCGCCGTTTTCTAGCTGGTCCAAAAGCATTTTTTTTTGGTTGCTATGGGCAATCTCTAGTTTCCTGGCATAAAGAATGGACAAAACCACTAGGGACAAAAGGGGATGTGTAATTATTTGATACAGTACTGTAATCTGCAAGATTACAGTATACTGTATCTATACTGTGTTTTTTACTTTTTGAATTTGGCGCTTGTCGCAACGCTCGCAGGGAACGGAGCTCGGCACTGTGACAGATCGAGCGAGACAAGGTGGCTCGCAGATCACAGCGGGGAGACATCGCAGGATCCAGGGGACACGGTAAGTAAACCTGTACATGGATCCTGAGATGCGATCCCGAGTCTGGCTCGGGAATACCGCTTTTGGTACTGAAATCTCACCCCGAGCCAGACTCGGGAATACCGCCAGGGAGGCTACAACAAAAAAACCAAACCATGTCATACTTGCCTCCTGTGTGCAGTTGGTTTTGCACAGAGTGGCCCCGATCCTCCTCTTCTGGGGTCCCTCTGCAGTGCTCCTAGCTCCTCCTCTTCTTGAGTGCCCCATTGGAGAGCCGCTTTCACTCGGGCACTTGTGCAGGCACACTACCGTGTCCTGCTGCTGCATCCATTGACAGACAGCAGGACTCAGCCCCATCCCCGGCTCCCGTGTCATAGGATTTGATTGACGGCAGCGGGAGCCAATGGCTGTGCTGCTATCAATCTATCCAATCAGGACCAGAGACACCGGCTGGAGCGCTCATCCCTGTTGCTGGAAAGACCGGGTTCAGGTAAGTAAAAGAGGGGCGCTGGGGGGGCTGCTCCATCACAGGAGGTTTTTCACCCTCATGCATAGAATGCATGAAGGTGAAAAACCTTGAAGGTTTATAACCCCTTTAAAGCATAACTCCACTTTTGTTGGGGAAAAAAAAAAACATTCCCCTCTGGGTGATCTATGTACATTGCAGGGATTAACGAACTGTGTTGCAGATGCCAAGTGCCCCCAGAGCAAAGATCTTGCTGTGGGGGCACCCCCACTCCTGAGCCACTACCCTGTCCATTCACACAGACCTGCGGCTCTGCCCCAACCCCGCTCTCTCTTTATTGGCTCGCTGGCTGCGATTAACAGAAGCAGGAGCCATTGGCTCCCACTGCTGTCTCAGCCATTGAGGGAGAGTCCTCAGAGAGCACATCGCTGGATTGCGATGGGGCTAAAGTATTTGGGGGGGGGGGGGGGGCTGTTTTAAAGGATAAGTTCAGCTTTAGGAGCAGTAACTAGACATGTGCTCTGATTCCTCTTGTACCAAATTGTAATGTAACTAATGTCTGCCCCCATGTTGTAAAGCGCTGTGTAAACTGTAGGTGCTATGTAAATCCTGTATAATAATAATAATAATAATAATGTGCATGATGAAAAAACTTGTTTCGTTAACCTAGTAATTAAATTTCGTATTAGGAATGCGTAATCAGAATATTTTTTGTATTTACCGATTTTTTAGATTTGAAACTTTCAAAAAGGAGTTTAGACCTCCTTTGTCTCACCCCCATCCCCTCCAACTCTATGATCATTGTTTCTGTAGGTCCTGCACTATAGGGGAGCATTCTAATGAAATTGAGGACCCATAGCTTTCCCAGAATCCCATGGTGCAGCTGTGTGATGTCACCAGCACTTAGGCAAGAGGACAGGAAGCGAGAATCCAGGGTAAATAGATTTTATTTATAACTGGTAACATTTTGACTTTTTTGCCTAGTGTTTTTACATGGGTGAGAGTGATGTGGTGTTTGTCTGCTTTTGGGCTCACACCATATACTGCAAAGAGTCGACATGTCTCGCGTTTCTTTTTTTTTTTTTTTTTTAATCCTTCACATTTACATATTTATGTGACTTGAAGTCATAGGACAGAAGGCCATTTACCTTGTCCTTGCCTTGGGACTCCAATGGGCAGCACAGCTCCAACCCTGTTGGTGTGAACAAGACACAAGGATAACCATGGAAATAAAATGGAGCCATGGAAGCCCCTAAAACCAGCGTTCTCAATATGCAAATTATGGGTCACGGATCCCAAACTGGAGCTCTATTAGGCCCCACCCTGTAGGGAGGGTTGCTGTTAGAAACCACTGAGCCCATACAGAGAACCTGACATGGGGCCCTATAAAGCCAATGGTTCAGTTATGAATGGACACAGTGAGTGATTGGTACTGATCACTGTGTGTTCATTCAGGAACGGAAGGGGATGGTAAATACATTTACTGGACCCTTCCCCCCCTCACTCTTCATCTTGAAGGATTCTATTGTGTGCTTGTAGCTGCCTGTGGGACAGAGAGGAGGGAAGCAGGCAGCACTGCGGGGGTAAGCGGGGCACACAGGGGGGCCTGGGCAGCAGGGGGAAACATAATATGGTGCACAGTGAGAGTAATGGGTATGGCCGGGGGGGGGGGGGGGCAATTACTGCAGCTGATCCCCTGTATGGCTCTCTCTGCAGCAGTTACAAGCCAATGGAAGAAGCTTTCAGCTGCTGCAAAGAGCAATACAAGGGATTGGTTCCAGTAATTGCCCCGCCCATTGTTGATCACCCTCCCTGCTCATATCAAATTCACCCTGCTGGCCCAGGTCCCATACAGCAGGACCGGTGGTACCTCCACAGCCCTGCCTGTAGGCCAAGCCGTTCTATTGAAGAGGCTCAGCTCATTAGGAGATCTAGTAGTGGGGGCATGGAGGAGCTCATTATCACCTCTTAGAAGTCCAGAACTGACATTGTAAGCATATCTTTTAATTATAAGGTCATCTATTAGCACTCGCTTATATTTTATGACAGCCCTGTGAGATTTATAGGGAAATAAATGAGGGAACTAATAGTAGGAGCCCACCAAAGATTATAGTATCACACAATTATATCTAAATGCAAAATAGATGAGTAAATCTGCAGAATTTTATGAAAATGGAGGTACAGAAATATTGGCGTAACGTAGAGCTGCACGATTCTGGCCAAAATGAGAATCACAATTATTTTGCTTAGAAAAAAAAATGATCACGATTCTCGCGACGTAAAATCTTTCACATTATACCAAAAATTGGCTAACTTTACTGGTTATTTTATTTATTTTTTTAAATTCATTAAGTAATTTTGTAAAAAAAAAAAAAAAATTTCATTTAAATGAACGCTGCACAAACAGTGTGACATAAAATATTGCAACAGCCACCATTTTATTCTCTAGGGTGTCTACTAAAAAAAATATACATAATGTTTGGGGGTTCCAAGTAATTTTCTAGCAAAAAAAAAGATTTTAACTTGAAACCAACAAATGTCAGAAAAAGGTTTAGTGTTTAAACTTTCCTGATTTACACCCTCTAAGTCTGTTCCATTGACAAATTGTTACAATGTTTATACTTAAGTTCAACTGATAAAAAATGTTTTGATTCTTGGCAGACTGCCCAATTTTTCTCTTCCTTTCTTTTGAAGGCTGTGGCAGAAGAGAAGAGCAGAGAGAATTCTTTGCATAGAAAGAATTGTGAAACACTTTATAGTCAAGATCGAAATAACGATTCTTGACGATTAATTGTGCAGCTCTAGTGCAACGCTTACATTATAAATAATATCCATATTATGCTTCATCATATTTTTTTCTTTTTTCGTTGATTGGTTTTGCATAGAAATAATAGAAGTAACACCATCAGCCCCCTGCAGGGCTCAAAATTGAAATACAAAAAACACAAGGAAGACCCCCCCATTTCAGGCAATCCCACCCGGGAGAAACTCCACCCATTTGGATACAGGAAAACCCCTAAAGGGATATGAGGCAAGAAAAAAAAAAATTATAGGAGTAGCACATCAACAAATGCAAAGGTAGACCCCAGAACATTTAACATAAAAGAGCAACCGTAAGCCTATGCAGGAAATATTAAACACATCTCAGACTCTCTAGTTAGAAAGAAGTCTTTCAAAAAGGTAAGTGGTAAAACTTGAAAGGTATTTACCAGGACTATTTACACTTCATCTATATACCCTTCATGGCATACTACATTCTAGCCACAACAGGTTAAAAAAAAAAAAAAAAAAAAAAAAGACAGCTCTATGTGGCAGTATCGCCTAACCAAACTTGCCAGACTTTCTCAAACTTTTTCCGGCATCCCCTACTTAGGTTGGTAGTTTGGAGATTGGAACCACCTTATTCATGAGCCCCTTCCAATAGGTCATCCGGCCATCAGGGAGGGTGTCACTGTTTTTTTTCCAGTAAAGAACTCTTGCCTGCGCAAACTAGCAGTAGACCAAGTAGAGTGCGTTGAGCCCTAGTGGGCACCAGACCTTCCACAAGACCAAGAAGGCACACTGGTCACCATCATTGGCATTGGTAAGGAACTCCGCTATACCTTGCAGGACCATTCTCCAGAAGTCCTGAGCCACTGGACAGTACCAAAAAGATATGCACAAAAGGTAGCTGGTGAGTGAGCATTGCCAACACTCCGCTGAGACCTATTCTGAATAATTTTGTTGGGTATAATATATCCTGTGTAGGAGATTGAACTGAATTAACCTGTCTCTTGGCGACACCAAGTGAGAAAATGGAAAACTCCACATATCATCCCAGTCCTCCCCAGTCAAGTCTGGGACCTCCTTCACCCACTTCTCCCCACATTTTGTTACCAAAGGGGGAGGAACAGGGAAGAGTTAGTTATAGAGTTCGGAAAGGCTTTTTGAGAGTATCATCACACAAGAGGTTCTCCAAAGTTGAGGACTTGACCTCTACCCTAGTGGAGACAAAAGCATGTCAAAGTTGAAGGCATCTAAAAAAAAAGAATAAGGATTGGGCAAATTAAACAGTTTTTAAAATTGGCAAATGACGACAGCTCACCTCCTCTAGTGATGTCTCCTAGCGTTTTAATCTCTTTGGAAGCCCAAATAGGGTCAGGTACGGTTGCAAATTGGGGGAGCCAGGGGTTCACCCACAATGGAGAGGCCGATGAAAAGGAGCCAGAGGTAGGCGTCCATAAACCCTGCATAAAGTCCCATGCTTTGCTTCATTATATCTTTAAGGTGACCATACACAGCATACAACAAAACAGATTAGGTCTACTTATCACATAATATTTTAGGCTAATAAAACACAACTGGGAATTTTACTTGTTTTCATATAGGTCTAGAACCAAAAGATCGATATAAAAATGCCATCTGCCCCAACACAACGTAACAAATCCTACGTCTGCTACGTCATGCATTCTCCTTTTCAGCCCCCAGAGAGCCCTTGTCAGTGTCCCATTACCATCTCAGCTATTTCCAATTACCGAACGGCGCTCGTGGAAGGAAACTCCTAAATCCTGGCTATTACGATTCCCTGGAGGTCTGGAAACCTCCACTCTACATTACCGCCTTAATATCCATTATTTTTAGATTGCTATCATATTTCCCCGTACACGAAGAGCAAAAGAAATAGAGGGAAATAATTGGCAATCGCGGATATTAAAAGAAAATATATAAAAAGTTGCCTGATACTGCCAAGGAAAATGAGATTTGTTATGAAGTCGGGGCACTGGATGTAATATTGTCGAGTCGCGGAAGGCGGCATTTCAATTTCAAAACTGACAACCTGAATCTTTTAGCGCCAGCTCTGAGCGATGCAGAAAAATTTGGCCCGGGGCAACTAAATGCCACCTCGATCATCTGATGTCTTGATATTAATAAAGCAGCCCCGGCTAAAAAGTGGAGCCTTTTATCTCCCCGAAAAAAATAAAAAAAATAATAATTATTAATAATAATGATCAGCAGTCCGTCTGTTATACAGCATTTCCATAGAATCTAATGATTGCAAGGTGTACAGGATAGGGCAGGAATGAATCAACCGGAATAAGCAATTTTTACCTGTATTTCCTCTTTTAAAGAGAACCTGTCTATAAAAGTTTCCAAACAATACTACATTAGCAAAGGTACCTTGTGTCAGCAGATCACAGCCTGAGATAGCTTTAACCACTGGAAGGTTTTACCCCCCTTCATGACCAGGCCCTTTTTTTTGGCGATACGGCACTGCGTTATTTTAACTGACAATTGCGCAGTCATCCAACGATGTACCCAAATAAAAGTGATGTCCTTTTTTTCCCCCCACATAGCTTTCTTTTAGTGGTATTTGATTACCTCTGTGGTTATTAATTTTTCCTCCTTAAAACAAAAATAGAGCAACAATTTTGAAAAAAAACTATTTTTTACTTTCCGCTATTAAAAAAAACACAGCCCAAAAAATTTTTTTTTTTTTTTTTTAAAAGTCAAAAAAAAAAAAAAAAAAATCTAAAAATGTCTTCATGAATTTAGGCTGATATGTATTCTACTACATATTTTTGGTAACAAAAATACCAATAAGCGTATATTGATTGGTTTGTGCAAGTTATAGCGTCTACAAAACTATGGGATATTTTTATGGAATTTTTATTTATTCACTTTTTCTACAAGTAATAACGGCAATCAGCGACTTATATAATCGGGACTGCGACATAGTCCCGACACATTGGACTCTAAGTGACACCAATACAGTGATCAGTGCTAAAACAAAATATGAACGGTCACTGCACTAATGGCACTGGCAGGGAAGAGGTTAACATCAGGGGCGCTCAAAGGATTAAATGTGTTCCCTGGGAGTGTTTGCCAACTGTGAAGGTGGGTGCTTTAACTGTGGGAAGACAGATCAGTGTTCCTGCTTAGCAGAAACACAGGATCTCTGTCTTCCCTACTAACAGAATGACGATCTGCCTTGTTTACATTGTTCTGCCTCTGTCGGAAACGATTGGCGGGTCCCAGCGGACATGGGGTCTGCTGGACCCGCTAATTAGACAATCACAGCAGGAGAAGGTTGCCAGCGACACGCATGCGTGCTGCAGACTCGGAAGGGCAGAATTACGTACCTGGACATGATTTTGCCCAGAGGAGCCGCCGCCCGCAGTAAATATACGTGGGGCCGTCGGCAATCAGTTAAGCAAACTAGGCACCTACAGGTGATAATGAGGTGCCCTATATAATTAAATCGGTCACACATTAATTGCCCATCAGAAAAGCAAATAATAATGACAGTCTAGGCCCACTGATGACTAGTGGGGTCAATTGCTGGGCTACATCAACATCTATAAAAGGTGACAATGCCTTTTATTCTTCTCTCCCTCTACTGATATGCTGATGTTATGACGCACCAATCTCCTCCGGCCAGCAGGAGTAGCGCTAAAGCCAAGCAAGCCCATAGACTGGACTCAAAGTGCTGAGAATCCTAGGAGTCGTAGTTTGAGACGGAAGCCATATAATGGGACAAATAGACTCCTTACACTACAGATCCCAGTACGCACTGTGCAGTTGGAGATAATACCAGGAACCTTTACACTTACACATCACTTGGCAACGCATACACTTACCATGAAATCATATATCTAATACTAGGTCCCCTTTAAGGTTTAGTTTTAGGGGTTGAGTTCATATTATGGGATAGGTTTAAGTTTAGAGGAAGTGAGCAGGCCACCATTTCTGACCTCTTGGTTAAGGGTTGGAGATGCTTCTGGATATAGGCTTGGTTCCCACTTGAAGTACCAAATGAACATGAAGTACCAATGTTCCGGTAATGATCCGTCTACGTTATTTGGCACTTTGGCAATAAAGTAACCATTCTACAGAAGTTCTTCCTTCCATGGTGTGCGACCAATTCTCCTTTTCTTCAATTCCCATAACGGTGGTGAGCCGGGGCCAGCACCCACGGGGAGATCTTTATCCACAGTCTGAGTGGTGTTACACTCTTTCTGGACTTGTTTCACACTCAATCAAGTATCACACCTGTTCCCACACCCGCGGCCGAAAAGCGCTTTTTTGCAGACACAGGGGCACCCCCAAGTATCTAAACACGCAATTTTTTCCAGAAATCGCATTGGTGCAAAAAAGCACATCTGTGGTTTTAAAAAAGTGCATTGTCATTTTTCCTGCGCTTCCCACAGGTACAGCAGCCCATTCAAGGCAATGGGCTGCTGTGCCCACACCAATGCACCAAAAACACAGATGTGCACCTAGCCATAATGCATAAAGTACATAGTGAAGCACTGAAATCAAAAAGTTTTCTGGCCAACTGAAAACTACCTTCCCTACCAGGCCTGGTCACAGTATTCTTGTTCAATATGTTTATTGAATTTTACAATAAAAAAAGAAAAAAAAAAAAAAAAAGAATATAACATTATATTGACATGTACATAAGATTCGGAAATTAAGGAACATTGTCATACATTTGATGATACCACCTCACTCAGATAATACAAGAAAGAGCTTAAATATATGCAAAAGTAGTTGAAAAAGAATCAAGAACAAACTCTATCCTATTAGAGAGTATAAGACCCTAAGAAGAAAAAAAAATTTAATGGAGACAAAAATTGAATTCCCTCAGTTATCTGTATCAATTGAGTCATGCCTCCAGACCACCCAACCACCCCAAAAGGGAGCCTGGTCACAGTATTCCTTCCTCCCAGAACATACTGTATTTATTGGCGTAGAACACTCACTTTTTCACCATGAAAATCAGGTGCGTGTTATATGCCAATACAGGAGGTCCCCGACTTACGAACGCCCGACCTACGAACGCCCGACCTACGAACAACCCCTACTTACGAACGGGGCGCTGCGGGGACCCTCCGCCATTTTTCGCAGTTTTTTTGCCGTCTTCTGGCCGTTCTGCGCATACGGAGCCTCGGAAAATGCCGGAAATGTCCGTAATTGGCCGCGCATACGCAGAACGGCATTAGACGGAACATCGGAAATGTTCGTAATTGTCGGTCTGCGCATGCGCGGCCGACATACGAACATTTACGACTTCCGTGCAGGCGGGCAGTCCCTAAGAGTTCGTAACTCGGGGACCCCCTGTACTTCAATTTTAGATGCCTTGTTGGGGACAGGGAGGGGGGCTGCATTGATGGCAATGGTGTGGCTGCTGCATTGATGGCAATGGGGAGGCTGCATTGATGGCACTTGTGAGGCTGCAGATGGGCATTGATCAGGCTGCATTGATGGCAATGGTGAGGCTGCAGATGGGCACTGACCCTTATATTGCTTCAAAGTTCCTTATTTCAATTTTTTTTTTTTCCCTGAAACTTCCCTCTTCAAATGAATGTGCGTGTTATACGCCTGTGCGTGTTATACGCCGATAAATACGGTACGTCAAATTAGAAAGGGAGAAGGAAGCAGCGTGAATTCAAAATAACTCCGAGCTATCTTTAATAACATCTCTGGAGCAATGATAATGAGATATTTGCTCTGGATCTCTAAGCTACACGGATACTCTTATACAGAACAATAGCCCATGCTGTTCATACAGTGTGCGATCTGAAGGCCTGCAACTCGGTACATCCATCCACGCCTGGACCCGTCTATCGAGACATCAGAGATAAGAGAAAAAGAAACCAAAAAATAAAAAAAACGGCTAATTAATTCTCTAAAGGAGAGATCACGTTTGATGCCCCGTATTAACATTGCAGTCATGTCTTTAATTTGCAGAGAGCTGCGGAGGCACTTGCGGGGCCCTCGCTGAAAGACATAAAAAAAAAAATACAACACATAGCTGATGAATGTTCTCGGTCCATGCTGATTTGAGCTCTGGCCGTGGATTATTATTATTCAAATGCGTGCTGATTTCAGCTGAAACCGTGAGCACGCTGTTCTGAAGAGAGATGGCGGCTCTCATCCCCTAAAGGAATAACCTCGTATCTCGGCTCATGCCAGTTCACTCTGCTTTAGTTTCGGAGGCACACGGTATAAATGAGGCAGAAGACGAGCCTTCCAAACTTCTCCGACAAACTCAACTTTATCTGCGCGGAGAATGAAAAGGGCACTGCGCTTCTCCAAAGCCACGGGCTACAGACGGATGAATATTTCAGAGGGCTGCAAAACACGTCAGCATAAAATGCATCGTCCACCAAGCCGCCGACTCTCAAACTCATACATGTGATGTTTGTTGTGCAACATTAACATTTTTTTTTAACCACTTGCTTACCGGGCACTTAAACCCCCTTCCTGCCCAGACCAATTTTCAGCTTTGGGCGCTGACGCACTTTGAATGACAATCATGCGGTCATACAACACTGTACTCAAATGAAAATTTTTATCATAATTTTTTTCCCACAAATAGAGCCTTCTATTGGTATTTAATGACAGCTGGGATTTTTATTTTTTGCTAAACAAAAAAATATGGAAAATTTTGAAAAAAAAAAAATCATGTTTAATAGTTTGTTATAAAATTTAGCAAACAGGTAATTTTTCTGCTTCTCTTGATATGCGCTGATGAGGCAGCACTGGTGGGCACTAATAGGCACAGTTAAGGCGGCACAGATAAGGCGGCACTGATGTGCAGCACTGTTCAGGCACTGATTGTGGGCACTGACAGGTGGCGCTGGTGGGCACTGAGGAGCTGGGGCACATCGCAGTGATCGGGACTAATGTCCCTCTCACTGCCACTGGTGATCTGCATTTTTTTTTCTCCTCGCGCTGTCACCGGCTGTGTTGACATCACATGATCAGCTGTCATTGGCTGACAGCTGATCACGTGGTAAGGGGTCGGGATCGACCCCCTACTCCGATCTGTGATCCAGCGAGTCTCATAGATCAGGGGGTGCGCAGGCCGCTTGTGCACAGGACAACGTCAATAGACGTAGTCCCGGCAATGCAGGTCCACGCTGTAGCCGTCATTCGGCTATAGCGTGGATCTCTAGTGGTTAAATCAAATTTAGTCTTTTAAAAGTTTCCATGTGCATTAGCTTATTCTTCAAAGCTTAGGACAAAGTTTGTCAACTAGGGTTCCATGGAACTCTAGGGTTCCTGCAGAGGTTAATAGGGATTCCTTTAGCAATGAGAAAGTTCTGCCTCTCAGATACCACTGAAACCACTAATCTTTTTAGATCCAGTAAAGCCTTGGATTGCGAGCATAACTTGTTCCAGAAACATGCTTGTATTCCAAAGCACTCTTATATCAAAGCAACATTTCCTATAAGAAAGAATGGAAACTTAAAATGATTCGTTCCACAACCATTTATTCATATAAATCCTTCAGTTTACAGTCAATATAAATAGATTATAGCAATGTGATCAGTTGTGTCACCATAAAATGTCCATCCACAATTGGAAACCTCCACAAGGGGATTAGAAGAAAAATCCAGCAGGAGTTACAGAGCATAAAAGAGAAGAGGCGCCTCTAAGTGTAGCAATATGGTTACATTTAATGAAGGTACAACATTTAATCATCAACCATGTGAGTTGATAAAAGAGGCACATCTAAGTAGGCAGGCATCCGGGGTAAAGCTGTCCACATAGACCGTCCTCCGCACCACCGGCACTCACCGCTGTCAGTCTGCAATCATGACTACCCTGCAGTAGAGCAATCGGAAGGCGAGACTTGAACCGCTTGAGGGAGCGCAGTGTGGAAGAGATGATGTTGATGGCGGTGCAGAGGATGGTCTATGTGGACAGCTTTTCCCCGGATGCCTGCATACTTAGATGTGCCTCTTTTAATCATCAACTATGCGAGTTGCTAAATGTTGTACCTTCATTACATGTAACCATATTGGTACACTTTGAGGCGCCCGTCTTCGCTTTTATTCTCAGTTGTGACATGACGCTCTACTTGTAAATCAAGACATGACTTGTATATCAAGTCAAAATTTATTAAAACATTTTGCTTGTCTTGCAAAATGCTCTAAAACCAAGGTTTTACTGTATTGATTTATGAACCGATCTGGGGGTGTCATAAACAATGTATTGACACCCGCAGCGGTTCGCAGGGGGCAGTGTGAACTGACTACGGGAGAGATGCCATGCAGGAACCTGTGCTGTAATCGTGCGGTTTTTCCTATGGATCTATCTAGAGAGAGAGAGAGAGAGAGAAAAAGAGATATCTATGGATGTAGAGAGAGAGCGCGAGAGAGAGCGAGAGAGAGAGCGCGAGAGAGAGCGCGAGAGAGAGAGAGCGCGAGAGAGAGCGCGAGAGAGAGCGCGAGAGAGAGCGCGAGAGAGAGCGCGAGAGAGAGCGCGAAAGAGAGCGCGAAAGAGAGCGAGAGCGCGCGAGAAAGAGAGCGAGAGAGAGCGCGAGAAAGAGAGCGCGAGAAAGAGAGCGAGAGAGCGCGAGAAAGAGAGCGCGAGAAAGAGAGCGAGAGAGCGCGAGAAAGAGAGCGAGAGAGCGCGAGAAAGAGAGCGAGAGAGAGAGAGAGAGAGAGCGAGAGCGCGAGAGAGAGCGCGAGAGCGCGAGAGAGAGCGCGAGAGCGCGAGAAAGAGCGCGAGAGAGAGCGCGAGAAAGAGCGCGAGAGAGAGCGCGAGAGAGAGCGCGAGAGAGAGCGCGAGAAAGAGCGCGAGAAAGAGCGAGAGAGCGAGAGAGAGAGCGAGAGAGAGCGAGAGAGAGAGAGAAAGAGCGAGAGAGAGAGAAAGAGAGCGAGAGAGAGAGAAAGAGAGCGAGCGAGAGAGAGCGAGCGAGCGAGCGAGCGAGAAAGAGAGAGCGAGAAAGAGAGAGCGAGAAAGAGAGAGCGAGAAAGAGAGAGCGAGAAAGCGAGAGCGAGAAAGAGAGAGCGAGAAAGAGAGATATGGACCTATCTAGAGAGATCTCCATCTATCTAGAGAAGTAGAGAATGAATATATACATACATACATATATAGTTTGCTACATAATTGCACCTTTTCCTCTTTTGAACCAAAGATTAATTCTTCAGCCCCTGTCACCAGCTAACAAGCAAAACAATATATTAATTTTTTTTTTTTTTCTCTCTACTTCTACAAATGCGTTCGCTGTCCATGATAATGCATAATTTATCAGGTCACATTTGCCCTTTTAGCAAACATTTGTTCTCTCGATATAATCCTCTGTAACATTGGCCGTGGCACGGTTAATCTGGCCAGAATTAAAATGGCATCTGCCCGTGAAATCCACCCTGGGAGACGGCTGAATTGACCACACATCTTGTACAATTTCAAGCTTCGCCACTCCGACAAAATGAAAAGCATCAGCACACAGGCTTAAAAAAGGGGGGAAAACATTTTTTATTTTTTAAAGCCACAAAAACTAACCAAATCAGTTAAAAAAATAAACAGGTAGGTAGCAAAACAAGCTTCAAAATGAAACAGAAAAAAAAATGTAATATTTCTTGCTAATGAAAAAAAACAAAAAAAAAACCCAAAGCATTTCATTACAGTTGCAGTGAATATGATCCGTCTATCAGCCCAGATTGCAGGCTGTGGCCACGTAGAGTGAATGGCGGCACAGGTTAATGTCTTCGGCAGATTAAACCCTGGAAGGTGCGCAGGTGGCGGGAGGGGCGGAGTCAGAGTACAATAAGCCTCTTGCGCTTGATTTACTGGGCTTGGTTGATGTGTTGGGAGGAGGTTTGGCTCTGCAGTGCAGCGCTGGCACAGGAACACGTTTCTGACAGGGACGCGCTTGAAACCTTTTACTATCACAATGACAGAACGGTAATGTGTTTTTCCTCCTCTCTCCATTAAGACAGAAGGGTTAAGGAACAGGTTTCATTCGGGGAAAAAAAAAGCATTACATCACACAGGTATTTAAAACAATGCACCAAGGTAGTGTTATACAGGCATGTCACCGATGTCACCCCAGACATGTGACAGCAGACTAAAAAGGGGATGTATAACATTTGTATACATTGTCTTTATTATGTTCAGCACTAAAAAATGAACTTTTTTTTTCAGCTTAATCCTATGCAACATTTTATTGTTTATTTCACATTTACCACTTGCAGCCAGCAGGTGGCAAGTTCTAAGCTGCAGCAGAAACTGATACTCTAAAAATAGTTAAACATATTCCCAGAGAAAGGAAAAATCCCCTTTCAATGAAGCTGCCCCGACATTACAAGGGTCAAATGCTTGTATAATGCCCCATACACACGGTCGGAAAATCCGCCGGAAAAGGTCCGATCGGATTATATTGGTTGGAAAATCCGATCGGACTTTTTCCGTCGGAAATTCCAACGGAAAAAAAATTGGAGAGCAGGATCTCAAAATTTTCCAAAAACAAAATCCGATCGGATGTAGAGAATTCCGATCGGACAAAGTGCCACGCATGCTCAGATCAAATTACGAGACCAAAGCTATTGGCTACTAGCCTCTACGTAGTCCCTGTCATAACGAACGAACGTCACCACGTTCTGAACTAATGGATTTTCCGACAACTTTGTCCGATAGTGTGTATGCAACACCAGTTTCGGACAAAATCCGTTGGAAAAAATCCAACGGATTTTGTGGTCGGAATGTCTGACCGTGTGTACGGGGGCCAAGTCTAGATCAGATCTAGATCAAACTATGGGGAAATCAGATGGAAAAGGACAGTCTGTCCATATCCATCCAATCCTATCTGATCTGCCGGACACAAAATAGGACCACCATTCATCTGTTTTTGGCAGACAATCGGATGGCGGCGGGTGTCAGCGAACCTGACATTTATCCGCTGCTCCATAAAAGGACAATGCAGTGTCCAATCAGGTCTGCCTGAAAAGCTGAGACACGGACCTGATTGGACAGCCCTTGTGAAAGGGCCCTTAAAGGACCGTTGTATCTGTAAGACTAGATGTTCAGAGTTCCCCACCCTCCCCCTTACATTACAGTGCAACCACCCCTTAGGTTTTTTGTTGCTGCTGTTGGGAAGAAACTGGTGCTGATCTGGGAAGCAGAAAGTGCAGGGTCTGAAGGAGGACCAGAGGAGGGCTGGAGTCAGCTGTCAAAGTCTGCTGAATGTGGAGACCAGGGACAGTGGAGACGAGGGGGTGCTGCAGAGAATCTATAGGAGTTCTGTCCTCTCTGCTGCCAACTGCCAAGACGGAGGAGGCCAAAACAAGCCTCTCCGCGGTTGCACGAAGAGGAGCAGGATCTGGCGGAGGAGTTCTGTCCTCTCTGCTGCAAGAGAAGAGGGAGGTGCCACAGCTGCAGGAGAGGTGCAAGGGCCACATAATATAGACTGGTAGGCCAGATTCGTGTGTGGTGTATCGTAGCAAAAGATTGCCATTTTACTTTGCTAATCCTCAGCTCCTACAGGGTCCCTCTACGCCTCTTCCCACCTACACGCCAATGGTTGCAGGTCTTCCAAAGTCATGAAGTACATTGCAAGGCCCATTTGCTGTGAGGACACAAAGGGAAAGTTCACCTCCGCAGCATAGGGGAGCGACATTTGCCAGGGAAGTGGGGGGGGGGGGGGAATCAGGTAAGTAAAAATCGCTTTTTCCGGTACCCTAGACATAAATGAACATTTAACCCTTGCAGTGTAGAGACAATTCCACTACAAATGGGGATTTGTCCTTTCCCCAGAGAGGTCAATAAAATACTTAAAGCTTATGTAGCACCCCAATTATAGACCCCTGTACCCTATACACACACACACACACACACACACTGGGACTTTAAAGCTGAGCTCCAGAAAAATATTTAAAGGGTAAGTTCACCTCTTCACAAAAAATGAAGAGTGACCCGACTTCAAAATATCCTGGCCAAGCCTTCTGACACATAGTGGCCATTGCACTACACAGTCCTAGAGTGAGCATCCATCATAAACGCTCTCAACAGCAAGAGCTCATTGGTCAGCATAATCACATGACCGCACTGACCAATGAAAAGCGCTTCTTTCCTTCTTGGCCACCTTACTGGAAGAAGCAGCCTCAGATGCGCTTCTTATTGGTCAGCGTGGTTACGATGTACAGACCACTACACTGGCAGCACAGGGCATCGCAGCCACTAGATCAGGGGGGTAGGTAACCTGGGGCCCTCCAGCTGTTGCAGAACTACAAGTCCCATCATGCCTCTGGGAGAAATTGTAACTGCCAGCCTTGCAATTCCTCATGGGAAATGAAGTTTCACAACAGCTGGAGGGCCCCAAGGTTGCCTACCCCAGCACTAGGTGCATCCGGGGTCTGGAGGAGTGGCCAAGAAAAATTTAGAGATAAGGATATTTGGAGTTAGTTCCCCCCTTTTACTTATTTGTGAAAAGGTGAACTTGCCCTTTAAACACCATCAATAAATCGAGGTATGAATTTATTATTAAGCGTACCTCCAATTACTTAACTGCGAGAAGGAGGGGCAGGACAAGGTGCCAATCAAGTGTGCCGACAGGAGAAGAGCAGAGAGATGACCTCATTACCCATCTGCATTTAATAACTGTGCACAGCAAAATTAGGTCACTAGACTGGCTGTGCTGTGTGGCAGGGGTGTGTAAATCTCAATACTGGAAGGACAGACATCAATCATTTGGCATTTAAAACCACTTCCACATCTGTATATTTAGCTGGAGATCAGCGGTATAGGAAACCTATCATGAGAGCAAAGCTGCCACTGCTGACCTACTGAAAATGTTAGTTTCCTGGCTGTCATGCTTTCCCTCTGGCTTCAATGCCCCAGGCCCAGAGCCTAAACCTGCATACTTGTTTCAGACCAGTACCTTACTGTATTGAAGTCAGTAGGTGACGGTTCTAGACGCCGATGAGCAATGACATCCTCCTTGTTTCTGGCAGCAAAAGGCACAGAACCGGTTACTGCTTTTGTCTATTGTTATGCAGCACACAGCAAACAAAGCAAGACAACAGAAGAAGCCAGCAGGATAAAATAAAACAGGTATAAACATAAAAAAACAAACAAGCCGACAAGTAATAACGACCCTCAGGAGGTAGGTACTTACAGCCGTTCGTGTATTTTTCTTGACTCTGCAACGTACCAGATCGGCTCATCTTCATGTTGCTGTAATCCAGACCTACGAAGAAGCAGAGAGGCAATAGATTGAGTTATGCGTGTAATCAATGTGCGAAAACTGCTGAACATGCTAAAAACTACCCAACACCAGTCACTCTACTGGCCATAGTTAACCACTTGCATACTGGGCACTTTTACCCCCCACCCCCTCCTGCCCAGGTCAGTTTTCAGCGCTGTCACACTTTGAATGACAATTGCGCAGTCATTCAATACTGTATCCAAATTATTTTTATCATTCTTTTTTTTCATCCCCCCCCCCCCCCCTAAATAGAGCTTTCTTTTGGTGGTATTTGATCACCACAGTTTTTTTTATTTTTTGCTAAACAAACGAAAAAAAGATTATAAAATATAAATACATTTTTTTCATAGTTTGTTCTAGAATTTTGCAAAAAGGTACGGTAAATTTTCTCCTTCACTGATGTGCACTGATGAGGCTGCACTAGAGGGCACGGATGGGGCGGCAATGATGGGCACTGATAAGCTGCACTTATAAGTGACACTAAGGCTGGATTCACACCTGTGCATTTTTAGTGCTTTTTGCATTTTGCAGATTTGCACTACAGTTCATTTAACATGGTTTCCTATGGAACACGTTCTGTAGTGCAAATCTGCAAAATGCAAAATGCACTAAAAATGCATAGGTGTGAATCCAGCCTGATGGGGCGACACCGATTGGCAGTACTGGTGGGCACTGTTGGGACTGCACAGATAATCAGGACACTGATAATTAGTACACATGTCCCTTTAACACAAGCCGGTTATCGGCTTTTATTCACGCTGACAGCGCGAGGGAAAAAAAAAAGCAGATAACCGAGTTGTGTTGGCATCCGCGATCAGCTGTCATTGGACACAGCTAAATTACGTGGTTAAGGGCCGCTGTGATTGGCCCTTTACCCTGATCTGCAATAAGCAGATTCCTTCGGACTCTGATCACAGAGCACGCAGCCCCCGTGCCGAAGCACGGTCGCGGGAGGACATCAATAGGCGCCCTCCCGGCAAAATAAGCCCACGCTGTAGCCGCAATTCGGCTTTAGTGCGAGTGGGAACAGGTTAAAATGTTAGGTTTATTTAAAAAAAATAAAAATGTTTTTATGCAGGGTTAGTCACCTTACTTACCTGTTAATGAATGTCACAAGATGTGCAGGTTTGCTGGATTCGGTAGAAATCTTCATTGCAGTGCTGCCCTGTCCTCTTCCTGAATCTTCATTGCTGTGGGGGGGGGGGGGGGGGGGGGTTACCAGCTTTGGGCTCAGCTGTACTAAGTTATGCTCTGACCGGGACACGCCCCCTCCTGGGGCAGGAAAGGGTGCGTCCCTGTTGAATCATCATTAGTGCAGCTGAGCCCGTTAACCCCCCCGGCGCTGAAAATTCAAGAAGAGGACAGGGCAGCCTGCAGTGATGTATTTTTTTTTTTGTTTTTATAGAATCCAATACCCTACACATTATGGGACATACTTGACAGGTAAGTAATGTAATGTTGTAGAGAAAAAAAAAAAGGTTTTATTAATGTGGAATGTATGTTCCTTGCTACAGAGCATGATAAGTGGTTATGGAAATGTTTCACTTTAAATAGATCATTGAAAGGGCCCTGTTAAATCCAAATTTTAAATAAATGCTGACAACTTTGTCCTCTTCGGCCATGCCACACTGTTATATGCTAGAATTGTGCCTTCTAACCTCTGTAGACTACAAAGCAGTTATGACTCAGAGAGGGAGGTTTCTGTAGTCCTGCCCTAGGGTGACAACACTGCTCCTCCATAGATACAGTATGATGAATGCGTGTTGTCACCCTAGTACAGGAAGTCAGGAAGTGTGCTCTGGGCAGGATCATGATGTCAAGATTTGGGGGGGGGGGGGGGGGGGGGGGGGAGGCAAAAAAAAAGCAAAGTTAATGCAGATTACTGCATCCCGGTCCTAAAGTCGGCCATTATTATTCAGGATTTATATAATGCCAACAGTTTATGCAGCGCTTAATGTAGAGGGAATTACAATAAAGATCAATACAGAAGAAATAGGAGAGCCCTGCTCATGGAGCTTATAATCTAAAGGGAGGGGGAGGTGGTACAAAAGGTAATAGCTGCAGGCAAAGGATGATCGGAGGTATTTGGGTACAGTTCTTTAGGTGGAGGTGGAATAGGTTTCCCCGAATAAGCAAGTTTTCAGAGATTGCCTAAAGGCAGACAGGGTAGGGGCTGACCGGACATACTATGGCAGGGAGTTCCAGAGTATGGGAGAAGCTCTAGTGAAGTCCAGAAGGCGAGCGTGGGAGGAGGTAGTAAAGGGAGCTAGAGAGCAGGAGGTCCTGAGAGGAGCGGAGGAGACGATTTGGGCGATATCTGCAGATGAGGTTGGCGATGTAGCCGAGGGCAATGTTGTGGATGGCCTTGTATGTTGTGGTTAGTATTTTGACCATACACTAAGGCTTCCCTGTGGGCTGGAAGAGAAATCTATTGATTCCCCCATCAACACTAAAGCACATGGATAGACCAAGCTGCAAAATCAACTACTCTATTCTGACAACCAACATTCGTGGCTGCATCCGACTGTATGCAGCCGCTGTTCAGTCCACAATTTTTCATCGGCCTTTGATTTTCAGATCGAAGAACGATAAGTGGGAGGGTGCCGACAGGGCCATCCATTAAATAAATTGCGGCTGAAATTTGCTCGGTGTATAGTCAGCTTTAGATGTGGTGAACATCTAAGGACTGGTAAGCTACAATATATTACAAGTATGGTTTTGCGCTTAGGTGCACTTAACGTGCAGTATTCCGAAAACACAGCGCATCGGAAAAAACACATGGCAACGTGTTTTAAATGAAAGCATTAATGGGGAAGGGTGGGGTCTAAATAGGACAAAGCCAGGGCCACCCAAAACAAATACATAAGGTTGTATCTGCCAAGAGATCCCTGAATCCCAGCTCCACCTATCACCATGACTTCAAGTATTGCTTGGATTTCAGATGGCCATGGTTTGGAAACACAAGATCTTTCAAGAGGAATTCTCAAAATGTAGAAGAGCCCAGTGGAAAATTCAACCCATCAGGCCACACCCAAGACTGAACCGCTAAAGCACCAACAACAGTCAGTGGCTGGTTGCTACGGCAACTTACAAACGGTTCAGATCATTTTACACATATGGTTCACAATGCAAACAGCAACCCTCAGCGTTAACCCATAGATCTGAACCTTATAAAACAGTTTCTAGGAACACATTGTCTACAAGCTTGTGAACCTCAACCGATAAACACATTGCATTGTCTCATCAAAGAGCCATAGACTCTTCCTCCTCTGTCAGTCTCTCAGATCAGTTTATAAAATACACAACCTCCTTGAATATCTAGGGCAGGGCTTGACAAACTTGCCTAGAAACTAGGAGCCAACAAAAAAAGTCATGACAGTTTTTTTTAAATCAGCTGCCCAGTGCCCAGAACTGCATGCCCAGGGTGTCGGGCAATAAGAATTGCTTACGCCTGGTGCCAAATTAAAAAAAAATTAAAAAAGAAAAAAGATTTTTGCAAATAGGTAATTTTTCTCCTTCACTGATGGTCAATGATAAAAAGGCGGCACGGATGGTCAATGATAAAAAGGCGGCACGGATGGTCAATGATAAAAAGGCGGCACGGATGGTCAATGATAAAAAGGCGGCACGGATGGTCAATGATAAAAAGGCGGCACGGATGGTCAATGATAAAAAGGCGGCACGGATGGTCAATGATAAAAAGGCGGCACGGATGGTCAATGATAAAAAGGCGGCACGGATGGTCAATGATAAAAAGGCGGCACGGATGGTCAATGATATAAAGGCGGCACGGATGGTCAATGATAAAGGCGGCACGGATGGTCAATGATAAAGGCGGCACGGATGGGCTCTGAAGAGGTGGAACTGATGGGCTCTGATGAGGCACTAATAGGCAGAAATAAAGATGGGCACTGGTGAGGTGGCACAGAAAGGGTGATCGATCAAGCCCCCAGCCTCAGCTGTCAAACTGAAAAGATGTCAGGGGTGGCCGGACAGTGAGAGCAAGCCGCGTTCATCACAGCATCGCCCCCACCACACGAGGGCGCCGGCTTGCACAAAGGAGCGGGTATCCTGGTCCAACAGGCCACAAAGCAGCGGCCTCAATTGGCCAGCCCGACCTTAGTCCGCGTGCCCGCGGGAGTAATCCAGGCACCAGAACGCAAGTTCCAGGCGCCATTGCGACCTGGTGCCTAGGTTTTGTCAAGCCCCGATATAGGGAACAATCTTAGTAGGCTAGAATCAAGACACTATAGGGCACAGTAATAAAAAATAAAAAAAAACAGCTATTTTTCCCTGCAAAATCTAATGTTACTAGGCAATTTTCTTTCCAGAATGTACACAAAAGTAAACCGCGCTATCAGATCCAAAAAGCTGCTGGAAAATTGTACACAGAAGACTGATATTCTTAAGTGTGGCAAAGATCTAAGTGACGAACATAAACAGGACATATAAAATTTAAGTGTGTAAATATCAGTCCAAACAAGGAAAAGTCCAAACTTGGGTGCAATATGGTGACAAGCATCCTATTTGCCAGGTGCTTCAAATACCAAAGTGTACCACCACCATGAACATATGGTACTCTTCCCAGAGTAAGTGCACAAAGTCACTTAGGCTTGTGTATGAGTAAAATTGTCTGTTGGGAAACATATACTGCCTCCAGGTCTCCACATCAGGTCACCAGAATATCACATCCAATGAGGAAAGAAACATTGAGCCATACCATATGAAGAGAACCAGGAATATCAACATAGTGTAAAATGGCATAACTTGTTTGTTATAGACTAACCACTCACACCATAAAAAAAAAAAAAGATACGTGCGTGTAACAGTAAATACCAGTTTCCAGGATGCGTATCAATCACTTACGGGTTACAACGTGTGTGGTGATGTCACGAGCAATAGCTCTTCCCTACGTGTTTCGTCGCATGTGAGATCATTGGGGGTACAGAGGCACATAGGCTCCACCTCCTCTGCCAGTCTCATATCAGTTTATAAAATACACAACCTTGTATATCTAGGGGTCAACCTTAGTAGGCTAGAATCAAGACACTGTAGGAGATATATATATATATATATATATATATATATATATATATATATATATATATATATATATATACACACACACACACACACACACACACACACACACACACATACATACATACATACATACATATACATACATACATACATACATACATATATATATATATATTATATGATGGAGGAGCTTTTTTTTCTGCAAAGTCGAATGTTACTAGGCCATTTTCTCTCCAGGTCTGAAGTTCTTTATTCAGAAGAGTGGCAAATACCACATCAGATCAGCTAGATGGAGCCGATGATCATAGGAAATAAATACATATTTGCCACGATCATCAGCCCCATCTAAAGACCATAATGCGGTATTTTCATGATAAATGTGTTTCAACAAGGTGTCTGCTGAAGGTAGCAGAAAAATTACGCTTTGTGCCCCAATCATGGCACATCGATAGGTTTCATTGAAAGGAAGCCACCACCCCCCCCCCAACGTGTACTCACCTTCACCATGCTTCCTGCCTCTCCATCTACCTGTAGGTGGACTGAGGAATACATGGTACTTCTAGGCATGGGAAGCATGTGACAGATCTTTGATAGGGACCTCCCCAGACTTAAACTTCCCTATACCACAATCCCCCACCTCCAAATGCATTTGTGGGAGGGCCGAGAAGTACGTCTGGTTATGGGGTGTACATAGGGGCCTGGGCACACCCTAATCCTGGGGTTGGCAACCTGCCAATCACAATTTACCTGTCAATCGCGGGCAGGTAACAGGTGAACCACAATTCTTCCTTGTCGACCCCCAGAACCTGGATAGGAGAGGCGGCGGAGGTGGAATTTAGTGGAACCGATCTGTATTTTACTCCTGCAGCAGCTGAAAGTAGGCTTCTCCTCCTCTCCCTCTTGCTGACATTCAGCTGCCATTGGAGGAAAATACAGGCGATTGGTACCAATATATGCCACCCCCACCACCCCTCCTGTCCCTGTTGCTCTTCTTTCTGCTGCCCGGGTCCCCCGTGTGCTCCCTTGCTCCCCCCCCCATTGTTTCAGGATGAAATGGGGAAGAGGCCAGTAAATATGTCACACAGGCATATGCGTTGGAGCTTTGAGGTGCACACCCTAATGCGATGGTCACATACACCCCCAAAAGGTGTGCGCAGCCTATCTCCCCGTTCTCCCACTATGCAGTGCTTGGCCTGAGTAACCAATCACCAGGCCTCAATAATGCCTCATAAGGGAGCTGTTGACTGACGATGAACGCGTGCAAGCTCCTAAAACCAACAATTTTTAAAGGGTTAGTTCACTTTTTTTTTTTAAACTGCCATTGCAGGTGGGTTGCGCTTGTACATAAATTTTGTAGCTTTGGCTATAGTTGAATAATGCCCTTGCTATAGATGTAAGCCATTTATGTATCTCCTGAAGCCTGGTTGAAAAACTCCTGGAGATGATGAACTATCCCTTAAACTCAGCACTGCTGCAAGGATAAGGAGCTGCATTGTTGCAGTAAGGACAAGTATAAGCAGGATTTGGCAACGTACTAGTTTCTCTTTAAAAAGTCATAGTTCACATTTACCAAAAAAATGCCTATGCAGGTAAGGGGCTCCTGTATATACATGGCTAACATATCTTATTGAAATGAACCAGTCCACATGGCTCATCAGACAAGCCTGCATACAAATGCAGGGATACAATGAAAACAATCGACTCCCGCAACTGCAAATACCTATTTCATCATTCCTGCCAGGAGCTGCAGAAGAGTTTGGCTGAATGGGATTGCAGCAGCCGATTCTGCTGTAACAAGCCATTGTATCCGGCTCGGAGCAGACACGGAGGAGATGAATAGGTCTGAGGGGGGATTTGATTTTCCTGCACTGGAATACTTGGTGCGGGCTCTGGGAGAAGTCACATGTAAATGGCGCTTAGTTGAAATGCAGAATATCCGACAATCTATCCTGGCACCACTTTCTTGTCCTGGACTACGTGGCTGGAATATAGAGGAGGATTCACAATGAGAGATTGTCGGAGTGCTCTGTACTGCCGTCTCATGACCACGGTGTGGTGGAAACTCGACAGAGGCTTCTTAGGAAGCAGTGGGCCTCGGGTTTGAAAATGAACTGCCTGTTTTAACTATGGCAACTGGCAATTTTTTAAATGCGCATTGGAGAAAAAAAAAAGTTGCCACAGACAATGCCGTTCTCACAACTTTGAGTCTTGAGGTTAAAGGGTTAGTTCAACATTACCAAAAAAAAATGCCTAGGCAGGTAAAGGGCACCTGAAGATAAACTGTGCAGATTTGGCCAAAGTTAAACGTCTTCTAGAGGTTTAGGCCATTTACATAACTCTCTGAGCCTGACAGAGGTGGCATCATACCATCCTGCCTTGTTGCTAGGACGTTGCCAAGACCCTCCCAGCCAATTAAAATTCTGCATGTACTCTCTTCCCTGCCACAGTAGCTCTAAACTCAGCGATGGAGTAGATAGTGGACCACACTGGTGTAGCGTTGTGGACTAGAGTTATAACATGGTACAATTCCCCATCATTCTTTACCTATAGAAATGTGAGCCAGACCAGAAAGGATTGTGGGATTGGTAGTCTTTCAGACCGGCATTTCCTTTCCATGATAGGACATCTGGACCACACATCCTAGGGATCCTTGCTACAACCCAAAGAGACTCCTGAGGAACCATAAAAAGGGTCCAGAGATCCACACCGCGCTCACTTCTT
The DNA here is from genome assembly GCA_028564925.1 of Lithobates sylvaticus. NCBI lineage: Eukaryota > Metazoa > Chordata > Amphibia > Anura > Ranidae > Lithobates > Lithobates sylvaticus. The sequence continues at coordinate 185,861,093 of CM053035.1, read as the reverse complement.
TCTGGGCCTTGCTGTGCACCCATCTCCCCGTGCGGGAAGGGAAGAGGCTGCGGCCTACTACACGGTGAACGAGTGATTTCAACCCAGCTCCAGAGGGCCTAAGCCTGCTTGCTGGACATCCACGTGGTACCTACCCAGTCAATCTACACTATGGTCCCCTGCATCCATCAGCCATAGGTCATCGCCGGTCGTTGCTGAAGGACATCTCTTCCAGGATCGCTGTCTGCAAGGTGTAAGCCAGTCTGGTCGTTGGTGAAAGGGCAATCGCCCATCCTTGGCAGCACTTCTTTGCTACTATACCTGAACACTGTGTACAGACACCTTTACAGTACCCTAGGAACACTTTATGGCATTACTGTTTGGAACACTGTACAGACACCTTTACTTAAAACAACTTCAAGGAGTCTCACTAGCTTGTTTAAGCCCCTCGGCTATTACCGCACCACTGGGCCTTATCGGCTACAATCTAATGAGCTCCAACTGCCGGTGAAGGCCATCAGGCCTGCATAGCGGACACTGCTGTTACTACCATACAAAGGGCCCTACTCTATCCGCTATTTAGTCTGATCTCTCATTAGGATATAAAAAGTTTGAATAGGCCGGCATGGGTTCCCCTTTAGTGTGAGACTGCCTGTCCTAGATAGCTAACCTTTTACTGCTTTACAGGTTATGCTCCAAGTGGTACCTCATTGTACATATATGTAAATTGTGCTTTTGTACTGTTTTAAGCTGCCTTTTAGGGGGAATTATTCTTCCGAGTCTGGGCTGTTATCCAGCACTCGGTCGAACAATTCCCCTTTTCTGTGTATTTATACCACATCACTTACAGTAGTGTATATACTATAAGCATATATTTGGACTTGTGCGACGTGTCATTTAAAAATATGTTGTGGAAGATGTCTGAACCCAGAGCGTCAGTTGGGTTGGAATGTTCACAGGGTCATAGCAATGCAGAACAGGTAAATCCAAGCAGGCCATGCTACACTGGTTCACTGGGAACTGGTCCAAATCGTTTGGTGGAGGGGGGGGGGGGGTAGATTATGGTGTGGGGTTGTTTTTCAGTTTGCCCCTTAGTGCCAGTGAAGGGAACGCTTAAGATGTCAGCATACCAAGACAATTTCATGCTCCCAACTTTGTAGAAACAGTTTGGGGATGGCCCCTTCCTGTCCCAACATGACTGCACACTAGTGCACAAAGCAAGGTCCATAAAGACATGGATGAGCGAGTTTGGGGCGGAGGAACTTGACTGGCCTGCACAGAGTTCTGACCTCAACCCGATAGAACACCTTTGGAATGAATTAGAGCGGAGACTGTGAGCCAGGCCTACTCATCCAACATCAGTGCCTGACCTCACAAATGCACTTCTGGAAGAATGGTCAAATATTCCCATAAACACACTCCTAAACCTTGTGGACAGCCTTCCCAGAAGAGTTGAAGCCATTATAGCTGCAAAGGGTGGACCAACTCAATATTGAACCCCACGGACTAAGACTGGAATGCCATTAAAGTTTATGTGCGTGTAAAGGCAGGTGTCCCAATACTTTTGGTAATATAGTGTATATGTAAGATTTGAAATATACTGAAAGTGGTATATTTAATTTTAATTATACACATTGTCATGTATAACACTATATTTTGTTTATTATCAAACAAATGCTGCATTATTTTCATCTTAAAGTGGATTTGTCCATGAAACCCATCAAGGTGTTCTGGGCCCAATATATTCTCACATATTTGTAAGTGTATACTCTCACAACAATGTATTTGTTATCATAGAAGATGTTATAATTGACCCTATATGGCACACGTGTCAAACACAACGAATCTGGCCAGTCAGGCCATTTTTTTATGGCCCTGTGCACTTCTCCTGCAGCACCCTCCTTCATCTCCACCCCATCTCAGTAGTTGGCAACAGAGGGGAGGACAGAACCCCTCCTACAGGTCCTGCTCCTCTTTGTGCAGCCGCAGCATCCTCGTCAATGCCTTCCCTGGTCTCAGCATTCTCTGGCCGCTGACTCCAGCCCTCCTCCAGACCCTGCACTTTCTGCTTCTCGGCTCTGCCCCAGCTTCTTCCCAGCCGCCACTGGGGCAACCATAATGCTAAAATGGTCCACAATTAACTTGATTCACAACCCTGCTACCATGTTTTCCCGAAAATGAGACCTAGCGTTATTTCCCAGGAGGGCTGCAATATAAGCCCTACCCCGAAAATAAGCCCTAGTTTAAAAATGCTTGTAAAATCCTATAATCCAATCTTCTAGAGTAGTATATAATGTACGTGTGTGTTTCTGTAATATAATTGTGGGGCATTGTGCTTCTGTGGGTCACAGAAGCACAGAGCGGCGATATAACGAAGGTATTTAGCCCAATTATATTACAGAAACACAAAATTGTAAATTATATAATACTGTAATTGAGTGCATTATATGATTTTTACAAGCATTTCAACTCACTTTACACTGGGGATTCCCGCCAGGCAGGGAGAGAGAGGGTGAGAGAAGACAGCACCTTACATGATAAGACCGACCCCCAAAAATAAGCCCTACTACGTTTCTTGTTGCCAAAATGAATATAAGACCCGGTCTTATTTTCGGGGAAACACGGTATATGGGGTTCTTTGAGCAGTTTGGGTTTTATACTCAAAACTGGCTCCCAATCACCCAAATTAAATTCAAAATACCAACCACAACATACAAAGCCGTTCACAACTCTGCCCCGAGCTACATCACCAATCTTGTCTCAAAACATTTCCCAAACTGTCCTCTCTGCTCTTCTCAAGACCTCCTACTCTCAAGCTCTCTCGTCTCCTCCTCCAATGCTCGTCTCCAGGATTTCTCCAGAGCCTCTCCCATCCTCTGGAATTCGCTACCTCAAGCGGTCCGGCTATCCCCTACTCTAGCTACCTTCAGGCGATCCCTGAAAACTAATTTCTTCGGGAAAGCCTATTACGCCTCCAACTAATCTTTTACCACTTTCATCAGCCCATTCCCCACAGTTACAACCTTTTGTACCACCTGCCCCACCCTATTTAGATTGCAAGCTCTTCTGAGCAGGGCCCTCTTAATCCTCTTGTATTTTATTATGTTATAACTGTATTGTCTCCCTTTTTATAATGTAACTGTTGGCGCTATATAAATCCTGTATAATAATAATAATATTATATGTATAGCACACTTTCCTTAGGCGTTTCTTTTTAACCTCTTGTATTGAAAAAAATTACACAATTTTTAAAGAATATTTCATTGGCTTAGATTGTTAACGTACCTAAAAAGTCCCATTAGGTTTAGTTATTCTTCGGTTTTTAGGTTATCCGGTATGCGAAAATGGGATAGTTGGTTGGAAACCTTAAATGCTTTTCTTATGCATGGTAATACCAATCATTTATGGTCAAGTGCTTGCACTCTGCCGGGCCATTTCCTTACTAACCATGCAGTAATGCTCAGTCATGGTGATTGGCAGCTTGGGCACCAAGAGTTGGGACTTCCTACTACCCTCCCACTAGTACAAGCAGTGATGAGGAATCGTTCAGACCCAAAAAAAAAAAAAAAAAAACACAACAGCAGTAATACTGTCAGAGTAGAGAAGAACGAGCCTCTCAATCTGGAGATTTCACTTCTTTTCTCATGGACGCCAAGATAGGAAGTGAAGGAAAATCTCCCCAAAGTTGTCAGAACTATAGAAACTCAATAGGAGGTTTTTAACCTTTGTCTCCTCTATCCAAAAAAAAAAAAAAAAAAGCCAAAAAGTTGGGCTTTGCAGTGAAGAATGTGGATTGTTCCCAGGACATGGAGAGAACATTCTGTTGGGGTTAGTGCAGTTTACATATGAATATGAGCTTCAAAACCACGAGCCTTCGTCCTTATACACAGTAGACTGCAGCATGGAGGAAATTGCTGCCTCTTGCGAATGAAGAATTTTACTTTTGTCACCTATTTATCCTGAATTGCTGAAGATTGGGGAACTTGGCAGGGAATCTGCCCCCTGTTGTGTAAACCATAGACAGCTTGTGCCAATATTTGGATAGGCTGCAATCATCTCTAGCACACCTGTAATTTACAATGGTCAATGGAATGAGAACAAAGAAGAAGAGGAAGAATGCTTTTCAAAGTGCACCTGTAATGCAGGTTCGGAAAATCTAACTATAGAAAGAAACAACCCCCCCCCCAATAAGAAAAAAAAACTCCCACAGGCAGGAACTAAGGGAGTCCGGCGGGCTCTGACCCAAGTTAGGAAACAGGCCCTCAGCAAGTGTGTGGAGATTGTGCCCTACATAATGAAACTAGGATTCGTTCAGTCAGTGGATTATTATATTGGTGGGTAACCCTTACCCAATTAGGAGTGCTTTAGTGATTTCTTAAAGCAGTAGTAAACCCAAAAATTCTATATAGCTTACCAACTACCTAATGTGATGACTGCATTCATTTTATTGTTTAGGTTTTATTCTATTATTTTTACCTGGTGATACAGCCAGTAAGTGTTATTTTTAAAACTTCAACACACACACACACACACACACACACACACACACAAAACACACAAAACACACAAAACACAAGGCCCGTGGGGTGAAGCCAGCCCTTTCATGTGGCTGGCCCTCACACCCAGTTTTGGTGCTGGAATGTGGCGGGGGAGTAGGGTTGCACATCCCCTGAACTCTGCAATGTGTATGCAGAGTACTCTAACTCTGCAGGTAGAGCACCCCTAAACCCTGCACTCTGTGTATAGGGCAGCCCTGAAAATGTACGTAGCGTACTCCTAAACCTCGGCACCCTGCGCGCAGCGTACTCCCAAACTCGGCACCCTGCGCGTAGCGTACTCCCAAACTCGGCACCCTGCGCATAGCGTACTCCCAAACTCGGCACCCTGCGCATAGCGTACTCCCAAACTCGGCACCCTGCGCATAGCGTACTCCTAAACCTCGGCACCCTGCGCGTAGCGTACTCCTAAACCTCGGCACCCTGCGCGTAGCGTACTCCTAAACCTCGGCACCCTGCACGTAGCGTACTCCTAAACCTCGGCACCCTGCACGTAGCGTACTCCTAAACCTCGGCACCCTGCGCGTAGCGTACTCCCAAACTCGGCACCCTGCGCGTAGCGTACTCCCAAACTCGGCACCCTGCGCGTAGTGTACTCCTAAACTCGGCACCCTGTACGTAGCGTACCCCTAAACTCGGCACCCTGTACGTAGCGTACTCCTAAACTCGGCACCCTGTACGTAGCGTACTCCTAAACTCGGCACCCTGTATGTAGGGACATCCTGTACCCCAGGTACAACTGGTCCTTTAAGGACAGCCATACTGCTGATGCGCAAAATAAAATGGCGTTTGACACTCCTGCTTTACCATATCTAGATGCAGTGGCTTAGCTAGGCATTCTTCCACCCAGGAGAAAGACTCAGTTCGGCACCCCCTCCCCACCTGAAAAGGGAAGCTCCATTTACACACCCCTGGACCAGAGAGAAGTTCAGGAGCAGAAAAGTTTCCTCCTGCAGCCGCTGAATGCCAGAGAGAGGGAGCGAAAGAGAAGGAGAAACTGGCTTTTGAGCTGCTGCAGAAGGAAAACACAGCTGATCGATTCTAGAAAATGCCGCCCTGCTGCTCCTCCTGTCCAAGTGTGACAGGGAGGCCACACGGACACCCCCTGGAGCATGGGGATGGTGACACCCTTCTCAATGCGGCGCCCAGGGCACATGCCCCTCTTGTTTTGGCCCTGGGGTTAGGACAAACCATTTAACATGGAACTAAAGTCCTACTTTTAAAAATTGCGCGCAGGAAGGCTCTTTTTGCAGAAAAGACATGCATCTAGTGATGAAGTCAAAGCACTTGAGTTGGTGGGTTCCTTACTTTGTTAGCCCTCTGTCCTGGCATGTAGGGGATTATGGGAAGCTTATATAAAGACAGATTTCAAGTTAGAATACTAGCAGCACTTAAAGTGAAAGTAAACCCTCCTATCAGTTTCAGCCAAGGAATCTGCCATCTTGTCCTCTGTTTAATCTTCAACTGCCATGATGCTGCACATGTGATCAGTTAGGATACCAGCCATTGGATGGTTTGACAGTTTGGTTGAGAGCTCAACCAATGTGATAGCATTTGACACGTGTCGGAAATGTAACTTTTTTTGAAACTGGTAAATCGATGGGTTTGCTTCCGCTTTAAGGCTCCTAACAGGGCAATCCATATTCAGGAGGCAAGTGGACCAAGGAAGTCACACAGCTAGATTTCAGTCAAAAGACACAAGACATACAACCTACAGAGTCTTGTGTACTAGGCGCAACAAAGCAAATACAATTTTGAAGTTCGTGTCCTTTAAACGCCCTTTCTACTGTCTGTTTAAAAAAAGCTACTGTTTACATGTCGAGCGCACCGTTTCACGAGCCTTCTTAGAACGGCATTCAGGTTAAATCTACCAGACAAAGCTATTTACATTTCCACGAGAAAAAGAAAAGGCGCTGACAAAGTGCCACATGTCCCGTCATTAACAAAGCATTCAAATTTAATATGACCTACATACCATGTTAATTAGGCATAATAATTTATTCTTTACACCAGAAAAAAAAAAAAAAAAAAAAAAAAAAAAAAACACGGGAAACTCTGCAAGGTTTCCACCAAACGCTTTTGACAACATTAAAGTAGGAACGAGAAGCACATCACTAGAATTATGCTCATAAAATACATACCACAAGAAAAGCTTCCTTTCATTCGACTCAGTCCATTATTCCGCCAAGCTCATTTTCACACAATTCAGGCCTCGGAGATCCAACATAAAAGGATTTTTCTGAATAATGCTGGGCGTAAAACACGCAGATGTTTCTTACCCCATAACTGGGTCTTTCTTCCAGGGTCAGTCCACTCTAAAATGTTCACTAGTTCACCTACAGTCTATCCGTGGGGACTTGAAGATCTCTATGCTCGATGTGCCAACTTATCCTACCCCTGCAATCAGCTTTTACCCAGACAGAAGAAACTATTTTTTTAAATTTACCCTTTAAGCCATACAAAAGCTTAAATACGAATTTGCAGGTAAAAGCTTAGAGAAAGATTATTTTAAATGCTTGCTTGTAGGGTTTTTCCATAAACAATATTGCATGCACTTTCTAGAAAATCTGATTACTCCAGTAGAGTCAACTCCATAGCATAAACCCCTCCCTACCTCCATGTCATAGCCCTCTCCTCTTATGGAGTTGCCGATATAGGGATGAAGGGAAATACTATGAAGCAGACATTTTTTTCAACTGGGGTTCAGTGGCATGATAGGCTTTCTCCAGACGTTGTCAATGGTTCCTAGAGCTGTGGTTGATTGACCTCCAATCTGATGGTGCCTGCGTAGTTCCAGGGCCAACACCACTTTGAGGACCCAGCAACATGATATTTTTTAGCATATACGGTGGTATTCTGACCACCACCCACTGATCACCAATGTAAGGGGCATTTTTGCAACCAAACCCCAATCAATAGGTTTTAGCAAAGTCTTCCCAAGGCCCAAAAATGTTTTTCAAGAGCTCCCCTGGGGTAAAAAGTTTGAGAAAGTCTGTTATAAATTAAATTATTACCTAAGCGACAGATCTGTGGCTGCTGAAATGACATCCATGATGGCGGTGCCCAGCAGCACTCTTACGGATTTTGGATGTTAAAATAAGGGAGGCTTTTAAAAGGGCTGTGGAAATTAAAGATTAATTCCTCGATTAATCGTTCATTTTTTTGATCGGTACCTCACCTCTCCGCCGGCTTCCGGGTCCCTCAGGGAGTTCCGTCGGAGATCCGGTGACGTCACGGACATCGACGTCACCGGACTCCCCCCCCCCTTCCCCAAGTGCCTCCGTCTGCCAACAAAGGGAAAGGAGGAGGAGTCCAGTGACGTTGAAGTTCTGATTGAACTTAACGCGTATGGGGGAGGAGCTACGCATGATGTCACCCGCTTCTGCCCTACGGAACTAACACGATTGTCGGCTTTACATGTTGTGTTTTTATAATCTTTATGTGAGTAGTTTGTGTTTGAACACAAAAATGTAATCTTATACTTAAGCGGTGAGCACTTAGGTCTTTTCTTTCTACCCATGACCTGGCGTCCTTGCTGAGATCTAAGGAGACGTGAGAGAAGTTTATGGTCCGTGTTAACCCTTTTGATACCCGCTTGCATGACCACCTGTTTGCACAGGGGTCCATGCCATAAGGTGAGAGTGATTAGTTAGACCGGAGGTGGAGGGATTGTCACACTACTGTGGAAAAAAAAAAAATTACTTACGTCAGTGCTACAGTTTGAATTTAAAACGTATTTGTGTGAACTGTGAAGTTAAGTCATGGATTGTGGAAACTAACTAGTGTCGGGTGATTGTATATAGTGTATACCACATTTACCACTGACTAATGCAGAGTTGCAATGCAAGGAGATCAGCTAAAAGTAGTTGGATCTGTATGTGCGTTCTAATTAATCGAAAGTTAAAAAAAAAAAAAAAATATATAGATTAAATCGAACACGAAAATTTTAAACCAGTAACAGCCCTAATATATTATATCGTGAAATTTTGCTAGAACATGAAAACCATTAGATGCTCACTCCCAGCATTGCAGGATTGAAAACCAATGTTTTTCACGTTTTAGCAAAAAGCCAGGACCTGAGGATTGCCAACTGGGAGTTTTTTTTTTTTTAGTGGGGCTTGAGGGGACTCAGAGGGCCTTTAGGTAAAATAAAAATTAAAAGCTGCACATATTTTTAATATCTACTGGGGCCCCTTGACTGCATAAGCAATTTTCTGTAAAAGGTGAACTAAAGCCGCGTATACAAGATTGGACTTTCCGACGGGAAAGGTTCGATGATAGCCTGTTGGCGGTAAATCCGACTGTGTGTACGCTCCATCGGACAATTGTTGCCGGACTTTCCACCAACAAATGTTGGATGGCAGGTTTTCAAATTTTCCGCTGACAAATGTGTGGTGTCGGATTTTCCGAGCGTGTGTACACAAGTCCGTCGGACAAAAGTCCAAAGTACAAACACGCATGCTCGGAAGCAAGGACGAGCCAGAAGCGGTCGGTCTTGTAAACTAGCGCTCGTAATAAAGAAATTAACATTCGTGACGTGGCAAATTATGGAATTTCCAAATGCAGCGCACAATTCTCTTCTTCTTTAATGGGATAATAATGAAGCTGCTTTGCTGGTGATACTGATGGAGTTATTGCAAACAAATTTTCAAAGGCTTTTTTTTCTCGTGATAAAGAATATTATGTTTTAATTTTTTTTATTTGGGCAAGTTACCACAACACCATTATCCCATAGTTTAGATCAAAAGATACAACTATGTTGGTGTCCCTTGTCAATTTTACATTGTATTTTTGAAAATGTAACTGCCGACTCCCAAACTGTCATTTTAAAACTGTGTAAAACACATAGCCAAGTATTATTCTACACAAATTTTTTATTGTGCATTAAAAAGAAAAAAAAAAATAAAAAAAAATATTAGACATGCTATCTGCCAATAGAACTTAACCATAAAGTGCATTCTATGCATCCAAAGGTATAGAAAATATACCAAATCAAATCCATTATTATTCAACCAAAAAAATAATGTCAAAGCAATAACTCCAAGGCCAATAATAAATAACACGATATCTCCTCCGATTCCACAGCATGTCTGGTTGACGAACGGCTGTTCAGAAAAGCACGAAATGAAAAGTGCAAAAAGAAAAGTGCGAATCAACACTCAAACGTCTACTAACACAAAATTAGCAGAAAGAGCCCAAAGGGTGGCGCTAAAGAGCTGAAAAAACACGTAGTACGTCACTACAATTGTGTGGCCGTGTGTATGCAAGACAAGTTTGGGCCAACGCCCTTTGGATAAAATTCCACGGTTTTGTTGGCCAACAATCCGATCGGTTGTACGAGGCTTCAGTCTTTTAAGCGATTGGATTGACATCTACTTTAACCACATGCCGACCGGGCCATAGCCGAAAGACTGCTACAGCGCGGTCGGCTTATCCTGGGTGGACGTCCTAAGGACGTCCTCCCAGAAACTTGTTCCCGCGCGCCCCCTGGGGCGCGCACTCGGGAACATCCGTGACCGCTGGGTCCCGAGGACCCGGCGCATCACGGATCACAGTAAACAGCCGCTGATAGCGGCCGTTTACCATGTGATCACTCCATCAAATGACGGAGCGATCACATGTACACAAACCGGCTTCACGTCATGACGCCGGTTCCTCCCTCCCCTCTCTGTACCAATCGGTACAGTGAGAGGGGGGGGGGGGAGATGGGACCAGCGCTGTGGGCTGGATGTGTAGTGCCCACAGCACTGGTCAGTGACAGCTGCTCTGCCACCACTGTGCAACGCTCCGCCACCACTGTGCAACGCTCCGCCACCACTGTGCAACGCTCCGCCACCACTGTGCAACGCTCCGCCACCACTGTGCAACGCTCCGCCACCACTGTGCAACGCTCCGCCACCACTGTGCAACGCTCCGCCAATACTCTGCCATAAATTTTAATAGAAACAAAGAATTTTTATTTTTTTTATCGAATTTTCAGTATATTTTGATTTATAGCGCAAAAATTAAAAAAAAAAACAGCGGTGATTAAATACCACCAAAAGAAAGCTCTATTTGTGTGAAAAAAAGGACACAAAATTCATTTGGGTACAGTGTTGCATGACTGAGTAATTGTCATTCAAAGTGTGAGAGCACCGAAAGCTGAAAATTGGTCTGGTTAGGAAGGGGGTTTAAGTGCCCAGTGGTCAAGTGGTTAAGGTTTGCAGAATGTGTAATAAAACATGAATTTTCTGGAATTTTCTGGCCTAACGAAATATTTTCCTCAATCATGACTTCCGATTTCTACAGACAACAGGTTGCTTGTGCGGAGGCACACTACGAGAGGCAGTATCACGGTGGGTTGCCATGGTGACAGCACACTCCAGTTCATATATATTTAAAAGTAGGCCCGGTTCTCATCACAAGAATTGTTCCTGATGAAAGCAAAGATGTGTTTACCTAACTGACATGGAGCCCTGGGTGCCGAGCCAAACAAATTTCACCCCTGAACAATTTACACCTATAAACCGCACAGCTTAAATATCACGCTTAATAGTTGTAGTCCTGAAAGCGATGACATCAGTCCCCTCCGCCATGAATCTGATGCAGAGCTTCCTTGCATGAACAGATACTCGTGCCACATAATGACAGGCCTCTTCATGCAGGTAATGACGCCTTTGGGAGATTAAATGCAGCTTTTGAGCATGCTTTGAAGATCTGTTTGCAAAAAAGCCATCCAAACAAAATAAACTCTTCTTAAATGAGAAGGAATACACCAAGATGGCAGAGTTCAAAACACCCCATTATTATCTCATTAATAGAACATATGGCAGTGAATCAGACAATACAGGGTTTAAAAACCTCAAAGCCCTCAATGCTACACTATATGGACAGAAGTTACGTAGACACTACAGGGGGTCCCCGACTTACGAACGCCCGACCTATGAACATCCCCTACTTACAAACCGGGCGCTGCGGGGACCCTCCACCATTCTCCGCCGTTCTGCGCATGCGCAGCCAGACGGAGCCTCAGAAAATGACGGCAAACATCGGAAATGTCCGTAATTTGCTGCGCATGCGCAGAACGGCATTCGACGGAACGTTGGAAATGTCCGTAATTGTTGGTCTGCGCATGGGCGGCCGACTTACGAACAATTCCGAGTTAACAGGTGGCCAGTCCCCAACGAGTTCGTAACTCGGGGACCCCCTGTATTCAGGTGTTTTTTTTTTCAGAGACAATCGTGTGTTTCCAACTTGGGGGCGACACTTTGGGGAAGATTCTTTTTTTGTTTCAGCACCACTCTGCCCGTGTACAAAAATGTCACACCCGAGCAGAGGTTCCAGATGAGACGGCACTCTATAAATCTTACAAATTCAAAATCATTTATTGGCTAGACAAGTCACGCGTTTCGGCTGTAGCAGACTTCCTCGTAGCACAAGTGCCATGGGAAAGGCTGCTACAGGCGAAACGCGTTACTGCACTTGTGATGTGACGCCAATAAAAGACTTTTCATTCGACGGATTTACCAGTTGCCAGCTCATCTCTACCAAGATAAAGTAGCATTACAAATTTGTTCTAGAGCTGCACGATTCTGGCTAAAATGAGAATCACGATTTTTTTTCGCTTAGAAGATAGATCACGATTTCTTGTTTTAATTCGTTTTCATTTTTTTTTTTAATTCATTGAAGTGTATTTTTTCCCAAAAATTTGCATTTAAAAGACCACTGGGCAAATACAGTGCAACATAACATTTTGCAGCAATTGCCATTTTTATTCCTTAGGCCCCTTTCACACTGGGGCGGTTTGCAAGCGCTATTGCGCTAAGAATAGCGCCTGCAAACCGACCCGAAACAGCTGTTGCTGTTCCTTCAGTGTGAAAGCCCGAGGGCTTTCACACTGAAGCGGTGCGCTTGCAGGACGCTCAAAAATGTCCTGCAAGCCGCATCTTTGGCTCGCTATAGGAGCGGTATATTTACCGCTCCTATAGCGCCCGGTCCCATTGAAAACAATGGGGGAGCGCGCCGAACCCGCCCGCAAAACGCCGCAATAGTGGCGGTTTGCGGGCGGTATTGACCCTTTTTCGGCCGCTCGCGGGGGGTAAAAACACCCCGCGAGCGGCCGCAATGCGCCGCTAAAACGCCGGTAGCGCCGCTTTACCGCCAGCGCCCCCACCGCTCCAGTGTGAAAGTAGCCTTAGGGTTTCTGCTAAAATATATATGTTAGGGGGTTCCATGTAATTTTCTAGCAAATAATACTGATTTTAACTTAACTACCTTAGACCCGCGCTATAGCCAAATGACGGCTACAGCGGGGATCTATTGTGCCGGGACGACGTCTATTGACGTCGTCCCGGACACGAGCTGCCTGCGCGCCCCCTGAAGGGCGCGCGCGGCGCGCTCTGTGATCAGCGAGTCTGTGAGACTCGCTGGATCACAGATCCGAGTAAGGGGTCGATCCCGACCCCTTACCACGTGATCAGCTGTCAGCCAATGACAGCTGATCATGTGATAACAGAGCCGGTAATTGGCTTTTTTTCCTTCTCGCGCTGACATCGCGAGGAGAAAAAAACAAAAAGCCGATCACCGGCGGCCCACAGTGCCAGTGCTGCACATCAGTGTCACCTGCCAGTGCTCATCTGTGTCACCTGCCAGTGCTCATCTGTGTCACCTGCCAGTGCCCATCGGTGCTATCCATCCGTGCCACCCATCCGTGCCATCTTTGCTGTCCCCATCAGTGCAGCCTATCAGTGCCCACCTGTGCAGCCTATCAGTGCCCACCTGTGCAGCCTATCAGTGCCCACCTGTGCAGCCTATCAGTGCCCACCTGTGCAGCCTCATCAGCGCATATCAATGAAGCAGAAAAATTACCTGTTTGCAAAATTTTATAACAAACTATTAACCACTTGCCGACCGGCGCATGACTATATACGTCGACAGAATGGCACTTACAGGCAGGAGGGCGTATATATACGTCCCTCCTTTAGCCTGTCCGTGCCATCGGGAGCGCGCCGGGAGCGGCGCGCTCCCGCGCCGGTCGGGACCCCCGTGAGTCCGGCCGCGGTCCCCGCGGACTCGATCGCCGCGGGGACTCCCGCGATCGTCTCACGGGACGGCTGAACAAGGAGATGCCGAGATAAACAGCATCTCCCAGTTCTGCCTAGCAACTAGTGACGCCGATCTCTGCTCCCTGTGATTGGAGCAGAGATCAGCATTCACTAGCTGACAGCCACGCCCCCCCACAGTAAAAAACACACCCCTAGGCATACTTAACTCTTTCACTGCCCCCTTGTGGTTAACCCCTAAACTGCCAGTGTCATTTATACAGAAATCAATGCATTTAAATGCATTAATTGCTGTATAAATGACAATGGTCCCAAAAATGTGTCAAAAATGTCCGATGTGTCCGCCATAATGTCGCAGTCACAAAAAAAAAAATCGCTGATCGCCGCCATTAATAATAAAAAAAAAATTATTAATAAAAATGCTATAAAACTATCCCCTATCTTGTAAACGCTATAACTTCTGCGCAAACCGATCAATAATTGCTTATTGCGATTTTTTTTACCAAAAATATGTAGAATACGTATCGGCCTAAACTGAGGAAAAAAAAATGTTTTTTTATATATTTTTTGGGGATATTATGGCAAAAAATAATGCATTTTTTTCAAAATTGTCGCTCTATTTTTGTTTATAGCGCAAAAAATAAAAACCGCAGGGGCGATCAAATACCACCAAAAGAAAGCTCTATTTGTGGGAAAAAAAGGACGTCAATTTTGTTTGGGAGCCATGTCGCACGACCGCGCAATTGTCAGTTAAAGCGACGCAGTGCCGAATCGCAAAAAGGGGCCTGGTCCTTTGGCTGCAAATTGGTCCGGTCTGAAAGTGGTTAACCACTTCCCGCCTGGTCAATAGCAAATTGACGTCCGGGAAGTGGTTTCGTTATCCTGACTGGGCGTCATATGACGTCCTTCAGGATAACAGCCGCCGCGCGCCCGTGGGGGCGCGCATCGCGGCGATCGGAGGAGCGGTGTGTCAGTCTGACACACCGCTACACTGATCTCGGTAAAGAGCCTCCGGCGGAGGCTCTTTACCACGTGATCAGCCGTGTCCAATCACGGCTGATCACGATGTACACAGGAAGAGCCGTTGATCGGCTTTTCCTCACTCGCGTCTGATAGACGCGAGTAAAGGAGAGCCGATCGGCGGCTCTCCTGACAGGGGGGGTATGCGCTGATTGTTTATCAGCTCAGCCCCCCCTCAGATGCCCACACTAGACCATCAGGGAAGCCCCCAGGACCACCAGGGAAGCCCCCAGCATGTGGATGGCCAGGTACATCCCCCATGGCCATCCACATGTTAAAAAAAATGCCAAAAATATGCCAATCAGTGCCCACAGATGGGCACTGATTGGCACATATTTAATAAAAAAAAAAAAGTTAAAAAAAGGGATGCAAAAAGGGATGCCTAGCAATGCCACCCATCAGTGTCATCAGTGCCACTCATCAGCGTCCATCAGTGCCACCTATCAGTGCCCATCCGTGCCCACCCATGCCCACCTATCAGTGCCCATCCATGCCACCTATCAGTGCCACCTATATGTGTGCATCAGTGCCACCTATGAGTGCCCGTCAGTGCCGCCTATGAGTGCCCGTCAGTGCCGCCTATGAGTGCCCGTCAGTGCCGCCTATGAGTGCCCGTCAGTGCCGCCTGAGTGCCCATCAGTGCCGCATACCAGTGCCACCCATCAATGCCCATCAGTGCCACCTATCAGTGCCCATCATCAGTGCCACCTCATCGGTGCCCATCAGTGCCGCCTTATCAGTGCCCATTAGTGCCGCCTTATCAGTGCCCGTCATTGAAGAAGAAAACGCACTTATTTACAAAAAAATTAACAGTGACAAAGAAAAACTTGGTTTTTTTGCAAAATTTTCGGTCTTTTTTTGTTTGTTGCGCAAAAAATAAAAATCGCAGAGGTGATCAAATACCACCAAAAGAAAGCTCTATTTGTTGGAACAAAATGATAAAAAATTTGTTTGGGTACAGTGTAGCATGACCGCGCAATTGTCATTCAAATTGCGACATCGCTGAAAGCTGAAAATTGGCTTGGGCGGGAAGGTGTCTAAGTGTCAGGTATTGAAGTGGTTAAACATGATTTTTTTTTTTTTTTTTTTAATTTTCCATCTTTTTTTGTTTGTTTAGCAAAAAATAAAAACCCCAGCTGTGATTAAATACCACCAAAAGAAAGCTCTATTTGTGGGAAAAAAATTATAAAAATGTAATTTGGGTACAGTGTTGTATGACAATGTTGTCATTCCAAGTGCGTCAGCGCCAAAAGCTGAAAATTGGTCTGGTCACGAGGGGGGTTTAAGTGCAAAGTAATCAGGTGGTTAAGAAAGAAGTGTCAGAAAAAGATTTAGACTTTAAGTGGTTAAACTTCCTGCATTTACAGGTTGTTGAAAACTTGGCAGACTGCCCAGATTTTTTCTTTACAAACAGAAGTGTTTCCCTTTGATCTAAGAAGGAAGAGTTAGTTACAAGGACATCATGGGCTTTGTTTGCAGGTAAGTGGCACACAATGGGCTAGTATGCAATGCATACTAGACCATTATGTTTTTACTTTGCAGGTGAGAAAAAAAAAAAAAAAAAAAAAAAAGGGGAAGTAAAACCCACTAGGGTTTACTTCCTCTTTAAGGTGGGTATCTGTAGACACAATTGTACCCTTCATATCGTTTGTATTCCTGTGCTTCCCGTTTAGTGATCAGGATACCCCTTGCCAGCCAGATCGTCAACCTCCGCTGCAGCAGCACAGCCTAGTCAAGAACACACCTCCAGGCCTCTTTTCAGACAATGAAGGAGCAACAACCAACTGATGAGCCATCACTCTGCCCCCTCCTCCTGCCAGCATGCTCGTTTGTCAGCACATGTGCACTGCAGCAGCTCTCTCCTTTCCCAGTTTGTGTGCTGCTGTACAGGGAATGACAGGAGACGGATATTATTTCATATTTCGGTATGTGCACTACACAAAGCAAAATCTAATAATTGCATAAAGATTTCATTCTTAAAATGGGTTTAAAATACAACTACAAGTACACACAGCCCTCCATCACTGCACCGAGTTGCAGGTTACAGAGCAGCCGGTCCTGGCGATGTTTGGAGGATGTACAGATGTCTTACTATCCGTGGTTTCCGGTGAGACATCTGCGCGGCTACGGCCGGCCTTCGATCACCGCTGGGTGACATTTCTCCTCCAACAGAACAATGTCATAAAACGTCTACAGAGGACTGTTTATTGGAGATAAAAATCTCTTCCTAACATTTCTGGACAGCTGCTCATAACATTTCCTGGCCTTTTAATTTATTCCTTCCAATCCAAGCCGCTTCCAAACTACAGCAATTAGGTCCTGCGATAAATTACATGGTTTTAAGGGCATCACTCGAAACATAAATGTTATTTGCAGCCACATAAAAAGCAATTCGCTGTGCGCTAATCTTGAAAGTCACTTCCCAGAATGCCAGATCATTTTTAACAAGATCAGCCAAATTGGCCTTTCATGAAAGCTCGATTGCATTTAGCGGGATTCGGCATTTGCCTATAGTGAGGCACCGGAGCTTGCAGGAGCGTTAGAGCGATGGAGAGAAAACCCTAATCGGATTAAAAAAGGGGCGCTGATACAACAACAGGGGGGATAGAAATAAAAGAAGGTCTCAATGGTCAAATGAAAAAAATAAAAATAAAAAAACACACAAAAAAATAAAAAAAAGGACACATTATCTCCCACCTAATTTCAACAAGTCCCTATTGCTCCCATGATTGGCAACCACCTGGAACTTTATCAATATTACACTTTAGACCTCCTCTAGGGGTACTCGTGGGGGCCCCCATCCTTCCAAAACTTTTGGTGTCGGGCACCTGAGTTACAGGGGCAGGGGGTTTTTTTGAAGCATCTGACTGGAGCCATAGGCTCTAATAGTCGTAAAAAAAAAAAAAAAAAAAAAAAAAGTGTTTGGGGCCCAGGCGTTTTAGAAAAGCTAATGAATATTCGCTTTCCCAACACTGAATCTGCCAATCAGGTGCTCAGGTCTGTTACCCGTCACCAGATTGGCTGAAACGACAGGTGCTGTGATTGGACACCTATCAGGAGGAGGAGAGGATGGGACGCATGGAGGACACTGCTCGACGCCGTCACCCGCTGCCCCACTGAGACAGGGTAAGTGCCAGGCAGATGGTGAGAGGGTGGGGGGTCACAGTGGCAGCAATCAATGTTTTTTTTTTCAGAATTTTAAAAAAAAATTTGAGCACCGGCCACCACTGTACAGAAGGTCAAGTTAGTCTTTAAGACATACCGGTCTTGTCTCCACCCCGGCCTGAGGCTGAACAGAGAAAAGAGAAGCAGCAGACTGATCTCCCCATCACACTGCTCTCTCCTCCCATCAGCATTGTATGCAGCACAACTGATTGGCTCCTTGTGTTGCTCCTCTCTCCCAGTAGGCGCTCTGCTTGAGTACTTCTACTGCCATTTGAAACCATTAATTTTATTATGTATTAATGTGTCTTATGTCTGCCTAGAGTTCAGCTTTAAATGTATTTTTAAAAACAAAACCTTAAAGTGTTACTAAATCCTCAATAGTACAATCAGTCTGTATATGCAGTAAAACATGCTCGTTATACTCCCTGTGGAACCTAAGGGGTTAATAATGTACATTTTGTAAAAAGGCTGTTGGATCCTGTCTTCCCTGATAGGACAGAGCCTTGGGGGACAAGCTGCACATGCTCAGGTTTGGTGTGTATTTTTCTTTTTCTTGGGAGGGTGCATGTGATCAGCACAGAGCCAATTAGCACTGTCCAGACAGAGGGTCGGGGGTCCTGCAGCCTCATAGGACAATCAGAGCAGATGGAAAACTCCTCCTACAAACTTTACCCAGTACTTGGCTGGACACAAATAGAAGTCACAAGACTGCTATATACGGCTGATGAGAAAAAGGTATTTAGCCATTTATAGTTACTAAAATAATTGCATTTCCATGTTCTGTGTACTGTGGGAGACCAGATATAGTGAATGCAGGGTCCTGAGTTTAGTAACACTTTAATCTGTCTGGCTGCTATCCTCCTGTACTCCCCTGCACACCAGCATTCAGACTGGGATAGGAAGGAGCTCTGCAAGCCAATCAGCTTTTACTACTATGTTGCACATTGCTATGACTAACATATGGAGCTTGCTGACTGGAGGAGAGAGAACCTCATAAAGGTGCTGTGTCATCCATATCAAAGCTCAGCCTTGACAATACTGTATTAATGTATGGCCTGGCAGGAGTGTCTAGATTTAAAACCTGAATAGAATGCAGAAAGAAAGAAAAAGAAAGAAAAAGAAAGACGACGTACAGTAAATGTGTTTTAAATGTGATTTTGGTTGAACACCACACTTTAAAATGAAACCTTATTTACTATACATAGGTATGAAAATGATAATTTGTCTAGCTATGCTGATCCATTGGCTTTATTACTTTCTAAAATACTGCAGCAGAGTAGGTCTGGAGCTTTAGAGCTTCTGTTTTTTCCAACCTACCCTGCTGCATGCTTGACTACAGCACCAGAGAGCCAGGCAACTGGCATTTTCAGAGATTAGTCAGCTATGGCAACCACCATATTTCTCGCTATACAGGTTTTTTAAATTTCACTTTTGACCATCCCACTCGCATGCGCAGTGGGTGCCCGGCTGTGAAGCCACAGCCGGGTGCCCACAGTAAGAATGCCGGCGCCACAGAGCAGAGAATGAGCGGGGCTTCGATCCCCCACATCGCTGGACCCTGGAACAGGTAAGTGTCCGATTATTAAAAGTCAGCAGCTGCAGTATTTGTAGCTGCTGAATTTTTAAATGTATTTTTTTAAGGGGCACCCCACTTTAATGGAACGGCAGTGACATAAGGTGAGGGACGTGGCGGCAGCAGGTGAGTGGATGCCCGATAACCGGCACTGCCATGCTGGATCTAAAATGACAGGTGCCCTTTAATTGTAAGGACTTATTCTTACTGGTACTTAGAATCTTTAATATTTCCTATTTAGAATAATAAGCTGTCAGGTTAGTAAAACAGCGATATCAGAACCGATTCAATCATACAGTTTGTAGTGTACATAGGATTTGCAAAACAATGGGATAAAGGAATATTCCTTTGGTTTATCTCATGGTTACTGTGGAATTGTGTGACTGCATCAATGCAGTGCATGTTAGCTTGCATTCATTGAATGAGTTTACCAAAAATGTAAATATTGCAGAATATACAGCCTCATGGTACATAACCAAGCTCCATTTTATGCTGAATAAACTAAATTACTAATGCATCTTAAATAGAAAACGGTCTTTTTTTTTTTTTTTTCTACTACAAAAGCATTTTATTAAAATAAATGCGATAAAAATCTGATTGAAATAATAAAAAAACAAAAACACAAACAGCATTGATTTTTATCCATCCTGCCACTCGCAAACCCAAAAATATAGAAAAACCAGCAGCAGATTCCATTACTGTACACCCAGCCGGGCTGTTCTGCTGCGCGGTAACGCCGTGTAGCGGGCCTTTGATGCTTGTCTTCACACCCCTTTTATAGCTTTTTTTTTATCCACTCAGCTCTGTTCAGTTACACTGTGCTCCCTGCGGGATAGCGCAACTCACATCGCCACAAGTAACAGCAATCATAGATTTTCCGGAGAATGCGCGTGCCGTTCACAGGGGGACATTTAAAGACTGATGCAGCACTTGGCTCCTTTACCTGTAAAGTTCATGTACTTCCATAGGGACACACAGTCCTTACACTGATAGTTAGTCTGTGAATATTCCATACAGAAGGGAGCGTACAGGAACTGATCTCATGGAGATACATAGATCCGCGTGAACAAGTCCTCCGCCGGAGGTGTGACAGCGGGGACAAGGCTTAAAGAGCCAAAACCACGACTGTTCTAAGGTTGTAGACTTGCCATAGTCTAGATTTAAGTTAATTGAATCTGCTGCAGCCAAACTCAGATTTTTTACAGTGCTCCTGGGCCATAGTGCAAATTTGTTACGTATAACTGCCTTCCAATAGTATACTACAGTGATGGCGAACCTTGGCACCCCCAGATGTTTTAGAACTACATTTTCCATGATGGTCCACTACACTTCATAGTGCATGTGCATCATGGGAAATGTAATTCCAGAACATCGGGGGTGTCAAGGTTCACCATCACTGGTCTACTATATGTGGCAGCAGTGGGCATCTTCTGGGATAATGGCTCAGAGGCCGGTGGGAGAAACCAGTAAGCTCAATGAAGGGACCAAGAAGATTGGCATTCTCAGAAGTGTTGGGCTTCCCAGTGAATCATTACTTGTGAATGAAGCAGAAGTTTGGTGGCATGAGAAGTAGGAGTAGAAAAGGTCTACAAAACATGTCAGACACAAGGCCTTGGGGCCAAATCTGGCCCACCAGGCCATTTCGTATGGCCCTCGAACCCAAGGCTTGTTTTTCAGCCGGACCATGCCGTAAATCTGTTCCGCTACCTCCAGCTCTTGCCCTCCGGGGTACCCAGCGCAACCCTAAACTCTGCCCCCATGTGCGCCTGCGCAACCCTAAACTCTGCGCCTGTGCGCGCCCGCGCAACCCTAAACTCTGCGCGCAACCCTAAACTCTGCCGCCCATGCACGCCGCCGCCCAACCCTAAACTCTGCCCCCCATGCGCGCCGCCGCCCAACCCTAAACTCTGCCCCCCATGCGCGCCGCCGCCCAACCCTAAACTCTGCCCCCCATGCGCGCCGCCGCCCAACCCTAAACTCTGCCCCCCATGCGCGCCGCCGCCCAACCCTAAACTCTGCCCCCGTGTGCGCCGCCGCCCAACCCTAAAATCTGCCCCCTGTGTGCGCCGCCGCCCAGGCCTAAACTCTGCCCCCCGTGTGCGCCACCGCCCAACCCTAAACTCTGCCCCCGTGTGCGCCGCCGCCCAACCCTAAACTCTGCCCCCGTGTGCGCCGCCGCCCAACCCTAAAATCTGCCCCCTGTGTGCGCCGCCGCCCAGGCCTAAACTCTGCCCCCCGTGTGCGCCACCGCCCAACCCTAAACTCTGCCCCCGTGTGCGCCGCCGCCCAACCCTAAACTCTGCCCCCGTGTGCGCCGCCGCCCAACCCTAAACTCTGCCCCCATGTGCGCCGCCGCCCAACCCTAAACTCTGCCCCAGAGCTGTCCAGAAACACGTGGTTTCAATTTTAGTCATGCCCACAAAGCACAGCAATGCTCCATCTTTGGTG
This sequence comes from Lithobates sylvaticus, assembly GCA_028564925.1. Classification (NCBI taxonomy): domain Eukaryota; kingdom Metazoa; phylum Chordata; class Amphibia; order Anura; family Ranidae; genus Lithobates; species Lithobates sylvaticus. The sequence continues at coordinate 185,839,311 of CM053035.1, read as the reverse complement.
TCAATAGGAGGAATTGTGTCCCACTATTGGGGTCATTGGGCCCCATTGTTGGTGTCATTTGAAGGAATTGGGCCTCTTCATTGGTGTCATGGAGGGGAATTTTGCCCCATTGTTGGCATCAGTGGATAAAATGGTGCTCCAAAAGCCAGTTAAAAGCAAACAAAAAGGGCCACATCTGGCCCCCGGGTTGAAGTTTAGTGACCACTGCTATAAATTGAAATGAACAGAAAATTCTGCTTCCGGAATTTTCCTACCCACACCACTAACTTCCTGCCTGGTATTTCCACATCAGACTGCCTGTTAAAGCCTAAAAATGGGGGCTCATAACTGAGCAGAACTTTTTAGAGCTGTCAAAATGCTGATCTGAGTAATCATTAGCAGTATAAGTGCGATTCCAATGTATACAGTAACACGCCAACTGGATCCAATCACATCTCATCGGATTTCCCTTCCCATGACACTACAACAGCTGAGACCACAAGACAGTTCCCGCTGGCCAGAGACATCCATCTATTACCGGCCTTGTTTATGTTCCATAGACATTGTATTTACACAGAACATATGTTCATCCATGCATCTCCTTCTCATGGATACTTTACAGCATGGGGGCTTAAGCTGTGGCCCTCTACAAGTCCTATGATGCATTGCAAGCCTGACAGTTACAAGCATGACTCCCAAAAGCATTGGGAGTCGTGCCAATGCCTTTACACTGTCAAAAGTATTGGGACACCTGCCTTTACACACACGTGGACTTTAATGACATCCCAGTCTTGGTCCGTAGGGTTCAATATTGAGTTGGCCCACCCTTTGCAACTATAACCGTTTCAACTCTCCAGGGCAGGCTGTCCACAAGTTTTAGGAGTGTGTCTATGGGAATGTTGGACCACTCTTCCAGAAAAGTATTTGTAAGGTCAGGTACTGATGTTGGATGAGAAGTATTTGGCTCGCAGTCTCCGCTATAATGCATCCCAAAGATGTTCTATCGGGTTGAGGTCAGGACTCAGGCCAGCCAGTCAAGTTCCTCCACCCCAAACTCACTCATCCATGTCTTTATGGAGCGACAAGAAAATTTGGAGGAGCAGAATGGAAAAGGTTTCTGAACAAATTTCTAACAGTGAATGTTTTTTTTTTGTTGGGGCAAATCAATTCACTCCAAAAATTGAATGTTTTTGAAGTGCTTTTGAATGCCATTCGTCATGTCATGAAATGTGCTGTGAGAATTTCCGTACGGTTGTTCATATGAACCTTCGTTTGGAAATCAATGAGTGCATGGCCAGCTTTTCCCCACCAAACTTTTTGGTTTTAGATTGCGTGGAGAAAAAAGATTTTCACCTCACTTCCCATCTTGGTGACAGCAGTTTTACAAGGCAGGAAATTAAAATTAAGATGTCCAAAAACCAGCAGCAATACAAAAGACTTAAGCTGGCCATACACTATACAAAAAAATCGGCCAAACCCATTTTCGAAAAACGAACGTTCGGCCGCGAGCGTAAACGATGGTGCCATCATATAATGGCCGATAAATCGTTCAGTGAACATAAAAAAAAATTATGTTAGTTTTTTTACATATACCTAGTGCAGACAGGTCGGACGGGAAACACATTAACCTTTCAATTTATCGTTCGGCAGAAAAATTCCAAACTTGTCCTTCGTTTTTTCGGCTCAAAAACGTCCAAACGATTATCGATTTTGTGTCCATTAACTGGCCGAAAAATCGAAAGAACGTTCTTTGACCGATTTTTTGTATAGTGTATGGCCAGCTTAAGTGACTTTTTTTTTTGACAGGCGTGAGTTTTTTTTTTTCCCCCCTCCAAGCATGAGTTTGTTTTTTTTATTTCTTTTTCCTGGTCTTTTTTTTGTAATTTGTTTTCCTGGTGTGTTTTGTCTTTCTGCCAAGTGGAGGTTTTTTTATTTTGTTTTTTTTTGTAAGGTCAACCCCCGTCATTTTTTTCCCTTGGTGTGAGGTTTTTTTCCCTCTCCGAGCATGAGCTTTTTGGGGTTTTTTTTTTTAGTCTTTTTTTTCCCTGGTCTTTCTCAGTGTGAGTTTTTTTTGTAATTTGTTTTGTTGTGAGCTATTTTTTTCTGCCAAGTGAGGTTATTTTTTTTTATCCGTCTTTTTCTTCACTTGATGCGTGTTATTTTTCCCCCCTTGAAGAATGAGTTTTTTTTTGTAATTTGTTTTCCTGGTGTTAATTTTTTTTTCTGCCAAGTGAGGTTTTTTTTTCCCCTTGGTGTGAGGTTTATTTTCCCCTCCAAGCACGAGCTTTTTGGGGGGGTTGTCTTTTTCCTAGTCTCCCCCCCCCCCCCCTTCCCCCCCCCCCCCCCCTCCCAAGTGTGAGTTTATTTTTGTAATTTGTTTTCCTGGTGTGTTTTTTTTGACTTTCTGCCAAGTGGAGGCTTTTTTTATCTTGTTTTTTTGTAAGGTCAACCCCCGTCATTTACTTCCCTTTGTGTGAGTTTCCCCCCCCCCCCCTCCAAGCATGAGCTTTTTTTTTGGGGGGGGGGGGGTTGTCTTTTTTCCTGGTCATTTTTTTCCCCCCAAGTGCAAGTTTTTTTTGTAATTTGTTTTCCTGGTGTGAATTTTTTTTTCTTCTGCCAAGTGAGGGTTTTTTTGTCCCCTCCAAGCATGAGTTTTTTAAATTTTTTTTCCTTCTTTTCCCCCCAAGTGAGGTTTTTTTTTTTGGCAATTTGTTTTCCTGGTGTGTTTTTTTTTGTCTTATTTTCTGCCAAGTGTGAGTTTTTTTGTCTTTTGTAAGGTTCCCCCCCCCCCCCCCCCAAGCGTGAGGATTTTTTTTTGTCTTCCCATTTAAAATGCATGTTTTTTCTTTTTTTTATACAAGCAAAGGCTTGGGCGCCGACATTGCTGTCTGTATCCTTGCTACAGAGTTGTCCTCATTTTTCTGGTTCAGTGGCTCATAAATTAGGTGCAGTCACTGGACAGAATCCTTTACATTCCTCTGACGACAGGTTCTCTTTAATTGGTCCCTGACCTGGAACAAGCATGTAGGCAACCAGTGTTCTGTCATACTGGGGTACTTGTAACTCCTTTACTGTTGCATATAAAATCGCTTCCTATAGTGGCCCCCCGTCTCATCTGCTACACTTAGGGCTCATTCACAAAAGCTGTCCCAATGCAGGAACAAAGACATTTGCTTTATGTCTTCTGTTAGCACAACTTGCTGCACTGCATAAGAGTTTCATACAGTTAAAAAAATAAAAAAGGCAAGCACCGCAAAGCCTTTTAATAATGTATGGCAGCGCACAGCAGCGTCCGCTCACAGAACGCATTAACGCACGCCGTGTGATGTGAATGAACCCTCCGGGCTATTTATCATTTCTCTCCCAAATAGATCTCTTCTAGGTACCTACAATGGTCAGGACCGCCAGTAAAACACATCTGCCCTTAAAATATCCTCAGGCGCCTCCAAAATATATACATCCCCAAACAGATTTTCTACACTTCCTGGATGAGTGTCAAATATGTGAAACTGGAATTTTACAGCTGAAAGAAAAATCGCAATAATTAAAACATCCCTCATCTATGACCTGAATATAAACCCTGAAGGACAGGAGCCTTCCAGCAAAACCAAAGCAATGTCACTTAAATAAGAAAACCGTTCAAATTAAAATTGCAGGATATTGCGACAAAGGGAATCCGTCGGGACCCCCTACCCTGCAGAACACACAGGGCTTAGTGCACTGAGTAGTCAGAGGAAGTCCAGTATGACTCCATGGCGCTCCACCGCTGAGGTGGGGGGGGCGGGCTGGGTTGTTAAATCCTAAATGAATGTAGGCAAAGGAGGCCGATTTAGGAGAATTAAACAAACATACTACGCATTAATGTACGTTAATGTTCCCATTTTTGCACAGAGGTAGTCCATTCATTTTAATTCCAGACGTTGGGCTCATTCACACAGGTGGGAGTTCTTGCCACCCCTCATGAATGGCTGTCAGGCATTGAGGGCCACTGCTGCTTGCCCCCCCCCTTTTTTTTATAGTAAAATACCACACTGCAACAGCAAGCCCAACCTATGGCTAGTGGTTGAGATGTGGCCACATTCACATGAATAGGTCTCGTTTGGCAAGCAAAAAAAAAAGGGCCACATCTGGCCCCCCGGGTTGAAGTTTGGAGACCACTGCTATAAATTGAAAAACAGAAAAAAAATCCTGCTTCTGGGCAAGGGGGCATTTTCCTATCCACACCGAGAGAGCAAAAGCAATACGAAGTATAATTTCGCAATTTTTTTTATTTAAATGGTCCTCTGGCAGATACAGAAAACAGCCCTTGAGGAAATACCTTTAATCAAGAGCTTTCCCATTCAGTGATACGTTTTTCACCACAACCGGTCTTCAGTCTCACCAGTTGACATCCAGCAACCAAAAAGAAGGAGTAGATCCAGTGAGTGCAGAGCCTCATGGTTAGCCAGGCAATTGGCATTTTCAGAAGGTCAGCCATGGCACACCGCATAGTTGACTCAATGCAGGGTTCTTTTAAAATTATGCCAAAGAAGAAGAAAAAAAAAAAATCCCAAAAAGGTAAGTGAACAGACACTCGTCTTTCCAAATTCAGTGACTGGTTTAATTACATAGAAGACTGGAGCCAGCTGAAATAGTAGGCATGAAATTATAGACTTAAGTAAGAAACACGTACATAGGAGCTTTCACGGCCGGTAATAGTTATAAGAAAAGGTCATTTCATTGAGATGAATGGTTTTCAAATTGATAATTCTTCATAAGGTGTCTGTATTTTGCCATTTAAAAGACAGGATTGTCTGGAACATACTGTATCTTTCGTACATCTCTGGGCTTCCCAATTACAGCCTACCGGGCCAAGCTGGACATCAGCAAACCACTGGCTCAGGGGTTCATCAGGACGCTACCAGGACCCAAGTTGGGTAAAATAGCAAAATGGTGGCCTGCTTATATTTTTAAGTTTTACATCTTAGGCTGCGTTCACACCTGAGCGTTTTGTAGCTTGAAGCTACCAAACGCTAGAGGGGAAAAAATCCATTAATTCTCAATGGAGATGGTTCACATCTCCACTCCAAACAAGTTCCGGACCCTTTTTTGTCGCTCGAATCAGGCAGATTTGGGCGTTTTTCTTTTTTACACTGGTGACCTTTTGCCCTGCACAAAATCACGGCAAAACCGCCACGAAATCGCGCAATATATTTGCCTGAAACCGCTACGCTCAGGTGTGAATGCAGCCTAAGTGAGCGTGAAGGGAAGTGAGGTAGCGGGGGAAAATATTTTTATAAGTGTATGAAACTGAACGCACCTCAGTTACGCGGCGTGAAACAAGATTGTCCCAATCAGCTTCAAATACAGAGAAAGTCCAACGCTTACAGCCCTCAAAGCATTTAAATCGAAGAAAGATTACAGCGTTTCAAAGCAAATGCAACAGTTTCAGGTTGTAGTCACCCTTTCTTCAGGAAAGGAAACGTGCCTAGTAACAATCTAACAAGCAAACATTTATACAAGCAGGAACCAGAAATAGGATAGGACTACCAGGGAAAAAATACACATGATGATGGGGAACACTCGCGCCTTGGCAATATATGGCTACAATTAGAGCTGCTGTCTAGTATTGTCCCCTACAGGGGCAAAGGAACTGAATAAAAAATAGACTGCGCTAGCTCCACCCAAATTACTGATGTAGTCCTATGTGCATCTTGATTTAGATATAGAAATTGTGACTTATAAACAATATCAAACGCATACATAGATATGTCAATGTGCAAACAAAACATGGGTCCGCACTCACCAGATAGGTTGGAATCCCTTCCCTTAAACCTAGCAAATTATGGCTAAAGGAGTCAATCGTGCTTGTAGGTCACTATGGGGGACCTTATTCCAATGCGATCTCCTCCAAGTTACTCCTCCATCACAGTGCGATCCCAACAGTCTCCTCCAGGTGCAGATAGTGTGCATCCGGCAAATCAGAGAAAGGCTTCTCAGAATAAAATCCCTTGATTTAAAACTTACAAAGATAAAAAACTGTCAATCGTGTTAGCTCCAATCTCAGGCCAGAAGTGACATATATGAGAGCTTCAGCTTTTCGCAGAACGTACAGCATCCATCTTACACTAGGCCGACGTTAGAGGTAACTACAAGCAGGATTGACTCCTTTAGCCATAAGGCAAGGGAGTCCAAACTATCTGGTGAGTGCGGACCTATTGCGATTGCCTCCAAGAGGTGGAAACACGGTCATCGATGGGACGCAGATCACTATAGAACTTTGTGCACTTAAATAGACATTCAATTGCACTATTTTCACTTCATAGCACTTACCATTTGTCACTTTATAGTACCTTCTTCTATATATTGTTTGCACATTGACATATCTATGTATGCTTTTATTATTGTTTATAAGTCACAGTATTTCTAGATCTAAATCAAGATACACATAGGACTACATCAGTAATTTGGGTGGAGCTAGCGCAGTATACTTTTATTCAAAATAAATATACACATTGCTAGTAATCCAAATAAAGGAAAAGAATACAAAGCAAAAAACAATTGCAATCCGATTCCCAAATGGTCCACATTAGCAAAAGCAAATATAGTATTAATAAAGTCAAAGCTTCTTCCTTAGAGACCTAAAAATAAAGAGGCCGATGGGGAAGAGAAGATAATGTAAGTTGCCTCAAATCGGTTTTGTTCCCCGATGAGCTGGCAGCAGCTCCCCTTCCACCCTCCCCTGGTATGAGTGGAAGCCAAGAATCAAGGGCATAGGGGTGGAAATGAAGCCAACTGTTAGCAACGAAGGTGAGAGGAGTGGAGGCCAAGTATGAGCAATGAGAGAGACAGGAATTGAAGCCAATATCAAAAGCCAAGGGGGTGGCACTGGAAGCCAATTATCAGCAGTCTCAGCAACACATGTGAAGGTGATAAAAGCCAAGTATGAGCAGAAAGAATAAAAACAAAGTATCAGAGTGGGGCAAGAGTAGAGATTACATATTACAAAGATTAATCGAGGGGAATAGTAAATAGAGGAATAGTAACCAAGTTTTGTATGTGGAGGTGAAGGGAGTTGTAGCCAAGTATAGGCAGTGGAAAGGGGTGACAGTAGAAGCCAAGTATAAGCACATGGGAATTGAAACCAAGTATCAGCAGTGGAGGCGAAGATAATGAAAATCAACTTAAAGCAACTGAGGGAGTGGCACTGGAAGCCAAGTACCAGCAATGGCGGTGAAGGGAGTGCAAGCCAAGTACCAGCAATGGCGGTAAAGAGAGTGCAAGCCAAGTACCAGCAATGGCGGTGAAGGGGAGTGCAAGCCAAGTACCAGCAATGGCGGTGAAGGGGAGTGCAAGCCAAGTACCAGCAATGGCGGTGAAGGGGAGTGCAAGCCAAGTACCAGCAATGGCGGTGAAGGGGAGTGCAAGCCAAGTACCAGCAATGGCGGTGAAGGGGAGTGCAAGCCAAGTACCAGCAATGGCGGTGAAGGGGAGTGCAAGCCAAGTACCAGCAATGGCGGTGAAGGGGAGTGCAAGCCAAGTACCAGCAATGGCGGTGAAGGGGAGTGCAAGCCAAGTACCAGCAATGGCGGTGAAGGGGAGTGCAAGCCAAGTACCAGCAATGGCGGTGAAGGGGAGTGCAAGCCAAGTACCAGCAATGGCGGTGAAGGGGAGTGCAAGCCAAGTACCAGCAATGGCGGTGAAGGGGAGTGCAAGCCAAGTACCAGCAATGGCGGTGAAGGGGAGTGCAAGCCAAGTACCAGCAATGGCGGTGAAGGGGAGTGCAAGCCAAGTACCAGCAATGGCGGTGAAGGGGAGTGCAAGCCAAGTACCAGCAATGGCGGTGAAGGGGAGTGCAAGCCAAGTACCAGCAATGGCGGTGAAGGGGAGTGCAAGCCAAGTACCAGCAATGGCGGTGAAGGGGAGTGCAAGCCAAGTACCAGCAATGGCGGTGAAGGGGAGTGCAAGCCAAGTACCAGCAATGGCGGTGAAGGGGAGTGCAAGCCAAGTACCAGCAATGGCGGTGAAGGGGAGTGGAAGCAAAGAACCAAAAGCAGAGCGGGCAGGATTGCAACATGGCATGTCCCCTCCAAGTAACATTTGTTATCGATCACATCTGTTACTTAGCACAATGTACTGGTTTACTTCTACTGATATTGTCAACTTCGCTGTTTGAGGAGCTACTTCTGCAGAGCTAACAGATCAAATGTAAGCATAACCCGACCCTGCGTGGCAAACTTAACTGAATCCCACTGGATGTTTTTCAACGCTGCTCCTAGGGGCATCTGTTTTTTCTAAATGCCCCTGCATGTGAGCCTGTGTGTTCATGCACACATAGGCATTTGGAGGCTGGGGTGTTTAGAGGCAGAAAGAAAAAACACTTCCAGCGTGTCCAGGAACAGCAGTGTTTTGGCAAAAAACGCATGTGAGGGAAAGACTGGAAGCGCCATCAGAGTGTAGTATTAGTATAAACAATTTGATTATCAAGATACAAAAACACTCACAGTGTAGGTGGGTGTCACTCAGATCGCCAACATCCTTGCACTGTATCCACGGCTGTAGAGGTAAAAGGGAGGTCTGTAGTCCAGAAATTACTTTCCTGGAGGTGGGGAGACAGCCAGAAACACTGCACAGGACTGGCTACACACTCGGAGCATCAGAAGCCAGTAGAAGGAGCCGATGCTCCGAGTGCGTAGCCAATCCTGTGCAGTTTTCCCACAGTGCACAATGATGTCATTTCTGTGCGTTCCACATTGGTTTCGTTGGACTTCTTGGTGGCCACAGGATGGACAACAGACATCCCTTTACCTCTACAGCCTGTAAATACAGTGCAAGGACGTTAGGAAAGACCTGAGTGGCATTTTTTTAACCTGTATTTTGTGAGTGTTTTGTAACTTGACAATTGGATTGTTTATACCAATTCTACACTCAGGTGGCGCATCCTGTCTTTCTATCCTTTGCTTCATTTCACAGAGCTGGCTTTCTCTGCTGTCGCCATTAAAGAGGAACTGCTGTCTGCTCACATAATTTGTAAAAAAAAAAAAAAAAAAAAAAAAAAAAAAAAAAAACAACAGCTTTGCCTTTCTGAAGCTTCCCTCCAACCACTTTGCATATTTTATATATACTGTGATTCTGCACTTGCCAAATATACTGAAATCTCCCTCCACCGAGTCTGGCTGCAGCCATTTTAACTGTGGGCAGCTGAAGCTTCTGCCTGTTCACTTCCTGGATTCACACAGAGGCACATCTCCAGCTCTGCAGCTTTCATTTGCCCTCTAATGACTCACCCCTTCTCCCTCCCTGACAAACTCACAAGAGTGAGAGCTGTGCATGATGTCAAAAGCCTAGGCTAATGACCAGACAGGAAACAGGAAGTGGGCTGTATAAGGTATTTACTGGCAGAAAAAAAAAATGTTTTACTATACAAAGTTAAAACTACAAGGGCAGAAGATTTAATAGATGGAAAGTGGAAAAAATGACTATTACATGGATTCCGAGTTCTAGTAGTATGGACTACACTATTGTCTGTCCTGAATGTGCCTTATTACTATTATTCCAGCAGTTACTGTATTGTCAGTTAAAGCTAGGAGTATTTAGCCCCTGAGCGTTAAATTATTTCATTGGCCAGAATAATCATTTATTCTGGCCATTGAAATGAATTAACGCCTAAATGCATCACATGAGTTTACAAGAGTCAAGCGTTTTTTCTGCCAAAACGCCAGGAGGAAAGGCTCCTAGGAGAGATGGCAAAACATCCCGTGGGCACAAGGCCCAATTTATTAAACTTCACACAAACCAGCTTTCCAAAATTCCAACCTCCAGAAGGAAGTCCTATACACAGATCAGTTCCTGCAAAGTGTGGGGTTTCCCCCAAAGGCTGCATTTCGGAGGCTGCTCTGAATAGCAGATGGTAGATGTCACAATGAATGTGTATTGTGCGCAGGCCGCCGATTCCCTGATTGTTCAAGTGGAGTTTAGCTGTGTGAAAGCCGCCACCGATCGGGCTGAGAACTTCTACATAAGGGAGCGACCAAACCATGGAAGGGTTAACAGGAGGGGAATGGTGGATGGAAAATACAACTCCTGCAACCTTATTAGGTTTACATACCGGCTTTTAATATCGTGATAACAAATCTGTGCTGTTTTACACATAGTAATGCAAAAGGAATACAAAGCTTATTGGATAAAGAACTGTTGGAAACTTACAGCCAATCAGAATTCATCTTTCTGCAGGTACAGTCTACAATTGTTTGCTCTGATATCTCTCTCCCACTATCTCTATGTATATATCTATATACAACTCTTGTGGGAAGGCTGTCCACAAGGTTTACGAGTGTCTATGGGAATGTTACTCCTTGCAATATACCGTATTTTTCGGACCATAAAGACACACATTTTCCCCCCAGAAATATGGGGGGAAAATGTCTCTGCATCTTAGGATGCAAATATATGACAGGCACCGCCCCCTGTCACCACCAGCACCACCCCCACCACCGGAAGAGAGGCAGGGAGAGCGGGGGACAGACATTCAAACCCCCCCCCCATGGGCACTGGGCGATCCCCCTGCTCTGCCAGACATTCAAACCTCCCGTGGGCGCTGTCTATTCCCTTGCTTTGCCAGACATTCAAACCACCCGTGGGCGTCGTGCGATCACCCTGCTCTGCCAGACATTCAAAACCCCCGTGGGCGCCAGGCGATCACCCTGCTCTGCCAGACATTCAAACCCCCGTGGGCGCCAGGCAATCACCCTGCTCTGCCAGACATTCAAACCCCCGTGGACGCCGGGTGATCCCCCTGCTCTTCCAAACATTCAAACCCCCTGTGGGCGCCGGGTGATCCCCCTGCTCTTCCAAACATTCAAACCCCCTGTGGGCGCCGGGTGATCCCCCTGCTCTTCCAAACCCCCGTGGGCGCCGGGTGATCCCTCTACTCTGCCAGACATTCAAACCCCCCCCCCCCCCCCGTGGGCGCCGTCGATCCCCCTGCTCTGCCAGACATTCAAACCCCCAGTGGGCGCCGGGCGATCACCCTGCTCTGCCAGACATTCAAACCCGCCGTGGGCACTGGGCGATCACCCTGCTCTGCCAGACAATCAAACCCCCCGTGGGCGCCAGGCGATCACCCTGCTCTGCCAGACAAACCCCCCCGTGGGCGCCAGACGATCCCCCTGCTCTGCCAGACATTCAAAACCCCCGTGGGCGCCGTTCGATCACTCTGCTCTGCCAGACATTCAAACCCCCTGTGGGCGCCGGGTGATCCCCCTGCTCTGCCAGACATTCAAACCCCCGTGGGCGCCGGGTGATCCCCTGCTCTGCCAGACATTCAAACCCCCCGTGGGCGCCGTTCGATCACTCTGCTCTGCCAGACATTCAACCCCCCCCCGCGCGCACGGGCACCGGGCGATCCCCCGTGTTGTGCCAGACATTCAAACCCCCGTGGGTGCTCTGCCAGACACAGAAAACATAGCATTCAGCTGCTCAGGCTGCTCTGTCAGTGGCATTGGCACAGTCTGCGTTTGTGGCAATGGTCAGTCTGCGTTTCATGGGCACTGGAAAATATATTAGTACACCATTTGGTTCAGAATAATTATTTTTCTCATTTTCCTCCTCTAAAACCTAGGTGCGTCTTATGGAGAGAAAAATATGGTACACTATATTACCAAAAGTATTGGGACACCTGCCTTTACACACATGAACTTCAATAGCGTCTTAGTCTCTAGGGTTCAATATTGAGTTGGCCCACCCTTTCCAGCTATAACAGCTTTAACTCTTCTGGGAAGGCCGTCCATAAGGTTTAGCAGTGTGTCTATGGGAATGTTTGACCATTCTTCCAGAAGCGCATTTGTGAGGTCAGGCACTGATATTGGATGAGAAGGCCTGGCTCACAGTCTCCACTCTAATTCATCCCAAAGGTGTTCTATCAGGTCAGGCCCGTGTAATCAGCAATGATAAATTTCCAACATTATCAATAGGTCTCTACTGTGAACTACAGAATATCTCCCCCCTATGTTATGGAGATGTGGAGAGAGAAGAATGTGCTCTGTACTCCTAACACATTTCTTGCTCCTCCATAGATATAGTACAGCGAGTGAGAGCCGTCACCCCAGGACAGGATGTTTTGTATGCGCCCTGCATCTAGCCTGCGTCGATCAATGCGGATGCAACTGTTTGTGCTACAGTGGTGTGAAAAAGTGTTTGCCCCCTTCCTCATTTCCTGTTCCTTTGCATGTTTGTCACACTTAAGTGTTTCGGAACATAAAACCAATTTAAACAATAGTCAAGGACAACACAAGTAAACACAAAATGCAATTTGTAAATGAAGGTGTTTATTATTAAAGGTGAAAAAAAATCCAAACCATCATGGCCCTGTGTGAAAAAGTGATTGCCCCCCTTGTTAAAACATACTATAACTGTGGTTGTCCACACCTGAGTTCAATTTCTCTAGCCACACCCAGGCCTGATTATTGCCACACCTGTTCACAATCAAGGCATCACTTAAATAGGAGCTGCTTGACACAGTAAGGTCCACCAGAAGATCCTTAAAAGCTACACATCATGCCGAGACCCAAAGAAATTCAGGAACAATTGAGAAAGAAAGTAATTGAGATCTATCAGTCTGGAAAGGGTTATAAAGCCATTTCCAAAGCTTTGGGAATCCAGCGAACCACAGTGAGAGCCATTATCCACAAATGGCGAAGACATGGAACAGTGGTGAACCTTCCCAGGAGTGGCCGGCCGCCCAAAATTACCCCAAGAGCGCAGCGACGACTCATCCAAGAGGTCACAAAAGACCCCACAACAATGTCCAAGGAACTGCAGGCCTCACTTGCCTCAGTTAAGGTCAGCGTTCATGCCTCCACCATCAGGAAAAGACTGGGCAAAAATGGCCTGCATGGCAGAGTTCCAAGGAGAAAACCACTGCTGAGCAAAAAGAACATCAAAGCTCGTCTCAATTTCTCCACAACACATCTTGATGATCCCCAAGACTTTTGGGACAACATTCTGTGGACCGATGAGACAAAAGTGGAACTCTTTGGAAGGTGTGTGTCCAAGTATATCTGGCGTAGAAGGAACACTGCAATTCAGAAAAAGAACATTATGCCAACAGTAAAATATGGTGGTGGTAGTGTGATGGTCTGGGGCTGTTTTGCTGCTTCAGGACCTGGAAGACTTGCCGTGATAAAAGGAACTATGAATTCTGCTGTCTACCAAGAGATCCTGAAGGAGAATGTCCGACCATCTGTTCGTGTACTCAAGCTGAAACGAACTTGGGTTCTGCAGCAGGACAATGATCCTAAACACACCAGCAAGTCCACCACCGAATGGCTGAAGAAAAACAAAATGAAGACTTTGGAGTGGCCTAGCGAAAGTCCTGACCTGAATCCTATTGAGATGTTGTGGTATGACCTTAAAAAAGGCCGTTCATGCTCGAAAACCCTCTAATGTAACTGAATTAGGACAATTCTGCAAAGATGAGTGGGCCAAAATTCCTCCAGGACGCTGTAAAAGCCTCATTGCACGTTATCGCAAACGCTTGGTTGCAGTTGTTGCTGCTAAGGGTGGCCCAACCAGTTATTAGGTTTAGGGGGCAATCACTTTTTCACACAGGGCCATGATGGTTTGGATTTTTTTTCACCTTTAATAATAAACACCTTCATTTACAAATTGCATTTTGTGTTTACTTGTGTTGTCCTTGACTATTGTTTAAATTGGTTTGATGTTCCGAAACACTTAAGTGTGACAAACATGCAAAGGAACAGGAAATGAGGAAGGGGGCAAACACTTTTTCACACCACTGTATATAAATCTTGTATAATAATAATAATAATAATAATAATAATAATAATAATAATAATAATAATTATTATGATTACGATGATATTAATAATAATAATAATAATAATAATAATAAGTAATGCAGGTAAAGGCACCTGATGTGCATGAGTCCTAATGCCACGTACACATGAGCGGAATTCCGTCGGGAAAAACCATCCAAGACTTTTCCGACGGAATGCCGCTCAAGCTTGTCTTGCATACACACGGTCACACAAAAGTTTGCTGAACTTTCGGCCGTCAAGACGCGGTGACGTACAACACTACGATGAGCCGAGAAAATGAAGTTCAATGCTTCCGAGCATGCGTCAAATTGTTTCCGAGCATGTGTAGGAATTTTGCGTGTCGGAATTGCAGCAGACGATCGGAATTTCCGATCGGAACTATTTTCCGACTGAAAAATTGAGAACCTGCTCTCAATCTTTTGCTGGCTCGAATTCGGCCAGCAAAAGTCCGATGAAGCATACACACGGTCGCATTCTCCGACCAAAAGCTCACATCTGTCTTTTGCTGGCGGAATTTCCGATCGTGTGTGCGTGACATAAGCCATTCTGTTCACACCATGCTGTTGTGATCATGCTCATTACCCCCAATGCATGGCAACACACATTAAATGCATAGCTCCCAACTGTCCCTGATTTGGAGCAATGTCCCTCTGTCCTTCTGTCCCTCATTCCCCCTCATTTTGGTCTGATCTATATAGTTGTATATAAAATGCACTTTTTATCTTTCAAAAAGTGTTTCCCAGTGCAAAACATTTCATCCAATTTCTAAATTGCTGCATTTGTACATTTTAAAAGCCAATATAAAGGAATAGTAGTAAAAAATAAAGCACTTGTGGAATTAACCTTTTTTTTGGCTTAATTCTCCTTTAACCATTTCAGCCCCGGACCAATCTGCAGCCAAAAAGGACCAGGCCCCTTTTTGCGATTCGGCACTGCGTCACCTTAACTGACAATTGCGCGGTCGTGCGACGTGGCTCCCAAACAAAATTGGCGTCCATTTTCCCCCACAAATAGAGCTTTCTTTTGGTGGTATTTGATCACCTCTGCGGTTTTAAATTTTTTGCACTATAAACAAAAATAGAGCGACAATTTTGAAAAAAAAAAAAAAAATGCAATATTTTTTACTTTTTGCTATAATAAATATCCCCAAAAAATATATAAAAAAAAAAAAATCATTTTTTTCCTCAGTTTAGGCCGATAGGTATTCTTCTACATATTTTTGGTAAAAAAAAAAAAAAAAAAAATCGCAATTAGTGATTTGTGCAAAAGTTATAGCGTTTACAAAATAGGGGATAGTTTTATAGCATTATTAATATATATATATATTTTTTTTTAATAGTAATGACGGCAATCAGCAATTTTTATTGTGACTGCGACATTACGGCGGACACATCAGACATTTTTGACACAATTTTGGGACCATTGTCATTTATACAGCAATCAGTGCTATTTAAATGCACTGATTCCTGTGTAAATGATACTGGCAGTAAAGGAGTTAACCACTAGGGGGCGGGGAGGGGTTAAGTGTGACATGTGTTTTTTTACTGTGGGGGGGGGCGTGGCTTGACATTCAACATCACTGATCTTCTTTCCCGATGACAGGGAACAGACGATCAATGTCAGTCGCACTAGGAAGCACGGGGAGAGGTTTGTTTACACATACCTCTCCCCGTTCTTCAGCTTTGTGACCCGATCGCGGGACACCAGCGGCGATCGGGTACCGCAGCCACGGTCACGGAGCTCAGGACCGGGTAACGCGGCCCGCGGCGCGCGACCCACGGCCGGGCTTTTAAAGAGCAACGTACCTGTACGTTGATATGCCGAGCCGTGCCATTCTGCCAACGTAAATGTGCAGGAGGCGGTCCTTAAGTGGTTAAGGGGGTGTGGCAGTGGGCGTGTGCTATGCCTACATAGGTGTTAGTAGGTGTTAGTAGGTGTCCCTCATTCCCATCACAAAATGTTGGGAGGTACGTAAATGTCTTGTGTTCGGGGGTCATTCAGAATGAAAGGGGTCACATCACACCACCAGTCGAGGAGAGTGCAGTGCACTTTTTTGCAGCACACAAAGCAAAATCTGCCAGCAGCTGTGTTGGGGGTGCATTTACAATGATTGGTACTGCATTGTGTGTTACTGAAAAACGAACGATCTGAACGGCCCTAAAGCTCCCGCAGTTCAATGTTTCCGGAATTGGGGCAGCAGTTCAGGCAGAGGTCATGTCAGGAGGTGGGGCGGTGGGGCGATGGGGCCCCCCCCCCCCCAAGGACAATTAATTGCAGGTCTGGAGAATGGTGCCACATTCCGCAGGATAAAGAAACCTTTAATATAACATCTGAAAAGAAATGGGCAACTGAACACCATAAAAAAGCAAGACCCCCGTCCTAAAAGCAGTGTCATCGCGGAACCTCCTTGCAGAAGATAAATCCGATCCCCGCTCCATCCTTTGAATCTAGGTTAAAGCAGGAACATTCTTTTAACCTTGAGAACGTCTATTCTCCAGATACCTCCTGCATATGAAAAAAAAAAAAATGAAATAGATTTGAGGCCAGAACCTCACAGCGCCGATAAATTATATTCCAGGAGGATGATGGATTGAATTTAACTGAACACTTAAGAGGGTAATTCAATATATTACAGCTGCTTTCAGCACAGATCGCCTATTGTAGTGAATAGGTGTGGTCCACAATGTTCCCTTCTCAATCACACCCCGAGTACCCATGTAGGTAACAAAGCCATTCAACATAACCTCCCAACCGCTTTATGGGGGGGATTAGACATGCAACCCCTGGGTTTTCTTTTTTTTTTTTTTTTTTTTTTTTTTTAGGGGGGTTACATGTCTACAGCAGAACAAAATGGGTTTAAATGGTCAAGAATTCTTCCAATAATAAAGTAATCTTGTTTGCTAATGTTGATTTCATATCGTAAAATGCTAGTTTACTGGCTGACCTGACTTTATCTGAGCACCCACAAACCGAGAATGCTATTTAATTCATTTTCAAATCAATTTTTTTTTAAACAAAAGAGACCCCATTAATCTCTTCTGTCACCAACTACTTTCCCTGCCCAATAGCATATATACTGTATGTATACTGAGCCGCGCATGCGCAGCTCAGTGCAAGTTTATGGCACCGCTCTATGCTGCGATTCCCATGGGCATGCGTGGGAGTGACATCATCATGGCCCAAGCAGCTGAAGAGTTTGAACACAGAAGGATGACCAGAAGAAGACAGAAGCGCCCAAGACAACCAAGAGCACTGGCAGTGCAGCACTGGAGGGGATCACTTGGCAGGTAAGTCTCCATAATGTGACAACATGTGGAGCACACAAGTACATTACAGCATAAAGCTCCCGGCTACATTTTTTTATGCAGCTTTAAGGGCTCATTTACACTTGCTTCAAAATGTAACATTGGACTCCCTTTTTAAAAGCATTCTGAATGCCAATCAAAGCGCCTGTCACTGAATAAAATGGTAAACTTGCAGTCCTGTTCACATGTTGTGTATGCTTTGCTTCAAAAATTATACCCCAATGCCGCTTTCTTGCAGCGTTTGAGAGAATTTTGTTCTGGAGTTAGATTCATTTTGTTGTTTCAGAGGTATTGCAGGTATGAGACATCCCAGGATGCATTGGGAAACAAGCAAACCAGAAAGACGTAATCAGCAGTCACTTCCAGTTCATGTGTATGTATTCTGGAAGTGTCTGGTGCAGACGTCACATCTGGTGTGCAGCATGGAGCAGCAGAAAGGTAAGCAAGTTCCAGACCAGAGAAACTAGCAAATGGCAGTAATGAGTGGGGCATCAGCAGCGCCGGAGGTTACTACCGGGTGGGGCATCAGCAGCGCCGGAGGATACTACCGTGTGGGGCATCAGCAGTGCCGGAGGTTACTACCGGGTGGGGCATCAGCAACGCCGGAGGTTACTACCGGGTGGGGCATCAGCAACGCCGGAGGTTACTACCGGGTGGGGCATCAGCAACGCCGGAGGTTACTACCGGGTGGGGCATCAGCAACGCCGGAGGTTACTACCGGGTGGGGCATCAGCAGCGCCGGAGGTTACTACCGGGGGGGGCATCAGCAACGCCGGAGGTTACTACCGGGGGGGGCATCAGCAACGCCGGAGGTTACTACCGGGGGGGGCATCAGCAGCGCCGGAGGTTACTACCGGGTGGGGCATCAGCAACGCCGGAGGTTACTACCATGTGGGGCATCAGCAGCGCCGGAGGTTACTACCATGGGGGGCATCAGCAGCGCCGGAGGTTACTACCATGTGGGGCATCAGCAGCGCCGGAGGTTACTACCATGTGGGGCATCAGCAGCGCCGGAGGTTACTACCATGTGGGGCATCAGCAGCGCCGGAGGTTACTACCATGTGGGGCATCGGCAGCGCCGGAGGTTACTACCATGTGGGGCATCAGCAGCGCCGGAGGTTACTACCATGTGGGGCATCAGCAGCGCCGGAGGTTACTACCATGTGGGGCATCAGCAGCGCCGGAGGTTACTACCATGTGGGGCATCGGCAGCGCCGGAGGTTACTACCATGTGGGGCATCGGCAGCGCCGGAGGTTACTACCATGTGGGGCATCAGCAGCGCCGGAGGTTACTACCATGTGGGGCATCGGCAGCGCCGGAGGTTACTACCATGTGGGGCATCAGCAGCGCCGGAGGTTACTACCATGTGGGGCATCAGCAGCGCCGGAGGTTACTACCATGTGGGGCATCAGCAGCGCCGGAGGTTACTACCATGTGGGGCATCAGCAGCGCCGGAGGTTACTACCATGTGGGGCATCAGCAGCGCCGGAGGTTACTACCATGTGGGGCATCAGCAGCGCCGGAGGTTACTACCATGTGGGGCATCAGCAGCGCCGGAGGTTACTACCATGTGGGGCATCAGCAGCGCCGGAGGTTACTACCATGTGGGGCATCAGCAGCGCCGGAGGTTACTACCATGTGGGGCATCAGCAGCGCCGGAGGTTACTACCATGTGGGGCATCAGCAGCGCCGGAGGTTACTACCATGTGGGGCATCAGCAGCGCCGGAGGTTACTACCATGTGGGGCATCAGCAGCGCCGGAGGTTACTACCATGTGGGGCATCAGCAGCGCCGGAGGTTACTACCATGTGGGGCATCAGCAGCGCCGGAGGTTACTACCATGTGGGGCATCAGCAGCGCCGGAGGTTACTACCATGTGGGGCATCAGCAGCGCCGGAGGTTACTACCATGTGGGGCATCAGCAGCGCCGGAGGTTACTACCATGTGGGGCATCAGCAGCGCCGGAGGTTACTACCATGTGGGGCATCAGCAGCGCCGGAGGTTACTACCATGTGTGGCATCAGCAGCGCCGGAGGTTACTACCATGTGGGGCATCAGCAGCGCCGGAGGTTACTACCATGTGGGGCATCAGCAGCGCCGGAGGTTACTACCATGTGGGGCATCAGCAGCGCCGGAGGTTACTACCATGTGGGGCATCAGCAGCGCCGGAGGTTACTACCATGTGGGGCATCAGCAGCGCCGGAGGTTACTACCATGTGGGGCATCAGCAGCGCCGGAGGTTACTACCATGTGGGGCATCAGCAGCGCCGGAGGTTACTACCATGTGGGGCATCAGCAGCGCCGGAGGTTACTACCGGGTGGAGCATCAGCAGCGCCGGAGGTTACTACCGGGTGGGGCATCAGCAGCGCCGGAGGTTACTACCGGGTGGGGCATCAGCAGCGCCGGAGGTTACTACCGGGTGGGGCATCAGCAGCGCCGGAGGTTACTACCGGGTGGGGCATCAGCAGCGCCGGAGGTTACTACCGGGTGGGGCATCAGCAGCGCCGGAGGTTACTACCGGGTGGGGCATCAGCAGCGCCGGAGGTTACTACCGGGTGGGGCATCAGCAGCGCCGGAGGTTACTACCGGGTGGGGCATCAGCAGCGCCGGAGGTTACTACCGGGTGGGGCATCAGCAGCGCCGGAGGTTACTACCGGGTGGGGCATCAGCAGCGCCGGAGGTTACTACCGGGTGGGGCATCAGCAGAGCCGGAGGTTACTACCGGGTGGGGCATCAGCAGAGCCAGAGGTTACTACCGGGTGGGGCATCAGCAGAGCCAGAGGTTACTACCGGGTGGGGCATCAGCAGAGCCGGAGGTTACTACTGGGTGGGGCATCAGCAGAGCAGGTGGTTACTACTGGGTGGGGCATCAGCAGAGCCGGAGGTTAATGCGGTGGTGGTAGCACTCTGGATAAGAAGTTCTTTAGAAGAAGCATCACATTTGTTTTTTCTATATCACTGAAGAAATCATTATTTTTATTGGACTTTGTCTAACTTTTTTTCATTTTTTATCAGTTCATATATTGCACTATTAGCTGAATTGTTGATTTATTGTATATAGATTGTAATATTGCAGCACTAGCACATTTATTTTATTCTATTTTATATTGTTATCTGTGGGAGCTCATTAGTGATAGCTGCAGCAACTGTAAGCAATTTTAGGTTTATCATTACATTGGCACACCACTACTTTATTTTTAAAAACTGGGTGGGGGCATCAGCAGAGCTGGGGGGTTTACCAATGGGTGGGGGCATCAGCAGAGCTGGGGGGTTTACCAATGGGTGGGGGCATCAGCAGAGCTGGGGGGTTTACCAATGGGTGGGGGCATCAGCAGAGCTGGGGGGTTTACCAATGGGTGGGGGCATCAGCAGAGCTGGGGGGTTTACCAATGGATGGGGGCATCAGCAGAGCTGGGGGGTTTACCAATGGGTGGGGGCATCAGCAGAGCTGGGGGGGTTACCAATGAGCGGGGCATCAGCAGAGCTGGGGGGGTTACCAATGAGCGGGGCATCAGCAGAGCTGGGGGGGTTACCAATGAGCGGGGCATCAGCAGAGCTGGGGGGTTTACCAATGAGCGGGGCATCAGCAGAGCTGGGGGGTTTACCAATGAGCGGGGCATCAGCAGAGCTGGGGGGTTTACCAATGAGCGGGGCATCAGCAGAGCTGGGGGGTTTACCAATGAGCGGGGCATCAGCAGAGCTGGGGGGTTTACCAATGTGCGGGGCATCAGCAGAGCTGGGGGGGGGTTACCAATGAGCGGGGCATCAGCAGAGCTGGGGGGTTTACCAATGTGCGGGGCATCAGCAGAGCTGGGGGGGGTTACCAATGAGTGGGGCATCAGCAGGGTAGAGGGTTACTAATGAGCGGGGAATCAGCAGGGTAGAGGGTTACTAATGAGCGGGGAATCAGCAGGGTAGAGGGTTACTAATGAGGGGGCATCAGCAAAGCTGGGGGTTACTAATGAGCGGGGCATCAGCAGAGCTGGGGGTTACTAATAAGCGGGGCAACACCAATGGGTTTTTTTTTTTTACAACGCAATCAAGCAGAGCCTGGGGCTCCAATTGGCTTCAAAAAGGGTTAGCTCGGGGTGCAGAGCACTGCTGGCTGGGGGGGGCGCTGCCCCCCCAAGAAAACTGAGCACCAGCCGCCTCTGTACAGCATCCTGCCAGCCCCAGCCATGATCTGCCTGCATTGCATAGAAAAGCACGGAGTCACACTGGTGACACCACTGGGTCTATAATAAATGTACGTAATGAAAACAGAAAGATTTTATCTAAACATTTCATTAGCATGTTGATGGGGAAAAGGGATTGGGGAGGAATCAAGGAAGGCAAAAACATAAGCAGATTAAAGCTCTGAATCCCATTTTAATTTAACATTTGAATGGAGGAACTGAACAAATTTAAACCCATAGAAAGAAAAATGTATTATAAAAGCAAAGATCCTCACTGATGAGCAAAACTGCATTTCAAATTGCTAGAAAAGAATAGTAATATAATAAAGTAGTGCAATGTGTATCTGACCATCCCTGAGAATAGGAAGTCTTCTACGTGCCGTGCTTAGCTATCACCTCCGCCAGCAATGACAGTTTCGGAATCTTTTTTTTTTGCTTGGCCGTCCGGCACAGCGTGTGCAGACAATACCCTGAGCTAAGCAACCTCCAATCTGCAGGAAAGCCCCAGAGGCACAAAACTGTACTGTGTGTAGATTCTACAGAATTTAAATAAAACGTCTGACAAAGCTAAATCTCAAATCAGCCGCCAGCTATTGAAGCAGTCTGATCTACGATAAGCAGCAGAATGCATGTATGATCAAAACCTCGTTCACGGCACGCTGCAGATAAATTTAACCTGCCGCGTTCGGGTACACAACGCAGGCAGAAGACTGGGAGATAAAAAGCAACATGTACAAGAATGCCAAAACCTAACTGCAACTGTGTGATAAAGTAACACCGTTCAGTCTGGGTAGCGGGTAATTGGCAAAGACTGAGGATATGTGGTCCCCCCTCCCGGAGAAAAAGGATCCTTCTCTGACCACCCAGACGTGGCACAAGACTCCTGAAGGGGGCAAGGCACTTTTAGCTACCTAGCCAAAAGGCCTGGCAGATCTCACTCCTCATGGTCAACTGAAGACGACCGAGTACTAGCCCACTTCTTATGGTCAGCGGAAGACAACCAACGAGTACTAGCCCGCTTCTTTATGGTCAGCGGAAGACGACCAACGAATATTAGCCCGCTTCTTTTGATCAGCTAAGGATGACCAACGAGTACTAGCCCACTTCTTATGGTCAACTGAAGACGACCAACGAGTACTAGCCCACTTATCATGGTCAGCGGAAGACGTCCAACGAGTACTAGCCCACTTCTTATGATCAGCGGAAGACGACCATTGAGTACTAGCCCGCTCCTCTTGGTCAGCTGAAGACTACCAAAAAATTGTTTGTGAAGGGCACTCAAGAAGAGAGACCCCCAAGGCAGAGAAGGAAAGATCCTAAGACCCACACCCTACAACATGTTAAAAGTATAACTAAAAGGCAATTTTGTTTTTTAAGATTTGGATAAAGTGGTGCCACTTTTTTTTTTTTTATGACCGTTGGTGTTTCTGGTAGGGAGAGTCACTCTCCAATAGTCCAGATAATTAATGTCACTGGAATGAAAGTAGGGGTAAATCTAAAATTGCAAGTTGCAACCAGAAGAAAAATAAAGAGAACTCTCCTAATGTGGACACTTGTTCCTGTGACAGAGGGGATTAAACACACATTGGAAAGATTAAATTGTACTTCCTTATGATTCTATGGGACAAGAAGTGAAGGGAAATCTCCCTAATGGAAACACAGCAAAAAGAAAACTGACAGTGGTTTTAACCATTACTTACTCTATCCAAAATTTTGACAAAAAGTTCTGAATTTAGATATATTGTAAGAATATGTAATGCAAGAAGAAAATGATGGTCAGATACATGCTGCATTAGACTAGTAGAAATCACTGTTATTACCACTTTGAAAAAAAAAAAAAAAAATTTTTTTTTTTTTTATTTATTATATACCATATATTATAAAAAATAAATATAAATAAAATTTTTTTTAAATAAAAAAAAAAAAATTTTTTTTATTATATATATATATATATATATATTCAATGCTCCCACTCCAACTACAGATTGTTGGTGTCCAAGGGCTAACCATCATGTATTGGGCACCAGTGTACTAGACTAGTGTTCTCCAAACTGCAGCCCACGGGCTGGACGTAGTCCTTTGCCTGCCTTTATCTGGCCCTTGGGGCACTGTTCCTCCCATTGACATCAGACACTATTAAACTCCATACCCCCCCCCCCCCCCAACACCAAAAGTAGGGAACTACTCCTCTCACCGACACAAACAATGGGGCATTTTTCCAGCCACCGACACAAAGTAGGGCATAATTTCGCCCACTGATATAAATGATTACTCCCCCAACACCAATGATGGGACGCCGTTCCTCCCCCAACACCAATGATGGGACGCCGTTCCTCCCCCAACACCAATGATGGGACGCCGTTCCTCCCCCAACACCAATGATGGGACGCCGTTCCTCCCCCAACACCAATGATGGGACGCCGTTCCTCCCCCAACACCAATGATGGGACGCCGTTCCTCCCCCAACACCAATGATGGGACGCCGTTCCTCCCCCAACACCAATGATGGGACGCCGTTCCTCCCCCAACACCAATGATGGGACGCCGTTCCTCCCCCAACACCAATGATGGGACGCCGTTCCTCCCCCAACACCAATGATGGGACACCGTTCCTCCCCCAACACCAATGATGGGACACCATTCCTCCCCCAACACCAATGATGGGACACCATTCCTCCTCCTATGGACCACAGGCTCTATGTAATTTTTTTACTCCCACTGACCACCAGGATTAGACACCCTCAACTCCCACTGATGCTGGAAAGTCTACCGGCCACAATCCAGCCCTCCTGAAGTCTGAAGGATCGTAAACTGGCCCTTTATTTGGAAATTTTGAAGACCTCTGACCTAGACAGACAGACACAGTGCTGATTGACAGGCAACACCTACTTCAAACAGCCAATCAGGTACTTTAGCAGCTCACGTGAGCAGATGTAAAGTTACCAATGTCCGGACCTTTACAATTTATAGGTGTCCAAAGTCTATGCAACATGGTCTACTGCTAAAACTAACATGGGTCCGGAGGCAAGCTTGGATGCCCAGAGACAACCAAAGGTGGCCTTGCAGCCAATTGGCAATCTTACAGCCAATATGTGTGCATTTCAATGAGTTCCCCAACGGTTACAGGAAACTGTACCAAGAGAAAATGGAGCCAAATATTGTCAGCTTTCCAAAATGTTAATTGCCTGGATGCCATGTTGATCCAGTGTCTTCATTCTTTCTGAGGAACATGCTTGGAACATGTATACAGAGTTCCGACCTTCACTGAAGGCCAGGTTAGTAAACAGCCAGACATCCAATTCAGCAATGGCAGCCCTCATGTTTCTCTACAAACAAGTAGCCTTTAAGCAGGGATGCTAATCATATTCCGTCATCTACAAGTAAACACTGAGGAGGAGCGTTTACATTTGTGTATCAAAATATGGAACCCAAGCAGGTAAATATTTTACGTAAACATTACAACACTAATTAAAAAGCACTCTTCCCAAAAAATACAACATAGTTCCCCATTAAGACCCCTTTCACACCACACCGGCCATAGCGTCGGCGGTAAAACGCCGCTATTTTTAGCAGCGGTTTACCGTCGGATTTGCGGCGCATTTCGGCCGCTAGCAGGGCGCTTTTACCCCCCGCTAGCGGCCGAGAAAGGGTTAAAACCCGCAATAGCGGCGTTTTGCCGGCGGTATTACAGCGCTGCCCCATTGATTTCAATGGGGAGCAGTGGTGGAGGAGCAGTGAGTTCACCGCTCCAAAGAAGCTGCTGGCAGGACTTTTTGTGACGCCCTGCCAGCGCACCGCTGCAGTGTGAAAGCCCAAGGGCTTTCACACTGCAGACAATGGTGCAGCAGTTTGAGGGTGGATTGCAGGCGCTATTTCTAACGCTATAGCACCTGCAAAATGCCCTCGGTGTGAAAGGGCTCTAAAGTGTACCTGTGGTTGTAATCTTGCTTCTAGAGTGTCTCAGGAGCCCAAGACCCAGGGTATTGCTATGCAAAAAATGACCTCTTCTTGGAAGTCTAGGCATGGCCTTGCCCTTTCCGGATCCCAATAGGGAGATGGACCAGACAATTAATTTACATTCTAGGGCACTTTAGAAGAAAGGGGAGCCAATGGCAGGTAGTATGAAAGTGCCCATTTTGTAATATTAAGACAACTCTGTAGCCACATTAATAGGATAATTCTATTCTAAAAAATGTATTTTTTTTTTTTATTATTACTTTGGGCAAAGCATGACAGGTTGAATCTCTTAAGCTGGCCATACATTATACAATTTTCTTATTCAAATTTCCTTTATATTTACCTTCAACTATGTAGTGAAAGGGCCTGCCTGATTGCATACACATTTAAAGTGTTTAGGTTTGACCTCAATGTATGGCCAGCCTTATACCTCTCTAGGACTTTCTGTTAGGGTGTCAGATCCATCCATCCGACACAGCAATTCCAAAAGGTTCTACACTGCCCCAATGTTCTACTTGTTTTCATTATAATATACAGGAGGAATAAAGTGCTTTCTGGAGCAAATCAGAGAAGAAATCCCCCCCCAGATCTCAAGTCGCCGACAGTCCTCAAGTCCCAGTGGGAGACTCAGATGGCCATCTGTGTGAACTGACCCTTAAAAAAAAAAAAAAAAAAAAGAACCAAATGCAGATTGTAAAATCTGCTTCAAAGACCTGCAGTGTCTGGCTGTACAGGACTCCCAGCAGCCACAAAGTCTTAATTTGCTTTACCACCCCATTATTCTATTTTTTTTTCCTTGGCTGGCTCGATCAACCTCTGCACACAATTCACGAACCCAGCAGAGAGTCAGGGCTTTGCGGCGATCGTCTAAATGCGGAAAGCACAGCCTAGTCTCTAATGAGCAGCAGGTGAAATATTGCCATTGTGAGCAAGTTTGTGCTGCTGAAATAAATTCTATTAGGTTAATAGCCTGGTTTGTAAGACCCAATTTATTACTGTGATGCAATGTAACAATCACCTGCATTAAGGTTTAATACCCAAAACAACGGTATACCAATCTGGCATGGAAGCCTAGTATGCCTCAGTTAATTCACCATATGCCAACTAAAAATGGATTCTTTAATACCATCTACTCTATGATAAAGTAAACCGCTATCCTCTAATGAGCAGTGCTCCAAAGACGACCAATGTAATGTAGACGCAGTATATCGCCAACTACACATCACACCAAAATGGGCATCAAAGGAAACCTGTGGGTTAAGCAAGCTACCATAGCAGACATGCCTTTGAAAATGCCAACTGCTTGGCTATCGTACTTATTTTCTTTGACTTCAATACTTCCTGAAACAAGTATGCAGTCAGCAAAATCAAAATGAAGTCAGAGCTTCCAATCTATACATTTATTCTGCACCAAGGAAGCCACAGGATCATCATGACTGCCAGGCAACTGGCATTTGCAGAAGGCAACCGCAGCCTACATACACTGCCTTGAAATTTTACACCTACAGGATAGATCAATTTTCAAATATATACACTGTGGGGGGCCGAGGACGACACTGTGGGGGGCCAGAGGACGACACTGTGGGGGGCCAGAGGACGACACTGTGGGGGGCCAGAGGACGACACTGTGGGGGGCCAGAGGACGACACTGTGGGGGGCCAGAGGACGACACTGTGGGGGGCCAGAGGACGACACTGTGGGGGGCCAGAGGACGACACTGTGGGGGGCCAGAGGACGACACTGTGGGGGGCCAGAGGACGACACTGTGGGGGGCCAGAGGACGACACTGTGGGGGTCAGAGGACGACACTGTGGGGGTCAGAGGACGACACTGTGGGGGGCCAGAGGACGACACTGTGGGGGGCCAGAGGACGACACTGTGGGGGGCCAGAGGACGACACTGTGGGGGGCCAGAGGACGACACTGTGGGGGGCCAGAGGACAACACTGTGGGGGGCCAGAGGACAACACTGTGGGGGGCAGGAACAGAGGACACTGCTTTTGGGGGCACAGGAAACTTACTATGAGGGGAGGGGGGCAAAAGACACTGCAATGATGGGTACCCTATTAGGAACCCCATCTGCAGACCATGCTGGCTGTCCCTAGGGGTGATGTCCCCAGCCACATGCTCCCTCAGGGTGAACTGGTTTTGTATTAGTGAAGCACCTTAAAGGTGTTGTAAAGGTAAAAGTTTTCACCTCTATGCATTAAAGTGAAAAAACATCTGACAATGCCGGCCCCCCCAGCACCCCCGTTTTACTTACCTGACCCCTCGAAAGTCCCGCGCTCGCCCCCGACGTCCTATTCGCCGCTCACCCTGGCTGTTGATTGGCTAGAGTGGATGGATTGAAAGCAGCGCAGCCATTGGCTCGCACTGCTGTCAATCACATCCAATGACAAGGCACGCCGGGGGGCGGGGCCGAGTGATACAGTGAGCGGCTATGGCCGCCAGCTGTATCACTGGAGTGCGCCCGCAAGCACTCCACACCATGCGAGGGAGCTTGCATTAAGTTGTGGAGTCCTTGCGGGAGGGAGCCAAGACAGCCGCCGAGGGACCCCAGAAGACCAGGTTCAGGGCCACTCTGTGCAAAACGAGCTGCACAGTGGAAGTATAGCATGTTTTTTTTTTTTTTTTTTTTTAAATAACAATCTCCTTTAGTGACCCTTAAAAGTGAGGTAAACCTGTACTGTTATTACTATGTTAGGATTATTATTATTATCTTCATTAGCAGGTGGATGCGACCCTCTATGCAGTCACATACACTGAAAGTGACCCTTTACGTGAAAAAAGGTTGCTGACCCCTGTTGTAGATGCTATAACTAATCAATTATTATACACTTTTCCAAAATTAAAGACATGAAGCAGAATAAAATATTGGCCTAAATTCATGAATAATTTTGATTTTATTGGATATGTTTTATAAGAGGAATTAAAAAATTAGAAAATGGTTTTGTTTTTCAAATTTCTTTAGTCTTTTTTTTCATTAATATAATAAACCCAGTGGGGATCAAATACCACCAAAAGAAAGCTCTATTTGGGACTTGTCATATGTCCCAGAAGACTTCAGGAGTGAGGAGGGGAGAACTTCCGCTTCCGATCGTCTAAGGCAGGGGTCTCCAAACAGTGGCCCAAGGGCCGGATGTGGCCCTTTGCTAGCCTTCATCCGGCCCTTGGGGCACTATTGCTCCCAATGACACCAAGAATGGGGCACTATTTCTTCCACTAATACCAATAATGGAGCTTTATCCCTCTTCCTACTGACCAACTTTGAGGCCGTGTTTATTCTCACTGATGCCTGCCTCCGGGGCATTTTCTACCCCCACTGGTCAGAATCCGGCCCCCCTGAAGTCTGAAGAACAGTAAACTGGCCCTTTGCTTGAAAAGTTTGGAGACCCCTGGTCTAAGGTGACCAGAACAGAAGTGGGAGCAGATACCTGTCAAAATATGGCATCTGTCTCCCCCCCCCCCCCCCCAAAAAAGTTCCACAAAGAGGAGCCAGGGAAGAGGCCTTAAAGCGGAACTTCCCTTTTGAGTGGAGCATAAAATCGTGGCGGATATACATTATTGCAGCAGGCCAGATGTGGCCCGGGGGCCATAGTTTGAAAGACCCCTGACCTAGAGCAAAAAGGTACTAAAGTATGCTGTACCTGCTGGCAGAGGCCAGGAAGGAGCAAAAGAGAGCAAAAGAGAGCAAGAGAGCGAGAGAGCGCGAGAGCGATTATATTATACACACACAAAAAGTTCACACTATTAACCCAATGCTGGCCAAAAACTCCGGGGCCAAAATACAAAGCACCTAAATTTGGTTCCAATTTACTGGTGCTCCTCATATCACAGTGAGATTCCCCATGCAGATCCGACGTTACATTGCCAGCTTGCAGTTCAAAGACCACAGAGTCCCACGTTCCTCCATCAGCACCACATCAGCAGCTTTTGCCGCGATCACGTTTCCCAACAATCGCTGTTTCAAGCACCCTCGGGTCAAGCAGAATCTTTATAAAAGATTTCCTTGCCAAGTTGATTAAGTTATTTTGTCACTGGCTTATCCTTATGATTTATACAACCCACGCAGTGCCAAGCTGAAGACTTCCTGCTTGAGAGGAAAGAGGAGATGGGTTTGATGTTAATGTTCCCACACTGGCAGAATTATACAGAAATCAGATATTAGAGGAACTTCATCTCCAAAGATTTAAAAAGAGAAGGATACTGAAAGGCGATAGACGTGCAACTGTGACAGGGTGTGGAAATCAAGGCTCCCGTTACCAACCTAAAATGCGTGGTAATGCCTTAAATAATTTATACTTCTATATAGAGCCTGAAGACTTAAAGTGCCGTCTCTGGGGTAGATGGTGAGGAGGCCATCTTGAGCAAACTCAGCACAATATCATACTCGGGTCAATTTAGACCGGAGCCAATTAACCTATCAGCAAGTCTTTAGAGCAGGGGTCTCAAACTAGCGGTCCTCCAGCTGTTGCAAAACTACAAGTCCCATGAGGCATTGCAAGGCTGACAGTTACAAGCATGACTCCCACAGGCAGAGGCATGATGGAACTTGTAGTTTTGCAACAGCTGGAGGGCTGCCAGTTTGAGACCCCTGCTTTAGAGTGTAGGAAGAAATCAAAGTACCTGGAGGAAATCCACGCAGGCACAGGGAGAACATGCAAACTCCATGCAGATAATGTCCTAACTGGGACAAGGACTGTGGACCCAAGTTCTGCAAAGCAGAAGTGTTAAAGTATAACGAAAAGGCAAAACTTTTTTTTTCATTTTGGACAAAGTGAAGAGGGATTAGAACGCTTGTCAGTTTTTATTGCCGTCTCGATTTGTCCCGTTTACCGTGATCATTGAAAGTAAATCCTAAATTTTGGGTTGTCCCCAGAAAAGTAAGATATAGATAATCTTTCAATGGGGACACTAGTTCTTGTAAACTGGGGGTCTCCATAGAATTCTCTCTTACTTCCCGTGACTATGGGACAGGAAGGGAAGGGAAGGGAAATCTCCACAATTGGACACAGATGGCAAAAAAAAAAAAAAAAAAAAAATTATATATATATATATATATATATATATATATATATATATATATATATATATATATATATATATATATATATATATATATATATATTTTTCAAAATGGGGGTAAAAAAAAGAAGAAGGTTTTGCCTATAGTTCAACTTTAAAGTTAACAAAAAGGCAGAACCTTTTTTTTTTTGAGTTTTGGTCAGAGTGGAGAGGGATTATAACCCTTGTCAGTTTTTATTGCGGTTTGTGCTCCCGTTAAAGAGGAGCTCCAGTCTGGGCATAAAATTAATTGAAGTCAGCAGCTACAAATACTGTAGCTGCTTACTTTTACTATATCCACACTCACCTGTCCAGGTATCCAGCAATAAATCGGCACACAGAGCAGATTCTTCAAATCAGCTTTGGGTGCAGGTACCGGAATCTTCAACAAGGAAAACCAGCAGCCTTCAGGCTTCACAGCCGGTTTCCACTGCGCATGAGCGAGTCATGCTGTGCTTTCTGAATGCGCCCGCCATTTTCTGAGACCCGTGTGCATCCCAGAAGGCAGCAAGGGGGGCAGAAGGAAAAGGGGCCAGATAACCTCAGATTGCCATGGCGAACTTACCCAGAAGAGGGAACGGGCACCTGTCAAAACCAGGTGCACGCTCCCCCCAAAAAGGTGCCAAATGTGGCAGTGGAGGGGGGGGGGGGGGGGGGGGGGGATGAGGTTGGGAACAAGCGGAGCTTCCCCCTTTTGGGTGGCACTCCGCCTTAAAAGGAGATTCGCTTTGTCCAGTTTACCATTTTGATTGCAATTAAAAGAAAATTCAAAATTTTGGGTTGTCCACAGAAATGTGATAGAGGGGAATCATCCAAAGGGGACACTAGCTCTGGTGACTAGGGGATCCCCAAGTAATTCCCTTAATTTGCAGGGATTTTCCTCACTTCCTGTTTGGCTATGGGACAGGAAGTGAAGGACACGATCCACCAAAATGTAAAAAAAAAAAAAATATATATATTTAAATAAAAAAAAAAAAATGGTTTTGCTCATAGTTCTACTTTAACCACTAAGCCACTGTGCTGCTATAGCTCCTAAAAAAAAAAAAAAAAAAAAAAAAAAGTATTATAGCAAAGCCCAAGGTGTTCCAACCTGGTAAATGCAAGCATTGTCCCCTCCTGCACTTTATTGGCCAAGAAGCAGCAACTCCCTGCCCCCATCCCCTACCTCCAAGACAGCACTTGGCATGGAAATTAGATATTAGACACAAGGTCTGTTTTGTCCAAACTAAATTCCAGATGGATTTTTTCATTGTGCACGTGAAAACAAAAATAATTTGATTGGTGCCAAGGGCAATACAAGCCTTCAGGATCTTTTTATCCTTAAAATGAGGGGAAATATCCGATTGGCTGCTATGAGGGAATACTTTCAACGTTTCTTTCAAGTCCTGTGATGAATAAGGCCCAAGGCTTACTTGCTCCAGGGCAAAGCATGCTTTCTATTGTATTCTGTTACACAGCTGTACTCATAAAAATCATAAATTCAGAAAGTCAATAACTCCACCGGTCATGCCGACAAAGCATGCAGAGTCATGGTCAAATATTAATAGCTCCTGTATTAATCAACAACATTAGGAAATAGCCCTCCCTGCGCCACCGCTCGTAAATCACTGAGCTGACAACGATAAGGCAGAGGTCAAGGAATATCTACATAACCTATTAAAAGTCCCAACTAATCTATCACTACTTTAAGTACCACTGCAAAGTAGAGCGACAGCAAACCAAATCTTTTGTAGAGAACTTCCACCCATTAGTACCACGATCCACTGCAAGGAGGAAATAGATGAGTGCAATTTCCAACAACCAATCAGAATTCATAGAATGGATGATTGGTAACTGTAAAGCAAATATCACATTTCTCTTTCGGATAGCCATAGCAACATTATGTCCAGCCTGCCCCATAATATCTTCACTAACTCTTAGGGTGAGGTCCAATTACAAAAGAGCTTATTGAATGGAAGATGACATTCTCAGCATGTCCCTAGGTTTACTACACTGGGAGCGTTATCTTTGTTGAGATACTTGCATCAGATATAAAATGATGAAAGTAGGGTTCCCAACATCACACTCTGGGTGATCATCCTATACAACCTACTAAGCAATCAATCCAAAAACTTTAACCAATATACAGTACAGAATATGTAGAAAAACAGTGTTGCTCCAGATCGGTCCACACTTGCCAGCTGAAGACAGGTTACCCATCCGGCTCGTCAGCAACAGTTCATGTACAGGTAATGAATGGATGATGGCACACCAGAAAAATACTTGCAGCTTATTAATTACAATTGACAAAACAGCAGACCGTAGCAGTGAAAACTCTAATGCCGCGTACACACGGTCGGAATTCTCGTCGGAAAAAGCTCTGATGGTTTTTCCCGTCGGAATTCCGCTCAAACTGTCTTGCCTACACACGGTCACACCAAATTCCGACGGTCAATAACAGCGGCATACAACACGTTTGACGGCACTATAAAAAAAAAAAAGGGAAGTTTAATGCTTCCGAGCATGCATATGCACGTGTGTGTGTGTATATATATATATATATATATATATATATATATATATATATATATATATATATATATATATATATATATATATATATATATATATATACACACACACACACACACACACACACACACACATACATACATACACACACACGCAACTGAGAAGTATCGCCCGTATTTAGATACAAAAACAAATGAATGACATGCTTGCCCCAGCACTGACAGGAGGAAAGAACCACGCTGTAAGCCTTACAGTGGTTGTGGGGGGGGGGGGGGGCGGACTCCAAAAAAGGGAAAATCTGGGGGGGGGGGGGGGGGGGGGGACCAAATGGGAAAGCTAATGTAAGGAGCAGCCCAGAAGGGGACCCTGATGTAAGAGGGAGGGGGTTCTGATGGGGACCCTGATGTAAGAGACAGGACCTCTGATGGGGACCCTGATGTAATGGTGGGGGGGGGGGGGGCTCTGATAGGAACTCTGATGTAAGGCAGAGAACCTCTGATGGGGACCCTGATGTAAATAAGGGCTCTGATGGGGTCCTTAATGCAAGGTGGGAGTGGGCTCTGATGGGAACCTTGATGTAAGGGGGGCTCTAAAGCAAAGGGGGGCCTATTAGAAAAGTTGTTTTTTTTGTTCTCAATCATATCATGCCGATACCAAAAACAGATCCAAGTATAATTTATTGAAATTGTATTCATTTATAAAAACTTTTTCTGCCTGTGAATGTTTTGTAAAATATCCAACGTGGGCCTTGTTCCTGAAAAGTTTGCAGACCTCGGGTCCTGCCCATCATTATGGGAAAAAAAAAAAAAAAAAACGCATACAAACTTCACTATGCATTGCCTCTGAAAAAACAAATCTAATGTTCATGCAGTCAGTGAGACACTCCCCTTTGCTACAGAACTGAGCACCTAATGTCCCCTTTTTGTCACCAGTGTCCCTAAGGCAAATGTTCTATACTTGATCCATAATTAGGACTTGCTTACAGCTCCAAGACTGTTGTGTCCACCTGGAATCATTGGAAATAAAATGTTCTGAGTGGTTAATTGGTTGCGATTAGTCTTGTGCACACTGTTCAGCGCTATGTTCCCATTTCTCAGCTGTCCTCAGAAGCACCTGTCCTCCGCCATCACCAGGTGCATCTATGTGCCCTTTGCACTTTGGACAAGCCGAACAAAATGAGCAATTTGCTTTAACCAGAACCATTTATATACCCCTTTCTTTACCTTTTCAGCTTACATCAGCAAGTGATTTGCTACAGGCACAGCCACCTGCTCCCCATCAAAGGGCGTCTGCTTTTATAAAGCCTCAAGGGAGTTCAGCCGAGTTATCAATGGGCAGAAAGGTCAAGAGCCACTAAGAGGGACTCGGCAGGGCTGCATTTGTTGACCGATATAGAATAACCTTCACCCCTACTGAGGACAATTCATAAGCTCCATGTGCAGTCTGGTGGACATAAAAAGCCTAAACATAAGGGAAGCCTTCAAGATGGCTCGTTATCTTACACACATCTGCAATTTTACCATAGAAACTGGGTGGTCAACCTAAAACGAGGCCAGTTTTACCTCCCTTCCATACTCCCCCATTTAAAGCCAACATTACTTTTAATATGCATATGTACATTGTATATTTAAAGTTTTACCTTAAAAACACACATATAAAATATAATGTGATGAGTAATGAAAGCTCAAAAACCCTAACCAGTTGTTAAAGTTCTCCAATGTATTTTTAAAAATTGTATCTTAATCCATCTTTATATTATCTACCTCTGCCTTACTCAACCTTTTAAACACAGAGGAACCCTTGAAGTAACTTTCTGGTCTCAAGGAACCCTTGATAAAAATGACCATCTACATTGGTGAGATGGTCAGTGGGAAGAATGTTCCTTACACTTGTGGTCACTGAGAAGAGTTACCCCCTTATAGATAGTTAAAAAGGATCAATGGTGTCAGTGAGAACTTATCTGAGGCGCATAAATTGCTCATTGCTCAAAAGAACCCCTAGCAACCTCTAGAGAGGGGGTCTACAAACTTTCTAAACAAAGGGCAATTTCACGGTCCTTGAGACTTTTGGGGGGGCTGGATGGAGAAGACCAGGGATATGCAATTAGCGGACCTCCATTTGTTGCAGAACTACAAGTCCCATGAGGTATAGCAAGACTCGGACAGCCACAAGCATGACACCCAGAGGCATGGGACTTGTAGTTTTGCAACAGCTGGAGGTCCGCTAATTGCATATCCCTGGAGTAGACTATGCCCCAGCATCAGTGGGAGCCAACAATGCCCTATCTGGTTTTAGAGGGAATAATAGTGCCCCAAAGTTGATATCAGTGGGAGGAATATTGTCCCATCATTGGTGGTGTCAATTGTAGATGGAATAGTGGCTTAAGGCTCAGATATAGAGGCAAACAAAGGCCAGCAAACAAACCAGCCATTGGGCCATAATTTGGAGACCTCTGCTCTAGGGCAGCCTTTTTTACCCCCTTCTCACATGTGTGAACCCTTAAAATAACTTTCAGGTCATTAAATATGTCCACAGCTCCCATTACGTTAGTGTGGTGGTCAGACGGAAGTATGCCCTTTACATTGGTGGTCAATAGGAAGAAGGCCCCCTTACAAAATCACTAAAAAGATGATTGTTGATTACGGTAACCTAGCTGTAAGGAAGAAATTGCACGTTGCTCAAGGAACCCCTAGCAACCTCAAGGATCTCCAAACTTTCTAAACAAAGGGCCAGTTTACGGTCCTTCAGACTTTAGGGGGGCTGGACATTGGCATCAGTGGGTGAAATAATGCCCAATCTGTGTCAGTAGTGGGGAATAGTAGCCCATCATTGGTGTCAGTAGGAAGAATGCCCCATCATTGGTAGCAGTGGGAGGAACTACGTGCCATTGTTGGTGTCAGTGGTTGCAACAGTGTCTTGCATCAGTGAGAGGCACACTATCCAAGGGCCAGATAAAGGCAAAACAAAAGGCTGCATCCGGCTCCGGGCTGCAGTTTGGAGACCACTGCTCTAGAGAAACCCTGATCTACCTGTAAACATCTGTACAGAAGGATAAGGCCTCACTCATAGGCGGTGAGGCCCATAGCCCATGAATGGGCCATGCGTTTGTGTCTTGAGCCACTAGGGCAGCCCATGTCTCACATGGATAGGCATCCAGGTGTGTGGCCCTTAAAACCGATCCAGTGCATTTAGGGCTGCTCGCCTGTCCAATTGGGACAAGTGGCTGTGTCCGAGCATATTAATTAGATTCAGAGTGCCGAAAACTTGTCTTGCTGTACTTGACTTATCGCAGTGTCCCACAGAAAAAAAAATACTTATAGCCAATCAAACGTCATTGTCCCAGTGCATATTGAGATTAAAAGTAGCCCATCGTAAAAATTCCTCCGTTAGGAGGTTGTCATAAATATGGTTCATAAAAAAAAAAAGGAATTGGAGTTTCATATTTCACTTTGTACAGAGACTCCATAGCAAAATGTCACCAGCCAGCCTGAAAGAAAGTCGTGCTTTGCCTCCGCTCCCCTTGGAGACGATAAAAATAAAAAATGGAGGACTTCCAGCAACCAATCGCATAACTGCTGTAATTTTCCTAGTTGGTTGAAGTATTAAAGAATACTAGTTGCCATGGAAGCGTTATACAGCATTTCTAAAGTGTTCTTAACCTGCAGAAGCGATAGAGTCTTCAATAAGGAATGTAAGCGTTACATGCCGACACAAAGGTGTGAATGAGCCTCGCTCACAGGTGCCAGGAATACAGAACAACGCAGAGAACGGCGAGGAGCTGCTACAAAATGTGACCACAAATCAGCACATCTATCTGCAGACCCGACAAATCTGATGAAGGATCTATATCAGCACGTTGGGAATATTGGATTTACTCCATTATACACATGCAGATTTGTACTCTTTGCAATCACTGCTATTCTTTCATTACTACTTTTCCTTTATACAAAAGGTTTAGAATTAACCAATGCAAAATTCTGAAGAATATATGAGAGTAGAAGTATAAAAGTTTTTGGCAATTGAATGATATATTAACCACTTGACCTCCGTAAGACTACATCTTGATTGATGGAGGCTTCACCTCCAAGGCTCCCTGTTATTCTATGGCTGGAGGGGGTATTGCCAAAATAAAGATTTGATTTTAAATATACATTTGTATGATTACTTTAAAAAAGTTGATATATTTACTTTATATTTTTTTACCAGCAGCAGAGGACTAGAAGCTTCTCCCGTTTGTGTTTCCCTGCAGACAGGCTGGGAACGATCTGGTGACAGCTGTATATCAATTAGGAAAAAGGTACTTAGATTTTATTTATTTTTTTAATTAAAATAATTACAGTGCCATCTACATACAGAAATAGAAGGGACAATGTAAATTAACCTCTTGGCGCCGAACGCGTGCAAATATGCAGCGTCACGGCAGCCGGGCCTTGGAGCCAACCGGCCGCATATTTGCATGCATTAGCACCAATAGAACACACTGCCGGCAGTTTAGGGGCGAGTGAAAGTTCTCACTCGCTGCTTGCGATTGGGAGCTTTGATCCTGTGACCGGCAATAGTGGCAGTCACATGACTATAAGCCCCACCCCGCCTCCTGACATTCTAAAGCCCTTAAAGGGCGGGCTGGCTCTAATGGGTTAGATAGTGTGCGTTTAGTATCACTTTATGTCGTCTCCTTGTTTACAACAGAACACTGAATATTACCAATACTTATGGGATCTGTGGAGCTCTACACAAGCCGGCCCCCTAGAAATAACTGAGCTGTAATGTTTCTGGTTTGTTTTGTCAGGGTGTATGTGGTCATTACGGGTGCAGGGACCCTCCCCGGGTGGCATTGTGTGCCGATCTGCTGCTCCTCGCTCCATCACCTTTAATTTGGCTCCGTACTATGAGCGATCATTATTAAAAGCCGCAGGTTGCTCGGGCAGAGCTACAATCTCGGCTGGAGGTGACGGTCGGAAGAATGTGCGGGCTCGGCGGAGAGGAATGTTCTGCTGCCAGCACAAACATCTAAGACCTGCTGTAAAAATGTGCGGAATGAAACTTATTTTCCCAGATGTTGACGCGGTGTGATCTCTTATATGCTGGAAATCGCCATCTGGTCTGTATCCTCCATGCTCTGCCTGATTCATATCAGCAGAGAAGGGGGTAAGACTTCAAACGATAAAACCAGGCCTTCACTACAGCTGTTCAACAGGTGACTGTCAAATATAAGAAGGTGCTGGCCAGAACGGCCAATCAGATTGGGTTTGTGCTTTTTTTCTAATTATATAGTGCAAGGATGGCGAACCTTGGCACTCCAGATGTTTTGGAACTACGTTTCTCCATGATGCTCATGCACTCTGCAGTGGCATCATGGGAAATTTAGTTCCAAAACATCTGGAGTGCCAAGGTTCTCCATCACTGATCTAGTGTATGATCCGCAATAACCCTTCCCTAGTCTAAAAAATAAAAATAAAATAAAAAATAGGTTTTGTTAGAGATCTAATTTAACCACATCCTGCTCCAACCTATAGACAGCCTTCAGAACGTGCCATTTGTGCGCGCCCCAGGGGGCGCACAGCCCGACGATCAGGGGCGAGGTGACGCTCGGACACACCGCATCTCAGATCACGGTAAAGAGCCTATGACGTAGGTGCTTTACCATGTGATCAGCTGTATCCAATCACAGAGTAAGTAGGAAGCGCCGGTTATCTGCATTCTTATACTCACACTGACAGCGCATGAGGAGAGCCGATAAGGCCCCGTTCACACTGCTGTGACTTGGAAGTCGTGCGATTTTGATGCGATTTCAGGGAATGCCTGTGTAAACTTGAGGTCTATGGACATCCACCCGCATCAAAGTTGGACCAAAGTAGTACAGGGACTACCTTGAAGTCGCACAGATATGAATGGTCATCATTGGGAATCATGGGGTATGACTTGTCATGCAACTCTGATGACCATAGTGGCAGGAAAAGTTTCACAAGTGTGAAAGAGGCCCAAGTAGCTTTCCTGACCGGGGGGGGGGGGGGGGGCTGCGCTTATAATCAGTGCAATGATTATCAGTGCAGCCCTAACAGTAATGCCCACCATTGCTGCCCATTAGCGCCACCTATTAGTGCCTAGTGCTGCATATCAGTGCCCATCAGCAAAGGAAAAAAAATTACTTTACAAAATTAAACAGAAACAAAAAAGTTTTGGTTTTCTATATTTTTGGTCTTAAAAAAAAAAAAATACAAAAAAAAAAAAAACCCAGTGGGGATGAAATGCCACCAAAAGAAAGTTCAGAAAAAAAAAATTACAATTTTGTTTGGGTAGTGTTGCATTACTGCACAATTGTCATTCAAATTGTGACAGCGCTGAAAATTGGCCTTGGCAGGAAGGAGGTGAAAATGCCCAGTATTGAAGTGGTTAAACCCAATCCGTTTGGAAATTAAGCAGTCTGGGGTACAGTCTTGCCATTTTAACAGAAAAGCCTCCTAATGAAAAAAAATAAAAAAATAAATGAATAAAGAATGTCTATTACTTGCATTGTAGACCTTTAAAAGGCTTAGTTCGCCTTTACCTAAAACTGCCTATGCAGGTAAGGGGTGTCTGTAGATAAAAGCAAATGGTGCATCTTTGTCTAAAGTTGGATAATGCCCTCGTTATAGATGTAGGCCATTTGCACACCACCTGAAGCCTGGCTGAAACTCCCAGGGATGGCGTCCCCATCCTGCCTTCTTGCTAGGATGTTGCTAAAACACCCCCAGCTGTTACGGCTCACCACCCACCATGACAGGAGGGAACTCTCAAACCCCCCCACATGGGTGATCCACTATCTCCTCTGTCGTAGCATCTCTGAGCTCAGAACTACTACAACTGAGAATGTGAGGGGGTTCAAATTGGAGAAAGAGCTCACGCCTGTGATGGTGGGGATGAGCAGCTAGTTAGGAGTGTCTTAGCAATGTCCTAGCAACAAGGCAGGACGTAGGGATGTCATAGTCTGGAGTTTTTCAGCCAGGCTTTGGGAGGTACGTAAATGGCATACACCTATAGAAAGAGTGTCATTCAACTTTGCTCAAACCTGCAGAGTTTGTTTTTTTATCCAGGGGCACCTCTTAAAATATATAGGCAGCTTTTTGGTAAAGGTGAATTAACCACCTAATCTTTAGGCAGAAAACTGTTTCCCAGTATAAATGTGTATTTTGAGGTTGTTTTTGCTTGCCATCTCATCATGCATCAGATTTGAAATCTTTAAAGGATTAGTTCAGTTACCAAAAAACTGCCTATGCATATGGGGCATCTGTAGATCAAAACACACTGTGCAGCTTTGACCAAAGTTGAATGATGCCCTTTATAGGTGTAGACCATTTACTTACCTCATGAAGCTAGGAGATAGTGTCTTAACAACATCCTAGCAACAAGGCCGGACATAGGGAAGCCAACAGTTACTGCTCATCCCCACCATCACAGGCGCTTTCTCTGAATCAAACCTCCTCCCATTCTCTCCCCAGTTGTTGCCAAGGACATTTCCAAGAAATGCCTAGCCATTGCTGTTCACCTTCACCATCACAGGAGTGAGCTCTCAAAGAGCAGCTGAGCTCAGAGCTACTGCATCAGGGGAGAGAAAGTATGCGAGGGGGTTTGAATTTGAGAAAGATCCCACTGCTGTGTTGGTGAAGCCCAGACTTTGCAGCTTTGACCAAATTATTATTATTATTCCCTTGCTATAGGGATAAGCCTCATAAAGCCCGACTGGAATACTCCCGCAATGTTGCCAAGGATGTTGCTAAGCGACACCTAGCTGCTACTGCTCACCTCCATCACAGGATAGAGCTCTTTCTCCGATTCAATCCCAGTAGATTTGAGAACTTGCTCCTGTGGTGGTGAAGGTAAACAGTAACAGCTAGGCCTCTTAGCAACGGCCATAGCAACATCCTGG
Source organism: Lithobates sylvaticus (assembly GCA_028564925.1). NCBI lineage: Eukaryota > Metazoa > Chordata > Amphibia > Anura > Ranidae > Lithobates > Lithobates sylvaticus. Next base: position 185,798,596 of record CM053035.1, on the reverse strand, counting down.
GAATTTTACAGTCAGCCTTCATGAGTTACACAAACGGCCTACACCTATAGCAAGGGCATTATTTAACGTCAGAGTTGCACAGTTTGTTTATAGCTACAAACGCCCCTTTACTGAACAGACTGTTTTTTTGGTAACGTACCTGTACATGACTATTTTTCTTTGGGTCAGGTTGACCACAGCGGGACCCGATCATTTCCGAGTCAGACAATACGTCAGTCTGCCTATGTAAACAAGGCAGATCGCCATTCTGTCAGAGGGGAAGATGGAGATCTTGGGTTTCTGCTAAGCAGGTACACAGGTCTGTCTTCCCACAGTCAAAGCACCCCCCCCCCGCCCAACAAACAGTTAGCCAGCACTCCCTAGGGACACATTTAACCCTTTGATTCCCCCGATTTTAACCCCTTCCCTGCCAGTACAGTGACTGCATTTTTTTTAGCACTGATCACTGTATTGGTGTCACTGGTCCCCAAAAAGTGTCACTAATGCTGCGGACACACGAGCGGAAATTCCGCCAGCAAAAATCTGATGAGAGCTATTGGTCCAAAAATGCGACCATGGGTATGCTCCATCGGACTTTTGCTGGCGGAATTCCAGCCAGCAAAAGATTGAGCGCATGTCCTAAATTTTTCGGTCGGAAAAAGTTCCAATCGTCTGTAGCAATTCCGATGCGCAAAAATTCCTACGCATGCTCGGAAGCATTAAACTTAATTTTCTCGGCTCGTCTTAGTGTAGTACGTCACTACTTTCTTGACGGTCGAAAGGTCAGCGAACTTGTGACCGTGTGTGTGGAAGCCAAGCTTGAGTGTAACTCCGTCGGAAAAACCATCCAAGATTTTTCCAACGGAAATTCTGCTCGTGTGTAGGTGGCTAATGCGAATATCAGATTTGTCTGCCACAATCCCGCAAAAAAAAAAAAAAAATCCATAAGTATATCCCAAAGTTTGTAGACGCTATAACTTGTGCAAACCAATCGATATAGACTTGTTTTTTTTTTTTAACCAAAATATATATATATATACATAAACTGAAGAAATTAGATTTTTTTTACTGGGTATGCTTTATAGCAGGAAAAAAATAAAAATTGTTTTTATTCAAAATTGTCTTTATGTATATAGCGCAAAAAATACAAGACCACCAGAAATAAAAAAAATTTCCCTTCACAAAAATGGACATTTTATTTGGGTACAGCGTCGCACGGCCTTGCAGTTGTCAGTTAAAGTAATGCAGTGGCGTATCGCAAAAAAAAAAAAACAAAAAAAAAAAAAAGCAAAAAACGGCCTGGTCATGAAGGGAGGGGGGTAAACCTTCCGGAGCTGAAGAGATTAAAGATTTCTAATCTGATGCATGAGATAGCGAGCAAAAACGCGCATTTATACTGGAAAACTGTCATCTCTCCAAGGGTCAGCGGTACACTTATCTAGTACTCGGTCTGGGCTGCACGCTTATATTTCCTGTGTTTAAATTTAAATATTCCTCTTGAACTTTATCAGACGCATGCCGGAAAAAAAAAAAAAGAAAAAAATCTGAAAACATTCATCTTATAGCTCCCATCCGCATGTCTCCAGTCAGGATATATTAACATCTTCAATTATACATCTTTGGTTATTTAGAGACTGTGCGCTTTGTTTTATAGTCCTCCGCTATCATTTCTAACTTATTAATGTTCCGGAGCAGATAGATTCTCCCGTGTGATTTATAAAGAGGAGCCATGCGTTGGGAAGACCTTTCCCAGGAAAATAATAACACCGGCCTTATCTCCGAGCCGCTCCGCCGGTCTCCCCGGGGTTAGCGAGTTGGCCGATGTGTGATATTTGCTAGAATAATAAGCAATAATAGAACTGCCAATCAAGAAGGCTTTAAATAAAGAAAAAAAAAAAAACAAGACCACATGTAACACGGGGTAAGGGCGACACCACGTTCCCAACATACCATGTTTTATGAAAAGCAGCAAATTATCCTTACCCTCCACCCAAAAAAAAAAAATAAGAATTGTGATCATGGAATGCATGCAAATAAATATTTGCAGGAGTTATTCGCCCTTTAAAATATAATGCTACTGAGTGATTTTCTCTCCTGGCCGGAAAGTTATTTTATTTTTTTAAAGCGGAACTTAAAGTGGTTGTAAAGTCAAAAATTTGACTTTTACCTACAGGTAAGCCTATAATGAGGCTTACCTGTAGGTAAAAAAAAATAATATCTCCTAAACCTGTACGGTTGCCCGCTGACTGCAGCGGCACGTGCGCCCAGGGGATTCTCGGCTGAAAGGCCGGCAGAATCCGAAACCTGCCGGGAAGAAGTCTCCCGTGCGCATGTGCGGGAGTAACATCGCGGCTCCAGCCACTCTCCTCGCTGGAGTCGCGATACCCGGAAGACACGCCGAGGCAACATGTCAGCTATCTCGGCGTGGACCAGGTAAGACACCAACGCCTCGTTCTAAGGTAAGTATTTCATAATGAGCTAGTATGCGGTGCATACTAGCTCATTATGCCTTTTCCCTTACAGGTGTGTTAAAAAAAAAAAAAAAGTTTCAGCGGGTTTACTCCCGACCGACCACCACAAACTGAAAACGCCATTAAATTCATTTTTAAAGCGGAACTCCACCCAAAAGGGGAAGCTCCGCTTGTCTGCCCCCAGTACTGCCAGATTTGACACCTTTTAGGGGGGGTGGCAGTACCGTGGCAAAGTGTGCCAAAAGTAAGCCCCCCCCCCCCCGCCCATCTTTACCCCGCAGCCCTTTCACAGAGCACAGCGAGCTTCGCGCATGTGCAGTAGAAAACCAGTTGTGGAGCCGCAAGGCTTCATTACCGGTTTCCCTTATCCAAAATGGTCGCACCAGCACCCGAGAGCAGGACTTAAGAATCAGCTCAGTAAGGTAAGTGCCCTAATTGTAAAAAAGTCAGCAGCTACAGTATTTTAGCTGCTGAATTTAAAATTTTGAGGGGGGAACCTCGCCTTAAAACTCAAAGCCAACTCCCCCATTCATGTCTCCATGCTTTACTTTGTTGAGAAATCTTCAAAAAAAATTAAGAAAATAAAGAAAAAAAAAAAAAAAAAAACACCCCCCTCTAAGATTTCTAGCTGCGGCCATCTTGAGTCAAGGCAAATGATTCATGTAGCATTTACTTCTTGGAATCCATCTGTCCCTAACTCAGGCATGCTGCTTAGCTGAGAAAGCCCCTCCTCCAGATAAAAGAAAAAAAAGGCCAATACATTCTGGGATGTACGACATCAGTTTGGCCTAGGCCAGAAACCAACTGAAGCAAATGAAGAAATGCCAAAAAAAAATATTTAATAAATAAATGTACAGCACATATACCTTCCTATCTATTTAGTAAGGAATAGAAATGGTTAAAATGGAAGTTTATACATAACTTGATAAAAAAAAAAAAAAAAAAAAAAAAAAAAGATGCAAGGAACCATTCCACATTAAAAATGATGCTACCAATATTAGGGTGTGCTGTAAATTGCCTGCAGCATTTCTCTAGTTTCTTCTTGCTGAAGGCTACCATTTTGCTGAAGCCCAGAGCACCTGAGCAGCAGCAAATCTTTAGACTGTCAGCAGGGTGGCCTCTGGTGGGTCATATTTTCGGGACACAATGCCAAAAATGGAAAACTGAGCATGAGCAGAGCAGGGTGAGAGTGTATTACTGGAATATAAAAACAGTATAGGCCAGTGATAGTGAACCTTGGCACCCCAGATGTTTTGGAACTACATTTCCCATGATGCTCATGGACTCTGCAGTGTAGATGAGCATCATGGGAAATGTAGTTCCAAAACATCTGGGGTGCCAAGGTTCGCCATCACTGGTATAGGCACTTATTTTTGATGTGTTTTAAAGGAGAAGTCCAGCCCGAGCTTTGCCTATGGGTCACAGGAGTGCAACTCGTTTTGACTATGAGGTTGCAGGACCCCTGACCTTATGTCTGGACAGTGCCTATTGGCCTTGTGCTGATCACATGCAAGAAAAAATAAATAATAATGTCTTTCAATATAAAGGGATTAAATATCCCCAAAAAAAAGACTAATGTTATGTCAAGATCTGAAGAGATTGCAGATAGATGTAGCTTTCATCCAATAAACATTTTAGAGAAAGTAATCTCCCTCTGTTAACACACAGCAAACTAAGCATGTGCAGAGTACCCTCAAGGCTCTGTTCTATCAGGAGATAGATTGGGGACAGTGGAAGGGAAGAATCAGAGAAGACAGGATCAAACAGCCTTTTTATGCAATGCAGAGGATTAGCCTCTTAGGTTCCACAGTGAGTATAACAAGCATGCTTTACTCTATATACAGACTGATTTTACTGTTGTGGGTTTAGTAACACTTTAACTGAACAAGCTGAAGGTAGAAGCTGATTGGCTACCATGCACAGCATCACCGGATTTTGCACTCTCCACTTCTAGTAAATGAACCCCTAAAAATAGAAGTGAGTGTATGCTGGAGGAATTGGGTGAGTGAGTAGGAGGAGGAGGAGGAGGAGGAAGGGTGCTCTGATCGGGAGGCAATATGATCCAATTCATTTGAATCACAAATACAATGATTACTCAAACAGATTACTGATGCCGATTACCGATAGTCACCAATCTTAGAGACTTAAAAAGGAACCTCCTGCCAATTAATACAACCCGCTCAATGGAGTTATGACAGGTGTGTTGTACTGATATTACACAGATAAGCCTATAATTAACCCTTCTGAGATTTAGACCTGGGATTAAATGGTTTAGAAATGTAACCTGACCCTCCCCATCCTAATATTCGGACGTCCCTGTGACACAAGACAGGTCAGACGAGTTAGAAGACGACCTTTGGCAGGATGACAGTTTGGCTCCTGACACCATCCCCTGACATCTGACCTATAATCAGTTTTTCTTGCAGGACAAGCTGACATTTGCATGATGAGAAGATCCTCCGACATCCAAGGGTGGTGTTTATGTTGTATTTGTACAGCCGTGGCCAAAAAAGGTTTGAGAATGACACAAATATTAAACATTATACAAAGTCTGCTGCAGTTTTTATGATGGCAATTTTCATATACTCCAAAATGTTAGAGAGTGATCAGTTCAGTCCCTCTGTGCCATGAAAATGAACCTAATCCCATAAAAACATTTCCACTGTATTTGTGAAGAAGGCTTCATGGCGCCCAAAAAAGTCCAGCCAGCGCCAGGAGCGTCTCCTACAGTTGATTCAGCTTCGAAATCGGGGCACCACCAGTGCAGAGCTTGCTCAGAAATGGAAGCAGACAGGTGTGAGGACATCGGCACACACAGTAAGGAGAAGACATTTGGAGGATGGTCTGGTGTCAAGAAGGGCAGCAAAGAAGCCACTTCTCTCCAGGAAAAACATCAGGGACAGACTGATATTCTACAAAAGGCAGGGCCGTTTTTAAGGCAGGGCAAAAGGGGCAGCTGCCCTGGGCCCTGTCGTTGTGGGGCCCAAAGCAGCTGCCTCATACTTGCCAACTATCCTGGTTTAAATTCCCTCGCCCCTTGAGGTTTTAGTCCTGTGCTGTGTCCCAATATTTCAGTGTGAAGTGCTGCTACTAATGCTGCCCAGCTCTGCCCTATTGTTGTGTACAGATGACTCCCCTGCAGACCCTGTGTTTACATGTAAATTACCGGCATTCATATGTAAATAGTGGCGGCATTCATATATAGTGGTGGCCAGCGGCATTCATATGTATATCATACCCCCCTGAGGTCATATCCACAGTAATCTCTAGCAACCAATCAACAAGCAGAAATCATGTGCTGTAACCTCTAGAAATTAACCAGTGAGCTGTAATGTGTTCTGTAACCTCTAGCAACCAGTCAGGGAGCATTAATGATACCTCTGGCAACCAATCGCAATAGCTGCCTAAACTGATTTTGAGTCTAGCTGCTATTTATTGTCTCAGAGTAGGTGGAGAGCAAAACTGCAGGGGGGTGGGGGGCCCCCCCCCCCCCCAAGAAAAGTTTTGCCCAGGGTCCAATCAATATTAAAGACGGCCCTGACAAAAAAAAAAAAAAAAAAAAAGGTACAGGTATTGGACTGCTGAGGACTGCTATGGGTGGATGGCTCTTTCTCCCCTCCCTTTTCTTATGTAAAGTGGAAATGGAAATGTAGCGCTAAACCTAAAACAAATGCACTGAGAAGTGCCAAAAAATTAATGCCTCAAACAGACAAAGATAAATGACAGAGTGGCTGTCTAGTGTGAAGAACAAAAACACATCTAACATAAGTGCATATAAACAATGAACCATACATACATATGATTAGTGCCTGTAAAGAATATAGGGAAATAAATGGGAATGTCCACCATGTAAGAACACACTTCAAATGAATAAATGTCCCAATATGATGAACAGGTATAAATCTCAATAACGAGTGAGCACCAACAAGGAATAACTTGGACTGGATCCTCTTTCAGTATTCAGATCAATGAGGAAAAATAGATGTATGCTTACCAAAGCAAGTGGACTCCCTGTCAGCGACAGGAGAGTCAAACAAGCCTGTAGTATCCAGACACCGATAGATGGAACATCACTGGCACGAACCGATGTAATCCTTGGACTTCTTACTGAGAGATGGTAGAGCCGGTCTTCCAGGGCCCAAGATGGAAACGGGTACACGGCTACAAACACAGGACCACGAACTCCAATCGGTCGGACCGAACAGCAGGCAGGGTATGAGAACTGATGGCCAAAGACCACTAGGATGAGGTCAAGGCTCTCATATGGTGTTTGTCAAAAGGCATGTGGAGAGAGAAGAAAGGAGGGGAACTCCAATAGTGCAGATCAGCATGGAAGGTTTTATTGAAAGAAAACCACCAATACAAAAATAAAATGATAAAAGTGATCACGATTAAGGTTAAAAGCAGTATGGGGATAGGTGAAACCTCGCCCTACGCGTTTCGTCTTAGACAGACTTCAACTGGGGCCCCAGTTGAAGTCTGTCTAAGACGAAACGCGTAGGGCGAGGTTTCACCTATCCCCATACTGCTTTTAACCTTAATCGTGATCACTTTTATCATTTTATTTTTGTATTGGTGGTTTTCTTTCAATAAAACCTTCCATGCTGATCTGCACTATTGGAGTTCCCCTCCTTTCTTCTCTCTCCACATGCCTTTTGACAAACACCATATGAGAGCCTTGACCTCATCCTAGTGGTCTTTGGCCATCAGTTCTCATACCCTGCCTGCTGTTCGGTCCGACCGATTGGAGTTCGTGGTCCTGTGTTTGTAGCCGTGTACCCGTTTCCATCTTGGGCCCTGGAAGACCGGCTCTACCATCTCTCAGTAAGAAGTCCAAGGATTACATCGGTTCGTGCCAGTGATGTTCCATCTATCGGTGTCTGGATACTACAGGCTTGTTTGACTCTCCTGTCGCTGACAGGGAGTCCACTTGCTTTGGTAAGCATACATCTATTTTTCCTCATTGATCTGAATACTGAAAGAGGATCCAGTCCAAGTTATTCCTTGTTGGTGCTCACTCGTTATTGAGATTTATACCTGTTCATCATATTGGGACATTTATTCATTTGAAGTGTGTTCTTACATGGTGGACATTCCCATTTATTTCCCTATATTCTTTACAGGCACTAATCATATGTATGTATGGTTCATTGTTTATATGCACTTATGTTAGATGTGTTTTTGTTCTTCACACTAGACAGCCACTCTTTCATTTATCTTTGTCTGTTTGAGGCATTAATTTTTTGGCACTTCTCAGTGCATTTGTTTTAGGTTTAGCGCTACATTTCCATTTCCACTTTTGATAGAATTTTCGTCACATTTTATGTAGCTGCTTAGGGGTCACACCTGTTTTAGTCATTCACCAAAGTTTAGCGCGATATTGTTCCTTTCAATAACACTTTTCTTATGTAAGCCTGACTAATTGTTTGGTTTAATAAATTTTTTTTTTAGATATCTAATTTACATCTGCTCCTGATGAGTGGCAATATAGCCACGAAACGCGTCAAGCTCAAGATGCTACAATCATGTTTATTTAATGCAGTTTTATATACTCTGTGCTACTTTATTATAGTCCCTGTGTGCAATATATCAACATGAATTAACAAACTGAGAAGGATTATGAATCATTAACCACTGTGCCTTTATGTATAAACCTAATAAATAGGATATCAAACTAATAGTGTATTTTTGCTTCCCAAATGCCTGCTTCACTTAAAGTCCCAACCTTTTTCCTTAGTGGTAAATAAGGATGGAGGCAATTTGATGCAACTGTCTTAGGCCTCACATAAAGTCCCACCCCTTTTCCATTTTATATACTCCCCAGACCTTAATCCCATTGAGAACTTGGTCAATCTTCAAAAAGGCAGGTGAAAGAAAAAAAAACAAAAAACAAACACAAATTCTGACAAACTCCAAGCATTGATTATGCAAGAATGGGCTGGATATAGGGCTCAAGTCCTGCGGGAACACATAGGAACGGAGTTCCTGTACTTTTTCCACAACAGGAACTCAGTTCCCATTAGTAGCCGTGTCCTGCAAAACTTTGAAGTATGCGAGCTGTGTGGCAGGTGCACCAGCAGCGACACAGCTCGCAAATTCAGGCATTTCCAGTAGGGGGTCCCATGACAGCTTCCGCTTCAATCTACCTGTCAATCACATCTAGCTGATGGGTAGATCAGGTCCCTGCTGCTAAGAGATTGTATTTCGTCAGACCTCTCCTGATGCGCTCCTCCCCACCGGGCCCTCCTGCATACTCCCTCTGTGTGTCCCACCGAATCCCCCCCCTCTATCTTCAGTGCCATATGATGAGAGAACCCAGAGGAGGAGCACAGCTATTCTGCTCACAGGACATGCAGGGAGAGAGGTGAGCTGAGGAACATCAGTTTGGGGTGGTAAGCTGAGCACAATACCTGGCAAAGTTTAATGCCAGGAGGGAAGTTTATGTGGAAATATGTGAAGGGTTGGAATAGCAGAGAGTGTGTGTTGGAGCCCTGCAGAGTTTGCAGCGCCCCCAAGCTAACATACATCTCCTAAGCAGGAACACATCACTATCTCCCCAAGCATTCTGTCATGATAATGTGCAGATAATTTATAACCTTTCCGTTCAACCCTGTGTTATCCAAACTCTGTTCAATGAAAAGTGTAAACTCACCACATAAACACTCTATATACAAAATAACATTCCCCAATAAATATCAGAACATGATGTTTACATTCGCATTGGAAGCACAATTGAATGAATGCTGATTATTCAGAGAATTACCGTATTTATGTTTATCGAGGATTGTTTGTTTTTTTTTTCTTTTATGTACTAACAGTTAAGCTTCATACGCACAATACAAAAATTGGATGAAAAATACCACTTTTGAAGCGTTCGTGCATATGAGCGTATCATTAAATTTTTTTGGTGGGGGAGTGGATCTTGGGTGGGAGTTCCCACACTTTTTTCCCCAGGACTTGACCCCTGGCTGGAACAGTCAGGATGTGGCCCAGAAGTTGATTGACAGCATTCCAGGGAGAATTGCAGAGGTCTTGAAAAAGAAGAAGGGTCAACACTGCAAATATTGACTCTTTGCATAAAAAATTTATGCAATTGTCAATAAAAGCCTTTGACACTTTTGAAATGCTTGCAATTATACTTCAGTATACCATGGAGAAAGAAAGAAAGAAAGAAAGGGCAGAAAGAAAGAAAGGGCAGAAAGAAAGAAAGGGCAGAAAGAAAGAAAGGGCAGAAAGAAAGAAAGGGCAGAAAGAAAGAAAGGGCAGAAAGAAAGAAAGAAAGGGCAGAAAGAAAGAAAGGGCAGAAAGAAAGAAAGGGCAGAAAGTAAGGAAGGGCAGAAAGTAAGGAAGAAAGGGCAGAAAAAGCAAGAAAGGGCAGAAAGAAAGAAAGGGCAGAAAGAAAGAAAGGGCAGAAAGAAAGAAAGGGCAGAAAGAAAGAAAGGGCAGAAAGAAAGAAAGGGCAGAAAGTAAGGAAGGGCAGAAAGTAAGGAAGAAAGGGCAGAAAAAGCAAGAAAGGGCAGAAAGAAAGAGCAGACTTTGTGAAAATTAATTTGTGTCACTCTCAAAAGTCTTGGCCACGGTTGTATAGTAAACCCTTCTTACAGCAGAAGGATTTCACATAGCATCACATGTCATCACATAGCCTAAAAATAAAAAAAGGGATAATTTATAACTTCTGGACAGTGGATAGAGCCACATTTTTTTTGTTTAAAGTCTTTGACCAGATTTACACCCAGAACTGTAATTTTTTTCCATGTTTTATTAATTATTCAGCCCTTGGTGCAGTGCTCATACACAAAACAACGCAGTGTACCAAAAAAGTGTGTAGGTGTGGTGCAGCACCATTAACACACACAGTCCCAGGGCAAAGAAAGAAATTGTATTGAAAGAATGCAATTCACAAAACCTGGTGGGAAGGCTGCCCAACTGGGAACACTCACAGTTCCAACTGCATATAGAAAAAGGAGAATGTACCCAAGCTGTAAGTATCTTCAGAGAGGGGAAGAATGTGGCCTGGCTGTCTTGTGCCCAACGGGCAGAGTTCCATAGAAGTTGCAAACCCTACACCCCCAGGAACCTTTCTGTACTGCTAGTGCTGTCCTTACCAGGCAGGGTACCTGTCCCTACTCTCATCAACTCGCAAACGCATGCCAAATCTGAGAGTCAGGGCACAGAGTCACATGGAGCCACAGCATCCAATTGGATGCTTCCCCAGTGACCCATAGAAGAATGGTGTTGCTCTTGACTTCCTTTCCAACTGCAGTGCTGCTGTGGAAAAGCACTGCCTACAATGGAGAAAGTTGACTGCACCTGCCAACAAGTGCGTGTAAACACACACACACACACACACACACACAAAAAGCGCACTTAGGGAGTGCCATGTGGTCCCCTACTGAATAGAAAAGTCCCTTCCCTAACCCGTTGGGGCACATATATTGAGTGTGTCAATCTAGAACAGGAAGTGTCTTGCTGGCAGAATTGCCAGGCAAAAAAAGAACGAATGCAGTCACCAAATCTAAGGACTGGTAAGCGCCAATATATAAAATTTTTGTTCTCGGGTTTGGATACACTTTAAAAATTTGTCTGCATGTTGGATCATGTAACTCCAATCACCTTCATTTCCCCCAGTAAATTGCTGTATGATATGAAATGGTGACGAGAACTGTAACAGAATGTCAGTGGCAGGAAAGTGAGAAACTGGAATTTATTTAATGTCAGAGCTGTAAAGTGATTTCCTTTCTAAGGCAGATGACACCTCTGGCTGATCTCGTACCAGGTGACATCATCGCTATTCCAACCCAGCTGGCTGCGCCTGAGAAACCGGCATTTTATGCAGAAATGTCTATTGCGAAATTCTGCCCTCCGGGGGTTCAGCATGGAGGATAATTTCCCGTGATGCAAGCCATCATTAATCAGGTAAGACATGCCTTTGTCACATATTTTCTGGATTTGCTGTTTGGGCGTTACAGGGTTATTGCTTTGCAGATGGTAGTCCACACATCACAGAGACAGGAGATATGTCAAGTGACAGGCTAGACAAGGCGTTGGCCCAATGGACCCTCCAGCTGTCAAAAAACTGAAGTCCTAGCATGCACTGCTGGGCCAACTCCTTGAGATCTTTCCAAGGTGAACAGGAGCCTACCTCATCTTAGATGGACAAGGGGTGAAAGATCACAGGATTACGCCATTCCCACAATACCCATGCACAATAAAAGCCTTCACAGGTGACCAGTTTAATTGCTATGGCACAGAGTGTAAGCCACCCATTAGCCCTACAGGCCCAGGTGGTCTTAACTTATGAAATGTTACATGATCATACTGTGCTGGTAAATACCTGTAGGCAAATCAGAGCCTTCACAGACGACCAGTTTAATGGCTATGGCACAGAACGTCAGCCACTCAACACCATTACAGTCCCAGGTGGTGCCAATTGCTTTGAGATAACTTTATATGCAACACAGCAATGCAACTCATAGGTTAGGATGGTCAAATCACCATAACCCTAACCCGCAAAAATAATGTTGTCCCTAAAAACTTCTAGGGCAATATATACACAGTTACGGCTAGTGTTTACTAGTATGGCTTATCATTCATGACCCTCAAACATCCTAATGTTTAGAGGACCAAGTGGATTTCCACCATGCGTTTTGGTCATGCTCTGGCATCCAGGTCTTCTGGTCAGAGGTTACCCAGTTTATATCTGTACTGACTACCATACTAATGCCTACATGTATTGAATTTCGTCTCTTGGTTTAGTTGCTCATTTGGCTTTTCATCAAGACCCTCATTAGCTTATTTAATGCCAGAAAGGCTATAGCATTGGAATGGAGGTCAGCGGAGGCTCCCCGCCTACATTTTTGGAAATCAACTGTGAATGCCGCCATACCCATCTATAAGGCTGCTTACATTTACCAAGGGTGCCTCCGAAAGTTAAGTCTGTAAACCCCTTAGGAACCATGTTTGAGCATTTTTTTCCCCCTTTTTTAAAACATGGATGGTTGAGTCTGCCTTATTCTCCCACATGCCCAGTGGAGAGTTGAAGACAATTTCTTCCTTGTATTCAATGATATTCTACTTTTTATGTGCCGTGAGCAATTACTACAGTCTATTGTTTGATGGTTATTCTACTTGTGTTTTTGTAAGTTGTTTTGCTAATGTGCACCTGTGAGCCAGGGAATGCCCAATGGTTTTGTTTTGTATGCACCTTATTCTCTACAATGTAAAAAAATAAAAATAAAAAAATAATAAATAAAAAAAAAAAATTATATATTATATATATATATAAAAACAAACACACAGCAGCCTGGGGAACGGTACACAAGCTTGTATTTTAGAAACAGCCCATTAGCCAGCCTTGAACACCCCACCACCGCCATGTTAAGTGCCCCTACCAACAAATGCCAGGTTTGTAGCCTTGACACAAGACATTTTTATAGGCCAACACATCAACCTGAGCTTCATTACATTGGAGTTGCACACAATTTTTGTTTTAAAGTAGAAAAGGGCAGATCTTCATGGCTGTCTGTGTCACCATTGAAGATATTCGCCCTGAATTACTGTCCAAGTGACAACAGTCAGAGAGACAGGAAGTGAAATCCTAAATAGGCCAGATGTCACCAAAGCAGGAAGACGAGAGCAAATCCCTCGAGGAAGTTACTTATTCAATTGTCAAAAACAAAAATTTCCCCCAATGTTGGAGAGATATTTATTCTAATTTGCTGTTGTGCATTTTTATAGCACTGATCGCTGTATAATTGTCAATCAGCTCAAAAATGTGTCCGATGTGTCCCCCATAATGTCGCAGTCTCGATATAATAAAAAAATAAAAAAAACATAAGAAAAATAAAAATAAAAATTGTGACCAATATAGTCACCCTTCTTTTCAATAACAGTCAAATGTCATCCATTTATGGAGTCTGTCAGTTTCTTGATCGATTGACAATCAACTTTTTGTGCAGCAGCAACCAGAGCCACTGTTCAGAGAGGTGTACCGTTTTTCCTTCACCGTAAATCTCCAGTTTAAGAAGGGCCCACAAGTTCTCAATAGGGTTTAGGTCAGGGGAAGAAGGGGGACAGGTCATTCTTTCATATTTAAGGCCTTTACTGGCTAGCCACGCAGTAGAGTACTTCAATGCATGTGATGGAGCATTGTCCTGCATAAATATCATGGTCTTCTTTGAAAGATGCAGCTTTTTTCCTGTACTACTGCTTGACGAAGGGACTTCTAAAAACTGGCAGTAGGTTTAGGAGTGGATTTGGAGTCCATTTTCAACCCAAAAAGGTCCAACTAGCTCATCTTTAATAATACCAGCCCATACCAGTACCCTACCTCCACCTTGCTGGTGTCTGAGCAAAAGTGGAGCTCTGTGCCCATCACTGATCCAGCCACAGGCCCATCCATCAGGGCCATCAAGAGTCACTCATCAGTCCATAAAACCTTTAGAAAAAAAAAAAAAATCTGTCTTAATTTAGTTCTTGACCCAGTCTTGACGTTTCAACTTCTGTGCCTTGTTCCATGGTGGTTGGGTTTCAGCCTACCTCACCTTGGCCACGTCTGAGCACTGAACACCTTGTACTTCTGGGTAGGGATGGGCTCAGGCGTGTTTGGATCCTTGTCCCAACCCACCTGAGCAATTGTGCCAGGAAGCCGTCACTGCACATCGCCAATCATGAGCAGCCTGGTCAGGGCGTGTGTATGAGCAGCTGCGGGCCGGGAAATGCCTCACTGCCTATGAGTGGCGGTGTGCAGTGATGGCTTTCCTGGTGCGATTGCTAAGGTGGGTTAGGACTAGGATCCAAACAAGCCTGCGCCCATCCCTACTCCTGGGCACTCCCACGTAGGTTGCAGTTCTGGAGAATGACAGCACTGGAGGATAATGGGTTCCTGGTAGAGTCACGTTTGATTCTTCAAGTCTTTGGCAGTTAATCTGCGTATAGTTCAAGGTCAAGGTAAAATTGTAAACAAACTTTGAACTAACCGTTCTCCTCAGAGAATGACTTTGAGGAGAAAGGTTAGCTCAAAGTTCGTTTACAATTTACCTTGACCTATACGATCACCACTGAACCAGCATTGCGACATTGATAATCGAATTTTACTGAAGTATTTAATAAATAGTTAAACTGGACTATACAGAGTCTTTTTCCATGCTCTTGGCTTTTGGAGTTGCCCATCAGGACATCCCATAGAGGTATGTATGTATGTATGTATGTATGTATGTATGTATGTATGTATGTAATATGTATATATATATATATATATATATATATATATATATATATATATATATATATATGTATGTATGTATTATATATACACACACATACACATACATATATACACATACACACTTATTTATTTTTTAAATTTACTTTGAGTATAGATCTACGTTGTTCCCAAGCGTGCTTAAATATACTTATTGTTGATCGACTCACTACCTCTGCTGAAAATCTATTCTACGCATCTACTACTCAGTAAAATAACACATTTTCTAAGATTGGCGCTCTCACATCTCAGCCAGTGCTGGAAATTATTCTATGGATTAGAGTTTCAGAGCAAAGGTTTTATGTAATCTTTGTTCTGGTTAATGGGTGCTCTCTTGGCACCATATTACATACGATCATATATAATGTATACGCATCCAGCGACAACGTTAATCACTCTTCCTGATGCTCATTAAACACACCCTGTTATGTTTACTAAACACTATAGCGATGGCATTTTTCACATTCTTCATGTTTTAGCAACCATTTGCCGAAATAAGAAAATCCGACTCAATCCGGAAATCAGATTGCCACAAGCAACAGCTGGTTGGCCTTTGCTTAGTTCAGATTACTTAAATACTTGTAAAATTACATAACCTTCTTTTATATTCTAAAAAAAAAAAAAAAAAAAATAGGAGAAACTTTAGGCAACAAAGCTAAACCCGACAAATATTAAAAATCCCAATTAATTTTATTTTGTAGTCATTCAATTTTAAAGTATATCTAAAGCCTTTTTTTATTTTTTTTTTAACATTAGGAGCAGGGAAGATATTTTATTTTAGAGGTTACACAGCTGTCATTGGAACAAGTGTGCCCCTTGTGTTTAACCATTACCTACTCATATCTAAAAAAAGGTACCGTATATACTCGAGTACAAGCCAACCCGAATACAAGCCAAGGCACCTAATTTTACCACAAACAACTGGGAAAACGTATTGACTCACGTATAAGCCTAGGGCGAGAAATGCGCAGATACTGTAAGTGGAAAAGAGGGTCAACAATGCCCATTTGCAGCCTCACTGTGCCCATTTGCATGCCTCACTGTGCCCATTTGCAGCCATTAGGTCCACCGAGCTTCAAACTTTGTAGTTAAGGGTTCCTAAAAGCCCCCTAGCTGCAGCCAAAATTTGGGGTCTCTGGACCCAAAGGGTCCCGAAATTACATTGCTGCAGATGGACACAGTTGAACGACTTTGGGGCCCCGTATCTCGGGGTCACTTGGTATGTTGTAGTGGTAGTTCCACTGGGTTTGAATACCAAACTTGGGGTTCCTAGCACCAATTGACCCCAAATTCGGGTCGGAAAATGTCAAGCACTTTTCTGCAGCAGAGAATGACATTTTCCGAACCGACTTTGGGGCCCCATATCTCGGGGTCACTTGGTGCTAGGAACCCCATCTTTGGATATGTTGTAGTGCTAGTTCGCATACCAAATTTGGGGTTCCTAGCACTAAGTGGCCCCAAAATGTCATTCTCTGCTGCATAAAAGTGCTTGACTCTAGTATAAGCCGAGGGGGGCATTTTCAGCACAAAAAAAAAAAAAAAAAAATGTGCTGAAAAACTCAGCTTATACTCGAGTATATTACGGTAAGTTTAAGGTCAGATATATTTTAAATAAAAGCCAAAATGTTCCTACCAACACTATTTCATTTTAATATTCAAAGCAAACTCACGCATCCATCCATGTCTCCATGCTTTAGTTTGTTGGAAAATAATTTGGAAAAAAAAAAAAAAAAAAAACACTCCCCTTGCATTTCTAGCCACAGTCATCTTGAGTAAGGGCAGAGGTTTCATGTAGCGTTTGTTTCCTTGAATTTGTCTACTCTTAGCTCAGGCATGCAGGCAGGAGGGTGCGCTTAACTGAGAAAGTCCCTCCTCCGAGGAGGAAGACTCCTGGGATGTATGACATCGTTTTTGCCTAGGGCAGAAACCAGGAAGTAACTGAAGAAATGTAAAAAAGAAGAAGTTTAAAACTAGTAAATACAATATACCTTCCCATTCACTTGGAGCATAAGGATTAAAAAGTTGATGGAGAGTGTTTAGTTCCACTTTAATATTACACACAGAAAAGACAATCACACATTCATATCAGAAAGCATGCAATTATAGCAACTCAATGCACATTACGTTTCGATTTTCTGATCCAATCCACGTTTGAGAGATTTACAAAAAAATAAAATAAAAAAATTGGGTAGGAGGGGGGAACATATCCAACACAGTAGCGGTTGACCTGCCCCCGAGTTGCAAGCAATCCCCAACCGAGGACCGGAATGAATAATGTGCAATCATCTTGCATTGTTTTCATGTTTATCTCAAAACAGGAACATGTTCTGTGAGTCATAGAAATCATTAATTCTATTCAGCGGGGAAAAATAGCAGCCATTCTTAAGCTGCCAGCCAGGCATGCGGCTTCCCAGAGCTACACAATGGCAAGGAAGATAGGAAAATTGTATTCAAAGATTCTGCAGCTCCCGACTTGTCGAAGCCTGACAGCCGCCATAGCCGGCGGTTTTTCATACGCAATATGGGATGGCAATTATTGGCCTGGGATGATGACTGCAATTATAATAGAGTTTCGAGATGATAAAAGAAAGGACTTGTTTCCGCACAGCTGTACAAAGCCTCCGGCTACCGATCCAAGAATATTCCCAGAGGGCAGCTGAGCAGGTCAAAGATTTTAACATATTCAACATGGACAAGTCTCTAGACTTGACGCTAGTAGCAGGTGTCAGAATACTGAATGCTACATGCTGTATAGACAGGGCCTCTTTGTAAATTCTGTTGAGTGGATTACAAAAAGGCAATTAACGCGTGTCGTCATTAACAAGTTTAATTTTCAGCTTGGAAACTGACTTATGACACAAAATGAAGTTGATGCTGACATCAGTTGGCTGTTCAAGATCTGGACCAGGGGTCTCTAAACTATGGCCCTCCAGTTGTTCAGGAACTACAATTCCCATCATGCCTGTGAAGGTCAGATTTTTTCAATGCCACGCGAGTCCGCAACAGATGGAGGGCCGTAGTTTGGAGATCCCTGATCTGGACGATTATGGCCAACTGGGAGACAGTTGTATGTCAATGTGACCTTCCCAGACAACCTCTGACAAACCAATATGAGGGAATAGATTAGTTATGTAGGATGCATTTCAGCATTCTGCCTTCTCAAGGTAACAGGCACAGGATGGCGATTTATCATCTACCAATACCACCCTATTTCCACAATCAACAGCACAAGGGCTCAAGCTTCCATGTCCACATTTACTTGCTTCCAATGAACTTTACCAAAGAGTAGCTACTGGAAGACCACACTTGGATCCCAACAAGTGATCACTGTCATTTGACATTGAACAACTAGGAAAACACTATAGAAAGCAAAAAAAGGTTAAACCTCTGTCAAGTTTTCATTACTGCCTATGATCCCACCAAGAAGAGTCCCCCTTACTTCTTGTGAAGATGATCAGCAGAAAAGAAAGCAAGGCAAAATCTCCCCATCAGGGTTTTTTTTTTCCAAAGCCAACATGAGCTGACCAGAGGAAACATTATTGGTAATAGGTCCCCACTGTGGAAGAAATAGAAATGCTATGTGAAGGATATGTGTAGAGCATATGGTTTTCAGGAGGACCTGAAGCCCAATTGATCCACCCCCCAATCATGATGCCAATTATGCAACGAAGACATAACAGCTATAAAAAAAACTAAAAAAAGTAAAGCTACACACACTGCCAACCTTTTCCCAAACAGGGTTCTATGGAACCTTTGGGTTCCTTCAGAAGTTGCTAGGTGCTCCTTGACCCATGAGCAATTTTTGCCTCTTGGATACCGTATATACTCGAGTATAAGCCAAGGCACCCAATTTTACCACAAAAAACTGAGAAAACTTATTGACTTGAGTATAAGCCTAGGGTGAGAAATGCGCAACTACTGTAACTGGAAAAGAGGGTCAACAATGCCAATTTGCAGCATCACTGTGCCCAATTGCATGCCTCACTGTGCCCATTTGCAGCCATAGGTCCCCCTAACTTCAAGCTTGGTAGTTAGGGGTTCCTAGATGCCCCTAGCTGCAGCCAAAATTTGGGGTCTCTGGACCCAAAGGATCCTGAAAAAACATTGCTGCAGATGGGACACAGTTGACCGATTTTGGGGCCCTGTATCTCGGGGCCACTTGGTGCTAGGAACCCCAAATTTGGATATGTTGTAGTGCTAGTTCAACTTGGTTTGCACACTAAAGTTCCTAGCACCAAGTTGCCCCGAGATACGGGGGCCCCAAAGTCGGGTCGGAAAATGTCATTCTCTGCTGCAGAAAAGTGCTTGACTCGAGTATAAGCCGAGGGGGGGCACTTTCAGCACAAAAATAAAAATGTGCTGAAAAACTCGGCTTATACTTGAGTATATACAGTAATTACTGGCTTAAATTGACCACCACAAATCACTCTTCCCCACTCACTATCCAGCTAATGTACTGTGAACTGTAGTTATAGTAAATATTAGTAGGGCTTCCCTGAGAGCGGAAAGTTATTTCAAGGATTCTTCCGTGTTAAAAAGGTTGAGAAAGGCTGCTCTATGCCAACATGTCCTGCTTCAAATTTATATTCCTTTTTTTTTTTTTTATATTTTTTTTTTCTACCATCATTATCACAGAAGGCAATTTGTGACATAAGTTGTGCAGCAGCTTGCATTAAATGAAGGCACATCTTTCAAGTGTTCTTCATACAGCAGGCATGCCAAATAGTTGCCCTGGGGAGGTTCAGTTGGCTAACTAAATCACTGTAAGGCATCACATTGATCTTCTATGGTGAATATCACCAATATGAGAAATTCTACTAACAGGTCTAAATGTGGGGGACTCAAATTGAGCTCAGGGTCAACCAGAGGCCTTTGAAAGATGGAAATATTTCAGTAACCACAATTGCAAACAAAGAGCTCTACCCATGCCACATCCAATTTATCATAGAGCGCAAAGAAAAGGGGTTGCAGGAGTATATCCTGCTAATGCTAGACTTGGCATGACATGATACAGAAACCATGATAGAAAAATATAGAATTTTATTTTAAACAACTTAAAATTCCAAATAGTTATAAAAAAAATGTACAACATAAATCGTATCAAAGAAAAGATTGTATTGCAATATGACAATACTCTCCTAATACCCGCTATCATACTTGTGTTAATAAGCGTGAGGTGTACAGGTAGCTAAATTCTTCATGCGTCGATGCGTTTTGCTGGATTGCATAGGTTCTTCAAGACCCATAGGTTAAATGTCATATTAAAAAAAGCACATAGCAAAACATTGGGGAGGTATCACAAACGTCTGTGGGCGGACACAGGGGCAATAGCTCCTTGGGTGTAACCTAGGCCATATGGATCGATCTGAACCAGAGCATCCCTACTTGTTACTTGATAACCAATTGTGTGTGGTTCCTATTTCTTGAGCAATATGTTTTTGCACCCAATTAAGGGATATATATCCAATAAATTCATATAGAGCTCCATGTGAAATGTAGAACTCAAGAGGGATCCTCTATAGCAGGGGTCTCCAAACTGTGGCCCGAGGGCCAGATGTGGCCCTTTGCTAGCCTTTATCTGGCCCTTGGGACACTATTTGTCCCACTGATACCAACAATGGAGCACCATTTCTTCCACCAATACTTATAATTCCTGCTACTAAATAGGGACACTACTCCTCCTCCTATTGACCACCAACCTTGAGGCCATATTTATTCTCACTGATGCCGGGCCCGGGATATTTTCTGCCCCCTGCTGGGCACAATCTGGCCCTCCTAAAGTCTGAAGACCAATAAACTGGCCCTTCGTTTGAAAAGTTTGGAGACCCCTGCTCTATAGGAAAAGCTCCCTGGGATTTCCTTAGTACAGGACCAGTGGCCAAAAACCTCCCGTACATCGCATACAGTGATGCCGCCAAGTCCAGCATTAGAGGATCTACTGTAACCCCTTTTCCTTCTTTCAGTAACCAATCACAGGACCATTTCCCTTTTCTTGAAGAACATAAACGAAATCGCCAACCCAGAATTCCACAATTTGAAGCCTCACCCAAGAATAGTGACCCGGGAGATAGATATCATAGCCAATGATCTAGAAACCAAATTTCGACGATTCAGTTGGCCATACCAACTATAAAAGTGTTTTATGTACCGTTGGGCATCTGTATGCGATTGGCTGCTACAGGCAACAGCTTCAACTTTTCTCCAACTCTCATAAATCCATAGTCCTCTACAAGATCTGCCGTTGCATTTGGCTTAAACTCTTCTGCCGTTTCCATCCCAGCAGTCTTTTCAGTAATTTTTAAGACCAAGCTGTGTTAAAGTAGTAAAACGAAAAAACTGGAGTACAGCGTTCATTTCAATGACACAACCCATCAGTCTCACCAGATATTCGAGTTTGTAAACATTCAGAAAAAGGCTGTCGTAAAAGTTTATGAACCAGAAGATCTGGTAAGAAAGATGCCATCCTTTAATCTTTCAAGAGTGCTTTAATTTTCCTGAGGGCAAACACAAAACAACAAAAAACTAAAATAGACTAGACACGCCGCTCAGCTTCTATAGCCTTCCATGGTGTCTCCCGTGATTGCTTGCCAATAAGCTGGATGTCTTTTACACAACTCCACTAAGCACTAAATTGGTCACATAACTCCTCCATTACACTGTATGTTTTAAAGAAGGTTTCCGGTCTTATGGAAAAGCAAATGTGGTTTTAAAATGGGGAACTGCTGAAATCTCTTAATATGACTAATTACAGAGCAATTCCAGGCAACAAATGAAAGCAATCGCTGATGCTTATCCAGCAAGCACTGCAAATGTACTAAAAAAGGTAGAAAGTTTGCTTAAAATGGAAGAAAGCCTTATGCGGCGTACACACGGTCGGAATTTCCGATGGAAACAGTCCGATGGGAGCTTTTCAACGGATTTTCCAACCGTGTTTATGCCCATCGGTCTTTTTCTGTCGGAATTCTGACGGACTTTGGATTGAGAACCTGTTCTCAATTTTTCCGACGGAAAACCTATCGAATTTTGTGATCGTGTGGATGCAATTCCGACACGTAAAATTCCGACGCATGCTCGGAAACAATTCGACGCATGCTCGGAAGCATTAAACTTCCCTTCTATAGTGCTTTCCGATGGGAAAACCATCAGAGCTTTTTCCGACGAGAATTCAGACCGTGTGTACGCTGCATAACACGGTCTATTACTAAAAAATTTCCTAACCTTCGCCTACCTATCTGGCCTAACACACACACACACACACACACACACACACACACACACACACATATACATATATATATATATATATATAAAAAAAAAAAAAAAAAAAAAAAAATAGATGTGTGCTTTCCTATTTTCCATCTGCTTTGGCCCAGTCACAAGATCGAGGCTCTCGTCGGTGGGACGTCAGGTGACCAGACCTAAGCAAATTGAATAGGTAAGTACACTTTTTTTTTTTTTTAATACAGGTTAGGCAGGATAGGTAGAAGGGGGGGAGGGAACATTAAGAAAAGTTAAACCTAGGCTTTTCATCCACTTTAGGTTTACTGTTTAGGCCTGGCCAACCCCCGAAGGCCGCGGACCGGTACCAGTCCGTAGCCAGTTAGGAACCGGGCCATGCAGGAATTCACAAAATAGGAATGGGGAGCTGCTGAAGTACTTATCACTCCCTTAGTTTTCGTTTTGAAGTGTACCAAACATACACTTCATTCGTGGCAATGTACAGCAGAGAAATGTGCCACCGTACATTGCCATGCGATTCGGCATGGTGAGCTGCGATAAAATGCTGCATGTCAGTGTCAATGGGACAATTAGGAAACAATTGCTTCCTGTGTTTTCTTCCGGTGACAGACGCTTTACAATACAGTATTCTCTAGGGTCTCTGATAGAGAGATATATAGATATAGATACACACACACACACACACATATATATATATATATATATATATATATATTTACACACACACTGTATAATATAAATATATATAATATATTTATATTATACAGTGTGTGTGTAAATATATATATATATATATATATATAACGTTTGGGGGGGTTCAAAGTCATTTTATAGCCAAAAAAATATACTGTATATAGATTTTAACTTGCAAACAAGTCAAAAAAAAAAAAAAAAAAGGTTTAGACCCTCTACTTTTCCTCTTTATATTATGCCTTATTCTCCATGCCTTATTTTAGGTCATATCAGACTTCATATATCGCTTAAAGTGGTTGTAAACCTATAGGTAAGCCTAGAATAAGGCTTACCTATAAAGGTAGTGGAAATATCTCCTAAACGTGCGCCGTTTAGGAGATATTTCACTTGTAGTCCACCGAAAATTCCGACGGCGCATGCACGGGGAAGAAACAAAACTAAGTGCTGTTTCTTCCATATCCTGTGCCGTTAATCGCGGCTCCGGTGCGCATGTGCGGGCGTGACGTCAAGTGGCTTCGGCGAATCACCGAAGCCACGCGCCCCGAGGGAAGGAAGAGGGGCCAGAAGATGGACGCTGCCTACACAGGGGGCATCACTGGATTCTTTTGCAGTTAAGTGGCACATAATGGGCTAGTATGCGATGCATACTAGCCCATTATGCTTTTCATTTGCAGGCTTTGCAGCAAGCAAAAGAGGACGCAAAACCCATTAGGGTTTACTTCCTCTTTAATATCGTTATAATGTTGCAGCAGTTGTATTGCATAATTTGAAACCATGTTATTTGCAGCAGTTATTTCCATGTTCATCTCACAATGCTCTCACATTACTGACTATAAAAAAAAATTGAACAGTCCCTTTCTTTTTCATTGCTACCTGGAACGTTCATATTTTGTTTTTGTCCTTTCCTTCTGTGATAGCTAATAAAAAATAAAAAAATAAAAAAAAAGGTTTCGTCTTCAAGTGGTTAAACTGCCCTCATTTACAGACGGAAGTTCATTCCTTTGATCTAAAAGAATCGAGAGATACATGGCTTCCCTTTATCGCTGTTGATAAACATTTTGGCTTTTGAACATGAATTGTGGACATACTGTATTTAAATCCTGAGGGAGGGTTATATCGCGAGAACAATTTAACGATTAATCGAGCAGCTCTACAATGCAATGTAGTAAAATGTCTGTCACCGCACACGGTGTGAATTAGCCCCAACACCACCCACATCCAACCCCTACCTCTTTCACAAAACCAGTCCCTGGTGCCAAAAGGGTTGAGGACCGCTGGTTTAAGCAATCCACTGCAGACAGATCCAGAGAGCTATGTTGGCTGAGTGGATCTGCTTCCTGAAAGCGATCCGGTTAGTCCGTAGAAAAACAAAATCCTAAAAAAACTGCAGTTTACCGCAACAGAAGAGCTATTATATTGGAGACGGGCGCCTTCCACCCTCACTTCAATACTGCTGCTGCTACTCCCCATTTAAAGCGGAGTTCCACCCAGAAGGGGAAGCTCCGCTTGTTTGCCCCCCCCCCTCCACTGCCACATTTGGCACCTTTCGGGGGGGGGAGGGGGGGTGTTTGACAGGTCCCCATCTCACGCTCAGCTGAATTTACCATGGTTCGCCCTACTCCTCCTTCCCCCCCCCCGCTGCTGGGTCATTCACAAAGCGCAGTGCGCATGCACAGTAGGGAATGGGCTGTGAAGCCATGCGACTTCCCTTCTGGTTTCCTTTAGCCGAGATGGCAGCAGCAGTACCCAAGAGCTGATTGAAAAAAATCAGCTCGGATCAAGACACCACTGGATCCCTGGACAGGTAAGTGTCCTAATATTAAAAGTAGAGGTCGAACGATATTTGGCGTTTTTTAAATTAAATCAGCATCGGCCTATTGTGCTGCTAAAAAAAGGCCGGTTTTAAAACTTCAGCGCGACTTGCAAATAACTTCTGATAGAAGTCAATGCAAGTTGCCTGAAGTTTCTTTCCCTGGAGCGATCAATGAACTGTGTGTGGAGGAGTTCTCAGTTTAAAGCGGTTCTGCACACATTTCATTTAGTAAATCTCTTTGCCTTCCAAATCAGGCAAAAAGAGTACTAAATGAAATGTTTTTTTTTTTTTTTTCTCACTTACCTTGTAATCGCTGACTTCCTGTCCTCTGTCTCTGCGGCGGTGGGCGGGGGTCTCTGCGTCGATCGTCGTCACGCCGCACTGTCTCCTGGGATCTGGTGTCATTGATCCCAGCAGTCAGTGCGGACATCTTCCGACATCTCGCGAGATTTCGGGCACATCTTCCGACATCTCGCGAGATTTCGGGCACATCTTCCGACATCTCGCGAGATTTCGGGCACATCTTCCGACATCTCGCGAGATTTCGGGGCACATCTTCCGACATCTCGCGAGATTTCGGGCACATCTTCCGACATCTCGCGAGATTTCGGGCACATCTTCCGACATCTCGCGAGATTTCGGGCACATCTCGCGAGATTTCGGGCACATCTTCCGACATCTCGCGAGATTTCGGGCACATCTTCCGACATCTCGCGAGATTTCGGGCACATCTTCCGACATCTCGCGAGATTTCGGGCACATCTTCCGACATCTCGCGAGATTTCGGAGAACGTGAGCTGCACTTTACCGTTACTGCGCACGCGCGAGCTCGGCGCAGTAATGGCGGTGCATGCTGGGCCATCTGAAGTGCCTGTGGGGTTTCACATGCCCACAGGCAAGATGGCCCCCAGCAAGAATAAATTTTTAAAAAATATTTTAAAGGATGAAAAATGCCAGCAATCAATTAAAAACATGGAACACGTGAGTCCCCCAATTTACCTCCTAATCCTATGCATTACATTTAAAAAAAAACAAAAAACAAACACACAGTGCAGAACCGCTTTAACCTTTTAAAGCCTAAATCTTTTCTGACACTTGTTGCTTACAAGTAAAAATCCTGTATTTTCTGCTAGAAAATCACTTAGAACCCCCAAAAATTATATATTTTTTTTAGCAGAGACCCTAGGGAATAAAATAGCGGTTGTTGCAATATTTTATGTCACACGGTATTTGCGCAGCGGTCATTCAAACGCAATTTTTTGGGAAAAACGACACTAATGAATAAAAAAAAAAAAAAAAAGCAAAGTTAGCACATTTTTTTTCGTCCAAAAGTTTTGATTACCTGTTTTTGTGTATTTAATATTTAAGATATCGTATTTTTTGTTATCTAAATCATACATACAAGTGAACTGATTGGAGGTTCTGTTTGAAAAAATGTAAGAAATTTTCTTAATCACTTAAGGCCGATTCCACACTGGAGCAGGCAGGCGTTGACGGTAAAAAACGCTGCTAGTTTTAGTGGCGCTTTACTGTCATTTTAGCGACGCTATTCGGCTGCTAGCGGGGCACTTATAACCCAGCTAGCGGCCAAGGAAGGGGTTAAATGCACCCGTCTGGCGACGCTGCCAAAGCACTTTGCAGGCGCTTCGACAGCGGTGCCCATTCATTTCAATGGGCAGGAGTAGTGGAGGAGCGGTGTACACCGCTCCATAGGATTTTTTTTTTTTTTTTAACATCCTGCCAGCACATCGCCTCAGTGTGAAAGCACTCGGGCTTTCACACAGACTGCAGGGGAGCCGTTTTGCAGGCACTTTACAGGCGCTATTTTTAGCCCAAAAGCGCCTGAAAAACGATTCAGTGTGAAATTTGATTTTAGTAGATGAAGGGGGGAAAAAAAATAAATCAGCCTAACATATCGGCCCAAAAAAAAAAAAAAAAAAAAAAAAAAAAATCGGCATCATATATCGTAACCCGTATCGGTCGACCTCTAATTAAAAGTCAGCAGCTACAGTATTTGTACCTGCCGACTTAAATTTTTTTCTAAAGGAGCCTGGAGCTTCGCTTTAAAACGGCGCGGTTGATGACAGCAGCTCCGGTTTTGCTGGTTTAAAAACAGAATACCCAGGAAGGTTAAAAGAAACATGTGCTAGGAAAATATGCAGGCTGCCATTGCTGAACTTCCCCTTTTTAAAAATGCAAATTGCCTGGCTGTAATGCTGAACCAACGGCTTTAAAACATTCCGAGTCATTAGACTGGAACAAAAATGACTTCAATGTAAATTAGTTAGCTGCATGCTTGTTCCAGGTCATTGACTTCGCATTCAAGCCAGAGACAAAGGTTACTCAACTAGCATTTTTATCTAATACAGCTTGCGTTTTTTCCCCTCGTTACCTTTACAAAGACAACTCCAGGACCAACCATCTCTTTCCCCAAATCTCCCCATCTACAGCTACTACAAAACCATTAAATACCTATCACATGCAGCAAAAAAGTTATTTTTTTGGTATCACAGGCCAGAAGGTTATCCCCCAGATCATATGCAACAGACATAGGATGCCAGAACCAGCGGTGGCTGGTGCTCAAAATTTCGGGGGAGGAGGGCGACACAAACTAACATTACCCCCCAAGAGATGAATGGCGGTAAATACCCAGCCAGCAACCCCCACCCACCCCTGGGGGAGGCAAGCGGCGGCATTAGCCCACCCTCCCCCCCGCAGGAGGAAAATGGCGACAATAACCCGCCACCCCCCATCAGAGGAGACAACCAGCGTCGATAGTTAGACCCTGTAAATGTGCCTTACCTTTCTGTAGGGGGGGGGGGGGGGGAGAGCCGGCCCGCTCCAGCGAGCACACAGTAGGACATCCTCCTCCCGGCCGCACAGGAAGTGTGTCCTAGGAAACGATTGGCCAGGGAGTCCTAAGACTCCCTGATTGGCTGGGAGGAGGATCAGTGTGTCAAGTCAATAGCGAATATTCATTCGTTATTGCCACACAAGTGGGTGCGCGCCGAGCTCACCCTTTTTTTTGAAGCCTATTAGAGCCTCTAGCTTTAAAAAAAAAAAAAAAAAAAAACACAACCCCCATTGGAATCCATGATCCAGCTCCCTGTATGTAGATCAGGGTGGCTGGACGCAAGGATTGGGGGCGGGGGGGGGGGGGGGTTTGCACCCCTGATGGAGCAGCCGCCACTGGCCAGAACTGTCTTTTAAGACCTAAATGGGAGTGATAAGTCTCCATAGAGAAGATCTTTAAAGAAGAGTGGACCAAAATCCCTCCTGAGATGTGCAAACCTGGTCACCAACTACAAGAAACGTCTGACCTCTGTGCTTGCCAACAAGGGTTGCTCCAAGTAC
Organism: Lithobates sylvaticus; assembly: GCA_028564925.1. Classification (NCBI taxonomy): domain Eukaryota; kingdom Metazoa; phylum Chordata; class Amphibia; order Anura; family Ranidae; genus Lithobates; species Lithobates sylvaticus. The sequence goes on along the minus strand of CM053035.1, from coordinate 185,770,785 downwards.
TAAGCCACGCTTTGCTTGGGGGATCAAATACTTTTTTTTACTCACTGAACTGCAACTCAATTTACAACACTGGTATCCTGTTTTTTCTGGATTTTTGGTTGATATTCTGTCTCTATCATTTAAAATACACCTATGATAAAAGTTATAGACCCTTCATTTCTTTGTAAGTGGGCAAACTGACAAGATCTCCAGGACATAAAATTAATTTTCCCCATTGTAGGTGTTCAAACCCATGGTTGGCCAGTGTGCGTCTCCTACTGCTAAGGAACAAAAAATAAATAAAACACACACACACGTAAAAAAAAAAAATCTACAATGAAGTTCACCATGATGCTTGTAATGTATATAACTTGGCAAATAAGCCAACAAGGACTATTTTTTTAGTTCTAATCAGTAAAAGCAGTTTCTAATACCGCACCAAATACAGGTAATGGGGCAAATTTACATGCAAATAGGCCTTAGCAGTGTTTTTGTAAAAAGAACACACATTTAAGACGGACGCCATAATGTTATAACAACTTTAAACTGCTTCTCTCATGTGATAGCCATCAATTAAGCACTTCTGTCTAACTGTGCATATGTGACAGGTACATTTGAAAGGCTCAAAAAATAAAAAAAAAATAAGCCAATAGCCCAAGTGAAAAGAATTCATTCGTGTATAAGTGGGCACTTAGCACCAATGCAGCTAAAACAGCACAGAATTACTACAATAGAATGTCAGATCACCATGAAATTCTATGGTAATGGGACGTTTAACCATGGCAATCCTATTCAGCTTAGGTTGAGTTATTGCAGTTTTACAATTGCAGTGCCTCAAATTAGGTGCCTATATATGGTGCACAGAAAGGAAACACATTGAATGAAGAGTTTATGCAGCTGCACCCACATATACATACACTAAAAATATTATATATATATATATATATATATATATATATATACACACACACACACACACACACACACACACATATATATATATATATATATATATATATATATATATATATATATACACACACATACACATATACATATACATACACATACATACATACACACACACACACACACACACACACACACACACACACACACACATATACATATACATACATACACACACATATACACACAAAAATATTGGCACTGCTGCATTTCTGTGAGATAACGCACCACTTCGCCCATAACATTTTTAGGCATTCTCATGTTTATTTAAAATTGTAAGACATAATTGATATAGGCGAGTATAATTACATTTAACAGGTGCTGACAATATAGAAATCACACCAGCAACCAGGTAAAAATGGTGTAAAATTGACTCAACCTTTCGGTTGTGTCTGTGTGCCACACGTAGCATAGAGAGGAGAAAGCAGAAAAGAATTGTCTGAGGATTTGAGAACAAAAATTGTGGAAAAGCATGGACAACTTCAAGGTTACAAGTCCATCTCCAGGGATCTTAATGCTCCTGTGTCCACTGTGCGCAAAATTGTCAAGAAGTCTACAGCCTTAGCACTGTAGCTAATCTCCCTGGACGTGGCCGAAAGAGAAAATCTGATCCAAGAGTTTGCCAAAACTTACCTGGAAGACCAAATGCTTTTGGGGGCGATTGTGCTGTGAACAGACGAAACAAAATTACAGCTTTTTTGCTAAAGCCCACGGTTTTCAGAAAAAGAAATGAGGCCTTTAAAGTAAAGAATACAGTCACACATGGTGGAGATTCACTGATGATTTGTGGTTGCTTTGCTGCTTCAGGCACTGGATGTCCTGACGGTGTGCAACTGTGCATGGCATTATGGAATCTGAAGACTACTAAACAATTCTGGGGTGCAATGTAGGGCCTCTGTCAGTGGTCATTGGTCTTACAGCAGGACAATGACCCAAAGCACACATCGAAAAACACCCAGAAATGGTTTAAGACAAAGCGCTGGAGAGCACCGAACTGGCCAGCAATGAGTCAAGATCTAAATCCCATAGAGCACCTGTGGAGAGATCTCAAAACGGCAGTTGGGAAAAGGAACCCTTCCAATCTGAGAGACCTGGAGCAGTTGGCAAAAGAAGAGTGGCCCAAAAATTCCAGTAGAGAGATGCGAGAAACTCACTGATTGTTACAGGAAGCGATTGATTTCAGTTCTTTATTCCAAGGGGTGTGCTACCAAATATTAAATTGAGGGTGCAAATAAATTTTGTCCAGTCCATTTTTATAGTTGTGTGGAATGTGTGAGGATTTTGCTTTTTGTTTCTCCACTTTTTTGTGTCATACCAATACAAACAAAAGAAATAAACATGGAAAATGTTTAAACATTTGTAATTGCAACAATTTTCTGGACGACGTGGTGCCTTATCTGACAGAAATGCAAGGGTGCCAATATTTTTGGCCATGACTAATATATACATGCACACCTAAAAAAATAATTAAAATATACTGTATATATTATTATAGTCTACAAGGCATAGTGAATTGATTAATGCTGCTTATTTGCCATAACGCAATAATCAAAAGCTTTATTTTCAGACTACGACACTCAAGGAAAAGCAGAACAATCTTCAACCCACATTCTCAGGTTTACGTATGCATTACTGGAAAATTCTTAAAGTGACCTTGTAACCACAGGGTCACTTAGAAAATAAGGCCAGCGCTGTAAAATTAGCACATGTATACCTAACTTTTTAATGGCCATTGCTTAACTGCTCACCGGCCACTGCAGGTATTTGACCCTTCCGGGTGGATCGAATACCTTATTCACCCACCACTTGAAGCGGATCCCCACCAGCTTAGAGGTCCTCTAGTGACCAAAGTGAAGCATTGGAGTTGTAAGACACGGGCCGCCAGCATAGAGCACCTTCTTTTACAAGGCTGGCCTTCTTAGACAAGTCACCCTGTGGTGATACTGTGAATTAAAAAAAACTGAACACTAAAAAATTAGTTGATTTTTCTTGATATCTGCCTCCTACAGTCCACTTTGCAGCAGCAATCTGGCTTGAGATAGGAGCACTCCGAGCCAGTCAGACTCTGCTGCATGCATATGTGCTGAAAAGATAAAACAGAGTGTGCTGCTGTTCTTTTGTTATCCAATCAGCAGGCTGGGGGGCATGTTCTTGACCAAGATATTACTGCTACAACAGTGGAGGTCACGGATTTGGCTATGCAGTCTGGCAGCAGCATTTGAAGCCCAAGACTGGCTAAAAAGAATTCCAAATGTATTGCTAGAAAGTTAGCAGTTCCCATATCTAAATGCTAATTATGTATTTAGCAAGTTGCTTGGAGCTCAACTTTATTAAATGATTAAAAGTTTTTAGCCACTTGACCACTGGGCACTTAAACCCCCTTCCTAACCAGACCAGTCAGCTTTCGGTGCTCTCACACTTTGAATGACAATTACTCAGTCATGCAACACTGTACCCATATGAAATTTGTCCTTTTTCCCTCCCCCACAAATAAAGATTTCTTTTGGTGGTATTTAATCACCGCTGGGTTATCTTTTGCACTATAAATCAAAAAAAAGGACAGAAAAATTGTTAAAAAAATAAAAATTCTTTTTACAAACTATTCTGTTACAATTTATGGCAGAATATTGGCACTGAGCAGCACTGTGGGCACTACAGATCCAGCCCACAGCGCTGCTGCAAATTATCTCTCCCCTCGCACTGTAGAGATCGGTACAGAGAAGAGAGGGAGGAACGTGGTAACGGCTGCTACCGGCAGCAATTTACCGTGATTAGTGATGTGCCGGGTCTTCCAGAACCGGCGGTCGTGGATATTTCCGGGGGCGCGCGAGACGTCCATGGACGCCCTCCCAGAATAAGCCAACCGCGCTGTAGCCATCTTTCGGCTATGGCCCGGTCGGCAAGTGGTTAAACATGGACTACCCAGCAGTAAAAAAAAAAATAAACCCAAACCATGGGGGTCTACCGAGCACTAAAAAAGTTTGCTAAATTGGGGAGAAAAAAAAAAAAAAAAAAAAGGCAAATAGTACTGTATGAGGTCAGCTGTGGCATGCCCCAAATTCATCTCATGACAAGTCTCCTTTAAGCGATTTAGCTCAATGCTAATCTCCTTCATCCATCTCTGGGGAAAGCAGCACTCCCCTTTCTGCTCTCGTGTACAAAGCCTTACAGGCATGCAATTCAACATACACGCCGAAAATAAACAACTAAAAAAAAAAATTTGGAAAATGTTCAGCCCAGCAGAACTAGAAAACTGTATAAACTGAGTACTCTGACACTTAGTACAGTACAATAATCTCGCTATCTGCAAACAGCTCAAAGATTTTTTAATACCAACTTTATACTTGCTGACTTTAGAGAGGAGTGAAAACAAACTACTAAAGCCTCGATGGGGAAGGGTGCCTAGAGTCTTAACAGTGACTGTAAAAAAATATCTGCAACGACAAAGAATTTAATGAACAGAAAAAAAAAAAGGGAACCCAAAATGAATAAAAAAAAAAAAAAAAAAGAGGCAGAATAAGGCCCCTTTCACACTTGTGCGACTTCAAAGTCGCACGATTTTGCAGTGATTTCAAGGAATGCCTGTGTAAGTGGCATCACAATCGGACCAAAGTAGTGCAGGGACTACTTTGAAGTCGTACTAATATGAATGGCTGTCATTGGAAATCATGGGAAACAACTTGTCATGCTACTTTGCAGTCCCAAATCGTGGGACAAGTCATACAAGTGTGAAAGGGGCCTAATATGCAAGTCAAGAAACTCAGAATTCTTAGTTTTGTTGATGCCAGTTACATGACCAAGTCCCATAATTTCCTATTAAAGCCACATTCACACTTTGAGCTTCCTTGGTTGGTTTTTGATGCTTTTGTGTTTTTTGGCGTGAGCTTTTTTTTTTTTTTAGCAATGGAAAGCTAAACTAGGCAGAAAAACACGTGAGGAACAAGTATTTAGCATGTTTTTGTTGCACATTTGCAGGTGCTCCCATTGAAGTCCTTTGAGGCCAAGACATACAACTCTGCACCAGAAGCAGATCACGTAATTTTTCAACCGGACGAGTGTAATGTCATTTGAAGCTAAGGTATAAATGGCACCATCGAATAGAATGGAAATCGTAGTGTAGTGTTGAGCATTGAGATGCTTCTGGTTAAACTTTAAATAAACTAAGATATGAACAGGGCCCAGGAGGAAGATAAACTTAGCCAGAGCCAGTGTGAAGCCCCACTGTCTGAGCTTATGATACCAACACTCCAATGGGTGAATGATATACCGGCACAAGCAAATATGAACCTGTGACTACAACCATCATCGCTTCATACTGGTCTTTTCTTTAGAAAGTTGAGACCTCTGGTCCAAACCATCTTGCCTGTAGTTCTGTGAAACAAGGACACTACTTTGGCCAAATAAAGAGGATCCGACTTAAACACTACTGTGTCCAGGAGAATGAATTAGGAAAGACAAACCTTTTTCTAGACATTGCGATGGCTAAAAATAAGCCCATTTAAGCTTATTCCATGAAATAAGGAAGCTTTTTCCATTGGCTCAAAGGCTAGGAGGAGGCATGTGCCCAAGGCACACCCATACCCATGGTGTGCCTCACATTTGAATGCTAGAATGTCAGCAATGAAAGTGCTCTATATACAATAAGTTACAATGCGTAGTGAGGCAATTTAGCGCACGTGCGGTTACTGGTGCGTTTGGGGTGCATAAGAAATGAAGCACACCTGCCAGTCCATAGTGTGTTTTTATGCCCTGCGGGAATGCCTGTAATATTGCACACATAGGTGTGCACTAACCCTTGCCTACTCAATACAACACAAAGACGACAATTGTCTGCAGTTGGTCTCCTCATCTATCCTTACACATATACACCCCCTGAGCAGCCTTTGCATTATGACGACCCACGTAACCCATTTAGTCATGATATCCAGTAGACCTCTAAAGGTATGCTGTGGTACCTGGCACCAATCAGTCAGTGGCAGATCCCTCGAGTCCTTAAGTTGTGAGTTTGGGGCCTCTATGGGCCAGGCTCATTTTTCCAGCACATACCACAGATGCTCAATTGGACTGAGGATCTGGAGAATCAGGAGGCCACGTCAACACCTCAAACTCCTTTTTGTGTTTCTCAAACCATTCTTGAATTCAGAAGACCAGGTAACCTTTTTCCATTGCCATGGTCCAGTTCTGATGCTCACATGCCCATTGTAGGCACTTTTGGCTGTTGACACGGGTCAGCATGGGAATCCTGACTGGTCTGCAGCTACGCAGCCCCATACACAACACATTGCGATGCACTGTGTGTTCCGACACCTTTCAGAACCAACTTTAACTTCGTCAGCAATTTGAACTACAGTAGCTCTTCTATAAGATTGGATTACACATTCATGCCTTTGCTCTCTATGTGCATCAATGAGCCTTGGAAGCCCAGGGCCATTGGGTTTTCCTTCCTTGAACCAGCTTTGGCAGGTCCTGACTGCTACAGACCAGGAACATCCTACAAGAGCTGCAGTTTTGGAGATGCCCTGACCGAGTCGTCCAGCCATTACAATTTGGCCCGTGTCAAAGTCACTCAAAATCGGTACGCTTGCCCATTCAGAGACAATATGTTCACTTGTTGCCCAATATATCCCACCCACTTTCAGGTGCCATTATAATGAGATAATCAATGTTATTCAGTTTACCTGTCAGTGGTCATCAGGGTTGCCAACTTTCAGTAAATTTACAGTTTGTAAAATCCGTAATTTTTCCCCATCTGTCCATGAATGTTCGTTATGGAAATTACGGTCAGATGGAAAAATTATGGATTTTACAAACTGTAAATTTACTGAAAGCTGGCAACCCTGAAGGTCATGTTATGGCTGATCGCTATATACAAAGAAGACTGATGTATTCTCTACATGGATAATGGAACTTACACACAGTTATTTTTGCTCTTCCCCAGAAGTCACTGATTTGCTTCGGCTTACTAGTCCTTTAATTGCTGATTCAAATGGAATACCAGTCCCTGGAATAAATCCACTCCACCAACAGACAATGAATTAATCTTCTTCCAGCTTTCCTGAGACCCAAGCCAAGCTGTGTGTGACCGGGGACAATCTCCAGCTATTTCAAACAAACACCCGGGTGACCGCCTGCAACGGTCCGATTCAGCTTTACAAGATTTCTCCTCCAAAGGCAGCGTCTACAGTGGAAGAATGGGCAGCAGGTGGGGGAGGGGGGAGGCGAGCATTCCCAAAGCTGTGATCACACTTGTAGAATTGCAGTTTGCGATGACAGCCCATTGTAATTATACCCTCTGTACAAAGCAGCACAGCGGCCAGTGAAATACAGTGCCACAAACCAAACACAGCGTGGCATGTGTCCAGTGCAAAACTGAGCCAGCCATTCACTCTGCAGAAGCCAGCAGACAGGTGGAGGGGCACATGGAGGGTGCAGTTTATATGCCAATGTGAACTAGGATAAAAATGGGTTTGATCAGCCCATAGAGGACAAGTCAGATGTACAAAGCACATGCTGAAACGTCACAATAGGCTTGGATCTTCAACAAAAATTGCTCTCCGTTCACGCCAGTATCCCTGGGAAGGCTATGCTGATGGAAGAGGGCAAACATGGGTGACATGATGCAAAAAGTAAATTAAAGAAGAGTTCTGCCCCCCATGAAAAAATGAAAATTCAGCAGCTACAAACTTTTAATATTAGGACACTTAGCTGTCCAGGGACCCCGCAATATATCGGCACTCAAAGCCAATTTTCGGATTACCTCTCGGGTGCTGCCGCCACCATTCAAGGTAAGGGAAACCGACAGGGAAGCCTTTATGCTTCATAGCCAGTTCCCTAGTGCGCAAAGCGAGAAAAGAGGAGGAGGGTCAAACTTCTGAGGGAGGGCACCGCTGTGCTGTTTCCCGGAAGTGGGGAAGGGTACCGGCCAAAAAAAACAGGTACCCGTTACCCCCTTCACCCTTTAGGCCTTATGCACACTGGACGTTTTTACAGCAGCTGTTTTTGGCTGTAGACTTTTTTTCTCCAGTCATTAAACTCTCCATCATGTTATCCTATGTGGCAATGCACACATAGGCTGTCAGCAGTGCTGAGCAGTATTTAAAAAAAAAAAAAAAAAAAAAAAAAAAAAACTTAGTGGGCTCAGACGTTTTTTTCAGCTGTAAAAACACCCTACCGCTGACAAAACGCCCAAAAACGACGCTCACCAGCGTTTAACATGCTTGATCCATTAAAAAAACAAAAAAAACAAACACTCTAAAACACTAACGTGGAAAAAACGCTGTTGCAAAAACGTTGAAAAAAAAAAAAATGTCCAAATACATTCATCACACATTATTCTTTGAACCTTGGTTTGCTTTGTGTATTTCTTGCAGATCTGTGCAGTAATCCAATATGACACTTTCCCTCTGTGCAGGATCTTCCTGCAATTAAGACCGCTCTCTCTCCTTGTGCAGGGTGACAGGTCTCATCACCGCCCCCTCCTTGCTGCCCACCAATCGCAACATGCTGGATCATTTTTGCTGCAGCCGAAAAAGCAAAGCATCGTGACCATAGCATGTAAACAATGAGTGCTTAACCTGTGGCCCTCCAGCTGTTGCAGGACTACAAGTCCGCAAGGCTGACAGTTACAAGCATGACTCCAAGAGAGAGGCATGATGGGACTTGTAGTTCTGCAACAGCTAGAGGGCCACAGGTTGACCCATCTATGGTGTAAACAGTCCCACCCACTGCAGCTTTTTACCACATGTCTAAATTCAGCCTAAAGATGGACAGATCTTGTTAGATGGTTGCAAGTCCCATCCACAGGCAGACACAGGAATCTACACTATCTGTTACAACAAGCTCAGGTGATCTTGGAGTAGCTTACGCGCAGTAAGAGCTCATTCATACTTGTGGTAGCCCTTACTGCCCCTCAAAAAAGCGTTTTGGAATAGATCATTTTTCAGGGTACAGGTGGTGGGAAGGCAATATGTAATTTCTTCACCTTCTGCTTTAACCTCGAGAAAGTCCACACCACCTCGCTGCAACCAGATGTGGTTTGGCCCCTTTTACTTGAATGGTTCACGTTTGGTGGCGTCACTAGCGTGGGATACAGTGTTAATTTTGGCAGCAAATTTCGATTTCGTTTTAGGACCAAAATGGCATTTTTTAGTTTTACTCCTTTTAGTCTTCTGCAATAGTTTTAGTTGTATTTAGTCGACTAAATCTCCAGTACATTTTAGTCGTCTAAAATTGAATGGGTGTAATTAAATTGTAATGCATTAGTTAACATTTCTCTACAAATTTCCAAACTCATTATATACTGTTGGAGTGAAAAATCTAATATGTTATTTATTATGGTATTGATGTATGAACATGCACTACAGAGCAGTGAAGTCAAATTTCAATTTAGTTTTAGTCATATTTTAGTCAGCTCAGTTGTATTTTAGTCGACTAAAATAATATTCATTTAGTCGACTAAAATGTTTTTTTAGTCGACAAATATAAACACTGTTGGGATATTATTTTTGCCATGAAGCAAAGAATTGCGGCATGTGTACAGCACTGAGGGGCTGCATGTTCCCATTTAGGTGGGTGGTTGGGGGGTGATAAAGCATCGGCTCAACCTCTGCAGCCACCTGGACGAGGCCTAAGGCCCCTTTCACACGAGGCGGACTCCGCTTGCACGGAGTCCGCCTCTGTCCGCCGGCTCAGCGGGAGATCTCTCCGTTGATCTCCGCTGAGCCGGTGGATGACAAGCCTCTCTCCGCTCACTGAGCGGGGAGGGGCTTGCGAGCGCCGCTGGTCTCTATGGAGAGATCGGATGAAAACGGACAATGTGTCCGTTTTCATCAAATCTCACCCGATCCGATCCGCCAGCGACGGATCTGGACGTGGGGCCATACGTCTGCTTTTGGCGGATCGGAACGGGTCGGAACGGGTCGGATGTCAGCGGAGATGTCTCCGCTGACATCCGACGCTCCATAGACTAACATGGAGCGCCCGTTCAGATCCGCCGTCAAAACTGACAGGCGGATCTGAACGGTCCGACCGTGTGAAAGGGGCCTTAGAAAGGAAAATGTGAAATGACTGAATAATGTATGAAACTAAATTTACAAGATGCTTGAAAGACAACCAATTTGACCTTTAGCTTGCAAGACTGTTGCACTATTGTTCTGATCAATCGTGTTATTTACAAATACTGATAGAATATTACCAAAATGTTGAAAAATATTGATAAACATTTTATAAACAGACATTCCATCCCACCACAATCTATTTACCCAAAGAAACTGCTCAGCAGAAACTCATGAAGGGGAATTTCCGATCAAAAGTTACAACTTAAAATGTGTCAATAAACTAAGTGTCACAGACCCACAAAAACACAAATGTAACATATTACAACTTCCCATTCCCCAGGCTAGGCTCATACCATACAGCAGTGGTCTCCAAACTGCAGCCCTTTGCCCATCTTTATCCGGCCCATAGGGCACTATTCCTCCCACAGATACGAGACACTATTCTGCCATCTGACACCAACAATGGGGCATCATTTCTCCAACTGGCACAATAATGGGGCACTATTCCTCCCACTGGCACCAATAATGGGGCACTATTCCTCCCACTGGCACCAATAATGGGGCACTATTCCTCCCTATCATACCAATGATTCCAAACCCCCAATACCAAAACGTGGCAATGTTTACTGCCACCAATACCAGGAAATTTTCACTCCCGCTGGCCACAGTCAGGCCCCCAAAAGTCTGAAGGACAATAAACTGGCCCTTTGTTTTGAAAGTTTGGAGACCCCTGCCATACATGTATGCCAACGCGTACGCATGTTTCCGCATATTTTCTATGTGCGATGTCTAGGGCAGCCCATTTCAATGGGTTGCCTACGCTCGAGAAACATGGTCAAGTAGTCCCTGACCCTTTTCCAAAAATGTGCCACACTGCACCAAACTGCCTAGTTCACACGTTAGATGCCCAGGGCAGCACGTCTGCTGAAGGGCAGCGCATTTCTGTGTGTGTCGGGAAAGTGAGTGATTTTGTGTGCATTCCCGACCCTCACATGGTTTGAACCTAGCCTTAGAAGGGGTGGCTGCATTGGTTTTCGACTGTAGACATTGTTTTCACTCGTTGGTCCTGCCTCCGACACACTTCCTGTCCCAAGGTGACAATGTTTATTCTATGTATTGCATCTTTGGAGGAAAAGTGTTGACACCCTACTGCAGGTCTATAAGGCCTATAGAGCGTCTCCCTCTCCCCATAACATAGGTGAGAAAGGATGTTCTGTAATCCAGAGAAAAAGCTGAGGGCTTTATTACAGTAGAGAATGTATAAATCGCCTGTTTGCTGCCTTCACAAAAAGCAAAAGGAGAGAAGACCTCTCCAAAAAAGGACGAAATATCCCCATCTTAGACTGATGTCACTAAAACAATTGTGCCCAAAGGAGAACTGCTCCGTTCTAGCGACAACTCCAAATCGCGTGGCAATCTCTGCAAAATGTGTGAAATGCGCGTTTGGGTGCCATTCATTCCAAATGACACCCCAATCGCGGTGTGCTGATGACAAAAAATGTTGTGCAATAGAATCATGCAGCAGAGAGAAATGTCACCAGAACACCAAGATCTCCAAAGTTGGTCCAAAGCTTTATTCAGTGATCACAGTTACAGTAAAACGCAACGCTTCGGAGCCACGCAGGACCCCCTCACATGTGATTGCTGAATTACACTTTGGACCCATTTTGGAGATCTTGGTATGCTGGTGACATCTCTTTATGGCTATTCACCGCTCCAGCTGGTGGTCACTTCAGCACCCACTTGCATACATAGGTATGTCCACGGGACTGTGTGCATTGGGAATAGTGCAGCAATCGTGGCAATATGCACCTTTAAAAAATCACATTAAGCTTATCACCCAAAAAGAAGCTTCTTTTGGGCAACAAATGCATATAGAGCAGCCCATTGATGTGAATACGCTGCCCTGTGCCCAACACACAAATCACCCAATAAAAATCGCGTGTTCCAGCTACGCAAGTTTAAATGCCGCCTAAATGATATCCTTATTCTCCAAAAATTATCCATACACATCCACTACTTAATGGCCCTGTAAACTGGTATTTATTCTTTAACTGTGCAACATCTCCCCCCCTTTTGTTTGAAATGAGCACTGCTCTACGCACACTACAAATCCCAGTCACTTGTCCAGTGACCCAGTCACCCAGTTGTCGGGTGTAAACATGGACCACTGAGAGCGAACATAGCCACCCTCCAATAGGAAGTCAGATCACAGCAGCAATAAAAATGAATTTGGAGGAGGCTGAGAGCAATAGAAGAGACTTTTTTTGAGTTAGCAACACATACTTCAAAATCGATCCGTCTTAAAACCAGAGCTAAGGGTCACCTTAAAGTGGTTGTAAACCTCAGACATGAAATATGAACAAAGCATATCCCTCTATAGTGTGTACCTGTATCAATTAAGAGCACTAAGTGTCACTTTGGTCTGCGGTTTCCTTCCTCCGCTATCAGCATGAATCACTTATGACAAGTTTCCCTGACACCAAGAGAAAAAAGGTGATGGGGAGGGAGCTCCAGCTGATTGACAGCCTCAGCTCTGTTCCTGTGTGCATGGGGTGTGTCCCTTCTCTCCAATCAGCTGCCAGAGATCTCCAGAGTGTAACTTCTGCTCTCCGCCCCCTTTTTTTTTAAACTCTGAGATAAGCTTATATATTCAGCACTTCCAATGGATGTAGAGTAGAAAGGGCTGCAGATATACAGGTAAAACTTATGTAGAAAGATTTGTTTCAACACTATCACCTGAGGCCAGTTACTTCACTGGGTATATGTGGGTTTTAAAGCTCGGGAACATGCACCAGATACTGTTTTTTGGGGTACGGAATACAATTCTGGGAAGTCTGGATTGACACTTTATAGGGATAGAAAAAAAAAAAAAAAAAAACAACACACACACCACACACTACTCAAGGACATGGAACAAAAAGACCATTAGATCCCTCTGACACGATCCATGGGCTGGGACACGATCCATGGGCTGGGACCCGAGTGGAATTCAGCTTTTAATTTGGGAGCCACCCTATTCACAACAAGCTCATTTTATAAGGTTCTAACACAAACCATATGTTCTGCAAATTCCGCTACTATGGCACAATGATCTCCTCCATAAAAATAGAAAATTTATATAGTCCTAGTGTAAAAATGAACGTTGAGAATCACCGCCTAGATGTTAGCTTGTCCCTCGACTCCAAGAACTCCCCAGGCAACAAAAATCCATCTGCCTTCGTCCATTATTGGAAAAACTGAATTCATAACACAAAATATTCCTGCAGAAGATCCGTTCCCAACGTCTTTCCACATTTATGGGTCTCGTACAAGGAGCTGATGACTTGAGGGTTCCTTCCAATCACCGGGAATACAGTGGATCTGGTTCCTCTCAGACAGGACGGAACACATTCGGCTGAGATGCATCAGATCCGTACGTAGCAAAGCACCTCTGAAAAAAAGAGAATTCTACATTCCCAGCTCGATACTATGCAAAACCTACACAAAGAGAACTGCGGAAAAACACACCAGAGAATCAGCCCTCTAAAAAGATTGATATTCAAGCTATGCCTGCGCTGGAATGACCGGCCGGATTCTTGCCGCTCTCAGGCACCCCAGTGGCGAGATCTCCCCCCGTTTGCAATTCTCAGCTCTGCTTGGAGTCTCACTCTTCCTGCCTCATTCTTCACACCAAATAAAAATAATAATAAAAAAAAAACACAAACAAACAACACACACAAACCTAAAGTAAAGCTTGGAGCCTCCAGTAATGAACACAGCAGGTGTGCAAACCAACACAACGATCTGTCTACCGGGTCACCGATGATGAATATACCATTATCGATTTAGGAAATTCAACCAGCTTGCTACAACATAACTGATCAAGCAGATCATCAATGCAACCATCCTTACAATACAGATACTAATAATAATAATAATAATAAATAAATAAATAAATAAATAAATAATAGGAACTGATCCTTGATCCATTGATTTTGCCTCCTTCTAGAATACGGCCCTATGGAAAGCCAGCATAAGACATACTAAAAACTTGCCAACATCTAGCAAAACTGCAGTATCAGTTATCGGTGGTGGGATCTTTGAGGTTTGTGTATACAGAGACAAAAGATACATAGAATACAAAGAAAACATTAGCAGCTCTACCTATGGAGGTGCAGTGTGGGTGACACTGATGGAGGGTGATGATGAAGGGGTGAAAATGATAATAAAGATGAGGAGGATGATGTAGCTGCACACCCATGTGACACACACCGGCACAGACTATTTCATTTCAGTATCATGGAGGGAAGGGAGGATAATGAGGGCAACGGTGGGGAAGTGGTGTAGCTGCACCCCTATGTGACTACTCACACAGCAGTCACATAGGGTTAGCAGTGTCTACAGCAGGGATATGCAATTAGTGGACCTCCAGCTGTTGCAAAACTACAAGTCCCATCATGCCTCTGCCTCTAAATATCATGTTTGTTGCTGTCAGTCTTGCTATGCCTGATGGGACTTGTAGTTCTGCAACAGCTGGAGGGCCGCTAATTGCATATCCCTGGTCTACAGCATTGCAAAGCAAAAGAACATTGATGGAGGAATTATGAAGTGGTGAAGGTGGTGTTGGACAAGGAGGATTACATTGATAGTGGGGTATGTGCACAAATGTGGCTCACACTGGACAGTAGCACAGTCTATGGAACGGCAGTGTAGGGTAACACTGGTGGGGGGATTAGGACGTGAGGAAGGTGGTGTTGGACAAGGATGATTACATTGATGGTGGTGAAGTGGGGTAGCAGGACACACACAGGACAGTAGCACAGTATCTCGCACTGCAAAGTAGGGAAACACCAATTATGAAGTGGTGAAGGTGGCGTTTAACATGGAGAATTACATTGATGGTGGTGAAGTGGGGTATCTGCAAACATGTGGCTCACACTGGACAGTAGCACAGTCTATGGAACGGCAGTGTAGGGTAACACTGGTGGAGGGATTATGAAGTGGTGAAGGTGTTGAACATGGATAATTACTTTGATGTTGGTGAAGTGGGGTATATGTAAGGCTTTTAAGGCTCAGGAACATGCACCAGATACAGTTTTTTGGGTTTGGAATGCAATTCTGGGAAGTCTGGATTGACACTTTATAGGGACTATGTAGTGACACTCATGTGGCTCACTGGACAGTAGCAGTCTGACACGGCAGTGTAGGGTAACACTGGTGGAGAAATTATGAAGTGGTGATGAACAAGGATAATTACATTGATGGTGGGGAAGTGGGGTATCTGCACACTCATGTGGCTTAGTATAAAACAGTCTATGGAATGGCAGTGTATGGTAACACTGGTGGAGAGATTATGATGTGGTGAGGGTGGTGTTGAACAAGGAGAATTGCATTGATAGAAGTGGGGTATCTACACACTCATGTGGCTCACACTGGACAGTAGCAGTCTATAGCATGGCAGTGTGGGGGGTAGCACTGGTGGGGGGATTAGGACGTGATGAAGGTGGTGTTGGACAAGGGTAATTACATTGATGGTGGTGAAGTGGGGTATCTGCACACTCATGTGGCTTAGTACAACCGTCTATGGAACGGCAGTGTGCGGTAAAACTGATGGAGGGATTATGAAGTGGTGAACATAAAATAAGTACTTTGATGGTGGTGAAGTGGGGTATCTGTACATTCACACAGCTCACACTGGACAGTAGCGCAGTCTTTGACATGGCAGTGTGGGGTAACACTGATGGAGGGATAATGAAGTGGTGATGGTTGTATTGAACAAGGAGAATTGCATTGATGGTGGTGAAGTGGGGTATCTGCCCACTCATGTGGGCCACACTGGACAGTAGCAGTCTATAGCACGGCAGTGTAGGGTAACACTGGTGGAGGGGGGATTATGAAGGTATCATGGTGTTGAACAAGGATAAGTACATTGATGGTGGTGAAGTGGGGTATCTGTGCCGGTCTATGACACGGCTGTGTAGGGATTATGAAGTGGTGAAGGTAGTGTTGAACAAGGATAATTACATTGATGGTGGTGAAGTGGGGCATCTGTGCCCTCACGTGGCTCACACTGGACAGTAGCAGTCTATGGCACAGCAGTGTGGAGTGATGATGACTAGTAATGAAGATAAGGAAGATGTGGTGTAGCTGCACCTCCATGTGGCTCACACACAGTCAGAACCAGCAACAGCCCTGTGTATGGCATGGTGACGTGGGGGCACCAATGATGGGGTGGTGGAGCTGGAAACCCCTGTGGATCACACATACAGTAAATGTAGTGAATACGGGGAGATATGGACCAAATGTATAGTTGGCTGCTGAGTGACAGTAAACTCCTCCCAAGTTATTCTTTATTTCTTTTATTAAAAAAAAAAAAAAAAAAAAAAAAAAAAAAAGTATCCTCTATCAATCCCCTCCAATCCTATTCACCGGATAAAACCACATAGAAAAAAAAAAAAATTAAAAAAAAAAAAAAAAAAAAAGACAGTTGTGTTACTTGTCCTTAAGAAAGCCACAAATGTATCCAAATGACATCTCGCTGTTGACAGTCCTTTCAGTCTCCCCGGGGGGGGATTGTCAGCTTCGGTGCCCAGCCTGGATATACATAACAGTAACAGAACAGCTGGGGCACCTATTCCCAAACACACCAATAAGTCGGGTGTACAGTGCTGTGTACACACAGGGACTCCTCGCCCCAGATTTATTACATATTTATGATCCGGGGAGACGGAGCTCTGTGCATTTACAATATGTATCTTATAACTGAACAGACTGCAATTAACAGCTCAGTCCTTGTATAAAGGAAAGGGGCCCCGGGGGCCCCACACAGCAAAGTTACTACAAGCAGCCCAGAGTATAGCATTGCAGTGTGGGGGTAACCATAATGCGAGGGGTGAGGATGATGAAGGGGGGGGGGGTGAGGATGATGAAGGGGGGGGGGTGAGGATGATGAAGGGGGGGGGGGGGTGAGGATGATGAAGGGGGGGGGGTGAGGATGATGAAGGGGGGGGGGGTGAGGATGATGATGAAGGGGGGGGGTGAGGATGATGAAGGGGGGGGTGAGGATGATGAAGGTACTGTGTAGCTGCTCCCTCCGTGTGGTTTATACACAGATGATGATAACATTAGTTCCAGCAGCCCAGTGAATGGAATTGCAGTGTGGGGGGTTAACAGTACTGGAAGGGACAATGAGGATGATGTGGGGACACAGTGATGAAGATGATGTGTTGTAGTTGCTCTCTCCATATGACTTACACACAGTAAAGTTAGGAGGTGATGAGGATGATATGGGGGTAACACTGAGATGGCAATGATGATGAAGATAAGGATGAGGATGATGAGGTGTAGCCTCTTTCTCCATATGCCTCCCATAAAGTAAAGTTAGGATGTGAAGAGGATGAGATGGGGTAACACTGATGGAGATGGTAAGGATGACGAGGGATGAGATAGAGTAACTACACTAACTTAAAAGTGATGAGGATGGATGATGAGCGGAATTATCAATAGACAGGATGAGAATGACAAAGACGATGGGGATGATGATGATGATGATTTGTAGTTGCTCCCTCCATTTGGCTCACATACAGTGAAGTTCAGAGTTGATGAAGATCTTGGAGGTCACTGATGGAGGGGATGATGAGGATGAAGATAAGGTTGATGATTTGTAGTTGCTCTCTCCATGTGGCTCACATACAGTGACGTTAGGAGGTGATGAGGATGTTGGGGGACACGGATGGAAGGGATGATGAAGATAAGGATGACAATGAAGAAGACGATGAGTATAAGGATGATGATTTGTAGTTGCTCTCTCCATATGGCTCACAAACAGTGAAGTTAGGATGGGATGAAAGACGAGGATGAAGATGAGGATGATTTGTAGTTACTCTCTCCATGTGTCTCATATACAGTGAAGTTAGGAGGTGATGGGGATGATGTTGGGGGACACGGATTGAAGGGATGATGAAGGTGAGAATGAACAAGGGGGTGAGGAGGATGAAGATGAGGATGAGGATGATGATTTGTAGTTGCTCTCTCCATATGGCTCACAAACTGAAGTGAGGAGGGGATGATGTGTGTGTGTGTGGGGGGGGGGGGGGGGGGGGCACTGATGGAGGGTATAATGAGGATGAGGAAGGGGGATGATGATGATGATGATGATGATGATGATGATGATGATGATGATGATGGTGATTTGTAGTTGCCCCTCCATGTGGCTCACATACAGTGAAGTGAGGAGGGGGATGGAGATGATGAAGGTGTTGTATCACAGTGCCCCGGGTTGCAGTGGGGGTGGGTAGGTAGGTATATAGATAGGTGGGTAGATATGTATATGGATGGGTAGGTAGGTATATAGGTAGGTGGGTAGGTAGGTGTGTGTCCTTACCTGTGGTGCCGTGCTGGTTGTTCTCCATGCTCTCCCCGCCGCTGTTGATCTCGGCCAGTCTCCGGTTGGTGGCGGTCAGCTCGGTACGCAGGTTGGTGACCTCCTGGCTGGCGGACTGGATGGCCCCATCGATGCGGAGGGCCAGCTGCTTGTTGTCGTCCATCATTTGGAGGATGTTGTCCTGCGGAGACAGGAGAGGACACAGAGCCGCATGGTGGGATGATCTGCAGGACACACACAGCCGGCTCTACAGAGGACACGGCACACACCACACCGACTCTTTAAATGGAACCTACCACTCCGCCCGGAGGGGGGACCGCTCTGCCCCCGGACACATTCTCCCTCCAGCACAGCCGCTCCGGATCCGATCCCAACCCCACACCGGACCGGGCAAGGCTCATAAATCGGGAGGTGTCAGAAATCCCGCATTATAGGACTTTATAATCAGCGGCATTGTCCGGGATGCAGCCGGCCTCCCCCTCCCGGGATGGACTTGGTCTCGCCCGCTCTTCCCTTGTAAATCTCAGCTCCAAACTGGGATGTCAGAGTTGTCTGCATTCACCCCCCCCCCCTATTATTAATTCACCCCCTTATTAATTCATCCCCCCATCAGTATTAATTCACCCCCTTATTAATTCATCCCCCCATCATTATTAATTCACCCCCCTATTATTAATTTACCCCCCATCATTATTAATTCACCCCCCCTATTATTAATTCACCCCCATCTTTATTAATTCATCACCCCCCCTTATTAATTCATCCCCCCATCATTATTAATTTATCCCCCCCCCCATCATTTTTAATTCACCCCATTATTAATTCACCCCATCTTTATTAATTCACCCCCCTTATTAATTCATCCCCCCATCATTATTAATTCACCCCCCCCTATTATTAATTCACCCCCATCATTATTAATTCATCCCCCCTATTATTAATTCACCCCCCCCTATTATTAATTCACCCCCATCATTATTAATTCATCCCCCCTATTATTAATTCACCCCCCTTATTAATTCCCCCGCCCATCATTATTAATTCACCCCCCTTATTAATTCACCCCATCTTTATTAATTCACCCCCCTTATTAATTCACTCCTCCCATCATTATTAATTCATCCCCCCATCATTATTAAATCACCTACCCCCTTATTAATTCACCCCCCCATTAATATTAATTCACCACCATTATTAATTCCCCCGCCCATCATTATTAATTCACTCCACCATCATTATTAAATTACCCCCATTATTAATTCACCCCCATCATTGCTAATTCACCCCCCCCCATCATTATTAAATTACCCCCATAATCCCCATCATTATTAATTCACCCCATCATTATTAAATGACCCCCCATTATTAATTCACCCCCCATCATTATTCACCCCCCATTATTATTAATTCACCCCCCCTATTATTAATTCAACCCCTTATTAATTAACCCCCATTAATAATTCAACCCCCCTTATTGATTCACCCCCATTAATAATTCACCCCCCTTATTAATTCGCACCCCCATTATTAATTCACCCCCTTATTAATTCACCCCTGCATCACTATTAATTCACCCCCCCATCATTATTAAATTACCCCCCATAATCCCCATCATTATTAATTCACCCCCATCATTATTAAATTACTCCCATTATTAATTCAACCCCCCCATCATTATTAATTCAACCCCCATCATTATTAATTCAACCCCCCCATCATTATTAATTTAACCCCCCATCATTATTAATTCACACCCCCATTATTAATTCACACCTCCTTATTAATTCACCCCCCTTATTAATTCACCCCCCCCCCATCATTATTAATTCACGGGGGGGGGGGGGGGGTCATATTCCTACAGGAGCTCAGATCTGGGGCCACCTGATGTCATCATTGCCCCCCCCCCCTATGGAGGAGACACAGATAAGGACTCATCACACCCCATGCAGTCAGGGACAACTTTAAACTCATTATAAATGCATGTGAGTGAGAAATGAATGTATTCCAATGAGCCCAGCTTACACCGCTGCAGAGATTTCTTGTGCGTTTAAAGAAAGTGCAACATGCAACGTTTTTCTGCATCAAACCGCGTTGCGTTTGCAAACTGCATTGAGGGGTCGTTAACTAAGGCCTGGTTCACACCTATGCGTCTTTTAGTGAAAAATGTGACTCAAAAACACACCAACAACGCAAATCACGGGTGCGTTTTTACTGCGATTTTGCCACAATTTCTATTCATTTCAATGGAAAGCTGCGTTTTTTGGTGCAGGACTTTTCAAATCGCACGGCACCCGCAGTGCAGTGGTGTGAAAAGTCTCATAGACTTTAAAAGGGGAACATTTTTTCTGTGTTAAGAAAAATGCAGGGAAAGTGTTTCCCTTTAAATTCTATGAGACTTTTCACACCAGTGCGCTGCGCTGTGGGTGCGGTGCGCTGTGCTGCGCTGTGGGTGCGCTTTGAAAAGCCCTGCATGCTGCATCTTTGGTTGGTCATATCAGTGTGAAAGGGCCCTAAGCCTGGCTTCACGCGAGTGCGCCCCTAGTGGCCAAATCTGGAAGCGACATAAAATGACAGAGATTCGCCCAGCCGAGCCATGTTGCCGCAGTATTACTAAATATAACTATAATAATGCATTCCAGTGAGTTTTTTCCTTTTTTTTAATTTTCACACTTAAAAAAATCTCAAGACATTGTGCCTTCATGTGCGTTTTTTTGTGCGTTTAAATGCGTTTTGCTGCGTTCCAGATTCATTTCATACAGAAAATAATACATGGAATACATGGAAAGCACTTTTCATATATTTATAATGCAGATTAAAGAGGGGCTTCACCCAAAAGGGGAAGTTCCACTTGTTTGCCCCCCCCCCCGATGTAAACAAGGCAGATCGCTATTCTGTTAGTAGGGAAAGTAATGACTCTGTGTTTCTGCTAAGCAGGAACACGGATCTCTGCCTTCCCATAGTACATGCAGCTCTCCCCACAGTTACAGCATTCCCCAGGGACACATTTAATCCTTTGATCGCCCCTAATGTTAACCCCTTCCCTGCCAGTGTCATTAGTACAGTGACAGTGCTTATTTTTAGCACTGATCACTGTATTGGTGTTACTGGTCCTCAAAAGTCTCACTAATGCCCCGTACACACAGTCGGAATTTTCGAAGGAAAATGTCCTATCGGACCATGTTGTCGGAAAATCCGACCATGTGTGGGTGCCATCGGACTTTTTCAGTCGGAAAAAATTTGAGATCCTGCGCTCAAATTTTCCGACAACAAAGTCCTATCAGGCTTTTTCCGATCGTGTGTAGCGAATTCCAACGGACAAGTGCCACGCATGCTCAGATCAAATTACAAGACCAAAGCTATTGGCTACTAGCCTCTATGTAGTTCCGTCGTAGGCAACGAACGTCACCACGTTCAGAATGATCGGATTTTCTGACAACTTTGTCCGGCCGTGTGTATGCAACACCAGTGTCGGACAAAATCCGTCAGAAAAAATCCGACGGATCTTGTGGTCGGAATTTCCGACCGTGTGTACGGGGCATAAGACCGCTTTCACACTGGAGGCATTTTTCAGTCGCTTTAGCGCTAAAAAATATCGTCTGTAAAGCGCCTGAAAAATGCCCCATCTGCAATCCCAGTGTAAAAGCCTGAGTGCTTTCACACTGGGGCGCTGTGCTGGCAGGACGTCAAAAAGAGTCCTACAAGCAGCATCTTTGAGGCGCTTTAGGAGGGGTGTATACACCCCTCCTAAAGTGCCCTGCCCATTGAAATGAATGGGCAGCGGCACCAAAGCGTCTGCAAAGCGCCTCGGCAGTGGCGCATTGAACCCTTTATTCAGCCGCTAGCGGGGGGTTAAAAGCACCCCGCTAGCGGCCGAAAAGCGACGCTAAAACTAGCGGCGCTTTACTGCCGACGCCCCCGCGCTGTCAGTATATGAAAGGGCTCTTATGCCCCGTACACACGGTCGGAAATTCAGACGGAAAATGTTCGATCGGATTATGTTGTCGGAAAATCCGCCCGTGTGTGGGCTCCATCGGACTTTTTCCATCGGACTTTCCGACAGAAAAAATTTGAGAGCAGGATCTCATATTTTCCAACAACAAAATCCGATCGGACTTTTTCCGATCGTGTGTCGAGAATTTGCCAAGGGACAAAGTGCCACGCATGCTTAGATCAAATTACGAGACCAAAGCTATTGGCTACTAGCCTCTACGTAGTTCCGTCGTCACCACGTTCAGAATGATCGAATTTTCCGACAACATTGTCCGACCGTGTGTATGCAACACCAGTGTCGGACAAAATCCGTCGGAAGAAATCCAACGGATTTTGTGGTCGGAACTTCCGACCGTGTGTACGGGGGCTTAGTGTCTGATTTGTCAGCCACAAAATATCTCAGTCCTGCTAGTAAAAATAAATAAATAAATAAACATTCCATAAATCTATCCCATAGTTTGTAGACGCTATACCTTTTGTGCAAACCAATCAATATACACTTATTGGAATTTTTTTTTTTTTTAACAGAAACGTTTTTATTTATTTATTTCAAGGGAAATAATAAGACAAACTCGATACATTTATTTTTATTTTTTTACCAAAAAGATGTAGCAGAATAAATATTGGCCTAAACTGATGAAGAAATTACATTTTTTTATTGGATATGTTTTATAACAGAAAGTAAAAAATATTGTTTTTGTTTTTTCAAAGTTTTCATTTTTTTTTTTTTTTTTTTGTTTATAGCGCAAAAAATAAAAACTGCAGAGGTGATCAAATACCACCAAAAGAAAGCTCTATTTAAAAAATGACATAAATATTATTTGTGTACAGCGTCACACGACTGCCCAATTGTCAGGTAAATTAACGCAGTGCCCTATCGCAATTAGATTGTAAGCTCTTCTGAGCAGGGCCCTCTTAATCCTCTTGTATGTTATTGTATTATAACTGTATTGTCTCCCTTTTATATTGTAAAGTGCTGCGTAAACTGTTGGCGCTATATAAATCCTGTAATAATAATAATCGCAAAAAATGGCCTGGTCGTGAAGGGGGGTAAACCTTTCTGGAGATGAAGCGGTTAAAGTGCGATAAAAACACGCTAGGATTTCTGAAAAAAAAAAGCTTACCACGTTTTTAAGCGAACCAGTGTGAAAGGGCTCTAATGCCGCGTACACACGGTTGGAATTTGCGATGGAAACAGTCCGATGGGAGCTTTTCATCGGATTTTCCGACTGTATGTATGCCCATCGGTCTTTTTCTGTCGGAATTTCCGACGGATTTTGGATTGAGAACCTGTTAATTTTTCCGACAGAAAACCTTTCTATCGGATTTTCCGACCGTGTGTATGCAATTCCGACACGCAAAATTCCGACGCATGCTCGGAAACAATTTGACGCGTGCTCAGAAGCATTAAACGTCCCTTTTATAGTGCCGTTGAACGTGTTGTATGCCGTGGTGTTATTGACTATCGGAATTTGGTGTGACCGTGTGCAGGCAAGACAGTTTGAGCGAATTCCGACTGTGTGTACGCGGCATAAGGGTTCCACAATCTCTGCATGCGCTGTGCATTTTTAGTGTGCTTGCAGTGCGATTATATGCGTTTGCAGTGGAAAGAGGAATGTGATTTAATTGGTTGGGTCCTGATGTGACTATATACACATTCCTAGGAGTGTTCACACCATTATTTATGGTGGAGATTCACCAAAAGGGATCATTGTTTGTTTTGGAAATATTTGTATTCACTTTGTGTCTTTTATGTCACAATATTGATATGTAGCGGAAAACAATGGGAACTAAATGTCAGTTCATTGAAGTTTATCACGGAGATGGTGTGCAATGGCAAATAGCACTGCATAATTATACTGTATGTGTATTTAAATTAAAGAAAAGCCGGAAACTTAGCACATCCGAAACCCACAGCTGTTCTATACAACAAAATAATATTGAAATAAAAGAAATGAAAATTATGGGCAGGAAAAGAATAACGACCATTAATATTGTGATGTTCCCTCACATTAATGGTCAGTGGGAGAAGGACCCTCTTACTTTGGTGGTCAGTGGGAGAAGGACCCTCTTACTTTGGTGGTCAGTGGGAGAAGGACCCTCTTACTTTGGTGGTCAGTGGGAGAAGGACCCTCTTTGGTGGTCAGTGGGAGAAGGACCCTCTTACTTTGGTGGTCAGTGGGGGAAGAACCCTCTTACTTTGGTGGTCAGTGGGAGAAGAACTCTCTTACTTTGAT
Source organism: Lithobates sylvaticus (assembly GCA_028564925.1). Lineage (NCBI taxonomy): Eukaryota > Metazoa > Chordata > Amphibia > Anura > Ranidae > Lithobates > Lithobates sylvaticus. Next base: position 185,746,189 of record CM053035.1, on the reverse strand, counting down.
GGTCAGTGGGAGAAGGACCCTCTTTGGTGGTCAGTGGGAGAAGGACCCTCTTACTTTGGTGGTCAGTGGGGGAAGAACCCTCTTACTTTGGTGGTCAGTGGGAGAAGAACTCTCTTAAGCCCCATACACACGGTCGGACTTTTTCATCAATTTGGTCCGATCGGACAAGGTTGTTGAAAAATCAGACCGTGTGTATGCACCATCGGACAGTGTTCGTCGGTTTGTCCGTCGGACAAAGTCTTATCTCCTGCTGGAAAGATTTCCCGTCAACCCGGTCCGATCACACCAAATCCGAGCGTGTGTACGCTTGTCCGACGGACAAAGTGCTACGCATGCTCAGAAGAAATTCTGTGACGGAAGCGCTCGGTCAGGTAAAACTACCTTTCCTAATCGACACAGCACATTCGTCACGCTGCAATGTTAAAATGTCTTTAATGCAGCGCATTCTCTTTTTCTTTACAATGCAACAAGAATGACATGTTTTAGCTGCTCCTATTCACCCGCACTTCTCACAAACTTACTTCTTTATTACTTTGCAGCATTTATACACTACATGTTTATTTTTACTCTGAACGGAAAAGAATCTTTGTTATTTTTTTACCATGATTTGTCTTTTTTTTTTTTTTTTGGGGAATACATATTTGAATGTTTTTTTTTTTTTTTTTTGGAGGGGGGTTGTGTGTCTCAAATTACCAAAAACACATTATTTACATTTGTATTTCTTGCTTAAATTTACTAGGAGGTTGTTTGTTGTTGTTGCCCCTTGTTAATTCTACTTTAGGATTAGTGAAATGTACCTGCCTACTCAAAGAAAAACTGTCATTGTAGCAAAGTAAAACACAATAGTCAATGATTATTTCAAATCAAAAAAACCTTTATTTAGGTCACACCAACAAACCAAAGAGGAACGCAGCCATGGTGAAACTTGGGGAATTTGCCAAGTCTTGGCCCCCCACGGCAACCATCATTGTCCAAGCGTAGAAAATTGGGGGCCTGAGGAGTACGTATATTAAGGGGAGTGCAATCTGGTCGTGAAGTCTAAAGTATCCGGAACTGCAGCAGATGCCATCTAGGTCCCCAGGCTCTGGTACTACAAGAGGCTCCATCTTCTCTCACACCAGACTGATTGCAGGTCGTCACTCTCAGGTCTTCCTTCCACGCTTCCTTCCACGCTGTGGCTGTCGTGCTGGTGGGGTGGCAGAAGGAGGAGGAGGAGGAGGAGGAGGCGGAGCATGGTAACTATGGCAAACATGTGTGACTGGGGTCATCTCCCCAGCCCTACCCTTATTTAGGACATGGAGGATGAGCCCCTCACACATGTTGCGTTGCCCCACCTCCATACCCATCATTTTTGTGACAACCACCGAGCCAAAGGTCTCCTCGTCGGCGGGTGTGGCATGTAGGGAGTCTGAAGCCTCTCTGATCATCCGGAGCGCTGAGTGTGCCGCATAACCCCCCCTTCTCGCCCTTCTGTACGGAAGGCGGAGGAGAGGGATTTGGGAGTCAGTCAGGCTCCGAGGCCTAGCCCCCTCTTGGCTGCCACTACCCAGCTGGTGGCTGCCACTAACCCCTGCCTCCTCCTGACTGCCACCTTCCACAGCCACCTCCTGGCTGAGGTCTTCCTGTGTAGGAAAAAGGGACATAGTTTCAGTTATTTGTTCATCAAACACACACAATTCTCATCTAGTGACTGGTGCAAAATGTTTACAAATAGAAAACCATACAATTCTCAGCCCAGCAGTTTAGATTCTGGCCCCAAATGTCTCCAACACTACTGTCAGTTGATATTTCAAACACGTTAGGAACTAAGCAATTGGCGATCCTGAATTAAGTGAACATCATTCATTATTCCCATAAATGGTAACAAAACTACTATACCTCGAACAAGCTGGGCTCCTCCACCTCTTCCAGACTGGAAGGCCCAGGTTGCTCCTCGGAAGCCTCATCAGGGGTGGGCTGTGCGCAAGGAAGCGTGGAAGGAGGAGTTGAGGTTGGCTCCGTGACATCAGCCTGGTCCTTCAGAAAATGGAGACTCTGATAGTACCAGAGCTTGGGGACATAGACCTCATCTGCTGAAGTTGCAGTTTCCTCAGACTTCACGACCTTCTTCCTCTCCCTGATATACGCACTCCTCAGGCTGCCAATTTTCTTTCTAATATCATCAACAGTTGCCGTGGGGAACCTTGGCTTGACAAATTCCACAAGTTCCTCCAGGGCTGCGTGCCTCTTTGGTTTGTTGGTGTAATGTGGGTGTATACCCTGCCACAATATGGGAAAATCCCTGTATTTGGCAATGAAGAGGGGGAGAAAACTCATGTCGTTGAATCCCTTCATATCAATCTCTGCAAGACACAACAACACACCAAACCCTATAAATTATGTCAGGCTAAACTCTCCTAATCTTCTCCATAAAGAAGCCTCAAGTTCAAATCAGTCTAGGCTAGTTATGTACCAACGTTAAATTGTACCTTCGTTTGTAGCGATCGTCTCGTGTGAGTTTTCTCTCCCCTCGTCTCCCAGATCGTGGCTACGACACAGGCGTGTGACGTTTTATATACACTGCGCATGCTTCAAACTCCGCCCGCCCTGACGATCTTTCTCGTCTATTCCCCACCCCTTCTCTTTACGGCGTAGTGGGGAGAGCACATGGCGGGGACACAGCAGGTGCGCCACAAATATCCCACCAACGAGGAGGAGGACGAGGAAAGTCCGGAGGCAGAAACGTCCCGATCCCGGAACCTGAAATTCAAGGCCTCCAATATGTCATTTGGAGAAATGTTGGAGATGGTGGACATATTAAAGAGGAGCGACTATGATGGGAAGTATGGGCCTTACCTCAACCCCAATGTCCGCAAGGCCAAGATCATGTCTAAAGTTGTGAGAAGGCTGTACAATAATTTTGGGGTACAACGATCCAAGGAGCAACTCAGGAAACGCTGGTCAGACCTGAAACTGAGGGAGGCCGATCAGTACAGAAAGATCAAGAGAATTCTTCAAAAAAGTAAGTAGTTGTGTTTTGTGTTTGATTTCTTGCTTGCATACTGCTCCATTGTGTTTTGATTTTTACCAAGTTGTACATTCCAAAATGGCCACTTTCAGGTTCGTCTGTGCATTCGATCGTACTCAGCCTCGATCTTTCTGCCACTGTCATGGTCGTGTGTGTGTGTGTCCATTCGATCGTACGCAACCTCGATCGTTCGGCCACTTATAATACGATGTTTGGTGTTTTTTTGGGGAAAGGAAGTTTGTTCTCACTAGAAATGTCATCAAGAATGTAAAGCCAATTTATTCAATGTAAAGGAGAGGTCACTCAGTAGCTGTTTACCCATCTGGACTCTAGAGCACTAGTGCTGGGACACCCAAACCCCTTTTTTATTATGCTTTTCCACACATGTGCTCCAGTGGATACTAGAGGGGGGTCTCCATCACACAAACTTCTACCAAAAAGCTAGTCAGTTTAGCACCTTTACAAAGTGACTTCATTCATGTAGTTGACATTTGTAACTGGCCAAACTAAAATAGTGTCCGTCACTTTCAAGCAATGTTTGTCATTTCCTATTTCTGCCCTCAATAGCTTGTGTTGCTAAATCTTCCTTTTGGACATTCTCATAGGGGAGCGAAAACTTGGGCCGTCTGAGGAAACCCCCAAACCAACACCTACCAAAAAAGGGGAAAGAGCAGAAGCAGAGGAGGAGGAGGAGGAGGAAGGAGAGATCATCGAACTTGGAGAAATTGTCACCACAACAGGTGAGTGTGGGAGAACACAGCTACTGGTAAGCTAATCCATGTATGGCTGCCTCATTTCCAACACCCCATTTTTGTTTGTTTGTGGTTTTTAGGTGACGTGGATGTTGTGGAAGAAAAATCGCACTTTACCACAGAGAGTGCCCACGTACTCATCGGAGAGATAATGGTCTGCAATAGAGATCTAGATTACATAAAGCAAAACATCAATGATGTTCAACAAAAATTGAAGAACATCATTGATATTTTAGGAAAAATATGAAAACGCACCAAGTAATTAACACACATTTGTGCCAGCTTCAGAACACATTTGCAACTTAAAAACTGTCTGAAATTTGGAACATGCACACATTGTGTCCACATGTGCTAGCTCCCACCATGGTGGATGAATGGCAACGTTTTTTTGGGGGTGCAAACACTTTACGAACTACGAAAGTGGTTGTGGTGAAGGGGTTGCACCCCCAAAAAACGTCCATTCATCCCCATGATGGAAAATGGCACTTTTGAAGCTTCTAGGCATGTGTTTTACCATCTAATGACCATTTTCAGTCCCAAATTGTGTGCATGTTCCAAATTTCCACTTTTCGGGGGTGACCCCCCCATGTGATGAAGGCAAGATCAAACACACTTTGAACATATAGTCATGTCTGATCTTGTCTTCACTTTACAAAGTTGAACTTTCCAAGTTCCTAGGTTCTGTTTTGCTCCATGCCTGGTTTTACCAATTGCGGAATGTTTGTAAACAATGTTGTAAATAACCAAGATGTTGTCAGTTTTGGCGTGAAGATTGTAAACGCACTTGGGAATGTTTTCCTAGTAAACTTTTATTTTTCTAAATGTGTGGCTTCCTTATTTAAAAAAACACAATGCATTATGTATGTAAAATGAAAAGGATATGGGGGGCAATGGGTGTTATTTACTAAAGGCAAATCCACTTTGCACTCCAATTTTCTTTCCCGGGGAACTTTTTCAATGCACTTGTAGAGCATAGCGGATTTGACTTATGTAAATGACACCCACAGTGCTTTGTACGAAAACACGGAGCACAGCATTTTGGAGAATACACACATGTCAGACCTGGTGATGAAAAGGAGTATTTTGGGTGTCAGTTATGCAGTACAAACCTTCTCTAGACCAAAGATTAGGTAGCAAACACACAACATGAGAATAATCTTTTTGGGAAGAAGAGGCTGTTACCTCCTTTTGCCCAGAAAGTGCATTCCCACTGTCGAAGGCAAAGGGAAAAAATGTCAAAGTAAAATAAGCTAAAAAGAAGACTGAAATGACATGAAATCATAGGTTGGTTAAAATATCAGATTTATTAAAAAATGCCTCTCACACATCGTCAGGCAGAGCAATGGCCCCCCTACCCACAAAGTACTGCATATATTGGTCCCGGACCACACGGGCATTTAGAGGGGGCAAGCCTGGACGTGCCACTCGAAGGGCTGTGAGTTCGGCATTTGGAGGGCCCTCCACATCTGGGCCAACGGGCACCACATAGTTCCTGTTATGTCTTTTGAGGAAGTTGTGCAATATGCAACAGGCAAGAACTATGTGGTTCAGTTTGTATTCCGCCAAGTTAAATGCCGTCAGGAACAGGCGGAAGCGGCTGGCCAGGATGCCAAAAGCGTTCTCCACAACTCTTCTGGCTCTGGACAGCCTGTAGTTGAAGACCCTCTGGTCCGGGGTGAGGGTCCTCATCGGGAACGGCCTCATCACATGGGGAGTCAACGCAAACGCTTCATCTGCGACAAAGACGAAGGGGAGTCCTTCGGCATTCTCCTCTGGAGGTGGCAAGCACAGACTGCCACTTTGGAGACGCCAGTAGAACTCCGTGTGCGTAATGGCCCCACCATCCGATATCCGGCCGTTCATCCCCACGTCCACATACATAAACTCGTATGTTGCCGACACCACCGCCAACATCACTACACTATTAAACCCTTTATAATTATAATAGTAGGACCCCGAGTTGGGCGGTGGGACGATGCGGACGTTTTTCCCATCAATTGCCCCTCCGCAGTTAGGAAAGTCCCAACGGCTGGCAAAGTGGGAGGCCACAGTCTGCCATTCCTGTGGCGTGGAAGGGAACTGTGGAGTGAAACAAGCAAAAAAAATTAGTCACTTTGCACCTAAACATTGCAAGCAGATTAGACAATCAACATCTTGGAACAAGAGCATTGTATAAAATTGGAGGCTGGAAAGTATTTGCACAGAAAAGTAGAGGCTCCCCTTCACAGATTACTCACCCCCCCATCAATCCCCCCACTTCTGATGGGCCATTGGCAATAACTAGGGGTTTTGGGGGGGGGGGGTGGTGGACAGCTAACCCTCTGCACTTCATTGATTGGCAAATGGCTCAATAATGTGGGCTAGTTTGGCCAGACCCTCTGTACTTAACACTATTGGCAGGCCACAGGAAAGATCAAATAACATTTCAACCCCCCCCCCCCCCCCAAAAAAGGCAGGCACAGTGTGACATTATTAAATTACCAAGCAAGCTAATAGGAGGGAAAGAAGACAAAAAAATAGGAAATGGAATGTATGGAGGCAGTCCCTTGCACTACATGCTTTGCTGAATTCATCCCTAAAGATGCGCACTATAAAGAGGTAGGTATATAGTGTGTATGGACCTTGGGAAAGCCAGCAGATAAAGGATTGGTACCATCTGACAGAGCAGTTGGGGGAGGGGGTTCCTAATGAGTTTGCCCCCCCCCCCCCACCAAAAGAACAAAAAAAGGGGGCTCTACATGAAGTAAACCACACAGCAAACATTTGTGCATATTTTAGGGGGTGTTTTGGGGCAAACAATACTATGCAGCAGACAAAAGACATTGCTTAAGTGACTAGGCCATAGGTGTCTATTGGGGCAGAAGAGCATGCTGGTGAGGTAAGTGAAGGGAAAAATGCATGAAGGAGAAAAGGGGCACAGCATATTAGAACATATTGCAATCATGGTAATTAGGGAAGGAGGTCAAAAATACAAGTCATTAGCAAACAGAGCATACATAGAAGGGAATAGTAAAGTAGAAATGTTACCTTAATATAGTCCTCCTGCAGGACCTGAATGATGGCAGAACAGGTCTCTGGAATAATGATTCCCAGGGCCTGGGGAGAGATACCTGAAGAGAACTTCAAATCCTGAAGACTTCTCCCTGTCGCCAAGTACCTCAACGTGGCAACAAGCCTCTGCTCCGGAGTAATGGCTTGTCTCATGCAGGTATCCTGCCGGCTGATAAAGGGGGTCAGCAAAGCCAAAAGACGGTGAAAATCGGGGTCCGTCATCCTGAGAAAGTTCCTGAAATCATCAGGATTATTCTCCCGGATCTCACGAAGCAAAGGCATGTGCGAGAACTGGTCACGCTGAAGCAACCAATTCTTGGTCCACATACTCCTCGTCACTCTGTTCATGGACGGGTCTTGGGTCAAAGCTAAAAGCCCGACACCAATTCCGCGTACAGCACGAACTCGGCGACGAGTACGCACGGGAAACATCGCTCAGAAGGTCACAAAAGGTCGGCTGGTCAGAACGGACAAACAGAAAGCACCGATAAACAGCAAGGCCTGAAAGAACGAAGTGAATACCAGCAACGAGCAGACAATAAGCAGTGCAAATCAAAGCGTCCTATATCAAGATATAGGCCGCAATGACCAACAAATGCGAAATGACTACACGCACTAATAAACAGATACGCACGACAAGCACAAACTGAAGAGCAGTAACGATCTGAGTCAGAAAACTGAGAAGCGCGAATCTTAAGTCACCAAACTTCCACTAACTCTCGATAAACACGGGATCAGCAGAAGGAGCCCAACGGGTGCCTGACGTGGTGCTGAACTTGCCTTTTGTAATCTCGTGGACGACGACTTACGTCACGACGTTCTTCCGGACCGGATATTCCGACAACGTAGTCCGACCGTGTGTACGCAACGCCAACATCGGACAAAGTACGTCGGACAAAGTCCGACTGACCTGGTCCGCGGATTGTCCGAGCGTGTGTATGGGGCTTTACTTTGGTGGTCAGTGGGAGTAGGACCCTCTTACTTTGGTGGTCAGTGGGAGAAGGACCCTCTTACTTTGGCGGTCAGTGGGAGAAGGACCCTCTTACTTTGGTGGTCAGTGGGAGAAACAAAAACCCTTGCATTGGTAGTCATTGGAAGAAGGCCTTTCTTACATTGGCGGGCCGTGGAAGAAGGACTCTATTACATGATCAATGGGAGAAGGACCCTCTTTCATTGGTGGTCAGTGGAAGAAGGACCCTTTTACATTGGTGGTCAGTGGAAGAAGGACCCTTTTACATTGGTGGTCAGTGGGAGAAGGACCTTCTTTCATTGGTGGTCAGTGGGAGAAGGACCCTCTTACTTTGGTGATCACTGGGAGAAGGACCCTTTTACATTGATGGTCAGTGGGAGAAAGACCCTCTTACTTTGGTGGTCAGTGGGAGAAGGACCCTCTTACTTTGGTGGTCAGTGGGAGAAGGACCCTCTTACTTTGGTGGTCAGTTGGAGAAGGACCCTCTTACTTTGGTGGTCAGTGGGAGAAGGACCCTCTTACTTTGGTGGTCAGTGGGAGAAGGACCCTCTTACTTTGGTGGTCAGTGGGAGAAGGACCTTCTTTCATTGGTGGTCAGTGGGAGAAAAACCCTTGCATTGGTAGTCATTGGAAGAAGGCCTTTCTTACATTGGCGGTCCGTGGAAGAAGGACTCTCTTACATGATCAATGGGAGAAGGACCCTCTTTCATTGGTGGTCAGTGGAAGAAGGACCCTTTTACATTGATGGTCAGTGGGAGAAGGACCTTCTTTCATTGGTGGTCAGTGGGAGAAGGACCCTCTTACATTGGTGGTCAGTGGGAGAAGGACCCTCTTACATTGGTGGTCAGTGGGAGAAGGACCCTTTTACATTGAGGGTCAGTGGGAGAAAGACCCTCTTACTTTGGTGGTCAGTGGGAGAAGGACTCTCTTACATTAATGGTCAGTGGAAGAGGGACCCTTTTACATTGGTGGTCAGTGGGAGAAGGACCTTCTTTCATTGGTGATCAGTGGGAGAAGGACCTTCTTTCATTGGTGGTCAGTGGGAGAAGGACCCTCTTTCATTGGTGGTCAGTGGGAGAAGGACCCTCTTACATTGAGGGTCAGTGGGAGAAAGACCCTCTTACTTTGGTGGTCAGTGGGAGAAGGACTCTCTTACATTAATGGTCAGTGGAAGAGGGACCCTTTTACATTGGTGGTCAGTGGGAGAAGGACCTTCTTTCATTGGTGGTCAGTGGGAGAAGGACCCTCTTTCATTGGTGGTCAAAGAAGCATCGCATACTAGCACATTATGTGACACTTACCTGCAAATGAAGCCCGCGCTGTCCCCGCTGCAGGCCTCATCCATGTTCACCCCTTTTATTTCCAGGGCCGCGGACTCTGGCTCTGTAACTGGCCGGAGCCCCGCGTCACGGCACTCACAATTGAAAAAATAGCACGGGCGGCCGCTTTGTCACAGTGCATGCGCTGATGACATCATCAGCGCAGTGTACAGCAAATATCTCCTAAACGGCGCGCGTTTAGGAGATATTTACCGTACCTATAGGTAAGCCTTATTATATTATTACCAATGGAGGTTTACAACCTCTTTAACCCCTTCCCAGCCAGTGTCTTTAGTACAGTGATAGTTAGCATCAGACTGTCCGTCGCACTATCACAGTCCCATTATAAGTCGCTGCTCACCACCATAAGTAGTATAAAAAAAAAATACTATATATATATCACACTAAGGTACCTTGAGCTGTAGCTATAATTACTTTGTTGTGGAGTTGTGATAAATATATGAAGCAGCGCTAAAGAAATTTAACTCAAAATTGTCAAAACACAAAAATAAATCAATATGATGACATCAAACTTATTAGGTGAAAAAAACATGTATAAAGAAATCACACCAAATATGTAAATAAGTGTCCATAAGAGCCCATGCACAAGGGCTAGAAAGGAAAAATATACGTGAAACAAGAAAGTCCAAAGGATACAAATCATCCACGACGTCGTAGCCACGCTTAGTCCTCACGCACGCTTGCTGACCGGCGGTTGTGTTCGGTGCAGTCACACAGCCTGATGCTTTTTGGGAGAGCAATTGTATTTGTTTTTATTGCTATATGCAATTTTTTTTAAACCTATTGCCCAAGGATTTGGTTAGTGTGATTCCCTTTGCAAGTTTTACTTGTCATTTTTTTAATAATTTTTTTTATGGGTTACACTATGAGCGTATATGCTTTTTATTCATTTTTCAGTCTGCTGATGAACCAACCCTGACTGGATCACATTTGGCGCTTTGGAGTTTCCCTTCATAAGGAGATGTAATACACACGTTTGACCATACTACAGGAAGATCCACAGGAAACGGTAAGAGGCTTTAATACTTGGTGTCACCTGGTGGTGGAATCGCTACGATTGTGATTGCGGGGACACTGGTGGAGCAAGTGAATCGTGGATGATTTGTTTCCTTTAGACTTTCTTGTATCACATATATTTTTCCTTTTTAACCCTTGTGCATGGGCTTATATGGACATACATATTTGGTGTGATTTCTTTATACACGTACGTTTTTTCACCTAATAAGTTTTATGTCATTATATTGATTGATTTCTGTGTTTTCGCAATATTGAATTACATTTTTTAGCGCTACCTCATATATTTATCAGAATTCTTACATCTAGTGTCACAGATTGTTTAGACTCCTTTCACCCTGAGGCGCTTTGCAGGCACTATAGCGTTAAAAATAGCGCCCTGAAACAGCAGCTCCAATCACTCCACTGTGAAAGCCTGAGTGCCATCACACTGGAGCGGTGCGCTGGCAGGGCATCAGAAAAAGTCCTGCCAGCAGCTTCTTTGGAGCGCATTAGGAACGGTGAACTCACTGCTCCTAAAGTGCCCCAGCCCATTAAAATCAATGATGTCATCACAAATTGCGAACGTCCAGAACGCGTTGACTGACGTTCAATACGTACGACAAGCCGAGAAAAATTAAGTTCAATAGCCAGTGCGGCTCTTCTGCTTGATTCCGAGCATGCGCGGAACTTTGTGCGTCGGAATTGTGTACACACGATCGGAATTTACGGATTTTGTTTTTGGAAAATTTGAGATCCAGATCTCAAATTTTGTGTGACTGAAATTCCGATGGAAAATGTCCGATGGAGCCTACACACGGTCGGAATTTCCGACAACAAGCTCCCATCGAACATTTTCCGTCGGAAAATCCTATTGTGTGTACGGGGCATTAGAGTCTGCAAAAGACTTGAGACTGGGAGAAGATTTACCTTCCAGAAGGACAACAACTCTAAACATACAGCCAGAGCTACAATGGAATGGTTTAGATCAAAGCATATTTATGAGGTTAGAATGGTCCAGTCAAAGTCCAGACCTAAATCCAATTGAGAATCTGTGGCAAGACTTTAAAATTGCTGTTCTCAGACGCTCTCCATCCAATCTGACAGAGCTTGAGATATTTTGCAAAGAAGAATGGGCAAAAATGTCACTCTCTAGATGTGCAAAGCTGGTAGAGACATCCCCAAAAAGACTTTTGTAATTGCAGTGAAAGGAGGTTCTACAAAGTATTGACTCCGGGGGGCTGAATACAAATGTACCCCACACTTTTCACATATTTATTTGTAAAAAAAAATTAAAACCATTTATAATTTTCCTTCCACTTCACAATTATGTGCCACTTTGTGTTGGTCTGTCACATAAAATCCCAATAAAATACATTTACGCTTTTGGTTGAAACATGACAAAGGGTGGAAAATTTCAAGGGGTATGAATACTTTTTCAAGGCACTGTATAAAACATGCAACATGCTGGCAACATGTATTCAATCAGAGCTTTACTTACCTTTCCTTTAACCACTTGACATCCGCGCTATGGCCGAATGACGGCCACAGCGCGGATCTCAATTCCCGGGAGGCCGCCATATGACGTCCTCCCCTGTGCACGTTCCCTGCGCGCGCGGAGCGCGCTGTGATCACTGAGTCACTGAGACTCGGGTGATCAGCGATCTGAGTAAGAGGCGGGTCCCGGCCCCTTACCATGTGATCAGCTGTCAGCCAATGACAGCTGATCACATGATCAAAACAAAAGCTCGGTGATCATTTTTTTTTCTCCTCACGCTGACAGCGGAGGAGAAAAAAAAAGCTGATCACCGGCTCATCTTAAAGGGACATAGGTCCCTAAAAGTCAGAGGCAATAATGCCTCATGTATGCCACCTGTGAATGCCCACAAGTGCCACCTGTCAATGCCCATATGTGCCACCTATCAATGCCCACAAGTGCCACCTATCAATGCCCACCAGTGCTGCCAATCAGTGCCACCTAAAAGTGCTGCCTATCAGTGTAACCCATCAGTGCCCATCACTCCCACTTATCGGTGCCCGTCACTGCCGCCTCATCAGCGTACATCAATGATGGACAAAAATTACCCATTTAAAATTTTTATAACAAAATTTAAAAAAAAAAACATTTTTTTTTTTTAATTCAGTCTTTTTAATTTTTTTTAACAAAAACTAAAAATCGCAGAGGTGATCAAATACCACCAAAAGAAAGCTCTATTTGGGGGGAAAAAATATAAAAATTGGGTACAGTGTTGTATGACCGCGCAATTGTCATTCAAAGTGCGACAGTGCTGAAAGCTGAAAATTGGTCTGGATAGGAGGGGGGTTTAAGTGCCCAGTAAGCAAGTGGTTAATGGTCCCCATCACTCGCTGGCACATTCTTCTGGGTGCTAGTCTTCAACCCTCTTCATTGGCTGGCGCAGGATGACATCACTGACTGCACAGGAGTCAGTCATCCCGGCACACAGGGACCACGCCGCTGAAGTAAGCTGAGCTGCGTATGTGTGGCTCAGTTTACACCCTGTAAAGGTGTATTTTATTGCAGAAGAGACATTGCACGTTTCTTCTGCAATAAAGAGGCTGCCTGCTTGTATTTTGTGACAGGGTTACTTTAGTTCTGCTTTACCAAGCCTTGGTCAATGGATGTTAAAGTGGTTGTAAACCTCAGACATGAAATACGAAAAAAAGCATATCCTTCTATATCAGTGGTTCTCAACTCCTGTCCTCAGGGCCCACTAACAGGCCAGATTTTAAGTATTACCTTGGGGAGACGCAGACTAGAATACTGCAATCACTGAGCAACAAATTATATCCCCTGTGATGTATTTCAGTTATCTTACAACCCTGGCCTGTTATGCCTCGTTTCCACTGAACGGATCGATTCAGTTTGGTTCGGTACGGTACAATATTTTCAGTTTTTCCATTATGAAAGCGGCCCATACAACCGAACCATACCGCACCATTCAGGGTCCTGCTTCAGATGTGGGGCCATAGAAAATGAAACGGTTCGGTTAGGGCGGAGCTACGATACATTCCACTGATTGGCGGACAGAAAAACTTCTGCCAATTAGTGTGAGGCCACGCTAGGCATTTTTATCTAAACCCCGTATGGCCCCCGGTGGTCCAACTTACAGTGGAAACGCTCACCTGAATAGGCCGGACCATTCTAACCCTTCCAAACTGTACCGACCCGAATCGATCCGCTCAGTGGAAACGAGGCATTAGTGGGTCCTGAGGACAGGAGTTGAGAACCACTGATCTATAAGCCTTGTACACATGATTGTTGGCCAACAAAACCGTGGAATTTTGTCCAAAGGGCGTTGGCCCAAACTTGTCTTGCATACACACGGCCACACAATTGTTGGCCAACAATCACGAACGTAGTGACGTACTACGTTGTTTTTCAGCTCTTTAGCGCCGCCCTTTGGGCTGCTCCTGCTAATTTCGTGTTAGTAGAAGTTTGGTGTGTGTGGATTTGCGCTTTTAATTTCGCACTTTTTAATTCGCGATTTTCATTTCGCACTTTTTAGTTTCTGAACGGCCGTTCGTCAAGCAGACATGTTGCGGAATCGGAGGAGATAATGTGTTATTTATTATTGGCCTTGGAGTTATGGCTTTAACATGGTTGAATAATGATTTGATTTGGTATATTTTCTATATTTTTGGATGCATAGAATGCACTTTTTGGTTAAAGTTCTATTGCCAAGCATGTCTAATTTTATTTGTTTTCTTTTTTTAATGCACAATAAAAACTTTGTGTAGAATAATACTTGGCTATGTGTTTTACTTCAAATGACAGTTTGGGAGTCGGCAGTTACATTTTAAAAATACAATGTAAAATTAACAAGGGACACCAACATAGTTGTATCTTTGATCTTAAAAACTACAGGATAATGGTGTGTGGTAACTTGCCCAAATAAAATAAACAAAAACATAATAATAATATTCTTGATATCACTAGAAAAAAAATCCTTTGAAAATTAATTTGCAATAACTCCATCAGTATCACCAGCAAAGCAGCTTCATTATTATACCATTAAAGAAGAAGAGAATTGTGCGCTGCATATTGAGATTTCATAATTTGCCACGTCATGAATGTTAATTCTCTATTACGAACGCTAGTTTACAAGAACGACCGCTTCTGGCTCGTCCTTGCTTCGGAGCATGCGTTTTTGTACTTTTGTCCGACGGACTTGTGTACACACGCTCGGAAAATCCGACAACAGACAGAAAATTTTAACGCCTGCCATCCAACATCTGTCTGCAGAAAATCCGACAACAATTGTCCGATGGAGCGTACACACGGTTGGATTTACCACCAACAGCCTGTCATCACACATTTCCCGTCGGAAAGTCCGATCGTGTGTATGCCGCTTTAGTGTGTACTTGTTTCCATCCAAAGCATGAAGTGTAATTTCCAGGGGGCGGACTGACAACTCATGGGGCCCCCGGGCAATAGGAGATTATGGGGCCCCCAGGCAATCAGAGATTATGGGGCCACATAGTATACACACACACAGTATACAATCACACAATATACACAGACATGTTTCTATTGGCTGAGAAGGTACTGGAGAGGTGGGGCAGCTATAATCTCTGGATTTTTAGACCAAAAGGATGTCGGTAAGGGACATTTCAGAGACAGATGTAAAAAAAAACACAGATTTTTACATACTGTCCCTGGTTTTACTGAGGCTGGCAACCCTGATGGGGCCCCCTAGTGGCCCAGGGCCCTCGGGCAGTACCCAAGTGGCCGAATGGTCAGTCCGCCCCTGGTAATTAATGTCTGCTGCCTCATTCCTCTGCTATCTGCACGAGTCACTTCTGACAAGTTTTCCTAATACCAAGAGAAAAAAAAAAGGTGATAGGAGAGGGACCTCCAGCACACAGCCTGTGATTGACGGCCTCAGCTCTGTTACTGTGTGCTGTGTGAAGGGGTGTGTGTCCCTTTCCTCCTATCAGCTCTTAGAGATCCCCTCACTGAGCTCTACAGAGTGTAATTTCAGCTCCCTGCCCCCTGCTTTCCAGAGTTGGGAGATCCTATAGAAATTCTGGTCTCTGAATGGATGTACAGGACAGATAGCTGAAGATAAACAGGTACAACTTATGTAGGAGGATTCATTAATCCCTGTGTATCAACTAAGACCAGTCACTTTACTGGGTATATGTATGGATGGGTTTACAACCACGTTAACTCTATCCACTCTAAATCCTAAGTTCAAATACGCATTGGAAACCTGCATCAATGTGCATTAATAACGCATGCCAATGCACAAAGGAAACGCACAATGACGCAACATGATGCACCTGCCTATCTCTACATACAAGCATGGCTCTATATAGGGTCCTTATAGTGGAGGAACTCCTTGCCGGCTGGCCGCCTGCTCTGTACGGCGCACACTCCGGTAGGACGCAAGTCATTCAAGTTCTCGGGAACATTAGTATGCGGCATCTGTGTTTGGTGATGATTCATTTGGCAGAGAAGCTGCAACACATTCTGACAGGATGATGTCATGTGTAATACTTGTAAAGAAATACCATTGTGATCGTGTTAATAACTTGTAATGCTGTTTAATCTAGAACTCCAGTTGGCAGCCGCTTGTACACTTGTACAAAATAAAATCGCTGAGTCATCAAAAACTGATCAGCGGCACTTATTATCAGTAGCAACCAAGCTCAATTTTCACTGCATTGGAATGATAAGTGTTTGGACATGGGCACTGCATCTTGTCTTTGCTGCTGCTAAGGCCCCTTTCACACTTGTGCGACTTTTCCTGCGACTTTGGACATCAGAGTCGTACCCCATGACTCCCAATCATAACCATTCATATCTGTGCGACTTCAAAGTAGTCCCTGTACTACTTTGGACTGACTTTGATGCGAGTTGAGGTCCATAGCATTCCCTGAAATCGTCGCAAAATCGCAGCAAAATCGCGCCCGTAAGTGTGAAGAGGGCCTAACACTAACATATGATTGGTGCAGGATCAGGGGTGTAACTAGAAATCACAGCGCTCCATTTCCAAATTTTCATGGGGCTTTCACTGGTGGCCTATAAGGCTCTGTTCACACCATGGCGTTCTGGATCGCGGGTGGAATCGCCGCAATTTCGCCGGCGATTCCAAATTGCCACAAAACGCGGGACGTGCTTGCACTTCCTGATCCTTTTAGGTTGCATTCACACCTGAGCGTTTTCAGCTCATAAAACGCACGTAAAACGACAGAAAAAGCCCACCAAGCAAAATCTATTTCATTGCAATGGCACCTGTCCACATCTGAGTGTTTTGTCACCTAAAGCAAAACGCCTGAAAAACGCAGAAAATTCGAGATTATTGGACCGTCAAGACGGTATCCTCCGGGCACAAGTGGGTCTTCATCCACACCCCGACTAAGGTTTGTCCCCACAACTCTTCCAGGCTCAGAGGAGAAAAAACAGGTCCTATTGACCTATGTGAACTGGTTGATATCAATCGATTTGAAGGGTGCATACTTCCACGTGCCAGTGGCAAAGGACTTTCAGCAGTTCCTCCGCTTTGCGGTAGGCGAACAACAGCTACAGTTTACGTGTCTCCCCTTCGGGTTAACAACGTCACCTCGGGTCTTCTCCAAGGACTATTAGCAGTAGTGGCTCTTCTCCTAGTCAAAGGTGTTCGTCTCCAGCACTATCTGGACGACTTGCTTCTGCTATCCAAGAACAGAGATCAGCTCTTAGAGCACAATAATTTAGTCATCTTCACCCTGCAAGAATTTGGGTGGCTCCTGAATCTAGAGAAGAGCCATCTAGATCCAACACAATCCCTCGTGTTTCTAGGGGCTCAGTTCAACACAGTGGAAGGCACTATTTCCCTTTCAGAAGAGAAGATCGGAGTGATCCGAGACAGGATTCACGCAGCCCTTACGTCATCTCACCTTTCTGCTCTCCAATACCTGAAAGTAATTGGCACAATGACAGCCACCATTCATATGGTGAAGTGGGCCCAATGGCACACTTGTCCCTTCCAGAAGGGGTTTCTTCAACAGTGGGATTCAACCAGCCAGACCCAGCGCATACTCCTCACTCCAGCCATGAGGACATCTCTCCTCTGGGGGCTTCAATGGAAGAATCTGCGCAATCATCATTCAATCATTCCCATTTCATGGGTCACGATAACATCAGACGCCAGCAATCAGGGATGGGGCGCTCATTGTCTTTCAGATGTGGCTCAGGGCAGGTGGACATTCCCATCTCAAAGGGTTGTCTCCAACATTCTGGAGTTAAGGGCAGCCTTTCAGGCACTCCTAGCATTTCGCCATCTAGTGGCAAATTCTTCAGTAATGCTAAGGTTGGACAATACAACCGCCGTGGCTTATATAAGGTAGCAAGGTGGAACTCGCAGCTGGTCCCTATTACAGGAAGTGGAGCCAATAATTAACTGGGCTCAGAAGAACTTGTCCAACATCTCATCGGTTTACATTCCGGGAGTTCAGAATGTTCAACTTCCTGTCGCGTGTCCAAATGGACAACAACGAGTGGTCCCTCCACAGAGAAGTATTCGATTGGCTTCTGACCCTGGGAGAGTCTTCAGAGGTCAATCTGTTCGCTTCTCCGTGCAATCACAAGATGCCCAAATATTACTCGAGGTTCAGGGACCCTCAGGCATATAGGACAGATGCTCTCACGGATCGTTGGAAGTTTCGGAAAGCCTATGCCTTCCCCCCAGTTCCGGTGATTCTGAAATTCCTTCGGAGGCTTAAATCAGAGAAGGTGGAGATCATTGCGGTGATTCCATTCTGGCCCAACAGGCCTTGGTTCCCTCTGTTGTTGCTCCTCAGTTATCAAGACCCAGTTCCCCTGCCTCTCAGGCCGGATCTACTATCCCAAGGCACGATGTTACACCCGTGCCCATCATGTCTACACCTCAGGGTGTGGTTCTTGAGAGGGGAAGGCTAGAAGCCCTTGGTTGTCCAGAAGAAGCTATTCCAACCCTTCTTAGTGCCAGATGGAAGAGTACTAATAGAGTATATGAACGCATATGGTCCAGATTTACTGTCCACATGTCTTCCAGGTCAAATTCTTGTAACTGTCCAGCAGTCCAAGTAATATTGAGTTTTCTTCAATCAGGTCTTGATCTATCTCTGGCAGTCAGCTCATTAAGAGTACAGGTGTCAGCCATCTCGGCCTTCACGGGAGTTTTGTGGGAAAATCATGCTCTAGTATGACAATTCTTTAAAGGAGCCGTCAGGCTTAGACCTCCCTTTAGTGCTGGACTTTCTTTCAAATCTCGGAAGAGATCCTGATGAACCTTTGTCCGTAAGAGACCTCACTCTCAAGACTACTTTCTTGGTGGCTATAACTTCAGCCAAAAGAGTTTCAGAGATTAGGAATCTAGGTTCGGGGAACCTTTTCTGACCTTTTTTTCCGGACAGAGCAGTATTGATTCCCATGTTAGGGTCGAACCCTAAAGTGACTTCAGTATTTCATGAAAATCAGAAAATCGTACTACCTACATTTAAATCAACAGACAATCAAGAGTTTCATCCGCTGGATGTAGGTTACACGTTAAAGCTATATCTGGAAGCTACGGCTCCTTTTAGACATACAGAGTTTCTCTTTGTTCTTCTCCGCGGCAAAAACAAGGGGATGCGAGTTTCGATCAGATCAATCTCGTCTTGGATTGTTAAAACCATTCAAAGGGCATACAAAGCAAAGGGCTTGGCTCCTCCTGAGGCAGTGACGGCTCATTCGACCCGGAGTATCTCAACCTCGTGGGCAGCATCTCGGCATGTCGCGCCGGAAATCATTTGTAGAGCGGCTTCCTGGTCTTCGATTAATACATTTTGTTTCTCACTATTGTGTTGAACCAGCTGTTCTGTCTTCCATTAATTTTGGTTTACAAGTATTGTCGGTTGACAATGTTAAATAAATGTTGGTTTTCTTTGCTCAACATTTTTGCCCACCCGGGTGTGCTTGGCGAGTTATTTCCCACACGTATGCTGCCATGGAGCCTGTCAGGAAAATGGAAAATTTATATCAAATACTTACCGTAATTTTCCTTTCCTGATAAGCTTCATGGCAGCAGGAGTTCCTTCCCAAATGTCTGGAGTAGGCTAGTTACAGAACATGGATAGCAGCTAGGAGCAAAGATTTATGGGAGAGAGGTACTATTGGGTAGTTATGGAGGCGGGGCTAACCCACACGTATGCTGCCATGGAGCCTATCAGGAAAGGAAAATTACGGTAAGTATTTGATATAAATTTTCAAAATTTTTTCAAAATTTGGGGTCTTTTTTTTAGGAAAAAATAAATAACCCAGGAGTGATTAAATACCACCAAAAGAAAGCTCTATTGTCAATTCGACAATAATCGATGTCGATCGATTATATCACATGGTTAGCATGACCGCGCAATTGTCATTCAAAGTGTGACAGAGCTGAAAGATGAAAAATGGCCTGGGCAGGAAGGGGGTGTAAGTGCCCAGTATTGAGGTGATTAACCACTTCAGCACCGGACCAATTTGCAGCCAAAGGACCAGGCCCCTTTTTGCGATTCGGCACTGCGTCGCTTTAACTGACAATCGCGCTGTCCTGCGACATCTTTTGCAAACAAAATTGGCGTCCTTTTTTTCCCACAAATAGAGCTTTTTTTTGGTGGTATTTGATCGCCCCTGTGGTTTTTATTTTTTGCGCTATAAACAAAAATAGAGTGACAATTTTGAAAAAAAATGCAATATTTTTTACTTTTTTCTATAATAAATATCCCCAAAAAATATATAAAAAATGTTTTTTTTCCTCAGTTTAGGCCGATACGTATTCTTCTACATATTTTTGGTAAAAAAAAAAATTGCAATTAGCGATTATTGATTGGTTTGCGCAAAAGTTATAGCGTTTACAAAATAGGGGATAGTTTTATAGCATTTTTATTAATATTTTTTTTTTTTACTAGTAATGGCGGCGATCAGCTATTTTTATTGTGACTGCGACATTATGGCGGACACATCGGACATTTTTGACAAATTTTTGGGACCATTGTCATTTATACAGAAATCAGTGCTATTTAAATGCACTGATTCCTATGTAAAGGAGTTAGTGTGATGTGTTGTGTTTTTTTTTTACAGTAGGGGGCGTGGCTGACGTCTGACGTCACTGATCGGCGTTCCCGATGACAGGGAACAGCAGATCAGTGATAAGCAGTGTAGGAAGCGCGGGGAGAGGTTTGTTTTACACAGACCTCTCCCCGTTCTTCAGCTCTGTGACCCGATCGCGGGACACCAATGGCGATCGGGCTGGTCCCGCAATTTCATTTTAACTTGTATAAAAAAAATTAAAAAGGTTTTTTTTTTTAAGAGGTAAAAGAGGTAATATACTTTAAGGTAAGCCGAACTGCAGACGCAGTGGACACCTTTGCTGCAATGTGAACCAGGGCAGAAGGATGGAATACTGAGCTTTGATAGGGAAATCGCTGCTCTATGCTCCCATCAGTGCTGGTGACAATTTCGTTTTGGGATCGGGTTGGATTTCTGATTTTTTTTTCCAGGTGTTGTTGACTTTGTTAGCTGCGGAGTTCTCAGCCCCACCTTTCTGATTTGGACTCTTCAGTTTCCTTTTCTATCATATTAGTAGACACTCTGGGGAATGGATATGAAAGGAGTGGATGATGCGTCTACCCAGAGCCGAAAAAATAAAAGTTTGGGGATTGACAGGCCCTTTGATTTGGACTTCAGAGGCAATGGCTGCGGTCCTTTTTTATATTTTATTCATGCTGTAATGGTTTTATCACGTTACATCTTAACATGCTGGCCGTGTTGTTCACATCCCTCTATTACACATTTCACAAAGAAATCCCCACCAGTGTTCCTGTACATAACGTATTCCTGTGTGTGCCAACAGCCCCAGCTAGAAGATGGAAACAAATCAGACGCCAATGATGGCCCGCTACCCAATGCCAGCCTGGGATTATTTTATTTAGTTTTTTAAATAAACTCATCAACCATTTTTAACTTAACTCGTGCCTCCTCTGTGCACCTCTCTGAAACTAAACTCATGTTTCTACCAAGGGGTCGAATCACTTTTCTTTGGGGATAAGCACTCTCCCTGGTGTTAAACCTTAACCGTTCATCAATCCTCTATCCCAGGGGTAGGCAACCCCCGGCACTGGTGCAAAGCCTCTTTTGCCGGCACTCGACTCTCTCCCCATCAGCAGTGCGGGGAAGTGTCAGTGAGACACTAATGCCGCGTACATACGACCGGACTTTGCGGTAGATTAGGTCCGACGGATATTCCAATCGTGTGTGGGGTAATTCTATTGTTTTTCTTAAAAAATCCAGACGGACCTAGAAATAGAACATGTTCAGAATCTTTCCGACGGAATCAATTCCTATCGGGAAAACCGTTCATCTGTATGCTGGTCCGACGGTCCAAATACGACGCAAGGGCAGCTATTGGCTACTGGCTATTGAATTTCCTTTTCTAGTCCCGTCATATGTCATCACGTTCAAAACGAACGGACTTTGGTCCGTTTCTGTGTGGGCAAGTCCGTTCGTGTGGAACTCCGTAGGGAAGACCGTCAGACCTTTTCTGCCGGAAAGTCCGGGAGTGCATCGTGCATTCCAATTTCAGAATTCCCCACGCCACACCTGCACTGAGGGGACATTGTAAAAGATGGGAAACCTTGTTTGGTTCTCTCTTTGCTGTAGCTGCGATCGTCAGCTTTTGTGATGGGGAAGAGATTGGTTGCAGTTCTGCTGGGGGGGGGGGGGTCCTGTTTCCAAGAGGAGGAGGACTATCATTGGCCACTGCTGTGTACACAGGTCCACTGCTTTCAGAAAATACCCCTGACCTGAGCTTATAATTGGGCATCCATTCCAGATGATTGTATGTGACATCACATACATCACATACATCCCATACATCCCATACATCACATACATCACATACATCCCATACATCCCATACATCACATACATCCCATACATCACATACATCCCATACATCCCATACATCACATACATCCTTTACATCACATACAAGCACATGGGCTGGATGCGAGAGGTGGATCAGCAGGGATGAGTGTGCCAGGACAGGTAGATGTGTCTCATCTCTGCTTCCTTGCACCACTCTGCATATCACGCATATCATAGATGAGAAGAGGGTACAGCAGTGGGACAGAAGAGAGGAGGGTACAGCAGTGGGGCAGATGTGCAGGGAGGTACAGTGGTGGAAGAGATGAGCAGGGTGGTTCAGCAGTGGGACAGAAGAGCAGGGGGGGTTACAGTGATGGGACAGATGAGTAGGGGCGTAGAGCAGTGGGGCAGATGTGAAAGGAGGTGTATTGGTGGGACAGATGAGCAGGGGGAACAGAGGTGAAACAGATGTGCAGAAGGTACATTAGTGGGGCAGATGAGAAAAGGGGGTTATAGTGGTGGGGCAGATGAGCAGATGGGTTCAGTGTTAGGACAGATGAGAAGGTGATTCAGTAGTGAGACAGAAGAGCATGGGGATACGGCGATGGAGCAGATGTACAGGGAGGTACAGAGGTGGGGCAGATGAGAAATGGGGTACATTGATGGGGCAGATGAGCAGGGGGGGGTTACAGTGGTTGGACAGAAAATCAGGGGGTACAGAGGTTGGGCAGATGTACAGGGGGGTACAGTAGTGAGGTAGAGGAGAAGGGAGGTACATTGGTGGGACAGATGAGCAGGGGGAACAGTGGTGGGCAGATGAGAAAGTGGGTTACAGTGGTGGGACAGATGAGCAGATAAGTTCAGTATTAGGACAGATGAGAAGATGGTTCAGTGGTGAAGACAGAAGAGCATGGGGGTACGGCAGTGGAGCAGATGTGCAGGGAGGTACAGTGGTCGGGCAGATGAGAAAGGGGGAACATTGGTGGGGCAGATGTGCAGGGGGGACAGTGATCTGAGGTGTGAAGGTGCAGGAATTGGGGCTGATCTGAGGTGTGAGAGTGCAGGATGTTAATTTCTCACTACTACTCAGTAGTTTACAGCATTTACTTTATAAAAAATCCTTTTTGTGATTGAGAGTGTGAAGTTGACATTTGTGTGGGACAAGGTCATCTAGAGTCCAGGGCAAACATGCCCTAAGATGTATGAGCATTATGTGTCAGAAAAAATCCCCCCTACAAAAACACTGAGCAGTACCGTATATACTCGAGTATAAGCCGACACGAATATAAGCCGAGGCACCTAATTTTACCACAAAAAACTGGGAAAACTTATTGACTCGAGTATAAGCCTAGGGTGAGAAATGCGCAGCTACTGTAAGTGTAAAAGAGGGTCAACAATGCCCATTTGCAGCCTCACTGTGCCCATTTGCAGCCATAGGTCCCCCAAACTTCAAACTTGGTAGTTAAGGGTTCCTAGATGCCCCCTAGCTGAAGCCAGTCAGCTGAAGTCTCTGGGCCCAAAGGGTCCCGAAATTACATTGCTGCAGATGGACACAGTTGACCGACTTTGGGGCCCTGTATCTCGGGGCCACTGGGTTTTGCACCCCCTAATTTTGGGGTTCCTAGCACCAAGTGACCCCGAGATACGGGGCCCCAAAGGTCGGGTCAGAAAATGTCAAGCTCTTTTCTGCAGCAGAGAATGACATTTTCCGAACCGACTTTGGGACCCCATATCTCGGGGTCACTTGGTGCTAGGAACACCAAATTTGGTTTGCAAACCCAGTGGGGTTCCTAGCACCAAGTGGCCCCGAGATACAGGGCCCCAAATTTGGATATGTTGTAGTGCTGATTCCACTAGGTTGGCATACCAAATTTGGGGTTTTTAGCATCAAGTGGCCCCGAGATGCGGGGCCCCAAAGTCGGGTCAGAAAATGTAATTTTCTGCTGCAGAAAAGTGCTTGACTCCAGTATAAGCCGAGGGGGGCATTTTCAGCACAAAAAAATGTGCTGAAAATCTTGGCTTATACTCGAGTATATATGGTAATCTGTAAGCTTACCTCCTAAGCATAAATTCCTCCTTACCAGTACAAATCCACCCCCCTTCTGAAATACCCCCTCTCTGCACAAATCTTAGCCATCCCTCAAATGCCCCCCCCCCCCCCAAAAAAAAAAGAATCACTCCTCCCAGCAGCACAAATCCTCTACCCTTAAAATTGATCCTCCTAGAACACATCTTCTCCCCCACAATTTAAATCCCCCCCTTCCCAGCACAAATTCCCCCCCAAATCCCCCCTTCTAGCACAAATCCCCCCTCCCAACACAAATGTCCCTAAATCACCACTCTTAGCACCCCCCCTCCAAAAAAATATCCCCACCTAGAACAATACTTATGCACTGCCACCCCCCAAATTCCCCCTTCCAACACAAATTCCCTCCCCCCAATCTCCTTGTGATGCCCCCCCCCCTATCTCACATAATACCACAGTGCCCGGGGCAGCCGCCCCTCCTGCTCACCCCTTGTCCCGGCCCTGGCTTCACCACTCATTCTTGGACCTCCTCCTCAACAGGATTTCTGCCTGAGGAATAGGTCCAACTTTATACGGTTTTATGTGGTACGATTTCGCTTACCCCCTTATTGGGGACACCCGAAACACTAGAATCACCATTGAGTACGGCTATGATACCCCCAGGGTTTAAAGTGTGGGAAACCATGATGTTTCTGGATCTATACTGCTGGGCCCCCCCCCCCGTCCTACCCCCCTATTTTTTGCTCCTGCTTCTATGCCCCCTCTCATCTGACGATCGGCTCATATGTCATGTATTATATGCTGTGCCCTGAGTAACCTAAACAACGCGTAACATGGTATTGTGATTCTACGAATTGTACTATACATTCATACACACGTTTTACAATGTTTTATATGTTGGGCGGTATGTGAGACCCGCTTTCCCCCTCCCCCCCCCTCTTTTCTTCATTCCGTATCCCCCCGTTGTTCCTGTTATTTTTTCCTTTTAAAATCAATAAAAACTATATTCAACCTTAAAGATTTCTACACCACGCCATATGATCTGTTCTCCTCCATTATATTTCCAAGTGAAAAATCGCTTCTTTCTATATTAATAAAGCGGCAAGGCTGAATTTGCTGAAACCTTTTATATTCACAGACTTAGCCCCATTCACACCTCAGCGTTTTTGTCATGTGATTCCCAAAGCGTGACAAAACTCAAAAAAGAAGAATTCCATTATTTTCTAGTGACCCGTTTACTCCTGAGCTTTTAGTCGTTCGTCAAGCAAAGTTTAAAAAAGTATTTGGGTTTTACACCTCAGTGTTTTGCCACGTGATTCCCAAAGCGCGACAGAAAAATAAATCCATTATTTTTTATAGATCTTTTCATACCTGAACTTTTTTGACATTTATCGAGACAAATCTCAAAAAAGTATTTTTGGCTTTAGCTCCCATTCCCACCTGAGATGATCATTTGTTTTATAGACATGTGCACTGACAAAAAGTTCATTTTCGTTTCATTCGTTTTTTTGCTTTTTTCGTAAATTCGTAAATTTCGGGAATTTTCACATTTCTATTTTTCGGATTTCCGAATTTCCGAATTTAGAATTTTAGGATTTCCGAATTTTCCGAATTTTTGGATTTCTGAATTTACAAATTTTCGGATTTCCGAATTTCGAATTTTCGGATTTCCGAATTTCGAATTTCCGAATTTTTCATTTTCGGAATTCGGAAATTCAAAGATTCAAAGATTTGAAAATCCCAAAATTTGAAAATCTAAAAAAAAAGAAAGAAAATCAGTTTAATTAATAACTAACTATTAAATTAACGAGTACGAATTTATCCGAAGTTACGAATTATCTGAAATAACGAATGCCGCATCTAAATAAATAGAACGGAACAAATTAATAATAAATAATTAATAATAATAAAAAGGTTTTATTATTATTATTGTTATTTATTATTATTAGATCGTTACGTTCCATTTGGTTAGATGCGGCATTCGTTATTTCAGATAATTCGTAACTTCGGATAAATTCGTACTTGTTACGTTCACTAAGGCCCCTTTCACACTGGGGCGTTTTTCATGCGGTACAGCGCTAAAAATAGCGCCTGTTCACTGCATGAAAAAATCCGGCCCCTTTAACTCCAGTGTGAAAGCCGGCAGGCTTTCACACTGGAGCGGTGCGCTAGCAGGACGGCAAAAAGTCCTGCTAGCAGCATCTTTGGAGCGGTATAGGAGCGGTGTGTTTACCGCTCCTATACCGCTCCTTCCCATTGATTAGAATGGGACACCGCGGTAAAACCGTGGCAATACCGCCGCAAAGCGCCGCTATGGCGGCTCTCTGCGGGGGGTGTTTAACCCTTTTTCGGCCGCTCGCGGGGGGTAAAACCGCACCGCGAGCGGCCAAATACGCGGTTAAAACGACGGTAAAGCAGCGCTAAATATAGCGCTGCTTTACCGTCACCGCGGCTCCCCGCCCCAGTGTGAAAGGGGCCTTACAGACAAATTTGAAAGGGAATTCCAATACCTATAATTTAATAGTTAGTTATTATTTAGAATTAAACAGATTTTCTTTTTTTTTTTCTGATTTTCGAATTTTTCAATTTTTCAATTTCCGAATTCTGAAAATTCGGAATTCCAAAAATCCGAAATTCGGAATTCGGAAATTCGAAAATCTGAAAATTCGGAAATTCGGAAATTCGAAAATTCGGAAATTCGAAAATTTGGAAATCCGAAGATTCGAAAATTCAGAAATCCGAAAATTCTAAATTCAAAAATCCGAAAATCCGAAAATTCTAAATTCGGAAATTCGGAAATTCGGAAATCCGAAAATCCGAAATTCGGAAATTCGGAAATCCGAAAATTTGGAAATTTGGAAGTTTCGGAAATTCGCAATTTCGCAAATTTGGAAATTCAGAATTTTCGGAAATTGAAAAATACAAAAATTCAGAAATTCGTAATTAACGAATTTGCCAAAATTTGTTAAAAAACGAATTCGGAACTGAATGAATTGCACGTGTCTATTTTTTAAGGGAGTTTGAAAGTGGGCTTTTCTCGTGTGTTTTTGCGTACATAGATGTGTGGTTTTTAAGTGTTTTGCAACTGTTTTTCCTAGGTATACTTTACAAGCTCAGGCATTTCTGTTTTGGGGAAAGAGAGAAGGATGGCAGAGAACGGTTGTTCTGGTGCAAAAACAGGAGAAAATATATGCAAAAAACAACTGTCATACATTTACTGGTGCTCCTATCAAAGTCTGTGGCCTCATTCACACCAGTGCTGAGGCCTGTAATCTATTAATGGGCTGCGTATTTATCTGGCTAGACCTGCCATTGAAATCTATGGGGATGCAGCAGCTGCACGGACACAGCCGCTCGTCCCAATTTAACCGATTCAGCCCCGGAAGATTTTACCCCCCTTCCTGACCAGAGCACTTTTTGCAATTCGGCACTGCGTCACTTTAACTGACAATTGCGCAGTCATGCGATGTTGCACCCAAACAAAATTGACGTCCTTTTTTTCCGACAAATTGAGCTTTCTTTTGGTGGTATTTGATTACCTTTGCGGTTTTTATTTTTTGCGCTATAAACAAAAAAAGACTGAGAATTTTGAAAAAAAAAAAAACCCCCCAAAAAAACACAATATTTTTTACTTTTTGCTATAATAAATATCCCCCAAAAATATATAAAAAAAACTAATTTTTTTCCTCAGTTTAGGCCAGGGGTCTCAAACTGGCGGCCCTCCAGCTGTTGCGAAACTACAAGTCCCATGAGGCATTGCAAGGCTGACAGTTACAAGTATGACTCCCACAGGCAGAGGCATGATGGGACTTGCAGTTTCCCAACAGCTGTAAGGCCGCCAGTTTGAGACCCCTGGTTTAGGCCGATATGAATTCTTCTACATATTTCTGGTAAAAAAAAAAATCGCAATAAGCATATAGTGATTAGTTTACGCAAAAGTTATAGCGTCTACAAAATAGGGGATAGTTTATGGCATTTTTATTATGATTTTTTTTTATTAGTAATGGCGGCGAACTGCGATTTTTATCGTGACTGCAACTTTATAGCGGACACATCGGACACTTCTGACACTATTTTGGGACCGTTGTCATTTATACAGCGATCAGTACTATAAAAATGCACTGATTACTGTATAAATGACACTGGCAGGGAAGGGGTTAAACACTAGGGGGCAATGAAGGGATTAAGTGTGTCCTAGGGAGTGATTCTAACTGTGGGGGGGGGGTGGGCTTCCACTCATAAGACGTAGTGGAAGTGGAAGTAAACCCCCCTATTGTTTTCAGCCAAGGAAGCTGCCATCTTTGCCTCTGTTTAATCTTCAACTGCCACGGTGCTGCACATGTGATCCGTTATGACACCAGCCATTGGATGGTTTGACTGTTTGGTTGAGAGCACAGCCAATGTGCAGTTAGCATTCCCGGCATGCCTTTTTTTTGAAACTGTTAAATCGATGGGTTTACTTCCGCTTTAAGCATGGCTTTGGGTCTGGGTTGGATCTGAACCCATGTTTGGCTAAATCTGAAAGGCAGATATTAGCGTCAGGCCAATGAGCTGTGGATGAGGGATTATCTTCCATGGTGCTTCATATGCACAAAGGGCCAAGGATGCTTGTGACATCATTCTACTAGTTAGGCCACATGGCCATATTCGGTCAATATCATTGACCTTGTGGCCATATAAGGTCAACGATGTCACAAGCATCAATGCCCCTTTGGGCATTGCTTAACCCGCTCTCCCCCAATTCTGTTCAAGAGACAATAAATCTCTTTTTGCATTCGAAAAGTGTCTGGCGCCCACCATTTCATCTTGCATTACACCCACCCTGCCTTGCAACCCACTCTATGCAGAATGATGTCAGCTCTCCCTAACTCTGGAGGTCACCATTAGGCCAGGGGCCCCGGGACTTTGCTACTAGACATGTGCAATTTGTTTAGTTACGAATTCGTTTTCCGTTCAAATTCGTTATATTCGTTCATTCGTATTGTACGAATGAACGAATGATTTAGTAAAAATTTTAACGAATAACAAATTATCGAATCGAACGAATATGAAAAACAACGAAAATACAAAATAATTAAATTAGAAACAACGAAACTACGAATGAATGAAAATCCGAAAACGAAAACAGAAACAACGAAAATACCGAACAAAGATTCAAAAATACCGAAAATCTAATTCGTACATTCGTAACTTTTTTTTTGTTTGTTGATTCGTAATTTTCCGTGTCTCTTACAATGGCGCTGCTTAACGTGCTTCGAAAGGATTGAATGAAAAAATTTGTACATTCGTAACTTTTTTTTTGTTGATTCGTAATTTTCCATGTCTCTTACAATGTAATAATAGCATACACATTACATAACATTATGAATTATGCTCCGATTACGAATCTACGAAAACAATGTTACGAAAGTACGAATAAATCAATCTTACGAAAGTACGAATGTAACTAAATCTACGAAAATACGAATGCGTCCGAATACAAAATACAACGAAAATACGAATTTCGAATAAACGAAAATTAGACTACCGGAAAAACGAATCAATGAAAAAATAACTCTTACGAATTTACGAATCGTTACGAATCAACGGAAACGAACAGAAACGAAACTAAACTAAACAAATTTTTCTATTGTGCACATGTCTATTTGCTACACAGGGCTGCATTCATTTGTGGCTTCTATATTTACCTGGAGTTCAGCTTTAACCAATCATTTCTTGAAGATTAATTCTTCATGGTCCGCAGAACTGGGGGTATGTCCTTTGCCTATACATTTTACATTAAAAATTCCCTGTTTCTCATCCTAGAAAGTTTGTAATTATGAACATGTAAGAAGGAAGGTTTTCTCCTCCTGCGGAAGGCAATGTCCTTTTTCATTTTGCAGATCTTGAAATCTGGTCCAGTAAGATGTGTGCACATGTCTATGTATTCAGTGCTGGCAGTTTGGAAATACAAACAAAAAGTGTGTACTTTGATCCGAGTGACCCTCGCTGGCAAGGTTCCTTGTGGTGTAGGCTGTCATGTATCTGCACATACCGACTATAACTATTGTGTGTATATATAAGATCCTTATATACCGTACAATATCAGCTTCTTATAGGGAGGGTCCTCAAGTATCCATTTACACAGGCCCCAATGCCAAGCATTTGGTAAGTGTTAAGGAAACACTTAAAATACTTCCCAAATGCCTTACTTAAACCCCAATTGAACTTTTAGCCCCCCGTTTACATTGAGTGGGCGGCTTTGAAGTTGTGCGATTTTCCCTGAAATCGCACAATGTCAAAGCCGCATTTCAGTGCGACTTCGGGTGTGACATTGAAGACATCTGTGCCACTGCTTCATGCACAGATAACTATTGAAGTCGCACCCGAAATCGTCCAAAAGTAATGCATGTACTACTTTTTCAAATCGATGCGGCACCACAAAGTCAGCGTCACATCAATTTGAACACTACCATTGCCGGCAATAGGATGCGACTCGTCATATGATTTGACCTGTTAAATTGCATGACAAATCGCTCCTTTGTGAAAGGAGGCTAAGTGTAAATGATCTAAATACCGTATATACTCGAGTATAAGCCGACCCAAATATAAGCCGAGGCACCTAATTTTACCACAAAAAATGGGAAAACGTATTGACTCGAGTATAAGCCTAGGGTGAGAAATGCGCAGCTACTGTAAGTGGAAAAGAGGGTCAACAATGCCCATTTGCAGCCTCACTGTGCCCATTTGCATGCCTCACTGTGCCCATTTGCAGCCATAGGTCCCCTGAACTTCAAACTTGGTAGTTAAGGGTTCCCAGATGCCCCCTAGCTGCAGCCAAAATTTGGGGTCTCTGGACCCAAAGGGTCCCGAAATGACATTGCTGCAGATGGACACAGTTGACCTTTGGGGCCCTGTATCTCGGGGCCACTTGGTGCTAGAAACCCCAAATTTAATGTGTAGTGTTGGTTCCACTGGGTTTGCACACCAAATTTGGGGTTCCTAGCACCAAGTGACCCCAAGATACGGGGCCCCAAAGGTCGGGTCGGAAAATGCCAAGCACTTTTCTGCAGCCGACTTTGGGGCCCCGTATATCGGGGGCCGCTTGGTGCTAGGAACCCCGAGATACGGGGCCCCAAAGTCGGGTCGGAAAATGTCATTCTCTGTTGCAGAAAAGTGCTTGACTCCAGTATAAGCCGAGGGGGGCACTTTCAGCACAAAAAAATGTGCTGAAAAACTCGGCTTTTAGTATCATCCGCAAATACAGAGATTGAACTGTTTACCCCATCCTCCAGGTCATTTATGAACAAATTAAATAGGATTGGTCCCAGCACAGAACCCTGGGGGACCCCACTACCCACCTCTGACCATTCCGAGTACTCCCCATTTATCACCACCCTCTGAACTCGCCCTTGTAGCCAGTTTTCAATCCATGTACTCACCCTATGGTCCATGCCAATGGACCTTATTTTGTACAGTAAACGTTTATGGGGAACTGTGTCAAATGCTTTTGCAAAATCCATATACACCACGTCTACGGGCCTCCCTTTATCTAGATGGCAACTCACCTCCTCATAGAAGGTTAATAGATTGGTTTGGCAAGAACAATTCTTCATGAATCCATGCTGATTACTGCTAATGTTCGCCCTGGGCTCTAGATGGCTTTGTCCCAGGACTGAGTATATTCATAAATTTTTTATTTATTCAAATTTCGGAAGGCAGCTATATTTATTCTATTCTGTTATAATCTATTCTATTATTTTCTATTCTTATCATCATCTTATTTCACTTTTATTCCTTACTGTATTTATTGCAATATGTTTCCATTTTCGATTTACAAATTTCAAAATTTGAATTTGAAACTGAATTTGAATTTGGAATGGAAACATATTGCAATAAATACAGTAAGGTATAAAAGTGAAAAAAGATGATGAGAAGAATAGAAAAGAAAACATTTGAATGCAAATTCATTCTCCAAATTTTTGAATTTGTTATTTCGTTACGTTTATTTGTTTCATTATAATTTATTACATATTTGTCGAAATTCATTACTATTGTGGTTCGGAAATTCAGATACATCCGAATAATGAAAATTTGGTCTGAATTTTGATTTGTTATAAAACTAATTGCATGTGTCTAGTGCAAAGAGAATGAAGGAAGCTGCAGCTCTGAAAGGGAGTGACGGTAGGAGGCATGGAGGGCCAGAGAGGGGACTATAACTGCTCTTTTATTGTTGGGATCTACCATTTAAATTTTTTGGGCTACTGACAGGGTTAATCCAAGAAATAGGTACCAAACAAATGGCAAATTTGGTAACCTTTAGGCTGGGGTTCACACTGAGGAGCAGAGAAGCTCACAGCAGGAGCCCGGTGTCTCTCCATTCAATGTGTCAGGTCCGATTTCAGCCCAAATTATTTGAATTCGGACCTGTCACAATCTCTTGACATATTGAAAATTAGATGCAGGGAAACCCACATCCAATTCGCACTGGTGTGAACCCAGCCTTAATGCCAAACCCCCCACCCCCCCCCCCCCCCCCCCCCCCCCCCGGAGAAGTGGTCCTAAAGGTACCATGTTGTCCATAGAAACCATTCCAATTTTCCTTTCAGGTCCCATGTGTAGTATGGAGGATGGTAGATGGTGGTTTTTAAAAAACAATGTATTGACCTTTCACAATTGTTTAGATCAGGTTTTCTCAAGCTTTTAACCCTAGGAGGAACCACAAACACTATTTTAAGGTCTCGAGGAACCCTTACTAAACCCTTACTAAAACCAATAATGCCCCTGATACTGATGGCCAATAGGAAGAATGCCCCCTTTAAAGTGGTGCTCAGATTGCCACCCTTAAAGACAGCTAAAAAGATATTTGGTGTCTTGCTGCTGGCTTTGCTAAGTGATGCTGAACCTTGAACTCTGTAGGGATCATCAAAAAGGTGGTTCATCAGCCACAGCTCAAGGAACCCCTAGCAACCCCTGGAGGAACCCCGGTTGATATTTTTTTTAAAAGGTGTTTATTTTTTGTTTTCAACATTACAACTTAACAATCAAACAGTATGTATACCTTATACAACAATGAAACCGTACTCATACAAGTACATTTATATACCCTTAATTCTACCATTGCCTATACAATCGTTACTGCATAAGCTGGTACATTTTACTGTTGGTAAGAGTAACCAATGTCTTGGGTACAGTCATTCAATAGAATTCGTCGCTACCTTACTCATGGCAGCCAGGGCAAAAAAAAAAAACGTTACTCAGGTACCCCAAGATGGTATTACCGAATAAGTAACCTAATAACCAACAAAAAAATAGACAAAAACAAACAAACATACCATACACACGCTCCTCATTCATACACTACTCTGTCCCACTGATCACAACAAATTCAATAATAGCCATCCTTAGTACAGTATCCCATGATACCAGCTCTCCTTATGTACTGCTTTTTCCCCATAGTGTCTTACAGCACATAGCAGTAATCACATCTCAATCTTGCCCCCGGCAACCTCTTAAACCCCTTTCACACTGGGGCGTTTTTCAGGCGGTACAGCGCTAAAAATAGCGCCTGTATACCGCTTGAAAAAATCCTGCCCCATTCACTCCAGTGTGAAAGCCGGCGGGCTTTCACACTGGAGCGGTGCGCTAGCAGGACGGCAAAAAAAGTCCTGCTAGCAGCATCTTTGGAGCGGTATAGGAGCGGTGTGTTCACCGCTCCTATACCGCTCCTTCCCATTGATTTGAATGGGAAACCGCGGTAAAACCGCGGCAATACCGCCGCAAAGCGGGGGGTAACCCTTTTTCGTCCGCTCGTCCGGGGGGTAAAACCGCACCGCGAGCGGTCGAATACCGCGGTTAAGACGACGGTAAAGCAGCGCTAAATATAGCGCTGCTTTACCGTCACCGCGGCTCCCCGCCCCAGTGTGAAAGGGGCCTTACTAGCAATCTTGCGAGGATAGGACCGTCCCCCAGAAGGGGCCAGTGATATCCAACCA
Source organism: Lithobates sylvaticus (assembly GCA_028564925.1). NCBI lineage: Eukaryota > Metazoa > Chordata > Amphibia > Anura > Ranidae > Lithobates > Lithobates sylvaticus. Next base: position 185,712,204 of record CM053035.1, on the reverse strand, counting down.
CGGTTGCCAGACTTTATAAAAAATTACTTTACGTGCATAGAATAATATGGTACGAAGTAAAATCCGAGCAGCTACTTTATGTATCAAGTCGTTTAGGATGCCCAATAGTCCCACCTCAGGAGTCCTGGGAATCGGTAGAGCAAGTTGTACTATAGAATGGAATAGATACTATAGAATGCAATTAAGATATTATTAAATATGTTTTTAATAGAACTAAAATAAGAATCTGATGGTAGAGGTATTGTGTTATTTATTTATATTTCATGTGGGTGGAATTGTTTTCCAATAAAGAATTCTATTTAATTTTTCTATTACCTGGGTGTTCCTCTCTGAAGAATCCTTCCAGACCCTTTGGGTTTTCTTTCCAGCCTTTCATTCCCTTTTCCCATTTTTTTTCTAAAATAAAAATCTGAGTTTCTCCTCCTGCAATCCCCTGATTGGAAGTGGGAGGGTCAGCATATGAGCACTGATCGCTCAGCTCTCAGGCTCCTCCAAGCAAAGTCACCAATCTCTGCTCTGCCCCTCCAGCGCTAATTGGAGCGCTGGGCTCGAGAGGGGACGGGTGCAGCTGGCTTTGGCTCTCAGCTGCACACTAAGAGCAGGGGCTAGCTGTCAATCAAGCAGCTGGGTGGATCCCAACAATATTGTCAGGATCCTTCCAGACCCCGAAGCCGCTCTGCCAGCGGGCGCAAACAGGAGACCAAAGGTAAGTGCACTTCTGTGACCCTCAAGGGCCACACTTCTCTTTTAATGATTCCCATTCTCTGTCACTGTTGAGGAAATTTCTCCTTTTTCCTAAAAAGTTGAGAAGGACGGGAAGTGATGGAAAATCTGCACTACAGGGACATGAAAATAAAAGATACTGCCAAAGCTTCTAACCCTTCCCCACACTATCCAGTACTTAGAAAGTTTTGGCTGAGGTTAGGCTGTTGGCTTGTGAAGTCAGATCTGTGCTGGGCATATGCCTTGTCATTAATGCCACTCCTGCTGCCAGCTTGCTACCGAATAACATTACTGAGGAAGCTTTATATTACAACCTATAAAGAATTAAAATCCAGGATTAACCCAACTGTCCAGATTGCTCTTACACAATAAATGTAAGCCCTGATAAAGGGGGATTTGTGGATGACCCCCGAAACACATTTGTTGTGTCACCGCTTAATAGATCCTTTTATTGTGGCAAGTAAAAATTCATATGTGGACGATCCCTACGGCTTGGCGCTCTTATCTCCTCTCTCCATACAAGCTGTGACATGCTCTGTCAGTTGCACATTGGTTGACTATCCAGTTAACATTCCTCTTGATGTCTGAACTATCCATTTCATACATTCTTCTCACTTGGGCAATTTTCTGGCACGGTGTGCCAGCCTTCGGCATGCTAACAATTTGGCTGGTGCCCATACTTTATTTATTTCTATTTATATGGGATTCTTCTCCGTCTTCTGAGCATTCCAACTCAACACACAAATCTGTCGATAAGACCAACGTCCAAAATTTCAGTGTCTGAAACATTTTTGCAGTAAACAGAAATAGGCTGGTTACCACATCCATGTTGTGATAACACATTTATTACCACGCCACGTGTCACTCTAGTGTCATTCATATTAAATAGCACTCAATATACTGAGTCAGGGAACTCCAAACTATTACCCACAGCCATTACCTTCAGCCCGCTACAAGATTTTACCCAGCCTGTAGCTGATATGCACAGTGTCTGCAACCCCACCAACATATGGGGACACTGATGTAAAGAGAGACTCTGATGGGGACACTGATGTAAGGAGGAACTATGATGGGGACACTGATGTAAGGAGGGACTCTGATGTGGACACTGATGTAAAGAAGGACTCTGATAGGGACACTGATGTAAGGAGGACTATGATGGGGACACTGATGTAAGGAGGGACTCTGATGGGGACACTGATGTAAAGAAGGACTCTGATAGGGACACTGATGTAAGGAGGGACTATGATGGGGACACTGGTGTAAGGAGGGACTTTGATGGGGACACTGATGTAAGGAGGGACTCTGATGGGTACACTGATGTAAAGAGAGACTCTGATGGGGGCACTGATGTAAAGAGAGACTCTGATGGGGAGGATGATGTAAGGAGGGACTATGATGGGGACACTGATGTAAGGAGGGACTATGATGGGGACACGGATGTAAGGAGGGACTATGATGGGGACACGGATGTAAGGAGGGACTATGATGGAGACACTGATGGGGACACTTCTGGAAAAGGGAACTCTGATGGGGTCACTGATGTAAGGAGAGACTCTGATGGGGACACTGATGTAAGTATGGACTTTGATGGGGAGGATGATGTAAGGAGGGACTATGATGGGGACACTGATGTAAGGAGGGACTATGATGGGGACACGGATGTAAGGAGGGACTCTGATATGGACACCGATGTAAGGAGGGACTATGATGGAGACACTGATGGGGACACTTCTGGAAAAGGGAACTCTGATGGGGTCACTGATGTATGGAGAGACATTTTGATGGGGACACTGATATAAGAGAGACTCTCATGGGGACACTGATGTAAGGAGGGAATCTGATGGGGACACTGATGTAAGCAGGGACTCTAATGGGGAAACTGATGTAAGGGGAACTCTGATGGGGGCACTGATGTAAGGAGGGAATCTGATGGGGACACTGATGTAAGCAGGGACTCTGCTGGGGACACTGATGTAAGCAGGGACTCTGATGGGGACACTGATGTAAGGAGGGACTCTGATGGGGACACTGATGTAAGGAGGACTCTGATGGGGACACTGATGTAAAGGGAACTCTGATAGGGACACTGATGTAAGGAGGACTCTGATGGGGACACTGATGTAAGGAGGACTCTGATGGGGACACTGATGTAAGCAGGGACTCTGATGGGGACACTGATGTAAGGAGGACTCTGATGGGGACACTGATGTAAGCAGGGACTCTAATGGACATGCTGATGTAAGGAGGGACTCTGATGGTACACAGATGTAAAGGGAACTCTGATTGGGGACACAGATGTAAGGGGGACTCTAATTTGCTTTTACTCATTTATCTTTTATTTGTAGTCACGTGTTGCTGTTTACAAAATAGGTCCAACTAAAACTTATTCATTCATTTACATTTTATTCATTTGTTAAAAAAAACATATTTTTTTGCTTTGCAAATATTTGTAAAACATATGATGTGTCCCTCATACTGGAAGTTTGGAGGCGATGCTCCTGCGTTGTAGCACTCCGCCGCAATGCATGTAGTGTGTTGAGTTTCATCAGAAAATACGGGTTATGTGCGTTTTTAGGCACATTAGGGTGCGTTTTGGCAGCCCATTCATTCTGAAAAAAAGTAAATGGGCCTTGGCTGAACATGCAATGTGTTAAAACATAAAAAGTAATGAAGCTGCACTTCTCATGATTTGATCAAATGAAAACGCTAAAATGATAATTAATTAGACAAATGTGTCATCTTATCTTGGTAATCAGCATATGTGTTCCTAACTTGTCTTGTTCTTTTTTTGTCTGTACAGATTCCTCCTGAAGATTGAAGAATCACACAAATCTGGAGCAGCCGCAGAAGCCGGTATAAGTACAGGAATGCAGAGTTAGTGCTGGATCTCTCAATATACATGACTGTGGGGAGGGTGCAGTTATATCGGTCTCATAGAGATGGATGAGTACTGGAAATTCAGCACGTGAGCGTGACTTGGTCATGTCTCCCTGTGTTTCCTCAGGGCAGGGGGTGGATGTTGTTGGAAAAATGCCATACTTCCTGGACACAGATCCTCATATCATTCCTTACAAGAGTATGTGGCGTCACTCCAGCCTCCCCCCTGAGTGCTGCCACCTTCTCTGCTCTCCTGTCTTAGCACGTGGACTTTTCATGTCATTGATATGTCATATTTATTTAATGAGGCCGAGAGTGATGGTGTAACAATCAACAGCCAATAGGATTTCTTTTGCATTATTAAAGTGCAAAACACTTAAAGTGTATTAATAGCTCTATATGTATTTATGTGTATATATATATATACATATATACACATATATATACATACATATATACATATATATATATATATATATATATATATACACACACACACACATATATGCATATATATATATTTATGGTTGAAGCCCTATGGCCGACACGTATCTGAAGGGAAATAACTTAACCAATAAGATCTATAACATGAAAAGGGAGACCTGAAGTGTGCCTTGGTCTATGGCCGGTACGCCAGAAATAAGGGGGCATACCCTGATTAGAAATGAGTATTTGATGAGGGTGATATTGTGAGAAATGCCCTTAAAAGGGGGAATGGGAGGGTGGGTATCGCGCACCGGAACCGACGAAGACCACAGGTGAGTGGGCCGGTTAAATACCCTCCCGGGCTCCTCCCATAAATTCAGGCCACCATGTTGGCCTTCCACTTATGGTTGAAGCCCTATGGCCGACACGTATCTGAAGGGAAATAACTTAACCAATAAGATCTATAACATGAAAAGGGAGACCTGAAGTGTGCCTTGGTCTATGGCCGGTACGCCAGAAATAAGGGGGCAAAAACTGAGGTAGGGTTTGAAGATATTTATTGCCTTTTAGTATTGACTACTGCGTGAGCTGGGCGAAGGCCCGTGACATTTCCGCCTGTGGGTCATGTATATACCGGGTGAAGCAGGCTGACTTCCATCTGCCGAGTCTCTGGATGATGTGGCCTGGGACCCCCTGCTGTGAGGCGGCTGAGGCGGCCCCGATCCGAAAAGAGTGACCGGAGTATTCGCTGGGGTTGAGGCGTAGGTTGCGGAGGAGAATTCTTATGTGTGTCATGAACTGACAGGTGCTTAGGGGTTTGACTGGAAAAGGTAGAAGGGGATCGGTGTCCCTTTGTTCTGGCAGGAGTGAGAGCAGGCGGTTGAGAACCGTCACTGGGCACCAGGAATTGCCGGTTCTGTATAGATGGATGTCCACCCCGTGGCCAGCTTGCTGAGTCTTGGAGACGTTGAGGTGGAGCACGAAGTGGTCTTGATGGCGAACTAGGTGGCGTCTGCACAGGGTTTGGCTGGTCGAGCTGTTACGGGTGAATTCGCTGGGATGTAGGAACCCATAGTAGGCCAGGTAGATGGCGGCTTGTATGACCTGGCTGAGGAGGACACCAAAGGGGGAACCAGCGAGTATGGCGGACATCTCGCGGAAGATGGCAACCGTAATGGGGCGACGTCTGGTTCTGTTTGCTGGTTGCTGCTTCTGGACGCCGCGTAGGACGGCTCGGACGGCGTGGGACGAGAAGACAGACGGTCTAGTAGGATCTTGAAGGGCCAAAAAGTGCTGTACGCCGGCCAGGTATAGGCGGATGGTGTTGTAGGATAGGTTTAGCTGTGTGTGACAATGTGAGACGAAGGCCAGAATGTGCCTGGTGTCTGTGGGTGTTGGCACGGCGTTGGTGGTTAGGAACTTGTTAAAGGTGTCCCAGGCTGCGTGGTAGGCTTTGAGTGTGTTGTGAGACAGGGACTGGTTGATGAGCTGGGTGGCCCCACGTAGGTATCGGTCTAGTCTAGGGTCAGCTGAGACCAAGCGGGGATAGGGGCGGACACCCGATCGGCCTCTGGTACCTGTCAGAAGAAGGAGACGAAGTTAAAGCGTGACAGTGCGTCTGCTGCCACGTTGTATTTACCTGGGATGTGAGAGCAATGGACGTTGAACTGGAGCCGTAGCGACAGTTGGAGCAGCCGGCGTAAGAAGGACATCACCTGGAGTGACTTGGACCTGCCTTTGTTGATGATGTCTGCCGTGGCCTGGTTGTCCGTTGTGAAGTTTACCGTCTGCCCGGTCCAGTTGTGACCCCAAAGTTTGGCCGCTGCCACGATTGGGTAGAGCTCGAAAAGGGGGGAAGTCCGGCTGAAACCTGGAATTGAGAGTATCTGCGGGGGCCAAGGGCCAGCAAACCAATGGAGGCCAAACATGGCTGCGAAGCCCGTGGAGGCCGCGGCATCTGTCGCCACCTGTGGTGAGAAGGGTGAGACGGCCGGGATAAACATGGATATACCGTTCCACGAGGAAAGGAACTCTTCCCACATCGCTAGGTCCGCTATGGCCGCGGCGTCTAGTTTGAGGATCTGATCGGGGTCTTGAGCCTGTGACAGGTGGACTAAGAGTCATGAAATGAAGGAACGACCTTGAGGGACGATCCGCATGGCAAAATTGAGCATGCCAAGTAGTGACTGGAGCTGTCGTCTTGTGCACCCTCTCGTGCGGGTGAAGTCCTGAAGAACTGCCCTGATGCGGGTCAGCTTGTCGAGGGTAGGCTGGCCTGCATGGAGCACGTGTCCAAGACAACTCCGAGGAAGGTGATGGAGTGTGCGGGTCCATCGACCTTGTGCTCGGCTATGGGGACATTGATATTCTGGAAGACAACTCTCAATTTGTCGAGGTCTACTGGTGAAACGTTAGGCTGCTCTATCAGTAGGAAGTCATCCAGGTAGTGGATGACTTCTGTGCATTGGGCCTTGTGTAGGAGAATCCAGGTGAGGGATTGAGCGAACGTGTCGAAGAGCCAGGGGCTACTTTTGGAGCCGAACGTGAGCTTGGTGGCGAAGTAGTACCTGTCTCTCCACTTGATACCGTGCCAACACCAAAGAGACGGGTGAATCGGCAGAAGTTTGAAGGTGTCCGATATGTCGGCTTTGGACAGCCAGGCCCCTGTGCCTGCTTTGAGGATGGCCTGGATCACCCAGTCGACGGAGGCGTATTTTAAGGAGAACTCCTCGGAGGGAATTAGGGAGTTGAGGCTGGGGACGTGGCAAGAATGAGGCGCAGACAGGTCGTACACCAAGCGAACTTTATTTGAAAATTTGCCCTTGACAAGCCCAATAGGGCTGACTCTCCAGGTGTTGAAGGGGGGTTGTGTGAAGGGACCAATGACGAAACCTCGCTCCAGCTCGGCTAGGAGTAGTTGGTCTATGGCCTGCTCGTCGGTGGCCGCTGATCTGAGATTCCTACACTCGTAGGTAGTGTGGGGCAGGGAGACAAGGCTGGTGTGGAAGCCCGCCGTGAATCCTTGTATGAGGAACGTGGCTAGTGAGGGGATGGGGTGTGAGTCCAGATAGACTCCTAACCATAGGATGTTTATGCGGCTCAGTCACAGGTTTTTCGGCTTGAGCTCGCATAAATTTTTCGGGTGCGCCCTGTGGCATACGACGCACACGTGGAGCATCCTGCATTGGCTGAAGTTACACGAGCCGTAGTTGTAATTATTGCAGATGGCCGCTCCTCCCATGGTCCGGACGGGGCGTCCGAGTTTGTCGACCTGGGGTTTCTGTGTCGGTGCTGGCGGATTTTGTGCTGGAGCTGAGGTCGAGGGAAACTCGACCGAGTGGCGGACTGTTGCACTGGAGCACCAGGCGGCGGTGTGCGTGGAGGATTGCCAGACTGCGCACAATGGTGAGCGCAGACCGGCAAAATGGCGACAGAATAGTTCTGTGTCCATTAGGCTCCAATCCGTGGGCGACTGGAACTGCGCCATCCTGGCGGCTGCTTTTGCGGAAAAGGAGCGGTGGTAGTCATAGAATGAGAACCCGCCGTACTTGTAGCCCAAATCTACCACAGTGTGGAGATATAAATCCAGCTCTTCCCTTCTGCCGGGGGAAGCTGAGCATATGATATCTCTAAGCATCCCAAATGTCAACGCAAATTCGGGGACGGACAACTTGCGGTTGAGTCTGGGGTCCTTAGCTTTGAGGACCACCGAGACATCTCCCCAGGTATAGGCCTTGTTTTCGGCTAGGTCGTGGACTGATATGAGAAGGGAGGCGAGGTTGACGTCCTTGCCATCCAGTATGTCCTTCTTAATGTTGGCTGGAACCAGGTGTGCTGGGCAGACCAGGGGACATGTCCCTGCGGTACCTGTGGCGACTGTTATTGGAGGCTGTATTGCAGCGGGGCCGGGGACGGCCGGGGCCGGGTGAGATTCCAGGAGAGTCACTCTGGCTTGGGCGTCCGTGACTGTGTTCGCCAAGGACGACACCATGGTGTGGAGTTGTGTTATGGCCGCAGATATAGACTGGAGGGAGGCTTGCTGAGTGCTGGGCCCGACCATGGCAGGAGGAGGAAACAAGAGCCTGAAGAGCTCCGCCTTCCTGGCTGTGGCGGGGAATGGCACGCCCCCGCGTCTAAGTTCTGCCGTCAGTCTGGGGATGGTCCATCCCCTGAGGGACTGGTTGCTGTCGCTCATGGACACTGGGGAAGGTGACAAGGGGGCGGTGAGATCCTCGCTGCCCGCTTGCGACATGGTCCTCGGATGGGCTGTGCCCTGAGGCGATGTCTTGAGGCGTCTGAGGTCGTAAGAAGGTCGACCAGAGCTGTTTAAGGGGATGAGATAAGCCAAGACTGTTTCTTTCCTTGTGTAAACATACGTACCCAACTGCTGTGCTCTGGAAAGGACAAGTGTGCGCACGTACGTGGACGTGCGTACACGGTGAGTTTTTATATTTTACCTGGGGAAACACCGTCCAACCTGTGCAGGGTGGACCTACTGTACTTGGACTGACCTAGGGAAGGAAAATAAAGAGAACTGGTGAGGTGTCCCCCGTCTGAGCATATATACTACTATTTTTTTTTTTTTTTCTCTTTTATTTTTTTTTTTTTCGGAGTGAAATGAGAAACGTTTGTGCCATGTCGTGGGCGCAAGGTGTCGTTTTATGAGTGTGACTGCTGAGTGCCAGTGGGCGAGAATGGAAATGAAATGAGGCAAATTCGACTGGGGTACGTCGAGGCGAACTGATGCATGGTGGATGCCATCGGATTCGGATCAGGACGTTTTTGTGTGACAGCGAACTGATCGGCATGACAGGAGTATGAAACGGTCGAGCCGCGATGGCGACTGTAAAACGAACCAGACTTCTGGAGCATGTACTGAAATGAGGCCAACGGATGTTCAGGGCGCATCGGTCCGAACCGGCGAGCAGCGCGACTGGGTTCGAAGCGAGGTGCGGCCTGGTGGTGAGAGAAATGAGGGGAACCATTCCCTGAGGTGCTGAACGGTCGGTCGGGTCTCACGACCGACGACGAGCAGACTCAGGGGTGGTTACTGAAATGGGGCCGACAAACCTGGGGTACGTTGGAGGCGAAGACCGATACGCAAAGGTGCGACCGGTTTCGAATCAAAACGAGACTCGTGAGGTGAAATGTTTTCCTCGTGACAGAGGCGCCGACCGGTGAGCCTAAAACTTTTTCGACTGACAGCGACCGTACTTCTGGAGCACGGAATGAAATGGGGCCTGGGGGCACCTGGGGCGCGCCGGTACGAATCGAGGCACCGGGGTGCGCCTAGATTTGAATCGGAACGTGATACGTGACAGTGAAATGATGCCATGACAGAGGTGTTTTTTCGACCGGTGAGTCGAGAAATTGCGGCTAAACGACCGCTCCCTGGGTCATGTATTGAAATGGGGTTCCACTGCTGGGACATACCGGGACGAATCGGATGTGGCTAGATTCGAACGGCGTGTCGGTGCAGGACCGTGAAATGGCGAAATGACTGAAATGTTTGAAATGGCTGAAATGTGACCGTATGAAATGATACTGCGACTAATTCCGAATCAGGTGATGCGTAAGCGACCGGCTACTGTTATGCAGATAGCGGTACGGATGCAACGTACGGGTACTAATGAAATGACTCGTGCGTATGTAAACAACGAGATTCGTGACAAGGTAAGTAACGTTCATAAGTGAAATGGTGGTCAAACGAGACCCCTACCTGCGGCAGCCGAGCCAGATACAATGTAAAAACCTTTGAACGGGAGCAATCCACGAGACGTCTGGCACTCACGAACGCTAGCGAAATCGAGTAGTCGGCTTAGTGACGTAGTATATCGCGCACCGGAACCGACGAAGACCACAGGTGAGTGGGCCGGTTAAATACCCTCCCGGGCTCCTCCCATAAATTCAGGCCACCATGTTGGCCTTCCACATATATATAATATTGTCAATAGTATTGGGACACCTGCCTTTACACGCACATGAATTTTAATGGCATCCCAGTCTTAGTCCGCAGGGTTCAATATTGAGTTGGCCCACCCTTTGCGGCTATAACAGCTTCAACTCTTCTGGGAAGGCCGTCCACAAGGTTTAGGAGTGTGTCTGTGAGAATGTTTGACTATTCTTCCAGAAGCGCATTTGTGAGGTCAGGCACTGATATTGGACGAGAAGGCCTGGCTTGCAGTCTCCGCTCTAATTCATCCTAAAGGTGTTCTATCAGGTTGAGGTCAATCAAGACTCTGTGGAGGCCAGTCAAGTTCCTCCACCCCAAACTCGCTCATCCATGTCTTTATGGACCTTGCTTTGTGCACTGGTTCAAATCATTTGGTGGAGGGGGGATTATGGTGTGGGGGTTGTTTTTCAGGTGTTGGGTTGGCCCCTTAGTTCCAGTGAAGGGAACTCTTAAGGCCTCAGCATCCCAAGACATTTTGGACAATTTCATTCTCCTAACTTTGTGGGAACAGTTTGGGGATGGCCCCTTTCTGTTCCAACATGACTGCGCACATATACTGTATATATATATATATATATATATATATATATATATATATATATATATAGAATATATAGTGTGCATATATATATATATATACTTTATTATTTTATTAATCAATGATTTTAATTATTTTTTTACAGGTAGTTATATAGTGTCAACAATTTACGCAGTACTTTACATATACATTGTACATTCACATCAATCCCTACCCCCAAGGAGCTTACAATCTAAGGTCCCTAACTCACATCCATCCATAAACATATTATGGGCCAATTTAGACAGGAGCCAATTAACCTATCAGCATTTCTGGTGTGGGAGGAAACTGGAGTACCCGCACATCTGCCCCCTCATAGCAAGCAGCTTGCCATGGGGGCACCCACGGAAGAGGTGGAGGGGGACTCCAGTAGAATAGGAGGAAGGGAGCCACTCTGTGCAATTCTATTACACAGAGCAGGTGAGTATAAGTATATTTTTTTAATATATATAAGTGAGTATATATTTTTATTATAATGAAAAAAAAAATCATTGATGGAGGAGGATTTCAGGTAACAGGAGAGACATCAGCAGAAGGGGCACATCCTACAAACTGTAAGTTGTGTCCCTTGTTCTGATTTTTATTTTTATCTTGAGTGCGCTTAGGCTTTAAAGTGTTATCTCTCCTTTACAGAATAAATGAAAAATGTAACTAACACCAGATGCCTCCTCCCCCCTTAGGCCCCTTTCACACTGGGGCGGTGAGCCGCTGTGACGGTAAAGCAGCGCTATATTTAGCGCTGCTTTACCGTCATTTTCACCGCGGTTTTCGGCCGCTCGCGGTGCGGTTTTACCCCCCGCGAGCGGCCGAAAAAGGGTTAAACACCCCCCGCAGAGCACCGCCGTAGCCGCGGTATTGCCGCGGTAACCGCGGTATTGCCGCGGTTTTACCGCGGTCTCCCATTGTAATCAATGGGAAGGAGCGGTATAGGAGCGGTGAACACACCGCTCCTATCCCGCTCCAAAGATGCTGCTAGCAGGACTTTTTTTGCCCGCCGGCTTTCACACTGGAGTTAATGGGGCAGGATTTTTTCATGCGGTGAACAGGCGCTATTTTTAGCGCTGCACCGCATGAAAAACGCCCCAGTGTGAAAGGGGCCTTAAGGTTGCCACCTTTTCTTCAAGCCAAACCCGAACACTTTAGCGGCCTGGGACACCTTTGGGTGCCCCAAGGAGAGTAGTAATCTGGTGCGCATAGCATGCCGCAGTGAACAGTGGGTGTGGCCAAATAGCTCTTGCTGACATCATCGCCCTTCTCTCCAGTGATGTCCAACCTGCCCCCAGAGAGCCACCCGCAGCTCCTGGGCGGCAACAGATTTATGTGGGACTATCTTGGTTACTTGGGGAGCCACAGCCCTGTCTGAATAACGCGTCCGGGTTTCAGTCTGCCTGGAACCCGAATATGTGATTCAAAACCCCGGTCTGTCCTGGTGAATCCCGAACAGGTGGCAACCCTATCCCCCCCCCCCCCCCCCCCGCAGGGGTGGACTGACAACTCATAGGGCCCCCAGACAATAGGAAAATATGGGGCCTCCAGGCAATCAGAGATTATGGGGCCACACAGTATACACACACACAGTATACAATCACACAGTATACACATACATGTACACATAGTATACACAGACATGTTTCTATTGGCTGAGAAGGTACTGGAGAGGTGGGGCAGCTATAATCTCGGGATTTTTAGACCAAAAGGATGTTGGTAAGGGACATTTCAAAAACAGATGTAAAAAAAACACAGATTTTTACATACTGTCCCTGGTTTTACTGAGGCTAGCAACCCTGATGGGGCCCTCGGGCAGTGCCCGAGTGGCCGAATGGTCAGTCCGCCCCTGCCCCCCCCGCCTGTAGTCAGTCCAGCAGTCTGGAGAATTGAGCACTTCCGTGACAGTTCAGATCGATTCTAATTGGTCAGTGCCATCACAGTGAATTGATCTGTTCCATCTTAAAAGCGCAGCACAGAGAAGAGCAGGGATTTCAAATCGCCAGACTGCAGGACCGGCTGTGGGGTGCAGCTCAGCAACCCCGGAGGCAAGTACAGCAGGAACCGGGGAGTGGTGAGGGTGTCTGGTGTTAGTTCGACTTTACATGTTTTTCTGTAAGGCCCCTTTCCCACTGGGGCGGGAGCCGCGGCGACGGTAAAGCAGCGCTATATTTAGCGCTGCTTTACCGTCGTTTTAGCCGTGGTATTCGGCCGCTCGCGGGGCGGTTTTACTCCCCCGCGAGCGGGCGAAAAAGGGTTAAATTCCTCCGCAAAGCGCCACCGTAGCGGCGCTTTGCGGCGGTATTTCCGCGGTATTACCGCGGTGTCCCATTCAAATCAGTGGGTAGGAGCGGTATAGGAGCGGTGAATACACTGGTCCTATACCGCTCCAAAGATGCTTCTAGCAGGACTTTTTTTTACCGTCCTGCTAGCGCACCGCTCCAGTGTGAAAGCCCGCCGGCTTTCACACTGGAGTGAATGGGGCTGTTTTTTTCAGGCGGTGTACAGGCGCTATTTTTAGCGATGTACCGCCTGAAAAACGCCCCAGTGTGAAAGGGGCCTAGAGGTGATCTAACATTTTAAGCTTTGTATAAAACCCTCTCTAGAAGGGTTCAAAGAATGCAGATATTGTTAGGAAAGTCTTCTTGACCAGAGAGTGTGGAGATGCCGAGTGTACACAAGTGTTCCTGAAATTCTTATCTATATATAGACTGATCCTTGGGATGACCGGCCTCCCCGGGAACACCCTGTGACCTTGCTAGATTAGATAGGCTGACCACCCTGTGGTTTGAGCCATAGAGGAGCCAGGGGGTGATCTCATACGTCATTGGCTGTCCACAGGGGCCAATAAAAAGAGTAATGGGTCAAATCCGTGAAAAAGGTCAAAGGCTATTTTGTCCCAGGAATACAGGAGCTGGTGAGTTTGGAATGCAGACAGACAGCTGACCACACACCTACTCTGTACAACAGCGGGCCTCATTTATCAAACTGTCTAAGGGCCAGTTCACACCAGACGCAGTTCCGTTCAGTTCCGTGTGCTTTTTTTCTGCACAAAATGCATGCACAGTGTTTTCCATGTATTCCAATGGCTCTAGTTCACACCATGCAGTCAGTTTTCGGTCAGTTTCTGCACCGGAAACTGACTGCATGGTGTGGACTGGAGCCATTGGAATACATGGAAAACACTGTGCATGCATTTTTAGTGCATAAAAAAAGCACACGGAACTGAACAGAACTGCGTCTGGTGTGAACTGGCACTAAAAGAGGAATTATAGCTTGTCAATAGCAAGCTTTATAATTTAGCTGCAATGAGTTCTGTAATGCCCCGTACACACGGTCGGAAATTCCGACCACAAAATCCGTCTGACTTTTTCTGACGGATTTTGTCCGACACTGGTGTTGCATACACACCAATCAGTGCCCACCAGTACATAAGTGCCAGCAATCAGTGCCACCTATCAATGCCCATGAGTGGTGCAAATCAGTGCCTCATCAGCACAATTGTCAGTTCAAGTGACGCAGTGCTGTATCGCAAAAAATGGCCCCTGTCATTAAGGGGGCAAATCTTCCCGGGCAGAAGTGGTTCAGGAAGTCTCATGCCCCGTACCCACGGTCGGAAATTCCAACGGAAAATGTCCTATCGGACAAAGTTGTCGGAAAATCCGATCATTCTGAACGTGGTGACGTTCGTTGCGTACGACGGAACTACGTAGAGGCTAAATTTGAGAGCAGGATCTCAAATTTTTTCCGTCGGAAAAAGTCAGATGGAGCCCACACACGGCCGGATTTTTCGACAACATGGTCCGATAGGATATTTTCCGTTGGAATTTCCGACCGTGTGTACGGGGCATTAGACTTCCTGAACCACTTCAGCCCCGGAAGATTTGCCCCCCTTAATGACCGGGCCATTTTTTGCAATACAGCACTGCGTCGCTTGAACTGACAATTGCGCTGATGAGGCACTGATTTGCACCACTCATGGGCATTGATAGGTGGCACTGATTGCTGGCACTTATGTACTGGTGGGCAGTGTTGGTCATCTTACTTTAAAAAAGTAATTAGTTAAGTTACAAATTACTTCTCCCAAAAAGTAATTGCGTTAGAAACTCAGTTACTACATTGGAAAAGTAATTAGTTACGCAGCAAAGTAACTGACTTTTTTTTAAGATATTCTATACGTGTAACTAAGGGGCGGGTCTAGTATTACTGTAACCAAGGGGCGCATTTATTATTATTGTTATATATCGTGTAACCAAGGGGCTGCTCTATTATTACTCTAACCAAGGGGCAGATCTGTTATAGCGTGTAAGCAAGTGGCGGGTCTATTATTATTATATCGTGTAAGGGGCGGATGGCTACAGAAGAGGGCGAATGTTAAATTAATGGGCAGAGCTCGATATATAACAATAATAATAAATGCGCCCCTTGGTTACAGTAATACTAGACCCGCCCCTTACTTACACGATAGACGCCCCTTGCAGTGTAGCACGAGCATCGGGAGCGAGCGGCATCGCCTCGTACAATTACATGTTAACTGCACCTGCGCGATGTGGAGTTCACTCAGAGCTGTTTAGGTTCGGCAATTTTCGGAAGCTCCGTAGTCCTTCGTATTGCGCAAGCCCTGCACCTGTGCAGTACAGGGGGTCCTTATCCAGCGGGGGAACTTTTTCGGCAGGACACCGGAATTACACTACTGCCATCTAGTGGCGGTAGATGTAATTGGGGTAACTAAGCCAAAGTAATGGGAACTGAGTTACCATGAGGGGAAAAGTAATCAGTTAGATTACTCGTTACCCTCTAAAGTAACTGCGTTAGGTAACTCAGTTTATTTTAACTCAGTTACTTACATCACTGCTGGTGGGCACTGATTGGTGGGCACTGATTGGTGGGCACTGATTCGTGGCACTGGCAGGCGATACTGGTGGGCACATATGAGGCGGCTTTGCCTCTTCCTCTTCGAGCCCGAGGTCCCTTCAACAGAAGCCGGTTTTAGAAAGAAAAAAAAGCAATTACTGATCCTCTGTTTACATCACGTGATCAGCTGTCATTGGCTGACAGCTGATCACGTGGCAAGGGGTCGGGATCGACCCCTTACTCCGATCTGTGATCACCCGCGTCTCTTTGACTCGGTGATCACAGCGTGCGCCGCGCACGCCCTTCAGGGGGCGTGGCCAGCGCGCAAAGGGGAGGACGTCTATTGACGGCCTCCCGGCAAAGCAGATCCACAATGTAGCCGGCATTCGGCTATAGCGCAGATCTGAAGGGGATATACATGTATAGAGCCATGACAGGTCCTCTTTATACTCTTATTACATGTAGACCGCCATGGCCGGTCCCCTTTAGTTATCATGATATACTATAATGGATGTGGGGGCCTT
The DNA here is from genome assembly GCA_028564925.1 of Lithobates sylvaticus. Taxonomy (NCBI): domain Eukaryota; kingdom Metazoa; phylum Chordata; class Amphibia; order Anura; family Ranidae; genus Lithobates; species Lithobates sylvaticus. Next base: position 185,696,282 of record CM053035.1, on the reverse strand, counting down.
TTGGTGGGCGTGATTTTTTTTTTTCATTCTTGGTCCCAGGCAGCACAATGTCTTGGCGGCCCCAAATTGATAACTAGCTTTAATGGTTCTTATGGCGTTTAGCGCTCCCATATCGCCATCAATAATAACCAACTGACCGTGTATGAAAGAGATTTTTTTTTTAAGATGGAGGCTGTAATCTCGCCCACACACCGCCGTTCTCCTGAACGTTCGTACAATCCAGACTAGAGTTCAAATCACCTTATTAGAAAGACTGTATCATAAACTGGAAACAATTGAGATAAGGAATATGAGATTATATAAAGGGATGAAGGTCTTGGAACTTCAAAGTTTATTTTATTCTGCAGAAAATTAGATTTAAAGTGTATCTAATCATAGCAGATAAATACATCACTGAACATCCCTCCCAGTTTGAGAAATTTTCAGTTTTATCTTGATGACGAGAAATGCAAAAAGTTATTAGGTTGTTGAACTGTGAAATTTGCTTCTGACTTTATAATCCTCGCACAATAAAGAGAAAGTCTCGCCATATTTCCACTCTATCGGAGAATGATTGTCTGGCTGGTACATCACATTATATTTCATAGTGCTTGTCAAGAGGTTTAAAGGGAGAACTGTAATACGTGTTCAGTTCACATTTCTGTATTTAAAGTGGTTGTAAACCTCAGACATGAAATATGAAAAAAAAGCATATCCCTCTATAGTGTGTACTTGTCTCAATCCAGAGCACTAAGTGTCATTTCTGTCTGCTGCTTCGTTCCTCTGCTATTAATATGAGTCACTTCTGACGGGTTTTCCTGACACCAAGAAAAAAAAGGTGACGGAGGAGGGAGCTGTGTAAAGTGGGGAGTGTCCCTTCCCTCCAATCAGCTCTCACTGAGCTCTGCAGAGTGTAACTTCAGCTCCTTACCCCCTGCTTTCTGAACGCTCAGACAAGCTGTATAAATTCTGGTCTTTGAATGTAGAGCTGGCGAAGTAAGCTGAGCTGTGGGAAATTTCAAGGGGTATAAATACTTTTTCAAGGCACTGCATATAACATGCAACATCCTGGCAACATGTATTCAATCAGAGCTTTACTTACCTTTCCTTTAACCACTTGCCGCCCGCCATATAGCAGAATGGCGGCAGCAAAGTGGTTTCAAAATCCTGACCTCACGTCATATGACGTGATCAGGATGTTGAGCCGCTGCGCGCCCCCGGGGGCGCGCATCGCGGCGATCGTTGTTGCGGTGTGTCAGTATGGCCCCCCCGCAACTACGATCTTGGTAAAGAGTCTCCGACGGAGACTCTTTACCTACGTGATCAGCCGTGTCCAATCACGGCTGATCACAGTGTAAATAGGAAATGCCGTTGATCGGTTTTTCCTCACTCCAGTCTGTCAGACGCGAGTAGAGGAGAGCCGATCGGCTGGTCCTCTGACAGGGGGGTCTGTGCTGATCGATTATCAGCGCAGCCCCCTGAGGATGCCCACACTGGAGCACCAGGGACGCCACCAGACCACCAGGAATGCCCAGCACCAGATTTGCCAACCTAGATCACCAGGGATGCCAGTCAGTGCCCACAATTGATGCCAATCAGTGCCCACAATGGATGCCAATCAGTGCCCACAATGGGCATCACTGATTGGCATGCATTATTGTTTGGCACTGATTGGTATCCATCAGTACAATACATTACACTGCAATGTCGCCTATCAGTGCCCATCCGTGCCGCCTATCAGTGCCCATCCGTGCTCATCTGTGCCGCCTATCCATGTCCATCCGTGCCGCCTATCCATGCCACCTATCCATGCCAATCCATGCCACCTATCAGTGCCAATTTGTGCCACCTATCAGTGCCCATCCGTGTCGCCCATCAGTGGCACCTATCAGTGCCGCCTATCAGTGCCCATCAGTGCCGCCTATCAGTGCGACATATGAGTGCCCATAAATGCCACCTCATCGGTGCCCATCAGTGCCGTCTTATCAGTGCCCGTCAGTGCAGCCCCATCAGTGCCCATCAGTGAAGGAGAAAACTTACTTATTTACAGTTAAGTTTTGAAACTGAAACAAAAAAAAAACTTTTTTTTTTCAAATTTTTTTTATTTGTTTAGCAGAAAATAAAAATCACAGAGGTGATCAAATACCACCAAAAGAAAGCTCTATTTGTGGGAACAAAATTATACAAATTTAGTTTGGGTACAGTGTAGCATGACCGCGCAATTGTCATTCAAAGTGCGACAGCGTTGAAAACTGAAAATTGGTCTGGGCAGGAAGGTGTTTAAGTGCCCGGTATTGAAGTGGTTAATGGTCCCCATCGCTCGCTGGCACCGACATCTTCTTCTGGGTGCTAGTCTTCCATCGTCTTCATAGGCTGGCGCAGGATGACATCACTGCTGCACACACACAATACACAAATCCCGGTTCTGTCAGGGGAGAAGAGACAGATCGTCTGTTCCTAAAGATTAGGAACAGCGATCGGTCTCCTCCTCCAGAGTCCCATCCCCCCCACAGTTAGAATCACGTAGCAGGGAACACATTTAACCCCTTGATCGCCCCCTAGTGTTAGCCCCTTCCCTGCCACTGTGTCATTTACACAGTAATTGGTGCATTTTTCTAAAAAACTATTAGATAAGCACCTGAACGACCACAACATACAGGGATATACAATGTAATACTGACATATAATCACACACATAGGTTGGACTTGATGGACTTGTGTCTTTTTTCAACCTCACCTACTATGTAACTATGTAAGCTGCTCTGGGCTCATGAGAATTCTGCAAAGAACGGTTCTCATGTCATTGCATGATCAACATTCTCTGTAGCATTCACAAACACCAACTGGTATGCCCCGACACGGTCGGACATTCCGACCACAAAATCCGTCAGATTTTTTCCGGAGGATTTGGTCCGAAACTTGTGTTGCGCACACACACGGTCGGACAAAGTTGTCGGAAAATCCGATCGTTTCCGAACGAGGTGACGTGTAAAACGTACGACGGGACTAAGTAGAGGGCAGTAGCCAATAGCTTTCGTCTCCAAACTTCTTCTGAGCATACGTGGCACTTTGTGCATCGGAATTCTCCACACACGATCGGAAAAAGTCGGATTTTGTTGTCGGAAAATTTTAGATCTTGCTCTCAAATTTTGCCGACGGAAAAAGCCTGCTAGAGCCCACACACATACAACATAATCCGATTGGACTTTTTCCATCGGAATATCCGACCGTGTGTACGGGGCATTAGACATGTGCGCCGTCAATAAATTTGTTTTGTTTCGTTCAGTTTCGTATTAGCCGTTAATTCGTAATTCGTGTCCGAAATTCAATTTGGATTCGTATGAAATACGAATTTTCGTTAGGTCCGTTAACTTTTCGTAACAATTACGAACGTTCGTTATGATGAATTTATCATTATGAGGGGCTCTAAACCATCCCTGTGCTGTGCTCATTATGAGGGACTCCCACCATCCCTGTGCTGTGCTCATTATGAGGGGCCCCCACCATCCCTGATCTGTGCTCATTATGAGAGACTCCCACCATCCCTGTGCTGTGCTCATTATGAGGGACTCCCACCATCCCTGTGCTGTGCTCATTATGAGGGGCCCCCACCATCCCTGATCTGTGCTCATTATGAGGAGCTCCCACCATCCCTGTGCTGTGCTCATTATGAGGGGCCCCCACTATCCCTGATCTGTGCTCATTATGAGGGGCCCCCACCATCCCTGTGCTGTGCTCATTATGAGGGGCCCCCACTATCCCTGATCTGTGCTCATTATGAGGGGCTCCCACCATCCCTGTGCTGTGCTCATTATGAGGGGCCCCCACTATCCCTGATCTGTGCTCATTATGAGGGACTCCCACTATCCCTGATCTGTGCTCATTATGAGGGACTCCCACCATCCCTGTGCTGTGCTCATTATGAGGGGCCCCCACTATCCCTGTGCTGTGTTCATTATGAGGGGCCCCCACTATCCCTGATCTGTGCTCATTATGAGGGGCTCCCACCATCCCTGTGCTGTGCTCATTATGAGGGGCTCCCACCATCCCTGTGCTGTGCTCATTATGAGGGGCTCCCACCATCCCTGTGCTGTGCTCATTATGAGGGGCTCCCACCATCCCTGTGCTGTGCTCATTATGAGGGGCTCCCACCATCCCTGTGCTGTGCTCATTATGAGGGGCTCCCACCATCCCTGTGCTGTGCTCATTATGAGGGGCTCCCACCATCCCTGTGCTCATTATGAGGGGCTCCCACCATCCCTGTGCTGTGCTCATTATGAGGGGCTCCCACCATCCCTGTGCTGTGCTCATTATGAGGGGCTCCCACCATGGGCGGACTGACAACTCATGGGGCCCCCGGGCAATTTGAGATTATGGGGCCCCCAGGCAATCAGAGATTATGGGGCCACACAGTATACATACGCACAGTATACAGTCACACAGTATACACATACATGTACACACAGTATACACAGACATGTACACACAGTATACACACACAGTATACACAGACATGTTTCTATTGGCTGAGAAGGTACTGCAGAGGTGGGGCAGCTATAATCTCTGGATTTTTAGACCAAAAGGATGTCGGTAAGGGACACTTCAGAGACAGATGTAAAAAAAACACAGATTTTTACATACTGTCCCTGGTTTTTCAGCGGCTGGCAACCCTGATGGGGCCCCCTAGTGGCCCGGGGCCCTCGGCAGTGCCCGAGTGGCCGAATGGTCAGTCTTCCCCTGGCTCCCACCATCCCTGCGCTGTGATGACTTCCTGGGTTTTTAACTTCATCATAACGAATAATCGTAATTAACGAGCATTCTTATTTTGTCCGATTCTGAATCTCCCATCGACTACCAGTACCAGTCTCCCACTTCTATATTAAAAAAGGTAATTTTCCCAACCCTCACTCAGCAGCAGAAGAAAACCTCTGATTGGTCAACAAAACACCAGTCACGTTTCCGTTGTAACGGAATTTGGATCCGAAATTCGTAAACGAAATTTCGTATTTTGTACAAAATTCGGAAGCAGAGAAATTCGTATTTCGGATCCTCCCGAATGTACGAATTTTACGGAAATTCGTAGGAATTTTCGATTCGTACGAAACTAATCGCACATGTCTGCCAACTGCCCAAGGAAGACGAGGAGGGAAAAGAGTTGATCTGGAGTTGAGCTTTAATAAGAAGACTGAAACCTCCAGACATTCACAATTTCACCAAATGCTAAATTTATTGTAGATGTTTTTAAACCAAGCGTGTCTTCAAGATCCCAAATCAGATCATCGTCCTACTGTGTCTAATCATATTGTTTCCTCTACTTTTCCCCTGGTTCAGTTAAAAATAGCTGTACAATATTCCATGATGTGAAATTAAATTCAGTATTTTTCTTTCAAGCTGTGGGAGAACAAATGTCAATGTCCTTAATTAGGCCTTTGCTGGTGTCATCCTAAACTACAGAGCGAGGTTTTACATGTTCTTCTATGACAGCTTTTCTCAACCAGGGGTTCTGTGCAACCAGCGCATGTATTTGTACGTGTATTTCCCAAAGACAACCTCTGGATATGACGCTGAGCACGTGCACTCAACTTCTTTGGTCGACCATGGCGAGGTCTGTTCTGAGTGGAACCTGTCCTGTTAAAATGCTGTATGGTCTTGGCCACCATGCTGCAGCTCAGTTTCAGGGTCTTGGCAATCTTCTTATAGCCTAGGCCAGTGATGGCGAACCTTGGCACCCCAGCTGTTTTGGAACTACATTTCCCATGATGCTCAACTACACTGCAGAGTGCATGAGAATCATGGGAAATGTAGTTTCAAAACATCTGGGGTGCCAAGGTTCACCATCACTGGCCTAGGCCATCTTTATGTAAAGCAACAATTATTTGTTTCAGATCCTCAGAGAGTTCTTTACCATGAGGTGCCATGTTGAACTTCCAGTGACCAGTATGAGAGAGTGGGAGCGATAACACCAAATTTAACACACCTGCTCCCCATTCACACCTGAGACCTTGTAACACTAATGCCGCGTACACACGTGCGGACTTTTGCCGGCGGACCTAGTCCAGCGGACAATCCGCCGGACTTTCCAGCTGGGTCCGCCGGACTTTCCGAGCGTGTGGACCTGCCCACACACGCGCGGACTTGCCCACACACGCACGGACTTCTCCGGCGGATAATCCGCCGGCCAAAGTCCGTGGGACTTTTGAAAATGAACGGACTTGCCCACACACGGAGCAGTCCGTTCATTTAGAACGTAACTTCAGGTTACGTAGCTAGCGTAGGCAGTAAATGCCGCCGCGCTAGCTCCGTAACCTGGCATGGATTTAAAGGGACTCCCTACGCCGAAAAACGGCGTGGGGGTTCCCCCCAAATCCATGTCAGACCCTTATCCGAGCACGCAGCCTGGCCGGCCAGGAAAGGGGTGGGGACGAACGAGCGCCCCCCCCTCCTGAGCCGTACCAGGCCGTGTGCCCTCAACATGGGGGGTGCCCTGGGGAAAGGGGGGCCGTGCGGCCCCCCCACCCCAAAGCACCTTGTCCCCATGTTGATGAGGACAAGGGCCTCTTCCCGACAACCCTGGCCGTTGGTTGTCGGGGTCTGCGGGCGGGGGCTTATCGGAATCTGGGAGCCCCCTTTTATAAGGGGGCCCTCAGATCCTGGCCCCCCACCCTATGTGAATGAGTATGGGGTACGATGTACCCCTACCCATTCACCTAAGGTGTAAAATGTAAAGTACAAAAACACCCACACTTTTGAAAAAATATTTTATTGCACTGCTCCGGGGGTCTTCTTCCGTCTTGGGGGTCTTCTCGCCGGACTCCTCCGCCATTTACCAAGCTCTTTTACCGAGCGGAGAAGTCCGGCTACCTTCTTCGTCGTCGCCGCCGTCGTCTGGGGGTCTCGATCCGCCTTCGGAGAACAGAAGAGACCCCGGAAGACCCCCGAAGGCGGATCGAGACCCCCAGACGACGGCGGCGACGACGACGAAGAAGGTAGCCGGCCTCCTCCGCTCGTGAAAGAGCTAGGTAAAAGAGCAGAAGAGAGCAGAGGAGTCCGGCGAGAAGACCCCCAAGACGGAAGAAGACCCCCGGAGCAGTGCAATAAAATATTTTTTCAAAAGTGTGTGTGTTTTTGTACTTTACATTTTACACCTTAGGTGAATGGGTAGGGGTACATCGTACCCCATACTCATTCACATAGGGTGGGGGGCCGGGATCTGGGGGCCCCCTTATTAAAGGGGGCTCCCAGATTCCGATAAGCCCCCGCCCGCAGACCCCGACAACCAACGGCCAGGGTTGTTGGGAAGAGGCCCTTGTCCTCATCAACATGGGGACAAGGTGCTTTGGGGTGGGGGGGCCGCACGGCCCCCCTTTCCCCAGGGCACCCCCCATGTTGAGGGCACGCGGCCTGGTACGGCTCAGGAGGGGCGGGGCGCTCGTTCGACCCCACCCCTTTCCTGGCCGGCCAGGCTGCGTGCTCGGATAAGGGTCTGACATGGATTTGGGGGGAACCCCCACGCCGTTTTTCGGCGTGGGGAGTCCCTTTAAATCCATGCCAGGTGACGGAGCTAGCGCGGCGGCATTTACTGCCTACGCTAGCTACATAACCTGAAGTCACGTGCTAAATGAACGGACTTGCCGACGAGCGGCAAGTCCGTTCATTTAAAAAGTCCGGCGGACTAGCCCACTAACGGCGGGATTGTCCGCCGGACTGCCAAGTCCAGCGGATAGTTTTAAAACAAAACTTAAAACTTTGGTCCGCCGGACTTTGGCGCCAAAAAGTCCGCCGACGCCCACACACGAGGGGATTATCCGCTGGACTTCAGTCCAGAGGATAATCCCGCGGGATAGTCCCTTCGTGTGTACGCGGCATAAGGAGTCACGTGACACTGGGGAGGGAAAATGGCTAATTGGGCCCAATTTGGACATTTTCACTTAGGGGTGTACTCACATTTGTTGCCAGCAGTTTAGACATTTATGGCTGTGTGTTGAGTTATTTTGAGGGGACAGCAAATTTTCACTGTTATACAAGCTGTACACTCACTACTTTACATTGTAGCAAAGTGTAATTTCTTCAGTGTTGTCACATGAAAAGATATAATAAAATATTTACAAAAATGTGAGGGGTGTACTCACTTTTGTGAGATACTGTGTGTGTGTGTATATATATATATAGTATGTAAATATATACAATTAGGTCACTTCCCAAGAGAGATAGTAAAGCATACTTGCGAAACAATTAGAAATCAACAAATGTGGCTGGCATACTGATGGTTGGGCAACACGCACAGCAAAGTGGGCAGCACTCTTGAAGAAATGAATGTTGCTTCACAAAACGTGTCAAGATATATGAGATGTATAATATTTCTTGATCATCTCAGTTTTTGCTTACAATGTTGTCATACAGCACTTTAGCATTGCTGATTCATGTACTTTTGGCATATTTAATTGTTTCTTGTATGTTTTACATAAATATTATTATTACTATTATTATTATTATACAGGATTTATATAGCGCCAACAGTTTACGCAGCACTTTACAATATAAAAGGGAGACAATACAGTTATAATACAATAAAATACAAGAGGATTAAGAGGGCCCTGCTCAGAAGAGCTTACAATCTAATAGGGTGGGGCAGGTGGTACAAAAGGTTGTAACTGTGGGGAATGAGCTGATGGAAGTGGTAAAAGATTCGTTGGAAACCTGATAGGCTTCCCTGAACTGATGAGTTTTCAGGGATCGCCTGAAGGTAGCAAGAGTAGGGGATAGCCGGACAAGTTGAGGTAGCGAGTTCCAGAGGATGGGAGAGAAATTCTAGAGAAGGGCATGGGAGGAGGAGACGAGAGAGCTTGACAGTTGGAGGTCTTGAGAAGAGCGGAGAGGAACGGTTTGGGATATGTTTGGAGACCAGATTGGTGATGTAGCTCGGGGCAGAGTTGTGGATGGCTTTGTAAGTTGTGGTTAGTATTTTGAATTTAATTCACTGGGCGATCGGGAGCCAGTGTAGGGATTGGAGGAGAGGGTTGGCACACACTCAACGGTTGGTACGGTGGATAAGTCTGGCAGCAGCATTCATGATAGACTGAAGAGGAGATAGCCTATGGAGAGGCAGGCCAATGAGAAGGGAGTTGCAATAGTCAAGGCGAGAGATAACGAGGGAGTGAATGAGGAGCTCGGTGGTTTCATTTGTTAAAAAGGGGTGAATTTTAGAGATGTTACGGAGGTGAATTCTACAAACCTTTATGTTTAACTACCTGAGATCCGCCCTATAGCCAAATGACGGCTACAGCACGGATCTAAGATGCCGGGACGACGTCTATTGACGTCGTCCTGGCCATGAGCTGCCTGCGCGCCCCCTGAAGGGCGCGTGCGCTCTGTGATCAGCGAGTCTGTATGACTCGCTGGATCACAGATTCGAGTAAGAGGTCGATCCCGACCCCTTACCACGTGATCAGCTGTCAGCCAATGACAGCTGATCATGTGATAATAACAGAGCCGGTAATCTGCTTTTTTTCCTCCTTGCGCTGACAGCGCGAGGAGAAAAAAAAAAAAAAGCCGATCACCAGCAGCAGTGAGAGGGACATCAGTCCCTCTCACTGCAATGTGCCCAATACATGGTGCCCACCTTTGCCTAATTAAAGTGCCGCCTACCAGTGCCCACAGTGCCATCTGTCAGTGCCCACAGTGCCATCTGTCAGTGCCCACAGTGCCAGTGCTGCACATCAGTGTCACCTACCAGTGCTCATCAGTGTCACCTACCAGTGCTCATCAGTGTCCCCTACCAGTGCCCATCAAGGCCACCTATCAGTGCCCATCAGTGCCCATCAGTGTCATCCATCAGTGCCCATCGGTACCACCCATCCGTGCCACCCATCCGTGCCACCCATCCGTGCCCATCAGTGCCATCTTTGCTGTCCCCATCGGTACCGACTTATCTGTCCCCACCAGTGCAGTCTATCAGTGCCCACCAGTGCAGTCTATCAGTGCCAACCAGTGCAGCCTATCAGTGCCAACCAGTGCAGCCTATCAGTGCCCATCAGTGCCGCCTCATAAGCGCATATCAATGAAGCAGAAAAATTACCTGTTTGCAAAATTTTATAACAAACTATTAAACATGATTTTTATTTTATTTTTAATTTTCCATCTTTTTTTGTTTGTTTAGCAAAAAATAAAAACCCAGCTGTGATTAAATACCACCAAAAGAAAGCTCCATTTGTGGGAAAAAAATGATAAAAATTTCATTTGAGTACAGTGTTGTATGACAGTGAAATTGTCATTTAAAGTACGTCAGCGCCAAAAGCTGAAAATTAGTCTGGTCACGAGGGGGGTTTAAGTGCACAGTAATCAGGTGGTTAAAATACGTGATGAGTACATTTTTTTTTTTTTGTACAATTTTTTTTTTATATTGAATTGTTTTTCTAAATGATATACTTTTTTAAAAGTCCGATGGGCATCTTGTTTGTATGAGTTAGTTCAAGGACTCTAACATTTCTTACTTGAGGGACAGGCTGAGTACAGCTGGCAATTGGTGCCTTGCCAGGCTCTACAAAGAGCCCATTATGTTACCCCAACTTTTATTATTTTTTTAATATGTGTCTGTTGTACCTTTTACTTGTATGAAAAAATATCATGTTCTCGACATTAAAAAGAGCATTAAGGTAGAAAAAGCCACAGCCCCCCTTTATACTTACTTGAGCCTGATCTCGATCCAGCGATGCGCACGAAAGCAGCGGCTCTCTCCTTCCTCATATGCTCAGACAACAGGGGGAGCCATTGGCTTCTGCCAATCACAACCAGTGAGGATAGAACTGGGGGTGGGGCTGAGCCACCCTCTGTGTGTCTCTGGATACACACAGCTGGCTCGGAAGTGAGCCCCCATGAGTACCCCCAAAGCAAGTGGCTTGTTATGATGGGCACTTGGTGGGGGGGAGTCAAGAATGCCGACAGGAGACCCAAGAATAGGTGAATGGTGGCTGCTCTGTTTAAAACCATTTCAGAGCAGGTAAGTATAACATGTTTGTAATTAAAAAAAAAAAAAGTAAGGTTTTACAATTACTTTAGGTGGGCTTTAATGCCAGGAGGCGGAGTAGCTTCCTGATTATGTGATCATTCCCGATTGGCTCACCCTATGATTGGTTACCCAACCCGCTGGCTCCTGATAGTAAACCATGACCAAGCGCTGTTGGAAACATCAATGATCGCACTCCAAGCACAGAACCTCAGATTGCCATATGTGCCATATGTGTAGCAGCTGAGCATTTAGGCCCACTTTTCCTGATTCTGTAAATATCTGTTACAGCATCAGGAAGAGGTTAGGAAGGGTAAAGGGGTGATCTGGATCGGTTTCTTCTAAAACCCTTCCATCAGGTTGACACTGATTGGCTATCACACTCATCAGTGTAATGCCCCGTACACACGGTCGGATATTCCGATGGAAAAAGTCCGATTGGATTATGTTGTCGGAAAATCCGATCGTGTGTGGGCTCTAGCGGACTTTTTCCGTCGGAATTTCCGCCGGAAAAAAATTGAGAGCAGGTTCTCAAGAATTCAGACGGACAAAGGGCCACGCATGCTCAGATCAAATTACGAGATCAAAGCTATTGGCTACTAGCCTCTACGTAGTTCCGTTGTACGCATCGAACGTCACCACGTTCGGAACGATCAGATTTTCCGACAACTTTGTTCCGACCGTGTGTATGCAACACCAGTTTCGGACAAAATCCATCGTAAGAAAAAAACGGACGGATTTTGTGGTCGGAATTTCCGACCGTGTGTATGCAACACCAGTTTCGGACAAAATCCATCGTAAGAAAAAAACGGACGGATTTTGTGGTCGGAATTTCCGACCGTGTGTACAGGGGGCTTACTGTGTTCAACACTGCCATCTGCCAGGCACACAGATATCACATGCTTTGTTAAACTATCACTGTTGCCAATGCGTTTACTGAGCAATTATCACTTCAGATCTGGGCGCCTTTGATTGCATATTCCATAAAGTAAGCGCCACATGCTTGTGGTATCCTGCTGCCACAGAGCTTTCACACACGCTGCAATCTAATCCAGCATGCCAGTAACACCATTAACGTACAAAGGCAGTCATCAGCTGCTCGAGGTTGCCCAACACAAGAGAACTATTTTTCGGGATTCCAGAAAAGCATCGTCTTTCACCGGCCTAAACTGTGAGCTCAGCGAAACGCAGATGAGGATTTCTCTCTTTACTCTTCAAGGTTTCTGCTGATCGCCAAAAAAAGTCAGAAATGACATGGAGAGAAATGTTCAGACTTGTAGCTTGGCTTGGAATAAGTACAGCGCATTTTCCTGTCTGCAGCAATGTCTAGCAGCTTGTGGCTTGACAACTAGTGAGGAACTACAAATCCTTGAAGGCCCTATGGAGACCAATAGGAAGTTAATGCGCGTTCATGTGTAATCACCAAAGACGCACATACATGGCCCAGTTTTTTTAGAATATTTGACAAAATCATCAACAGAAATGTAAGGCCTGATTCACACCTGTGCATTTTTAGTGCTTTTTGCATTTTGCAGATTTGCACCACAGTCCATTTACCATGGTTTCCTATGGAACACGTTCTGTAGTGCAAAAGGCAAAAAGCACTGGTAGGTGTGAATCAGGCCTAAATGATGACAGACCCCTTTAGTTGCAAAGACCACTGCTGATGACTGATAGAAATGGGATATTATATGAATTTTTTGTTTGAGGGCTTATATGTTTGCCAGAAAATAAAGGCTGACTTGTGGAAAGTAAGGTTAGGTTGCTTTCCCATAAAAAAAAAGACAATGAGACCGTATTGGGGGCTTTTGGAAAGGCAAGAGCAGGGCTGGACTGGGATACCGGGATATTTCCCGGTAGGCTGCCTGCCCTGGGGCCGCTTTGCGGCTGCAGTGCTCCCCTGAGTCCCCTCTCTCCTGCTCCTTTGATCACGGCGCTGGCCGGGTCTGTGCTCTGCGGCCGCGCACCGCACTGTAACGCGGTCCCGCCCCCCTAGACCGGCTCATGTGATAGTAGATAGAATCAGTGTTCCACCTATCACACGAGCCGGTCTATGGGGGCAGGACCGTGTTACAGCGCGGTGCGCGGCTGCAGAGCACAGACCCGGTGTTCTGCCGAGATGGTTCCCCTCGGTGGATGAGTGCAGATCTGTACTGCGCATGCGCAGCGTAATTTCCGAACATTGCCGAAGCTAAACAGCTGGGAGTGAAGTGTACACCGCGCACGCGCAGTCGGTGTACAAGACGATGCCGCACGCTACCGATGCTGGCGCTACTCTGCAAGGGGAGTCTCAGTCTAAGGGGCGGGTGTATTACTGTAAGCAAGGGGCAAAGGCAAAATAAAAATAAATCGTTTAGCTCTGACTATAGAGGAGAGTAATAGAAAACGTGTTTTTAGAGTGCTATCTGTGGGGTTTTTCCTTTCAATTAGGAGTGTATTTTTTTAAACTTTTTTTTTTTTTTTAAACAAACAAAATCAGCTGTGCGGTGTACACTTCACTCGCATCTGTTTCGGTTCGGCAATTTCCGGAAGATGCCTAGTCATTCGTACTGCGCATGCGCAGTACAGAGAGGAACCAAGCCGCCAGGGGAACCAACTCGGCAAGACACCGGCCAGCGCCGTGATCACAGGAAGAGAGATGCCTGTGAGTACAGCTCTAACTGTGTGCCTGAATAGGGGGATCGGCAGGGGGGCGGCATATAGAGGAGATTATCTTTCTATATTCCTCCATGCAGCCGCTCAATGCTTGGAGGAGGGAGAGGAGGAGAATCAAGCATTCAGGGGCTACATGGAGGAATATAGAAAGCTCATTTCCTCTATATGCAGCCCCACTGCTTCTCCTCCTATCCAAATTCTTTTACTGCCCCCCCCTTCTCCTTGTGCTCCCCCCCAGTGCTCTCCTCCCCCACCACACTCTCCCCCCCCCCCCCCCCCCCCCCCCACAGTTCTCTCAATCCTTGTTCTTTCTGCCTCCCCCTCTCTCCAGCTCTCCCCATCCTTCTCCAGCCCCCCCCCTGCTTCCTACCCCCCACAGTGCTCTCCAGCCCCCCCCGTGCTCCCCACTCCCCACAGTGCTCTCTAGCTCTCCCCATCAGTCTCCAGACCCCACCCCAGTGCTCTCCACCCCCCCACAGTGCTGTTCAGCCCCCCCATACTCCCCAGCCCCCCGTGCTCTCCACCCCTGTTCTTTCTGCCCCCAGTGCTGTCCAGCCCCCCCACAGTGCTGTCCAGCCCCTCAGTGCTCCCCACCCCTGTTCTTTCTGACCCCGGTGCTCTCCAGCTCCCACCCCAGTGCTCTCCACCCCCCACAGTGCTCTCTAGCCCCCCGGGCTTCCCACCCCTGTTCTTTCTACCCCTGGTGCTCTCCAGCCCCCCACCCCAGTGCTCTCCACCCCTGTTCTTTCTGCCCCCGGTTCTGTCCAGCCCCCCCACAGTGCTGTCCAGCCCCCCCATGCTCCCCACCCCTGTTTTTTTTGCCCTTGTGCTCTTCAGCTCCCACCCCAGTGCTTCCCACCCCCCACAGTGCTCTCCAGCCCCCCGTGCTTCCCACCCCTGTTCTTTCTGCCCCCGGTGCTCTCCAGCCCCCACCCCAGTGCTCTCCACCCCTGTTCTTTCTGCCCCCGGTGCTCTCCAGCCCCCCACAGTGCTGTCCAGCCCCCCCATGCTCCCTACCCCTGTTCTTTCTGCCCCCGGTGCTCTCCAGCTCCCCTACAGTGCTGTCCAGCATCCCCATGCTCCCCACCCCTGTTCTTTCTGCCCTTGTGCTCTTCAGCTCCCACCCCAGTGCTCCCCACCCCCCACAGTGCTCTCCAGCCCCCCGTGCTTCCCACCCCTGTTCTTTCTCCCCCGGTGCTCTCCAGTCCCCACCCCAGTGCTCACCACCCCTGTTCTTTCTGCCCCCGGTGCTCTCCAGCCCCCTACCCCAGTGCTCTCCACCCCTGTTCTTTCTGCCCCCGGTCCTCTTCAGCCCCCCACAGTGCTGTCCAGCCCCCCCATGCTCCCTACCCCTGTTCTTTCTGCCCCCGGTGCTCTCCAGCTCCCCTACAGTGCTGTCCAGCCCCCCCATGCTCCCCACCCCTGTTCTTTCTGCCCTTGTGCTCTTCAGCTCCCACCCCAGTGCTCCCCACCCCCCAAAGTGCTCTCCAGCCCCCCGTGCTTCCCACCCCTGTTCTTTCTGCCCCGGTGCTCTCCAGTCCCCACCCCAGTGCTCACCACCCCTGTTCTTTCTGCCCCCGGTGCTCTCCAGCCCCCACCCCAGTGCTCTCCACCCCTGTTCTTTCAGCCCCCGGTGCTCTCCAGCCCCCCACAGTGCTGTCCAGCCCCCCCGTGCTACCCACCCCTGTTCTTTCTGCCCCCGGTGCTCTCCAGCTCCCACTCCAGTACTCCCCACCCCCCACAGTGCTCTCCAGCCCCCTCGTGCTCCCCACCCCCCACAGTGCTGTCCAGCCCCCCGTGCTTCCCACCCCTGTTCTTTCTGCCCCCACCCCAGTGCTCTCCACCCCTGTTCTTTCTGCCCCCGGTGCTCTCCAGCCCCCACCCCAGTGCTCTCCACCCCTGTTCGTTTTGTCTCTCCCTCTCTCTCTCTCTCTCTATCTCTATATATATATATATATATATATATATATATATATATATATATATATATATATATAATAAAGCCCTATGTGATTTCATATCTGTCTTATCTATATATAATACACTCTTCAAATGTGCTTTAAAATGTATGGTTTTCCCTTTCATGAACCAGGAAATAATGACGTTATGCTGTTGCGCTGGTATAATAACGCTGTTGGGCTGGTGTGAAATTTTTTCCAGGGCTGGATTTTATTCCCAGTCCGGCCCTGGGCAAGAGCTAAAAGAGCTCACACACTGAATTCTCAAAGTGCCCCCTTTAGGCCTGATTCACACCTGTGCATTTTTTGTGCTTTTTGCATTTTGCAGATTTGCACTACAGTCCATTTAACATGGTTTCCTATGGAACACGTTCTGTAGTGCAAATCAGCAAAATGCAAAAAGCACTAAAAATGCCTAGGTGTGAACCAGGCCTTAGGCTCTATTCACACTAGCGCGTTTTTTGATGCATTTTGCATTTTGCAGAAATGCAGGGAAATTTTTTAACATGGGTTCCTATGGAACATGTTCACATCAATGCATTTTTGTGCCTCTGCGTTTTTGGAAAAGGTCGGGGACTTTTTTTCATGCAAAATGCAGCGTTTTGCATGTAATAGAAGTCAATGGACCCGCATCCAAAACGCAAGTGCCGCGTTTTTACCGCGATTTTGCACTGTATATAGCTGGTTGCTAAGCAACCATAGTGTAAAAATGCGCCAAAATCGCAGTAAAAACAAATGTCAAAAAAATGCGGCAAGCACAGCAAAAAGCACTGCAAAAATGCTCAAAAGCAAAATGAATAGATGTGAATCGAGCCTTAAAGTGGTTGTAAACCCTTACAAACCACTTGGACCTACAGGTAAGCCTAGATTAAGGCTGGATTCACACCTATGCATGTTTAGTGCTTTTTGCATTTTTGCAGATTTGTACTACAGAACTTGTTCCATAGGAAACCATGTTAAATAGACTGTAGGGCAAGCCTGCAAAATGCAAAAAGCACTAAAAATGCACAGGTGTGAATCAGGCCTCATGCCGCGTACACACGAGCGGACTTTCCCGCGGGATTGTCCGCTGGACTTGAGTCCGCCGGACAGTCCGATCATGTGTGGGCCTTCGACTGACTTTTTTTCCCAAAAGTCCGGCGGACTAGGTTTTAAGTTTTGTTTTAAAATTGTCCGCTGAACTTGGCAGTCCGGCGGACAATACGGCCGTCTGTAGTATGTTCCGGCGTACTAAAAAGGACGCATGCTCAGTAGCAAGTATTTTTCTAGTATTTTTCTTTTTCTAGTCCCGTCGTACGTGCTGTACGTGATTGCGTGAACCGCCGGACTTTTAGCGTGATCGTGTGTGGTCAAGTCCGTTCGCTTTCAAGTCCGGCGAAGCCCAGCTGGAAAGTCCAGCGGTTTGTCCGCCAGACTAGGTCCGGCGGACAAAGTCCGATCGTGTGTACGCGGCATTAGGCTTACCTGTAGGTCCAAGAAATATCTCCTAAACTTACACGGTTTAGGAGATATTTGCCAAAAAACTGGTACCGCTGTCTACGGCGCATGTGCGCAGGAGCACTGAGCAAGCCGCTCTCAACGGCTATATGGCGTGAGTGGCGGCTCCCGTGCGCATGCCAGCGAATGACAGCGAGGGAGCCGCAATACCCACCAAGAAGATGGAGGCTCCGTACACAAGGGGACAGCGGTGACTTCGCTGGCTCCTGTGTCAGGTAAGTGACACATAATGGGCTACTATGTGATGCCTAGTAGTCCATTATGCTTTACCTTTGCAGGGAAACAAAGAGGAAGTAAGCCCATTAGGGTTTACTTCCTCTTTAACTCCTAGATCCCTCACAAAACAACAATTTTCTAACAAAATTTTACAGGTTTAACCGGTTCCCGACCGGCGCACGACGATATACGTCAGCAGAATGGCACGGACAGGCAGGAGGGCGTATATATAAGTCCCTCTTTAATGCCGTCTGTGCCATCGGGAGCGCGCCGGTCAGGACCCCCGTGAGGCCGGTCGCGGGTCCCGCAGACTCGATCGCTGCGGGGACACCCGCGATCGTCTCACGGGAAGGCTGAACGGGGAGATGCGGAAATAAACAGCATCTCCCCGTTGTGCCTAGCAACTAGTGACGCCGATCTCTGCTCCCTGTGATTTGAGCAGAGATTAGCTTTCACTAGCTGACAGCCACGCCCCCCCCACAGTAAGAAACACACCTCTAGGCATACTTAACCCCTACACTGCCCCCTTGTGGTTAACCCCTTCACTGCCAGTGTCATTTACACAGGAATCAATGCATTTAAATAGCATTGATTGCTGTATAAATGACAATGGTCCCAAAAATGTGTCAAAAATGTCCGATGTGTCTGCCATAATGTCGCAGTCACAATAAAAATCGCTGATCGCCGCCATTACTAATAAAAAAAAATTATTAATAAAAATGCTATAAAACTATCCCCTATCTTGTAAACACTATAACTTCTGCGCAAACCAATCAATAATCGCTAAATGCGATTTTTTTTACCAAAAATATGTAGAGGAATACGTATCGGCCTAAACTGAGGAAAAAAAATGTTTTTTATATATTTTTGGGGGATATTTATTATAGCAAAAAATAAAAAAGAATGCGTTTTTTTTCAAAATTGTTGCACTTTTTTGTTTATAGCGCAAAATATAAAAACCGCAGGGGCGATCAAATACCACCAAAAGAAAGCTCTATTTGTGGGGAAAAAAGGACGTCAATTTTGTTTAGGAGCCACGTCGCACGACCGCGCAATTGTCAGTTAAAGCGACGCAGTGCCGAATCGCAAAAAGGGGCCTGGTCCTTTGGCTGCAAATTGGTCCGGTCTGAAAGTGGTTAAAGCCAGTTTAGGAATGTCACCCAACAGTATCCATAGTTGGACCTGTGCTTATACAATAACAGCGGAAGTCTGAGCATAGGTCAGGCCTTCACTTCAGGTTTTATCCAGGAAGCTCAGGGCTTTCTAAATCATTGTCTATTTTATCCTCCCGAGAGAAGATGGTCCATAGCAATAAACTATGCAATAAACTAAAAATGAGATCCTGTCCTTCAAGTACTCAGAGACGTCTCTTTATTGATTAAACAGCAGAGCAGGCGAGGGATCTGAAGGTGTAAGCTGTCAGTACATGCCTGCCAGTCTCTTCCCGTTTCAAAACAAATCCACAGCAACCTGCACGGTCAGAGACATTAACTAACAAATTGGTTTCAGGAAAAGTGATTTTTCTTCTTTCTACAGCAGACTATGAGACGAGTTAGCAAGAAAACCTGTGAAAAAAGCCAGGATCAAAATCGCTAGTAACCTTGCATATTGGACTGCTTTTACCTTTAACCACTTCAGCCCCGGAAGATTTTACCACCTTCCTGACCAGAGCACTTTTTACAATTTTGATTTGCGTCGCTTTAACTGACAATTGCGCGGTCGTGCGACGCTGTACCCAAAAGAAATGTGCATCCTTTTTTTCCCACAAATAGAGCTTTCTTTTGCTGGTATTTGATCACCTCTGCGTTTTTTTTTTTTTTTCGCTATAAACAAAAAAAGAGCGACAGTTTTGAAAAAGAAAACTATATTTTTTACCTTTTTGCTATAATAAATATCCCCAATTTAAAAAAAATAAAAAAAATGAATTTCTTCATCAGTTTAGACTGATATGTATTCTTCTACATATTTTTGGTAAAATAAGCATATATTGATTGGTTTGCGCAAAAGTTAGGGCTCTTTCACACGGACGGACCGTATGTCCGTTTTTCACCCTTCCGTTTTCGGATGAAAAACGGACATACAGGTATCCCTATGGGATAGCGGGTGTCAGTGGATGAGCATCCGCTGACACCCGCTCTCGTACGTGCCCGCCATGCTCCGTTTCTGCAGACGGAGGAAAACCACATTTTTTCATTCGTCTGCAGAGCGGATCGGATGACGACGGACTCTACGGTCCGTCGTCACCCGATCTCCCATAGGGGAGAGCGGCGCTCTGACAGGTCCGTCCCTGCACGGAGTGCAGGGACGGACCTGTCATCTTCTGCTCAGCGGAGATCGCTACGGCGATCCCCGCTGAGCAAGCGGCTATCCACGGGGCGGATCTGCACTGATCCGCCCCGTGTGAAAGAGCCCTTATAGTGTCTACAAATTATGGGAAATATTTACGGCTTTTTTATTATTTTTTTTACTAGTAATGGCGGTGATCTACGATTTTTAGGGGTACTGCGACAGACAGAATGGACACTTTTGACACATTTTTGGGACCATTGACATTTATACAGTGACCTGGAAATTTATAGATAGGCAACTCCTATCCTCATTATGATTATTGGTTCCAAATTAATAATAACTACTGCAGTAGGGAACAGACACAAAAGATCTTTCCAAATAACCGTTCTGCCTTATTATGACGCAATTGAAGGTTTTTATACACATGATTACGTAGGTATCACATTAATAGTACAATTGTACGTTTATGGTAACAAGGGGCGTATCATAGGCAGGCTAATTCTAATCAGGACTCGAAAGAATGCAAACATGTACTGAAAACATTATTAGTGCCGTGTGCACAGTGAGGGCAGCATGCAATACATACAAAATAGAATACAATTATATACAGAACTTACAAATTTCCATTACAACAGCGATCAGTGTAATACATTTGCACTGATTACTGTATAAATGTCACTGGCAGGGAAGGGGTTAACACTAGGGGGGCGATCGAGAGGTTAAATGTGTGTTCCCTCAGTGTGTTCTAACTGTATAGGGATAGGACTGACTAGGGGAGGGGACATATCGTTGTTCCTACTTAGTCTTATGTCTCCTCTCCTCAAACAGAACAGGGATTTGTGTGTTCACACACACAAATCCCCATACTGGCTCTCGTGCGCGCGATTGCGCGTGGCCGGCGGCAGTTGCAAAACCGACGGCCACGCGCATCGGATCCCCACCGATGTGCAGCGGGCATGCGCGCCCTCTGGTGGCTCTTAAAGGGAGCCCCGTACGCTTACGGCGTTTCGAGCAGGGGTGCTATTCTGCCCTGGTAAACAGACATAAGCTGGTCGGGAACCGGTTAATTGTGTCTGTCGTGGAAACACATGATGAAAAAATGTGTTTAATTTCAATCCTGTACGTTTGTATGTAAATTGGAACAGGTAAATTTTTTAAATGTAACTCCAGACAAAAAAATCTTTTTAAGTTTTGAATAGCATAGGAAAGGGTTAATTGACCATGTAGGGATGTGGAATTGCGGACAGTAGGTAGCAGCATGCGGTAGGCAGAAAGATGGCCACCCGACGTCATGCTGCCTCTTAGCTTAAGTCGGGTGTAAGTCAGATGTTTGTAACTCGGGGACTGCCTGTATTCTATTCTATTCTTTTATTTTATATTAAATTTTATTCTATTCTATTCTTTTGTATTTCTATTCTATAAAGCAGCCTAAGTAGGAATCATCATCTTATTTCACTTTTATACCTTACTGTATTTATTGCAAAATGCTTCCATTTCAAATTTAAATTCATTTTCAAATTTGAATTCATTTTTTAATTCAAATTTATTTTCAAATTTTTATTTGGATAATTCATTTTGTTATAATTTATTTTAGTCATTGAAATTTGCTACTATTGTGAGTCTGAAATTCAAATACGTCTGAATTTCAATATGCAGTAGAAACCCCACCAAATGATGGAGTTTATTATGTATATATTCTGCCTAGTGACATGACAGGGATGGATCTACTGTCATGTTGTAGTGAGCCCACCCCCCCCCCCCCACAGTTAGAATCACTCCCTAGGACACACTTAACCCCTTGATCGCCCCTAGTGTTTAATCCCTTCCCTGCCAGTGTCATTTACACTATAATCAATTCATTTTTATAGCTCTGATCGCTGTATAAATGTCACTGGTCCCAAAATAGTGTCAAAAGTGTGCGATGTGTCCGCCACAATGTCGCAGTAATGATAAAAATCGCATTAGTAGTATGAGCTGCCATTAGTAGTAAAAAAAAGATAATAATAAAATAGCCATAAATCTATCGCCTATTTTGTAGACGCTAAAACTTTTGCGCAAATCAATCAATATACGCTTATTCTGATTTTTTTTTACCAAAAGTATTTAGAACAATACATATCGGCCTAAACTGGGAAAGAAATTAGTTTTTTTATATATTTTTTTGTGATGTTTATTATAGCAAAAAGTAAAAAATATTGCTTTTTTTTCCTAAATTGTCGCTCTTTTTTTTGTTTATAAACAACAAAACAGGAAACCCCTGTTGGTGGACTTTTCAGGCACGTACACAAGTAAGGTAATTAAAGATAATTAGTTTATTCAAAGAGTAAAAAATGGAATAATGTGTCATGAAATACACAATACATGTATTGACTAATAAAACCATAACAGAGCATCATACATCTGATAATATGGCTAACAATCATAGGGAGTATAGAGAGCTGATACACTTAGTAGATGGAGTGTCACCCGTCGCGGATGAGTAAGATAAATGAAGCTGATCAACCTACGCGTTTCGGAGGCTTGTGTGTCTCCTTCTTCAGGGATGTATATGTAGCAAAAAGCGTGGTTCTATTTTTTGTTTATAGCGCAAAAAAAAAAAAAAAAGGAAAGGTGATCAAATACCACCAAAAGAAAGCTCTATTTTTGGGTAAAAAAATACGTCAATTTGGTTTGGGTACAGTGTTGCACGTCCACGCAATTGTCAGTTAAAACGACGCAGTGCAGAATCGCAAAAAGTGATCTGGTCAGGAACGGGGTAAATTCTTCCTAAAGTTCTTTTTTTTTTTGGGGGGGTGGATTTTTGCTGACACATAATGCGCATACATCTTGAGGGCGGTGCAGAATGGCATGTTTGCCCTGGGCCCTAGAGGACCTTGTCCTGGCAAATCGAGTCTGCGGTATCTGATGATAGTCTCCTGCTATGTGAAATCACAGCGGGAGCTAGCCGCCGTCTATACGCATGCACACCCCTTACCCGGAAATGTTGCATCACATATATACAGTAGACATGTGCAATTAGTTTCGTTTTTTTTTTTTCGTTATTTTCGTTCATTTGTTTTCGTACGAATGAATGAACGATTCGCTAAAAATTTTAACGAATCGTTCGAATCGAACGAATCCGAAAATAATGAAAATCCGAAAAAAACTAATTAGAAACAACGAATGTACGAATGAAGAAAATCCGAAAAACGAAAACAGGAACAACGAAAATGAAAATGATATGGTAATTTTCCGTGTCCCTTACAATGGTGCTGCTTAACGTGCTTCGAATAGATTGAACGAAAAAATTCGTACATTCGTAACTTTTTTTTTTTTTTCGATGCGTAATTTTTCGAGTCTCTTACAATGGTGCTGCTTAACGTGCTTCGAATGGATTGAACGAAAAAATTCGTACATTTGTAACTTTTTTTTTTTTCGATGCGTAATTTTTCGTGTCTCTTACAATGGCGCTGCTTAACGTGCTTCGAATGGATTGAACGAAAAAATTCGTACATTCGTAACTTTTTTTTTTCGATTTGTAATTTTCCGTGTCTCTTAAAATGTAATAGCATACACATTACATAAAATTATGAATTATGCTCCGATTACGAATCTACGAATGTTATGAATGTACGAATAAATACGAATGCGTCTGAATTTCGAATAAACGAATAACCGAAAATTAAACGAAAAAACGAATCAACGAAAAAATAACTCTTACAAAAATACGAATCGTTACGAATATGAACACCGACGACTTACGAATTTACGAATCGTTACGAATACGAACACCGACGACGTACGAATTTACGAATCGTTACGAAGTAACGGAAACGAAAAAAACGAAATGAAAATAAACGATTTTTTTTCGAAAACGAAACGAAAATAAACACATTTTTTTGTTGTGCACATGTCTAATATACAGTATATGTGATCCGGCACAAAGGCCCTGTAGTTTTTTTTGTCCAGAGTGCTTCTCGGTAAGACCTCTCCAACTTGTCCCAATGAAGGGATCCCCTATCAAATCCGAAATGTTATGTTATTCCAGGCCTAAAAAACGGAGCGTATATGTACAGTACAATGTGTTTTTATATCCCAAAGAACTGGAGTGGGTGGACACATAATATGCGAGCGTAATGGGTACTAGAGTTATATATTGGCTGCCTAATCATTCTGGTGAAGGAAAGTGTTGGTTGATTTTTAACAACCTATAATTTCAAAATCATTTTATGTTCTGCTTCCATTAGACTGAACATATTCTTAAAATTGCCTGTGAAATCTGAATTGGCGTTATTTTTTAATAGCAATAAATAGAAATAAGATTGAAGGAGGCCTGCTAACGTAATATTTTCTCTTCACCATTTAACTTGTTGGTGGTGTAAGTGGCGGGATAAATGTGACAGTTTGTCATCAGCCAACTCACCTCCAGAACAGGTGTTATTATCTGTAATTTTTCAGTTTCCCTGAGTATAATTTGGGTGTTCTTTTGTTTGATGACTTTTCCTTCTAAACAAAACCAATTTGGCAATGGTCTGGTACATGGGAGGTTTGGAAATATGTGTCATTTTTTTTTTTTTTCCCAATCATTATATCAGAACTATAATATAAATGTTACATAGAAACATTTATTTTCTATGTATAATTTGTAGTTACAAGCCTCTTATGCCCCGTACACACGGTCGGATTTTCCGACGGAAAATGTCCTATCGGACCATGTTGTCGGAAATTCCGACCGTGTGTGGGCTCCATCTGACTTTTTCCGTCAGAATTTTTCGACGGAAAAAGTTTGAGATCCTGCTCTCAAATTTTCCGACAACAAAGTCCTATCGGATTTTTTCTGATCGCGTGTAGCGAATTCCGACGGACAAAGTGCCACGCATGCTCAGATCAAATTAAAAGACCAAAGCTATTGGCTACTAGCCTCTGCGTAGTCCCGTCATACGCAACAAACGTCACCACGTTCAGAATGATCGGATTTTCCGACAACTTTGTCCGACCGTGTGTATGCAATACCAGTGTCGGACAAAATCCGTCGGAAAAAATCAGACGGATTTTGTGGTCGGAATTTCCGACCGTGTGTACGGGGCATTAGGCCCCTTTCACACGACAAGCCCGCTCGGATACGCCTGTCTGTTTTTCAGGCGGATCCCAGCGGGCCACCCATTGCCTCCTATAGGCAGGCGGATGTCAGGGGAGATGTGTCTGCCATCCAATCCGCTCAAAACAGACGTATGGCGATACGTTCGGATGAGATCTGATGAAAACGGACATGCTGTGTGTTTTCGTCCAATCTCCCTATAAAAATCTGACAGGCCCCTCCCCGCTCAGTGAGCAGAGACGGACCTGTCATCCGCCGGCTGAACTGAGTGATCCCCCGCTGAGCTGCCGGACTCCGCTGAGCGGATCCGACTTCTGTGGAAGGGGCCTTAAACAGCCTACTCACTGAAAACAGCGTATCGCCTGTTTATTTATTTTTATTCCAACAGTTGTTAGAGTGGACCTGAACTAAAAAAACAAAGATTGTTTTGATCTAAACCATTCCATTGTAGCTCTGGCTGTATGTTTTGGGTCGTTGTCCTGCTGGAAGGTGAACCTCTGCCCCAGTCTCAAGTCTTTTGCAGACTCTAACAGGTTTTCTTCTAAGATTGTCCTGTATTTGGCTCCATCCATCTTCCCATCAACTCTGACCAGCTTCCCTGTCCCTATTGAAGAAAAGCATCCCCACAACATGATGCTGCCACCACCATGTTTCACAGTGGGGATGGTGTGTTCAGGGTGATGTGCAGTGTTAGTTTTCCGCCACACATAGCGTCTTGCTTTTAAGCCAAAAAGTTACATTTTGGTATTATCTGACCAGAGCACCTTCTTCCACATGTTTGCTCCACATGGCTTCTCACAAGCTGCAAACGGGACTTCTTATGGTTTTCTTTCAACAATGTCTTTCTTCTTGCCACTCTTCCATAAAGGCCAGATTTGTGGAGAGCACAACTAATAGTTGTCCTGAGGACAGATTCTCCCACCTGAGCTGTGGATCTCTGCAGCTCCTCCAGAGTTCCCATGGGCCTCTTGGCTGCTTCTCCGATTAATTCTCTCCTTGCCCGCCTGTCAGTTTGGGTGGACGGCCATGTCTTGGTAGGTTGGCAGTTGTGCCATACTCTTCCCATTTTCAGATGATGGATTGAACAGTGCTTTGTGAGATGTTCAAAGAATGGGATTTTTTTTATAACCTAACCCTGCTTTAAACTTCTCCACAACTTTATCCCTGACCTGTCTGGTGTGTTCCTTGGCCTTCATGATGCTGTTTGCTCACTAAGGTCCTCTTACAAACCTCTGAGGGCTTCACAGAAAAGCTGTATTTATACTGAGATTAAATTACACACAGGGGGACTCTGTTTACTATTTAGGTGACTTCTGGAGGCAATTGGTTCCACTATATCTTAGTTAGGGGTATCAAAGTAAAGGGGGGGGCTGAATATAAATGCACGCCACACTTTTCAGATATTTATTTATATAACATTTTTCAAAACCATTTATCATTTTCCTTCCACTTCACAATTATGTGCCACTTTGTGTTGGCCTATCACATAAAATCCCAATAAAATACATTTACGTTTTTGGTTGTAACATCACAAAATGTTACAACCAAAGGGGTATGAATACTTTTTCAAGGCACTGCGTGATAAAAATAATAGACCCTTCATTACTTTGTATATGGGCAAACTTACAAAATCTGCAGGGGATCAAATAATTATTTTCCCCACTGTATATCCTTTATGTCTATTAAGGGATATACCGTATTTATCGGCATATAACACGCACTTTTTTCCCCCTTAAAATCAGGGGAAAATCGCGGGTGCGTGTTATACGCCGATCCCCACGATCTCCCGCTGATTTTTTTTGAAAGGAGCGAGCGGAGCCGATATACCGAAAGCCGCGTGTATTTTCAGCTAGTCTCGGCTCCTCTCGCAGTCCCACCCACCTCCACTGATTGCGAGAGGAGCCGAGCGCCGACAACATAAAGTAATCCGAGTTCAGCTATTTTCTCGCAGTCCCGCCCCTGACTGAGCAGAGCCGAGACTAGCCGAACCCGGATTTCTGTATGTTGTCGGCACTCGGCTCCTCTCGCAATCAGTGGAGGTGGGCGGGACTGCGAGAGGAGCCAGCCCGAGACTAGCTGAAAATACATGCGGCTTTCGATATGTCACGCGGCGCTCTTCCTCTCCACTCTGCGCTAATTTTAAATCAAGGCTGCACTGGACAAGGCTGCACTGGGCAAGGCTGCAAAGGCACTGGGCAAGGCTGCACTGGGCAAGGCTGCACTGGGCAAGGCTGCAAAGGCACTGGGCAAGGCTGAACTGGGCAAGGCTGCAAAGGCACTGGGCAAGGCTGCACTGGGCAAGGCTGCAAAGGCACTGGGCAAGGCTGCACTGGGCAAGGCTGCGCTGGGGGGCAAGGCTGCGCTGGGGGGCAAGGCTGCACCTGGTAAGGCTGCAAAGGCACTGGGCAAGGCTGCACTGGGCAAGGCTGCAAAGGCACTGGGCAAGGCTGCACTGGGCAAGGCTGAAAAGGCACTGGGCAAGGCTGCACTGGGCAAGGCTGCAAAGGCACTGGGCAAGGCTGCACTGGGCAAGGCTGCACCTGGTAAGGCTGCAAAGGCACTGGGCAAGGCTGCACTGGGCAAGGCTGCAAAGGCACTGGGCAAGGCTGCACTGGGCAAGGCTGCAAAGGCACTGGGCAAGGCTGCACTGGGCAAGGCTGCAAAGGCACTGGGCAAGGCTGCACTGGGCAAGGCTGCAAAGGCACTGGGCACGGCTGCACTGGGCAAGGCTGCAATGATGGACAAGGCTGCAATGATGGACACTGGACAAGGCTGCAATGATGTGCATTTAAATGTAAGTTTTTTTCCTTAATATTCCCTCCTAAACTTGGGGTGCGTGTTATACGCCGGCACGTGTTATACACCGATAAATACGGTATATAATTTTCTTGTTTAAAAAAGGAATATATATACAGGGGGTCCCCGGGTTACAAACGAGATAGGGACTGTAGGTTTGTTTTTAAGTTGAATCGGTTTGTAAGTCGGAACAGGTACATTTTTTAAGTGTAGCTCCAGACAAAAAATCTATTTTAAAGTTTTTTAGATAACATAGAGAAGGGTTTTGACCACTGTAACATTTGTTTTGCTGTCTGTGCCTCTGTTCAGAAGATTTCACCTCACCTTCTGTCCCAATGAAAATTGGATTTTGAAAATTTTGGGTTGATAGGGAAGCATGGACTGGTGATAAAGCATCAGTGGAGACACCTTTTTCCCATATTAACTCTTACAGGAGTGAATTTCCCTTCCTAGGGGTAGATTTCCTCTCACTTCCTGTTGTCTCCCTCTGTTTGTAAGTAGGAGTCGTTTGTAAGTCGGATGTTTGTAAGTCGGGGACCCCCTGTATATATAATTGAAAGCTTTTATGCCTGGAGTTCAGTTTAAAAAAAAAGAAAATGTACCTCAAAGCATTCTAGTTTCCTGTTATCTCGCATACAGACAGATTTCCAGCGATTACACAGGCTTTCCAGTAATTTCACAAGAATTCAAAACTTTCATGACTCCTGAAGACATACCTAAGTAAACTAAAGGGTGGTTGTAGAGATGTGCCAACCAGGATGTGGGCTGGAGAATACTGATGATACATACAAAGATTATCTCTCTCTTATTTTGAATATCTCTCAGTCCAAGTACATTTTTTGCATATTTCTTATATAAATATTGAGATTTCGCTCGCTCTCCGCACCTGTAAGCGTCTTCATTTCATGCAAACTTTATCAGTTGAGGAATGGTTGCCATATCAACTCGCTTGGAACGCTGACAAGTCTGATGTTGCTAAATATTGTGACGGAATGTTCGCAATACAGATGTAAGCAGCCATCTGACAGTTCCGGTTCCTTATTCTGTTATGCTGTATTTGTAGTAAGTGGCGGTGGTGTGAACTGGTTAGATAGGAAACAAGGAATTAGGACAGAGCTGAGCAAGGTTGCTCTAAGTAGGACCACTTTGCAGTTGCAACATACTATGTATAGTGCCTTGAAAAGTATTCACACCGCTTTAAATTTTCCAAATTTTTTCATGTTGCAACCAACAAATTAAATTTATTTTATTGGGATTTTATGTGATAGACCAACACAAAGTGGCACATAATTGTGAAGTGGAAGGAAATTGATAAATGTTTTTCAAATTTTTTTTTACAAATAAATATGTGAAAAGTGTGGTGTGCATTTGTATTCAGCCCCCTTTGCTCTGATACCCCTAACTAAAATCTAGTGGAACTAATTGCCTTCAAAAGTCACCTGTGCGTAATTTAATCTCAGTATAAATACAGCTGTTCTGTGAAGCCCTCAGAGGTTTGTAAGAGGACCTTAGTGAGCAAACAGCATCATCAAGCCCAAGGAACACATCAGACAGGTCAGGGATAAAGTTGTGGAGAAGTTTAAAGCAGGGTTAGGTTATAAAAAAAAAATCCCATTCTTTGAACATCTCACAGATCACTGTTCAATCCATCATCTGAAAATGGAAAGAGTATGGCACAACTGCAAACCTACCAAGACATGGCCGTCCACCTAAACTGACAGGCCGGGCAAGGAGAGCAATAATCAGAGAAGCAGCCAAGAGGCCCATGGGAACTCTGGAGGAGCTGCAGAGATCCACAGCTCAGGTTGGAGAATCTGTCCACAGGACAACTATTATGCCCCGTACACACGATCAGGAATTCGGCCAGAAAAAGACAGATGAGAGCTTTTGGTTGGAAAATGCGACCGTGTGTACGCTCCATCGGACTTTTGCTGGCCGAATTCCCGCCAGTAAGAGATTGAGAGCAGGTTCTCAATTTTTCGGTTGGAAAAAGTTTTGTTATGAAATTCGGATCGCCTGTACGAATTCTGACGCGCAAAATTCCTACGCATGCTCGGAAACAATTCGACGCATGCTCGGAAGCATTGAACTTCCTTTTCTCAGCTCGTCGTAGTGTTGTACATTACTGTGTTCTTGCCGGTCGAAAGTTCAGCAAACTTTTGTGTGACCGTGTGTATGCAAGCCAAGCTTGAGCGGAAAAAACAGACAAGATTTTTCCGACAGAAAATCCGCTCGTGTGTACACAGCATTAGTGGTGCACTCCACAAATCTGGCCTTTATGGAAGAGTGGAAGAAGAAAGTCATTATTGAAAGAAAGCCATAAGAAGTCCCGTTTGCAGTTTGAGAGAAGCCATGTGGGGGACACAGCAAACATGGAAGGTGCTCTGGTCAAATGAGATCAAAATTTTACTTTTTGGCCTAAAAGCAAAACGCTATGTGTGGCAGAAAACTAACACTGAACACACCATCCCCACCGTGAAACATGGTGGTGGCAGCATCATGTTGTGGGGTTGCTTTTCTTCAGCAGGGACAGGGAAGCTGGTCAGAGTTGATGGGAAGATGGATGGAGCCAAATACAGGGCAATCTTAGAAGAAAACCTGTTAGAGTCTGCAAAAGACTTGAGACTGGGGCGGAGGTTCACCTTCCAGCAGGACAATGGCCCTAAACATACAGCCAGAGCTACAGTGGAATGGTTTAGGTCAAAGCATATTCATGTGTTAGAATGGCCCAGTCAAAGTCCAGACCTAAATCCAATTGAGAATCTGTGGCAAGACTTGAAAATTGCTCTCCATCCAATCTGACAGAGCTTAAGCTTTTTTGCAAAGACGAATGGGCAAAAAGGTCACTCTCTAGATGTGCAAAGCTGGTAGATACATAGATTTGCAGCTGTAATTGCAGCAAAAGGAGGTTCTACAAAGTATTGACTCAGAGGGGATGAATACAAATGCACACCACACTTTTCACATATTTATTTGTAAAAAAATTAGCAAACCGCTTATCATTTTCCTTCCACTTCACAATTATGTGCCACTTTGTGTTGGTCTATCACATAAAAACCCAATAAAATACATTTACGTTTGACAAAATGTGGAAAATGTCAAGGGGTATGAATACTTTTTCAAGGCACTGTATATTGGTGGAGTGTCAAACAAGAATCCATTTACATCAGTTTTTCTATAGAGATGCATTGATGTCCGTTACCAGATGAATGAAAAACAAACAAACGGTTCATATGTGTGAAAGGGGCTTAAGTGGGACTTTAATTACCGTATATACTCGAGTATAAGCCAACCCGAATATACAGTAAGCCGAGGCACCTAATTTTACCACAAAAAAACGGGAAAACGTATTGACTCGAGTATAAGCCTAGGGTGAGAAATGCGCAGCTACTGTAAGTGGAAAAGAGGGTCAACAATGCCCATTTGCAGCCTCACTGTGCCCATTTGCAGCCATAGGTCCCCGAAACTTCAAACATGGTAGTTAAGGGTTCCTAGATGCCCCCTAGCTGCAGCCAAAAATTGGGGTCTCTGGACCCAAAGGGTCCCGAAATGACATTGCTGCAGATGGACACAGTTGACCGACTTTTGGGGTTCCTATCACCAAGTGGCCCCGAGATACGGGGCCCCAAAGTTGGGTCGGAAAATGTCATTCTCTGTGCTTGACTCGAGTATAAGCCAAGGGGGGCATTTTCAGCACAAAAAAATGCACCCACAGCCACCCCCCCATTGGTTGCCAGGTCACCTCCTGCCACACCCCCGGTTGGTCACCGGCCCTGCACCTCCCCCATCTAGGTTGCGGCCGCTCCGGGCTTCCCCTGAATATCCTCCTCCCCTTCATCAAGCTGTGTGTCTCCTCCCTCCTCTCCTCCGTGCGGCGTGCATCTCCCCCCTCCTCCTCCTAGGTGGATAATCGGATCGCCTCTCCTTTTGTCCAATCGAGTGATGGATTTCAGGCGGAGAATCAGTGTGACAATAGCGAATATTTATTCGCTTTTGTCACACAAGTGCGCCCTGAGCCCACCCTTTTTTGAAGCCTAATAAAGCCTCTGGCTCTTATCATATGCTTCAAAAAATAAAATAAAAATGCCCATTGGAATCCATGCGTCCAGTGCCCTGCATGTAGATTAGGAGGCTGGACATATAAATAGGGGGGGGGGGGGGGGGAGCGCCCCTGCACCCTGTATGGATGGGCCACCACTTATAGCAATAGAAACTATAGTTATATTAGACAATCGCCTAAATGCTTATTTGAAAAATCACCTTTTATGTTAGTTTTGCCTATCTGCTGGCCATCTCTTTCCACATCTTCCTGTAGTCCCTGCATGCTTTTCAGC
Source organism: Lithobates sylvaticus (assembly GCA_028564925.1). NCBI lineage: Eukaryota > Metazoa > Chordata > Amphibia > Anura > Ranidae > Lithobates > Lithobates sylvaticus. The sequence goes on along the minus strand of CM053035.1, from coordinate 185,664,479 downwards.
TTCACCTCACCTCCCATGGACTACATATCCCATGGTTCCCTGCTGAATGCAAGCAGTGATTCCTGTACTGTACCTCTACTCCCATTGGCGGCTGTGACTACATGTCACAGAATTCAAGCAAGTAAATGTGTTGGGATCTTCACAAAATAAGTTTATAAACTTTATGATTATTCTGATTAAAAAGGGGAGGCTAGAATAAATAATTGTAATGGGAAAAATAATCTCTGATTTTTACATTTGACCATAGACACGCTTTAGCTAGAAACATTTCTCTGCTATGTGTATCGTAGTGCAATTAAATAGCCTTGAAGGTGATTGCTGAAATTTCACTTGGCTTGCTGAATCATTTTCAAGTAATGGGGCTGTTGCTACGGTAAGAGAGCGGGGACATGCGATTATCTCCAGTGAAATCCGCATATTCAGGCTGGAGATGTGGTGTCAGATTAGACTGCGGAGTTCAAGAATGGGCGAAGGCGACAAATTAGTACAATATGAAGGCTTTACCCATTCAAGATAGTGATTATATTAAAGTTTAATTATCCAAAGGGAGCAGAAAGAGCCAAATGATGTTTGCTGACACAAAACAGCAATAATTATAATATTTAAAAAAAGGAAAAAATTGAAAGAAAGAAAAACTGTGAGACCATTAAGACACATAAATTGTCTGTAGTATGAAATTCAAGCCCAAATTTTTATTTTAATTTTATTTTTTTACTGTTCTCTGGGGCTCAATTAGAGAGATTTACCCTCACTTCCTGTCCACTTTCACCAGACGGGGGTGGAAAGCTGCAACAGGGACACAAACAGCAATAAAAAAACTGACAGGGGTTCTAAGTATATATATATATATATATATATATATATATATATATATATATATATATATATATATATATATATATATATATATATATATACATATAAAAATATATACCTTAGATTGTAAGCTCCTTGAGGGTAGGGACAGTTGTGAATGTACAATGTATATGTAAAGCGCTGCGTAAATTGACGGCGCTATATAAGCACCTTTTAATAATAATAATAAATATATATATGGTAAAGTGGAGTGTATCTATTGGCCTATCGTACACTGCTCAGCACCCGATGTGAAATGTACAGTTCTTGATTCAACTAGACACGGTTGAGTCAATAAATATATATATATATAAATAAATAAATATAGATATATATATATAAAAAAAGCAGCCGTTTAAAAAGGATAACATGTATGAAAGATAGATAGTATTAAATTCAAACAGTATAGGTTCCTGAGAAATAAAATACTAAAAACAGCGCTTTTAAAAGGTATTGCTTCAAAGTCTTTTGAAAGAAATAAATATTTCTAAAAAACTGAGTCCACAATCAAAATTATATGCATGAAAGAATAAATAGATCAATAAATAAATGTAAAATTCTTGAGTGCAGAATAGTGGTAGGTGAGCAGTTCAAACACATCAAAGTGACATCTTCTGTGTTACTTCAGACATCGTATCAATCCCATGTGACTTTTTCACCACGTGTGGTATACTCCCCCTCAGGGGTTCAAACTCACCAGAAGTAAAGAAAAAACACGCCTGTCAGGTGTATAACACCAAGGGTTAAACCGCATCCGCTATTCCTCAGCTAAGGTGGGTATTTAGACCAGTCAGGTATCCTTCTTAACCATTCACCAACTCCAAGAAAACCACCGCATCAGGGGTCCAGGGGGTAATTGACTCCAAATAAACTTGCCATAGAAACAAATGGAATTTTGCACATAGCGTGATACCGTTTTATTTGTAAAGTTTAAAAACATAAATTACATCCCAAACTAGAACCCCATAAGATTAGCAGCGTACATTTAGAATATTTTCAATCAAGCATGTTAAAAGTGACTTGCGTGTGATGAAGAAAATCCCTTGGCTTCAACCGCAGCGCTTCCTGTGGTATGTTGTGTGTCAGCAGTATGGCGGCGGTGGAGCGCAAGATGTCACTTCCGGTCAGCGTGGCTTACACGACGCTTAACAACGCTTAACAACACGACGCTTACAATTAACAACATTTGGAAAAGTTTTCCAATTGCTAGGGGGTCCCTTATAATCTGCCTCTTCCTCTCCATGGTGCCTGACGTCATTTCCCTCAGCGCCCGTGCTTGCTATTGCTCCTGGGAGATGCTTGTCATCATTTCCCAGGAGTCAGTGGGCAGCACCAAGGGCTTCGGTGCCATCGGGGGCGGGCACTTCCGACGACGCTGCCCGTTGTGATGGCAACGTCAGAAGTGTACGGCGCTGCGCCGTACATACAGTGCATGCGCGAGAACGGACGGTGCATGGTGGTCGCTCAGCTGCACCAGAGCCTGGAAAATAGTGCTTGTGGTCTTCACATGCCCACAAGCACTATGGAAACTGCCAGGAAAGAGGAATATAAGATATATTCCTCTATGAAATCGGCAATCGAGCACCGATTCAGCACTGAAACGTGAGCGCTATAAATAAGCGTTTCAAACAAAAGATATTCATCCCTTTTTTTTACAGTGGGAACTCCGCTTTAAAGTGGATGTAACCCCTCTCTCATCCTTTCTAAACTACTGTCATAGTGGTTATCTAGAAGGATATACAGGCCTCCTGCATGTATCATTACCTGTCAAATGTCTCCCCTCTGTCTGTTATGAGACCCGAAAAACTGCAGATTCTGTGGGTGGGTCTGTTGTCTGGAGCTCAGTGGGTGGAGTCGTGATGTCAGTAGACTCCCCGCCCACCTCTACACTCCCTTTTTCAATATGCATTTTCTCCTGTGTATTTCTTACACTGAACTTCTGCTATGATCACTAACACCCAGTCAAAACCCAGAAAAGTCCCCACATGACTTCAGCATGCCAAATCATGCTGAATTGTGGAACAGCCAATCCTGAGAGAGCTGGAGAAGAAAGGAGGAGGGGATCTGAAGTACACAGAAGTAAATAACCTGTTACTCACAGCAAGCGGGAATAACTGACTCCTATTTCTCTGTGTGTCAGTTTTTATCTCACTGAAAAAAGATAAGGGGACTGCTCAGAACTGGATTAACTCTTTGTGGCAAGACTGGGCACAGATGGCAGGAAATCCTATACTGTACAAGGTGCAAGCCTTAATTTAAAGAAGTTATTTTCGGGTTTACATCTCACTTTAAAGTGATTGTAAAGGCAGAAGGTTTTTTTATCTTCATGATGTTCTATTGTAGCGGCCTCCCCAACTTCCAAGGGACGTTGATGATCCCTCACACTGGAGCGGTGCGCTTGCAGGACACTGAAAAAAGTCCTGCAAGCCGCATCTTTGGAGCACTGTAGGAGCGGCGTATTTACCGCTCCTAAAGCACCCCTTCCCATTGAAAACAATGGGGCGGCGCTCCAAACCGCCTGCAAAGCGCCGCTGTAGCGACGCTTTGCTAGCGGTTTTAACCCTTTTTCAGCTGCTAGCGGGGGTTAAAACTGCCCCGCTAGCAGCCGAAAAGCGCCACTAAAACGACGGTAAAGCGCCGCTAAATATAGCGCCGCTTTACCGTCAGCATGCCCAGCGCCTCAGTGTGAAAGTAGCCTTAGTATTGGTTTTGGATGGAGTCAGAATTCTGCATTCGAAGAATGGAATCTGCGACCTCTCATAATATGCATTGCACATCGGAATTCCTGCCAGCCTGTCCCTCTTCCCTCTCTGGTGCAGGGAGAACATACATATATGCAGGAGATTACAATAACACAAATTATGGGGATGGTGAGACATCGCGGTCTTGGTGTAAGCTGTACAACGCATTTCTCTGGTCTTATTAGGAAGGCATTTCAGAATCCGTGGGTGTATACGCCATGCTTGGTAGATTTGTCTGCCAATTACTTCCTATACAAAAGTAAAACAAAGCAAAAATAGCGCTCTGGGTGGAGGTGTTTTGTTGTTAGCGGGTTTTTTTTCTTTTTTTTCTTTTTTATTACTCTTTATTTTTCAAATTTTTTTTTTTTTTATTAACCCCTTCGCGTCTAAGGGTAAAACAAAATCTTAATGCCTAAGCCCAATTTTGCAACTTTGACATGTATTAGTAAAACCGTAACTACTTTGTGCATCCAGGACAATTTTGGCTTTTATTAGGTGGTAAATGGTAATGAACATTTAGAAAATTTGCTCCCAAGGGCCTATAGGCAGTAGACATAGGCGCCATCAAAAAATTTGTTTTGTTCCGTTTCGTATAAAAAAAAATTTCGTATTACAAAATTCAATTCGGATTCGTACGAAATACGAATTTCCGTTAGATTCGTAAACTTGTCGTTAAAATAACGAAAGTTTGTTATGATGAATTTATCATTATGAGGGGCTCCCACCATCCCTGTGCTGTGCTGACTTCCTGGGTTTTTAAACGTTTCTGTTAATTTGGATCCGAATTTCGTAAACGAAATTTCGTGTTCCGTACAGAATTCGTATGCATAAAAATTCGTATTTCGGATTCGTATGAATGTACGAATTTCCGGAAATTCGTAGGAAACTAATCGCACATGTCTAATAGGCAGCTAGAAAAAAATTGGACTGAATAAAATATATCAAAAAAAGTTATTTATTACGTACAAATATATGAAAAAAATATATGAAAAATACACATGAATTAAAAACGACATGAGCTCTGGTATGCATGGTATTCAAATATGAGATGTCAATATTGCAAATAGCAAAAAAGAGTTCCTAATGCTATTGCTCACAGAAGAGTCCTCTCTTTTTTTCTATCTGCCTATAGGCCCTTGGGAGCAATTTTTCAAATTAATCATATTTTGGGCTAGCAGCACTTTCTCTCCAGCCATGTGGGTGGGTTTCACTTGATTACAATGGTAATGAATATCTCCTGATTTTTTTTTTTTTTATTATCAAAGGACAACTGGACAAAAATTGGAAAAAAATATATATATTTTAAATTTAGCTGTATATTTCTTGCTGCTATCATAACTTACCCCCAAAGAAAAACCCACATAAATTTGGACGATTGCAGCAATACCACTTATGTGTACAGTGGAACCTTGGTTTACGAGTAACGCGGTTTACGAGCGTTTTGAAAGATGAGCAATTTTTTTTGGGTTAATTCTGACTCGGTTTGTGAGTTTTGTCTCGCAAAATGAGCAGAATTCAAGATAATGGGCATTTGGCCAGAGGTGCGGGGGTGCCGGGGGCATTTGGCCAGAGATGCGGGGGTGCCGGGGGCATTCGGAACGGTTTGGAGACGTTTGGATCCGTTCAGAAATACTCGTAATGACTCAGAAACACTCGGAAATACTCCATTACTGAGTGTTTCCGAGCCTTTCTGAGGCTTTCCGAGCTCAGCTAAGCTGTCCCCGAGTACTTCCGAGGCTCTCCGGTGCCCGCCCCCACCTCTGACCACATGCGGTATTGCATGTAATAGAAGTCAATGCGGAACGAATTATCTTAGTTTCCATTGACTCCTATGGGGAAACTCACTTTGATATGCGAGTGCTTTGGATTACAAGCACTCTCCTGGAACAGATTATGCTCGTAATCCAAGGTTCCACTTTATGTTTTTTGTTGTTTGTACCAGTAGTACAGCCCAGAAACAATGGTGTGCATTTTTGCTTTTTTTTTATCCTACCTAAAACACACTGACAATGATACAAATTTAAAGTGGTGTTTCCCCCTAAAAAAAAAAAAAAATGCTTAAAATTCCTAAAAAAATAAAAAATAATTGGAAGAAAAAAAGTGTTTTACTTACCTCTAAATGCCTGTTGCTAGGGGGGGTCACTCGTAGTCTGCCTCCTTCGGTGCCCGGGCTGGTGACATCGCTTCCCCTTTATCGCAGGAAGGGCTCCCTCCCTCCTGTCAGTCATCTGGGACACGTGACAGGTCCCAGATGACTGCACGGCCAATTACGGCGCGCGGCTTGCGCATGCGCAGTGGGTGCCCACAGTTGCAATGCCGGCGCCACCAAGCAGATCAGGGGGCGAGCGGAGCTTCAACCCCTGCATCGCTGGACCCTGAAACAGGTAAGAGTCCGATTATTAAAAGTCAGCAGCTGCAGTATTTGTAGCTGCTGACTTTTAATTTTTTTTTTTTTTTTTGATGGATACTCCTCTTTAAAAACAAAATCGTGTCCAAAAAAATACTGACCCTGACTTGACCTTTGACCCTTGACCCAAACACTAACCCTGGCACTGACCTAGATCAAACCTTGATCTAGGTTTTTTCTTTTTTTTTCTTATAATATTATTATTGTTTTTTTTTGTTTGTTTTTTACACCCACTTTTTTTTTCTCTCTCTCTGCAGAGAGAAGGACAGAGGAAGATACAATGTATCTCTCTCCTCCATTCACAGAGAGAGAAAACATGGAGGCAGGTTTCACAGTGACTGATCACTATGATAGCTAATCACAGCGATCAGGTGACCCAGAATCAGATGTTCCGGTGTTGTATCATTATCCGTCCCCCATCACAAAGTGTCCGAGGTGTACTGCGCATGCGCAGTACACAGGACACCCTGATTCCGAAAATTGCCGAGGATGAACGGCGCCTGCGCCGTGAGTCCACTTTCAAGCCCCACCATCCAAGTGGACATAGTTAGAATATAAAAGAGCCGAGCGCAGCGAGGCCGTGCCCGAAGCGTGGCGAGCGAAGCGAGCCCGCGAGGGGCCCTCTAACTTTGACTAACCCTATGTCCGCTTGGATTGTGGGGGCTTTACCTCCACTCACGGCGCAGGCGCCGGTCATCTTCCGACAATTTCCGAAAATCTTCTTGATCCGTACTGCGCATGCGCAGTACACTTCGGACACCTAGTGACAGCCGGACACTTGGTGATAGAACACGGGGCTCTCGTTGATACCCTGGTCTCTGTGCTGGGAGCACGCTCCTAGCACAAAGTGAGATACGCAAATATGCGACCCTACGGGAAAAAAGCCCAGCCCAGTGGGGCCACATATTTGTGTTTTAGGTTGGGGCCAAGGGGTTAAAACAAATAATGTCACTTAAATATAATTCTCAATAGCCACCGAAACCGGGATATTACCTTGTGAAAGTAGTAGTGACACCATCATTGTGCTGTACATACAGTAGCCTGTGCAGAGAGCAGAGCAGGCTCCTCCCACTACAGGCTGTCTGCAGAAAACTACAGGAAGGGGCGGAGACAAGACCAGTCACCCTGCACAAGGAGAGAGAGCAGCAGTGACCGGTCTTTATTACAGGAAGCTCCTGTGCAACTTTTCACACTGGATTACTGCACAGATCTGGAAGAAATACACAAAGCACCCCAAAATTAGAAGAATACACATGATGATATATTTAGATAATATTTGCTTATCCCGGAGTTCAGCTTTACCTGTGCGGTGCAGGGCGCTGCATGTAATTCATACAGGAAACGCACATTCATTTTGTGAGGCTCAAAACGCACCAAAATGGTACCGGACCCTTTCATTTGCCGCACCTAAATTGGATCGCTGTTCACACCCATGCGATCTGATTCTAGCAATTGCACTGCTGTTGTGAGCTGTTTTCGAGGTATCGTTAATTAAACTTTGACACCTGCAGCTGATCGCATGAACGCTGTGCGATTTCAATCCGGTCCGGCAAATGCACAGGATTCGCTGCATTTCCTGCATCGCATCAATGTGAACATAGGCTACATTTTGAGATTGGTAGATGAGCCACTAGAGGGAGCTTTTAGGCCCCTTTCACACGTGCAGACCGTATGTCCATTTTTCATCCATCCGTTTTTGGATGAAAAACGGACATACATGCATGTCTATGGGATAGCATCCGCTGACACCCGCTATTGTCCGCCTCCACAATTGTCCGATTCTGCAGACGGAGGAAAACCCTATTTTTTCATCCGTCTGGAGAGCGGATCGGATGAACACGGACAGACGGTCCATGTTCATCCCATCCCCCATAGAGGAGAGCGGAGATCTGACAGGGCGGTCCCTGCACAGTGTGCAGGGACCGCCCTGTCATCAGCCGGCTCAGCGGGGATCAGCTGTGCGATCTTCACGGGGCGGATCAATACGGATCCGCCCCGTGTGAAAGAGCCCTTAGTGGCTCGGTGCAATTACCGTATTTATCTGCGTATAACACGCACTTTTTCCCCCTTAAAATCGGGGGAAAGTCGTGGGTGCGTGTTATACGCCGATCCGCCCAAAAAAAGTGCAAAAAAAAAATCAAACGGCGCCGAAAAACAGCGACAGCCGTCAATAAAAAACGAGCGCCGCAGAAGAAAACCGAGCGCCGCCAAAAAAGACCGATCTGTCTGTTCGGCTCCGCTCGCAGTCATGCCTCCCTGCGCTCGCTTCCGAAACAGCAGGGAGGCGGGACTGCGAGCCGAGCCGAACATATAGCTCGAGTTTTTCCGGAGCCGCTCGGTCTTTTCCGACGCCGCGGTCTTTCTAGGCGGCAAATTTAAATGTGGGCAATCTGCAAATGATGCTTGTAACCTGCAAATGACACTGACAAGCTGCAAATGACGCTGGGCAAGCTGCAAATCACACTGGGCAAGCTGCAAATCACACTGGGCAAAGCTGCAAATCACACTGGGCAAAGCTGCAAATGACGCTGGGCAAGCTGCAAATCGCACTGGGCAAGCTGCAAATGACGCTTAAATGTAAGTGTTTTTTTTTCCTAAACTTCCCTCCTAAAACTTTTTTTCCTTAAAATGCCCTCCTAAACTTGGGGTGCGTGTTATACGCCGATAAATACGGTAGTCTCTCTTTCTTTACAACTGTTGAGATAGGATCTCAGCCACATAGGGGGTACATTGTTTTTAATGAGTCGGCATTGTGAGAGCTATTTGTGTTCAGCTTTGCAGGTAATCAATATAATGTCATATATCAAAATAATCATTCAATCAACCATTTAATAGACTTTTTTTTAACAACAACTAAAAAAATCACAAGCCAGAGACTCTCTAATCAATCCAGTTACAGAGCTCTTTATTGATTTGGACTCTGCTAATTGATTGGCTGTGGCACAGTTTTGATCGTCTATCTATCTGCTGAAGATTAGCTTGTAATAGATTGTATGCACCATTTAACTACTTGCTTACCTTCATACATCTAAAAACAGAAAAATGTTAATAAACAACACTGCAGAAATACCCGCAGGGTAGCCAGAGCGCCCATTCGTGCCTATGTACAGAGCTGGCCTGGGTGGCTCTGTACCTTGGGATCGCTGTGATTGATCAGTGAGAGACCAATGACAGAGAGGACAGATGTAAACAGTTTAGTATTTACATCTATGAGCTTCCTCTTTCACTATCAACAGAGGAAGTGAATGAGAGAAAAACTAATATGAATGCAACTGTCAAATGCTAGAACTATAGAGAGCAGTAGAGACTCCGACATCTGACTGCTAAATAACAGGGTGGGTCCAAAGCCTCGTACACACGATCGGATTTTCCGACGGGAAATGTCAGTCTGTTGGCGGAAAATCAGACCGTTTGTACGCTTCATCGGACAATTGTCGGATTTTCCGTGGACAAATGTTGGATGGCAGGTTTTAAAATTTTCCGCGGACAAATGTGTGTTGCCGGATTTTCCGAGTATGTGTACACAAGTCCGTCGGACAAAAGTCCAAAGTACAAACACGCATGCTCGGAAGCAAGGACGAGCCAGAAGCGGTCGGTCTTGTAAACTAGCGTTCATAATGTAGAATTAACATTCGTGTCGCGGGAAATTACGAAATCTCGAAATGCAGCGCACAATTCTCTTCTTCTTTAATGGGATAATAATGAAGCTGCTTTGCTGGTGATACTGATGGAGTTATTGCAATGCAAGCACATTTTCAAAGGCTTTATGGGGCATAAAGCATAAATCCCCCCTCCTCCCAATACAAATCTGTGCCCACCATTCCCCCCACCCAACTTATATCCTCTCTCTCCCCATATGCCCCCAGCACAAATCCCCCCCTAAAAAAAAAAAAAAAAAAATCCCCCTACTAGAACAAAATCCTCTACCCCTCAAATTTCCCCTCCAAGCACAACTCCTCCCTACTCCAAATCCCCCTACTAGCACAAATCTCCCCCCCCCCCAAAAAATATATATTTCCCCTCTACCATATTGCTTATATAGCACAACCCCCCCCCCCCCCCCAAAATCCCCCCTCCTTGCACAATTACTCTTCTCCCACCCCCCTCCCATCACAAATACCTCATTTTCTGTGTGTTTTTTTTTTTTGGAAATGGATCCCATATTTAACCACTTTCAGACCGGACCAATTTGCAGCCAAAGGACCAGGCCCCTTTTTGCGATTTGGCACTGCGTCGCTTTAACTGACAATTGCGCGGTCGTGCGATGTGGCTCCCAAACAAAATTGATGTCCTTTTTTTCCCACAGATAGATCTTTCTTTTGGTGGTATTTGATCGCCCCTGCGGTTTTTATTTTTTGCGCTATAAACAAAAAAGAGCGACAATTTTGAAAAAAAAAACGCATTCTTTTTTATTTTTTGCTATAAAAAATATCCCCCAAAAACATTTTTTTTCCTCAGTTTAGGCCGATACGTATTCTTCTACATATTTTTGGTTAAAAAAAATCGCAATTAGCGATTATTGATTGGTTTGTGCAGAAGTTATAGCGTTTACAAGATAGGGGATAGTTTTATAGCATTTTTATTAATAATTTTTTTTATTAGTAATGGCGGCGATCAGCGATTTTTATTGTGACTGCGACATTATGGCGGACACTTCGGACATTTTTGACACATTTTTGGGACCATTGTCATTTATACAGCAATCAGTGCTATTTAAATGCATTGATTCCTGTATAAATGACACTGGCAGTGAAGGGGTTAACCACAAGGGGGCAGTGTAGGGGTTAAGTATGCCTAGGGGTGTGTTTCTTACTGTGGGGGGGGGGCGTGGCTGTCAGCTAGTGAATGCTGATCTCTGCTCCAATCACAGGGAGCAGAGATCGGCGTCACTAGTTGCTAGGCAGAACGGGGAGATGCTGTCTATTTTCGCATCTCCCCATTCTGCCTTCCCGTGAGATGATCGCGGGTGTCCCCGCGGCGATCGAGTCCGCAGGAACCGCGACCGGCCTCACAGGGGTCCCAACCGCCGCGGGGGTCCCGATGGCATGGACGGCATTAAGGAGGGACTTATATATACGCCCTCCTGCCTGTCCGTGCCATTCTGCCGACGTATATCGTCGTGCGCCGGTCGGAAACCGGTTAATATATGTCAGGAAATGCTCCTGATGTTGCTCTTGATGAGGCAGCAACGTCGTCGCAAATTGCGTGAGAGGTCCAGAGTCAGAGCTCGTCGATAGTGGACCCATCCGTTGATGGCACAGCGAATGTCCGTTGGACATTTCACAAACATAGTGGGGGGTTGGGGCTGACTAGACATTGGTATAGCCGCGTTTAGCTGCGTTTTGCGTCTGAAACACGGAAAAGCAAAGTGTCTGAACCCATTTTTTTTGCTTCTGGAAAAACATGGTGAAACGCAACTGCATAAAAACGGGAAAAAAAACGAGACTGTGTACATGGACACATAGGATAACATTGCATGAGTTCAGAGGCAGTTGAAAAAAGTGTCCAACTGCCTCTGAACGCGCGTTGAACAGCGTCTCGTGTGCATGGGGCTTAATAGTTGTTTGCTTTTGGGTTTGAAACTGCTTTACCCGACGTAACCCGGGTACTATTTTCACACAAGTAATTCCTTTATTCCTTCAATCCATTGTCGCTTGTAATTATCTTCATGTATAACAAATGTTCTTAATATAAAGGCTTATGATTCCAGATGTTATCTGCGATTGTAGTCATCCTCTGATGATAAAGAATCTCTACCTCTGGGCTACTATCATACAATGGTCACTTGATGTCTTCCTCGCTAATGCTTTTTACTTTTCTTTAATTAGCTTTCAGACAGATTTCCTCCAGTCTATGTTGCTGTTAATTAGTAACAATATTTTTTGAGTCCTAATTAAAATTGTCACATTATATGCAAAATCGCAGAAATCGGGGGAGATAATGTGTTTGTACAATTAACCATGAGCATCAGCGATCGCTGTAACACTCCAAATTATCACTAACAATATCCTATGTAAGTGTTAGCCGGGAACACTAAAGCCTGTCCTCCTGATATTCAGAAGAGTTCATATCTGTGCGGCTGGGGAACGTGCGCAAAATCAAGTGCTTTCCCGACCCGCAGGGAAAGAGCCTTTGAGCGGAATTCAATATTAATTCTTAATATTCAAAGAGGGGGGGGGGGGAATCATTACGGTGCTTACAGATAATAATGGAAACCGTACAAATATAAAAAAAATTATTTACATTTATTAGAAACACGAGAAAAAAACAAACATTGTAATTCGTTGAGTTTTGTTAAACATCTCCATTATGGTGGTCATGTAAAGTGGGTTCCAGTGAAACAAAGATTTGATATTCGGATGCTATCCTGACATGTTTCGCCTTATGGCTTAATCAGGGGTTATACGAATCAACCAAGGATTACGGAAAAACTATACAAAAATAGAAAATATTACATGAGAAATTACATTAACCACTTCAGCCCCGGACCAATTGGCAGCCAAAGGACCGGGCCCCTTTTTGCGATTCGACACTGCGTCGCTTTAACTGACAATTGCGCGGTCGTGCGACATGGCTCCTAAACAAAATTGGCGTCCTTTTTTTCCCACAAAAAGAGCTTTCTTTTGGTGGTATTTGATCGCCCCTGCGGTTTTTATTTTTTGCGCTATAAACAAAAATAGAGCGACAATTTTGAAAACAATGCAATATTTTTTGCTTTTTGCTATAAAAAATATCCCCAAAAAATATATAAAAAAAACATTTTTTTTCCTCAGTTTAGGCCGATACGTATTCTTCTACATATTTTTGGTAAAAAAAAAATCGCAATTAGTGATTATTGATTGGTTTGCGCAAAAGTTATAGCGTTTACAAAATAGGGGATAGTTTTATAGCATTTTTATTAATATTTTTTTTTTTACTAGTAATGGCGGCGATCAGCGATTTTTATTGTGACTGCGCGACATTATGGCGGACACATCGGACATTTTTGACACATTTTTGGGACCATTGTCATTTATACAGCAATCAGTGCTATTTAAATGCTTTGATTCCTGTATAAATGACACTGGCAGTGAAGGAGTTAACCACTAGGGGGAGGGGAGAGGTTATGGGCTGTGAGGTGTGTGCGTTTTTTTACATTAGGGGGCGGGGCTGACGTCTTACGTCATTGATCGGCTTTCCCGATGACAGGGAACAGCCAATCAATGACAGGCAGAGTAGGAAGCGCGGGGAGAGGTTTGTTTACACAGACCTCTCCCCGTTCTTCAGCTCTGTGACCCGATCGCGGGACACCAGCGGCCATCAGGTCCGCTGGTCCCGCGGCCGTGGTCACGGAGCTCCCGACCGGGTCGCGAGGGCGACCCACGGGCAGGCAATTAAAGGGCCAGGTACAGGTATGTGATTTTGCCTGCCCGTGCCATTCTGCCGCAGTATATCTGCGTGAGGCGGTCGGGAAGCGGTTAAAGTAAACATACATTGCAGAAAGAAAGTGAAAAACATGAATGTACTTACTTTTAACCACTTAAAGTGGAGGTTCACACAAAAATGTAACCTCCGTTTTTCAGAACCCTCCCCCCCTCCGGTGTCACATTTGGCACCTTTCAGGGGGGAGGGGGGTGCAGATACCTAGGTCGGAAATTCCGACCACAAAATCTGTCGTATTTTTTCCAGCAGATTTTGTCCGACACTGGTGTTGCATACACACGGTCGGACAAAGTTGACAGAAAATCCGATTATTCTGAACGTGGTGACGTTCATTGCGTATGACGGGACTACGTAGAGGCTAGTAGCCAATGGCTTTGGTCTCGTAATTTGATCTGAGCATGCGTGGCACTTTGTCCGTCGGAATTCTCTACACACGAACGGAAAAAGTCCGATCGGATTTTGTTGTCGGAAAATTTGAGAGCAGGAAAAAGTCCGATGGAGCCCGGGCGGATTTTCCGACAACATGGTCCGATTGGACATTTTCCGTCGGAATTTCCGACCGTGTGTACGGGGGGCTAAGACAGGTATTTGCACCCACTTCAGGGCACAGACTCCCACGGGAGTCTATGCCTCTTCCCGTCACGCCGCGCTGTCTGCTGGGACACACACGGGTCCCAGAGACAGCACGGACCAATCAGGTTGCGCTGCGCAATTCGCACATGCGCAGTAGGGAACTGTGAAGTGAAGCCGCAAGGCTTCATTTCCTGATTTTCATACCGAAGATGGTGGCGGCAGCATCCGAGGACAAAGAGACGGTTCAACCTCGGGTGCCGACATCGCTGGATCCTGTGACAGGTGAGTGTCATTATTTTCATTAAGTCAGCAGCTGCAGTATTTGTAGTTGCTGACTTTTTAAAAAAAACATTATTTTTTTTCTAGAAAATTACTTAGAACCCCCAAACTTTATAAAAAAAAATTCTAACACCCTAGAGAATAAAACGGCGGTCATTGCAATACTTTCTGTCACATCTTATTTGCGCAGTGGTCTTACAAGCGCACTTTTTTGGATTAAAAAATAAGACAACAGTAAAGTTAGCCCAATTTTTTTTTATATTGTGAAATATACTGTTACGCCGAGTAAATTGATACCCAACATGTCACGCTTCAAAATTGTGCCCGCTCGTGGAATGGTGACAAATTTTTACCCTTAAAAATCTCCATAGGTGACGTTTAAAAAATTCTACAGGTTGCATATTTTAAGTTACAGAGGAGGTCTAGGGCTAGAATCATTTCTCTATCTCTATACCTCACATGTGTGGTTTGATCACTGTCATATGCGGTGCTACTCACGTATGTGTTCACTTCTGCACGCGAGTTTGTCGGGACGGGTAAACAATTTTTTTTTTATTATTTATTTTACCTTTTATTTTTTATTTTTACACAGCTTTTTAAAAAAAAAATTGTCATCTTTATTCCTATTACAAGGAATGTAAACATCCCTTGTAATAGAAAAGAGCATGACAGGACCTCTTAAATATGAGATCTGGGGTCAAAAAGACCTCACATTTAGATAAAAATTTGACTAAAATGCAATAAAAAAAAAAAAAATATTTGTCATTTAAAAAAATAATTTTAAAAAAAAATGGCCCTCTAAGAGCTATGGGCAGAAGTGACATTTTGACGTCGCTTCCGCCCAGCAATTGTATGGAGACGGGTGGGGGCCATCTTCCCCCTCACTTACAAGAAAAACAGAAATGGAAGGCGCACACACCTAGTGCATTATCAAAGATAGAACCCCCTTCCTCAGAGCTAGGCGATATTTAAAATACACCATTTACCGTATATACTCGAGTATAAGCCGACCCGAATATAAGCCGAGGCACCTAATTTTACCACAAAAAACTGGGAAAACTTATTGACTTGAGTATAAGCCTAGGGTGAGAAATACGCATCTACTGTAAGTGGAAAAGAGGGTCAACAATGCCCATTTGCAGCCTCACTGTGCCCATTTGCAGCCATAGTTCCCCCGAACTTCAAACTTGGTAGTTAAGGGTTCCTAAATGCCCCCTAGCTGCAGCCAAAGGGTCCCGAAATGACATTGCTGCAGATGGACACAGTTTACCGAATTTGGGGCCCCGTATCTCAGGGCCACTTGGTGCTAGGAACCCAAAATTGGTATTAGTGGGGGTAGTAGTGCTATATGTGCCCCATTGTTGGTGTCAGTAGGAGGTATAGTGCCCCATTGTTGGTGTCAGTAGGAGGTTTAGTGCCCCATTGTTGGTGTCAGTAGGAGGTATAGTGCCTTGTATCAGTGGGAGGAATAGTGCCCCATTGTTGGTGTCAGTAGGAGGTATAGTGCCTTGTATCAGTGGGAGGAATAGTGCCCCATTGTTGGTGTCAGTAGGAGGTATAGTGCCCCATTGTTGGTGTCAGTAGGAGGTTTAGTGCCCCATTGTTGGTGTCAGTAGGAGGTATAGTGCCTTGTATCAGTGGGAGGAATAGTGCCCCATTGTTGGTGTCAGTAGGAGGTATAGTGCCTTGTATCAGTGGGAGGAATAGTGCCCCATTGTTGGTGTCAGTAGGATGGGTCACTATACCTCCTACTGACACCAACAATGGGGCACTATACGTGCCCCATTGTTGGTGTCAGTAGGAGGTATAGTCCCCTATTGTTGGTGTCAGTAGGAGGTAGAGTGCCTCATTGTTGGTGTCAGTAGGAGGCATAGTGCCCCATTGTTGGTGTCAGTAGGAGGTTTAGTGCCCCATTGTTGGTGTCAGTAGGAGGTATAGTGCCTTGTATCAGTGGGAGGAATAGTGCCCCATTGCTGGTGTCAGTAGGAGGTATAGTGCCCCATTGTTGGTGTCAGTAGGAGGTATAGTGCCCCATTGTTGGTGTCAGTAGGAGGTATAGTGCCTTGTATCAGTGGGAGGAATAGTGCCCCATTGTTGGTGTCAGTAGGAGGTATAGTGCCCCATTGTTGGTGTCAGTAGGAGGTTTAGTGCCCCATTGTTGGTGTCAGTAGGAGGTATAGTGCCTTGTATCAGTGGGAGGAATAGTGCCCCATTGTTGGTGTCAGTAGGAGGTATAGTGCCTTGTATCAGTGGGAGGAATAGTGCCCCATTGTTGGTGTCAGTAGGATGGGTCACTATACCTCCTACTGACACCAACAATGGGGCACTATACGTGCCCTATTGTTGGTGTCAGTAGGAGGTATAGTCCCCTATTGTTGGTGTCAGTAGGAGGTAGAGTGCCTCATTGTTGGTGTCAGTAGGAGGCATAGTGCCCCATTGTTGGTGTCAGTAGGAGGTTTAGTGCCCCATTGTTGGTGTCAGTAGGAGGTATAGTGCCTTGTATCAGTGGGAGGAATAGTGCCCCATTGCTGGTGTCAGTAGGAGGTATAGTGCCCCATTGTTGGTGTCAGTAGGAGGTATAGTGCCCCATTGTTGGTGTCAGTAGGAGGTATAGTGCCTTGTATCAGTGGGAGGAATAGTGCCCCATTGTTGGTGTCAGTAGGAGGTATAGTGCCCCATTGTTGGTGTCAGTAGGAGGTTTAGTGCCCCATTGTTGGTGTCAGTAGGAGGTATAGTGCCTTGTATCAGTGGGAGGAATAGTGCCCCATTGTTGGTGTCAGTAGGAGGTATAGTGCCTTGTATCAGTGGGAGGAATAGTGCCCCATTGTTGGTGTCAGTAGGATGGGTCACTATACCTCCTACTGACACCAACAATGGGGCACTATACGTGCCCCATTGTTGGTGTCAGTAGGAGGTATAGTCCCCTATTGTTGGTGTCAGTAGGAGGTAGAGTGCCTCATTGTTGGTGTCAGTAGGAGGCATAGTGCCCCATTGTTGGTGTCAGTAGGAGGTGTAGTGCCCCATTGTTGGTGTCAGTAGGAGGTATAGTGCCTTGTATCAGTGGGAGGAATAGTGCCCCATTGCTGGTGTCAGTAGGAGGTATAGTGCCCCATTGTTGGTGTCAGTAGGAGGTATAGTGCCCCATTGTTGGTGTCAGTAGGAGGTATAGTGCCTTGTATCAGTGGGAGGAATAGTGCCCCATTGTTGGTGTCAGTAGGAGGTATAGTGCCCCATTGTTGGTGTCAGTAGGAGGTTTAGTGCCCCATTGTTGGTGTCAGTAGGAGGTATAGTGCCTTGTATCAGTGGGAGGAATAGTGCCCCATTGTTGGTGTCAGTAGGAGGTATAGTGCCTTGTATCAGTGGGAGGAATAGTGCCCCATTGTTGGTGTCAGTAGGATGGGTCACTATACCTCCTACTGACACCAACAATGGGGCACTATACGTGCCCCATTGTTGGTGTCAGTAGGAGGTATAGTCCCCTATTGTTGGTGTCAGTAGGAGGTAGAGTGCCTCATTGTTGGTGTCAGTAGGAGGCATAGTGCTCCATTGTTGGTGTCAGTAGGAGGTATAGTGCCTTGTATCAGTGGGAGGAATAGTGCCCCATTGTTGGTGTCAGTAGGAGGTATAGTGCCCCATTGTTGGTGTCAGTAGGAGGTTTAGTGCCCCATTGTTGGTGTCAGTAGGAGGTATAGTGGCTTGTATCAGTGGGAGGAATAGTGCCCCATTGTTGGTGTCAGTAGGAGGTATAGTGCCTTGTATCAGTGGGAGGAATAGTGCCCCATTGTTGGTGTCAGTAGGATGGGTCACTATACCTCCTACTGACACCAACAATGGGGCACTATACGTGCCCCATTGTTGGTGTCAGTAGGAGGTATAGTCCCCTATTGTTGGTGTCAGTAGGAGGTAGAGTGCCTCATTGTTGGTGTCAGTAGGAGGCATAGTGCCCCATTGTTGGTGTCAGTAGGAGGTTTAGTGCCCCATTGTTGGTGTCAGTAGGAGGTATAGTGCCTTGTATCAGTGGGAGGAATAGTGCCCCATTGCTGGTGTCAGTAGGAGGTATAGTGCCCCATTGTTGGTGTCAGTAGGAGGTATAGTGCCCCATTGTTGGTGTCAGTAGGAGGTTTAGTGCCCCATTGTTGGTGTCAGTAGGAGGTATAGTGCCTTGTATCAGTGGGAGGAATAGTGCCCCATTGTTGGTGTCAGTAGGAGGTATAGTGCCCCATTGTTGGTGTCAGTAGGAGGTTTAGTGCCCCATTGTTGGTGTCAGTAGGAGGTATAGTGCCTTGTATCAGTGGGAGGAATAGTGCCCCATTGTTGGTGTCAGTAGGAGGTATAGTGCCTTGTATCAGTGGGAGGTATAGTGCTCCATTGTTGGTGTCAGGAGGTATAGTGTCCCATTGTTGGTGTCAGTAGGAGGTATAGTGCCTCATTGTTGGTGTCAGTAGGAGGTATAGTACCCCATTGTTGGTGTCAGTAGGAGGTTTAGTGCCCCATTGTTGGTGTCAGTAGGAGGTTTAGTGCCCCATTGTTGGTGTCAGTAGAAGGTTTAGTGCCCCATTGTTGGTGTCAGTAGGAGGTTTAGTGCCCCATTGTTGGTGTCAGTAGGAGGTTTAGTGCCCCATTGTTGGTGTCAGTAGGAGGGATAGTGCCTTGTATCAGTGGGAGGAATGGTGCCTTGTATCAGTAGGAGGTATAGTGCCTTGTATCAGTGGGAGGAATAGTGCCCCATTGTTGGTGTTAGTAGGAGGTATAGTGCCTTGTATCAGTGGGAGGTATAGTGCCCCATTGTTGGTGTCAGTATGACGTATAGTGCCTTGTATCAGTGGGAGGAATAGTGCCCCATTGTTGGTGTCAGTAGGAGGTATAGTGCCTTGTATCAGTGGGAGGAATAGTGCCCCATTGTTGGTGTCAGTAGGAGGTATAGCGCCCCATTGTTGGTGTCAGTATGACGTATAGTGCCTTGTATCAGTGGGAGGAATAGTGCCCCATTGTTGGTGTCAGTAGGAGGTATAGTGCCCCAAGGGCTGGATAAAGGCAAGCAAAGGGCCACATCCGGCCCGTGGGCCACAGTTCGGAGACCCCTGCTCTAGCTGACATACAGAATGTGTATTTATCTGTTTGCCTGGAGCTGACGTGTAATGAAAGGACCACATGAAGCCAGACTTCCCTGAATGTGACGATCACCGTATGGTCGCTCGGTATGTTTGCCCCGGCGGACCATCACACTGTTGCCTGCAGCTTTCAAAAGTCAGATGAGCGTCTGTGTCTTGTAGCAGCTGTTAGAGGGAGCCCTTCGCCCTCCTCCATATACACTATACATCCAAAGACATACAAAGAACATTTCTTTGGGGCTCTAAAGATAAGGAGTCACCCAAAGTCACAATCAGATTTAAATTTTTTCAAAGTATAAAGTTGACGCAGCCTTTTAATTGGTTGCTATTGGCAATGTCAGTGCGTTTGTTTGTTCCAGTTTTCGGAAAATGCCCCCCCGATGACTGTGAGCGCAGAGCGTCTGCTACAAAACTCGGTCTGGAATTAATAAAGCCACATGGCTAAAAATCCCATTACTATGCAAATAAAACAAGCTGGGGATTTCTAATGACCACCCTGCATATTTGATGGCGGAATTTTGCATATTTACTAAATAGTTAGTGCTGTAATGTTCCTGGTGATGTAATTTATGTCTGGCTTGTACAGCTTAGTAGGGGAACGTTTGTGCTTTTGAATTAGGCAGAAGTTTAAATATTTTCGGCTTTCTATTTTATCAAACAAACCTTCTGCAAAAAAAATAAAAATAATAATAATATTCTGATATCTGTGCGGCTAATACTTTTGCAGAAGGGAAATGAACCCCTTTACAATGGCGTATCGCGTATGTGCGGCAGCAGGGCGAATGCATAGCTCCCAACTGTCCCTGATTTCGAGGGACTGTCCCTGATTTGGGGCAATGTCCCTCTGTCCCTCTTTCCCCTCATTTGTCCCTCATTTTGGTCTGATCCATATAGTTGTATAAAAAATGCACTTTTTATCTTTCAAAAACTGTTTCCCAGTGCTAAACCTTTCATCCAAACTCTAAATTGCTGCATTTGTACATTTTAAAAGCCAATATAAAGGAATAGTAGTGGTAATTCTCCTTTTTTTGTTAATTCTCCTTTAAGGGGGTGTGGCAGGGGGGCGTGTCCTATGCCTACATACGTTTGTTAGTAGGTGTCCCTCATTCCCATCTCAAAATGTTGGGAGGTATGCGGATGGGCCTTTATAGGCGTTTTAGCGCTAACAATAGCGCCTGTAAAGCACGTGAAAAGCGCCTCTCAAGCCTCCCCAGTGTGAAAGCCTGAGTGTGAAAGGCCCTGCGGCCCCCCCACCCCAAAGCACCTTGTCCCCATGTTGATGAGGACAAGGGCCTCTTCCCGACAACCCTGGCCGTTGGTTGTCAAGGTCTGCGGGCGGGGGGCTTATCGTAATCCGGGAGCCCCCTTTAATAAGGGGGCCCCCAGATCCCGGCCCCCGACCCTATGTGAATGAGTATGGGGTACGATGTACCCCTACCCATTCACCTAAGGAAAAAAGTGTAAATAAAAAAAAAACGACACAATTTTTAAAAATATTTTATTGCACAGCTCCGGGGGTCTTCTTCCGTCTTGGGGGGTCTTCTCGCCGGACTCCTCCGATATCTTCTGCTCTTTCACGAGCGGAGGAGCCCGGCTTTCTCCATCGTCGTCGTCGTCTGGGTCTTGTCCCGCTCTTCTGTTCTTGTCGCCTTCTTCTTCCGCTCGTGAAAGAGCTAGGTAAAAGAGCAGAAGAGAGAGGAGGAGTCTGGCGAGAAGACCCCCCAAGACGGAAGAAGAGCTGTGCAATAAAATATTTTTAAAAATGGTGTCGTTTTTTTATTTACACTTTTACACCTTAGGTGAATGGGTAGGGGTACATCGTACCCCATACTCATTCACATAGGGTGGGGGGCCGGGATCTGGGGGCCCCCTTATTAAAGGGGGCTCCCGGATTCCGATAAGCCCCCGCCCGCAGACCCCGACAACCAACGGCCAGGGTTGTCGGGAAGAGGCCCTTGTCCTCATCAACATGGGGACAAGGTGCTTTGGGGTGGGGGGCCGCAGGGCCCCCCTTTCCCCAGGGCACCCCCATGTTGAGGGCATGTGGCCTGGTACAGCTCAGGAGGGGGCGGGGGGCGCTCGCTCGTCCCCCACCCCCTTTCCTGACTGGCCGGGCTGCGTGCTCGGTTAAGGGTCTGAGATGGATTTGGGGGGGGCCCCCACGCCGTTTTTTTGGCATAGGGATTCCCCTTTAAATCCATACCAGGTGGATTTACTGCATTCACTGCCTTTGCTAGTCCCGTCTACCTGGAGTCACGGTCTAAATGAACTGACTTTCCGATCGTGTGTTGGCAAGCCCGTTCCTTTCAAAAGTCCCGCGGACTTTTGCCAAAACGCCGGCGGATTGTCCGCCAGAAAAGTCCGGGCATGCGTGGGCAAGTCCACAAGCTCGGAAAGTCCGGCGGACCTCAGCTGGACAGTCTGGCGGTTTGTCTGCTGGACTAGGTCCGGCGGACAATCCCACCGGAAAGTCCGAGCGTGTGTACACCGCATTACTCTCAGCTTCTTTAGCAAGGCAGTGGTCACCTTGGAGGTGTGTTTGGGGTCGTTATTATGTTGGAATACTGCCCTGCGGCCCAGTCTCTGAAGGGAGGGGATCATGTTCTGCTTCAGTATGTCACAGTACATGTTGGCATTCATGGTTCCCTCAATGAACTGTAGCTCCCCAGTGCCGGCAGCACTCATGCAGCCCCAGACCATGACACTCCCACCACCATGGCTGACTGTAGGCAAGACACACTTGTCTTTGTACTCCCCACCTGGTTGCCGTCACACACGCTTGACACCATCTGAACCAAATAAGTTTATCTTGTTCTCATCAGACCACAGGACATGGTTCCAGTAATCCATGTTCTTAGTCTGATTGTCTTCAGCAAACTGTTTGTGGGCTTTCTTGTGCATCATCTTTAGAAGAGGCTTCCTTCTGGGATGACAGCCATGCAGACCAATTTGATGCAGTGTGCGGGGTATGGTCTGAGCACTGACAGGCTGACCCTCCCACCCCTTCAACCTCTCCAGCAAAGCTGACAGCACTCATACGTCTATTTACCAAAGACCTCCACTGAGTACGTGCACTTATCTTCTTTGGTCGACCATGGTGAGGCCTGTTCTGAGTGGAACCTGTCCTGTTAAACTGCTGTATGGTCTTGGCCACTATGCTGCAGCTCAGTTTCAGGGTCTTGGCAAACTTCTTATAGCCTAGGCCATCTTTATGTAGAGCAACAATCCTTTTTTTTCAGATCCTCAGAGAGTTCTTTGCCATGAGGTGCCATGTTGAACTTCCAGTGACCAGTATGAGAGAGTGAGAGCGATAACACCAAATTTAACACACCTGCTCCCCCTTCACACCTGAGACCTTGTAACACTAACGAGTCACATGACACCAGGGAGGCAAAATGGCTAATTGGGCACAATTTGGACATTTTCACTTAGGGGTGTACTCCCTTTTGTTGCCAGCGGTTTAGACATTAATGGCTGCGTGTTGAGTTATTTTGAGGGGACAGCAAATTTACACTGTTATACAATCTGTACACTCACTACTTTACATTTATTTATTTATTTATTACAGGATTTATATAGCGCCAACAGTTTACGCAGCGCTTTACAATATACATTGTAGCAAAGTGTCATTTCTTCAGTGTTGTCACATGAAGAGATTGAATAAAATATTTACAAAAAATGTGAGGGGTATACTGTGTATATATATATATATATATATATATATATATATATATATATATATATATATATATTGTAAACTTTGGGGATAATAGCTCCACGGGATTAAGTGCATAAACGGTTTAAACTTGAACCAAAAGACATTTATTTATAAGAAAATCAAAAATAAGGCTTCCTTCAGCACACAGGTCAAAAATACAAAACAAAGTTTGCTTATCTTCAGCACAAAACAAAATCAAGGAAAAAGCACATACAGTTTTCGTAGCTGGGTCTTTACCCCAGAGTTTAAAGTCCTTGCTGAATCTTTAGCAGCCTCCAAACAGCAACACAGCTCATCAGACAGGTGTAATCACCTACTCCTCCTCACCACCAACTCTCCACTATTTCCTGTCTCTTTATGAGCTGTTTCCTTGGAGTCCCTTAACCCCCTGTGTGCTGAATCCCTGTGGTCAGGGAGGGAGGCTCTTTCCCACCCGAATATCACTTCAGAGCCTCCCAAATTCCAGGTCCCAAATAACTCTCTATTAATATAGAGAGGACTGCAAGTCAGTCCTCTCCTGCTTGGCTAATCCCGGAATCCCTCACCCATTTTGGGTGACCCCCTGAACAATACTGCGATTCCCTTAAAGGGACCACAACCCAAATACTGGTGCTATATAGCACCCGTCCAGGACCCAACCTTGGCGTCCTGTACAATATATATATATATATATATATATATATATATATATATATATATATATATATATATATACATATATATATATATATATATATATAGATATATATATATAGATATATGTGTATGTTTGTCTGGGTATTCTAATAAATTTTCTAGCAAAAAATACTGATTTTAACTTGCAAAATGTCAGAAAGAGGCCTGGTCTTCAAGTGGATATGAAAGGTGAGGTTGTGATGAGTAAACCCAACATGTATGAGTATACCCAACGTGTCAAGCTTTAAAATTGGGTCTTATTCTTAGAAAATAACATCTGCCTTTCCATGGTGATTGCATTATGGATTACGGCTTGAGTGCTAGCTGTGGGGATATAAATGTTGTGGTGTTCTCCTGATGCACCTTAGAACTGAAGAAGGATTGGATAAGCTAAAAAAAAAGTCTTCTCCATTACAGAACAAGTCTAGTTTAACATGACCAGTACTGCTAGGTATAGGATGACCTGGCTTAAAGAGGACTTTCACTGACATGCTACAAAACACAAAAGATACTTGATATTCCTTTCAGTAAGATTCATAAGTATTTCTGCTGATGTTAGAGGCACCGCTGAGCAGTGGTTGGTAAATGGCATGTATACTGCCTCACTTGCTAGACTTCATGAGAAGGAATGGATTTGGTCCATCACCCACAAAGAGGTACAGGTTAATGTACCTGGAGACACTGTAAAGAGAGTACTGACAGGATTGGTAAGTGTGACAATGAAAAGTACAATCAATTACTGAATGTTACTGTAAATGATGATTTGGTTGCCAAGGGTAACCAAAAAAAGGATTGATGAACCTCAAAGACTGGCTAGGATGGTGAAAGCTGGTACAAGTAAGGAGAAAGGTCATTCCTTGTCATTTCCTTTGTTGACCTTAAACAAGGACCTAGTCAAGAAAATAACCAACGTAGCCCACGCAGTACCAAAGGGCCACATGTGGCTCTCAAGCCACAGGATGGGCAATGGGGGTCTACAGTAGACATGGGAGCCGTCAAAAAATTTGTTTAGTTTCGTTCCGTTTCGTATAAATAAAAAAATTCGTAATTCGTGTACGAAATTTTATTCGGATTCGTACGAAATACGAATTTCGTATGAATCGTTAATATTGTTACTAATCGTTACGAATCGTTACGAATATCGACACTCTACGAATAATAACGAATCATCCGAAAACGTATTAACGTTACATAACACAAGTCTATAATGTCTATTGTTCACCAATCACTCAGAGGAAGTACGAAATCCGAAATTTCGTTTACGAATACGAAATTTCGTATTTCGTACTTCCTCTGAGTGATTGGTGAACAATAGACAATAGACTTATGTGTTATGTAATGTTAATACGTTTTTGGATAATTCGTTATTATTCGTAGAGTGTCGATATTCGTTATACTGAATCTCAAATTCATTCGAATCATTCGTTATATCCGCTATAATTTCTTTCATATTAGTTGAAATTCATCATTTGGTAGTTTGGATTCGGATAATTTGGATCCGAAATTCGTAAACGAAATTTCGTATTTCGTACAGAATTCGTATTCGTAAAAATTCGTAATTCGGATTCGTACGAATGTACAAATTTCGAAAAATCCGTACGAATTTCCGATTTGTACGAAACTAATCGCACATGTCTAGTCTACAGCGATCAGTAAAAATATTAACGAATCAGCTACATGAGTGCTACATTTACTACAGCTACCATCACTGGTACTGGTCTTCATCCTAGACCTCCAACCTCACATATTATTATTCCAAAATATTAGTCATTTAAGATAAATGTTTCATTTCCTTCCAAACTGTGTTCTGAAATATGTCTGGATTGTATTTTCCTGCTTTTCATTTTGTTCTTCCTAAATGCTGTTCACTAGTGAGATAAGGGTGATTTAAGCTGCTTTCCTGAGGATTTATGTGGATTTAATAGACTTGTGCGGGCAGTTTCACTTCAAAATCCCCGGCTGCATCAGATAGGACTCGGCAGAAGATCCCAATGAAGGATTAAATGGCGTGCTACTAAACTCAATATTTTTTTTTATCATCTGCACGTTTTAGGTTTTTATAACTGCAAAGTGAAATGCCAGCTTTTTAATTAAGCAGCCTCTTATCGCACGCCATTGGTTTGCTGGGATAAAAACTGATTAAAGTGAAATTATGATAAAAGGAAAGGATGCGCCTGTGATATTAGGTCAAGGGTAATACTTGTATTGATGCTGTGTGCCGCGGTAGTGCTGCAGAGCCTTACTGAGCACAGAATTGATATTCCAAACTTTGTATGTCTTCCCTTTGTCCCTGTCATTGCCGTATCAAGCTATTCCCATATATATAGGTTGCAGAAATGCTGAACTTTTAAAGCTTGGAGCACCATCAAGTACCATCATCATAGATCTGCCTTCATACATAAATACGTGACAGTTTTAGATCCTGCCACTGTGTGGAGCTTAGGGTTTCTTAGGGCAACTATGGAGCTGCCCTAGTGGGCAAGAATACCACTTTGACCTGTGGAAGATTTACCCCCCTTCATGACCAGGCAATTTTTGTTGCAAAGTTGTTCCTGGAAATCTCGCGAGAACATCTTGTTGTGATGGATCCGGAGGTCGTCCAGGACAGCTCCAAGTTTGCTTTGGTGGAATGGAACCATACAGTGAGAGTGTGTGGGTGCAGTCCTTCAACATTAAGTGTGGTTAAAACGGATTAAGGGGTTAAATCAGCCTGTAAAAGCTGAAAGGACAAAGGTGGATGTGTCTAAAGCGCTACAGCGCTACCAGAACCAGCTGGTAAAAATGGGGAATTGCAATCTGTCGTAAATGAAAATCTGTTGTCGCAGCATGATGTGAATAAAAATGACAAATGCAATGTACCTGCTGCTGAGTCCCAGGTTTCGTTGGTGTCTCCTTGGGCAGGTGAAGCGGTGTTGTGGAGCACCCAAGATGGAAACACAATGGACTGGGGCAGTTGGGCCAAAAAGTTGATAGCAATACTGGACAAGGCTATTGTGGGTAGCAATTAGCGGCTGTGCCTAATGGAGGGGCTGCAGAACAGCCGGTAGTCGAGGGTGCCTTGGCCCCTGCAGGGATTAATGCCCTCCAGACAGAAGGACTGGATAAGGGCGCATGCATAGCAGGGGACTTGTCTGCAGCCGACAGATGGATAACATAGTACGTCAGATTGGTAGTGTAACTGATTATGACTTTCCCTGGCTCACTGATGCTGAACTAGATTTTATATATATATATATATATATATATATATATATATATATATATTTGAGTGGAGTTATTTATTTGGATTGTTTTAATAAAAGGCTGTTATGGCCATTTTACTCCAAAAAGTAAAGGTGTGGTCTCATCATTTGAGGTGGGTAAGGAATGGGGTTGGAGTATAAGGGCTCTTTCACACGGACGGACCGTATGTCCGTTTTTCATCCATCCGTTTTCGGATGAAAAACGGACATACATGTATCCCTATGGGATAGCGGGTGTCAGCGGATGAGCATCCGCTGACACCCTAAGGGCTCTTTCACACGTGGGCGGTGCGGGCGTCGGCGGTAAAGCAGCGCTATATTTAGCGCTGCTTTACCGTAGTTTTAGCGGCGCTATTCGGACGCTAGCGGGGCGGTTTTAACCCCCGCTAGCGGCCAAAAAAGAGTTAAAACATATTCCCCACAGCACCACAAACATGCTTCAGAGGCTGTGATTCCCCTGGTTCATACATCCATATATTCTGGGACTGTAATAAGACCACACATATATGGAAACAGTTAGAAAGGTTCGCCTCTATAATATCAAATAACAACATTGTCCTAACCCCACACTGCTGTCTCTTATTTGCACCTGTCATAGGCCTCTCTACACACAACACCAGATTAGTACATACAATCTGTGTTGCAATTCACTGGTTAATTGCATATCATTGGAAATCCCAATCAATTCCTTTAGAACATCTGAAAACCAGAATTAAAAACATCAATCTCATGGAAAAGATATTTCACACACTTCAGAACACTATTCATGTATATAATAAAAAATGGGATCCTTGGTTTCAACACTCCTTATCATTTTTTAATCCAATCTGAGAATGTCTACACACAAAGCGTCAGTCTACCCTTTATATTGTACTATAGACCATAATCAAAACTTTTGTACCACAACTAGATATTCATACCTAATTATTTGTATCATACAATGTTACATATGTAAAACGTTTTATTACTGTTAAAGTTTCAACATATTTTTGTACTCTTTTTGTACCATTTTTAGCACCCAATAAAAAAGTTTGTAAACAAAAAAAAACCGCCCGCAAATCGCCGCTGCGGTATAGCCGCGCTGCCCCATTGATTTCAATGGGTAGGAGCGGTTTAGGAGCTACTTCACCGCTCCAAATATGCTGCTAGCAGGACTTTTTTTACCGTCCTGCTAGCGCACCGCTCCAGTGTGAAAGCCCTCCGGCTTTCACACTGCAGTGAAAGGACCCGCTTTTTTCAGGCGCTATACAGGCGCTATTTTTAGTGCTGTAGCGCCTGAAAAACGCCTCAGTGTGAAAGGGGCCTTAGGGTATAACAGCGATAATAATAAGGGGACATTTGATCTACACTGGTCATGACTTGCATTGACTCACTAAAGCTGACACAATCGCCAATGTCACAATATATAAAGAACAACCTGGAAATAAGAGTGTAACATGGGATATATGGCATGAAAATAGAAGGGAAAGAAAAAGGAGAGGAAAGGAAAATGGGAGGAAAGGAAAAGAGAGAGGAAAAAAAAGTGATTGAAAGGAGAGGAAAAGAAGAAAAAGGAAAGGAGAGGAAAAAAGGAGAAAAAGGAAAGGAGAGGAAAAAAGGAGAAAAAGGAAAGGAGAGGAAAAAAGGAGAAAAAAGAAAGGAGAGGAAAGGGAGAAAAAGGAAAGGAGAGGAAAAGGAGAAAAATGAATGGAGAGGAAAAGGAGAAAAAGGAATCGAGATGAAAAATTAGAAAAAGGAGAGGAAAAGGGAAAGGAGAGGAAAAAATTAGGAAAAGGGAAAGGAGAGGAAAAATTTGGAAAAGGGAAAGGAAAGGAGAGGAAAAGGAGAAAAGGGAAAGGAGGAAAAAGGGGGAAAAGGAAAGGAGAGGAAAAGTAGAAAAAGGAGAGGAAAATAAAAAGGAGAAAAGGGAAAGGAGAGGAAAATTTAGGAAAAGGAGAAAAGGGAAAGGAAAGGGGAGGAAAAGAAGAAAAAGGAAAGTAAATGAGAGGAAAAGAAGAAAAAGTAGATGAAAAAGAGACAAGGAAATTAAAGTATAAAAAATGTATGGAAAGAGAAAGGAAAAGGAGCAAAAGGAAAAGGAAAGATGGGAAAAGGACAAAAGGGAAAGGAAAGGAGAGGAAAAGAAGGAGGAGAGGAAAAAGAGAAAAAAAGAAAAGGAAAGGAAAAGAAGAACAATTAAACTAAAGGAGAAGATGGGAAAAGGAGAAAAAGGAAAGGAGAGGAAAAGGAGAAAAAAGAAAGGAGAGGAAAGGGAGAAAAAAAGAAGAGGAGAGGAGAGGAAAAGGAAAAGGAGAAAGGGAAGAGGAGAGGATAAGGAAAAGAAGAAACATGAGAGGAGGAGAAAAAGAAAAGCAAAGGAAAGGAGAAAAAGGAAAGAAAAGGAGAAAAGGGAAAGGAGAGGAAAATTTAGGAAAAGGAGAAAAGGGAAAGGAATGAGAGGAAAAGAAGAAAAAGAAGATGAAAAAGAGACAAGAAAATTTAAGTAGAAAAAAGGATTTGAAAGAGAAAGGAAAAGGGAAAGGAAAGATGGGAAAAGGACAAAAGGGAAAGGAAAGGAGAGGAAAAGAAAGAGGAGAGGAAAGGCAAGAAAAGGAAAGGCAATAAAAGGAAAGGAAAAGAAGGACAATTAAACTAAAGGAGAAGATGGGAAAAGGAGAAAAAGCAAAGGAGAGGAAAAGGAGAAAAAAAGAAAGGAGAGGAAAGGGAGAAAAAAGTAGAGGAGAGGAGAGGAAAAGGAGAAAAAGGAGAGGAGAGGATAAGAAAAAGAAGAAACATGAGAGGAGGAGAAAAAGAAAAGCAAAGGAAAGGAGAAAAAGGAAAGAAAAGGAAAAGGAGAAAAGGGAAAGGAAATGAAAAGGAGAAAAAGGAAAGTAAAAGGAAAAGGAGAAAAAGGAAAGGAAAAGGAAAGGAAGTCTATCTGGTGATGTGTTCTGTGTACAGTGACATTAGAGTGAGCACATGACTCAGATTTTTTATTTTTTTTTGCTTGGCTTCTATGACCTTTTGCTTTCCTTTATAACAGAACCAGCAAGAGTTAACATGTCTTCTTTTACTTTCCTAGTTCCCATTCAGGCTCAGATGGAGATCAATCGCTGCTCGGGGCAAGGCGGCTTTTCAAGTGAACAAAGAGAAACAAGACTTGTTATTGCAGTTTCAGGTTCAAGCTGAAAGATTAGCATGTATGCCTAGAGGAAGATATTACATCTGGTTTGTATAAGTGTATGCAGGGCACATGCCATCTCTCCCCGGGGATCCGTGATGCAATTTGTTATAAAAATGCAAATGATTTGATTTACAACTAATGCAATAAACCCTGCGCTATCTTCCATCTACACAGCGATGAGAAAAATTGATTTGTGCGAAAGGTAACCATTGGTAATTATTTCCAATAAATCTATCTTTTAACAATGTTAATTAAATATATGGCAGTTTTGACCAGTGCCCCACATTTGGTTGACTTTTCTAAGAGAGCTTTCGTCATTCCATCTCTGACAGTAATTATATCAGGACCCACACAGGCCATAGGTTAATTGAAACGCTATTGTTTCTCTGAGTAATACACTACATTAAATAATCAATTAAAAAAAAAAAAAAAAAAAAAAAAAGCTTGGAAAGGTTTCTCTTTGAGTTGCAGTAGAAGATTTGTGTTACTTAAAGTGCACCTGTCACATAAAGTATTATTCACAGTTTGATGGAGCACATTAAAAAAAATGATCTGTTCTTTTTATATATAACTTCTGTTTACAGAGTAACCAGCAATGGATAACTGGTGTTTTTGGAATCTTTTTAAACTAAAAATCTTGCTAAACAGCTAAGTATACACTTGACCTGCATATATATGGACTGATCATCCATATTTTTTTTATTGTATTTAAAAAAAAAAATCCGTAGATTAGCCATTAGAGGGAGCTCTGTATGTAAGGTTTCACAGTGGCTGTAGAGCTAAAACAGAGGGCAATGAGAGGACACGGGCTGCCAGAAAGGTGAGTATAACTACTTTTATTGCCGGGACCTTAAATCTGAGTTTTAGTCTAACCAGACAGGGTCCCTTTAAGCCAGTAGCTGCTTTTGTAAGGACTGACTCTTTAAGAAAGTTTAAGGGAGAATTATCTTTTCTTATGCACAAATGACTTCCTGTCAAGTAATTCCAAGTACAAATAGTGAGAAATACTGTAAAGGAATAATGAAAAATGTCAATTTTTAAGCCTCATTTAGCATAGAACGGCAGGTAACATAGAAACCCAGGCGGTACAGCAGTTACATAAATGTCAGATATGTCATTTTCTGTGCAGGTGTGAGTTTTTACATTATTGTGTGAATTATAGCTAGTATTTTGTCCATTTAAAGTTGCATTTTTGTATTAAGTTTCAGATCCTTTAAAGCTGAACTCCAGTCTTGCACAGGTCAGGTGTACCGGCTCCTCTCCTGTTCTGCAATTGCTTACTCTGATTTCACTGCACACTGTGAGCTTCTTGCAATGTGCCTTAGAAAACTGCAGCAAATTCAGCTAAAGCCGCCTCATTTGATATCTGGGGAATGTCCAGTGCCATCTAACCCTTTCTTTTCCAGCCTTACTGTTTCTGACCCGCCTCTTTTTATTAACCACTTGACCTCCGGAAGATTTACCCCCCTTCATGAACAGGCCATTTTTTGCGAAACGGCACTGTGTTATTTTAACTGACAATTGCGCCTTCGTGCGACGTTGTACCCAAATAAAATTGATGTGCTTCCCCCACAAATAGACCTTACTTTTGGTGGTATTTGATCGCGGTTTAATAAAAAAATTAAAAAAATTAAAAAAAGGACAGACAACTAAAAGAAAAAAAAAAGAAACAATATTCTTTACTTTCTGCTATAAAACATATCCAATTAAAAAAAAAAAAAAGTAAAAAAACATATTTCTTCATAAATTTAGGCCAATATGTATACTGCTACATATTTTTGGTACAAAACAAATCCCAATAAGTGTATTTTGATTGGTTTGTGTGAAAGTTATAGTATCTACAAACTATGGAATATATTTATGAAATGTAAAAATATTTTTTACATTTTTTTTACTAGTAACGTGGTTAATTAGCCACTGCGATATTGTGGCAGACAAACCGTACACAAACTGACACTTTTGACACTTTTTTGAGGACCAGTGACACTAATACAGTGATCGGTGCTAATAATAGGCACTGTCACTGTACTAATGCCACTGGCAGGGAAGGGGTTTAACATGAGGGATGATCAAAGGGTTAAATCATAGCTCCCAACTGTCCCTGGTTTAGAGGGACTGTCCCTCATTCAGGGCAAAGTCCCTCTGTCCATCTTTCCTCTTCATTTGTCCCTCATTTTGATCTGATCTATATAGTTGTATTAAAAAAAATGCACTACCTAACTAACTGTTTCCCAGAGATAAACCTTTCATCCGTTTTCTAAATTGCTGCATTTGTAAATTCCAAAAGCCAATATAAAGAAATAGCAGTGGGTTTATGCAATCTTTTTTATTGTATAATTCTCCTTTAAGGGGGGCATGGCAGGTAGGGTTGCCACCTTCTCTTCAAGCCAAACCCGGACACTTTGGCAGCTCACAGCAAAGTTAAGAGGGAATGCTGTGGTGTAAATGGGAACTCTGATGTAAGGGGGTTTCTGCTCACTAAACCTCCCACTCATATCAGCGTTCTCAGCATTTCCCCTTAAATTAGGGTTCCCACATACCCCCTTTAATTTAGAGTCCACAGGGCACCCCTTACATCTGAGTCCCTCTTGCTTTAGTGTATTGACTCGCTCGGAAGCAGGAGAGAGAAGGGAGGGAGGGGGGAGACTTCAGTCATAGACATCGGATGGTGAGCTTATTCACCCAAGGATGGAGGCTCAGGCATTGACACCTTTCATTTACGATGTATCTGCCAGTTCGTGAACTTCAGATTTCCAGCCCACACATCCTTTTCCTAAGGACCAGAGGAATTGGATTGTGGGGATTGGAGTGTGGGTGGGCAGACAGAGGGAGATAGGGGTGGGAGAAGGAGGAGCAGATCAAGCCCTCTCTCCTCTCCTGTCCATGTATGGGAATGGGTCAAATGCGCACCCCTCAAATGCGCAGTTGTGGTACTCGGTTATCATTATGAATATTGTGTCTGGGTTTTCAGGAGGTCTAAAACCCGGACACACAATTCAAAACCCGAACTGTGAATCCCAGACAGATGGCAACCCTAGTGGCAGGGGGTGTGTCCTATGCCTACATATGCCTCTTTCCTATCAGAAAGTTGAGGGGTATGTTAATTGTATGCCTTGTCAGTGCTTGTGTACTATGGGAGGTGCTTTTACTAGGGGAAGTCATAAATCCATGTCTCTGCTTTGCAGGAACACAGGATCCATGCCTTCCCTACTGAGGAAATGTTGATCTGCCATGTTTTACACAGTCCAGGAATGCCTCAGGGGCAAGCAGCCCCTGAAGCTCACTGATCCATCCCTCACAGGGGTAAGACAGTCTGCTCCGTGCTTTAGCCTATTGACCACCCTCCCAGACCACCTTCTGGGCACACCTCGCCAGGGATTGGCCAGGGCATGGTAAATATTCAGGCCACGCATTTGAATTTTTTTGTCCTAAGCTCTGGAAGCTTCTCCATGAGGCAGGGGTGAACAATCAAACTCCCAGCCTGTGAAATCATGAACAGACCAAAGCAAATGATCACTGTACTCTGATTACAGAGCAAGCCAAAAAAAACTAAATTTACGTAGCAGCCTATAAAAGAAGGGCGCTACACCAGAAAGTGTGTTACTGGCAAAATCCTAATTTTTAGGTTGATATGCTTAAAGGTTAAAGGCTTAAATGTTTCAATTGCACACATTGAACATGGGGTCACCTTAAAAAGTTCATATATATATATATATATATATATATATATATATATATATATATATATATATATATATATATATATATATATAATAAAAGGGCAAATACGATTTGCCAGGTTTACAATAATGCTGCATTCATGATTCTTTGTGTTGGAAAAGTTTTCTTTACTTAGACTAAAGTAAAGATTAGATTAAAGCTGAACCCCAGGTATGATCTCTATTGCAAAGTTACACTGGTCCAGCTTGGTACAATGTAAGTATGTATATCTCATACCTGAGGCAATGAGGTAGGCGTGAGCACAGGGTGTGCTGGATGGGCCTGGGCACACCCTAATCACACTGTGTGATGTGTATTCCCCCTGCTTTCCGTCTTCCTCCTGCAGTGCTGCCAGCTTCCCTCCTTTCCTCTCAGGAGCAGGGAAGGGGCTGGTAAATATTTAATTAACCAGCCTTCCTTTTCTGAATGAACTCAGTAAGTGATCTGTACTGATCGCTCCTGTCTTCCTTCTTAACTGGCTGCAGAGAAAGGGACTGGGGATTCTCTGTCCTCAGTTTCTTTCTCTGTCTCAAAAGTGAGACATCAGGGGTCTGTTAGACAATTGATATTTCACCAAAGCCCCATAATGGGGCTCCTAAAAAAATAAAAAAAAATAAAAATAATACTGTAAAAAAGAATTAAAAATAAAAAAACACCTGACACCGTACACTGCTCTACTGACACCAATCATTGCTCTACTGACACCATTCACTGCTCTGCCTGTATACATGCATGTGTTTTTGTGCTCTGGGGTGCACACCCTAATGCACAGGTGTCAAACACAAGGCCCGCGGGCCGAATCCGGCCTTCCATGCCATTTCATGTGGCCCTCGCACCTCTCCTGCAGCTGCAGGAGAGCTCCAGCCCTCCTCTGGTCCTC
The DNA here is from genome assembly GCA_028564925.1 of Lithobates sylvaticus. Taxonomy (NCBI): domain Eukaryota; kingdom Metazoa; phylum Chordata; class Amphibia; order Anura; family Ranidae; genus Lithobates; species Lithobates sylvaticus. The sequence continues at coordinate 185,629,693 of CM053035.1, read as the reverse complement.
CTCCAGACCCCTACTTTCTGCTTTCAATCAATGCATCCAGTTTCTTCCCAGCAGCAGCATAAGGAAAGGGGGTGCACTGTGATGTTAGGGAGAGTAGGGGACTCAACTTCTGATGGTGGGGTGGGTCTTGACATCTAATGTAAGTGGAGGGGATGCGCTGGGCATCTAATCTTACAGATACAGCTGGCCCTTTTGAGGACAATCATGAGGCTGATGCGGCCCACAATGAAATTGAGTTTGACACCCCTGCCCTAATGCAATAGGCTGCGCACACCAATGTCAATAGCCGCAATCTTCTAGGTCCTGTGCCAAGAGGCTTCCCCTCTGCACACTGACTGCAGGGAAACAGCTCACTGGGCACTGCTGCCATTCATAGGAGGCCTTGTATTTTTTTTTAATGAATACAAGGCATTCTTCGATTGGTTGGGGCGGAGATTGTGACATCATTGCCCCACCCACCTTGTCTAATCAGAGAATGCCTTGTATTTATTGAAAAAATAAAAAACAATCTATGAATTGTGACAGTGCCAAGCCAGATATGGAAAACCGTGGCTATCACTGTAGTAGCACCAACTTCTACAGTGATTTTCAGATTCCCTAGCAGTCCAAGCTAGACCAATGTAATTATGCAATACAGATCACACCTAGAGTTCAATTTTTTTATTTTTTTTTACTTGGACAAACAAATCTGTAAGGGCTTATTCACACTTGTGGCCGAGGTAGGGAAAATATGTGGCTGAGCCATGGTTTTACCACTCCCCAACCTCCCCCTCAAAATCCAACACAGCGACTGGAGGGGGTTGTACACATGCTGCAGCAACAATGCTTTGCGGCAAAAGTTATACCTCCTTGTCATGTTCGGTGGCTGTACTGTACCCATTCAAGTACCACAACTGCTTTGCAACCACATGCAAAGGCTTTTAAGGATTAACCACTTCAGCCCCGGACCAATTGGCAGCCAAAGGACCAGGCCCCTTTTTGCGATTCGGCACTGCGTCGCTTTAACTGACAATTGCGAGGTCGTGCGACGTGGCTCCCAAACAAAATTGGTGTCCTTTTTTTCCCATAAATAGAGCTTTCTTTTGGTGGTATTTGATCACCCCTGCGGTTTTTATTTTTTACGCTATAAACAAAAATAGAGCAACAATTTTGAAAAATATTTTTTGCTTTTTGTTATAATAAATATCCCCAAAAAATATATAAAAAAAACATTTTTTTTCCTCAGTTTAGGCTGATACGTATTCTTCTACATATTTTTTTTGGTAAAAAAAAAAAAAATCGCAATTAGCCATTTTTGATTGGTTTGCGCAAAAGTTATAGCGTTTACAAAATAGGGGATAGTTTTATAGCATTTTTATTAATATTTTTTTTTTTACTAGTAATGGCGGCGATCAGCGATTTTTATTGTGACTGCGACATTGTGGCGGACACATTGGACATTTTTGATACATTTTTGGGACCACTGTCATTTATACAGCAATCAATGCTATTTAAATGCATTTATTCCTGTATAAATGACAGTGGCAGTGAAAGAGTTAACCACCAGGGGGAGGGGAGGGGTTATGGGCTGTGACGTGTGTGTTTTTTTAACATTAGGGGGCGGGGCTGACGTCTGACGTCATTGATTGGCTTTCCCGATGACAGGGAACAGCTGATCAGTGACAGGCAGAGTAGGAAGCGCGGGGAGAGGTTTGTTTACACATACCTCTCCCCGTTCTTCAGCTCTGTGACCCGATCGCGAGACACCAGCGGCGATCGTGTCCGCTGGTCCCACGCCCGTGGTCACGGAGCTCCCGACCGGGTCGCGAGCGCGCCGTCGGCGGCGCGCGCGCGCAACCCACGGCTAGGCAATTAAAGGGCCACGTACCTGTACGTGGTTTTGCCTAGCCGTGCCATTCTGCCGACGTATATGTGCAGGAGGCGGTCGGGAAGCAGTTAAAAAAAGCAGTGAAGAGACAACATATCGCCTCCCATCTGCCTGTCAGAAGCCCCCTGCAAACCAATCCATGGCAGATTACTTTTCACAGGTGAAGCAGAGCTGCCACAAATGTAAAGGAGCCCTCATATAGAGTGCTTGCTTCCATGCTTCATTGTATTCAGTGCATGCTGGGCTGTCTAATAAAGCCCAGCACTAGCTTTGCACTCTGTGAGTTCTCCTGCAGTCCAACAGATCACTCATTCAGGTGTCATACCTGAAATCCTGCTTTTCTGGTCTGTATTCTCAGCACAGCAATAAATAAGGAATCTTAAACCCTAGACTACTAGACTCACACTTGCTAGCTGCTGGCTGAAGGGCATACATATACATTATTTATAATCAGTATATCATATTACCTTACAGGTCTGCTTGAATAAACTACTGATATGTCACAATATACAGCAACAGTATCATTTTTCAGAACCTTTTTATCATTAAAAACTGTCTTTGAGCACCATTCGAATTAATGTGCCTAGACTAAGATTATGTCGTCGATCTGCTGCAGGCAGAAGGAAGCATTTCCGCAGTCTCCTCTTCTCCAGTATTATAAACAACGTGCTGCAATATATGATGCATGTCTCGAATAACGTCCCAAGTGAAAAATGTGATGTAAAATCTTCTTGAAACAAACAAAAACATGCACCTTAACCGAAGACCCTTCAACTCAAAAGGCAGACCACCACCAAAGGAGTCAGGGGTATACTTACCATGTGGCAAGGACCTCCTAGTTAAAGGAAGGTCAATCAGGCTTTAGGGAATATCTGAAACAATATAAAGCAAGAGAGAGCGCAAGCCAACCCTGGTGTATTAACGTTTTAATATGAAGTTCAATTTTATAAAACTGAACTTCATATTAAAACGTTAATACACCAGGGTTGGCTTGCGCTCTCTCTTGCTTTATATTGTTTCAGATCTTTGTCTGCAACCCAGTGGACTAATGGGAGAGCTGCAACACCCAGAGTGAAATTTAATATATGTAAATATACATATATTCAGACTTTTTCCTTGTGTTGAAATGGACTAGTGGGGACAGCGCTAATCTTGGTATACTGTGTATATTTGGACTTTAGGGAATATATCGCCATAGTGGGTCGACACTCAGTCAAGCAACTTTAGGATGGATGTCCTGTACTCCCACAAAGGGCATGTGCAGAGAAGAAAGCAATAAATAGTGTAAAACCATCTAAAAACGCTATTTATTTAGGTAAAATAACACTCACACGGATAAAATTGATATGCGTATATCACAAAACCAAACCCAGCAAGTAACAACGGCTTTAGCCGTCACTTCATGTGATGATGTAGACAGGCTGCTCTACTCTACACGTTTCGTCACCAAAGGATTTCTTCCTCTCCTTCAGTGTTCAAACTGCAAAATTGTAGCATTGTAGTAAGTCACGAGGTGAGAGTTTGCAGCAGAAGCTGATCTGTGTCTGACATTTGTGAACACAGCCAAGAACTGTGCAGGTAATATAATCTAGGTGATTGTGTCCACTCTAAGCTAGCATCTCAATCCAGGAAGGAGATGGTGACCCTGGATAATGCCTGAACAAAGATGGCCCTGTTCTTCTTTACTGTGAGTACTGTGATATCTGTGAGAGGTAATAAATACCTTGAAGTGTTACACTTTATTTAATTTGCATTCACGTAGCATGAGCAGATATATCTGATGCAAAGTCCACTTTAACATGGCAATAGTTTTTTTACCATTGAATGTATGTAAATATACTACCAAGCTGGAATCTTCAGATCATGGAGAGTATGTGTTACGGTACCCCCAGGAGCTGTGTCAGTTCTGTTCACATGTGTCTCACACTTCCATGGTTGACACCCTATGGCTGTAGCTAAGGGCATGCATGAGCATGCACATGGTTGGTCTTAGGCGTGTGCACATTGGTGTGTGTAGGAGCATGCAAAGTGTCAAGGAGGGTATTCAAACCTCCTCTCCTATGAAGGCTGGTGCTATGGTTGCTGACCTAGAGTGCCTGACTCTGCCTGTGTCTCCTGTTCCTGAATCTACTCAGTCCTGACTATCCTTGCCTACCCACCTGCCTTTATATTTGCCTGAAAGCTGGCTGTCTTTGCCTGCTGCCTGCCTCGACCTCCACCTAAACCTGACCAATCTGCCATTCTGAATCCTCATCGTAGCTTCCTTGTTCTTGATAGCCACTGGTGGGGCTATACTAAGGGTCTGCACCCTGGTGGCCACCCGCAGAATAGTAGCTGCTCTACTGAAGACTATGGTGCTACATAGACTCTGAGCCTCGGGGGAGCCCACGTCACCTGTCAGTGGCAAACTTATAAGAATACAAATGTAAATTAGAATCAATACCCATCAGGGTTATTCACTAAAGCAGAGACCTTCAAACTTTCAAACTAATAGGGTCAGTTTATTGTCCTTCAGACTTTGGGGGTCCAGAGTGTAGGCAGTGAAAATAAAAAATGCCCCGGCATCAATGGGAGTAAACAATGCCTCAAGCTTGGTGGTTATTGGGAGTAAAAAAAGTGGTCAGTAAGAGGAGGAATGGTCCCCCCTCCTTGGGATTAGTGAGAGGAAAAATGCATTATTATTGGTGTCAGTAGCTCTGTCATTGGTGTCATTGGGAGGAATAGTGTTGATGTTGATATTAGTGTGAAGAACCGTACTCTATTGTTGGTTATTAGTGGGAGGTTTAGTGCTCCAACGTTGGTATCAGTGGGAGGAAAAGTGCCCCCTCATTGGTATCAACGAGAGTAATAGTGTTCCATGGTTTATATCAGTGGAAAGAACATTTCTGGCAGTGGGAGGAGTTATGCCCTACTGTTGGTGTCAGTGCAAGGAATTGTGCCTCATCATTGGTGTAAGTGGAGTAAACAGTGCCTCATGGGCCGCAGTTTGGGGACCACTCTTCCAAAGCAATGCAGGGGTCAATGGAGGAGTGCAAAGGCCAGCTATCCAATGTCAGGAGCGTGTAGCGCTCCTGCTCCTCATTCCAGAATCCTGGTTTTGGCTGTGGAATTCTTCTTGTCTGTCTGTGCACCTGCAAGGTGATTGATGTAGCCAGTCTCTGGTTGGAGACCAAACCTGAGTTAAGCCAGCCAAGCCTGTAGTCTCATGCTTGTGATATTGCGTTTGTAACACATGCTCCAAGCTCCCTGTTTGTCTGCTCTGCTAATTGGATTTCCCTGTTTATGACCTTAATTACCTTAATCAGATATCAACTACTCTCTGAACCATTCTGCCTGTCTGCCAACTGCAAGTACCTGTTTGCTGTGCTCAGTTCGTGCCTGCCCCAGCATGATGGCCAAGCACTCTAGCATTGTGTATAAGTCCTGGGGACAACCAAGTTCCAGTAGGCCTGCTTGCCTTATGGGAAAGGGGGCTGCTATAGGTGGAGAACACAGAATCCAGCTATAGTGCCTGACCACCTACCTTAGGGATTAGACATGTGCAATTTGTTTCGTTTTTTTTTCGTTTTTCGTTTTTTTTCGTTATATTCGTTCATTCGTTATCGTACAAATGAACGAACGATTCGCTAAAAATTTTAACGAATAACGAATCTTTTGAATCGAACGAATGCGAAAAACAACGAAAATCCTAAATAACCAAATTAGAAACAACTAAACTACGAAAGAAGAAAATCCGAAAAACGAAAACAGGAACAACGAAAATCTAAATGAACGAAAAAATTTGTACATTCGTAACTTTTTTTTTTTTTGTTGAATTGGTCATTTTCCGTGTCCCTTACAATGGCGCTGCTTAACGTGCCTCGAATGGATTGAACGAAAAAATTCAGACATCCGTAACTTTTTTTTTTTTTCGATTCGTAATTTTCCGTGTCTCTTACAATGGCGCTGCTTAACGTGCTTCAAATGGATTGAACAAAAAAATTCGTACATTCGTAACTTTTTTTTTGTTTTTTTGTATTCGTAATTTTCCGTGTCTCTTACAATGACGCTACTTAACGTGCTTCGAATGGATTGAAGGAAAAAATTTGTACATTCGTAACTTTTTTTTTGGACTCGTAATTTTCCGTGTCTCTTACAACGGCGCTGCTTAACGTGCTTCAAATGAATTGAACGAAAAAATTCGTACATTCGTAACTTTTTTTTTCGATTCGTAATTTTTCGTGTCTCTTAAAATGTAATAATAGCATACACATTGCATAAAATTATAAATTATGCTCCGATTACGAATCTACGAATGTTACGAATGTTACGAAAGTACGAATAAATACGAATGCGTCCGAATTTCGAATAAACGAAAATTAAAGGAAAAACGAATCAACGAAAAAATAACTCTTACGAAAATACGAATCATTACAAATACGAACACCGACGACTTACGAATTTACGAATCGTTATGAATACGAACACCGACGACTTACGAATTTACGAATTGTTACGAATACGAACACCGACGACTTACGAATCGTTACGAATACGAACACCGACGACTTACGAATTTACGAATCGTTACGAATACGAACACCGACGACTTCACGAATCGTTACGAATCAACGAAAACGAAAGAAACGAAGCGAAAATAAACAAATTTTTCTGTTGTGCACATGTCTATTAGGGATAAGTGTGACATTTAAAGACACCAAGGGACACCAAGTGTGAAAGTACTGGGTCAGAGGTTTTTGGGCTAGTGTTATATAATTGGCTAAGAGCAGGATGTCCTTTGGACACAATTCTTCTATCCTCAAGTGTTCCGCTCCTTGCTGTAGCTTATAAGTGCACAGCTTTTATTATATGTATTACCTCTGCAGGGCTTCAAAAGATTGGCTTGACTTCTTCTTCTTTGTGGTGCCTGACAGTAACCGATAGCAATCATCCAGACACCATCTTTGAGCTAATTTCATAACATTGATTGATTGGTTACTATGAGGTTCCTACACTCAACATATCCTTTTTGCCCTTCACACTTCACTCTTATTAAGATACTCTTTCTACAAACCTCAGATAATTCTGAACTTGTTCTCTTCTGCAATGCTTGACAGATCCGTTTCTATGTAATGGATGTCTGGAGCCTACAACCTGCTCTCCAATTTCAGTAGTTTACCACAAGCTTAAAGTGGATTCTGCCTAAAATAAAAGAAGAACATTATAACAATACAGTCTAGGTTTCCCACGGCTGGCCAACCAGTGTTCTTTAATGATATTATGACAATGCAGAGATGACAAGACAGCCAATGTCAGCGCTTTCCTGCAGGGATACTAACTGTTGTGGAATATACAAACAGCCCATTAAAAATATAAGTTGATTGACAATGCATGTAAATTTGTGCAAAAATTGTCACTATGCGAATATCGAATTTCCTATATTTGAATAAAAGCCTGCCATGGTATTCTTATCACATGTCAGCTGGATGCAGGATGAAATATATTCATATTTTGGTCTGTAACAGGATTGGTGTGATCAAACAGAGCAACTGGAATTTGCAGTTTACTAAACAGGTACCAAGCAGAATCAATATTACAAAACAGGGTAAGAATTTCAAAAAGCATTCTTACACTACTGAGTAATACATAACAGATAATGAAGCCGCACAGACATTAACTCTTCACAACAATGTCTGTGGCTCTGTCAGGTTTCCATAGCATAGTCTCTATAAGACTCTCTAGCAACAAAAATAATCTGTATGAGAATAGATATGTAGCACCCTCCTAGGTAGGTGCTAGATTAGGTTTAGCTCTGCTGTAATCAGTGGAGCTGCTTGTGATTGCTTTGGTCTGTGTTTCACAGGCTGTGGGTTTGGCTGCTTCCCACTGGATGGTTCTGGAAAGTAGTAGGCTGGGAGAGTTCAATCAGTAGAGTATGAATATTTATGTGGTTCCAGCCAATCCCTTGGGAGGGTGCCCAGATGGTGGCTGGGAGTGAGCATAAATAGTCTGTTGCCTGTAGCAGTGGGTTATTTTCTTTTCAGGAGGGGGAGATCCAAGCCTAAAGGACTGCTGTTCTTCTCTACTGATCATCATGTCCTGGAACCCAGGAAGTTGTGGAAAAAGGGAAGGGGCTTGTGTCTGTAGCAGAGTATGGTGAGTAAATAAGCAATCTCATACAGGTTGTCTCCCTCAATAGTTCTCTGTATGTTCTGCGCCTATAGGTAGCAAAATATAGTGACCACCAATGCAGATTTCATTTTAGAAACATAATTTACCTGGCTGAACTTGGATTCAGCACTTTCTGAATTACCTTGAACAAGCATATAGATTGGAAAGTCAGAGTGAAGTCAGAACTCTTGATCTGCACACTTGTGCCAGTTCAGTTTCTCGTAAAGTATTGAAGTCACTGGATTGACATGGCAACCAGGCAATCCTCCATATTAAATCAGTATACCTGGTGCTTCCAAAAGTCTCTAAATAGTCTATGGCTATAACATTCTGGCTCATTATGATATCTGCACATATTATCAAGTGTGCTACAAAGCTCTTTAGAAGCCCCAAATCCTAGGGTGCACCAATATGCAAAGGTTAACACTGCCCTGCAGTGGCCAGGGTTAGTCCATTTCCCTCTGCTCCTGCACTTTCCTGTTGGCCAGTAAAGAAAGCCATCATAATGGTGGCCAAAAGGAAGGTTTGAGAGGTGGCGGGCCAGCCTTCAACACTGCAGGGAAGATTGAAATTTTCATATTAGAATGGTTTGAGATTTAAGGCCTCTGGGGCATTCAGGAAACATTTATGGACCTGCTTTTCCATGCTCCATGAGAGCTTGGGGAACTTTTAGGTTTTAGAGACACACAGCTTTGACTGTGCCTGTTATCTCTCCCAGAAAAAGCAATACATCAATATCCCAGTTGGGAGAACTTTCAAACAACTAATGATTTCAGATTTGAGAAGAGCATGTGGAGATAAGCTCACCAGGTTCATTCTAAAAGCTTCATCCTAAAGCTCATAAATATTTCCATAAAATCCATAGATTCCCTCATCCATGTAAAAAAGTGTGGATTAACGAATCTCCCGCTTCTAGCTATTGTGCTTTGACAGCTGAAACCTACAACTGTCATGCCGCGTACACACGATCGGAATTCTCGTCGGAAAAAGCTCTGATGGTTTTCCCAACGGAATTCTGACGGAATTCCGCTCAAACTGTCTTGCCTACACACGGTTGCACCAAATTCCGACCATCAAGAACACGGTGACGTACAACACTACAACGAGCCAAGTTCAATGCTTCCGAGCATGCGTCAAATTGTTTCCGAGCATGCGTAGGAATTTTGCGCGTCAGAATTGCTACAGACGATCGGAATTTCCGATAGAAACCTTTTCCGTCGGAAAAATTGAGAACATGCTCTCAATTTTTTTGCTGTCGAAAATTCGGCCAGCAAAATTCTGATGGAGCCTACACACGGTCGCATTTTCCGATGAAAAGCTCTCATCGGTCTTTTTTTGGCTGTAAATCCGATCGTGTGTACGCGGCATCAGAATACCCAATAACTTACAGCTGATTTGCCGTAGTCACTGTTCAGCTGACTTTTTTTTCCACGCGGCTCCTTTGATTTCTCAATCAAAGTTTGAGCTTGGTGGTGTTAGCAGGGCCTCCCACTGCTCTATTTCCGGCCTAATCACAGGAATCAGATGAAATTGAAGCCGTGTATGGCCAGTTTAACACAGCACTGCTCAAAAGCCCCTGAAGGCTCATCCAAGCTACATTTTTATAGCAAGAAAGAAGGGGGACCCTCACCTTGCCAACATGTGCTGTCGTCTTCCCCAAGTGTAATTGAATATAAGGATAAGAGAAAATAGATCCCTAGATTCTCAGAAAAATAGCAGACTTTGTAGGCATAACATGAGACAATCCATTAAATGTATATATTAAATGTATAATTTTATTCCAAAAATTCATTGAAATTGAACATACCGTATATACTCGAGTATAAGCCGAGTTTTCGAGCACATTTTTTTGTGCTGAAAATGCCCCCCTCGGCTTATACTGGAGTCAAGCACTTTTCTTCAGCAGAGAATGACATTTTCCGACCCGACTTTGGGGCCCCGTATCTCGGGTCACTTGGTGCTAGGAACCCCACATTTGGTGTGCAAACCCAGTGGAACTAGCACTACAACATATCCAAGATGGGGTTCCTAGCACCAAGTGACCCCGAGATACGGGGCCCCAAAGTCGTCAACTGTGTCCATCTGCAGCAATGTCATTTCGGGACCCTTTGGGTCCAGAGACCTCAAATTTTGGCTGCAGCTAGGGGGGGGCATCTAGGAACCCTTAACTACCAAGTTTGATGTTTGGGGGACCTATGGCTGCAAATGGGCACAGTGAGGCATGCAAATGGGCACAGTGAGGCTGCAAATGAGCATTGTTGACCCTCTTTTCCACTTACAGTAGCTGCACATTTCTCACCCTAGGCTTATACTCGAGTCAATAAGTTTTCCCATTTTTTTGTGGTAAAATTAGGTGCCTCGGCTTATATTCGGGTCGGCTTATACTCGAGTATATACGGTATATAAAATCATTCCAGCACCCTCTACATTCAATAGGTCAGCAATACCCAATCCCAAACGTGGAGATACAGATCCAGCCAAAATTGTATAGTAGATGAAAGTTCATCAATGAATTATATATATGTCTGATGTCAGCATAGATTTCATAGATCAACTTCACAGTTCCTCCACACTTTATAGACGATTAAGTATGGAGGAACTGTGAAGTTGATCTATGACATCTATGCTGACATCAGACCTATATATAATTAGGTTATGAACTTTCGTCTACTATACAATTTTGGCTAGATTTGTATCTCCATGCTTGGGATTGGGTATTGTTGACCTATTGAATGTAGAGGGCGCTGGAATGATTTTATATATCGTATATACTCGAGTGTAAGCCGACCCGAATATAAGCCGAGGCACCTAATTTTACCACAAAAAACTGGGAAAACTTATTGACTTGAGTATAAGCCTAGGGTGAGAAATAGTGACCTATTGAATGTAGAGGGTGCTGGAATGATTTTATATATGTTCAATTTTAATTTTTAAGATTGATATATACATTTAATGAATTGCCTCATGTTATGCCTACAAAGCTCACTATTGTTCTTAGAATCTAGGGATCTATTTTCTCTTTTCCTTATATTAGGAGCGCACCACAAGCCTCTACCATAGTATAGGGCGAAATGCGCTGGTGCTTAAAGTGGAGTTCCACTCACTTTTACAACTCTTCAGCATTCCTCACTAAATTGTGCACTGTACACGAATTGGATATTTTTTTTTTTTTTTTCTCAGCACCTACTGTATATCTGCTGTATTCATTTTTCACTTCCTCCACGCTGGCCGTGGCCCATCGCATCATGTCCTGTTTGCAATGCCTCCTGGGAAGGGGCGGCAACTTCCTCTGACACTGCCGTTGCTATGGAAACCTGACCTGAAACCTATTACACTGCTTGTGCTGCACTGAGCATGTGCGAGATCTGCAAGGATGAGATCCAGGAAGAAATACAGTCTGGCTTCAGATGCCCACACTTAAGATGGCCACGGCCTGCTGTAAGTTTTTAAAATAACAAACTACTGCTATAAACTAACAAAACAGACCTTAGTTTACAGAATAACTTTGCTAGAATACATTAAGCTTGTGTATTATAGACACCTATATTACACAAGCTTAATGTATTTTAGTAAATTTATTCTGTAAACTAAGGTCTGTTTTGTTATTTTTATTTAACCGTTTCCCGACCGCCTCCTGTAGATATACGTCTACAGAATGGCACGGCTAGGCAAAGGCATGTATATATACGTCCCCTTTAAATGCCTAGCCGTGGGGTCGCGCGCGCGCCGCCAGCGGCGCGGTCGCGACCCGGACGGGAGCTCCGTGACCACGGCCGCGGGACCAGCGGACCCGATCGGGTCACAGAGCTGAAGAACGGGGAGAGGTCTGTGTAAACAAACCTCTCCCCGCGCTTCCTACTCTGCCTGTCACTGATCGGCTGTTCCCTGTCATCGGGAAAGCCGATCAGTGACGTCAGACATAAAGCCACGCCCCCTACTGTAAAAAAACACACAACACGTCACACTTAGCCCCTCCCTGCCCTCTAGTGGTTAACTCCTTCACTGCCACTGTCATTTACATAGGAATCAGTGCATTTAAATAGCACTGATTTCTATATAAATGACAATGGTCCCAAAAATGTGTCAAAAATGTCCGATGTGTCCGCCATAATGTCGCAGTCACAATAAAAAACGCTGATCGCCGCCATTACTAGTAAAAAAAAAAAATATTAATAAAAATGCTATAAAACTATCCCCTATTTTGTAAACGCTATAACTTTTGCGCAAACAAATCAATAATCGCTTATTGCGATTTTTTTTACCAAAAATATGTAGAAGAATACGTATCGGCCTAAACTGAGGAAAAAAAAATGTTTTTTTATATATTTTTTTGGGGATATTTATCATAGCAAAAAGTAAAAAATATTGAATTTTTTTCAAAATTGTCGCTCTATTTTTGTTTATAGCGCAAAAAATAAAAACCGCAGGGGCGATCAAACACCACCAAAAGAAAGCTCTATTTGTGGGAAAAAAAGGACGCCAATTTTGTTTGGGAGCCACGTCGCGCGACCGCGCAATTGTCAGTTAAAGCGACGCAGTGCCGAATCGCAAAAAGGGGCCTGGTCCTTTGGCTGCAAATTGGTCCGGGGCTGAAGTGGTTAAAAAGTATAATTTCAGCCGGAACACCGCTTTAAGGATTACGACAGGGTTGTCAATACTACTGGGATAAATAAAGTTTTTATTACATGGCTTGCAGCTCTAATTCATATTGTGACTGCTTAATCCCAAATCTGCAGATATCAATACAAAATAATCTCTGGTGTTAAATTCAACAAATAATTTGCTATTGCTTTATTATTTAACATTTACCATAGACAGGGGCAGTTTTAGCACTTAGTGTCTGATCGGGCAAAACATTGCGTACAATGAAATTCCCCTTTAATAACCTGGTGTATATTCCCTGTGTCCTCTAATAGTTTTGGAGTGGTCCTAAGTATCCATTGATTGTATTTTTAAGCAAATTACCAGAGAACACTTGTGTTATTAGCGGAGAATAACAGTGGGCTTGTATCCCTTGTAATACGCAGTTTAGGATAACATAGTAGAGGCTAAAGTACTCAAGCACCTGCTTTTCCTGGCTTTTCAAAGTATTCCCCCGGGACCTAGCCTGCCAAAGTCTCATGGAAAATCTATTAAGGGATCTTGGCAGCGAAATAAGGCAGCCAGGAATAAGCTGTCGTCTTCCCCAAGTATAAGAACTTATTAAGACATAACAATGTAACATAGCACGGAACAGCCTAAAAATACTATACAGAATGTCATTGTTTCATGTGCTTACGTCTTGGTTGGATAATTACCATAAACTGAAAACGCACTTTGTCAAGTGTTACAGATAATACCTATGTGCTCTATTGCACTGTTCCTTTTGATTGGTCAGTTACATTAAAATATATTAACTAAATGCGAAAAAAGGTGGGATAGGCCAAAAGGGGAATGTTTGCTGGTTTTGTTCTTTATTTTGGTCGGAGAAAACGTTTAATAAAATACGTCTGTCTATAGCTTGGTGAATATGAAACTGTACACTTTGTGATTTTGTCTGTCTAGGCTCTTTTCTGCATGTTTTCCAGGTCTTTTTTCTGCGTCTCTGTTAAAAAAAAAAAAAGGACTTTACTTACAGACCTCAATAGTTCAAACGTGTTTATACGTGCCCAAAGGAATAAGGGCAGTGACTCCTCCCCCTCCTTTCCTCTGTACCGTTTTTGCAGTTTTAGTCAGAGACATCAGAGCTTTAGAAAACTCATACTGCTTTGTAGGGTCCCCTAGCTCCTGAAGACGCTATTTTCTGATGACGAAACGCGTAGGGAGGTACTTTTTGCTGACATCACATCCGGAACCAGAAACGTGTGGCGGCCATTTTTAATGAGGGCAAATATCCAATTGTACAAGACTACACATTATTTATTTTATAATAAAATTGTACATTTTACTATGTGGGATTCCTCTTCATCCTTTTTGACTGTATGTGGACAACATACTTTGAGCCACATATAGGGGAGAGCTGGAGGAAGATTTATGGAGAATATGGAGTCTGCGATAGCTTGGATCTGTGTACACATGCTGTTATAACTCACTTGCTAATACAAGGAGTCAAAAACGTCTAGTGAGTGTGGTGTGAAATCCATGTGGTCTGTCTTTCTTGGAGGAAAAACACTTTGGATCACCCTCTTTTGAAGCACTATTGTGTATTATTTGCAACTGTCACCAACCACGGGCACTATCTTGTGGACTTTCCTTATATGATTTCTGTTATTATAAGTTTGTATTATACTTTGTAAAAGAAAAAGTAGCACTGTTACCCACTTGGCGACCACCCCATAGCAGATTTACTGCTACAGGGTGGCGCGTGCTGGAAATAAAATCCTTCACTTCCCTTAGTAAAAGCACCTTACACAGTACACAAAAACACCAGCTAGGCAAACATTTAACCCTTTGCCCGCTTAAAAGATGTTTAACCCCTTCCCAGCCAGTGTCATAAGTAGGAGGATGCTGGGACTGTGACATCATAAGGGGCGGGGTCACCATGTGACATGAGTCGGTGGCCCCGCCCCTTGTCCCTACAACGTGTCTCTGCCATTACAGCCAGAGAGAGCGTCGCGTCAACATCGAAAGGAAGAAGAAGAAAAAGAAGAGAAGAAGGAGAAGAAGGAGAAGAAGGCAGCGACGAAAACACAAGACTGGGCCACCGCTAGTAAAAGACCTATAAGAAGATAGCGGAGGCCCAGCAAGAAGAACCGAAGAGCAGGACAAGACCCCAGAAGTCAGAACAAGACCCCGAATGGTGGCGACGAAGAAGAAAGCTGGGCTCCTCCGCTAGTAAAAGAGCTAGCAGAAGATAGCGGAGGAGTCCTGCGAGAAGACCCCCCCAAGACGGAAGAAAACCCTTGAGCTATCTAATAAAGTATTTTAAAAACTTGTGTTGTATTTTTTTTTATTTACACTTTTTTCCCCTAGGTGAATGGGTAGGGGTACATCGTACCCCATACTCATTCACATAGGGTGGGGGCCGGGATCTGGGGGCCCCCTTATTGAAGGGGGCTCCCGGATTCCGATAAGCCCCCCGCCCGCAGACCCCGACAAACAACGGCCAGGGTTGTTGGGAAGAGGCCCTTGTCCTCATCAACATGGGGACAAGGTGCTTTGGGGTGGGGGGCCCACAGAGCACCCCCCTTCCCCAAAGCACCCACCCCCCATGTTGAGGGTAAGCGGCCTGGTACGGTTCAGGAGGGGGGCGCTCGCTTGTCCCCACCCCCTTTCCTGGCCGGCCGGGCTGCATGCTCGGACAAGGGTTTGGTATCGATTTTGGGGGGACCCCCATGCCGTTTTTTTGGCGTAGGGGCTTCCCCTTAAAATCTATACCAGACCAAAGGGCCTTCCCTCTCGCGCTCGCTGCGATAGGAAAATGTGAAAAAGTGCCCTGTCTTCTTGCGGGCAGGTGCTTTAGCTGCCCTTCCGTCGTATTTTGGTCCGTCGGACCAGCATACAGACGAACGGTCTAGGAACTGACTCAACTGTGGGTATAGAATGGGGTTTATTGGATTGTACGATATATTTTATTTTTATTTATTATTTTTTTTTTTTATGGTTGAACTGGATGGACTTGTGTCTTTTTTCGGCCTAGCTAACCATGTAACTATGTAACTATGACTCTGGCGGAGTTCCGGCGGGTTTCTAAAGTCCGTCGGATTTTTGCCATGCAAAGGTCCAATGGAGCCCACACACGATCGGAATGTCCGACGGATTCATTCCTCACATTTTTTTTTTTGTACCTCCAGTAGTTCTTTGTACATAGCGCAGTGACTACCTATTATACGTAAGGAAATCTTACTGTTTGTCATTCCAAAGCCTATAAGACCTCAGGCCCCAGCAATGACACAAATATCGTATTTGCATGGACTGATCCTTTAAATCCGGCTGTATAGCAGCACTGCTGTTTTTTTTTTTTTTACATGTGAAAAGAAGCAATTTTGCCTCACTTTTTCTACATTTCCTGCCATTTATCAATCTGTAACATGGTTGAAAAGAGGCATTTTTTTTCTTATTGTGTTCAGCATTAAGCAACATTTTTTTAGGCATCTAGAGATTTTTCATTACAAGCCTCTACTTATGCAACATTCCCCGTCGCCACTAATACATCATATACATCACTCAATGCAACATTTTGTGTTGCCACGGAAACTGACAGCACCTTTTCTCCTTGCATCATTAACATCTGCAGAAAATGTTCTGGCCGGTACACACTCGCAACACGCCAAATACATCATACCGCATTATGTATTTCATCGAGGCTTTCGTTTTAAAGCTGAAGTTTAATCTGCTTTTATTTTGCCTTCCCTGATTCTTCCCCCTCATCAACATGCTAATAAAATTATTAACCTCATCGGCCTGGAAGGTTTTACCCCCTTAATGATAAGGCAATTTTTTGCGTCACTTTAACTCACAATTGCGCGGTCGTGCAACGTTGTACCCAAACAAAATTGATGTCCCTTTTTTTCCCATAAATAGAGCTCTCTTTTGGTGGTATTTGAGCGTTTTTTTATTTTTTGCACTATACACAAAAAAAGACAATTTTGAAAAAAATTATATATTTTTTTTTTTTTACTTTCTGCTATAATACATATCCAAAAAAAAAAATATATATATAAATAAAAAAACAAATGTATTCATCAGTTTAGGTCAATATGTTTTCTGCTACATATTTTTGGTAAAAAAAAAATTGCAATAAACGTATATTGATTGGTTTGTGCAAAAGTTATCGCGTCTACAAACTAGGGGATAGATTTATGGACTTTTATTTATTTTTTATTGTTTTTACTGGTAATGGTCTGCGATTTTTAGCGGGATTGCGACATTGCGGCGGACAAATCTGACCCCAAAGACACTTTTTGGGGACCAGTGACATTATTTCATTGATCAGTGCTATGAAAAATGCACTGATCAATGTATAAATGACACTGGCAGGGAAGGGGTTAACACTAGGGGGGCGATTAAGGGGTTAAATGTGTTCCCTCAGCGTGTTCTAACTGTAGAGGGGATGGGCTGCCTGGGACATGACAGAAATCGATGTTCCCGATCACTGGGAACAGCAGATTTCTGAGATGTCCCCTGCCAGAACGGGGATCCGCCTTGTTTACAACGGCAGATCCCCGTTTTGCCTCTGTATACAGCGATCGCGGGCAGCCGGTGGACATTGAGTGCAAATGCATTGAATGTTTTTGAAGACCAATGGGAAAAAGGTGATACACCAACTTGTGACAATGTTCCAGACACATTCTCTAACTGCTTTCACACATTTTGGAGCTGGCACTGTGATAAGAGCAGTGTAAACATGAAGGTGTTGAGTGGAACGTGTGGGTGAGGGAACAGATGATGCAATGAAAGCTCTTCTAGACAATTATGGATTGCATAGTACCTGTCACCTACACCACATTGAGGAAACTCTTCTTGGAGGTGAACCTATATTCTAAATTAAAGTGAAACAACAGTGAAGGTACTCTCCCATCTTATCCACATATCTGATCCACATATATTAAAAAAATAATAAATATACGTACAGAAAACACTGTTTTGGGCATCCATGACAGTAGGCAATGTGACCATGTGCCCAGGCACCTAGTCATGTGATCTCAGTGGAGAGGGATGATCAGGATTCAAGGCCCCCCTTTACATTTCTCCAGGCTTTTACAGTACAGTAAACCCCACTCCATCGCGGGGGTTACGTTCTGGACCCATCCGCGAAAAGGGAAAAAAAACGCAAAATAGAAAGACCCTATTTAAATACACCCTAGGCATGTTTCGTTTGGGTGGCATCCTTGCGGCTATCCTTTCTTGGTTGTGGTTGGCAAAGTTACCACCCCCTCTAACGTCACCACGCTCGGTGCGGTCCACGAGCGAGGCATGCATTCCACCGCAGCCTCGCTCTGATTCCCCGCTACATAACCGCAAAATATTACCGCAATATCAGAATAACAGGTCCTAATTAAAATAGCGCGATATACCGGGACCCCAAAAACTGAACCGCGATAGAGCGGGGGTTTACTGTACATACATATTGCAAGAATATGTGTTAAAGTGGAACTTAACTCATTAACCACTTCAATACTGGGCGCTTTCCCCCCTTCCTGCCCAAGCCAATTTTCAGCGCTGTCGTATTTTAAATGACGAGCGGTCATGCAGGTATCTGTATGTTAGGTATCTATTTACTTGCTGTGACATCATCTTTCTATAGTATACAAAAAAAAAGGGCTATTTTTAGTGTTTTTTTTTTCTTTTTATTCATGAAACAGTTTCTTTCCCCAAAAAAATGCGTTTGAAAAATTGCTGCGCAAATACAGTGTAACATAAAAAGTTGCAATGACCACCATTTTATTCCCTAGGGTGTCTGCTAAAACAATATATATAATGTTTGGGGCTTCTGAGCAGGGCTGTCTTAATGAGAGGGCGCACCTGGGCACTGCCCAGGGGCCCCGGCTGCATGGGGGGCCCCTGCACTTTCCCCAAAGCAGCTGGTCCTTGAGCCCACGCTGCCCCGAAATTAGGGGCCCCATGAAGGCACTGAGAGTGATGGATACACAGGGGAGGCAGGCTGGCAGCGGTGCGCCGTGCTGTGCAGAACGATACCTATTATTTCACAGCCAGCAGGGAGGGGCAGGGCCGGAGCGCCAGTGATGCTCTGACCCTGCCCAATGCTGCTTGAATGCTTGGGACTCGAAGGCTGCGGGGTAGGAGCTGGAGTGGGAGCTGCTGAGTCAGCAGCACTGAGAGCCCACCTGCGGAAGTAGCATTGTGGATGGTGTCATGGTGAGCCCAGCTGTCCAGCACTGTTTGCGCCGAAAGGCTTGGAATGCCTGGAGGGATGCTCCCTCCTCCGCCACTCCTTCTGTCTGGTTGGTTGGTATAGGTGAATGCAGTGCTGCAGGTGGGCTCAGAGCCAAAAGTTTACATGCACTGTATCTCCACTGGAAAAGGGGGTACTACATGGATGGAATAATGGTGCTTGGGGATATCAAGGGTGTATGGGGGAAAACAATGCTGAGGGGGGATCTGGGGTGTATAGGGGGTAGCAATGCTTGGGGGAGCTTGGGTGGCTATAATGCTAGAGGTATCAAGGATGTAGAGAGGCCACAGTGTAGGGGGCATCAGGGATGTAGAGAGGCCACAGTGTAGGGGGTATCAGGGATGTAGAGAGGCCACAGTGTAGGGGGTATCAGGGATGTAGAGAGGCCACAGTGTAGGGGGTATCAGGGATGTAGTGGGGTCACAATACAAGGGATATCTTATGGTATATGGATACAGTGCTGGGGGGGGAATATCTAGGGTGTAGAGGGGTCAGAGTGCTGGGGGGATATCTGGGGTGTAGAGGGGTCAGAGTGCTGGGGGGATATCTGGGGTGTAGAGAGGTCAGAGTGCTGGGGGGATATCTGGGGTGTAGAGGGGTCAGAGTGCTGGGGGGATATCTAGGGTGTAGAGGGGTCAGAGTGCTGGGGGGGGGGTATCTGGGGTGTAGAGGGGTGAGAGTGCTGGGAGGATATCTGGGGTGTAGAGGGGTCAGAGAGCTGGGGGGATATCTGGGGTGTAGAGGGGTCAGAGTGCTGGGAGGATATCTGGGGTGTAGAGGGGTCAGATTGCTGGGGAGATATCTGGGGTGTAGAGGGGTCAGAGTGCTGGGGGGATATCTGGGGCTCTGTTTGTCTGCCTACTTGATGTCTGTTTACCTGCACTGCCTCCATTGTAGGGGCCCCAGAGCATTACTTTGCCCAGGGGCCCTTGATGCTATTAAGACGGCCCTGGTTCTGAGTAATTTTGTAGGACAGAAGTGTCAGAATTGGCCTGGGTGGCAAGGGGTCAATTACCATAAGTTGGTAATATGCAAATAATTATTATATATTGTTTTTAAAGTAATTTACTATATTTTAAAAATCTGTACTCAAGCAGGTGGCTTAAGGACAAATTGCTATTAAGATTATTAAGATTGAAGTTATAACTTCCAACTAGTAATTTCACAGTACAGTAAATAAATAATAAATAATTATCTTATAACATATAGCATAATAATATATGATTTAGCTTGTACCTTTTCAGCAGCAGCAGCAGCAGATTCTCATTCTCCCTCTTAACTGTGTGAGAAAAACATGGGATTGTGGGTAAATCTTATACCCAAAAACACTTGTTTTTTCCTTGTAGTTAGGAGGGCTGGGCTGGAAGGGAGCATTTGTCTTTTAGACACATTCCCCCTTCTATGACACTGCAGAGAGAGGCGGGCCTCCACTGCAGCATTTTTATTGTACAGCTTGGGCCAATGGTGCTTTGCTATTGGTCCAAGACTCCAAGCTGTCCATTGAGCTCAGTGCCTCTGACAAGAAGTGAGAGGGGCTGTGAGCTCATCCTCTCAGTCAGCTTGTATTTAAAGCAGAGCACCACCTGAAATTTTTTTTTTTTTAAAGTCAGCAGCTACAAATACTGCAGCTGCTGACTTTTAATAAATGGACACTTACCTGTTCCAGGTTCCAGCGGTGTCAGCAGAAGATGACGAGCGATCGCTCGTCTCTCGCTGCCCCGCCGCCATCCTCTGTCAGGGAATCAGGAAGTGAAGACGCAACGTCTTCACTGCCCGGTTCCCTACTGCGCATGTGCGAGTCGCGCTGCGCGCCTCTATTGGTCTCCGCTGTGTCCTGGGAACTGTGTTTCCCAAGACACAACGGGGCATTCTCGGATAGAGGCGGGGCAGCTCGGATAATGCGTCCCGGAAGTGGGTGCAGATACCTGTATTATCTGAAAGGTGCCAATTGTGGCACCGGAGGGGGGGAGGAATCCGATAAGCGGAAGTTCCACTTTAGGGTGGAACTCCGCTTTAAACTGGCCGCTCTATATCCAGCTTCTGACAGGCTGCACACAGAGCCGCGTATCTCCGGAACCATAGGTCGTAGGAGCCCCACATTTTGACCAGTTGTGGGGTAGGACGTTGGGGTCTCTGTGATCCCAGGTCGCCAAGCTACGACCCTCGAGGTCGATCATTTTTTTTTTATGTTCATGGCAGGCGAGGCAGGTGAGGCTCTACATAAATCCCAACAATGAACGTTTAGGCCCAATGGTTAAGTACGGCAGACCGGAGCCATTTACAAAACTATTGCAGAGGAACGTTATCTTGAGATGATGCCAACAGCTTCTGCAACGAGCTGGGGGAATGCATCCTGACTGGTCCACACTCAAATGGGTGACTTCCTGAGAGGAGATATCGTAGTCCCTGCACTTTCCCTACTTCTCTAGAAACTCTCCCTGCCACTATGCACTACCCTTGACAGATGGGAAACCTGTCCACACACTAACCACTTGCATAATGCATGCACAAATCAGGGGGCCAGGGCCTTAAATAAGCTCTGCCCTCACTCAAGGTGGCCGCTGAAGTCATGAAGGGCCCCAGCCTCCAATTAGACAGCTGTTCTCCTAGGAAGTCACAGGAAGTCATAGAGGAACTCAGTTCCCCATAACTTCCTTCCTCTACTGTATTGCCGCTTCAGTTCAGAGCCACCTACAGTGGGGATTGGGGAATACAGACTGCACCTGCCTACAGACAGACCCCTCAAAATGGGTACTGTGACGAAACGTCTCTACACTCGTCTTGAGTGCTTTCGTCATATACCACTTCCTCCCAGTCTGAATATAGATATCAGATATTCCAACCACTCCCAAGCATAAAACAAGACGACACTTGCTTAGTGCTAACATGGACTGATTTATTAGAACCAAAATGACAAGTATTTATAATACAGTAGAAGAGGAGGTCCCCCCTCCTGCTCATTTATTCTAACAATAGAACTGTAGCCAGAAACAGAATTAACCTGAGCTAATTATCTAAATCAACACTCAGACTAGTTGACTGAGAGATAAGACTTTTCAGGGTAAGACTTTACGTCTCCTAGCTCACTAACTATTCAATACACATTACCATAAACATCAACACAGGGTTTAAGTAGCACAAACAACAATGTGTGGAATACTCTTACAAGCCAGACTAGACTCATTTACATTATACAAGACAACAGACAGGTGGCTGGAGTTCATGACATTAGCATCTGACAGTGTGTGTCCCAACAGCATGAGACAACACACATTATATATACAGCATTGAATCTGACTAGCACAGATTATAGTGGGGTTCTCGTTCACCCTGTGCTCCTTAAAATCCAGGGCCCATAATCAGTCGGCAAGAGGCTCGCATTCAGTCCTCTCAAAAAGCCTGTGTCCCGGCTAGGTCTGTCACAGGTACTATCCCAAGTAACTTGGAACTCCCAGACATGTCAAATGGGAAAGACACTGAGGGAGGCTGCAGAGTTTGGACAGAGGGAAGGCGGGACACACGGAGAGGCAAGTATTACGGCTCTTCTCTTCCAGGAACCTGACAGCTTGATTTCTTTAGAGACTTAATAGATAAAATACAGATCAAAAAGTCCAGGCCCTAGGAGTGTGTTTTTTTTTTTTGGAGATATAATTGCCTATATATTTCAAATGAGATTTTACTATGCATTATTAATAAGAATCTTTAAGACGCCTGCAACTAGGAAGCTATGTGGGTTAATGTTATGGTTAGAGTAGTATTTGTTTTATTCCCATAACCCAAAGAGAGACTGGAGGAAGCTTCTAATTGCTGTGATGTTAAATGCAATATCTCTGTAGGTAGCAGAATATATTAGAGCAGTGATGGTGTATAAATACTTTGCCTTTAGGAGAATAAAGTTAATTAACTAGACACACTCAGTGTCTATTATTACATAATAGATGTGTTAAAAATGCCCCTGGCTATGTACCCTGCCAAAAAATTAATATTTTCTGCCTACTTATCAATATGTGAAGGTTCATCACTGATCTTTTGTACTTCATTCAATTTCAGATTAAAAATTTAACACGAATAAAAAATATATTGAAAATGTCTGCCAGCCCCGCGTGTAATAAGGAAAAAAGTACATAATGTTGTCTCTACTGTACCATTAAAAAGAAGATGTGTTCCTACCATGAAGCAAGGTCAATATCTTCAGCCAAGCAATGCCCTCTAGGGTCAGTATGAAGGTTCGTTAACTCACTGCCTACCATCTGTCTGCTGCTAAACTATACAGCCAAATGTTTATAGACATCTGACCATCACACCTACACTGTATGGCTAAAAATATGGAGCCAGCCTTCTAATTTATTGAGTTAGATGTTTCAACCACAGCCATAATTCACAGGTACACTTTACTGTTAAAAGTATTATGATGTCTGCCCAGGTGTCAAGTCTTGGGGAAAAAAGTGTTGGAACTCCCACCCAAGATCCACTCGCCCACCAAAAAAAAAATGATACCCTCATATGCACGAACGCTTCAAAAGTGGTATTTTTCATCCAATTTTCATATTGTGTGTATGAAGCTTAACTGTTAGTACATAAAAAAAAACAATCCTCAATAAACATAAGTACAGTAATTCTCTGAATAATCAGCATTCATTCAATTGTGCTTCCATGCAAATGTGAACATCATGTTCTGATCTTTATTGGGGAATTTTATTTTGTATATAGAGTGTTTATGTGGTGAGTTTACACTTTTCATTGAACAGAGTTTGGATAACACAGGGTTAAACGTAAAGGTCATAAATGAACTGCACATTATCTAGACAAAATGCTTGGGGAGATAGTGATGTGTTCCTGATTAGGAGATGTATGTTAGCTTGGGGGGCTGCAAACTCTGCAGGGCTCCAACACACACTTGCTGCTATTCCAACCCTTCACATATTTCCACATAAACTTCCCTCCTGGCATTAAACTTTGCCAGGTATTGTGCTCAGCTCACCACCCCAAACTGATGTTCCTCCCTCAGCTCACCTCTCTCCCTGCATGTCCTGTGAGCAGAATAGCTGTGCTCCTCCTCTGGGTTCTCTCATCATATGGCACTGAAGATAGAGGAGGGTGGGGATTCAGCGGGACACACAGAGCAAGTATGCAGGAGACTGGGGGGGGGATGAGGAGACAGAAAATCAGGAGGGGCCGGCGGGGAGGAGCGCATCACGAGAGGACTGACTAAATACAATCTCTTAGCAGCAGGGACCTGATCTATCTGTCAGCTAGCTGTGATTGACGAAGCGGAAGCTGTCATGGGGCCCCCTACTGGCAATGCCTGAATGGTCAGGTGTGCGGCACTTACTATTGAGAGCTATGTCGGCAGCTGCTGGTGTAGAACTTGCCACACAGCTCGCATACTTCAAAGTCTTGCAGGACACGGCTGCTAACGGGAACTGAGTTCCTGTTGTGGAAAAAGTACAGGAACTCTGTTCCCATGCGTTCCCGCAGGACTTGAGCCCTGTGTCTACCTTTACACGCAAATTAACTTTATTGGCATCCCAGTCTTAGTCTGTAGGGTTCAATATTGAGCTGGCCCACCTTTTGCAGCTATAACAGCTTCAACTCTTCTGGGAAGCTTCTCCACAAGGTTTAGGAGTGTGTCTATGGGAATGTTTGACCATTCTTCCAGAAACGCATTTGTGAGGTCGGGCACTGATGTTGGACAAGAAGTCCTGGTTCAAAGTCTCCGCTCAAATTCATCCCAAAGGTGTTCTAACAGGTGGAGGTCAGGGCTCTGTGCAGGCCAGTCAAGTTCCTCCACCCCAAACTGGCTCATCCATGTCTTTATGGACCTTGCTTTGTGCATTTCTAGTTAATGCGAGCTGTGACCTGCATGGAGACCTGACTTTGACCTTACTGAACACATTTGGAATAAATCGGAAGGCAGATTGAGAGAGAGATCTTCTCAACCAACATCAGTACTTGATCTCACCAATGATCGTCTGGTTGAACAGGCACAAATTCCCACAGACACATGCCAAGATCCTTTGATAAGCTGAGAGTAGAAACAGTTATGGCTACAAAGGGAGGTAAGGTTGATATGGGATACCCCATGTTAATGGCCATGGTTTTGGAATGGGATGTCCAACAAACTCACATAGTCATGAAAGTGCTGAGCCTAGTGCGCCAGAATAGAACCTGTTCCTGCTGGCTATTTTAATAAAAAAATAATATTATTTTGAATCTCAATGTGTGGCATTCCTGTTGATGGTACAATTGATTGCTTTGGTGTAGATAAGCTGAGCCAGCACATGAGATATGAAATGTAGAGCTGGATCTTGTTTGGAGCAGCGTATAATATTGGACAAGCTCATATAGTTGTCATGGTCAGGTCTCAGGGCCGTTTTTAAGGCAGGGCTAAAGGGGCAGCTGCCCTGGGCCCTGTCATTGTTGTGGGGCCCAAAGCAGCTGCCTCATACTTGCCAACTATCCTGGTTTAAATTCCCTCATCCCTTGAGGTTTTTGTCCTGTGCTGTGTACCAATATCTCAGTGTGAAGTGCTGCTACTAATGCTGCTCAGCTCTGCCCTATTGTTGTGTAAAGAGGACTCACCTGCAGACCCTGTGTTTACATGTAAATTAACGGCATTCATATGTAAATAGGGGTAGCCGGTGGCATTGATATGTATATCATGTCCCCCTGAGGTCATATCCACAGTAATCTCTAGCAACCAATCAACAAGCAGAAATCATGTGCTGTAACCTCTAGCAACTAATCAGTGAGCCGTAATGTGTGCTGTAACCTCTAGCAACCAGTCAGTGAGCGGTAATGATACACTGTAACCTCTGGCAACCAATCGCAATAGCTGTGTAAACTGATTTTGAGTCTAGCGGCTATTTATTGTATGTCTCAGAGCAGGTGGAGAGCAAAACTGCATGGGGGGCCCCAAGAAAAGTTTTGCCCAGGGTCCAATCAATATTAAAGACGGCCCTGTCAGGTGTTCACAAATGTTGGCCATATAGTTTTGGACATTGAAAATATTACTTTGCTGGCGGCTGCACAAACAGGATGCATCTGACTGTATAGGAACATAGGTCTATAGCGGCACCAAGGAGTGTAATGACTTTTGATCATCGCCAATAAGCAGAAATGTGACTCATTAACTAGAAATGTTAACTTGCACTAGGATTCAATCCCGCCACACTGGAGTTTGTATGCTCTGGCTTTCCTCTGAGCACCATGGTTTGTTCCCTCAAGCCTAAAGCATAGCTCCATTAAGAGCAATTCCAGGCAAGTGAAATCAATCAAAGCTGAGCTAATGCTATCAGCAAATGCTGTAACTGTACTAAAGCCAAAAAGTTCCACTGCAGCTAGAATCCAGAGATCTCAGTAGATGGTCACTACCAGTAAAAATCTAAAGCCTGTAATGAGTAATTTTATTCTGTATTACTAATGACTCTCAAAGTTCCAAGGCATGCGTGCCTCTGATTGGTGGCTGTAAGTGTCCTACTATTGACAGAGAGGAGCCTGCAGTCGGTGTGTTTGGGAATCGCCGTCCAACATCACAAGTAGGCATGGGCGTCCGCAGAACTTTTTTCAGGGGGGGCATTATTTTAGGGTCACCCATGCACCGCCCCTTTTCGACAATGTCATAATGACATTATCATGGTCAGAGATGTAGTACAGTCCCTAGGATAAGTAATGGATAATGGCCAACAGGCCCTCTTACAAGACCCAGCAAAACTACAGTAGTGATCCCTCTGGCTGGACGAATGCTCACTCTGGGTTCCCCGGGGGTGACTCTGGTCAGTAGTGTAGCATGTCTGTACCCTGGTAGTGGCTCAGTCTTTCTCTGGTGGTGCTGGGCAGCGTGGCTCTCTCTCTGGCTTCCGCCCAGCACACTCCTCATTCTTTGTCCTGTAGCACTCTCTCCCTCAGCTTTTTTCCAGGCTGCAGTCTCTCAATCTCTCTCTTGATCGAGCTGTAGCCTCCTCCCTGTGGAAAATGGGGCCACCAATCTTTGAGACTACATGTCCCATGATGCTCTCCTCTCCAATCTCCTTTGATTGGCCCTCAGTTATGGCCTATAGGGAAGGAACGGAGCGGGCAGGAAGCTGGGCAGGGAACCTGGTGAGAGCCGCCGTCTCTTCGACCCTGATAGGAGAAAGGGGGGGGGTGAGCAGGGGAAAACTCTGACAGCCTGCAGCTTGCCTTTCTCCTGTCACAGCGCCACCGAGTTCTCTGCTGGACTGAGCAAGGAAAAGAACCAAAGTCACACTACACTGATGGAGGGGCTTGGTAGCACCTTGATAGTGTCACCCCACTGGTGCGGGCTGCCCGCACCCGATACCGACGCAACTGTGCTGAATTTAAGATCTGATCCCTGATTCCAGGGGGGGGGGGGGGGGATTTGACCCCCCTTGCCCCTACCTGCGGACGCCCATGCAAGTAGGGGTTCTCAAATCCCCAGATTGACAACAAAGGTAATTAAATGGCCTAGTGCAGTATAGCAATGTCTGGACGAGGAAGTGAAGCCATTTGCTTGTAGACCAAGTACACTTTATGCACTTTTAAGTTCAGGCCCCATTCACACAGTGTGCCACAACATTGCATTAGGCTGCCTATTAAAAACAAATAGGCTATAATGCACCTCAAAGCACGGTTCTGCTACACATAGCACTAAATACTGCAACACACATTGTGCATTGTGATGTGCCATTCAAAATGAAGTGTCGTGTGCACTTGTGTACAATGCAATAACCTGATTGGTGATTTCTAACATGTTTTTATAATGCTATAGTAGAAATGATCCCTTAAAGTGGACCCATGCAGGGCAAAGCAACAGGTTCCCCTAACCTACCACTTCCCTAGCATGTACTCTATACAGCACTGCATATTATGAAAGGTAAGAATGTCTGATAATGTAGTTACCCCTGTGCGTGCATTCCTATACCCGTGACAACCACTTTAGTGATTTTGTGTGCCATGGGGACAGGAACTTGGTTCCACCTCATTGCTCGCTTAACCTACAGACGCATTCCCACTCTTTTCCTCAGACTTAAGTCAGGTTTCAGAGTAATCCCTCAATTACTTGGAACAATGAGAGACCCAGTATAAACAAGAAAAACCGCGCTAACCAAATAGAGTAGGGGAAAGGGGAAGGGAAGGGGGAGGAACAGAAATGTGGGTGGCAAAAAAAGGGAACAATATTAAAATGGTTAAAAAGAATGTCTAACCCGGCTGCAGAGTAGTGGGATAAACACAATACAATATGAAGGAGAAGAAACTGCGCCAGGTGGATTAGCTAAATATCTATACCATAATCAATAACAATCAGATGAAAACTGTTAATACATGACTAGTGGGTAGGAAAATAAAAATAAGAATAAAATTAAAAATGAATATACAAAAATAGTAATAGGACAGTGTAAGAACACAACAATTCTAATGTGAACAATACTATCTGAAGGTGATGGTAATGGATAATTAGGTGGTTAGCAGTGGCGATATGTGACAAGTAAGTCCTGTGTTATATCGTATACTAGCCCCTGTGTGAATCAACCTGTGGGGATATAAAACAGTTCAAAAGATTGAATGCCGTCCTGGGATAAAACTTCCTATTCTTAAGGACCAGGCACTCCAGGTTAAGTTTCTTTTCACACCGCTGTGCTCCACACCACACAAAAGTGCCGCCACCAGTATATAATTTCCTTACCAGATGGTAGGAAAAAACAAGCCTTTCAAATTGAGCCCATACAGAAATCCTGACTTCCAACAGGTGGGAGGACAGACATCAGAATAAACGATCTCCCAGTATCAGCTGGTCACACCGGACACAGGACCTCAGACCAGACCCAGTAGTAAATCAGATCCAGAAAGTAGCACTCCGCGGTGCATCAAACGTGGCCAGAAAGAAAAAAGGCAGACCATGGCATAATAACGTTTAAAACATATAATGAGTATTTTATTAATCAAAAAGTACTCACATTCCAAAGGAATAACAAGCGCATAAAAAGACTCCAAACGGAGAGGACACAGAACGCCGGCCGGCATACAATAAAACGAACCCTTCCTCCTTCCAGAGACGCTGAACGCGATGACGTCACTGCACGCCTTCCCAACCCCACCTGGCGCAGTTTCTTCTCCTTCACAATGAGAGACCCAGACAGTTTCTCCACAACGATGACAACTGTGTACAGGTTAATAACAGTCATTCCAAGTAATGGCAGCATGGACAGTTACAGTCTTTAGGGGAAAAGAGACCCATGCTTGCACTGCATAATGGAAAGTGTCAAAGCCCTCTTACTTTGGAGCACTGAGAAGAGATTAGCTTACCATCAGGGAGCAGTCTCCGCAAACACCTGCTTAAAGCCCCATTGTGGGCTAAAACATTTTTTTTCCTATCCCCCTTCCAGCTAACTCATCCTGCTAGGCAATTTTTACCCTTACCTTGTGAAACCAGATATAGTCACTTAGGTCCCTTCCTCTTGGTCCTTCACCATCGATGGTTCCCAGAGCGGTGTGAATGGAACTCGAGATCACCAGTCAACTACTGTCACCATGAGATAGCATAATTTTCTTCTGGATCCTGAGTGAACCTCCACACTGGACATCCAATAGCAAGTGTTCATGTCATGCAGACCCTGACATCATGCAGGCATTGACATTTATACCCAAAGAAGGATCCGAGCAGGAAGTATACAAAAGAGGAGAAGAATCAGGGCTGTGGCGCCACATGACCAAGACATATGCGTACACACGATCGGAAATTCGGCCAGCAAAAGACCAATGAGAGCTTTTGGTCGGAAAATGCGACCGTGTGTATGCTCCATCGGACTTTTGCTGGCCGAAATTCGCGCCAGCAAAAGATTGAGAGCAGGTTCTCAATTTTTTGGTCGGAAGAAGTTCAGATCGGAAATTCGGAACGTCTGTACCAATTCCGACGCGCAAAATTCCTACGCATGCTCGGAAACAGTTTGACGCATGCTCGGAAGCATTGAACTTAATTTTCTCGGTTCGTCGTAGTGTTGTACGTCACCGCGTTCTTGGCAGTCGAAAGTTCAGTGAACTTTTGTGTGGCTGTGTGTATCCAAGCCAAGCTTGAGTGGAATTCCATTGAAGAAACCATCCAAGATTTTTCCGATGAAAAATCTGCTTGTGTGTACGGGAAATTACAGTATTGAATAGGGCCCTTTTAACCTGGGTGAGGTTTTAAGGCTACTCGATCTTACATGATAGTTCACTGTTATGCCGCGTACACACGGTCGGAATTTTCGTCAGAAAAAGCTCTGATGGTTTTCCCGTTGGAATTCCGACGGAATTTCGCTCAAACTGTCTTGCCTACACACGGTCACACCAAATTCCGACGGTCAATAACACCATGACATACAACCCGTTCGACGGTACTATAAAAGGGAAGTTTAATGCTTCCAAGCATGCGTTGAATTGTTTCTGAGCATGCGTCGGAATTGCATACACACGGTCTAAAAATCCGATAGAAAGGTTTTACGTTGGAAAAATTAAGAACAGGCTCTCAATCCAAAGTCTGTCGGAAATGCCGACAGAAAAAAAACGTTGGGCATACACATGGTCGGAAAATCCGATGAAAAGCTCCCATTGGACTGTTTCCATCAGAAATTCTGACCATGTGACGGGCATTAGGCTTACAATAGTAGGAACTCTCCCACCCCCCCAACAGAGAAGCTAAACTTTCTTTAGTCCTGACATAAGGACGGATAGGGCTAATTAGATTTCTTAAGATTACAAGTGTGGACAGCACACAGGAAAGCTCTGAACATCTGACGGGATCAATCAGTATTTATAAAATCAAATGTATATAACAAAATGCTTTCAATAGTATATTTAACAGAGCAAATATAAGAAGTTCATTGTTAGAATTTACATACACTTTAAGGTCTCATGCACACTGGACAGGGGAAAAGCAGCGGTAAAAACACGCCTCAGATTGTGTTTTACAAACGCATTTAGGCACATCAGACGTTTGGGCATTGCAGGGCTTTTTTTCTCAGAGAATAGGTGCAGGTATTCGCCCTTCCAAGCAGTACCCCCTTGTCTCCATCCCCTACCCACCTCCTATCCCGATTCTGTGCAGCGAGCAACAACAGATCCCCCAACAACAATAGATCCCGCAGCAACAATAAATCCCCCCTCTAGCAACAATTGATCCCCTCCCTAACAACAATAGATTCACCCCCCCAGCAACATTAGAACCCAACATAACAATACAGTAGATCTTCCAGAAGCCAGCATCCCTTCCCTCAACAGTAGATCCCTCTCAACAACAACTGACCCCCCTAGCAACATAAGATCATCCCCAGCAACCCAAAACTCCTGCCAGTAATAATACAGTAGATCTCTTGGCAGCCAGCATCCATAGCAAATTCAGAAGCCAGCAACAATAGACTCCTCCCTCAATAGTAGATACCTCCCGCCAATAATTGGCCCCCAAGCTACATAGGATCTCCCCAGCAAAAATAGATCCCCCACCAGCAAAAATAGACCTCCCAGCAACAAATGATGCCTCCAGCGAGAATTGATCCCCCAACAGTCGGCATTGATAGAACCTCCAGTATACCCCAACACCACATTCAGTACTGGAGGTGCCGGAATTGCGTCCCCCTCGTGTTCCCGCTGACAAAAAGCCCTGGGACATTCATCCATTTCATTGGCCAGAATATTCATTCATTCTTTCAGATGTTTCTAAGAAGAAGGTGTCATTGCTGATTCTAAGAATTTTTGGACAGTCTCAGAGTCTTTGTCCCCACACAGAGTAAGCTATACCTCATTACTGTACAATGCAGGAGTGCGGTTTCTAAAGTTTGAACTCTTCGTTAGGACAGACAGTATTCAAATCTAGTTTATGGCTAATAATGAAGAACTGTGGACACAATGCAGACAGAGTTAATTAGGTAACCATTGCTTTACAGCCCACTCCTAAACATCCCAAAGCAAGTAAAAAGCACTTAAAAAGGTAACCAGCAAATTTATGTAGCGATACCCCCCATAGGGGCTGCTGAAAGTTGTGGCCCACCTGTCACCCTGACCAGCCCGGCATTCACTTCCCGATCACCTAGGAGACAATGAACAGTCCATATGCTTGTTTTTGTATTTTTATTGAGGGATTTGAACTTAGCTAGGGATGGGAATATATGGAATGCCCGTAGAATTTCAGAACAGTCAATTTGGGACAGAACTATATACACTCTATGTACAAACATTTCTCGAAACTCCTCCTGCACAACACCTGCTTGCAGGCTATTACTCTCTCCTCCTCCTGCACAACACTTGACTCAGGTTGGGCCCAACACTAACTCAGTCAGGCCTGGAAATTGCCATTTGTAGGCGAGAACCCTTTTAGTGTAGCAAAAATATAGAATAGGAAGTCTTTAGTGCTAGCTGTCCTATGGTGGACTGCTGCTCCTAGCAATACCTCTTCAGACCTTGCCAGCCCTCCCTGACGCTACTGCCCAAGACATCACAGTCCTTACTGCTGGCTCTGCACCCATCCCAGACTGTGCACACCCAGTCCTCTCTGGCATACCTCCCCAGTTCTCCCAACTGTGCCTGTCACTCACCGACCCTCCTGGTCACACAAACACTGGTGGTTCCCTCCTGAAGACTTGCCTGGCAGTACTAGCTCCTGCTGTCCTCTCTGACTCCTCTCTGTGCGTCCTGTCCAGATCCTTCATGCGGTCTTAAAGGGATCCTTTCTGCTCCCAGGCCCAAGGTCACCCCCCCCCGACTGGGGAGTGGCCTCAAAGGCCCCCGACAGCCTAGCACTCCATCCTCAGTTCTTCCGCACGACAACAACCCCCCAGCGGGGCTGATCCTAGGTATTTAAGGAGGCCTGCCCCCTGCCAATCCAGGTTGGTGATTGGTCAGGGCTCCTTAGAACATCCCAGGCAGCTCCATCTGTCTTCCCCCCCACCCTCTTCTAGAATCCTCTAGAAGACAGAGGAAGGTAACCGAGAAGTGATGCTGTCTGTGAGTCACTAGCCTACTGTAAGCCACTTCCAGCCCACACAGTTCAAAAGCTTCCAGCTAGGCTTGCTTAAATTTACCTGCACTTAATTTTTTTTTTATAAATTATGCTATGTTAATGGGAACACGTAACAAATATATATTATGCATTATCCCAATTCAGCTGCAAAAGTGGAAAAACACTTTAAGCTATAAGAAGATGCACCTTGTGCCCTGTTTTAATGTCAGTGTGTGCGTAGCATACGCAACACCTCAGACTTTGTTTGTACCTACAGGTTATAAAAGATCCGCTCTATTGCCACAACCGTAGCTGAGTCTTAGCTTGAGCGAATCGATTCACTGAACTGTAATCCATAGATCTCTCTACAAGTACATTAGAGACTAGATAGCATTATCTATTAAGAGACAAAGTGGCCGTGGTTGAGTTAAGAGAGGCTGCAGTGTCTCAGGAGCTAGAGTTAATATTAACTTAACTATAGAAGCCTCCCCCAGGACATGTTTTAATATGGAAATCAGCTTTTCAACACAATTAAAATCCATGCAAGCACGCCCGCCTACATCAATATAAAGGAAACTGATCCGATGTTTGCGAAAGAGGATTATTCAAAGAAAAAATAAGAGACCGCAAACAAAATGAGTAAATAAAACAATCTCAGCAGGACACAAGAGATTTCGAGATTGTATGCGTAATTTTCATGTTTTATCGAGCGTTAATGTATAGATATGCTGACACAGAGACTATTGAACAATGGTAAACATCGTATTAGCGCACCAGTATTGGATGCTATTTGTATGTATGTATGTACAGGCTATTACAATTATAGCAGTAACTGCAGCCATCACTGCAAACTGCAAGGAGTGCAATAACTGAGCTGTGGGCATGGGCAACTTTCCAACATAAGCTTGTGAGCTGCATAATAGCTAGATGCTTAAAACAAAACTGCCAGTACAGAAATTTGAGAGCTGCCATTGTTGACCTGATTTAAAGCCCCATGCAAATGTTGTGCCCCAATCCACTCCCACTCATAATTAAATTGGATGTGCACCCAAAAAAAAATATTTCATAATGTAGAGAATAAGATTTCCTTTCATTTGAGCCCAGTCTTGCCACACAGATTTACTCCAGCCCTGAGAAATCCTCTTTTATTGTTCAATTAGAAAGATCTTGACAAAGTGCTGAAAACTTTGTCAAAAACGCCCCCTTGCTGGGAGTGACAGGTGATTTACATATCTCATGCACTAGCCTAAAAGAGGCACATCCTGTGTAATTTTAAAAAGTGAGAAATACACCCCTCTCCCACATAACAAATCCTGTGATCAATGTATACTCAGACACACACACTGCACTATAACAATCATCAGATCACTGCATGTTCTACTCTGCCCAGCTCTGACTACATACATCTCCCCTATATTCTTCTTGCTGTTCACTCGAGAATACATTTATTTTCACTCTGGTCTGTGGAACTGTGGTCTGTGCCTGTCTCAGGCTAGTGCATGAGATATGTAAATCACCTGTCACTCACAGCAAGGGGGCGTTTTTGACAAAGTTTTCAGCACTTTGTCAAGATATTTCTAACTGAACAATAAAAGAGGATTTCTCAGGGCTGGAGTAAATCTGTGTGGCAAGACTGGGCTCAAATGAAAGGAAATCTTATCCTCTACATTATGACACCAAAAGTGGGTTTACATCCACTTTAAATGAAAAAATAAATAAAAGAAACACACAAACTTCTCTACTCGCTAGAGCCCACTGACATGTGACCTTTAATGTTGTCTTACCTGGGTGTAGAGGCCAATGATCTAACATTGCAGTCTGTGCCTTCTGTCAACTGGTCTTGTTTCTGCCCTTTTCCAGGACATCATCACTCTGGACAGCCAATGGGAGGTGTCCATGTCGCCCAGACAGCATAGTGAACTAGCTGAATAAAAAAATATCTAGTGTATATATTGTGACAGTACTAAGCCCAACCACTGTGTTTAAATCGCCCAGGGTTCTCATGGATGCAGGTTGAAGGGCTCCAGAATATCGGTTCTGAGTAGAGAAAATTGGTTTCTGGAGTCCAGAGACTACAGAGAGTCTTGGGAGGGACAAAGACTCTAACCCTGGGTTTCGGGTTTTTCTGGGGACCAGCAGACTGTGTGTGCGGGTGTGCCCAGCCTTTATAATCAAGGAGTAGTACACCTTTTCAAAAATGCAATAAATCATTTTGGACTTCCTACAACTGGCGTGGTGCTCCATCTCTCTCCAACCACTTGAAATATAAAAAGGCAGTTAGGACATTTAATCCATTTTCTTTGGCTTTGTAATTAAGCCGTTTGACTAGGTTTCCTCTTTAACTATTTTGTACAGCCCTGACATTTCAGCACATGTAACAGGCATATCGTAAGCCTGGAATAACGATTTAGCGATTGCTGCAAATTAGCGAAATATCAGCCAATTAATGTCAGAGCGGGGGTGACAGGTCTGAGTCACATCTTTGTGTTTGCAGGCGTACATTTAGAAATTGATGATGTTCCTTGGTTTATCTCGTTGCACTCAGTTCAGTTTCAGAAATCTTTCTGTAATGGGCAGCCAGGGAGGTTATCAGATTTGCTTGAGCTAGCCATCCATCCAAAGACCAGAGCGACCTATTTTTCAGCTATCATAACTGAAAGTGCCCAGAATCGACAAAAGCTTTATTAGAGACCTTGTTAGGGGAAGACTTTTCTCTGAGGAGGTCCACTGTCAGCACAACACAAAATAAAACATTTAAACCTAGGAAATAACATAAGGTTTGGCTGGTCTCGTCACCAATGGGAATGAAAATTTACTCCAAATGGAGCTGGTTTCATTTTATTTTTTCTAGTTTGTTATTATTTTTTAGTTGTTTGCATCTGGGAAGATTTGTCGTAAAGATGTACTCATTCCAAATGTCTTGCCGCACGCTAACTGCTGCTGCCTCCTTGTAGCGGTGGGTGAATAGTGATGCTTGTTGCCAAGCAACCAGAAGCATCAAAGTGGTGGTACATTGGTTGGGAAGAACGCTGCTGTACAGGTTTTAGAATGGCGCCCTTCATTTTCGAAGGGGGTTTTTAGTAGCAAGCTTAGAGGTCGAAGCACAGTTCTCCATCACCCCCAAGTGAGTGAGGTATGTGTTTGAAGATGCAGCCATTGGAGCTGTCATCTTTATCTTCTTTATTCATATTTCCTAACACAAGCAGCAAGTGAAATGTTGGAACACTTGATATTTGCATGTTTGAAGTCAGACACTCATCGATGCCGTCTGCCCGCATTCTCCACCGGTAAATGAAGGGGAAAGTTATAATAGCCCAACAAGATGACTGACTAGCAATGCCAAACTTTTCAGACTGTGAGACTTATTATCAATAACTGCAAGTGCAAGGTCACTAAATTAAGTTCATTATATAGACAACCTGATAACTCTTTCAAGCTACGTTTTTATAAATTTTTAGGTTACATATGACAGTTACAGTGGAACCTCGCATTACGAGCATAATCCATTTCAGGAGTATGCTCGTAATCCAAAGTACTTGCATATCAAAGCGAGTTTTCCCATTGAAGTCAATGGAAACAAAAATAATTTGTTCCGCATTGACTTCAATGGGATGCAATACCGCATGCGGCCAGAGGCGGGGGGGCGCAGGAGAGCCTCGGAAACAGCCGAAAAGGCCCGAGCGCACTTTGGCTGACCTCGGCAAACCTCGGAAAGACTCCGTTCACGAGTCTTTTTGAGGTTTGCTGAGGTCAGCGGAACTGTCCTCAGGCCTTTCCGTGCATTTCCAAACACCGACGATCGGCGCTGTTCAGCTCCGGCGCCCCCCACCTCAGGCCAAAAGCGGTATTGCACACCGCTTTTGGCTAGAATCCTGCTCATTTTGCGAGACAACATTTGAAAACCGAGTTAGGATTTTTAGAAATACAGTGCTCGTTTTGCGAAACGCTCCTTAAAGCGGAGTTCCACCCTAAAGTGGAACTTCCGCTCATCAGAACTCCCCCCCCCCTCCGGTGTCACATTTGGCACCTTTCAGGGGGGGGGGTGCAAATACCTGTCTAAGACAGGTATTTGCACCCACTTCCGGGCATAGACTAGTCGAGTCTACGAGTCTATGCCTCTTCCTGTCCCGCACACGGGTCCCAGTGACAGCGCAGAGCATTCCCACTGCGCTGCGGGACTCACACATGCTCAGTAGGGAACCGGGAAGTGAAGCCGCAACGCTTCACTTCCTGATTCCCTCAACGAGAATGGTGGCGGCAGCAGCCGAGAACCGATCGATTTCTCGGCTTTGGCTGCCGACATCGCTGGACCCTGGAGGTAAGTGTCCATTTATTAAAAGTCAGCAGCTGCAGTATCTGTAGCTGCTGGCTTTTAATATTTAATTTTTTGGTGCAATCCCTCTTTAACCGCATTACTCGCAAACTGAGGTTCCACTGTATTGTAGAACTAAAGAGTCACAAAACGTTTTTTTCCATTTTGGATAGAGGAAGGAAGGGTTCTATCCCCTGTCAGATTTTATTTTGCCATCTCTGTCCCATTAGGGTGCTTTCACACTGGGGCGTTTTTCAGGCGCTACAGCGCTAAAAATAGCGCCTGTGTAGCTCCTGAAAAAAGCGGGTCCTTTCACTGCGGTGCGCTAGCAGAACGGTAAAAAAAGTCCTGCTAGCAGCATATTTGGAGCGGTGTATTCACCGCTCCTATACCGCTCCTACCCATTGAAATTAATGGGACACCGCGGGGATACCGCCGGCAAAGCTTCGTTGCAGCGGCGCTTTGCGGGGGATTTTAAACCTTTTTCGGACGCTAGCGGGGGTTAAAACCACCCCGCTAGCGGCCGCATACGCGGCTAAAACGACGGTAAAGCAGCGCTAAATATAGCGCTGCTTTACTATCGCCGCCCGCACCGCCCCAGTGTTAAGCCGGCCTTAGGGAGGTTTCTTTTCACTTCCTTACCTGTAGCCACAACAGGATGTGAGAGGAAATCCCTCCAACATGAGAGAATTCCCTAGTTGTCACCAATGTCATGGGACTAGCACCCCCATTGGAAGATTTCTCCTCTTTTAGGCCCCTTTCACACTGGGCCGGGAGCCGCGGCGACAGTAAAGCAGCGCTATATTTAGCGCTGCTTTACCGTCGTTTTAGCCGCGGTATTCGGCCGCTCGCGGGGCAGTTTTACCCCCCGCGAGCGTCCGAAAAATTGTTAAAATCCCTGCAAAGCGCTGCCATAGCGCTGTATTACCGTGGTGTCCCATTGAAATCAATGGGTAGGAGCGGTATAGGAGCGGTGAATACACCGCTCCTATACCGCTCCAAAGATGCTGCTAGCAGGACTTTTTTTACCGTCCTGCTAGCGCACCGCTCCAGTGTGAAAGCCCGACGGCTTTCGCACTGGAGTGAATGGGGCCGTTTTTTTCAGGCGGTGTACAGGCGCTATTTTTAGCGCTGTACCGCCTGAAAAACCCTGCAGTGTGAAAGGGGCCTTACTGTTTCGGTGACTTTGGTGACTTTGGTGACTGGTGACCAAGTATGAAGGTCTTTCACCTTCATGCTTGGTGATAACGACCGCCAGGACAAATAGGAAAGGAACACAGACTG
Organism: Lithobates sylvaticus; assembly: GCA_028564925.1. Lineage (NCBI taxonomy): Eukaryota > Metazoa > Chordata > Amphibia > Anura > Ranidae > Lithobates > Lithobates sylvaticus. Next base: position 185,591,277 of record CM053035.1, on the reverse strand, counting down.
TCATAAAAATGTGAGCAAGAAATGCGAGCGAGGAATTCGGGAAGAATCGTGTATACCAACTAACAAGTTGCCAAATTGCAAAAAAAAAACATAAAAAATGTAAATTGCTGTCATTTGTAAAAAATGACAGAGTGCAATAAAAAGGTCACTTTTATTACCATTAATTTACAAGTTGGCTTGTGCAGCAACTTTATATATTGGTTGGGCGAATGTGGAGTTTTCCTTTAAATAAAAACCTGAAAGTCTTTTCAGCCCCCCCGCCCAGCACGTTGCTGTCATTTCACGCAGCTACAGCCCAGTTGGGGCAACATAGGCTGCGATTGTAACTAATCTTTTCCTTTGTATGTTTGACTCTGCACACATCTGCGACGGCACAATGCCAAATTTGGTTTATCAACAGAGACCCAGATACGTCGTATTTGCTTTCGGCTGTTTGTCAGTGAAATTACCTAGATGAGAAGTGACTGTTTTCCAGCGAAAAACGCATTGCACAGCCGAAGGATAGCCTAGATCACAGGCAGGGGATCAGACAGGGTGTCTTTCATATTTCCCACCTGAAAGGCCTTTTCTGGCATGAAAAAGTGAATGTTTGTTGAGTTTTACAATGGTAAGAGTAGTAACAGTAAAGAAACTGTGGACAAATGAAAATTTAGGTTATTGTTTTATAATGTCCAGTTGTTAAAAGTAACCAAATTTACCAGCTTAAGTGGAACCTTTATAAAGGGGACAGGATTGGGCTGGAAAGCTCTGTTAGGTGCTTATTGATGGCATGGCCTCTATTGGGTAAATGTTACATAACTTCCAACTGTGTCACCCAGACAGGAAGTAATATGAACATGTAAAAGACAGAAGGCGCCTGGACCTCTGAGGAAGAGGAACTCATTAAAACGCGTTAGCCCATACCTCGACAGGACAGTCACATGTGATGGGGACAGATTCATGGACCCATGTGGAGGAATACAGACATATGCTTTTATTCAAGTCTATGTTTGTGAGTATACTACCTGTCCTTGTACATGAATAAAACCTTTGTTTGAGGATAATGCGCTAGGTCCATGCGCCTTCTGTCTTTTACATGTTCCAGTGCTTCGGATTCCCCAGTCTGTGGAGGGCAACGAGCAGTGCATTATCCAACTTTAAGCATCAGAATAAAGAGTTCATAATTACATAGAGGCCCACTGCACTGGATCCTAAAACAAATTAATTTCATAGTGTAGTGTAAAGACTATGATGTTAGATGCGTAGGCAACTAAATTTCATACCCTATAGACCACAGGTGTCAAACACAAGGCCCGTGGGCCGAATCCGGCCTGAGCCTTGTCATTTGGCCATCACCTATGGCTCTCACCCACTCTTCCTCCCATCGCTTGTAAACACAAGAGCTTCTGGCGGGTGCAAAGAGTGCACCCGACCCCCCCCCCCCCCCACGATCTGGCCAGGTTGGGTTGGTCGGTGAGCAGGCAATCATGGGCGGCTTCCCCGACTCTTTTCTCCGTGGGCATCATGAGCAGCTTCTCCTTTCCCTGCTCGGCGGCTCCTGTCTCCTCCCTCCTCCTTGACGGGCAATCAGAACGCTTCTCCTTTCAGTCAATCGCGATACGTGTCTCAGACCCGCGATTCCTGATTGGTGGAGAGGTGATTCAGTGTGAGAATAGTGAATATTCATTTGCTATTTCAACACACCTGGGTGGGCTCCGAGCGCAATGCTCTGCACCCGGAGTCCATCCTATTTTGAAGCCTATTAGAGCCTCTGACTCTAATCTGTGCTTCAAAAAAACACCCCGCCACTATAATTCATGCGCCCAGGCGTCCTGAAAGGGGTCGGACGCATGGATATTGGGTAGCGGCAGCATGGATAGGGGAGGTGGCGCCCGTGCGCCCTTAATGGACAGGCCGCCCCTGCTACCTAACTACTAGTAATGGAATGAAACCCTGCCGGACTCATAGCGTGGGTCCCATGCATGTCCTAAATTTACTCTTTCCTTCCCGTACCTCGTGATCAGGCATTAGATCTCCATAATGATAGATTGCTCTGGGTAACCAGAGGAGACAGCTAGGGAGGGAGCCAGACACCGAACCCCCTCACTACCGGAAGACCTGTCACCTAACCAGGTACCACTCCAAACGAGTTGGTGAAGCTGTTTTTCCATGCAACTTTTCCAAAATTTCATTCCATACTGAGTTGCATTGATGAATGAACACCATTAAAAACAATGCTATTTCCATTGTCATGCAATTCTGTGCAACTGAAGTCGCATCAGATCACACAAGTGTGAACCAGGCCTAAAGGGGGTGACCACCTATGTGGTAGTCTTCTCAAGGAGTGGGATAATTTGTGACAATATTCTACTGTTCATAATGGATGTGTAAATATTTTTATATAATATGTGAATAACGATAATATTAAAATTTTTGAAGTTCTTTAAATAGGTATAAGCAACTAAAAGACCCAACTTAGCCACTTTTGGGCATCTTTAATTGCGTATTTTATATATATATGGGGGGTGTGGTGCTCTAAAGAATCATTTGACTGCACAACCTTTATAAGCTTGGTTTACTGAACAAAAGCCATATAGACTGTTAGAAATTACCATATATACTCGAGTATAAGCCGAGTTTTTCAGAACATTTTTTTGTGCTGAAAGTGCCCCCCTCGGCTTATACTCGAGTCAAGCACTTTTCTGCAGCAGAGATTGACATTTTCTGACCCGACTTTGGGGCCCCATATCTCGGGGCCACTTGGTGCTAGGAACCCCAAAGTTGGTGTGCAAACCCAGTGGAACCAACACTATAACATATTCAATGGGGTTCCTAGCACCAAGTGTCGGTTCGGAAAATGTCATTCTCTGCTGCAGAAAAGTGCTTCACATTTTCCTACCCGACTTTGGGGCCCCGTATCCCGGTGCCACTTGGGGCTAGGAACCCCAAATTTGGTGTGCAACCCCAGTGGAACACTACAACATTTCCAAATTTGGGGGTCCTAGCACCAAGTGGCCCGAGATATGGGGCCCCAAGTACGGTCAACTGTGTCCATCTGAAGCAATGTCATTTTGGGACCCTTTGGGTCTAGGGGGCATCTAGGAACCCTTAACTACCGAGTTTGAAGTTCGGGGGACCTATGGCTGCAAATGGGCACAGTGAGGCATGCAAATGGGCATTGTTGACCCTCTTTTCCACTTACAGTAGCTGCACATTTCTCACCCTAGGCTTATACTGAAGTCAATACGTTTTCCCAGTTTTTTGCAGTAAAATTAGGTGCCTTATATTCGGCTCGGCTTATACTCGAGTATATACAGTAGTTTGTTCGAGAATAAATTTCCATCCTGCTCCTTCAAATTTTCTGATCACTGCGGCTGAAAATGAACATTGACTTTTTAACAAAATCTGGAAGTTGTGGCCTCCTGGGAAAGATTGAGATTCCCCATGATATAGGCCACCGTTTCTGACAGTTCCCTGTTGGCTTTCTGGTGCTACATGTCCGGTGTAGGATTCTGGAAGAGTTGGAGAATCATTTATTGCTTTTCCTTCCTCTTCTCTCTCTTTCTATTTATTTTGCAAACTGCTCTTTGTATCATTGATTTTTCTAAAATTATTTTTACAGTACAGACCTTAGGCTGCCCTGTACCTATAGAGCTCCTGTTTGGCTCTAGGGGGTTGAGGCTGCTTTTTGTCTGTCTGTATGACGCATGCCCATAACTTCTTCATGGTATGAGATACTGATTCTATGACAACTACCTTGGAGTATTTCTGATAAAAAAACAACATAATTTTATTTGTAAATTTGATGTAAGCTTTCCAATACTCGCATTACTTAACTTGTGGTTTGCATGCCTGCATATGCTACTATGAACCATACTATTAGCCTTCAGTTAACATTGTCTGATGGAATGCACGTGTACTATTCTTTACACTGTTGTACAATGTACCTGTTATTGTATATTGTGAAAATAAAAATGTAATTATATAATGCAGCATTCACCCCCAGAGGGACCACTGAAAATATTACAGGTTCTCCCACAATAGTACAGAGGCTGCCATCCACAAGCACAGTTCCATGCACACCGACAATACAGAATCAATCTAGGGGATGTCTTTTTAGAATTTATTGCTGAATAACTTGAAACAGGAAAGGGGTTCAGGAGTTTCAGAATACTCAAAAACTATAGCAGCAATCAATTTGAGGACAAGCTTTTTAGCAGATATTCTTATAGCCAGGGCTTTTTTTCCTCAGAGAATAGGTGCAGGAACTCCTCCCTTCCGAATTCACCCCTTGATTCCGCCCCCTACCCACCTCTGAGCACCCTTCCTTGGTTCCACCCCCTACCCACCTCTGAGCACCCTTCCTTAGTTCCACCCCCTACCCACATCCGAGCACTGTTCCTTAGTTCCACCCCCTACCCACATCCGAGCACCGTTCCTTGGTTCCACCCCCTACCCACATCCGAGCACCGTTCCTTGGTTCCACCCCCTACCCACATCAGAGCACCGTTCCTTGGTTCCACCCCCTACCCACATCCGAGCACCTTTCCTTGGTTCCACCCCCTACCCACACCCGAGCACCGTTCCTTGTTTCCACCCCCTACCCACATCCGAGCACCATACCTTGGTTCCACCCCCTACCCACATCTGAGCACCGTTCCTTGGTTCCACCCCCTACCCACATCCGAGCACCGTTCCTTGCTTCCACCCCCTACCCACATCCGAGCACCGTTCCTTGGTTCCACCCCCTACCCACATCCGAGCACCATACCTTGGTTCCACCCCCTACCCACATCTGAGCACCGTTCCTTGTTTCCACCCACATCCGAGCACCATACCTTGGTTCCACCCCCTACCCACATCCGAGAACAGTTCCTTGGTTCCACCCCCTACCCACCTCTGAGCACCATTCCTTGGTTCCACCCCCTACCCACCTCCCAGTACCACCCCTTTTAGAGAATACAGAATCAAGGATGATTTTATGGTGTCAAGTATTTTGTATAGAATTTGTTAATGATAACAAGTAAGGCAGTAAAATAGATCTAACAACAATGGACACCCCAGCAACAATAGATCCACCCCATATGGACTCCCAACAGCCAGCATCAATAGACCTTCCAGCAGCCAGCAATATTAAATCCCTCCCTCCTAGCAACGATTGACCCCCCCTCCAACATAAGACCCACCCCAGCAACAATAGATCCCCTAACAGCAACAATAGACCTCTCAGAAACAACAAATCCCCTGCAAAAGCTTTATTTTTGTATTGAATTTATTACTGATAAGTAGGGATGAGCCGAACACCCCCGGGTTCGGTTCGCACCAGAACCCGAATGTTCGCACCAGAATGTGATGCGAACGGCCCAAATAGTTCTGGGCTCGCCGATCGAGCGAACGCCCGGGGCTCGATGCGAACGTGGGTTCGCATCGAGCACCAGGCCCATCCCTACTGATAAGAAAGGCAGGAAAATAGATCTAGAAGGAGAAATATGCATGTTAATGAACTCAAACATGTTTTAAAGTGATATTAAAGGCTTTCTTTAAAAAAATAATAAAAAATAACAAACATGTCACAATCACCTGCACTGTGCAGTGGTTTAACACAGAGCAGCCCTGATCCTCCTCTTCTTGGGTCCCTCGCTGGCGCTCTTGGCCCCTCCCTCCTGCCAACTGCCCCAGAGCAAGCAGCTTGCAATGGGGGCACCCAAGCAAGCTCATTCCTGAACCACTCTGCGTGTCCATTTACACACAGAGCCGTGTCTCATCCCTGCTCCCTCTCTCCTTATTGGTTCGCTGGCTGTGATTGACCAATGGCTCCCGCTGCTGACTTAGTCAATGAGGCGGGAGAGTCCCCAGAGAACTGAGGCTCCTGTGAACATCGCCGGATCACGATGGGGCTCAGGTAAGTATTAGGGGGGGCTCGGGGGCTGCAGCGCACAAAAGTTTTTTTACCTTCATGCATAGAACCTTGAGCCTTTAGAATCGCTTTAAAGGATCAGTGAATTGGGGAGTTTTGCCCCCATCTAATCTAATCTAATATTATAAGCAACGTTTTCCATCTGTGTTGTACATTTTTTTTTTATACTCAGAGAGACACTTTTTTGGCATCTCTCTCAATATGACTGCTGTGCCCAATTCACAATTGAAGAATCTTAGACTGTCATCTGGATGTCGTCCACTGATCAACTATGGGATTGCTATACTTAGGGACACATACTGGTAGGTGCCATAATCCTCGGTCACCGTGTCCTAATACATATATTTTATGTGGACCTTGAGGACAGTGTAAGTTGATACATTGCTAAAGTTTTGCCTATTGGGCACTTATTAGGCAGGCACAGAGTGACTGTGTCTATCGTGTCCTATTTGCTGCTGTGACAGTTTTGTAATTTGGGACACTACTTGGCAGATATTATTTATGACTGTCCTATCTTTACTCTTATTTGGCCTACATTTTTCATGATTGTACACTATCGACACTCTGGGATTGATTTATTAAGGCAAATAGATTGTGCAATTTGCTCCAGAGCTTAGTAAATCACACCCCGCTTCTAAGCCATATACTACCCTGTAAAGGAAAGATGTGTATACTTACCTAATCCAAGGGTGCTACTGTCTGGTCACATGGTAGGGTCCCAGCACCCTATATTCCCAGTTTAGTGTATTGCACAATAAAATTGCAGTGAGTAATATAAAAGCTGGCTTTAGGCTGTTTGATTTTGTGTTCATAGAGTCTGCAATTCTGGTCTAATTTGGGGATTTACATCCAGCACTGTAAGTTGCCACTATCTTGACCACTCCTGTGCATTAGCGCCCCAACAGACTTTTATAGGGTTGTGTCCCAAGGATGGAAATGATCAGAAGTCTATCGGGCTATAATGCGCAGACGTGGCCAGAAAACTAGAGACTTGCAGCACTGGATGTGAACAAACAGTTGAAATGTGGCCACTGGACTGAGGTAAGTATGCATCTGTGGATGAGGAGGGTGGGTTAGGTTAGGTCAGGCGTAGGGTCAAAAAAGATAAGCACACTTTGGTTTAAGGGGCACGGGATGATTAGCCAATCTGATCTAAAGGTATTTCGGCCATTCCATTCGTCTTTATTTATATATCAAAGCAACCTATATTAACATAGATTAAAAAAGGTATAAAAAAGTAGGTGAATAATTTTATTGGTGGAAAACATATTTCAATTATCTTCCATTTACATCAGAAAACTTGTCAAAGTTGGAATACACTTTAAATGAGCCCTCTGGCATTCGTTATTTCTTCCTCTGACCCCTTGATGTATATATGTAGAAATGCCTACCTGGAATTCTATCAGAACTTTTCTTTGAAAAGTCAAAAAGGAAGCAAAATGTACTAGAAAGCAAGCTGCATTTTCCCATTAATACAAGCCCTTCCTGTGAGAGTCCTTGTCCTTGGAGAAAATTTTCCCAATGGAGACACAGAGAGTGGTTGAAACCCTGCAGAGGCTAAAAGGATTAATCCAAAATATTATATTTCAAGGGCACTCGTAGCATACAACTCTTAAAGGAACAAAAGTTAAAGATATTTAAAAGCTGTCTGACCTTACGACATGTAACCCGCTTTCTCAAAGGCCATCAGTGTAATCTTTTGGATTATATTGAAGAAATTATTGGAGGAAGTGAGAACCATGAGAACCAGGGGGACAACAACATGGACAACCTTTCTGAACACTAGTTTATGTCTCCCTACATTACAATACATTTCTACTGTGCTTTGTTAAAACAATTACGGTAAGTCCTTTAGTTAGCTTATTTCTAGAGATAGGCAAATTGGCAAATGTACTTCCTCAATAACCGACCCAGATTGCTTCTACAATCATATCTACTCATTATTCACTGATCTGAGTTGTTACTCAATCACTGTGTGTCAATCACCCATATATTTCCATTTGAGTCCTGAGGGATTCTTGTGCTATCGTTCATAATTACCATATACCTTTTATTGGGTATTTTATATAGTTATAGAAGTGAGCACAGAAATCTCCACTTTCTAAAAGAAAGCACACCTTCTATCGGGAATCTGGCCTGAGATCATCAAGTCAGGAGGGATTTACTGATTGAAGTACTTTTGCTTGAACTCTACTGTACCACCACCCAAAGTTAGGTAGGCACTGTTGACTTGAATCACTAGCCGCTTATACATTTCAGAGTCTCCAACAGTGAGAATCGATGAATCTTTTCTAAATAGAATGATTAGCCACTCCGATCTGAAGGTATTTCAGTTCTTTTATTGGTCTTTATTTATCCATCCCAGCTATCCATGGTAACATAAATTAATGTCAATGTTTAAATAGAGCTCTGCTTTATGTAATAACTTAATCCCACCTGAAAATGTGTTATTCTGAATTGAGAAAAGGACAAAATATGCAAATCTATCAGAAGTAAAAGAAAAAACATAAAAATTTAGGTGAACAATTTCATTGGTAAAAAAAACTATATTTCAATTATCTTGCATTTCATTTGCCTTAGAAAACTATATCCAATCAATTTATATTAACATAGATTTAAAAAATTATAAAAAATTAGGTGAATAATTTAATTGGTGAAAAACATATTTCAATTATCTTCCATTTACATCAGAAAACTTGTCAAAGTTGTAATAAACTTTAAATAAGCTCTTTGTCATTCGTTATTTCCTCCTCTGACCCCTTTATGTATATATGCAGAAAAGCCTACCTGGAATTCTATCAGAATTTTTCTTTGAAAACTGTTTCCCGCTGTAGCAATTTGTTAAAGCCGAGCTTCACGTTACTGGCCTGGTTTCATTATAGAAGGAGGATTATTAGTCCCTTAGATGTTAAGATGAAAGCTGCAAAATTTTGGAAGTGTGGGCTGATACATTACCATGAATGTGTCTCTATGAACCAATATTTATCTAATTCTGCTGTACATCAAAAAATGTCTCTGCAGGTAAGAGAGCTTTTATCTGGAGTTCTGATATTCTAAATGTTACGAAAGCCAAAAATAAAGAATATATTTTAGTGGATAAAGTCATACACAGGGAGCGGGCTACACCTTCGCTCGCTTTTAAAAGCATTTTTGGGCAAGTGCCTAGAACGTGCAGATCAAGGGTTAGGATTAAAACAAAATTTATTTTTTCTTTTCTTCTTCCTTCCTTCTAAAATCTCTTCCTGTACACCTTCCATCTTTCTAAGTTTTCTTTCTCTAGACCTTACTTCCTTCCATCCTTAGTTCTCTCCCTCTAAGTTCTCTCCCTCTCTACCTACGTTATATCCTTAATTCTCTCTGTCTAAATCTTCCTTCTAAGTTCTCTCCATCTATACCTCCTTCTATCTTTTGTTCTCTCCTTCTACACCTTCCTTACATTCTTAGTTCTCTCCCTCTACATATTCATTCTAAGTTCTCTCCCTCCATACCTTCCTTTTATCCTTAGTTCTCTCTGACTACATCTTTGTTCTCAGTTCTCTTCTTCTATACCCTCCTTCCATCTTTAGTTCTCTCCTACTACCCCTTCCTTCCATCTTTAGTTCTCTCCTACTACCCCTTCCTTCCATCTTTAGTTCTCCCCTACTACACCTTCCTTCCATCTTTAGTTCTCTCCCTCTACATCTTCCTTCTAAGTTCTCTCCCTCTATAACCTCCTTCTATCCTTAGTTCTCTTCTCTACATCTTCCTTCTATCCTTAGTTCTCTCCCTCTACATCTTCCCTCTAGATTCTATCCATATACACCCTCCTTCCATCCTTAGTTCTCCCCTACTACACCTTCCTTACATCTTTAGTTCTCTCCCTCTACATCTTCCTTCTAAGTTCTCTCCCTCTTTACCCTCCTTCTATCCTTAGTTCTCTCCTCTACATCTTCTCTCTATCCTTAGTTCTCTCCCTCTACATCTTCCTTCTAGGTTCTATCCATATACGCCCTCCTTCCATCCTTAGTTCTCCCCTACTACACCTTCCTTCCATCCTTAGTCTTCTTCCTCTACACCTTTCCTCTAAGTTCTCTCCATCTACACCTTCCTTTTAGGTTCTCTCCCTCTATACCCACCTTCCATCCTTAGTTCTCTCTACATCTACCTTCTAAGTTATCTCCATCTACACCCTCCTTCCATCCTTACAGCTCTCCTACTATACCTTCCTTTCATCCTTAGTTCTCTTCCTCTACACCTTCCTTCTCTCCCTCCGCCCTTTCCCCTTTTTTCCTGCCTCAGTTCTTTCCTTCCTTCCTTCCTCCATCCCTTTCTTCCTGCCTCTCTTACCTACTATTTGTCCATTTTTATTTGCTTTCTTGCAAAGACTGTCTCAAACAATCTTCAGTTCAACATTATTCTACTATAGCAACATAACATGTATACAGGAGTATCTTATGAAGATGTTTTTGTGTTACAGTAAAAATAAGTTGCAATAAGGGGTGTAAGCAGCAATCTTATTCTCCTTGTAATGTATGATGCGATCTGAACACACTGGGGTTGATTTACTAAAGGGAAATCCACTCTGCACTGCAAGTGCAGTCACTGTAGATTTGAGGGGAAGCTCTGAAATTAGAGGAAGTTCTGCTGATTTTATCATCCAATCATGTGCAAGCAAAAATTCATTTTTTTTTTTCTTGCATGTCCCCCTCAGATCTACAGCGACTGCACTTGAAAGTGCACTTTTAATGCACTTTCAAGTGCACTTGCAGTGCACTTGTAGTACAAAGTGGATTTCCCTTTCGTAAATAACCCCCCATAGTACCTACTCTGATGTCTCCCTGCAATGCACCAGTAAGGATTTCACCTTTTCAAATGTGCAAATGATTACCTTTGCTCTTTTTTTTTTGTTTTATTGGCATGGGATTGATGATAGAGCCCTGAATTTTAACCCTATGGTTTGTCAATTTGTATTTAAAGCCCAACTTCAGGCAATTTTTTTCTTGTATGTCCTTCTGTCTAAAATACTCACCTTTAATTCTGGGCTGTTCCTTGCAGTACCTCTTCCCTGCCATGCAATGGGGGTTATTTTCTAAAGGAAAATCCACTTTGCACTGCAAGTGCACTTGGAAGTAAAGTCGCTGTAGATTAGAGGGGGACATGCAAGGAAAATAAAAAACAGCATTTTAGCTTGCACATGATTGGATGATAAAATCAGCAGAGCTTCCACTCATTTCAGATCTACCCCTTAGATTTATGCCCCATACACACGGTCGGAAATTCCAACGGAAAATGTCCGATTGGACCATGTTGTCGGAAAATCCGCCCGTGTGTGGGCTCCATCGGACTTTTTCCTTCGGAATTTCCGACGGAAAAAATTTGAGATCCTGCTCTCAAATTTTCCGACAACAAAATCCGATCTGACTTTTTCCGATCGTGTGTAGAGAATTCCGGCGGACAAAGTGCCACGCATGCTCAGATCAAATTACGAGACCAAAGCTATTGGCTACTAGCCCATACGTACTTCCGTCGTACGCAACAAACGTCACCACGTTCAGAATGATCGGATTTTCCGACAGCTTTGTCCGACCGTGTGTATGCAACATCAGTGTCGGACAAAATCCGTCTAAAAAAAATCTGACGGATTTTGTGGTCAGAATTTCTGACCGTGTGTACGGGGGCTTAGAGCAACTGCACTTCCAAGTGCACTTGCAGTGCAAACTGGATTTGCCTTTCGTAAATAACCCCCAATGCCACGTCACTCAATCTAGAAAACTGTGGATAGACTGTGAGTGCAGGGTGTCATGGTTGGTCCTGCCCACCAAACATGGTGCCCTGCACTTGCAGTGTTTTGCAGTAGAGAGAAGCTCTCTGCATCATCCATGGAGACTTCAGAAAAAGGTAGGTAAAAAAAGTGTGGGGACCTCGTTTTTTCATTATAGTCTACAAAGCTATAAAAAGAAGGGAAGTATAATATTATAATGTGGAATTGTGAATATTCTGTGCCGGTTGAATTGGATCCAAGCTGAAATGTATCTATTCAGTGATACCCCCTCATCTGGTGAATGTGGTGCCATGCTGCAAATAATAATTTGTCAGGGCTGTATGAAACTCTATTCCATTTGTGAGAAGATAACAATACAATGCACACACTTCTCCAAACGTATTCAATTTTTATAAAGGGAGACATCCTAAATTAATGGGTTACTGCGACAAAATGTATACAAACATATTTTTAACTGGGAATAAGCAAGAAATAATGAATTAGCAATGATTGCTCTGTAGCACATTCCTATTATTATTATCTGTTCTGCTGTTCCAGCTCCTTTTTAAAGAGCAGCTAATTAATTTTGTACCTTGATGTTTTGGAAAATATTGTTATATGTGTTGTATAAATCCAAAGGGCTGTTTAACCAGACAATAGGTATGTACTCACATATAACAAAATCCATTCATTTGCTGATAATAAGGAATAATAAGCATTAACATTACAATTCATAATTACAAGAAACAGAAAGCAGTATGTGTGTAAACATCACACAGCGCCTGGAAGAATGTTAAATGGCAGCTACAGTTGAAAAAGATAAAAGCATTGGCACGCTGTCATAATGGCCAAAGTGTAAATATTAAAGTGAATCTCCGCACATAAAATGTACTCAGCTATGAATTCATTATAAACATTGGTGTACTTAGTAAACTTAACAGGATAGAGGACAACATTTTCTGTGAACCTTTTTACACTCCCTCTACCCTTTGATTTTCTATAACAGTGGTCTCCAAATGGTAGCCCATGGGTTTGATGCAGTACCCCAAAGGATCTGGTCTTTGGGGTACTATTCCTCCCACTGATCACCAACAGTGGGACATAATTCCTCCCACAGACACATCAATGGAGCACTATTCCTCTCACTGATACCAATGATGGGGAACTGTTCCTCCAATTAATTCCAGTGATGGGGAACTGTTCCTCCAATTAATTCCAGTGATGGGGAACTGTTTCTCCAATTAATTCCAGTGATGGGGAACTATTCCTTCAATTAATACCAATGATGAGGAACTGTTTACCATCTAATACCATTGATGAGACACTATTCCTCCTACTAATACCAATGAACGGGCACTATTCCTCCAACTAATACCAATGATAGGGCACTACTCCCACTGATACCAATGATAGGGCACTATTCCTCCAACTAATACCAATGATAGGGCACTACTCCCACTGATACCAATGATGGGGAACTATTCCTTCAACTAATTCCAATGATGTAACATTACTCCTCCCACTGGACACCAAGAGTGGGGCATAAGTCTTGCACCATTCCTCCCACTGATACCAATGTTAGGGAACTATTCCTTCAATTAATTCCAATGATGGGGAAGTATACCTCCAATTAATACCAATAATGGGGCACTATTCCTCCATCTACTACCATTGATGGGGCACTATTCCTCCAACTAATACAAATGACAGGGCACTATTCCTCTCACTGATACCAATGGTGGGGAACTGTTCCTCCAATTAATTCCAGTGATGGGGAACTGTTCCTCCAATTAATTCCAGTAATGGGGAACTGTTCCTCCAATTAATTCCAGTGATAGGGGAACTGTTCCTCCAATTAATTCCAGTGATGGGGATCTATTCCTTCAATTAATACCAATGAACCAACGCCCTTTGTACAAAAATCGACGGGAAATTTTGTACAAAGTCCGATCGTGTGTATGAGGCTTTAATCTACCTTTTGGTCAAAGTGATCTGTAAGGGTTTACAACCACTTTAAGGCAACATCTGACCGTATGTACGCTCCATCGGACAAACTTTTTCGGTTTTCATCAGACTTTTGTTGGCTGTGCGAACGAACAAACTTCCGATGGAGCAAAGTCTGATCATATGTACAGAAAACCATAGGACTTTTGTACAAAGTACAAACACGCCTGCTCAGAACAAATGCAAAAGATCAGACAACAATACAGAAGTTGACCAAAGGTGGCGGTAAAGAGCAGAAAAAACACGTGATTTGGTTAAAGTTGGCTAAAAAAGTCCTGCCGTGTGTATGCAATACAAGTTCACGGCCGACGCCCTTTGTACAAAAATCCACGGGAAAGTTTGTACAAAGTCTGATCATATGTATAAGGCTTTACAGTGTCTTCAAACTTTTCAAATGAAATGTTTCTATTTCTGCCTCTTTTAGTGTTGTAAAGCCCCATTTTAAATAATGTATTGGGGTATTTTTCATTTGCATGTTCATGTTCACTGGGCAGTGTGTGTGTACAGCGCTATTGCTCCTGTACACACAACTCTTGCTCTTTGTTATTTGTACATTATGTTATGCTGAATAAATGCAATATTAACATAATAATAAACATTTTGATTACCATCAAGTTTATTTAATCCTCCTATTAAAAGGCATAAAACAATTCTCAGCACAAAGGCAGTAAAGAATTAATCACTGATACATTGAATTAAAACGGTAAGACCGCCAGTCTATAAAATGCTAAAAGCAGATTACGTATTCCAGTCAGAGAGCTTTGAAAAAGCAATAAGTTCCAAATTGAAAAACATCAGAGCTGGCGGCTTGCAGGCAGCAGAGGTCTACCTTGGAGGATTATAAAACAACACTGAAAAGTTGAGAAAAACTTCCACTCCTAATCGGGGAGAGAGCCGGTGATTGACAGCCTTGGCAATTCCTGTGCCGTGATACAAATTCATGACTGCTGCGCCAGCCAGCCAAGGCAATACATTTCATTACAAGAAGGATTTTGTGTTTCTCAGTAACTAGGGAGAGAAAAGCAATAGGTAGCTTAAAACCTGATTTTAAGGGTTAATCTTACTTACTAGATGAAGATGTTGAAGGAATTAAAGGGTCAGTCCCCCCAAAACTGATATTGTTGTTTTTTGCTAGATGCTGCAGAGACAAACCACATACCAGTTTCTGTTATCTCTCAGGGACTCTATTTGTGAGATCTGAATTCTGACTTCCCTGGTTAGCTTACCTGTTGTGCCCATTATGTGGGGCTCCTGTCCTCCCAGCTGGATTTTTAAATGTATTTTGTATATTTATTTTATATTATGTTAAATATAACAGGAGGAGCTGAATCACACAAAGGTGGTCAGAAACACACATATGCATGGGGTGTGCCGGGTGTGCCTGGGCACACCCTAATCACCCTGTGCGCATTAGCCTTATCGCTCTATGTGTCAACTGTGAAAAGGTAAAGATCTCCCTCAGATCGGCTCTGCCATAAGAGAAGTGCTACTGCACTTCTCTTTCACTGTTCCGATGGGGAGATCAATGTGCTGGGGCTATATTCAAAACACGCATATGGGTTTGAGCTTTGGGTGTACATCTCATGCAATAAGCTGCGCACACCTATGGGAACACACAAAATTCCTAGGTGGACACTGGACAGAAACAGATTTAGGAATTATGACACAGAGATCTCACTGTTGGAATGTTAATGTTATTCTTTTAGACCCTGATAACATGGCGAGTAATATTTTATACCAAAATAGTTTTTTACTGTTACATTATAATATACAAATGTTGGGTACATGCCTGATGGTGAGAGGTGATTGTTGACAGGTTGGAGGAGACTGCTGACAGGTAGGAGGAGACTTCTGACAGGTGGGAAGGGACTGCTATTAAGTGGGAGGAGACTGCTGACAGATGGGAGGTGGATGTCGACAGGTGGAAGGAGAATGTTATCAGGTTGGAGGAGACTGCTGACAGGTGGGAGGAGACTACTGTCAGGTGGGAGGAGACTGCTGACAGATGGGAAGGGACTGCTGATAGGTGGGAGGAGACTTTTGACAGGTGGGAAGGGACTGCTGATAGGTGGAAGGAGACTGCTGACAGGTGGGAGGAGACTTTTGACAGGTGGGAAGGGACCGCTGATAGGTGGAAGTAGACTTCTGACAGGTGGGAGGAGACTGATGATAGGTGGGAGGAGACTGCTGACAGATGGGAGCAGGATGTTGACAGGTGGAAGGAGAATGTTATCCAGTGTGAGGAGACTGCTGATGGGTTGGAGGAGACTTCTGACAGGTGGGAAGGAACGGCTGATAGGTGGGAAGAGACTGCTGACAGATGGGAGGCGGATGTTGACAGGTGGAAAGAGACTGTTATCAGGTGGGAGGGGACTGCTGACAGGTGGGAGGGGACTGCTGACAGGTGGGAAGGGAGGGCTCACACTGATATCATGGAAAATTAAATTTTATACCAACATTTTTTTTACTGTTAAATTATAGTATACAAATGTTGGGCACACGCCTGTTGGTGAGAGTTGACTGTTGACAAGTGGAAGAAAACTGATAACAGGTGGGAAGGGAATAGTGACAAATGGAAGGAGACTGTTGACAGATGAAAGGAGAATGTTGACAAGTGGGAAGGGACTGCTGACAGGTGGGAAGGGAGTGCTTACAATAAAATCATGAAAAAAAATGTATACCAACATTTTTTTTACTGTTACATAAAAAGTGATCACATTTTCCACATTTTGTCATGTTACAACCAAAAACTTAAATGTATTTTATTGGGATTTTATGTGTTAGACCAACACAAAGTGGCACATAATTGTAAAGCGGAAGGAAAATTTTAAATGGTTTTCAAAATATTTTACAAATAAATATGTGAAAAGTGTGGTGTGCATTTGTATTCAGCCCCCCTGAGTCAATACTTTGTAGAACCTATTTTCTCTGCAATTACAGCTGCAAGTCTTTTTGAGGACGTCTCTACCAGCTTTGCACATCTAGAGACATCTAATGACAGCTGATTATATGATGTGAACAGAAGATTGGGACATTAGTCCCAAAGATCCTCTTCGGGACTGATGTCCCTTTCACAGAATCAGTGCTTAGTGCATCAGTGCTCACCAGTGCCACCTATCAGTTCCCATCAGTGTTACCTTATCAGTGCCCATCAGTGTCCCCTATTAGTGCCCATCAGTGCAACCTCATCAGCGTACACCAATGAAGGAGAAAATTTCCTGTTTGCAAAATATTATAATAAAATATAAAACTGTTTATTTTATTTATTTTTTTTCGGTATTTTTTCATTTTTTTAACAAAAAATAAAAAACGCAGTGGTAATCAAATACCACAAAATGAATGCTCTATTTGTGGGAAAAAAATATATATAAATATCATATGGGTACAGTGTTGCATGACCGCGCGTGCAATTGTCATTCAAAGAGTGACAGCACTAATAGCTGAAAATTGGTCTGGGCAGGAAGGTGGTTTAAGTGCCCAGTAAGCAAGTGGTTAAAGGGGTATGAATACTTTTTTCAAGGAGTGTATCTGTTGGTCTTGACATAAATTTTGCGAGCTCATAACTTGCTGTGCTCTCTGTCTGTGCACAAGGAGGGGTTATGGAGATGAGAAGGAGGAATGAGATGAGAACATGTCTGTGTTCTTTCTAAGCCATCAGAAATTATGGAGGGCAGGGCTGACACCACATGCTCAGAGCTGTGTTGTCATGTCAAAGATGAAGGTACAAGCAAACTATAATTCTGGCACATCAATGGTTATTTTTCTGTACTTGCAGAGTGTTTGAAGCAGCCTTACTCAACTTTTGTTTCTCCAGAGGTACCCTTGAAATCGTTTTCAGATGTTAGAAACCCCTGCTAAAACGACTTCATTGGGGAGTAAGTGGGATCAGTGAGACAATGGTGGTCAGAATGCCCTACAGACAGCTAAAAAGATCATTGATGTAATATCCCTGGCTCTGCCAAGTGGCATTGGGTCCAGAACTATGCGGGCACAATAAAATGTTAGGTCAATCAGCCACAACTCAAGGAATCCCTAGTACCCACAAAAGCTGTGGCTCGGGGCCAGATGTGGCCTTTTGCGTACCTTTATCCTGCCCGTGGAGCACTATTCCTCCTACTAACACCAACAAGGGGGCATAATTCCTCACTCATACCAACAATAGGCCACTATTCCTTAACACTGACCCCAACAATGGGGAACTATTCTTCCCACTGACACCAACGATGAGGTGCTAATTTTCCCCCTGATACCAATGACGAAGCACTATTTCTTTCCCTGATACCAACAATGGGGCATTAATTCTTCCACTAATACTGTACCAATGCTGGGGTATTATTTAATAACCTTTGACACCAGGGCATTTTCTACTTACACTGGCCTTAGTCTGAACCACTCAAAGTCTGAAGGACAGTAAACTGGCCCTTTGTTTAGGAAGTTTGGAAATCCCTGCTCTAAAGCAAGGGTCTCTAAACTTCCTAAACAAAGGGCCAGTTTACTGTCCTTCAGACTTTAGGGGGGCTGGAGTGGAATGTGGAAGTAGAAAATATCCCAGCGTAAGTGGGAGTAAAAAAATGACATAGTTCCTGTTGTAAGTAGGAGGGCTAGGACAACTATTGGTCGTGCACTTCACAAATCTGGCCTTTATGGAAGAGTGGCAAAAAGAAAGCCATTGTTGAAAGAAAGTCATAAGAAGTCCTGTTTGCCGTTTGCGAGAAGCCATGTGGGGGACACAGCAAACATGTGGAAGAAGGTGCTTTGATCAGATGAGACCAAAATTTAACTTTTTGGCCTAAAAGCAAAATGCTATGTGTGGTGGAAAACTAACAGTGTGGCAAAAGACTTGAGACTGGGGCGGAGGTTCACCTTCCAGCAGGACAACGACCCTAAACATACAGCCAGAGCTACAATGGAATGCTATAGATCAAAGCATATTCATGTGTTAGAATGGACCAGTCAAAGTCCAGACCTGTATCCAATTTAGAATCTGTGGATTTGGAAATTGCTGTTCATAGATGCTCTCCATCCAATATGACAGAGCTTAAGCAATTTTGCAACGAAGAATGGGCAAACATTTTACTCTCTAGATGTGCAAAGTCTCTCTAGATATGCATCATTGGTATTAGTGGGAGAAATTATGCCCCAGTGTGGGTGTCAGTAGGAGGAATAGTGCCCCTTCATTGGTGTCAGTGGGAGGAATGGTGCCCTATCATTGGTGTCAGTGGAAGGAAAAATGCCCCATTGTTGGTGTCAGTTGTCCGGGAAATTCGGCTGTCCGCAGAGCACACAGCCATATTTCCTGTTTCTAATATAATTACACTTTCCGTCTTAATGATATAATGCCTTACCTTTAGATCGTATGTCTCCCCTCTACCTATCAACCACTCATCCAAGCATTCATCAGCATTCCTACATCCTCATGCCAGCCTGACCTGGCTGCTTCCCTCGCCAGGCCCCTCTGATTTCCCATTCCCCAGTAAAACAGACATCAACAGCATTATTCTTACGTGTTCCTCTCAGCAAAGGGCAGCATGACTAACCCTGTCCTTAGCTCAGCGAACTCCTTTATTTCGAATCCATTCAAAGCCAGACCCTCAGGGGTTTGCCTCTGACAGCTAAACCCCTCCCACAAAAGGTTGTGACCTCATCTCATTCACACAGGATGAGAATGACCATATAAGGACATACAATACAATGATGTTACAATACAGGGACAATTGTTTTCCTTCAAAAGAACCATATGCCTATATTCAAACAGAAATACAGTGTTGACCTGTGCAGACGGTGCCGTGCAAAACCATGTGGCAAGCACCTGGCTTTGAACACCCCCGCGTGCACACCTCCACTGCTACCAGTGATGCAAACCATACCAAACTATGGCCCAGTGGGCCACAATATTTATATAGTTATGCTACAGTTCCAATGTACACAGACATGTTCGCCTGAAGTCATTAATGCAGTCGCCAGGAAGTGGCCAGTCTCCCGGTGAGGCATAAATGAACATCATTAATAAGCAAACACATCCGCCGTGTCTAAGGGAAGGTTTCTGCATCCAATGGTCTTCCGCCAACGTCTGCATGTGCGAATACGGCCCACATGAGCGCATTACAGCAAAACCGACACTGGGGGCATCTGACAACATACTTTAATAACATTTTCCACAACACAGTGGAAGGAATGGTGCCCCCTTGGAGAAAAAGTGCCCTGAGGGCCAGATAAAGGCAAGCTTTTTAGACCCCTGCTCTAAAGGAACCCTGGTTAAGAATGGCTTCTAAAGAGATAAAACATGACGACACGTCCTTGAATTTTTTGCTTTCACATATACTTTAATTATGTTTTAATCTTTAATGGTATTTTAACTTCCTCTTGAATATATGAATATTTTAAGCTATAAAAAAGCAGCAGGATTTCCGTAGCCCCTTAATTTGCAACATAACATAAAAAAGACAGGTGCACTTTGAAATAATATGCTGCCCTAGATATATAAACTAAAAAGATCATGAACGTGTTGAAAGCAGAGCAATGTTTTATTCATGAAAGGGACAGGTCAGTCTTCCTAATGATAAGGTCTCTGAGCGGCTGGCATATGAGAAAGAAGTTTCTGCTCTTGAAAGCCTCTGTTTTATACTTACAGGTAATTGGTATCAGCAGAACATGTCACGTTCACAGGATGAAGGTTTAATTGAGGTGTACAGCAGCTGTTAGGTTACAGACCCGGTATTAGGGAGATGCTGAATCAACCTTCTGAGCTACGTGCATAAAAGTTTGGTAAGGAAGAACAATGAGGTTTGTAAAGGCCAAGATGGTTTACGGATACATGAATTTTAACTTCTGTATGTAATCAATTACTCAGTAGGTTAGAATTTGAAGGGTGTGACCCCTGCCCCTTCCCCTCCCCCACCCCCAGAAATACATATTTTTATATGTACAGCTTGATGTATTAAAGTGTCGAATTTACCAATCTGGATCATTAATAAAATATAAATGCAGCGCTTATACATTCATTTTAAGTTCATGTAAAGTAATAAATGAAGAGATCTCATATGGGTCCAGTAAGTGCAGGTCCACACAAAGGGTGCTAAGAAGGATCCGTCACCAAGAGCAGAAGTACACACTGACCATTACCCTAACAAATGGACTACTTAAAGCGGTTCTGCACCCATCTCCTAAACTTACTTTAAATCTATTCTCCATCATGTTAGATTACAGAATTGATGGGTCAATTCTGCATCTTGGAAGCCTACCTTGAATTCTGGCTTCATCTTTTGTGTTGTCCCTGCGGGGGTGGGAGGGGTCTGTGCGGGGATCCTCGTCATGCCGCACTGTATCCTTGGATCTGGTGTCATTCATCCCAGGAGTCAGTGCGGACATCCGACCCGAAATCTCGCGAGATTTGCGGCCATCGACCCGAAATCTCGCGAGATTTGCGGCCATCGACCCGAAATCTCGCAAGATTTCGTGTCGATGTCCGCAAATCTCGCGAGATTTCGGGTCGATGTCCGCAAATCTCGCAAGATTTCGGGTCGATGGCCACAAATCTCGCAAGATTTTGGGTCGATAGTCGCAAATCTTGCGAGATTTCGGGTGGGATTTGCGGACGTGCTCCTTGTAAGGAAGTGACTGCTTGTGGGCTTCAAATGCCCACAAGCAAGATGACATTGGCCGACAAAGATTTTATAAACTATCGATTGTATATCAAAACGGACAGAGATAACGAGCAGCGTCACTACAAGTAAGGATATTATTATCAAGACATCATTTTTAAACATTAGCAAAAAAAAAATAATTAAATGACGTCAGTGCAGAACCGCTTTAAAGAGGAACTGCAGTCTGCTTACATAATTTGTAATAAAAAAAGGGGAGTGGATACTGCGCTGTATATAGATTTTAAATGACTAAAGCTGCTAGCATTGCCGAAAGATTATCGGTAGTGAGAAATCTGTATGTGTGTTAATGCAGCGCTTATACCCCAAATGGTACTTTTGCAAGAAGGATGTTATTAATAAATTTGGGATTATAAAGAAAAAATGTTGGCTTGATGCCAACCTCTGGTATTAAGGATATGAATAAATATACAGTGCAAAGCCTTATATATAAAATGATAAAACACATAAAATGGTAGAATGTTTTACAATAAAACCATAGGTTTGTATAAAAATACTTGTGATTTAAAACTGGTGAGAATAAAATCCAAAGATATTCTTATAACGTGAAAAAATATTGTGAAAAATAAAAATCTCAATATCTATAAAATCGAGGGTGCTAGGTGAAATCTATACAAAGAAACGTATAGAAGTGAAGTCCATAGCAGATTAATTGGTGGTCAGGTGAACTAATATTCGTGGCAATAGGTGACTTGATTCTGTGTGATGGTGACGGCTTGTCAGATGGCTCTCAGGCCTAATGGAATGAGGCTTACCGGATAGATTGGACTTGAAAAAGGCTTACGCCTCACAAGTCGCAAAAGCTTAAACGTTTTGGGGACTGGCAACTCTCAATTCCTCATGATGGCTCCAGAACTTTTCTCAGGTACCACGTTGGTTGGTAGGTAACAGGAGGGTAAGTATCGGGTAGGGGAAGGTGAGCGTCAGAAATCCACGTTTTCAAGCATGTTGTGTAGTCATATTTAAAAGGAAGAACTTACATAGCGTAATACCGTTGAGAAACGTTTTTAATGTTAAGAAAACAGTTTAAAAACACTCACATTTAGATGGTTAAAAACAGGCCTGTTTTAAAA
Organism: Lithobates sylvaticus; assembly: GCA_028564925.1. Lineage (NCBI taxonomy): Eukaryota > Metazoa > Chordata > Amphibia > Anura > Ranidae > Lithobates > Lithobates sylvaticus. Next base: position 185,568,903 of record CM053035.1, on the reverse strand, counting down.
TTTGGAGTTTGGCGTGGTGCTGTCCTTGTAGTCCACCCGACGCGCGTTTCGTCCGCATAGACGTCGTCTGGGGTGTGGCCACACCCCAGACGACGTCTATGCGGACGAAACGCGCGTCGGGTGGACTACAAGGACAGCATCACGCCAAACTCCAAATTTTAAAACAGGCCTGTTTTTAACCATCTAAATGTGAGTGTTTTTAAACTGTTTTCTTAACATTAAAAACGTTCCTCAACGGTATTACGCTATGTAAGTTCTTCCTTTTAAATATGACTACACAACATGCTTGAAAACGTGGATTTCTGACGCTCACCTTCCCCTACCTGATACTTACCCTCCTGTTACCTACCAACCAACGTGGTACCCGAGAAAAGTTCTGGAGCCATCATGAGGAATTGAGAGTTGCCAGTCCCCAAAACGTTTAAGCTTTTGCGACTTGTGAGGCGTAAGCCTTTTTCAAGTCCAATCTATCCGGTAAGCCTCATTCCATTAGGCCTGAGAGCCATCTGACAAGCCGTCACCATCACACAGAATCAAGTCACCTATTGCCACGAATATTAGTTCACCTGACCACCAATTAATCTGCTATGGACTTCACTTCTATACGTTTCTTTGTATAGATTTCACCTAGCACCCTCGATTTTATAGATATTGAGATTTTTATTTTTCACAATATTTTTTCACGTTATAAGAATATCTTTGGATTTTATTCTCACCAGTTTTAAATCACAAGTATTTTTATACACACCTATGGTTTTATTGTAAAACATTCTACCATTTTATGTGTTTTATCATTTTATATATAAGGCTTTGCACTGTATATTTATTCATATCCTTAATACCAGAGGTTGGCATCAAGCCAACATTTTTTCTTTATAATCCCAAATTTATTAATAACATCCTTCTTGCAAAAGTACCATTTGGGGTATAAGCGCTGCATTAACACACATATACATAATTTGTAATGAAAACAGCTTCCCTCCGACCACTTTATTATATTATTTTATATATACTGTGATCTTGTACTTGCCGAATATGCTGTAGAAATCTCCCTCCACTAAGTCTGGCATAGGCAGCCAAGCTGGCTAACTAAATACAATAGGCAACCTGCCTACATGCATGGTGCCTTGCACCCACTGATTCAGTTCTGTCGGTGTTATACCTGTCATATAGTAGGGGGGGGGGGGGGTTTGAATCTCTCAAAATGGGAACAGTGATTAATTGCCTTTTCCTGGTTTATCAAAAATGAAAAAAATTAATTGGCTGAAATTGGCCTTTAATGTACCAACTCGAACCAAGACCTTTTTTTAAATTTTGGATAAAGTGGGGAAGAGTTAAAATCTCTGTCAGCTTTTTATTGGTTTCCGTGTTTCTCCTTCCTCCTTCTGCTGCAGTTACACCAAAATACATACAGGACAGGATGTGACAGAAACTTTTCCCAGATGTTCTAAGCTCTCCCCGCTTGATTAAAAAAAATGTTGGCCTCTAATCAGGGTTGATTAAATTGTCAAAATATGTTTAGCATTTCATTCTTCTAAATGACTATACACAAGTCTGTCTGGGCTGTGAAAATGTGTGGCATATCTATAGCTATATAGCCATACTAAGCACACAACTGCTCTCCCTTTATCATAACTTACCGCTTATAAATATTAATAGGTCATTTCAGACTGTCCCTAACACAAACATATTTGCGTAACTACAACTAGGGTTGCCACCTCATCCCCTTAAACCCGAACACATATTAATTACACAGGTTCTGTGGCTGATTAAGGTGGTAATTAAACTCACTTGGTGCCTTACCTGCATTCAATTAGCCACAGAACCTGTGTAATTAATAAGTGTTCGGGTTTAAAGGGATGAGCTGGCAACTCTAAAGGGGTATAAATTGTGTAGCAATGTGGGGAGCCAAATGATGCCCCAGTTGAAGACCGATAGAGTCGAAACGCATCGGGATAGCTCATTTGTGTCTCCCACATTTTTTATACTATTTTATATACTGTATTTATTTGGGATTTTTTTTCCCTTTTTGTGTTCCTTTTTTTGAATATTCCAATAAATGTATTTATTGGTTGATCTGAACTATCTGGAGTTTTTTCTTCCCCTGCATTTTGTGTCATCTTGGATGAGTTGGAGTGTCATCTTGGCTGCCCATCCATGTCTTCAAGGTATGTCGTTTGGCTGTCTATCCATGTCCCCAAGGGGTGCCGTTCAGATTCAGGATTCATCTCACCACTCCAGGTGTCACCAACAGGAGAACCTTAAGCGCATTTGACCCATTGCCGTAAGGTATGTGCGTCCACCACCGCTGGTAAGCGTAGCCTATCATGTGTTTCTAAAGTATTGGGATTACCACTGTACATCTCTGTATACATTACACCCTGGGACTTCAGAGACATCTCTTCACTCACACGGAAGTTTTTTGGAATAGAGACTTTCACGTTTTTATGTTTCACCCCATTTATTATTATTTTTTCCATATTGGACTGGCTGGACCAATATAGTAGACTGATATATGTTTTTTAGTCATTTCCATTCCAGCCAATTTACACGAGTATATTTCTACACATTTATTTTTCTTAGACTCTAACCACAACAGATTGACTACATTGCACCATACCTGATTGGCTACTTGCAGATACTTATACTAGCTGATTTTGTAATTACACTTAAAGGCTAAGTTCACCTCTTTTTTTTTTTTATTCCAGCTCCCCTATGTACCAAACTAGCATTATATATGTACTTCTATTGTACTTTAGGCCATATCTACCCATCATCTACCCTCAGCTGGTCAACTCCTTCCTGTGTCATGACCTAAAGTCTGTCCAGGAAGTAAGGCAGAAGTAATGGAGCAGTGTTTTCAAACAGCCATGAAGACAGTGAGGTAAGTGGGTGCAGAAAAAAAAGAAAGCTTTTTTTATTTTTGCAAAAGAAGCACATTGATGCTATATTGGTACAAATGGGAGCTGGAATTTAGAAAAAAAAAAAGATGAACAAAGTTGAACCTAGCCTTTAAGGATTTTTAATGAACACATACCTGCATGAATTTTGTTTTCTGTCTGCCTGGAGTTTGCCTTTTACTCAGCTCTGTATATACTCAAAGTATTTCTTCATAGTAAACTTATTGTAACAAAACCTGACATAAGCCAAAACATGCATAGCATGGTACTAGGCATTATACATCCAATAGGTCACATACCACTTTAACTGTCTAAACATATAGAAGCTTTCTGAAAGATGAAGCATAGGAACCCCATTCACTCTCTTTACAACATGGCAATGACTGGTGTGACAATAATGAGGTCTGATGAACCCCAAACTGAGTAAAGGGAGGCATACTGAAAACAATTGAATTTAAAATTGAATGTGTGTGAAGGACAGACAGATTTAGTGCGACTCCTCTTATGTTTTGGCCAGGTGGTAAAGCAGTACTGAATCTAGAAAATCTCTTAATACAGCCTATCGTATATAGTCTGGAGGAAAACACATCTGTCACACTGGGATTCGTGACCTATACTAACATACAGATCAGCTGACTAGAGTTACATCTACTGCAATTTCTATATTTATAGAATGTGATATTGGCAATACTGTCAGGAGAATAGCCGAAGGAAAACTGGTATTGCCAATACTTGGCGCGCTCCCGCTCGCACCAGCGCATGGATAAGCATTAGCGCATGAAGGACAGCTGCTCTGCTCACTAGACTGCTGGATGATCGTCAGCCCCCCCAAGTTCCTGTGCTTCTGTGTATTCTGATTTTGGATTGCATGTTACCGACCCGGCTTGCCTCTGACTTGTCTTATCTCCATCCCTGGCTTTGACCCCTGGCTTGTACTACTGGCTCCGCTGCTGCCTGATTACGTGTGTATGACCCTGGCTAGTTCCTGATCCTGCTATCTGCCTCTGCTCCTGACTGATTAACCGTGCATGACCCCTTGCCCGGCTCCTGATCCTGTCTCACCCTGCTGCCAAGAACACCTGGGGCAGGAAAAAACCTCTAAAGGTGGGACTATACCGGCAACTCGATAAACCATATAGGCTACATGAGATAATTTTATGAATTTATTTTACAAAGTAGAAAAGCATACAGACATTTTTAGAAAAAGTTCTTTAAAAACAATATGACAAATGGTACAAAATGATATGCATATCTGAAGTAGGTGAAGGTGAAGAATTCCGACGCGTTTCCAAATGTCTGAAAGTATGCCTATCTTCCTCTGGGAATTATAGTCGCCATCTACAGAATATCAAGACATGTCAATTATATAAAGAAAGAAAAACTTCCATACCCCATTTTCACATAGAGTAGAGAAACATATATTGCATAGGAGTATATATAAAAAAAAAAAATACTCAATATGTATAAATATTGCACTATGAATGATAAACTTACATAGTCATATATAGCATCACAAGTATAGCATTGCCTCCCATTCACTTTCCGAGATGAAAAGGTGTCCAAATGCTGGCAAAGGACAAAGGTCACATTCCCATACTCTCTACAAGACGGTACGAATGAAACAAATCTTTTCCATATATCTAATGGCATAGAGACCTAAAAAACCACCAATGGAGAAATAAGGGAGTGTATGAAAAACCTGGATAGAATTAGTTAAAATTAAAATTGAAAGGAACGTGGCAATCTTGGGGAAAAAAAACCCCCAAGATATCATACATTTGTCCCATATAGATAACTCACCATGGAATCTATGATGAAAGGGTCCAAGGTGGAGAAGTTCCAGGAGAAGACTCCCAAGATGTCCCAGAGGTGGAGAACAGTTCACACAGCACAATGCTGTGGAGCGGAATGACGCCATATACCATCTCAAGCGTCCTTTTATAGATGGAAAAACCCCTGTTCCGCCCCAGTGGGTGTATCCAGATGACGTCAGACGCAAGGGCGTCCGGCGTCATCACGTATGGACCCGCCCCTTGGGCTGCGTCCTAACCCTGATGGAAAGGGAAGAAAATCCAGGTAAGGTGGACAATGTGGATGGGTGCGCGCGCGCGCCGCCATCCGCGTTCCAGGGAGCGCCGCGCACAAGATGTCAAAAGACGTCCCTGCCTCAAGCAGTGGCATCGCGCATAGTGATGTGCGCATGCGCGATGTGAGGAACCCAGCCAGAAATGGTCTGTCTGTGGCGCAGGCGCCTAATATGAAGGTGCACATGCGCAGGGTGATCTGCATGGGAAAGGGTCGTGAACTGCCCGGAGCGCAGGCAACCGCGCAAGTCACCCAAATCCACAACCATCCCCCCTTGCCCAAATCTGGACAAAGAGGGTGGGACATGGAAAAGGAGACAACTGGGAAATGAGTCCCCCAAATCCCCAAGCGAACCGGAAATTGTTCCACGCCAGATTGAATTAGTGTGGGGATGGAGGATCTAGGCTGGGAGGGAGTTGGTATTTGCGTGGGGGTAAGAAAAGGGGGTGATCCTCCATCCAAGGCGCCATCGCCTAATAGGGGCCCAGGCAAGATGCAGTTGCTTCATTTTCCATCTTTGATGGTTTGGAGGTTATCTTGGGTCCTTTGGGGTAGGGGTTATTCTGGGGTTCAGGAATTCACTTTCTGGTGCCCAGATATTTATTCCCCGTTTTGGTCTTGCCAGTAGTTATAGTCCTTCATGTTGTTTTGCTTTGGGCCCCAATGAGCCTGGGCCCCTATTAGGCGATGGCGCCTTGGATGGAGGATCACCCCCTTTTCTTACCCCCACGCAAATACCAACTCCCTCCCAGCCTAGATCCTCCATCCCCACACTAATTCAATCTGGCGCGGAACAATTTCCGGTTCGCTTGGGGATTTGGGGGACTCATTTCCCAGTTGTCTCCTTTTCCATGTCCCACCCTCTTTGTCCAGATTTGGGCAAGGGGGCATGGTTGTGGATTTGGGTGACTTGCGCGGTTGCCTGCGCTCCGGGCAGTTCACGACCCTTTCCCATGCAGATCACCCTGCGCATGTGCACCTTCATATTAGGCGCCTGCGCCACAGACAGACCATTTCTGGCTGGGTTCCTCACATCGCGCATGCGTACATCACTATGCGCGATGCCGCTGCTTGAGGCAGGGACGTCTTTTGACATCTTGTGCGCGGCGCTCCCTGGAACGCGGATGGCGGCGCGCGCGCGCACCCATCCACATTGTCCACCTTACCTGGATTTTCTTCCCTTTCCATCAGGGTTAGGACGCAGCCCAAGGGGCGGGTCCATACGTGATGACGCCGGACGCCCTTGCGTCTGACGTCATCTGGATACACCCACTGGGGCGGGACAGGGGTTTTTCCATCTATAAAAGGACGCTTGAGATGGTATATGGCGTCATTCCGCTCCACAGCATTGTGCTGTGTGAACTGCTCTCCACCTCTGGGACATCTTGGGAGTCTTCTCCTGGAACTTCTCCACCTTGGACCCTTTCATCATAGATTCCATGGTGAGTTATCTATATGGGACAAATGTATGATATCTTGGGGGTTTTTTTTCCCCAAGATTGCCACGTTCCTTTCAATTTTAATTTTAACTAATTCTATCCAGGTTTTTCATACACTCCCTTATTTCTCCATTGGTGGTTTTTTAGGTCTCTATGCCATTAGATATATGGAAAAGATTTGTTTCATTCGTACCGTCTTGTAGAGAGTATGGGAATGTGACCTTTGTCCTTTGCCAGCATTTGGACACCTTTTCATCTCGGAAAGTGAATGGGAGGCAATGCTATACTTGTGATGCTATATATGACTATGTAAGTTTATCATTCATAGTGCAATATTTATACATATTGAGTATTTTTTTTTTTTTTTTATATACTCCTATGCAATATATGTTTCTCTACTCTATGTGAAAATGGGGTATGGAAGTTTTTCTTTCTTTATATAATTGACATGTCTTGATATTCTGTAGATGGTGACTATAATTCCCTGAGGAAGATAGGCATACTTTCAGCCATTTGGAAACGCGTCGGAATTCTTCACCTTCACCTACTTCAGATATGCATATCATTTTGTACCATTTGTCATATTGTTTTTAAAGAACTTTTTCTAAAAATGTCTGTATGCTTTTCTACTTTGTAAAATAAATTCATAAAATTATCTCATGTAGCCTATATGGTTTATCGAGTTGCCGGTATAGTCCCACCTTTAGAGGTTTTTTCCTATACCAGTTATGGGGATGATGGCAACCAATATGTGTTTTGAGAATTGAGTTCAATCTATTTCAAAGAACACCTGGGGCTTCTAAGGGACACCTGCCCTGTAGTGCATCCTGCTTATTCCTGCCATTATACAGTGATCATCTTCTCAGCTCGTCAGGCTACCAAAGCTGGCAACCCGTGCTTTTTTAAGCACTGCATCTCTTGTATATCCTTTAAAGGTACCAACCAGGTACGTGACAAATACATAAATACCAAATATCTACATTAATGTATAAGGAAGAATTAATCGATTAGGTACCAAATCCCCCTATCCCCCTATATTACGAGGTCCAGACATACGATCAATATCATGTTTGATGTCTATGAAATCATGATTTCATTCTGTGCAATATGTTGGTTGTTGAACAATAAAACACAATCAGCTGGAAATATTCATACATTTATAAAAGTAACATTAGAGGGCTTGTGTACAAAATATAATAAATGTTTCAGCACTCCTACCTCTGCAGGTGTAAACAAGGTCTTAATGTTTGAAAGTCAATAAGCTCATTCTCTCAATGCTTTAAACAAGAAATGAAACAATCCTTGTCTTTTTGAACAGTGCTATCATGTTTTTATCATTTATAATTGCCAATTGTCACAAAAATTTGTCAAAAGTGTCCAATGTGTCTGCCATAATGTCGCAGTCATGATAAACAAATTGCAGATCACCGCCATTACTAGTAAAAAAATTAAATAATAAAAATTCCATAAATCTATCCCCTATTTTGTAGACGCTATAACTTGTGCGAAAACCAATCAATATACGCTTACTGTGATTTTTATTACCAAAAATATGTAGAAGAATACCTATCGGCCTAAACTGGGAAAAAAATTAGCTTTTTTTTAAAAAAAAATGGGGATGTTTATTATAGCAAAAAGTACAAAATATTGTGTTTTTTTCAAAATTGTCGCTCTTTTTTTGTTTATAGCACAAAAAATAAAAACCGCAGAGATGGTCAAATACCATCAAAAGAAAGCTCTATTTGTGGGAAAAAAAGGATGTCAATTTTATTTGGGTACAGCGTCGCATGACCACACAATTGTCAGTTAAATCGATGCAGTGCCGTATCGCAAAAAGTGCTCTGGTCATTGAGCAGCCAAATCTTCCGGGGCTGAAGTGGTTAATGCAGACAATCCAAATGCTGTAAAAGATGAAACCAGGCCACAAGAGGCTTCAATCAGTAAATCCACCAGAAGCAATAAAGGTATCCCAGCCAAACGTCTGTCCTATGTTGCTTGCGTAGCATTAAAACCAAAGCCAGATTCATGGGATGAGATGCAAAGACTTTCAACTCATGAGAAACAAAAGTGGATCACAGCATTTAACAAAACCACTTACAAGAAACAGATTTATAGAACTGAGATCCGAAATGGGACTACTACTGTATAAGGCAGTGTTTCTCAACTCCAGTCCTCAAGGCGCCCCAACAGGTCATGTTTTCATGATTTCCATTAATTTGCACAGGTGATTTGATCAGTTTCACTGCCTTAGTAATTACCACAGCCATTTCATCTGGGGGAAATCCTGAAAATATGACCTGTTGGGGCGCCTTGAGGACTGGAGTTGAGAAACACTGGTATAAGGTGTAGCTGCCTTTTTGCACGTGCTTCTCTTGTTACATGAACTTTGATGATTCTTTACAATAAAAGGCATTTTATTGAAGTGCGGCTGTCCAGATTTTCCTTTTTTACTACAGTATAAGGAGTAGTTGTTGAGTGGGGGTGTTGGAATACAGTATTTTATTTTGTGCAACAACTGCTGTACATTTGTAGAGATACACTCTTCAACCAGTAGATGGCAGTGTTTATAAGTTTGTAGCTGCATCTATGGTATGCTCTATTACTTTTCCCTGTTTCCCTTCTGCAGTTAAGCAGCAAAGCCCATGTGTTCTGTAGGGCTATATACAGAATTTCTTACAGTTTTTAATAGGAAAGCAGATGAACTGGCAAGAACACCAGGTATTTCACACAAAGGAAGCAATACAAAGAGAGCAGGATACTTTTTCATAGAAGTACATGGTACAGCAGGCATATATCAGGAATATGAAATGTTGGGTGTTCGAACGCAGAATCAAACACATATGTAAGATATGTAAGTCACACACACATATGTAAACGGTATTCAAACCTCACATGTGAGGTATTGCCACAAACGTTAGAGTGAGAGCTCCTCCGTAACTCTAAACATGTAATCTGTAATGGCGTTTAAAGTGTCGCCTATGGAGATTTTTAAGTAGTGTACTTGTCGCCATTTTAGATGTATGCGCAATTTTAAAGTGTGACATGTTAGGTATCTATTTACTTGGTGTAACATCATCTTTAACATTATATAAAGAAAATGGGGTAACTATTGTGTTTTTTTTTTTTATTCATTAAAGGGTATTTTTTTTTTTAAATTGCATTTGCAAAACCACTGCCCAAATACCATGTGACATAAAAAATTGCAACGGTCTCTTTCATGAACCTTTTACCCATCTACAGACCCCAAACTATTGTTTCAATCTTCTCCATTAGTCTGTTCATTTACAATGATGTTTTGTAACTTCAAAGGATGATCTCAGCTCATACCGATGCTTTTAGTGCTGTTATTTTCCTAATGCATGTTGTGAATTATACAATGTAAAACCTACTCGCTTTTATTCCCCTTTTTTTTTCTTTTCTGACATTGCATTGGCACCGTTTGAACTTGTACCACTCTGTATTTGATTTACTGTTCAATAAACTTTATGGAACTAAAAGATTGCAACGATCGCCATTTTATTCCCTGGGGTCTCTGCTAAAAAAAATATATATAATGTTTGGGGGCTATAAGTAGTTTTCTAGCAAAAAAATACTGATTTAAACTGTAAACAAAAAGTGCGTGGTGGCAACTATTGTTTGTGTGCATAAAGGGTTAACTATGGAATGGTTGATCACCCTCCTTCTGCTGACCATTTCACACTGGGGCCGTGGCCACGTTAATAATAATTTTTCTATAGACCAGACGGGAAGTGGTTAAACAGCGCTAAAGCGATCGGTGCTTTAGCGCTGTTTAACCACTTCCCGTCTGGTCTATAGAAAAATTATGGCCGGGCACTGGTTCAGTTATCCTGACTGGGCCTCATATGACGTCCTTCAGCATAACAGCCACCGCGGGCACATGGGGGCGCACATTGCGGCGATCAGTGGTGTGTCCGTTGATCGGCTTTTCCTCACTCGCGTCTGACAGGGGGGTTCTGCGCTGATTATTTATCAGTGCAGCCCCCCTTGGATGCCCACACTAGACCACCAGGAGAGCTGCCAGGACCACCAGGGAAGGGGGCAACATGTGGATGGCCAGGTATGTACCACATGGCCATCCACATGTGCAAATTATGCCTAATCTGTGCCAATCAGTGCCCACAATTGGCCACTGACTGGCACCATTATATAACATGATGACCAGCAATGCCACCCATCAGTGCCATCAGTGCCACCAATCAGTGTCAATGACACTGATTGGTGGCACTGATGGACACTGATGGGTGGCACTGATGACACTGTGTCATCAGTGCCACCCATCAGTGTTCATCAGTGCCCACCTATCAGTGCCTATCAGTGCCCATCTGTGCCACCTATCAGTGCCACCCATAAGTACCCATCATTGCCGCCTACAAGTGGCCATCAGTGCCGCCTATGAGTGCCCATCAGTGCTGCCTATGAGTGCCCATCAGTGCTGCATACCATTGCCCCCTATCAGTGCCCATCAGTGCCACCTATCAGTGCCCATCGTCAGTGCTCGTCAGTGCCAACTCATTGGTGCCACCTTACCGGTGCCCATCAGTGCAGCCATATCAATACCCGTCATTGAAGATGAAAACGTACTTATTTACAATTTTTTTTAACAGAAACAAAAAAAAAACTTGTTGTGCAAAAAATACAAACCGCAGAGGTGATCAAATGCCACCAAAAGAAAGCTCTATTAAAAAAATTTGTTTGGGTACAGTGTTGCATGGCCACACAATTGTCATTCAAATTGCGACAGCGCTAAATACAGCACTCCCACACGGCCCCAAATATGCTGTTTGCAGGACTTTTCCTAATGTCCCGCATACGCACCGCCCCGTGTGAAAAGTCACACTGAAATGAATGGGAGGCGGTTTTAAGGCTCTGTTTCTATCGCTAAAACGCCTGAAAACTACCTCAGTGTGAAAGGGGTCTTAGATGGTTGTCCCACAAGTTGGAAAATCTCTATGCAGGGTGGGGCTGAGAGAGCCATTGTCACAGCTGGGCCTATCAACAAGTTTGTGCTGCCATAGCATTGCAGTATGGGTTGCCAGAAGGGGGGCATTCCTATGCTAAGACTTTCAGAATGTGTGTATTTGCAATAGTAGTATGGGGGACACTGGGGTATTCTGGAAGGCTGACAAAAAAGGCAAGTCTTGACCCCCTTATGGTTCCTTCTCTTGGATGCTAGTTTCAGTATGTTTGCTTTTCATTTGCAGTCCAGTCAAACTCTCTTGTCAACCCTTTTGCAGATTTGTATCGTTATTTTGCTACTACTTATGGTCTTTCAGCTATAGCAAGCAGTTTCTATGGAAACATTATATATCTGGCTGCTTTCAGACTTGCCCAGCAGGATGCCTATTTAAATCAACACGTTTGATTCCAGTCGTTATGATATAGGAATGAAAGCAATAAATAACATATTTATGCCATTTCTGTATTAAATAAATTTAATAAAAAATACTTTTAAAGAGCTTGTGATCAGCCAAATACCAAATTCTTCAATTTTATCTGACAGTGCCACGAGCAAGAAAAGAGTAAATAGAAGTCCTGGCACAGACAGATTTTTCTTAACCACTTATTTTACCCACACAACAATACTGCATTTGTGTATTTAAAGAAAACTGAAACGCATGTGATTTCATCATTTCGGTCATTTATTTATACATTTTTTTGCTGTTCTGTCTTCTATGAGGATGCATGTAGCACTTTGTCCAATATTGCTAGGTGCTTTTTTTTACCCTAGCTACGACATCCAAACTGCACCACCATCCTTCTAGCTGCAGCCGATCTGACAACAGCTAGGAAGGAGATGGATGCTTCATATTGGCAGCTTATCTCTGCACTTAGCACTTTCCCTAGACAAGCAATGGCAAGAGGAATGCAAAGGGAGGGGGTGTGTCAGCTTCTGCATTCCTCTTGCTGTTGCCTGTCTCAGGAAAGCGATCAGAGCCAGAATAAGCTGCCACTTTGAAGTGTCCTTCTCTTTCCTAGCTGTTGTCGGATTTTGTCCCATAGGGGACATAACAGCACAAAAAAACAAACAAAATGGCAGCTGAGGAATGAATGAAGGAGATAGAAACCTGATCTGATGTTTTTGTTCCGCTTGAGATAACCTGATGCTAAAGATGTCTCCTTCTTACTCACACTTCTGCCTTCATTGCATAAACATGTAAAACTCTCAGATCATCTATTCTGGACTGCATACCCAACTGTCTTCTAGAGCAGGGGTCTCAAAAAATTCTAAACAAAGGGCCAGTTTATTGTCCTTCGGGGGGTTGGACTGTGGTCAGTGGGGGCAAAAAGTGTCCTGGCATAAGAGGTTGGCAGGAATTATGCGAGAACAATTTTGCCCCTTTGTGGGGATCAGTGAGAGAAGCTATGCCCCACTGTTGATGTCGGTGGATGAAATAACGCCCCATCATTGGTGTCATTGGGAATAATTGAGTCCCTTTGTGGGGTCAGTGGGAAAAATTATGCCCAATCAGTGGATGGAATAGTGCCTTTAGGGCCAGATCAAAGAAAGTAAAGGCCTGTATCCGGCCCCTGAGCTGCAGTTTGGAGACCACTGCTCTAGAGCTATGTGGAAGTCAACAGACATCTGAGGCGATTTGCCCAATCTGCCAATACGTGGATGGTTCAGAGATGGTTCATATGCCTGTAGGCCTTCCCTAACTACTGCAGACAACCCTTTCCAAAGCCTTCTGAGTGGAACATTCAGTTGACTTTGACTTGCCAGCAGCCTCTTGCTATCCCCTATACAGAAGCGCTCAGACTGGGAGAGAAAAGGGCAGTACTGGGAGCAAATTAGGCATCCTAATTGGCATGGGCGTCCGCAGGTAAGGGCAAGGGGGGTCAAGTGCCCCCCTCTGGAATCTGGGATTGAATCTTAAATTCAGCACAGTTGCGTCGCTATCGGGGTGCGGGCAGACGGCACCCGGGTGCCACTCGCCAGTGGGGTGACACAATCAAGGTGCTGTCGAGCCCCCCCCATCAGTGTAGTGTGACTTCTGTCTCTTTTCCCTGCTTTGGCTGCCCCATTTTCCACAGGGAGGAGACTACAGCTCGATCAAGAGAGAGATTGAGAGACTGCAGCCTGGAAAAAAGCTGAGGGAGAGAGCGCTACAGGACAAAGAATAAGGAGTGTGCTGGGCATTATACAGAGAGAGATCCACGCTGCCCAGCGCCACCAGAGAGAGAGACACTTTGTCCAGCGCCACCAGAGAGAGCCATGCTGCCCAGCGCCACCAGAGAGAGAGACACGCTGCCCAGGATCACCAGAGAGAGAAAGACTGAGCCACAACCAGGATACAGACATGCCACACTACTGATCAGAGTAGCCCCCGGGGAACCCAGAGTGAGCGATTGTCCAGTCAGAGGGATCACTGCTGTAGTTTCGCTTGGTCTGGTAAGAGGGCCTGTTGGCCATTATTCATTACTTATCCTAGGGACTGTACTACGTCTGCAGTCTCTGACCATGATAATGTGATAATGACATTGTCGAAAAGGGGCGGTGCATGGGGGACCCTAAAATGATGCCCCCTCTTGAAAAAGTTATGCGGACGCCCATGCTAATTGGTTGGTTGAACTTTATGGACTTTTGTCTTTTTTCAACCAGAATTATGCCCCGTACACATGGTCGGAATTTCCGACGGAAAATGTCCTATCGAACCATGTTGTCGGAAAATCCGACCGTGTGTGGGCTCCATTGGACTTTTTCCGTCGGAATTTCCGACGGAAAAAATTTGAGATCCTGCTCTCAAATTTTCCGACAACAAATTTTTCGTGTGTAGCGAATTCCGACGGACAAAGTGCCACGCATGCTCAGATCACATTACAATACCAAAACTATTGGCTACTAGCATCTATGTAGTTCCGTCGTATGCAACGAACGTCACCACGTTCAGAATGATCGGATTTTCCGACAACTTTGTCCGACCGTGTGTATGCAACACCAGTGTCGGACAAAATCTGTCGGAAAAAATCTGACGGATTTTGTGGTTGGAATTTCCGACCGTGTGTACGGGGCATAACTATGAATTATCCTTCATAAAAATGTGCTGACAAAGATCATGCTGATAGAAGGAGAGAGAAAAAAAGATGAATTCATCAGTTTGCTGCTGAGTTGTTTAATCACCAGACTAGGAATGGAGAGAGGACACCCCAAACCCCAGAGTGACCACAATTAACTGCAACTTTTTTATCCTCTTCAACACATACATTACTATTATGCCCCGTACACACGGTCGGAAAATCCGACCACAAAATCCATCGGATTTTTTCCGACGGATTTTGTCCGACACTGGTGTTGCATACACACTGTCGGACAAAGTTGTCGGAAAATCCGATCATTCTGAACGTGGTGACGTTTGTTGCCTACGACGGGACTAGGTAGAGGCTAGTAGCCAATAGCTTTGGTCTTGTAATGTGATCTGAGCATGCGTGGCACTTTGTCCGTCGGAATTCGCTTTCGCTACACACGATCGGAAAAAGTCCGATAGGACTTTGTTGTCAGAAAATTTGAGAGCAGGAGATAAAACTTTGTCCGTCGGAAAATCCGACGGAAAAAGTCCGATGGAGCCTACACACGGTCGGAATTTCCGACAACATTGTCCGATAGGACATTTTCCGTCGGAAAATCCGACCGTGTGTACGGGGCATAAGAGGCAAAGTGACCCCCATAATCAGCAAGCGTCTTTGCTCAGAAATGTTTGTAGCTTCACTGAAATGTCATTGAGGTTATAGAAGGAAAAACAATTTAAAAGCAAAGAGTGCTTAGCGACTCCTTTAAATGCCAATTTAGAAGCTCGGAGATTTTTTTTTTGCAGTAAAATGTTCAATGCTAGTCTTTTTTCCACAAGCAGGAAAGAAGATAGCCACGGCTGTTAAGTTGACATAAGTGCTCAGAACATGAAAGTCCCATTGTCAGTTCAGCAAAATAATTCAGAAAGAGAGTTTTGATTCAAAAGGATTGCATGGTAAGTGGAAATGCTGTTTATATAAGCCTTCTCGATAGAGGAGGAATGATCTGTGCTGCTCCTTATGATGTCTAAAGAAAAAACACGAGGCACTTACTGTTCCCACTGAAGGGTCATGAAAGTGAGTTACCCCACTTCCCCTCCGTATTACACGTGCCATGCGTACATCATTTATATCGATTAATATGTTTTATGTAAAATGCGCTGAGATGTGGCGAAAAAAAACTAATTTGTTCTGAACTCTAATTTAGTTAGCACATTATGGAGAATTGTAATCAACACAGTGCAAGATATTTCAGCTTTGACACTGTTATGGAATAAAATAACTCTAATGAGCCGATCCTAACATGGCAGCTCCTGCAGTTACATGTTTTCTCATGCGTTATGCTACAATATGTATCTGTTAGATATTTTAACAGTACTTTACAGAAAACATCTTGCTAGATTTGATATTGAACCATTAGGCTTCATTTACAGAGTTTACACAAGGATAAGGATCTTTACGTCAGCCATGTGACTGTAATTTTGAAATCAATTGGACTTAAAATTACTATCACTTGTTTTTGAAAATCCTGATCCCTATCTCAGTTTGTAAGCTATGGTCAGAAACGAAGGGGGAATGATTCAGTCCATAGTGCTTCACCAATGAAAGCAACTGTCGCTAACATCAATCTGTAAACATAAGGGTCCTCTGCAATGAAAACATGGAATACTCACCATCTCCTGATGTCCAAACTGCTGATTTCTGCAGTAGTAAGGACAATGCCTTGCCTGAAATCCCAGAAGGATCTGATACTTTCAGGAGTGTCAATTTCCTGGTCCTTTGCTGCTCACAGTGGTTCCTTTTGCTGGCCTCTATGATACTACAGGACATGGTAGTAATGTAGGAACGTAGGGGCCAGCAGATCAGAATGCAATTGGAAACAATAAATCTGACACTACCGAAGGTGTCAGGGAAGGCAGGTCCATAGTGCAGACGGAGGTTTATGGCACACGTGCATTGGCGCATGCGCAATCACGCTTCAATGCGCGCGTTCGCCACTAATGCTGGCGCCAGGCAGGCTATTTAAACAGGGCCTCTGCATAGACTGCAGCTTCTATATGACTTCCTGATTCCGTATGACCTCTGATCTTGATCCGGCTTACCTCTAACCTGTGCTTGTCTGCTATATACCCTGACCCTGGCTTGTCTTTTGGATTCCGCATCTGCCTCCTAATTCTGCCTGATTGATACACTGGTACTGACCCAGCTTGTGACCCGAATATCCTGCTGTTTATTGTCTATGTCTGATCTGCCCGACTGTTACCAACCCGGCTTGTCTGACCCTGCATCCTGCTCATCCAGCCTGCTACCAGCTCTCAGCCCAGCAAGTCCTCATCTGGCTTCCTGCTTCTAGCTGTCTACTTCAGCCTACCAAGCTCCGTGCCAGCTCTTCTACCATCAGCCTGCTTGCTGTCTCATCCACCTGCCCACTGCTGCCTCGCAGACTACTGGACTGATAACAGGCACTCATACGTCACCATGCCTCTGTGACTGCTGTCTCACTATCAGTGGTCCCCGAGCCGGAGCTGTATGAGAGGTCTACCTCTACATGTCAGGCTCACTAACCATGTACGTGACAGAAGGTGTAGAAATGTGTTGGTTCTTCAGAAGGCTATGTTTTCTGGCTACTGTAGAGATCAACAGTGTGGTCAGCAGGTGAGGTGAGTATTTGTGCATTCTTTGCAGTAGGCTCTTTTGTGTACAGATTTAATTAAGTATTATGCCCCGTACACACGGTCGGATTTTCCGACGGAAAATGTCCTATCGGACAATGTTCTCGAAAATTCCGACCGTGTGTAGGCTCCATCGGACTTTTTCCGTCGGATTTTCCAACGGACAAAGTTTTATCTCCTGCTCTCAAATTTTCCGACAACAAAGTCCTATCGGACTTTTTCCGATCGTGCGTAGCGAATTCCGACGGACAAAGTGCCACGCATGCTCAGATCACATTACAAGACCAAAGCTATTGGCTACTAGCCTCTACGTAGTCCCGTCGTAGGCAACAAACGTCACCACGTTCAGAATGATCAGATTTTCCGACAACTTTGTCCGACCGTGTGTATGCAACACCAGTGTCGGACAAAATCCGTCGGAAAAAAATCAGATGGATTTTGTGGTCGGATTTTCTGACCGTGTGTACGGGGCATTAGAGTTGTTTTAGCCCTTTTGCTGTCACCAATGTAAGGCTACAGCAGCCAAGAATACATGTAAACTTCACAAACTGCCTGTCAGCTTTTAGAAAGAATCAATCCAGCATCTGTATAGGAACTGGATTGCTTCCACAGACCCCTGGAATGGGCAGAACACGCCCTGCTCCATCATGTTCCCAGGCTCCACTATCCCACCTGCAAGTCTGGGTCTTGTACTGCAGATGTCCATAAACAGGGGGTAGGGAGATCAGCAAATTGTTCTTTGCTGATCTTCCCTAGCTAGTAAGAACCTAGAATTGAGCAGTTTCTGCTGTCACATTCCAATGTGGCTATGGCTGGGGAATAAGCTAATGGAGTGTGATCTCTGTTCCAGTAGCTTCAGTGGAGTCCAGGGGAGACATCAGGAGTCTAATAGACCTCTGATGTCTCATTAGGGAGAATCGGTCTCTGTAAACATGCTATCACATGGGGGCTAGTGGTCCAAAAATGCACATGGCGGGGCACCTACGTACGATGACCTGTAAGAGCTTTTAACCACTTGCCCTCCAGAAGGGTTTACCCCCTTTATGACCAGTCCATTTTTGGCTATTCAGCATTGCACTATTTTAACTGGCAATTGCCCAGTCATGCACCACTGTACCCAAATAAAATGTATAGAATTATTTTTCCACACAAATAGAGCTTTCTATTGGTGGTATTTTATCACCACTGGGTTTTTTTTTTGCAACATAAATGAAAAAAGACCGAAATCCATTACATACATATGACAGTTTTGTTTACATTATTATCATGTGATCGCTATGATTGGTCATAGAGGTTACATGTTACCCCATCCAGGGGGTACGCTAGTGCAAACGTGCAGCTCCCAACATACAGGTGCGTGATTGTGCTTGTATATGTGCCCGCCCTAAGTAAAATTACTGTAGGAGGGTCGACAAGTGGATAAAGTGTCGCCATATGTAAAATGTTGTGTGTGTGTGATGGACCGCTTGGCACCCTTCTTGGGTGCTTCCGTCAGTATACAGCTATCTCCAGTCTGGAACCAGGAGTCAGCTATTATAGCTGAATATTGCACCCAAGATCTAGATGGCACTAGCTTAGGTGCAAACTGGAACTCACTTTATTGTAAACTTACACAGAATATATATACCACACATAATCAGATAAGAGCTTGATCACGTTATGCAAACAGAAAGATAATTAACATAGCTAAGGGACAGCCACCATGAACATAATCTAATTAAACATGAAGCTAAGTAGTCACCTAGACAAGCCAAGGTGACTCGGTGCCCACCCAGACAGTTTGGACCTAGTTCCCAAGTTAGAAGACCTATGGCTGTCCAAATCTCTAAAAGGATTAGCAGGCAGACAGAAACAATACGTGACTTTATTTACAATGGGGATTCACACCTAGGAGGCACACAATGGGGAAATGATACAAGTATAACAGTCTAGGAGGGGGTGAAGCAGTCATTGCTGATTTGGGCCCAAAGGCCCAAATCTGTATCCAGGTCCTAGGTTACCAGAGTCTGCATGTTTCGGGGAGACATGGACCTGAATCTGAAGCAAAGACCACTCCAAGGGTCCCCCAGGCCCCCCCCCCCCAGGAATAGGCCCATAGTCAGTAGGCAAAAGGCTACCCTGTAGTCCCCTCAAAAAGCCCCTGTCCCATTTGGGTGTGTGGCTGTTGCCATTTCATGGGAAAGCAGAATTTAAAGGCTTGACATGTTGGGTATCTTTTTATTGGTTAAGAATGGTTAGAACATATGTTCTCTGAGTCTAAGCCATATTAGGCGTAATGACCAAATCATCTTTGTTGGCCCCTTCTGCTGCTTGTAGTTACTCTCTTGCCTGAGGAAACAAAGTAACAAACCTGGTTCTTCCAGGTATGGAGGAACACATTACTCACTCTCCTTTATAAAAAGCAACACTAGCAACTGCTCCGGTTAATATATATAGTATAATCTAGCAAACTCAAAGTTGCACATAGGCAGGGCCACCCGCAAGCACAATACAACAATTCTATGGCAAGCTTTAATCCTAGTCAGCACAGTGGGTCTGTTTGAACTATTTCAGTATTTTAGGCTTAAACCTTGTTTTTTTACAAGTTGAGAGCTTAGACATTGCAGAGCCTTGTGTTGCTTTACATGTATTTTTTAAATGTATGAATTTCCTTTTGCAGGATTATACATTTATCTAAGAGGTTGCCATTGTTGCTTTGTTGGATTTAGTGCAGACACACACAATGGAAGATCTTCAGCCACCTTGAGCAATATTGGGCTTCTGGCATGTTGCTGTTTTTGTATGGAGGTAGGAACTACCGCCAAGGTACAGCACAGTTACATGGGTGTAGGCAGGTGCAGTCTACTTTCTCCACTACAGGTGGTGTTCAACTGCAGTGGCATTGCAGAGGGAGAGAAGTTCAAGAGGACATGGTTCCTCTATGGTTCCTGGGCCACTGGGGGAGCTATTCACTTGGATGCTGGCCTCCCATGTGACTCTGGTGACCATCTTGGATTAGGCAGAGTCTATTTTAGGCATGGCGAGCATTTTGCATGTGAGTAGTGTAGAGACAGGGCACTTGTCCGTTAGGGACAGTAAATAGTGGCAGGGAGAGGTTCCAGATGAGTAGAGAAAGAGCAGGGACACATCGTACTTCCAGGAAGCCTCCTTGTTTAGGTAGGACCATTCCATCCCTCGAGACAAACGCTGTCGGTGCACCCGAACCCTGCTGCTTTACTCTTCGCTGCTACATTTTGTGAGTGCTCCCAGTCAGGTTGTCTTCCCCCCGGAAAGTTTTGCTTTGTTGAACTTTAACTGCAATACGATTTTGTTTCTGCAACTGGATTCTGAGTGTTTACATTGGCCTTGTGTAAGCTCCAATTCATGACTTACAGCTTACTGTGGATTTCCTCTCTCATTTCTTCAGGTGAACGGAGCAGCAGGGAAGCAATGGCAAGTTTAAGAGTATCTAAACCCCTTCAAAAATTTCATATATTGCAGCTTACCAGTCGATAGATGTGGTGGCTGCATTCGTTTTCCTTTTTTTTTTCATGCCTTTTTTTCTTTATTTTGGAAATTTCAAAAACGTTCACTCACCCTACTTTATCAGGATAGATTTGGAAAAAGACCACCAAAGCCTCTTCCTGTCCAAAACATACTGTAGATGGACTTAGGCAGAGAACCTATTAGCTGATAAGATTTCTAGCAAGATTAACAGGTATCTTTTGCATTTGAGAGAGGAAAGTTATAGGTGTAGCGATATACAATTTTCTTAGTATCTTTTGCACTTATAGAACAAACATAACAAAACACTTTCAGTGGTATTCTCAGCCCTCCCTTCTCAGTGCTCAGGTTGCTCAGCTGTCGGTTAATTGCCAGCACTCATCGTTCCACTGCGGCTCACCTGGTGATCATTTCCTGCTCATCAGTCCAGTCTACAGCCAGTCCCTTCTGGCTATTTAAAGCGGAGTTCCACACAAAAATGGAAATTCCGCTTTTCGGAACCCTCCCCCCCTCCGGTGTCACATTTGGCACCTTTCAGGGGGAGGGGGGTGCAGATACCTGTATAAGACAGGTATTTGCACCCATTTCCGGGAATAGACTCCTGCGGGAGTCTACGCCTCTTCCCGTCCCCCCGCGCTGTCTGCTGGAAAAAACATGGGTCCCAGAGATAGCAGGGACTATTCGGATTGCGCAGCGCGACTCGTGCATATGCAGTAGGGAACCAGGAAGTGAAGCCGCAAGGCTTCACTTCCTGATTCCCATACCAAAGATGGCGGCGGCAGCACCTGAGAGCAGAGAGAGATCGGCTTCGGGTGCCGACATCACGGGGTGCACTGGACAGGTAAGTGTCCTTATTTTAAAAGTCAGCAGCTGCAGTATTTGCAGCTGCTGACTTTAAAAAAAATAAATAAATTGGCAGACCTCCGCTTTAAACTGCCTGATTAATTTCTTCTGTGCCTTCGCCTTGGTAAAAACATATCTGGAGACTCTCTGCTGTGTTCCTGATGAAGATTTGCATGGCTGACGTCCCTTCTGGTTATTGATCCTGTCTGCTGCCTCCGACTATGCTGATCACTGGCTTCCTGATATACTGGCTTGTTCTGGCTACCTGCTTTGGCTACGGTACCCTGGCTATGTTTTGACTATGCTTACTATTTGTACAATTTTTACCATTTTATTAAAAGGTGGGATTTTAACAGCGTCTGATTCATGCTTCTTGACAAGTATATTTTAATGTCAACTAATGTTGTTCAAAAGCTTCTAAAATTTCACCCAGATCTGCTATCTGAATGAAATCCCAAATGTAATAAATGGGTTTCATTACAATGGACAATTTGGTCAAGAACTATTGTATATCCTGCTCCTCTGAATTTTACAAATAGCGACCCCACTAACCATAAGAAAGTGGAACTTTCCAAAAAAAAAAAAAAAACAAATCTAATGAAATTCTAATGGTGTACGGCCAATTTTAGAGTTTACATTACCTTAAAGTATTACTAAATCCAGGACCCTGCATTCACTATAGCTGGTCTCCCACAGTAAACAGAACATGGAAATGCAATTATTTTAGTAAATTTAAACTGCTAAATACCTTTTTTCTCATCATCAGTATATAGCAATCTTGCAACTTCTATCAGTGTCAGCCGAGCACTGGTTAAAGTTTGTAGGAGGAGTTTTCATTCTGCTGTAACTGTCCTATGAGGCTGCATGACCCCTGACTTTCTGTCTGGACAGTGCTGATTGGCCCTGTGCTGATTACATGCCTAAAAAAAACTCTCTAGCAATACACACCAAACTGAGCATGTGCAGAGTGTCTCCAAGGCTCTGTTCTATCAGGAGATGGATTGGGGACTGTGAAAGAAGGGAAGGATCAGAGAAGACAGGATCAAACAGCCTTTTTACACAAAGCGGAGGATTAACCCCTTAGGTTCCACAGTGAGTATAACAAGCATACTTTACTGCATAGACAGACCTATTTTACTGTTGTGGGTTTAGTAACACAGTAAGTAAGCAGATGTGGGGACTGGTTTTAAATGGAACCTGTCGCAATGCGAAAAAAAGAGAGGAGGCAGCAGCTCTAACATCCTGCAAAGGATCAAGGACTGCATTCTTCTATTATAGGCTTATGTTTCTGTCAACATACTTTGTTGCTATACCGTGTCGTTGTAGTACACAGGCAACAGGTCCTCTCTAATTTTGACTTTTATTGACTGTGAAAAAGGCATCGGGGGATACATCTGGTTGACAATTTCAGAGTTCAACTCAAAAGCCATTTAATGCCTTTCTAAACTCCCCAGTTAGCAATTTGTTTGGACCTTGGGTGTGCTGTATGTCAGGTCTTGTCTGTATTTGTAGTGCTGTGATTTCTTGTTGGCTTATAGTAATAGCCTCCTGCCACACGTGAGATGGCCCTCTCATGTGTCATTAAGTTCGGTGATGTGTCGTACCCTTTAAATAAAGGAGTGATCAGTGTGATGGAACAGAGAGGCCAGAACAAGGTGGAAATAAAATACATATAAAACAGTTGCAGCAAACTATATTGGGTCAGATCAGGACATCCACATCAAACACAAATAAAAAGCAAGGAATTCAAGTAAATCAAACTGTGTTATTTTACGTCTTGCTGACATCTGCCTGTGAAGTCCTCTGGGTTATTTTATATTAGCACTGAAGAACAGATTCTCCACCTCTTGTAAACACATATATGGTTTAATAAAAAAAAAAAAAAAAAAACTGTCAAGAAGATATGCCTTTCCGCCATCCCAGATCCTCTTCTAAAACCAGTAGTTTTCTCATAGACTTCTTGCTTCATTACCTAGTATGTCACTGGGCAAAAAAGGTAGGTAGATAGGGACTACTGTCACACCCCTGGTATCAGCAGATGAGCAGTAAATCCATAGGATAAGCATGACAATCAGACAATTGTCAAATCAGAAATGGTTCTGCTATGGTTCGACAAGTATTTTTACTATAATAATTATTAATATTATACAGGATTTATATAGCGCCAACAGTACAGTTACAATACAATTCAATACAGGAGGAATCAGAGGGCCCTGCTCTATAGCGCTTACAATCTAAAGCCCCATACACATGGTCAGATTTTCCGATGGATTCTGTCCTATCGGACAATGTTGTCGGAAATTCCGACCGTGTGTAGGCACCATCGGACAGTTTCCATCGGATTGTCCGACGGACAAAGTTCTATCTCCTGCTGGAAAAATTTTCCGACAACAAAGTCCGATCACACCAAATCCGATCGTGTGTAGTGAATTCCGACGGACAAAGTGCCACGCATGCTCAGATCACATTACAAGACCAAAGCTATTGGCTACTAGCCTCTACGTAGTCCCGTCGTAGGCAACAAACGTCACCACGTTCAGAATGATCGGATTTTCCGACAACTTTGTCCGACCGTGTGTATGCAACACCAGTGTCGGACTAAATCCATGGGACAAAATCCGATGGATTTTGTGGTCGGATTTTCCGACCGTGTGTACGGGGCATAAGAGGGAGGGTCAAGAGATATAAAAGTTAATAACTATGGAGGATGGGTAAAAGTATAGTTGTTAGGTGTGGGCAGTATAGGCTTCTCTGAAGAGGAGGGTTTTCAGGGATTGTCTAAAAGCAAACAGAGTAGGAGATAATCGGACAGATTCAGGTAGGGAGTTCCATAGGATAGGAGCGGCTCAGGAAAAGTCCTGGAGGCGAGCATGGGAGGAGCTGACAAGAGAGCTAGAGAGCAGGAGGTCTTTATTTTGAGACTAGGTTAGTGATGTAGCTGGGGCAGAGTTGTGAATGGCTTTGTAAGTTATTGTTAGTATTTTGAATTGAATTTGTTGGGTGAGTGGCAGCCAGTGGCCGACACAGAGCGATTGGTAAGGTGGATGAGCCTGGCAGCAGCATTCATAATTGATTGAAGTGGGGATAGCCTATGTAAAGGTAAGCCAATGAGGAGGGAGTTGCAGTAGTCAAGACAAGAGATAACCAGGGAGTAAATTAGGAGCTTTGCGTTACCATTGGTTAGAAAGGGGCATATTTCGGAGATGTTGTGGAGGTTGAGGTGGCAAGATTTGGACAGTAATTGGATGTGGGGCCCAAAGGATAGTTCAGAGTCCAGGATTTTTTCTCACCAGATTTCATTTAATGGTGTTGTGGTGCCATAGGCCTTAAAGCATGCCTACTATATTGAAAAGGGTTCTTTTTATACATAATTCCTGTTAACAATTTAGCTTTTCATTTTGATTTGAGCACATAGTTTAGTTGTTTGGGTAGCGCTTCATTTTTTTTTTTTTCATTGCACTCTTGGTCTATGAAAGTTCTATCCCAGGAGGGGCTAAGGCCCAACCATTTTCTTAGGTGTTATTACTGGTAAAAGCCCAGCCATGTTGTAACTATAGAGCAGGTGTAGAAACCTTCATTCCTACCTCCTGATGGTAGGAACAAAAGGTTATGCAACTGCCTATTGTCACATGAGTGTCAAGGCAAATGTTGGTTCTTTGAATCTAGAGAACATCAAGATTAAGAATGGTTCTTTATCATTACTCTATTGCTCTGCAAAAAGCTTTATTCGTATTTCAGCTCTAAAAGAATAACTGCAACAAAAACGTGTAGTTATATTTTATAGCGCAAAAGCTAACCTTGAGGTTCCGCACAGCCAGTTCACTCTGGTTTTACGGAAACAAATAAATCCATCATTTTTAGTGACTGTAGATTCCTTTCTATCCCTTTCTAGTTTGTCAGAGTTAGAGGTCAGTGGCACTGAAAGGAGACTGTGAGAATTCTGAAGCTTCTCATGTAGAGTCAATATGATCAAATGAAAAGAGATCTGTTTACTGCACAGCTCAGCACTGGTCAAGGTCTCTCCCAGAACACAAGACAACATGTGCATGGCTTGTTATCGCAAGAATAACAGGTCACCATTACTTAAAGGGCAACACAACTCTAAGCACTGAATTCCCTTATTAATACGACAAAATAAAGGCTATTTTCTAAAGCCCCATACACACGCGCGGATTATCCGAGGACCAGGTCCGTCAGACCATGTCCATCATACTTTGTCTGATGTTGGTTTTGCTTACACACGGTCGGACAAAGTTGTCGGAAAATCCGATCATTCTGAACGTGGTGACGTTTGTTGCCTACGACGGGACTACGTAGAGGCTAGTAGCCAATAGCTTGGGTCTTGTAATGTGATCTGAGCATGCGTAGCACTTTGTCCGGTCGGAATTCGCTACACACGATCGGATTTGGTGTGATCGGACTTTGTTGTCAAAAAATCTATCCAGCAGGAGATAGGACATTGTCCGTCAGACAATCTGATGGAAACTGTCCGATGGTGCCTACACATGGTCTGATTTTCCGACAACATTGTCTGATAGGACAGAATCCATCGGAAAATCCTACCGTGTGTATGGGGCTTTACATTGGTTTCAGTTTGAAAAAATGGGGGGTTTAAAGAAGTCAGCCTATAGCAGCAAATGAAGCATTATCAGAGTAGATAATAAATAACATAAAGGGGGTGAGGTCCGGACATGGCCGAGTAGAGACACATAGCATCTGAGCTCCCGGCCCTCCTTTGATTGATCATATTTTTCAACAACAGCAGTATGTCATCAGCCAAGAAGAGGAAGACTAAAACACCTCGTAAGAACCCTAAAATCAACAGATCTAAGGCCGAGATTCAGCATTTTTTCCCGGGTACACAAAAGCACAGCTCCGGGACTAAGATGGCGAACCTGCGAGGTCATGTAGCAGGGGTCGTACCTTCACACACACCTCCAGACTCTCCTCAGCTGCCTCAGATAGTATTTTGGATGCTTTGCAGACGTTGACAGAGGATGGACAGTCACTTTGTGTGTCAGCTTTAAGGCCCATACACACGATCAGACTTTTTGACAACCAACATTCAAATTAGCTGTTTTGGACCAACATCCGACCGTGTGTATGCTCCATCGGACCAACTTTTTCCAGGTTTCATCGGACTTTTGTTGGCTGTGCGAACGGACCAACTTTCTGCCAACAAAAGTCCGATGGACCAAAGTCCGACCTTGTGTACACAAAACCAACGGACTTTTGTACAAACCAATGCAAGAGCAGAAAAAACAAGTGATTTGGTGAAAGTTGGCTGAAAAAGTCCTGCCGTGTGTATGCAATACCAACTTGGGGCCAACGCCCTTTGGACAAAAATCCACGGGAAAGTTGGTCCACGGTCCGATCGTGTGTACGAGGCTTTAGAGTTACCACCTCATCCCTTTAAACCCGAACACCTTTGAATTACACAGGTTTTGAGGCTAATTAAATGCAGATAAGGCACCAAGTGAGTTTAATTACCACCTTAATCAGTCACAGAACCTGTGTAATTAATTTGTGTTTGGGTTTAAAGGGATGAGGTGGCAACCATAGTCAGCATGTCATCGCCCCGGCCAGTGGAGGAGGATATACTTTTTCTCCTTTTTGGAAATTGAACCTTTTCCGGTCCCTAACTGGCTTCAGTTATTTCCGTGGATGCCGGGCCGTACTGGAATTATGTTCCCCCAACATGGTTCCTCCACACATCAGTCTGTATCTCTGAGCTGGTCTAGAGTTGTTACCTCGGATGAACCTCGGGAGTCTTAATCGCATGAAGGTCTGTAACCTTATGAGTTCTTCTTTCCTGCCTATGGAGCATTCTGCTTGATATGTACATTTTACAATGCTCCCTATGGCCTGGGTATACATAACCCTGATATCCCATTAGTAAGACTTTTCCCACCACAGCCAGCGCATTATGACTTCTTTAGTACCCCCCTCCTGGATTGGTGAATTTCCTTTTTTCCCCCTCATTAGAGGGCTGTGTACTTTAGCTATATGAGATACTTTGCTACTTAACCAAACCTCTAACATGTGTATTTTTTTTTTTTTTTTCTGATGTAAGGGATTGATTATTAACTAATTTATATTTTAAGAAAAGGACTTCCTTTATTTGAATTTTTGGAATTGTCTCAATTAATATATTTTTTATGGAACATAAGGGGATCCTACACATTTTAAATTAGTAATTGGTGTTATTTTATTGATTTACGCACAAGTAGACATGTGCAATTAGTTTTGTTTTTTTTCGTTTTCCGTTAAAATTCGTTATATTCGTTCATTCGTTATCATACGAATGAACGAATGATTCGCTAAAAATTTTAACGAATAATGAATGTTCGAATCGAACGAATATGAAAAACAACGAAAATCCAAAATAACCAAATTAGAAACAACGAAACTACGAAAGAAGAAAATCCGAAAAACGAAAACAGGAACAACAAAAATCAAAATGAACGAAAAAATTCGTACATTCGTAACTTTTTTTTTTTTGTTGAATTGGTAATTTTCCGTGTCCCATACAATGGCGCTGCTTAACGTGCTTCGAATGGATTGAACGAAAAAATTTGTACATTCGTAACTTTTTTTTTCGATTCGTAATTTTCCGTGTCTCTTAAAATGTAATAATAGCATACACATTACATAAAATTATGAATTATGCTCCGATTACGAATCTACGAAAACAATCTAACGAAAGTACGAATGTAACTAAATCTACGAAAAATACGAATGCGTCCGAATTTCGAATAAACGAAAATTAAACTAACGGAAAAACGAATCAACGAAAAAATAACTTTTACGAAAATACGAATCGTTACGAATACGAACACCGACGACTTACAAATTTACGAATCGTTACGAATACGAACACCGACGACTTACGAATTTACGAATCGTTACGAATACGAACACCGACGACTTACGAATTTACGAATCGTTACGAATCAACGGAAACAAAGAAACGAAACGAAAATAAACACATTTTTCCATTGTGCACATGTCTAAGCTCAAGTCACTAAAATTGATTGATTTATGAATTGCCCCCCCCCTTGTTTTTTAGTTTGTTTGTGTGTGTGTGTGTGTGTGTGTGTGGATTTAAGAAGGGGACACAGGTAGATTTAATTTATTTTACATTAGTAACTTTCACTACAATATGTATTTTAAAGCACTACTACTACTTGCCTACTTTGGGACCTTATCTTGTCATGTTTAATAGCCTGGGTGATGAGACCTCTTTCCATACAGAATCTTTGAAAGCTCTCATTTCAGTTTTACGTAAGGAAGGTAAAGGCCCTACGCAGTGTGGGAGTTATAGACCAATCTCCCTTTTAAATATAGACCTGAAACTTTTTACTAAGATTCCTTGCTACGCGATTACAGCAGCATTTACCCTTTTGATCCATCTGGAGAGGCACAGGACAACACCATTAAAGTTCTGAATTTGGTCCATGTGGCAAGCACATCCAAGACTCCGTGTGTTTTCCTTGGAATGGATGCGGAGAAGGCCTTTGATCGGGTCAACTGGCAATTCTTATTTGCTGTTTTGCGACATGTAGGCCTGGGAGAAACTATGCTCCACTGGAATTCAAGCATTTATGCTTTGCCGGTGGTGCAGGTTAAGGTGAATGGTGTTCTGTCTCCTTTTTTTCAATTAATAATGGCAATAGGCAGGGGTGCCCTTTGTCGCCCCTTATTTTTGCTATTTTCCTGAAACCCTTTCTTTGTAAGGTCCATTTAAATCCTGATATATAGGTGTTGAAGGTTGATTGGGCTCAGCATTAGGTCTTAGCCTATGCTGATGATATGCTTTTCTACCTAACTAATCCAATGGTGTCCCTTCCCAATTTACTACATGAATTTGAGCCTTATGGTTCTTTATCTTATCTTAAGATACATTTTTCTAAGTCAGAGGCCATGGTGGTGGCGATATCCACCTCTCGGCTTCAAACTTTGAAACCTAGTTTCAAATTCAAATGGACGAACTTAGCCTTGAAATATCTGGGTATTTTCATTCCTGTGGAACTTTAGCATACTTTTGATCTCTATTTTCCTCCACTTCTACGTACTCAGCTGGAAAAGTGGCACACAGGGTTCCACTCTTGGTTTGGGAGGTGTAATATTATCAAAATTAGTATTTTACCAAAGTTTTTGTATTTATTTCAAGCTCTACCTATTGTTTTACCCATGCATTTTTTTAAAAGGGCCCATGCACTCTTTACTGGACTTATTTGGGAGTATAAAAATCAGAGGATTAGGAGGTCTTTGTTGATCCTTCCCAAACACTTTGGTGGCCTGGCTGTCACCGATAAAGGTACTACCAAGCAGTCCATTTAGGTCGTCTGATAGATTGGTGTCGACACGGAGAACTAGGACTCTGGCCGCATTTAGAACAGCCGCAGAGCAGCGCTTTGCTGCATAGATCCCCGTGGTGTTACAAAGTTCTTCCGCCCTCCCTTAAAACACATTCACTTATTGGATCCACGACACGTTTGTGTTTTCGGCTTTTTTCCAATGGTAAGTTGTCGTCCCCGTTGTATCATTTTGTGGAATCAGGATCTTGGCCTACATTACAGGCCTTGACATCCGTTGCTGGCCCATATTACTTGGACTTTTGGTGAGCTGCACAAATAAGCAATTTTTTACATAGCAATTTCAAAGCGCTGTCTGTTCAACCACATCATGGTATTTTTGCCCATAATTTGTTCCCATTTGAAGAATATTGTACTGAATGGGATCCACTTTCACATACTCTTTCGATGATGTATTCCCTGCTAGTTTCACCTTCAGAGGACTACCAGTTACCCTTCCTGCAAAAATGGGAGGTGGTTCTAGGTAGAACTTTTTTGAAAGGGCAACGTACCAACATAATATACTTTGTATTAAATTCTTCAACCTGCATGAAAGTACAGGAAACAAACTTCAAGATTTTGTCCCAGTGATATTGGAATCTGTCTGTTCTCCATAGGTGTTTCCTGAACACCTCTGATCGATGTTGGCATTGTCAGGAGGAAGAGGGGACATTATTACATATATTTTGGTCTTGTTCGAAAATAAAGGGTTTCTGGGGAGAGGTCCAGAAGATTATCCAAATAACACTAGGGGTTGATCAAGGGGTTAAATGTGTGTTCCCTCAGCGTGTTCTAAACTGTATGGGGATAGGACTGAGTAGGAGAGAAGACATACTACTACTTACTAAGAACAAACGACATGTCTCCTCTCCTCTGACATGACAGGGATTTGTGTGTTTACACACACAGATCCCGAATACCCATGCTGGCGCTCGTGCATGCGATTGCGCGTGGACAGCGGTGATCGCGGGCCACACGCATCGGGTCCCCCCACTGTGCAACTCCCTCTTAAATGAAACCCATAAGGGGTTTTGCGCAGGGGAGCCATTCTGCCCCTGTAAATACACGTGAGCCGGTCAGGAACGGGTTATATCTGAAAAATAAAAAACCTATTGGTCATCAAATACCACCAAAAGAAAGCTTGATTTATGTGAAAAAAAATGTAATTTAATTAAATTTAATTTGTGTACAGTGTTGCATTACCGTGCAATTGTCAGTTAAAATAGCACAGTGCTAAATAGCGAGAATTGAACCTGGTCATGAAGGGGATAAAACCATCCAGAGGCCAAGTGGTTAAAATAAAAATGACAAGTTCAGGCTTCTGATTTTGCTCTTTAGCTGTTTACCTGCTGACATCATAAAATGATGCGCCGCTGTTAATACTAAGTGGAATTAATGTGAACAGTAACATTTTGTTCATGAAAGTGCAGTATACTGTGACTATAATGTTTAACACTTCATTTAACTGCCATATTCAAAGTTGTCCTTTAAGTCAGTATTTTCATGTAGTGAGTCCTATAATGCTGCCAAATCTGCTGCATACATAATCTATAGAAAAACATATAACACTAAATGTTAATTCATACATAATCTATAGAAAAACATATAACACTAAATGTTAATTCATACATAATCTACAGAAAAACATATAACACTAAATGTTAATGCATACATGTCTGACCTTTACTTCTTTCACAGTTACTGCAGCAGACAACATAACTTATCTGCAATTTCAAAGCGCTGTCTGTTCAACCACATCAATGTATGATACTCATCAAGCAGATGTTTAGTGGATCCAGATGCCTGGGAAGTAGCACGAGTCCATTGTGACATTTCCAATGTTTGCTACCAATTGCCTATCTACAGCAGCTGAAAGAAAAAGCAAGCTGGATGGGTTGTACAACCTAACATAAGCTTTCCCTTTTGCCCTTTATTTTTCATCAAAGCGCAAATAGGTACATAAAAGGGAACCGCTCACTTTCTCTATAAAAACGTGCCTTAAAATTAATGCCTGTCTCCTTGTGGTTCCTAATTGCAGGCAGTATGTGGGGAAGTGCAGTATGGTACAGTGTTAGTAAACACACAGAGTTCGGTTGCAGAGAACAGAACTTGTATTAATACAGAATCCAGTCATTCCCAACAACCCGTAGGGAAGACACCCCAAAGGGGAACACTCACAACATATAAAAGCAATGTGTAGCTGAGCAGGCCTCAGATGTGCCGACAGCATCTGTCTTGAGAGGAGGAATGCAGCCTGGCTGGTCTGCACCCAAATGGAGAGGTTTCCAGAAAGAATGTCATGTCCCTATGCTTTCCCTACTCATCTGGAACCTCTTCCTGCTGTTAATTCCTCTCCCAGTCAGAGGGGTGACCTGTCCCTTCATTACCCACACACGAAATGTACGCCAATCTTGGGCGTTAGGGCTTTAAATAAGCTCTGCCCCACCCAAGATGGCTGTTAGAGTCACACGGGTGGCGGCATCCAATCTGATAGCTTCCCCAGTGACCCAGGAAACCATAGAGGAACCACATTCCTCATAATTTCCTTGCCCCCTACAATGCCACTGTGGTTGAGCGCCCTCTGCAGTGGTACATGTAAATGGGACCTTAACTTTCACCCAAGTTCAGATTACACTCCACTCCATGCTGGCAATAGGAGCTTTCTCATTACACTTCCATATGCTAAAGCCTCTGCTGCCCACAGAATGTCTGGCATTTAACATTTGAATAATGGAGAGAAGAGGATGGCAGCTTAAATTATTTGTAGGATAGCTTTGACCTGCTCACAAGGATTAATACAAACTTTTTTATGTAGAGAATCAGTGCACTGGGACAGATTTAGTCCTACATAAGCACAACCTGTCTTATCACACCAAGGAAAGGACATAAGAATGTGGAGGTGAGCACAGTGGCGTCACTAGGGTTGGTGTCACCCGGTGCAATAAAAAATGGTGTCGCACACCCTCCGGCACTAAGCAGGCTAGTGTATCGGTGCAGCTCTTCCCCCTTAACCCGCCACAATGGATGGAGAAAAAAAACATAAAATGTGATAATATGCGATAATAAGTGTTGAAGTGTGCTAGTTCAAGAAGCTAAGTAGTAAAAATAGACATATATGCATGATTAAATACTAATTAAAAAATGCATGATACTAATTAAAAAAAAGAAAAAGAAAAAGAAAAATTGAAATAACATGCGATAATAAGTGATAATATGTGAAACAGTGATAAAGTGCACTAATTCAAGAAGCTAAACAGCAAAAATAGACAAATATGCATAAATGACTATCCTGAATTAAAAAAAAAAAAAAATACAATAATATGCGATAATATGCAAAACAGTGATAAAAGTGCTTGAATCAAAAGCAGATATTCATCTGCACTTTTATCACTGTTTCACATATTATTAGATATATTATTGTATTTATAATTTTTTTCATTTGGGATAGTCATTTATGCATATTTGTCCATTTTTGCAGTTTAGCTTCTTGAATTAGTGCACTATATCACTGTTTCACATATTATCTTGTATTACTGCAATTTTGTTTTTTTTTCTTTTCCTAAATGAGGGTTGGTCATTCATGCATGTTTGTTTATTTTTGCTGTATAGCTTCTTCAATTAGTGCACTTTATCATTGTTTCACAATATTATCACATATTACTGCATTTTTTTTTAAAATTAGGGATAGTCATTGCTGCATATTGGTCTATTTTTGCTTCTTGAATAAGCGCACCATTTTTTATTATTATTATTACATATACAAAATACACAGGGCATTCCATGATGGGAATCGTTTTCAGATCGAGGGATGCATAAATACAGAGATTGGAGAGAACAGCCAGCCAGGAATAAAGCTACAGAAGACGTCAACAGAATGTAAGAGGGAAATGGTAGACATTGCACACAATGTAGGAGACAAATGTAGTCATTTATAGACCAAGCCCAATACAGCACAATAGAGGTGCCAGTAGTGGGGGAACCCACCACTCATCTTTCTGCTTTACTGTCAGGGATATAAGGCATGCCTAGACCAGAAAGGTATCATGTGACCTGAGACCTCTGTAGAGTGAGGTGAGCCCAGTATAGATGGTGAAAAAAGTATCCACCTTTTCCTATTTCCCATGAAAGGGATCTCTCTGTATACAGCACAATGCATGGATCTCTCTTTATACAGTACAATAAATTAATACATGGATCTCTTTATAACATTTCTTTACAACACAGTACAGTGCAGTCATCTCTCTATATACGATGCATGGCTCTCTATATACACCCCCTATAGCTGGTGGTATGCTGCATTGTTACTGTATTGCTGGGATTTGTAGTCCTCTTTAAAGTTTCTATTTCCCCCTCTCGTTAAATACACACATTTTCTGCAAAATCCCGGCATATATGTCAGGGCTGGGCCCAGCCCTTCCTTCTCTGAGCTGGCCGCTCAGCTGTTGGCTAATTGCCAGCTCCTATCTCTCCACGGTTACTCAGCTGTTGATGATATCCTGCTCGTCAGTCCTGCCTACAAAGAGAAGGGACTTAGAGCACTGGTGGGGAACTCCAGAAGAAGAGGATCTCTGCCTTCGCCTTGGTCAACATCACAGAAATCTCCTGCGATCCTGTTCAAGACTTGCTTTGCTGACATCCCTTCTGGCTCCAGATCCTGCTTGCTGTTCCACTACATTGATCCCTGACTTCTGGCTTGGCTGACTATTGGTTCCGGTTCCTGAACTTTGGCTATGTTTTGACTACGTTTGTTCTTTTTACTTTTATTGTTAAACAAGTGTGATTTAACTGTACTTCTGTCTCGGCCTGATTTCATGGTTTCTCACAATATAAACATGGAAAAATAAAACATTCCAAATTGTGCTACACCAATAAGATATTAAATTTAGTCAGTCCTTGATTTCTACCTCCCTGAACTCCATATCAGAACTCCTGGTTCACCTCTCGGCACACCACTCTCAAAGTGATTCTATGGCTGCTCCAGTACCAATTAAAGTGGAAGTAAACCCCCCTATTGTTTTCAGCCAAGGAAGCTGCCATCTTTGCCTCTGTTTAATCTTCAACTGCCACGGTGCTGCACATGTGATCCGTTATGACACCAGCCATTGGATGGTTTGACTGTTTGGTTGAGAGCACAGCCAATGTGCAGTTAGCATTCCCGGCATGCCTTTTTTTTTAAACTGTTAAATCAATGGGTTTACTTCCGCTTTAAAGAAAAACCTTACACACAGCAGGTAGCAATGATGACAATTCAGCCACAGTGACCCCTGTGGTGGGATGACTATTACACAACATAACTGAACCAGAACTTGCAGCAGACTTGCAGATTGTTTACAAAGAAAGTTGATCTGGAGTCATGCAATGCAGACTTGCTGCAATTGTGCAACAAACTTGTGAAGCCTGGCAAGTCTAGCAAGAGCTTAGCAAGTCATTATCAACCTTCCAGCACAATTACTTGCTATCTGGGTAGTTGGTATCACTCCACATGGGACAGCAGCCAGCACTACAGAGGAGGCATTGGCTTACTGTATATGGCTCTTGCTCCCTATCACAGCTACAACTTTAGAAGAAGTCCCTCTGCATTGCACTCTGTTTTATGCTTTGGAATGGGGGGTCAGCAAGCCCACACCGCGATCTACCAGTCACCTGTCCATGATCTACTGGTGGATCACAGTCTACAGGTTACTGACCTCCGATTTAAAGGGTATCTAAACCCAAAAACAAAAAGGTTATATATTACAGCTTACCAGTACTTAGATGTAGTGACTGTCTTGGTTTTTTTTTCTGCCTTTTTTTTGCCATTATTTTCACCCAATGGTTCTACTAGTAACATTTCCTGTCATAGAATGACAATGCTCACGCACTGTGCAGTATTTCAGGAGAAGCAAACCTTGTCACCCTAGGCTTCTTTCCTGATGTGGACTACAAATACCTCCCCTTCTTCCAATCTCCATTACATGGGAGGGGTGTTGTATAGGACACAGAAGATAGCTGGAAATAACTTTGTTTGATAAATTCAATTTTACACTACATTTTTGGCAGGATTTACAGGTATTTTTCTGTGTTCACACAAAAAATGTTCTTAGCCTGAAAAAAAACAAAAAAAAAAACAAATGCAACCACGTTCTCTAAAGACGGGCAAGCTGCAACCCAGATAGCAAGCAATTGAGCTGCAAGTTTGAAAATGACTTGCTAAGCTATTGCTAGACTTGGTGGGGATTCTGGAGGATTACCCATAATACCAGTGGGAAGATGGCTGCCCAGGGGTGAACCCCTCACTGTCTCTGTTGCTGTAGATCAGGGGTCTCAAACTGGTGGCCCTCCAGCTGTTGCGGAACTACAAGTCCCATCGTGCCTCTGCCTGTGGGAGTCATGCTTGTAACTGTCAGCCTTGCAATGCCTCTTGGGACTTGTAGTTCTGCAATAGCTGGAGGGCTGCCAGTTTGAGACCCCTGCTGTAGATGTTCTTGAAGGAGGCGGAGCTAGAAGGAAAACGGCAACTGTATCTATATAATCCCATCACCTGGAGTATGTACCTCCTGCTCTGTGACCAGGATTTTCATGCTTTGAAGGAGCTGAAGTGACCTTATAACAGATGTCCGGGTGACCACTCATCCCCTTTGTATATGGGATCTTTGACTCTTTCTAATTTAAGGGTCAATATTTTCCGGTAAGCAGGATTGCCTCTATTCGCATGGTGGTGATGAGTGTATTCAACATCCTTTCCACTCTGCTAGTGTTGGGACTATACCTTTTTTACCACCTTACCATCTATCGTTGGTGGCTTCTATCAATTGTAGGACTTTTTAAACTGGCGCTGCGCCCTTTGTAATTTATTGCTAGGCTTGCCAGGCTTCTCACGTTTGTTGCCCAATTGCAGCAAGTCCACATTGCATGACTCCAGATCAACGTTCTTTGCAAACGTTCTGCAAGTCTGCTGCAAGTTCTGGTTCACTTATGTTGTGCAATAGACACCCCACCACAGGGGTCACTGTGGCTGAATTTTCATGCTGTAGACTTGCAGAGCTCTTGCTGTAGACTCACTACTGCAACTTTGCTCTTGCTAGAGACTTGCCACACGCATTTTTTACAAAAAGGAAAAGTGTCAACTAGAACTTGTGCTTCAAATGCTCTATAAGTGTGCAACTTGCCAGTGAAAATGTGCAGCAAGTTAGCAAGACTAATGCCTCGTACACACGATCGGATTGTTGGCCAACAAAACCGTGGAATTTTGTCCGAAGGGCGTTGTCTTGCATACACACGGCCACACAATTGTTGGCCAACAATTATGAACATAGTGACGTACTAGATGTATTGCGTGGTTTCTCAGCTCTTTAGCGCCACCCTTTGGGCTCTTTCTGCTAATTTCGAGTTAGTTGAAGTTTGGTGAGTGTTGATTGTCGCTTTTCTTTTTGCGTTTTTCATTTAGCGCTTTTCAGTTCACGCTTTTCATTTTGTGCTTTTCAGTTCATTTCTGAACGGCCGTTCATCAACCAGACATGTTGCGGAATCGGAGGAGATAACGTGTTATTTATTATTGGCCTTGGAGTTATTGCTTTGATATTATTTTTTTGGTTGAATAATGATTTGATTTGGTATATTTTCTATATTTTTGGATGCATAGAATGCACTTTTTGGTTAAGTTCTATTGGCAGATAGCATGACTAATTTTATTTGTTTTCTTTTTTTAATGCACAATTTTTTGTGTTTTACTTCAAATGACAGTTTGGGAGTAGGCAGTTACATTTTAAAAAATACAATGTAAAATTGACAAGGGACACCAACATAGTCGTATCTTTGATCTTAAAAACTACGGGATAATGGTGTTGTGGTAGTTTGCCCAAATAAAAAAGCATAATAATATTATTCTTGATATCACTAGAAAAAAAAAGCCTTTGAAAATTGGTTTGCAATAACTCCATCAGTATCACCAGCAAAGCAGCTTCATTATTATGCCATTAATCAGTTCCCGAACGGCGCACACAGATGTACGTCGGCAGAATGGCACGGACAGGCAAATGGCCTTACAGGTACGTCCCTTTAAATTTGCTGCCATGCCAGCGCATGCGCGCCGCCGGCGTCACGCATGCGCGCTAGTCGGGACCTCCGTGAGTCGGATCGTGGGTCCCGTGGACTCGATCGCCGCGGGTATACCTGTGATCGTCTCACAGGGAGGAAGAACGGGGAGATGCTAATGTAAACAAGCATCTCCCCGTTCTGCCTAGCAACAGTGTCACTGATCTCTGCTCCTTGTGATTGGAGCAGAGATCAGTGATGTGTAAAACACAGCCACGCCCCCACAGTTAGCAACACGCCCCTAGGATACACTTAACCCCTACACTGCCACCTAGTGGTTAACCCCTTCACTGCCAGTGTCATTTACACAGGAATCAGTGCATTTGTATAGCACTGATTCCAAAAATGTGTCAAAAATGTCCGATGTGTCCGATAATGTCGCAGTCACAATAAAAATCGCTGATTGCCACCATTACTAGTAAAAAAAAAATAAAAGTAAAAAAATGCCATAAAACTATCCCCTATTTTGTAAACGCTATAACTTTTATGCAAACCAATCAATAATCGTTTATTGTGATTTTTTTAACCAAAAATATGTAGAAGAATACGTATCGTCCTAAACTGAGGAAAAAAATATTTTTTTTTATACATTTTTGGGGGATATTTATTATAGCAAAAAGTAGAAAATAATGTGTTTTTTTTTAAATTGTCGCTCTTTTTTTGTTTATATCACAAAAAATTAAAACCGCAGAGGTGATCAAATACCACCAAAAGAAAGCTCTATTTGTGGGGAAAAAAGGATGACAATTTTGTTTGGATGCCACGTCGCAGTTAAAGCGTCACAGTGCGGAATCGCAAAAAATGGCCTGGTCATTCAGCAGCCAAATCTTCCGGGGCTGAAGCGGGTTAATGTTTCATTTTTATTTCAGTGTACAGTAAATGAAAGAGAAGGGGCCTTGGGCTATGGAGGAGATGCTTGCTATTATCTTACAGCCAAACCTTCGTAGTTCAATAAATATATTTTTTTCTTTAGGGCGTTTTTTCCTCAATGCTTTTCGTCTGCCAAATAAATGACAGGTACACTTACAATCACTGAGATTTCCGAGTACAAGTTTTAAAATCCCCGACACTACAAATTCCTGTCGCTCTGAAATGTTAGGATGGGACTGAGGTTCAGCGAGGTGTTCGTGTTCAGCTGACTTGGCACCTGTGAGTCACATATTACAAGGTTGGAGGCTTGCAGCTCTGCAGATCACTTTCCACCTGTATTGTAATGAAGTGTACACGACAGCCTGACACCCAGAGATAATGAATCATACATTCAGAAGATCAGAACATGGGCTTCCATTCCGCATGTCATGGAGAATGATACACAGTGATCTTCTGTAATAGAGGCAGATGGAGTGTGCAAGAGAAATTCTGCTTCGCCTCGTCTGTGAGGACGTACTGACCAGCCCGGCGAACAAATCTAACAAAAGCAATTTCTCTGCGGTACTCAATTGCTGCATTTGTCAAGAGTGAGGAATGACTGAAAGGCTACTGTAGCTATACCTAGACCATTTTACATTCACTAGACATTTTCGGGTAATGTCAAACAAAAGAAAGATGGGGGAGTTACCAAGTTAACACCTTGTATGTGTTGTGTGTGGTACCGACTGAAGCTTGGTTTAGAAAAGATGCTAACTTGCATTTTAATGCGTATTTCCACTTTTGCAGTCATATTTGAGAAAACCCCACTATATATATGTTGTGTGTATGGGTGTGTATACATTGTTTCTGGAGAATAGGGATATCAGTTAGTGTCACTTTACCTCTGTGTTAGAGCACACAGGGTTTGACTCCAGTTTGCAACTGATAATGCACTCTGCCAGCACAGTAGAGGCAGAGTAACTATGGTATTCTGCCAGAGACTCCCCCCCTCCCCAGCCAGTCGGTCAGTAGCACTTACCCCACCGGCTTACCCCACTGGCTTCCCCTACTCGGCGGGGGTATTCCATTCCCCTGCTCTCCACAGGTAATCATGGCGGCGGCGGCCTCCCATTCCCCTGCTCTCTGCGAGTCATCATGGCGGCGGCGGCCTCCCGTTCCCCTACTCTCCACGGGTCATCATGGCGGCAGCGGCCTCCCGTTCCCCTGCACTCCACGGGCCATCATGGCGGCAGTGGCTTCCTGTTCCCCTGCTCTCCACAGGTCATCCCGATGGCGGTGGCCTCCCGTTCCCCTGCTCTCCATGGGTCATCATGGCGGCAGCGGCCTCCCGTTCCCCTGCTCTACACAGGTCATCCCAGTGGCGGCGGCCTCCCGTTCCCCTGCTCTCCGTGGGTCATCATGGCGGTGGCGGCCTCCCGTTCCCCTGCTCTCCACGGGTTATCATGGCGGCAGCGGCCTCCCGTTCCCCTGCTCTCCACAGGTCATCCCAGTGGCGGCGGCCTCCCGTTCCCCTGCTCTCCGTGGGTCATCATGGCGGTGGCGGCCTTCAGTTCCCCTGCTCTCCACGGGTTATCATGGCGGCAGCGGCCTCCTGTTTCCCTGCTCTCTAAGGGTCATCATGGCGGCAGCGGCCTCCTGTTCCCCTGCTCTCCATGGGTCATCATAGCAGCAGCGGCCTCCCGTTCCCCTGCTCTCCAGAGGTCACCCCGGTGGCGGCTGCCTCCCGTTCCCCTGCTCTCCACGGGCCATCATGTCAGCAGTGGCCTCCTGTTCCCCTGCTCTCCACAGGTCATCCCGGTGGCAGTGGCCTCCAGTTCCCCTACTCTCCACAGGTCATCCCAGTGGCGGCGGCCTCCTGTTCCCCTGCTCTCCACGGGTCATCATGGCGGCGGCGGCCTCCTGTTCCCCTGCTCTCCATGGGTCATCATAGTGGCAGCGGCCTCCCGTTCCCCTGCTCTCCACGGGTCTTCATGGCAGCAGCGGCCTCCCGTTCCCCTGCTCTCCACGGGTCTTCATGGCAGCAGCAGCCTCCCGTTCCCCTGCTCTCCACGGGTCTTCATGGCAGCAGCGGCCTCCTGTTCCCCTGCTCTCCACGGGTCATCATAGCGGCGGCGGCGGCCTCCCATTCCCCTGCTCTCCACAGGTCATCCCGGTGGCGGCGGCGGCTTTCATTTCATACCTCCTCTTCAGCGGTCAATTGGGAGTCTTCTCTTTTCGGACAATCAGAAAACAGGTCTCACACCCATACTGTAGATAGGCCAGGTGCAGGGAAAGGTTCCTAAAGAGTAGGGACAATCTGGAAAAACCCTGGAGACTGATGTAACTTGGGGAAGAACTCTGTTCCAGTCTGCATCTGGTCTGGTGCATTTGTGACCTGTATCGCCAATACAGCATCC
This sequence comes from Lithobates sylvaticus, assembly GCA_028564925.1. Taxonomy (NCBI): domain Eukaryota; kingdom Metazoa; phylum Chordata; class Amphibia; order Anura; family Ranidae; genus Lithobates; species Lithobates sylvaticus. Next base: position 185,527,760 of record CM053035.1, on the reverse strand, counting down.
TATATGGAGGTTACATATCAGCCAAGGGGACACACACTGTCACCTGTAAGTTCTGCATATTTGTATTGCCTTGTTACAGAAATGTGCCTGTAAAGTACATAGAGATACTTGGGATTATTCCTGTATTGCTGTACTACTCATTATTCATTACATAAAACCAGAAAAGTGTCAAAAGATGTAGTCTCATCTGTTCCCTTTAAATTACTGCCACCCAGTTAGCCATACCCACAAGCAGTGCCAGGACAAGGTCATCTGGTGCTTTAACCTCTTGCTTACCGGGCACTTAAACCCCCCTCCTGCCCAGACCAATTTTCAGCTTTCAGCGCTGTCACTCTTTGAATGATAATTGCGCGGTCATACAACACTGTACCCAAATTAAATTTTTTATCATTTTTTTCCCACAAATAGAGCTTTCTTTTGGTGGTATTTAATCAAAGCTGGGTTTTTATTTTTTGCTAAACAAACAAAAAAAGATGAAAAATTTTGAAAAAAAAAAATCATGTTTCATAGTTTGTTGTGCAATTTTGCAAACAGGTAATTTTTCTCCTTCATTGATATGCGCTGATGAGGTGGCACTGGTGGGCACCGATAGGCTGCACTGGTGGGCACTGATAGGCTGCACTGATGGGCACTGATAGGCACATATATGGCAGCACTGATAGGGACAGATAAGGTGGTACTGATGGGCACAGATAAGGTGGCACTGATGGCCACTGATAAGATGGCACTGACGGGCCCTGATGGGTGGCACTGATGGGCACTGATAGGTACCACTAATAGATGGCACTGATGGGCACTGATAGGTGGCACTGATGGGCACTGGTAGGTGACACTGATGGGCACTGGTAGGTGACACTAATGGGCAGCACTGTTGATGAGGCACTGATTGGTGACACTGATAGTTTTATAGTTACATAGTTAGTAAGGTTGAATAAAGACATCAGTCCATCCAGTTCAACCTGAGCGAGTGTCTACAATTGTCCCCATCCCTGTACATTGCACACTCACATCAGTCCCTACCCTCAAGGAGCCTACAATCCAAGGTCCCCATTCATATACTAGGGCCAATTTTTGGACAGAAGCCAATTAACCTACCTGCATGTCTTTGGATTGTGGGAGGAAACCGGAGTACCCGGAGGAAACCCACGCAGTCACAGGGAGAACATGCAAACTCCAGGCAGGAAGTGTCGTGGTTGGGATTCGAACCAGCGACCCTTCTTACTGCTAGGTGAGAGTGCTAACCACTACACCACTGTGCCGCCCAAGGTGGCACTGTGGGCAGTGATAGGTGGCACTTTGGGCACTGCTGGGTGGCACTGTGGGCACTGATGTATGGCACTGTGGGCACTGGTAGGTGGCACTGGTAGGCACTGGTAGGCGGCACTGTTGTGCACTGGTAGGTGGCACTGGCAGGTGGCAGAGGTGGGCACAGATGAGCTGTCGGTAGCTCTCCTTGATCAGGACAGATGTCCCTCTGAGAGCTACCGGTGATTGACTTTTTTTCTCCTCATGCTGTCAGCGCAAGGAGAAAAAAAAAGCCGATTACTGGCTCTGTTTACATCACATGATCAGCTGTTATTGGCTGACAGCTGATCACGTGGTAAGGGGCCGGGATCGACCCCTTACTCCAATCTGTGATCAGCTGAGTCTCATCAACTCGCTAATCACGTCCTGCAGGGGGCGCACAGGCCGCTCGGGCAAAGTAGGTCCGCGCTGTAGCCATCATTCGGCTATAGTACGGATCTGAACAAGTTAAGTTGTTATTGGGTACATTCCATCAATACAATTTTCTCTATAGATTCTGTAAAGTTTTCGTTTCTTTAAGTTGATAAATTTTTTCTATCTTTTGTAAGCAATTTAAGAAAACTTCATTGTAATTTTCTTTCAAGATCAAATCAATATTATTTAGTTCTGTTGTCTGTGTGTCAGAGCTGTGTAAATGACAGAACTGGATGGACAGAATCCAAATTCTTTGACAGGTAAACCGGCTCTTATCGTCTGTGTATTCAGCTGTTTGCCTTGGGTTCAGTTTTGATTCTGATCAGATTCATTTTGATAAGTCCAGAGTGCGGTTATTATAGTCATTTTTTTTTTTTGGAGACATGTTGTCCTGAAGTCAGCGCTGTTATATATTCATGACACACCACAATCATTCCAGCAATGTTCATAATGCCGTTTCCCACATTTTAGACTATTACACCACTATGTGTAAGTTCACTAATAACCCGCAGATGAATGCCGGCTATTCTTCATTGCGATATTGTGACATCCACATGACACATCAGCTGAACTTATTCTCTGGTGAAATACTGGCTAAGCCAACAGACTTTACGTTTTTACTCCTCTGAAATATACAGTATGAATTATTTCATTCAGAGGGTTTTATATAAAGAAATTATATAAGAAATAACGAAATTCACTATAAACGGTAACTATTTTTGCAATGATTTCACCTGTACCTTCACACACCCTTGTCATTTTTGCAATGGGTGCATCAGCGTTTACCACTAGTAGAAAGGCATGTGCACATTGGCCCATTGGCACTTACTCAACTGGCTCTCCATTGGCCAGTTCTATTGAATTGGGTGATTACTTTCTGCCCAGGCAACATCTGAGCAGGAATTGGGGGAATGAATGTCAGTGGGACAGAAAGGCTAAGACAACAACAACCTTATTCAGCCTTGAAGAACTGCGGCTTTTTCAGCCTCCTCAAAACATTGAGGTTGATTTACTAAACAAAAAATTAGTTTGTTTTCATTTTCTGTTTATTTGTTTTTTGTTTTTTTGGGTAAATTCAAAAATTCAGAAATTAGGAAATTTGGAAATTCGGAAATCCGAATGTTCGGAATTTAAAAATTTCGGAATTTCGGATTTTCGGATTTCCGAATTTTCAAATGTTCAAATTTTCGAATTTCCGAAATCTTTCCAATTTGTGAAATTTGTGAAATTTGTTAAATTTCCGAATTTTCAAATTTTCAAATTTCCGAATTTTCAAAGTCCGAATTTTTCAAAGACCGATTTGTCAAAGTCCGATTTGTCAAAGTCCGATTTGTCAAAGTCCGATTTGTCAAAGTCCGAATTTTCAAAGTCCGATTTTTCAAAGTCCGATTTTTCAAAGTCCGAATTTTCAAAGTCCGAATTTTCAAAGTCCGAATTTTCAAAGTCCGAATTTTCAAATACCGAATTTTTTGACATAATAATAATATGTATATTACATAATAATATGTAATAATAATATAATAGACTAGATTAAGGCTTACCTGTAGGTGCTTGAAATATCTCCCAGACTTGCACGGTCAAGGAGATATTTGCAAATCGCCATAGGGCACGCTGTGCCATTTCTAGCTCGGGTCATGGGTTAAAGGCAGCTCCCGCGAGCATGCGTGGGAGTGACGTCACGCGACTCCGGCCAGTCGCAAAGCCGGAGTTTGTGGCCCCGGAAGGAAGAGGGGTGAAGAATGGACGCTCGCTTCTAGCGAGGAAGACGGGGACATCGCAGGCTTCTCCTGCAGGTAAGTGTCACACAATGTCACGTATGTGTCACATAATGGGCTACTATGCGATGCATAGTAGCCCATTATTCTTTACCTTTGCAGGGAAACAAAGAGGAAGTAACACCCATCAGGGTTTACTTCCTCTTTAAAGGGTGGAGGAATAGAGGCTGCAGCCGGAAGATTTATGGCGTTCCCACCAATCCCTGAGGAGGCAAGGCTCAGTAGGTGGGGAAATGGTTCCATAAATAGTCAGAAGCCTGGCAGTATGGGTGCAGAGCCCAGGGTCCAGTTGCCTGGAGGGGACCCCTGTGCTGGGGGCCATGCCCCTGGGCAGAAGGAAGAACCAGAGAAGGAAAAAGTGGGTGGAAGAGAGGTCATCCCTTTTTCCAGTTTCAGCTAGGCTTAGCTGGAGCCATTCTGAAAGACAAGATTCAGCCTGCATAGCAGAAAGCCTGTAAAGCAGCCCCTTGGTCTCCAGGATTCACCAAACAGGGACTGACTAAGTAACTTTCTCATCATTCTATCCCAAGTCTGTAAAGAGCTTCAACTCTTCTTCTGTCCAAAAGGTTTAGAGCCATTCTTCCAGAAGTGCATTTGTGAGGTCAGGCACTGATGTTGGAGAGAAGGCCTGGCTCACAGTCTCCACTCCAAATCATCCCAAAGAGGTTCTATCGGGTTGGGGGTCAGGATTCTGTCCAGGCCAATCAAGTTCCTCTATCCCAAACTCGCTCGTCGGTGTCTTTATGGACCTTGCTTTGTGCACTGGTGCACAGTCATGTTGGAACAGGAAGGGGCCATCCCCAAACTGTTCACACAAAGTTGGGAGCATGAAATTGTCCAAAATGTCTTTTGGTATGGTGACGCCTTAAGAGTTCCCTTCACTGGAACTGAGCCAAGCCCAAACCCTGAATAACAACCCCACACCATAATCTCCCCCTCCACCAAATATTTTGGACCAGTGCACAAAGCAAGGTCAATGAAGACACAGATGAGTGAGTTTGGGGTGCAGGAACTTGACTAGCTTGACCTCAACCCGAACACCTTTGGGATGAATTTGAGCGGAAACTGCGAGCCAGGCCTTTTTGTACAACATCAGTGCCTGACCTTTACAAATGTGCTTCTGGAAAAATGGTAAAACATTCCCCTAGACACACTCCTAAACCTTGTGAACGGCCTTCCCAGAAGAGTTGAAGCTGTTATAGCTGCAAAGGGTGGGCCAACTCAATATTGAACCCTGCGGACTAAGTCTGGGATGCCATCATGTAAAGGCAGGCGCCCCAATACTTTTGACAATGTAGTATATATATATATATATATATATATATATATATATATTGCAGCCCTCAAAAAATCCACTCGCCTGCTCGCATTTTGCGAGTGGATTTTGAGGTCTGGCGAGCTATTGGCTGCCTGGGAGAAGGGGGCGAGCACTGCCAGCAGCCTGGGTTGAATGGGAGTGGAGGGGAAGAGAAAGGAGAGCCGCCCAGATGATCAGCGAGCAGGGAACACAGCTATCATTTCACATTACAGTACTGTGTTCCCCGCTGCTCGCTGTGACATATAGCCCCTCCCCCTGGTCCCGGACTTTGATAGACAGATCAGCCGTCCAATCCCGAGACGGGTGATCTGTCAATCAAAGTTCCCCGGTCAGGGGGCGGGGCTATATGTGATGTTGAGCGGCGGGAACACCAATTGAAATGAAAGCTGAGATCGCTGTGCTCCATCATCCGGGTGGCTCTCCTGTTCTTCTCCTCCCCTGCACAGGTAGGACTGGGGCTGCATGAGGGACACAGACTGCATGGTGGACTGCGGGACACAGGCTGCATGAGGGACATGAGGGACACAGGCTGCATGAGGGACATGAGGGACACAGGCTGCATGAGGGACATGAGGGACACAGGCTGCATGAGGGACACAGGCTGCATGAGGGACACAGGCTGCATGAGGGACACAGGCTGCATGAGGGACATGAGGGACACAGGCTGCATGAGGGACATGAGGGACACAGGCTGCATGAGGGACACAGGCTGCATGAGGGACATGAGGGACACAGGCTGCATGAGGGACACAGGCTGCATGAGGGACATGAGGGACACAGGTTGCATGAGGGACACAGGCTGCATGAGGGACATGAGGGACACAGGCTGCATGAGGGACATGAGGGACACAGGCTGCATGAGGGACACAGGCTGCATGAGGGACACAGGCTGCACGAGGGACACAGGCTGCATGAGGGACATGAGGGACACAGGCTGCATGAGGGACATGAGGGACACAGGCTGCATGAGGGACACAGGCTGCATGAGGGACACAGGCTGCATGAGGGACATGAGGGACACAGGCTGCATGAGGGACACAGGCTGCATGAGGGACACAGGCTGCATGAGGGACACAGGCTGCATGAGGGACATGAGGGACACAGGCTGCATGAGGGACATGAGGGACAAAGGCTGCATGAGGGACATGAGGGACACAGGCTGCATGAGGGACACAGGCTGCATGAGGGACATAGGCTGCATGAGGGACATGAGGGACAGAGGCTGCATGAGGGACACAGGCTGCATGAGGGACACAGGCTGCATGAGGGACATAGGCTGCATGAGGGACATGAGGGACAGAGGCTGCATGAGGGACATGAGGGACACAGGCTGCATGAGGGACACAGGCTGCATGGGGGACACAGGCTGCATGAGGGACACAGGCTGCATGGGGGACACAGGCTGCATGAGGGACACAGGCTGCATGAGGGACACAGGCTGCATGGGGTACACAGGCTGCATGGGGGACACAGGCTGCATGGGGGACACAGGCTGCATGGGGTACACAGGCTGCATGGGGGACACAGGCTGCATGGGGGACACAGGCTGCATGGGGTACACAGGCTGCATGGTGGACTGAGGCTGCATTGGTGCGCACGGATAAAGTTGTTGTTAATATTTTATTTGTATAACCTAATTCTGCATAAAACATTTAAGTCTCATTTTATGAGGGCGTGTTTAGGGGCAGGATTAGAGGCAGGGCAGAGGCAGGGTTGGGCGGGGCAACTAGTGGCGAGTAACCCTTGAGGCCTGGCTAGTAGCTCAGGACTTGAAATTTTGAGCCCTGATATATTGTATAGTGTAGTATATAGCATTTTTTAAAAATTCAATTTTACGACTAACAAACATAAAGCAGAGCTCAGCAGCATCTATGAAACTGTCTGAGCTTCCAGACTATGCAGGCTTAAATTCCTGCAAAACTAGGTCATCATACGGTGTGTATACTTGTTTTATCTCCTCACTGTATCTGGTGATCATAACGAATCTGACAACAAATAAATTATCATGGAAATAATACAGCCTTTTCTTGCCTGACTGATAACACCAGAAACTCATCTCGCTATCACAGGGCCCAGTACACAATTTACACGCTGAAACATTTCCGCATCAACAAGTTCGTCAAGTTGGAACTGGCCGTGTAAAATGAAATCTACAAGACAATTCACATGTTTCAGATGGGATGGAAAGGGCAGTCTCAGCTCCCAAAATGTCAAACGGCTAACAAGGGACACAAACAAAATGCTTCTTGTTGCATCTGAAGATACAATAGATAAATATCTGCATGCTTCCAGACTCTAAATAAATCACACTCCTACGCTCCAACATTGTTACTATGTGTTCAGTATGCTCATCATGATCCATCCGAGTCTCTGTTCTATATTCATTTCACTGGAAAATAAGATTGTTTAATTATAAGGAAACTTGCCCAGGAGGGGCTGGATCCATTTCAAGCATGCAGAACGAGGTCTTTTACTATAGAAGAGCAATGGCTCCACTTAGCTGCTTCCAAACACCGTAGGGCTTATTGGGGCATCTGAGATAAAGTACTATCTGCTGAAACCCACAAACAACATATATTATCTACTGTATCATCCCAACCAAGGCCTTATTCCTCCATCTCATGCAATATTGTAAACCCTGGTGACGTGAGTGCATTTTAGCTCCTGGAATTTGTTATGGTAATCTCAGAATCCCTACCAGGAATCCCAGCCGGTATTTGCAATGGTACTAGAGGAATACCTGCCAGGGCTTCCAATTGTGCCTGCTGAATCCTTGCCAGGATTTCCAATGGTGCTTGCAGGTTCACTACCAGGACACCTAACGGTGCTAGCAAAATACCTGACAGGACTTCCAATGGAACTCGCAAAATACCTGCCAGAACTTCCGACTGTGCTTACAAAATCCCTTCCCGTACTTCCAGTTATGCTCTCAGAATCCCTGGCACACTTCTAATGTTACACACAAAATCCCTGCCAGGACTGTTTCCAGTAAGTTGGCGTATCCGTAAACCAAAATTTAGGTATTTAGGCACCAGCCTTTAAAGTGGCTGGTGCTATGTCCTATCACCAGGAACTCTTGTGCAAAGAGCTATAATACTTGCCAATGAGATTCCCTAAACATTGTCAACCTGGATCGACCTGACTACTTTCTCACTTACTGCCTGCTTAGACCTCTTCTCAGACCTAACTACACTCTTCTTAGTTGCCTGTCTAGACCTCTTCTTGGTTCTGACTACTCTCTCTCCTGCTGCCTGTCTCTACTCTGGCTTAGACCTGACTAATCTCTCGCCTGCTGCCTGCCTCTACCCTTACCAGGACCTGACTTCTTTCATCCACAGCCCTTTAAACAGCCACCCCCTTGGTGGGGTGATCCTGAGGCCTGCAGCCTGGTGCCAGTATGCAGCTGAGTAACTAGGATCTCTGGCCTGTCTCCAACTTTAGGAGATCTGGTGAAAGTCAACCATCTCTGTGCCTTGGGAGAGTCCGCGTCACCTGCCAGGAGGCGCCAAAACAGTTAGCTTTGGTACTTTGAATCTCAAAAATTAAATACATGCTTTTGGATTCTAGGATTATTGAAGTGGAACTCGTATCTATCCACTTCCTTTAAAAATACATGGGCAGACACTCCGGTTACCCTTCTAAAAATATCAGTCGCTTGGAAGTCTGAAGCTTCAGTATTTTCATTATTTCCATACAGTTTTTAATCTAAGCCTCACTATACTACTGTGCTCCAGGAAGATAATTCCACTTTCAGCTCAATGTTGAGGAAGTCACCCTGAAGTCATCTTCAAACAGCATCCTATAGTGGTGCCTAAGAAAAGCACCACTTTGTTTACTGTAAGATTGGATGCAAAACAGAGCCAGGCCATGATGTCTATGAGATTTATCTTCAGAAAAGGTAATCATTCATACTGGAAAATGTATAGACTGCAGTGGTAATACAAATAAACAATGTTTGTTTAAAGTGCAGTTATACTTAAGCCACGTACACACGATCAGACTTTTCGGCCAGATTGTCCGGCGGACTCTAGTCCGGCGGACAATCCCGCCGGAAAGTACGATCGTGTGTACGCGGCATTACTGTTCTACCTCACACTATTCCTTCTTCCTCTCCCCACAAGCTCTACTCACTCCATTCCTTCCTGCTCTCTCTCTTCCTTTGCATTTCTCTTTCCTCCTCTCTATCTTTACTATTTCTCATCCCTCCACACTTAGGCCATCCTCAGGGCCTCTGGATTTCTTTCTCTCCAAACACCACTAAGGTACCTGCAATTCCTCTTGCTCCATCAGTCACTCTGAACCACCAATAGATGATTGTTTTCCATTTCTCCATTGTCTTTTTCCCATTTCCCTCAAAGGCATTTGATGATCATAAGGGCACTCTTTCCTCCATAACATATATTATAACTACAGGGCTGCTGTTAGAGATAATGGGGCCCTGTACAGCCTTCCTGATGGCCACCCAACCCTGCCTTCACCCCCCCCCAGGCTGCAGAAAAACAGTGGCACTGCCTTTATCCACCTACACTCTGGAAAAAAAAGTCCCTCCTCTGCTCCCACCCTCTGTTAGCCTGATGGGGCCCATGTAATGTAAGCCCTGGTAAACAAGTAGAAGCTGGGGTATGCTCTTGTAAAATCCATTTATTAATTTAGGTAACAATAAGAACAATAAAGCTGCCCTGGGCCCCCCTGTTTAGCTGATGAGTCCTGGGTCCAGTTCAACAAGACCAGTAGTACTGCCTTATTAGCAGCCCTGTGTATCTACACAAGGTTTGTACAGCCCATGCACACCTCCAACAACTCCCCTAAATCCCCTCCTTCGCTATACCCCAGTCCCCCCCAACCACAACTATTTTCGCCTTGATATGATGCAATTCCATCTAATCTTTACTGTCAATCAATATTTCTGTATGAAGACTGTATGAAGACTGTACTTACCATTGCCCCGTTATACTCTTTCCTTCAAAAAACGAATAAAAGTACAGGACTTCCTCTGATTGGTTGAGGTTGAGAGGCAGGTACCTGGCTGATATCCCAATTTCTGCCTCGGCTGTTTGGGGGAGGTCTTCTGTTCACTGATCGGGGTGCGTGGCTTCTCCTGAGTGGAGGAGAGGTGTTCAACATTGTTCTTTTTGGTTTTGGCAGCTTACAGGAAGCCACCCCGAATTGCTGACAGAAAATAGCATCACTTACTGGGTGTAGCTAATGCTACCACAGTGCATTACCGCACACACATCTTTTAATGGCCCAAGCAAACTATTAAAGTGATTTAAAACATTGAATTCTACTTTACAGATGCAAAATATGAGCAGAAATGTTTTAGGTCCTTGGGTATCGGCAGTGTGTTGCTGATGACTGTGGCATTCCTTAAGGAAGTGGAAGACGAAAAGTGTTTTGCCGCGTACACACGGTCGGAATTTCCAATGGAAACAGTCCGATGGGAGCTTTTCATCGGATTTTCCGACCTGAACCTGTTTTTCAGATGGAAAACCTTTCTATCGGATTTTCCGATCGTGTGTATGCAATTCCGACACGCAAAATTCCGACGCATGCTCGGAAACAATTTGACGCATGCTCAGAAGCATTAAACTTCCCTTTTATAGTGAAGTCGAACGTGTTGTATGCCGCGGTGTTATTGACCGTTGGAATTTGGTGTGACCGTGTGTAGGCAAGACAGTTTGAGTGAAATTCCGTCGGAATTCCGACGGGAAAACCATCAGAGCTTTTTCCGACGAGAATTCCCACCGTGTTTAGGCGGCATTAGACTTCTTCAATGTTGATGCATTTTCAGTAGCGGCACTGCCCAAATCTTTTTCTTTTTTTACTTAAATGTAGTGTTATTTCATGCAATTATCTTTTATAGCCCAGCTTTTATTTAACTTTAATGTTATGTTGGATTCCGTTATGTTACACATTGACTTCACCCATTTAAGTCAATAAATATCAAATTTTTTAACATAAAAAAAAAGAAAAACAAATAAAAATTATTGTAAAAGAAAGTTCAGGTATACTTTTTAGGCTTTCCATTAGAAAAGAATCTGTATATTACATGCTATCCATGGTGCTGAACAAGATTGATCTTGTAATCCTTCATTTTTAATTTTTCATCATTTTTTTTTTTTACTTTTTTTATTAAAAAGACACATGGGCTGGTATTTCCATGGCTGGAAGCTAGAATATGCCTCTTGCTATGCCAATGCCGGTATGCTGGATGGTTTACTTTGAAAGGGGCCCCAGACAATGGGCACCAGGCTCCATAGAATTCCCAGTGACCTTGAGATTGGTTTCTTACAGTCCATTCAGTCGCCAATACCGTTTCTCTTTCAGTGAAAATAAAGTATTGCCATAAAAGTTGACATTTCTATTTAATCACAAACACAACCACCTCCTTCCCTTGCCCCAGTTTAAAATTCTACTCTGAATTAAAAATAATCCACTGGGGGCTCTTCTTCATTCTTTGTGCTGTGCTCTTCTTCCTTGCAAATAACTCCATCTAGGGTTAATAAACAAGAGACTTGGGTTCTCCTTCATTATCTTTTAGCCCCTAGCTAAAGACTTAATGAATCTAAGCCAAATAGGTTTTATAAATGTGGAAGTGGGGAGTTCTGGAGTGAGACTCCCCAGGGTTCCTTCACTGTCATTCCCCATTAACTTGCAAAATGGAAAAGCTCACATTTACACTGTATACAGTGCGGTCAAGTATTCCGATTCATCTCAAAACTGCACTTTAACCTTGATTACTGGAGGATCCAACTGCAGTGTCCACCTCAATTAATCTCAATAATTCAATGATAAAGAAGGATCCGGATGTGATTGCACATTATAGACTCGACACCAGGACTTAGTACCAGTCTGCATTTCTCTGCTGCACTGAAATCTCAGGCAGTGGTGTCAGCCCTGTCCAGTTTTGCGCTGCTGCAGCACAGAACATCTCCTTCTCTCCTCAGCGCCATAAAAGGGAGGTGTTCTGTAGTCCAGCAGTTATGCCCCGTACACACGGTCGGAGATTCCAACCACAAAATCCGTAGGATTTTTTCCAACGGATTTTGTCCGACACTGGTGTTGCATACACACGGTCGGACAAAGTTGTCGGAAAATCCGATCATTCTGAACGTGGTGACGTTCGTTGCGTACGACGGAACTACGTAGAGGCTAGTAGCCAATAGCTTTGGTCTCGTAATTTGATCTGAGCATGCGTGGCACTTTGTCCGTCGGAATTCTCTACACACGATCGGAAAAAGTCCGATCGGACTTTGTTGTCGGAAAATTTGAGAGCAGGATCTCAAAATTTTTTTGCCTGAAAATCCGACGGAAAAAGTCCGATGGAGCCCACACACGGTCGGATTTTCCGACAACATGGTCCGATTGGACATTTTCCGTCGGAATTTCCGACCGTGTGTACGGGGCATTAAAGTGCACGTAAACCATAATGTAGAGAATAAGATTTCCTTTCATTTGAGCCCAGTCTTGCCACACAGATTTACTCCAGCCCTGAGAAATCCTCTTTTATTGTTCAGTTAGAAATATCTTGACAAAGTGCTGAAAGCTTTGTCAAAAACGCCCCCTTGCTGTGAGTGAAAGGTGATTTTCATATCTCATGCACTAGCCTGAGACAGGCACATCCTGTGTAATTATAAAAAAGTGAGAAATTCACCCCTCCCCCACATAACAAATCCTGGTTATGAAAAGGAATGTTATCTGTGATCAGGTGACCTCAGACACACACACTGCACTATAACAATCATCAGATCACTGGATGTTCTACTCTGCCCAACTCTGACTACATACATCTCCCCTATATTCTTCTTGCTGTTCACTCGAGAATACATTTTCTTTCACTCTGGTCTGTGGATCTGTGGTCTGTGCCTGTCTCAGGCTAGTGCATGAGATATGTAAATCACCTGTCACTCACAGCAAGGGGGCATTTTTGACAAAGTTTTCAGAACTTTGTCAAGATATTTCTAACTGAACAATAAAATAGGATTTCTCAGGGCTGGAGTAAATCTGTGTGGCAAGACTTGGCTCAAATGAAAGTAAATCTTATTCTCTACATTATGACATCAAAAAAAAAAAAGCATTGACGTTCATGTAAACTAAGGGTCTCCAAACTACAGCCCTCCAACTGTTGCGGAACTACATTTCCCATGAGGCATTGTAAAACTCTGACATTCACAGACATGACTAGGCATGATGGGAATTGTAGTTCCTGAACAACTGGAGGGCCATAGTTTGGAGACCCCTGAATTGTAAACAATCTGGTTCCTGGGTAGGCAGCTTCTACACCCCAGAGGATCTCCTCTATCTTCCAAGCTTGTAGTGTAATATAACAAAATTGGAATTTGAAGCGCCACACCACTGCTAAGAGGTCCAGATACAAGCTATTCAGATAAAAATCAGGGGGAAAATCCAAAAAGTATCTTACAGTGCCTCGAAAAAGTATTCATACCCCGTAAAATTTTCCACATTTTGTCACGTTACAACCAAAAATGTAAATGTATTTTATTGGGATTTTATGCGATGGGATATGCAATTAGCGGACCTCCAGCTGTTGCAGAACTTCAAGTCCCATGAGGCATAGCAAGACTCTGACAGCCACAAACATGACACCCAGAGGTATGATGGGACTTGTTGTTTTGCAACAGCTGGAGGTCCGCTAATTGCATATCCCTGCGATCAGATAGACCAACACAAAGTGGCACATAATTGTCAAGTGGAAGGAAAATGATAAATGGTTTTCAACATTTTTTACAAATAAATATGTGAAAAGTGTTGTACATTTGTATTCAGCCCCCCCGGAGTCAATACTTTGTAGAATAACCTTTCTCTGCAATTACAGCTGCAAATTTTTTTGGGAATGACCAGCTTTGCACATCTAGAGAGTGACATTTTTTCCCATTCTTCTTTGCAAAATAGATCAAGCTCTGTCAGATTGGATGGAGAGTGTCTGTGAACAGCAATTTTCAAGTCTGGCCACAGATTTCCAGATTGGATTTAGGTCTGGACTTTGACTGGGCCATTCTAACACATGAATATGCTTTGATCGAAACCATTCCATTGTAGCTCTGGCTGTATGTTTAGGGTATTTGTCCTGCTGGAAGGTGAACCTCGGCCCCAGTGTCAAGTCTTTTGCAAACTCTAGGTTTTCTTCTAAGATTGCCCAGTATTTGGCTCCATCCATCTTCCCATCAACTCTGACCAGCTTCCCTGTCCCTGCTGAATAAAAGCATCCCCACGACATGATGCTGCCACCATCACGTTTCACGGTGGGGATGATGTGTTCGGGGTGATGTGCAGTGTTAGTTTTCTGCCACACATAGCGTTTTGCTTTTAGGCCAAAAAGTTACATTTTGGTCTCACCTGACCAGATCACCTTCTTCCACATGTTTGCTGTGTCCCCCACATGGCTTCTCGCACACTGCAAACAGGACTTCTTATGGCTTTCTTTCAACAATGGTTTGCTTCTTGCCACTCTTCCATAAAGGTCAGATTTGTGGAGTGTACAACTAATAGTTGTCCTGTGGACAGATTCTCCCACCTGAGCTGGGGATCTCTGCAGCTCCTCCAGAGTTACTGATGGGCACTGATGGGCACTGATGAGAAGGCACTAATATGCAGCACTGATGTGCACTGATAGCTGGCAATGATGGGCACTGATGGGCACTGACAGACGGCAATGATAGGCAGAACTAATGAGGAGGCACTGACAGGTATCACTGATGGGCACTGAAAGGCAGCACTAATGGTGACTGTTTGGCATCATTGGTGGGCATCACAGGTGGGCACAGGTGGGCATCACTGGTGGGTACTGGCAGACATCGCTGATGGGGCTGCACTGATAATCATTGCACTGATTATCCATGCAGACCCCCCTGTCAGGAAAGCCACTTATCGGCTCTCCTCTACTCACATGCTGTCAGTGTAAATAGAGGAATGCCGATAACCGGCACTTCCTATTTACGCTGTGATAAGCTGTGATTGGACACAGCTGATCACATGGTAAAGAGCCTACATAAAAGGCTCTTTACCTTGATTGGAGATGCGGAGTGTCCGAGCGACACACCGCACCACCGATCACCATGCTTGTTCTGAAGGACGTCATATGATGTCATATGACGTCCAGTCAGAACGGGAAAGCCACTGTAATTTTGCTATTGGCCGGGCGGGAAGTGGTTAACCACAATGTACTCTGGGTGGGCCCACTAGGGGCGGGTCCAGGACAATCAAGGCTCAAAAGAAGTAAGTTAAATAATGCCGGCCACCAGCGGACATCTAGTGGCAGAAAAAAGTACTGTGAGGAAAATTTCTGGATTGAAGCTGAATACAGTGGAACCTTGGAATACGAGTATAATCTGTTCCAGGAGAATGCTTGTAATCCAAAGCACTCACATATCAAAGAGAGTTTCCCCATAGAAGTAAATGGAAACTAAGATAATTCATTCCACATTGACTTCTATTGCATGCAATACCGCATATGGCCAGATGTGGGGGGGGCGCCATAGAGACTCGGAAATACTCGGAGACCGCTCGGCTGCACTCGGAAACCCTCAGAAAGGCTCGGAAACACTCTGCAACAGAGTATTTCTGAGTGTTTCAGAGTATTTTCGAGTATTCCCGAGTATTTCAGAGCGGCTCCGAGTGTCACCAGCGCCCCCGCACCTCTGGCCAAATGTGGTTTTACACACCGCAGAGGCTTGAATCCTGCTAGTTTTGCGAGACAACACTTGTAAAACCGAGTCCGGATTTAAAAAAAAGAATAGCTCGTATTGTAAAACGCTCGTTAACCGCGTTACTCGCAATCTGAGGTTCCACTGTATTTCAGCAAAGCTGGTTTTGGTATTTTATTTTTTAATTGGCTGTTCCTTTTTATTTTGATACTTTTGACAGGAGTTCAGCTTTAAATTCATGCTGTAAAAATAGTTTATGAAATCTTCATAATGCGAAGATAAAACATTACGTCTAATCAAAGGACGTCCCCATAACAGAGCTCCAAGCCCCTGCTATCTGCTAATAACATTGCTGGGAGAGAGCAACGGCTCTCTTTAAAGTAAACAATCCCCGCTGTGAGTTTTGCATATGAAAAGTCTTCGGAATATGCCACGTAATCATTTATGGATTGAAGACTGAAGAGTAATTATAAGATTCCCCAGAATGCTGCGGGTCTGGTTGTTTGGTTTTGTTTACTGCAGTCGAGCACAATACACAACGGGAGAGGCGAGAGCCCGGAGGGCAGCTAATGAAAATATATCTGAGAAGAATCCATTTAGAATTGACTCGGGCTTGTATAGCGCTAATATACAAAAGAAACCAAATCTATGAAATTAAAAGCTTTTCCTAAGTCTCAGGTTTCTAGAAGGAGGAAGCTGTGGATTGCCGGAGGGAAACGTACTTCAATTGTGTTATAGTGATGTATTGCACTATGATTGCTCATTTTTAGGATTCAGAAGGACGTCATCGAGTTTATATATGGGGGTTCCTCCGGTGTCACTCACTATACAATGCATCCGTAAAGTATTCACAGGGCTTCACTTTTTCTACATTTTGTTATGTTACAGCCTTATTCCAAAATTGATTAAATTCATTATTTTCTACCAAAATTCTACAAACGTGACCCCATAATGACAACGTGAGAAAAAGTTTGTTTCAAATCTTTGTAAATTTATTAAAAATAAAAAAAAATCCCAAGTACAGAAGTATCACAGCCTTTGACATGACACTCAACATTGAGCTCAGGTGCCTCCTGTTTCCACCGATCATCCTTAAGGCTGGGTTCACACTATACTATACGACAGTAGTATGAATTTCAGGCCAGGTTCACACTGGTACGACAAACGCTCCGACATTGGCAGCTCATGTCGCATGACGTGTGAAAATCAATGTTTCCCTATGGGAGCCGTCTTAACTGGTCCGACGCAAGTCGGTCCGACTTTGAAAATGCTCCCTGTACTACTTTGGTCCGACTTTGATCCTACTTCAGTCCATTGACTATCATTGAAGTAGGATCATAGTCGGATCCTTGTCCTAATCATCCGACTTTGGCATCCAACATTGTGTTATTTCCTGCCCCCTGCTGTAGCCCCTCCCATTGTGTGTTAGTGCAACTTGTCCGTTGACCAATCAAAACTATCTGAAAAGTCGGATCAAAGTAGTATCCTGTTCATGAAAGTCAGATGGATGTAGGACCAATGTAAGACCAATGTAAGACCAATGTAGGACCAGTGTAGGACTGATGTCGCAGAGCAAAGTAGGATGAAAGTCGTACTACTGTAGTGTAATATAGTGTGAACCCAGCCTCATCCTACTTTGCTCTGCGACATCAGTCCTACATTGGTCCTACATTGGTCTTACATTGGTCTTACATTGGTCCTACATCCATCCGACTTTCATGAACAGGATACTACTTTGATCCGACTTTTTAAATATTACGACTTGTCATTTGACCAATCAAAACTAACACACAATGGGAGGGACTACAGCAGGGGATAGGAAATAACACAATGTCGGATGCCAAAGTCTAGGACAAGGGCTAGGACAAGGATCCTACTTTGATCCTACTTCAATGATAGTCAATGGGCTGAAGTAGGTTCAAAGTCAGACCAAAGTAGTACAGGGAGCATTTTCAAAGTCGGACCTACGACAGTAGTATGACTTTCATCCTACTTTGCTCTGCGACATCAGTCCTACATTGGTCCTAAATTGGTCCTACATCCATCCGACTGGACAGGATACTACTTTAATCCGACTTTTCAGATAGTACAACTTGTGCTTTGACCAATCAAAACTAACACACAATGAGAGGGGCTACAGCAGGGGGCAGGAAATAACACAATGTCGGATGCCAAAGTTGGATGGTTAGGACAAGGATCTGACTTCAATGATAATCAATGGGCTGAAGTAGGATCAAAGTCGGACCAAAGTAGTACAGGGAGCATTTTCAAAGTCGGTCCGACTTGCGTCGGACCAGTTAAGATGGCTCCCATAGGGAAACATTGATTTTCACACGTCATGCGACATGAGCTCCCAATGTCGGAGCGTTTGTCGCACCAGTGTGAACCCGGCCTGAGATGTTTCTACAACTTGATTGGAGTCCACCTGTGGTAAATTCAGTTGATTGGACATGATTTGAAAAGGCACACACTTGTTTAACCACTTCCGGACCGCCCACCGTCGTTATACGTTGGTACTTTGAAGGAGGAGCTGCCATAACCCCGGTATCCTCTTCTTCAGTGGGCGGTCCGGTTTAAGATAAAAGTGGTCTCTGTGGCAGATTCGCCGAGAAATCACTTTTATCGGTGGCGGGAGAGCCCCCCCCCCTACCGCCGTAATCCGGTGCCCTCCGCCGCTTACCGGAGCCGTCAGAGGCGATCGGATCCTTCCTGTGGCCTGACATGGAGATGAGTGAGGGGAAGATGGCCCCCCACCCGTCTCCATATACTCTGGACTGGTATTTTGTATCATTTTAAAAAATGAATTTTGGCAGCTCAAGTAAACCACATATAGAGCGCTATGACTGCATGTGTGTGTGCGCATGCATGACCTCAGAATGACGTTGTATCACGTATTTTAAAAATGTGTGCCTGTCATTACATTGAGAATGTAAACCAACTCTGTGTCTGAAGGGCCCCCTAAACCTGAAGTGCCCCGGGTCCCTCGAGGTCTAAATCCGGCCCTATCCTTAAAGTGGGGTGCCCCCTAAAAAAAAAATGTAAAAGTCAGCAGCTACAAATACTGCAGCTGCTGACTTTTATTAATTGGACACTTACCTGTCCCAGGGTCCAGCGATGCGTGGGAACGAAACCCCCCTTGTTCCCCCGCTCCGCTCACCGCGCCGGCATTCTTACTGTCGGCCACAGCCGGGCACCCACTGCGCATGCGTGAGCGGCCCGGCGCGCCGTGATACGCCGCGCAGTCATCTGGGACACGTGACAGGTCCCAGATGACTGTGCGTCGCCGAGGGGAAGTGATGTCAGTGCCCGGGCACTGAAGGAGGCAGACTACAAAGGACACCCTAGCAACAGGCATTTAGAGGTGAGTAATTTTTTTTTTTCCAATAATTTTTTTATTTTTTTTTTTATGATTTTTAAGCATTTTTTATTTTTTTTTGGTGGAAACACCACTTTAATGTCTGGAAATGGACTGCATGAGATCAGCAGCACTGAGATGCAACAAAGCATAAAAACAAAATTATTATTTACAAAAATGCACGTTATTTATGATTGCTTTAGCGAAAACAATTTAATTTAGTTTCGGCTTTATTCTACTTTAACAGTTGATGAGTGAAGACACAGCGTGACTCATTCCCTCCCCAGAAGTGGGGGCACTGACACCAACTCTGGATGTCTCATTTAGATCATCTAATGTGCATCCAGCTACAGGCACAGAGACTGATTTGTTAATAAGTTATATTTAGAGAACATCTCCGCCATTTTTTGATCAGACTGCAGTTTTTTGTAATGTTGGGAAAATCAAGACATGGAAAAGCTCAGCACAGAATCCATTGGAGGGAAGAAGAAAAAAAAAAACAAGCCATGTAACTCGTACAGTTTTTTTTTTTTTTTATAGGGCAGCGATGTTGTTCTATTCTATTTTAGGCCATTTTCAATCAGAAGAGAGAGAGATGTCAGCAGATTGTGACCTTTCCTCTCTCAGTATTTCCGCTATGCTTTCTCCCATACAAGTGTTTTTCTTTCCTCCGCAGCTGGGTATTACAGACCTCTAGTTCCCACTCGTTGAAAAATACATTCAGCTAATGACATTTCGAAGGGAACGTAACCTTAGGAAAACTGCGGCGGGTGCAGGCGGTGCTGCGGCTCCCGGTCCTGCCTGGCGGGAAGGGGCAGTCTATGACCTGAAGTTAGAAGTGTTTGTTTTCAGCTTCCATAAATTGGCATGTTTCGAAGTGTTGGCATCAAAAATGTGGCCCTTATATTTTTTGGCTTTTATCCTGAATATCTCACCTGTTCATCAGCAAATCTCGGGTGCATTGTCCGGTTCCTTCAGACTCTCAGGATTATTATTAGACATGTGCAATTCGTTTTTTTTTTTTTTTTTTTTCGTTTTCCGTTAAAATTTGTTATATTCGTTCATTTGTTATCGTACGAATGAACGAATGATTTGCTAAACATTTTAATAAATAACGAATGTTCGAATCGAAAACGAATATGAAAAACAACGAAAATCCGAAATAACCAAATTAGAAACAACGAAACTACGAAAGAAGAAAATCCGAAAAACGAAAACAGGAACAACGAAAACCAAAATGAACGAAAAAATTCGTACATTCGTAACTTTTTTTTTTGTTGTTGAATTGGTAATTTTCCGTGTCTCTTACAATGGCGCTGCTTAACGTGCTTCGAATGGATTGAGCGTAAAAATTCGTACATTCGTAACTTTTTTTTTTTTTGTTGATTCGTAATTTTCCGTGTCCCTTACAATGGCGCTGCTTAACGTGCTTCGAATGGATTGAGCGAAAAAATGTGTACATTCATAACTTTTTTTTTCAATTCGTCATTTTCTGTGTCTCTTAAAATGTAATAATAGCATACACATTACATAACATTATGAATTATGCTCCGATTACGAATCTACGAAAACAATGTTACGAAAGTACGAATAAATCAATATAACGAAAGTACGAATGTAACTAAATCTACGAAAATACGAATGCGTCCGAATTTCGAATAAACGAAAATTAAACTAACGGAAAAACGAATCAACGAAAAAATAACTCTTACGAAAATACGAATCGTTACGAATACGAACACCGACGACTTACGAATTTACGAATCGTTACGAATACGAACACCGACGACTTACGAAATTACGAATCGTTACAAATACGAACACCGACGACTTACGAAAATACGAATCGTTACGAATCAACGGAAACGAAAGAAACAAAACGAAAATAAACACATTTTTCTATTGTGCACATGTCTAATTATTATTATTATATTATTATTATTATGCATGATTTATATAGTGCCTAGACTTGTGCACAACGTTCATTTAGTTTTGGTTCGTTGTCATTCGTAAAATACATCATTTTGTTCTGTTATATTCGTTATGTTACGTTAATACGTTTTCGGATAATTTGTTATTTCTGTAGAGTGTCGATATTCATTATACTGAATCTCGAATCATGTCGAATTCATTTGTTATATTCGCTATAATTTCATTCGTATTCGTTGAAATTCGATATTTATGTATGTATATATATTCGTGATAATGATTCGTAGTTTGGAAAGTCGTTTGTTTATTGAATCTTTTAACACACACAATGACAATATCGCTTCTCCTATGTTGAAATACAATACAAGACCCTTCTCACTCAGTTCTCAGGAATGCACTTTGCCTGTAATCCAACCTCCAGCACAAAATTAATCAGCTGATCGGACTGTAAGATTTACTTTGAGTTGACCTTTTGTCTCATTAGACCTTTAACCGGTTCCCGACCGGCGCACGCCGATGTACGTCGGCAGAATGGCACGGACAGGCATAAGGGCCTACAGGTACGTCCCTTTAAGAATGCCGCCGTGCCATCGCGTGCGCACGGCGCTCGGGACCCCTGTGAGTCCGGTCGCGGGTCACGGGGACAAGATCGTCGCCGGGATACCCGCGATCGTCTCACGGGAAGGCCGAACGGGGAGATGCGGACAGCATCTCCCCGTTCTGCCTAGCAACAAGTGACACTGATCTCTGCTCCCTGTGATTGGAGCAGAGATCGGTGTTCACTAACACACAGCCACGCCCCCCCACAGTTAGTAAAATGCCCCTAGGAACACTTAACCCCTACACTGCCACCCCCTGGTTAACCCCTTCACTGCCAGTGTCATTTCCATAGGAATCAGTGCATTTAAATAGCACTGATTGCTGTATAAATGACAATGGTCCCAAAAATGTGTCAAAAATGTCCGATGTGTCCGCCATAATGTCGCAGTCACAATAAAAATCGCAGATCGCCGCCATTAATATTAAAACAAAAATGAAAATAAAAATGCTATAAAACTATCCCCTATTTTGTAAACGCTATAACTTTTGCACAAACCAATCAATAATCATTTATTGCGATTTTTTACCAAAAATATGTAGAAGAATACGTATCGGCCTAAACTGAGGAAAAAAAAAGTTTTTTTATATATTTTTGGGGGATATTTATAGCAAAAAAATAATGTGTTTTTTTCAAAATTGTCGCTCTTTTTTTGTTTATAGCGCAAAAAATAAAAACCGCAGGGGCGATCAAATACCACCAAAAGAAAGCTCTATTTGTGGGAAAAAAAGGACGTCAATTTTGTTTGGGAGCCACGTTGCACGACCGCGCAATTATCAGTTAAAATGACGCAGTGCCAAATCGCAAATATTGGTCTGGTCTTAAGCCAGCAAAATGGTCCGGTCTGAAAGTGGTTAACGAATTACCGAATCATGTTGCATTAATTCCTTATATTTGCTATAATTTCTTTCTTAGTTGAAATTCGATATTTATGTATGTATATTGATTCGTGATAATGATAGTTTGGAAAGTTGTTTTTTTATGAATCTATTAACACACACAATGACAATATCTCTTCTCCTCGGCTCAAATACAATACAACACACTTCTCACTCAGTTCTCAGGAATGCACTTTGCCTGTAATCCAACCTCCAGCACAAAATTAATCAGCTGATTGGACTGTAAGATTTACTTTGAGTTGACCTTTTGTTTCATTAGATCTTTAACGAATTACCGAATCATGTCGAATTCATTCATTATATCCGCTACAATTTCTTTCGTATTAGTTGAAATCTGTTATTGTTTTATACGGACATTTGGATTCATCCGAATGTCCGAATAAAAAAATTACGAATTTCAACTAATGTCTGAAAGATGCAATATTTGGCCGAATTTCGATTCGTTACGAAACAAATTGCACAAGCCTAATAGTGCCAACAAGTTTACACAGCGCTTTACAATATAGAGAGGGGACAGCACAATTACAGTACAATTCAACACAAAAGGGACAGGAGGGCCTTGCTCGTGGAGCTTACATTCTAAAGGGAGGAGGGAGGTGGTACAAAAGGTAATAGCTGCGGGAATGATTTGATGGAGGTGACTTGGGTGCAGTTCTCAGGTGGGTGTGGGATAGGCTTCCCTGAATAAATTAGTTTTCAGGGATCTCCTAAAGGTGGACAGGTTAGGGGCTGATTGGACATACTGGGGCAAGGAGTTCCAGAGGATGGGAGAGACTCTAGTGAAGTCCTGTAGGCGAACGTGGAAGGAGGTAAGAAGGGAGCTAGAGAGCAGGAGGTCCTGGGAGGATCGGAGGGGACGATTTGGGCGATATCTGCAGATGAGGTTGGTGTTGTAGCTGAGGGCGATGTTGTGGATGGCCTTGTATGTTGTGAATTGCGTATTTTGAATTTTAGGTAGGGGAAGCCAATGAAGATGTTAGCAGAGAGGGGCAGCAGTCACGAATCGGTTAGTTAGGTATATTATTCTAGCAGCAGCATTCATAATAGACTGGAGGAGGGGGAGGGGGGGGGATAGCCTGCGTAAGGGTTTTTTAAATGGGAAAATTCCCCCAAGAGGTTTTTTTTTGCAGCAAAATGTAGTCAATTAATGTATAAAAAAGTTTTTATTTAAGAAAGACAATATTGAATCACATGTCACACATTAAAAAATTAGCTTTGGTCCTGAGAAAAATTACATATACCATAATACAGTCATGCTAACATGTAGATACATAGCATTACAATACAGTGATTGCCATGTCAAAAGAAAAAAGACGCGTTTCGACCCATTCAGTCACGGTCTTCTTCTGGGGGATAATTTGCTTGCTGAATACTGGAATAAATGGCCTCATACCCAATGATCTTAAATCCGTTGGATGATCCGGCTGACCCCACGGACATCTCACCTCCCCCGGAAGAGGGAAATCAGCCCAAAGGGGCTTGCAAGAAGAAGACGGAACCAGCAAAATGGTCTCCCAACTTGGGCTGTGGTAATGCTGATATAAAGCAGCAATTTCATTGAAGCATAGTGTCTGAGTGCCAATGTTGCAGGGAAGACACAGGCTATTTGACCATGTATTTATCATATAACATGATCTCATGCACAACCTGGAGAATGACACGATAAATACATGGTCAATTAGCCTGCGTCTTCCCTGCAACATTGGCAGTCAGACACTATACTTTATTGAAATTGCTGCTTTATATCAGCATTACCACAGCCCAATTTGGGAGACCATTTTGCTGGTGCCATCTTCTTGCTTTCTCCTCGTGGTGGCATAGACATGTGGCTTCATGCAAGCCCCTTTGAGCTGATTTCCCTCTTCCGGGGAGGAGAGATGGCCGCGGGACCTGCATGATCATCCAACGGATTTTACATTATTGGTTATGAGGCCATTTATTCCAGTATTCAGAGAGCAAATTATCCCCCAGAAGAAGACCGTCACTGAATAGGTCGAAACGCTTCAGTTTTTTTTCATGGCAATCACTGTAATGTAATGACTACAACATTTTGCTGCTAAAAAAACCCTTGGGGGAATTTCCCCATTTAAATTTCAGTCGGGGGTGTGCAGCCCTATATCTCTCACTCATGTGTCCTTCACATTACAGCCTGTGTAAGGGTAGGCCATTAAGGAAAGAGTTGCAGTAGTCGAGGCGAGATAGCTGTCTGCCCACACCTCCAGTATGGGCAGGCAGTTACCTTAGAGTAGGAAAAGTCAATGAACTACCAGTTCACCAGTGCCCTCACAGTTCATTGAGAACTACAAGCCGTCTGCTGCAATGTCTGATGGTACTTGTAGTCTATTCATTCACAGGAAACTGTGAAAAAAATAGGCGGCCTCATGGGTGGAGCCCCGAATGGCCGTGCAGTTTTCAAATTAAGACAGCAGTTGCAGGGAGAAGATCCCCTGCCCACTGTAAGCGGGAAGGGGGTGGGGTGAGGACAAGAAGGTGCAGATGCTGGACAAGGTAAAACATGTCGCATGTTGCAAAGCTTATTCTTTAGGGAGCATTTATCAACTTTTAAAGTGAAACTAAATGTAAAAAATAACAAATTGCGAACAGGCAGACTTTTTATTGCAATGTCTCTTTCTAAAAAAGTACACTTACCTGCCTACTCGCCATCCTCTGTGGAATGTACACTGACCTGTGCATACATAGCTCGGTTTACATGTTGGCACATTGCCACTGTGCCAGGGTGACTGCACTCCCACTCATGCAAGGGAGTGATGTCAAAGATAAGATAAGGAACAGAGGGCGCACCAGCCTAGCGCATTACCTTTGCAACCATTTTTTGTAAAAAGGTGATTTACATATCTCGTGCACTAGCCTAAGACATGCATTATTTTTTTAATTCCCACCCCCACTCCTTTCTTCAGCAGCTCTGCAAGGATTGGCTGTTCCACACCTCAGCATGATTTGGCATGCTGAAGTCATGTGGGGACTTTTCTGGGTTTTGACTGGATGTTAGAGATCATAGCAGAAGTTCAGTGTAAGAAATACACAGGAGAAAATGCAGGTTGATAAGGGGAGTGTAGAGGTGGGCAGGGAGTCTACTGACATCACGACTCCACCCACTGAGCCCTGGAAAACAGACCCACCCACAAAAGCTGCAGTTTTTCAGTGCCAATTAGAGCCTCAGGCTCTAATCATGTGCTTAAAAAAAAACTCTATTAAAATCCATGCGTCAGGCACCCTACATATAGATTAGGGGCCGAAACCTATGGATTAGGGGGCGCCCTGTATGGACAGACTGCCACTGATATACTCTATATGTAAAGCGCTGCGTAAATTGACAGCGCTATATAAGTACCTGAAATAAATAAAAAAAATAAAAGCCAGTGTGACGGTCAAGTGTTAACAGACTTTTGGCCATATATGTCACAGCAAGCTTACAAGAAAGTCTAATATTGTGAATATTTTTGCAAAAGCAGTTTTAAAATTCCTATTCCACTAATAAAGCAGTGCTTGTTGGGTATACAGGGCAGTGTGCCTGGACGGCTGTCATGCGCCAGGACTGTGCTGTGGCTTCTCTCGCGCTGAATGCCGTAGTCAGACAATCACAAACGGCTCCCATTAAGTGCGCTGTGAAATAATCAGGAGGAAGAATGCAGGAAATATCTTTAGGATACAAACTTAATGGAAGATATTTCGTCTGGTTTGACTCACTGTGAGTATAAAAACAAAGTCGCGCTAAAATAGGGCTTCTGAGGATAGACATCAATGGGAGCAAGGACACAACACTGCCAGGACATGAACGGAAATAGCTGGGAGGACAGAATAAACTATACACCAGGGAAAGCTAAAAGTTATTTTAATCAGAAATATACAAACGTCTACCAGTCTTAAAGGGGAAATGATTGTTTAATTTCCGTAAAGCTTGAACTGAAATCTTTTGCCATAGCTTCTGTAATTTTTTTTCATGCATATCCTATCGTTTTACACAACATTACATTTTCCTACTCTAGATTGCGGCTATTCTGGAGAGCAGATATCAGCATATTTGGGTTTGGATAGAACAGGAATGGGTTAATGCTCATGTTGGTTGATGTATTTGATCTTTCTGTCCTGTTGGGAAGATTCCCCTTTCTTGTCCCGAAGACACAACAGGAAACAGGAAATCCTTCCAAAAAAGATTGATTTGCCCAGGGCTTTTTTTTAGGGGGAATCGAGTTTCGGCACCTCAAGCATTAAATGTATGTAATGCAACGCTGTATCCTGGCCTGGGCCCACAAGGCCGCACTTTGCAGGGGGGCAGCACAGAAAGAGTCTGTTAGTGTAGTGCCAGTCTTATGGGGCGGACTGGTCTGAGATGCAAATTAGTCTAGCGCCCCCATAAAGCGGCCGCACTGCTTCCATTATGCGGGCAGGCGGCATTCCGCAACTGGGGGGGGGCACCGCCTCTAATTTTGCCTGTCCTATCATCCTGGACCACAAACCTTCCTCGATGTGCTATATGTTTTCTGCTGCACCATTGGCATGGTTATATCTTTTTAGTCCTCTCCATGAAATTATCAGAAATGTGATCTTAAAGTAGAACTATAGGCAACACTTTTTTTTTCCATTTTGGATAGAGTAAGGGAGGGTTATAGCACCTGTCAGTTTATTTTTTACCATCTCTGTCCCATTGCAGAGATTTCCCTTCACTTCCTGCCCCATAGCCAAACAGGAAGGGAGAGGAAATCTATGCAAATTAAGGCAATCCATTGCCCCCCCCCCCGGGCCCTCAGAACTATGTCCCCACTCGAAAATTTCAGGGCAAGCTTAAATGGCAAGGGGTGTGGCCTTGGCAGGAAGGGGTGGGTCATATTTAAATTAGGGGGTACACGAGTTTATTCAGGCCTAAGGCAGCACAAAACCTAAATACACTACTGATGTAATGACAAGGGGTGTTGAAGGGTCTTTTGATGTTGGCTGTTGGGGGATTTATTGTCGCTAGAGGTATCTATTGTTGAGGGAGGGGTCTAAAAAAAAAACTTCATGTCCCATTGCCAAACAGGAAGTGAATGAACAAATTAAATGCTTGCCGACCGTTTAACATAGATATACAGCGGCAAGGTGGCTCTGCTGCACCAGATCACGTACTTAGGGCCATCTTAATAGCATCATGGGCTCCTGGGAAAAATAATGCAGTGGGGCCTCTACCAGCCTGCCAAAATGTACACACCTACTCCCAAGTATAAATGGTTGATAGAATTAAAAATAAATTTAGCAGTATTTTCAATAAAATACATTTTAACCATTAGAAAACATGCCATAAATGCAAGGCTTATCAACACAATGGGCACAGTACAGGGTGGGAAGCAGAAGGGCACAGTATGGGGGGGGTCAGGAGGGCTCAGTACTGAGAGATCAGGGGGGCACAGTACAGGTTCTGGAATGCTTCCCGGGACACAGTGATCCCGGGACAGTTTAGTAAAAAGCATGACTATCCCAGCAAATCCGGGAGTTGGCAAGTATGATGTAATGCAAGATTGTTATGGGGCCCCCAGGCACCTGGGACCCCTGGGCAGTGCCCAGAGGTGCCCATGCATTAAAACAGCCCTGTACGTACAGCACTAGGTAAGTGATCTGGCACTTCCGGGTAGGGGGCGTGTAACTCTCAGCAGAAGAGGCATTCTGATTTACATGGACGGAGTTGGCCAATCAGATTCCCTCTAGCCTGTCCTGTCAGCATCCGGGCAGCCCCCTCAGTGATGGTGACACACACCACAATCCGTGGTTAGGACAAGTGGCCCAGTGGGCATGCGTCATCCTTCTGGTGGGTGTCACGCGGGTGCGGTCCGCACACCCTGCACCCCATAGTGACGCCACTGCTGGCGCTAAAATAAAAGTGTAGCACAAGCTGGCCGGGACTATTTTCGTGAGGGAGCCAGTAGGAAGCTGTTTTTTTTGTGCGGGGGGGGGGGGTGGGGGGGGTTAGTTGTCTTTTTTGCTGCCCCCCTGCAAAGTGCCGCCCTAGGCCTAGGCTAAGATAGAGTGGTGGTTACAGGGATCGTTAAGTGGAAGTAAGCGATAGGGTTTTGGGGTGGGTCAGCATGAGGGTTGCAAGAAGGGTAGTATGGGGACTAGTGTTAGGTTTTACAGGGAGGGTCAGTATGAGGTGGGCCTTAGGTAGGGTATTGCTTTTTGTGCTGGGAGTTCTGTGCTGATACTGTACCCACCAGAACTGAGCTTGCAATTCTGAATGCAATGTTATTGGTAAAGTTTTTGGAGAACTTAAAGAAACAGAATACTTCTAAGTAACTGGTATTTGGTATTTTTTTCTTTCTTGTCCATGTGCAGTAACCAACTGCCAATACATTTACGGACAGTTGCAAAAATCTGCGATTTTTTTTTTTTTTTTTTTTACAACTGTCTGTAAATATCAAGGGCTGATAATTTGTCATAATGTGTTGCCGTTTGAAGTGCAAACCAGGCAAATAACTTGTTATGGGTATTGTCAGTGTTTTCATATTGTGTCTATACTGTTTTTAATATCGTTTGCCTTAATCTTTAAAGTGGAAGTAAACCCTCCTATCGTTTTCA
This sequence comes from Lithobates sylvaticus, assembly GCA_028564925.1. Lineage (NCBI taxonomy): Eukaryota > Metazoa > Chordata > Amphibia > Anura > Ranidae > Lithobates > Lithobates sylvaticus. The sequence goes on along the minus strand of CM053035.1, from coordinate 185,498,936 downwards.
GCCAAGGAAGCTGCCATCTTGGCCTCTGTTCAATCTTCAACTGCCATGATCCTGCACATGTGATCATTTATGACACCAGCCATTGGATGGTTTGACAGTTTGGTTGAAAGCATATTCAATGTGACAGGTAGCATTTCCGGCATGCCATTTTTTTTAACTATTTAAATCAAAGGGTTTACTTCCGCTTTAACAACTTGACCGAAAGATTTACCTCCCTTCATGACCAAGTCCATTTTTTGCCATATGGCACTGCATTAATTTTTTTTATTTTTTTTGGCACTGCATTAATTTAACTGACAATTGCAGGGTCATGCAAAGCTGTACCCGAATAAATTATGTCCTTTTTCCCCACAAATAGAGATTTCTTTTGGTAGTATTTGATCACCTCTGCGTTTTTTAGACCGACCGTCAATTTTGATCCCCCCCCGTACAGCAGTAAGAAGTGTGAAAGCCTTTAAATTGTTTGGAGGGTCTCTGTTAAATGTAGGACAGACTTTGAGGGGCGGTCATGTGATCCGCTTTGGAGGTAAAGAGAAGATTTGTCTCAGACTGGGAGAAGTAACTAGAATAGTGAGCTTTGTGTGGTTGGTCCATTGGGATCCAAAGCAAGGGTTGCAGAAACCTTTGGAGGCTGAGGAGCCTCAGTGTAGAGCTCACAATGCTGCGATGCCTGGAGCTCTGGGAGATGTTCCCTTGAGAGATCTCAGGATGCTTACTAAGTCTGCACAGTATGATAAATCAGCTTCTCTTAACTTAACTGTGACATCTACAGTTCAGTAAAAAATTCCAGAAAGCCGATAACATGGCCAGACTGCAGAGTATGAAATATTTGACTCTATTGCAAAACTTGGAGTAACACAATACCCTTTAGGTGCAAACGTTTATTATTTGGTGTCACTCATCACAGATATTACCATTGTTCTACATTTTCAATAAATCTAAAAACCTAGCACTGTCTTTTAGTTGATATTAAGCTGACAGCTGCTGTATTAAAATCAAATCTACAATCTTCCAGGGCACAGAAATCAGTATCTCATTTTGTGCCCCCAGGGTTGTTTATTTTTTTTTCTCAGAGAATACGTGCATGGGCAGTGCGCGTAGTGCACCACACCAAATAGTGGGCATGGTCAAGGCTCAGGACTGTATATTGCAAAAAGCACAAGGTTCAGGAATGCATAATGCACAGGAGTGGGCAAACATAGCTCCCAACTGTTCTTGATTTCCACCTCATTTGTCCCTCATTTTGATCTGATCTATATAGTTGTATATAAAATGCACTTTTTATGTTTCAAAAAGTGTTTCCCAGTGCTAAACCTTTCATCCAAATTCTAAATTGCTGCATCTGTACATTTTAAAAGCCAATATAAAGGAATAGTAGTGGATTTAATTTACCTATTTTTTTGGTTAATTCTCCTTTAAGGGGTTGTGGCAGGAGGGGGGGGGGGGGGTGCCCTATGCCTACATACATTTGTTAGTAGATGTCCCTCATTCCCATCTCAAAATGTTGGGAGGTATGGGTAACACAGTGTCCAACCAAAACTTTTCTTCTCCCAGCCTTCCCCCAAGTACAGAACATTCCCCAGAATCTTCTCCCAGTACAAAGCTCCACCCCATAGTAAGGAGTGTCCCCCTTAATACAGAGTTCCCCTAACAGTACAGAGCTCACCCACAGTACAGTACAGAGTCCACCCACAGTACAGTAGGGTGACCAGACATCCCCGGTTGCTGGGGATAGTCCCCGGATTGAGGACACTGTCCCTGGACCAAGTCTGTCCCCGGTTTTGTCCCCGGATTGTATTTAAACCCCCTGGGACAATTTCAAAAACAGTCAGTGCAGAATAAAATAAAATAAAAATTCTGAATTACTCACCCCCACTCCATCGCTCCTACTAGGTTGGGGGGGGGGGGTGTATTTCTTTCCATTATCTGCGCCCCTTTTTGATGATCATGTGCTGGTCGGAGCGGAGGGAATATTTCTTCAGTTTCAGGTGCATGCCCATCCAGCTCCGCTCGCATGTTCTTCTGCCTTGGCTCAAGTCCCGGCCAGCCACCTACCTGCTTATCTCCTTGCCTTCCCTGGGCCCGAAGAGTAAGACTTGACAGGCTGTGAGGCAGGCGGCAAGCGGCAATGGGCAGAGAGTCACTGATTGCCGCCATTGCTAGTAAAAAAAAATATGTCCCCGGATTTAATTTTAGAAATCTGGTCACCTTACAGTGCAAAACCCTCCCACAGTACAGTACAGAGCCCACATATAGTACAGAGCCCCCACACAGTACAAAGCCCACCCACAGTACAGATCCTTCCCACACAGTACAAAGCCCCCACAATACAGAGCCCCACACACACAGTACAGAGTCCAACATACACTGTACAGAGTCCCCCCACACACACAGTTCAGAGCCCCACACATAGAACAGATCTCCCCCCACATACACAGTACAGAGCACTCTCACCGTTTCTCTGCCAAGAAAAAATCCTACGGCAAAGTAGCGAAGCTGGTATGGCTCAGCACAACTGAACTGCTTGAAGAGGGCCACTGTCACTGTAAACACATAAGCTGGTACAGAACGTGAGTAGTGCAAAAAACATCTTCTGTAGTTACAGATCAAAGAGGCAGGGGTTCTGGAGGGGGCAGAGCTGAGGTACCCCCATGCCTTCCTTTATACTGGGATAGTGGTGTTTTAGAGAGGGTGGTATTGCAAAACTGTTGGGTGCAATCAGGCAGTATAAAACTAATGTTGTAGTGGAGGGAGGCCATTGTTTAAAGATGGCCATACATTAGTAGAATTTTGTTTAAAATGTTTTGTTTTAAGAACGTTTGTTTAACTTTTTAATCATTAGTGGGGTCAAATTGACATTCCCTTTCAACAGCAGTAATGAGAAAATTTGAAGAAACAGGATAGAAGTTTTTTGGACAATCTAATTTAATACAGTCAATACATAACCAAGGAAAAACCCAGCTCAACTTACTGACCAGCCTGCTAACCAACTATATTGTCCTGTCTAACAGTATGCATTAAAACAGGGGTTTAGTTTGCACACATTTGTAAATACTGTACATGCGTAAGCCACAGGGCAGGCTGGTCGGTAGGTTGAGCCAGAAATGTCTTTGCTGTTGTATTGCATGCATTGCCCTTCCATGTGCTCCTTGCTGCAAAGGCCAGTTATAGGTGAGGGCAGTGGCCATTTGTTTGTACTGTTAATTTAATACAATGTATGTGGTTTTTATTTGGGAAATTACATGCATTCCAAAATCAAATGTTTCAAAAGTGAAAGAATTTTCATCAAGTCATCAAAGGTACTGAGAATGTTCCCAAGGTTTCCTCCTGTCTGAGGGACAGTAAACTGACCTTTTGTTTGGAAAGGTTGGAGACTCCTGGCTTAAACCATGCCTGGATCCAGAAAATCTACAAACTGCTGCTATGGAAAAACACTTAATAGCCAATAGTTTGCGGACACCTGATCAGCACACCTCAATGATCTTGGTGGACATTTATTTCAAAAACTTTGAGTATTAATTTGCATTTGGTCCTCCATTGCATCCTCAAAAATACCCTCTACTCATCTGGGAATTCCAATTCATCCCAAAGTTGATCAGTAGAGTTGAGGTCAGGGAGAGTTGTGATCTCAGTAGAGTAGAGGTCAGGGCTCTGTGTCGACCACTCTCTCTCCTTCATACCAAACTCATCAATGGAGCTGGCTTTCTGCACAGAGGCACAGCCATACTGGAACAGAAAAGTATGTTCCCCAAACTGTTATCACAAGGGTGGAGGCACACAATTGTCTAAAATATTGTTGTATGCTTTAGTATTAGTATGGGGTCCTAGCAAGCACTAGCGCAGACCACATGCATGCTCATCGTTAAATCCCTCTCTCTCCTGTACTATGCAGCTAGGTACATGGGGTCTGCATACTGCGGATTTGGCACTGGTTACTTCTGGAGGAACTGTTTGCTAGGGAGGGAGCCAGATCACCGACCCCCTCACTACCGGAGGACCTGCCACCCATGCCAGATACCACGCTTCATGACCAGCTGCTATACACTTCCCAACAATTCTTGGCAACTGTTCTCCAACTCCAACTCTCCTGCCGAGTCTTTTGTGGTGGCCTTGCTTTTATATTCCATGTGTGCTTTACAGGGCCAGTAATTCTGATACGCCATATTCTACCATGCACCCCTTGAATAACTTCAGGCTTAAAACAGTTTAGGACGGAGCTTTACTGGAAACTTTCATGGCAATGTCAACACAATTACAAAGCAGTTCTAACCCTGACTGGCTATTTTGTTGCTGCCCAGGGCTCTGTGGCCGATACAAGATGGTGCCTCACCACAACAGATGAATGACAATTTAAAACTCAAGTTCTCTCCCCTTGAGCTGAAGGCAGAACCAATTCAGATCCCTGGATGCTTAGCTAGCGCCTCAAATAGGCAACTAAATATGGCCCACAATTCAATTGTTTCAACTTATGCAACTAGATTATGGATGATCCTGGGTCAGCTGCAGCTCCCTGTTTTTGGTGATTCCTTTGGCCCTAGTGGCCGCCGTGGGGTGGATCCTTCCAGTTTTGGCCTTCTCTCCAAGTTATTAGTCCAAGTGGGAAATAAGTCACCATAATTGATTTTAACATTTATGGGTTTGATGATCTATACAAGACACTTGAGCTATACTATATAATAACATATATTGTGGTTTGATGCACCTCTGAAGAAAGCAACATTGAAACGCATCAGGTGCTTTTTTCATACTTTATTTCCATGATATTCGTCATTATTTACAAGTGTAATATTCCATTTGCAAACCACAAACATACATTTTTTTATATAAATTTTGTTTTATTAAATAGTCTGTACCTATAAAATTTTATTATTTAAATCAGCACAATAAAAAATAGGTGTATAAACATGCAATATAAATAATGATACAAAACATGTAATAAAAGTGATCCTAGTGCATAAATAATAACTCTCAAGGCTGGACACCTAACACACAAATCTAAACAACAATGTAATGGTGCATGTCCATTGATACAAAAGTCCTTTTTTTTTTTAGGTAGTGCACAATATCCCTACACCCTTAGTGGTGATTATTCATAATATAGGGGACAATATTGCTCCCACATCACCTCCGTGCTCTCTAGACTCTCACCTCAGGTAAGTATTAAATCAGCATAGCCTATGGTTCCTTGGACGGTGCACTGACGTGTAGTCACCTCTTGGGGTTCTCTATAGTTGTTTTCGATGATCTGCTCTCACATATGCTGTGTCTCTGTTTTCTCCCAGGGGGTTCCCTCTAATGTCCTCTCAAAGGGGTATATATAAAGGAAGAAGAGCGCTCTCGTAGTGTAGTAACTTATAATGAATTTATTAAAATCATAACATCATACAGTGCACTCACATTAAAAAGCAGAGTAATGGCGTATATCCACGAGCTCCAAGCTCGTTCCACAATCGCATCACTTCCGGTTTGCCTCCACTCATGTCTTACGCGTTGCATCATGGTCAATGATAAAGTGTGAAGAGTGTGGCGATCGCTGAATGATTAGGAGCATCACATAGTGATTGTTTTAGCTTTGAGGTTACACCCAGCAACGTCCAATTAGTTTATGCACTAAAGTCACTTTATATTTATATTGATGGTTATTTATTAGGAGTGACTAACTAGGTTTACCTATCACAAGAGTTCACGTCACATATTGGTTAGATTGAGTTAACTGTCAGCGCCTCACTACTCTAATGCCACGTACACACGGTCGGAATTCTCGTCGGAAAAAGCTCTGATGGTTTTCCCGTCGGAATTCTGACGGAATTTCACTCAAACTGTCTTGCCTACACACGGTCACACCAAATTCCGACGGTCAATAACACCACGGCATACAACACGTTCGACTGCACTATAAAAGGGAAGTTCAATGCTTCTGAGCATGCGTCAATTTGTTTCCGAGCATGCGTCGGAATTTTGCATGTTGGAATTGCATACACACGATCGGAAAATCCTATATAAAGGTTTTCCGTCTGAAAAATTAAGAACAGGTTCTCAATCCAAAGTCCGTCGGAAATTCCGACAGAAAAAGACCGATGGGCATACACACGGTCGGAAAATCCGACGAAAAGCTCCCACCGGACTGTTTCCATCGGAAATTCCAACCGTGTGTACGCGGCATATGAGTCCATAACTGGTGTCCTCCAAAGCTGGTAGATTCCTCCAAAACTCCAGTATCTTGTGGGACTACATGATGCCGCAGCCCTTCCTCAGTGTTCCATATACAGGCTCTCCCTGAGCCCGGCCTTCCCCCAATTATATATGCACCAGGAAGGAAAGCAGAATCCAAAAAGCCCGGGGAAAGAGCCCAGACCCAATTAACCCCTTCCCAGCCTTAGAAAGCCAACTAACTTACACACACAGAATCCTTCATTTAGGCATCTGCTTACAAGTTTTAACAAACAGAATTTTAAGACCACAAGTTTTTGAAAACTAAAATCATATGCAAAATAAGCCATACTCCAGAACAAAGGAGAATAATTGAGTAAATAGGTCAGACAGACACCAAAGGAACAGAAAATAAACAAAACAGCATCTTTTGTTGTTTCCATGACATATACAGCAGTGCTTTGAATGGAGGCAATGAAAGGGCAGAAGACATTCCACCATCACCATACAATTAATTTCTCTGGCACCAGCAGGAGCTCCGAGTACCCACAAGAGACATGACATTTCTGCTCCAGTCTTAATGCGTTTTGAGTTTCTCCTTGAAGCTTTCTACTCATAAAAGTACATTTTCATCTTCCTCCTGTAAATGTAACTTTGTCCAGATTAAATGAACATTCCAATCACAATGGAAAATTAAACCTTAATATATATAAAATGAGCACAGCCTACTAGAGAAGAACTTCAGTTTTTCAGCCAGGCTTTGCTATAGAACACTAGCCCATCCCACTTCCTTTTATCTTTTCATTTGAGAAGCCCAGTTTATTATGCAGGAGAGATTTTCTTAAACAAACCCAGTGCAGGCCTTCTACTGTTACATAATTTCAGAAAGGCTAAAGTACTAAGACATTTCTTAGAGCCAACAGATTCAGACCTTAGATCTTATTGGATACACTTTGAGGCTCAACTCCAGGTTCTGTGCCTCACTCTCTACAGATAGCTCCTTTACCCTCTTGTGGCCCACATTGGCTTGTATGTAGGCAGCTAGTGGTTAATGCCACCCCGGTTGGGAAGAGCATGCTTAATTGTGTTTTTCTTCTTGGTGGGCTTTGTTGAGTTTGACCCACTGTATCCGCGTGACATAAAAGGAACAGGGGGTTCGTACTCAGGATTCTGGAAGCTGGAAGCCAGAATTCGGAAGCGGAAGGCCAGGACCTGGGTCTCGGAGCTAGAGAGATGTACTGTTTGTTGCCGTCATCTGGACTGCCAGTTACATGCCGGGATTAGATTTCCTGCTATTAGGGGAGATTGCTGGGACTTGCAGTTCTCCCTATGAACTCTACCAAGCATGGACTCTCATCCTTTGCAGGTAGGCTGGGGCAGCCAAAAGCCTGAGTTAGGGACTAGGAGTGTTGGGAAAAGACTGCATTTTATATTGAACTGTTACCTGTGTATGCCATCATGGTAAGTTTTTCTTCAGTAACTCTTTTGAAACTTTGCCTTTGCCTGGTTTGAAGTTACTAAAGGAGTGTAATGCAAGAAACCAGCACATATAGTCTACAGCTCGGGTCACTAATCACATTGGGGCATGAAGAGTTAATACAGTGTGAACATACAAGTGGTTACCAAGGGTAATTAAAGTTTCTCTAGCAGCCTGTTGTAAGCATGTACATGATTAAGCACCAGATCCAGGTGTGAAACATGTAAGCTGCTTGCATCCCCCTCTTTTGTACCATATGGATTGACAGCTGTACGTTGGATTTTAATCGAATAAAGGTGTTGTATCTGAGTGCTGCCGTCCAGGCTTATTAGTTTGTTCTCTGATCCCAGCAGAGCCTGCACCTGAGTGCCTATCAAGGGTGTGTATCATTTGGAACCTGTGCTTTGAGAGCGGCTTTTCTTTTTCTTCTCCCTAAACCGCCCCTGCCATTTAAATCAATTGGCAGCGATGCCGAATCGCCTGCAAAGCACTTCGGCAGCGGCACTTTTTAACCCCTTGTTAACCCCTTCTTTGGGATTAAAAGCACCACGCTCCCGCCCATACACCGCAGGTAAAGCGCTGCTGAAACTAAGGCGGTCTGAGTATGAAAGTAGCCTTAGAGATTGGAAAACTGCAATAATTTACATTTTTGTTTTTGGTTTTATACCGCTTTATATTAAGAAAATTAGGAAGTAGTAAGATTTTCTTTTGAATTTTTCAAGTTCAGATTAACAAAAAAAGCCAGCCTCTGAATGGCCTCTATGGGAAGCACTACTACCCATCTACTTTTATATATCATAGCTGCTGTTTTCCTAATGTTACACTAGAAAATATAGTTAATTTATAAAGTTACTTTTCCTTAGTAAGACAAGTCATCATAGTTTATTGTAAATAGAAACCCAGCCATATCTACACATTTACATTTATAGAAGCCATTTGGGCTTTTCATGTGCAACCATAAAAGCTTTACAGAGTCGGTAATGGGAGCAAATCCACAATAAACAAAGGCCCAATATGTCAGCCGAGAAATCCCAGACAGTCATTTTCCAAATGGCCTGGGCCTTACGTATGATTGTGTCTGAGAAAGGAGCTGCTTGTCGCCCTGCCTCGGCCCAATTCTCAGTACATATTTCCAGGACTAAAAATATAATAAAAAGGAGATGATGATTGGTTGTTGTTATGAACCTGTGCTTCTCAGCTTTATTAGCCACTTAAGGACCGAGCTCCTTTTTGACACTTGTTGTTTACAAGTTAAAATCATTTTTTTTGCTAGAATTACTTAGAACCCCCAAACATTAGATATTTTTTTCAGACACCCTAGAGAATAAAATGGCGGTCATTGCAATACTTTATGCCACACTGTATTTGTGCAGAGGTCTTACAAGCGCGATTTTTGGGGAAAAAATACACTTTTTTTACTTAAAAAATAAGACAACGGTTAAGTTAGCCCAATTTTTTTTTTATATTGTGAAACATGTTACACCGAGTAAATTGATACCCAACATGTCATGTTTGAAAATTACGCCCCCGCTCATGGAATGGCGACAAACTTTAACCCTTAAAAATCTCCACAGCAATGTTTCAAAATGTCTACAGGTTACCAGTTTTCAGTTACAGAGGAGGTCTTTTACTATAATTATTGCCCTCGCTCTAATGATTGCGGCAATACCTCACATGTGTGGTTTGAACACAGTTTTCATATGCGGGAGTGACTTACGCATGCGTTCACTTCTGTGCTTGAGCTAGGCGGGACGGGGCGCTTTACTTTTTTTCTCTTATTTATTTTACTTTTTATTTTTTTTACACTGTCCTTTAACCACTTGCCGACCGCCGCACGACGATATACGTCGACAGAATGGCACGTACAGGCAGGAGGGCGTATATATACGTCCCTACCTGTCTGCGGGTGGGGGGCCCGATCGGGCCCCCCCCCCGGTGCCTGCGGCGGTCGGCATCGTTGGGGGAGCGATCGGAGATGAGGGGGAGGCCACTCATTCGTGCCCCCCCCCTCGCGATCGCTCCCAGCCAATGAAACACTTCCTCTAGCCCCGTCATGTAAACAGGGCTAGAGGAAGTGATGTCATCCCTAACAGACGCGGGTGGGGGGCCGATCGGGCCCGCCCCCGTGTCTGTAAATTGTCCGGGACATTGGGGGAGGGATCGGAGATGAGGGGGGGGGCACTCATTCGTGCCCCCCCCTCGCGATCGCTCCCAGCCAATGGAATGCTTCCCCTGGCTCTGTATTGTGTACAGAGCCAGGGGAAGTGAGGTCATCTCTCCTCGTGGCGGTCTTTTCGAACCGACGCCGAGGAGAGAAGACACGTGAGTTGCACAACACCTACACTACACTACACTACACTACCAGTAGAACATTCTAGGCACACTTTACACACCCCAGCCCCCCCCCCGATTGCCCCCCTGCACCCCCTGTCACAGTGACACCAAAGCAGTTTTTTTTTTTTACTGTTAACTGCATTGGTGCATTGTGACCCTAATAACTGTTAGGGCAGTTAGATTTAGCCCCCTTTAGGTCTAGGAACCCCCCCTAATAAAGGTTTAACCCCGTGATCACCCCCCGTCACCAGTGTCACTAAGCGATCGTTTTTTTGATCGCTGTATTAGTGTCACAGTTGACGCTAGTTAGGGAGGTAGGTATTTAGGTTTTCCGCAGCGTTTTATAGGGTCAGGGACCCCCCATATACTACCTACTAAAGGTTTTAACCCCCTGAGTGCTCCCTAGTTAACCCTTTCACCAGTGATCACCATATAACTGTTACGGGTGACGCTGGTCAGTTAGTTTATTTTTTATAGTTTCAGGGCACCCGCCGTTTATTACCTAATAAAGGTTTAACCCCCTGATCGCCCGGCGGGTGATATAAGTAAGGTTTTAGAGTCAAATAAGGTCTGCGTCGCCCCAGGCAGCGTCGGGTTAGTGCCAGTACCGCAAACACCCACGCACGCAGCATACACCTCCCTTAGTGGTATAGAATCTGAACAGATCGATATCTGATCTGATCAGATCTATACTAGCGTCCCCAGCTGTTTAGGGTTCCCAAAAACGCATTGTTAGCGGGATCAGCCCAGATACCTGCTAGCACCTGCCTTTTTCCCCTCCGCCCAGCCCACCCAAGTGCAGTATCGATCGATCACTGTCACTTACAAAACACTAAGCACACATAACTGCAGCGTTCGCAGAGTCAGGCCTGATCCCTGCGATCGCTTACAGTTTTTTGGTAGCGTTTTGATTCAGTCGCTAACAGTCAGGAGCTTTTTTTTTTCCTGTGAGTCTCACTAGTGTACTACTAAATTTAGAGCCCAAAATGGCAAGTCAAACGTACACTAGTGAACAGGCCTACTTGTTTCTGAGCATGACAGATAGTGAAGAGGAGGTCACTCATCTGTCAGAATCAGGCTCAGAATACGACCCAGTAGACGACAGCGGCTCCATGACAGATAGCTCTGACGGCGGAGTTGTGGTCCCTGCTAAGGTCAGGCGTACCAGACCCCAAACTCCTTCTTCTGTTGTTGAGGTGCAGGAACCGCAGGTCGCTCGTAGGAGGCAGAGACGTACTAGAGCCGCTATTCCTTCTGGTGAACAGGCAAGCACCAGCGGCCTAGTACACCCTGGACGTAGTCAAACCAGCACTGCAGTATCACGTGGTGACGTGGCGAGTCCCATAAGTGCAGTTTCAGCTGGCGAGGTGGCAAGCACAAGTAGTGTCCCGCTGCCACCAAGAAGACGACAAAGACAGGCCCGTCGTGCCCATAGTGCCCTTCCTGCAGAATTTGCCAATCCTGATTGGGTGCCCACCACTTCTGCAGAACCCGTACTTCCCCCATTCACTGGCCAACCCGGTATTCAGGTGGAAACAGCTGATTTTACGTCACTTGATTTTTTTTCGCTGTTTTTCACCGAAGATCTCTATAGATCTATTGTGGACCAAACCAATTTGTACGCTGGTCAACACATCGCTGCTAATCCCCAGTTGTCCACCCTTGCCAGAGATTGGAGACCAATTACGGTCCCCGAATTTAAGATCTTTCTGGGCCTTTCCCTCATCATGGGCATAGTTAAAATGGGTACGTTGCGTTCATATTGGTCCACTGAGCCAATGTACCATATGCCCGTGTTCTCTGCCTCCATGTCCAGGGCACGATACGAACAGATTTTGCGGTTCATGCACTTCAACGACAATGAACTCTGTCGTCCTCGTGGAGACCCTGCATACGATCGGCTCTATAAAATTCAGCCCCTCATAAACCATTTCAACCAACGTTTTGCAGACTTGTTTACTCCCCATCAAGTTGTCTGCGTTGACGAGTCCCTGATTAAGTTTACTGGCCGCTTGTCATTCAAACAATACCTTCCCAGCAAGCGTGCCAGATACGGGGTCAAGATGTATAAGCTCTGTGACAGGGCCACAGGCTATACATGTAAATTTATGGTTTATGAGGGCAAAGATAGCCACATAGAGCCGACAAACTGCCCTGACTACATAGGGAGCGCTGGCAAGATTGTGTGGGACTTGGTGTCACCCTTATTCGGAAAGGGGTACCACTTGTACGTGGATAATTATTACACGAGCGTGCCACTGTTTAGTCATTTGTTTGATCATCAGATTGGAGCATGTGGCACCGTGCGACCTAATCGCCGGGGCTTTCCCCAGCGGCTTGTAGAGTCCCGTCTTAGGCTGGGGGAGAGAGCCTGCTTGCAGTGTAATAACTTGCTCGCTATGAAGTGGAGGGATAATAAGAATGTTTTCGTTCTTACCTCCCTTCATGCAGACACGACGGTCCAAATTACTACGGCGGCTGGTGTTGTGACGAAACCCCTCTGTGTCCACGAGTACAACCAAAACATGGGAGGGGTGGACCTCAACGACCAGTTGTTGGCGCCGTACCTAGTTGCCCGTAAGGCTAGACGCTGGTACAAAAAAGTGTCTATTTACCTTTTCCAATTGGCTTTGCTGAATGCTCATGTGCTATACGGAGCTTCAGGACGTACTGGATCCTTCCTTAAATTCCAGGAAGAGATCATCGGAGCCCTTCTGTTTCCAGACGGTGCTCCGCCTCACATTCCCCAACCAAATGCAGTTAGCCGGCTGCATGAGCGGCATTTTATTTATGTCCTCCCGAGTACCCCTACCCAACAAGCCCCCCAAAGAAAATGTCGTGTCTGCAGAAAGCGCGGATTTAGGCGTGACACCCGCTATTATTGTCCCCGCTGTCCTGACAATCCTGGTCTTTGCATCGGTGAATGTTTCGAACGCTACCATACACTAGTTGAGTATTAGCGTAGGGTACAGCATTGCACAGACTAGGCACACGTTCTCAAGAATGCCATCGCATTTTGAGACCAAAACCGATGGAACCGTTACAACAGTTCCGTTAGAACTGTTACAGTTACAAACAAAAGTTTAAAAAAAAAAAGTAAAAAATAAAACAAAAAAAATATAAAATAAAAAAAACAAAAATAGTTGTTTTATTGTTCTCTTTCTCTCTATTCTCTCTCTATTGTTCTCCTTTTTACTGTATTCTATTCTGCAATGTTTTATTGTTAACCATTTTTTTTGTTTTCAGGTACGCCATTCAGTTGCAGCGCGGATTTATCTATCTTGACAGCAACAGCGTTTGCTCCCACGATACATAAAGCCGTGACTCCAACGCTGTAGGAGGTGATTTCACCACCACAGTTAAAAAAAAAGAGCATATATGCCGAAGCATGGGGGCAGCAGAGGGCGGAGGAGCGATTTGCTCCTAATGCCGCCTACATACGGTTGAAATTCCGACGGAGGCTTGCCCGTGGAAAATTCCGACCGTGTGTACGCGGCATAACTTTTTTGCGGGAGGATGCCCCCATGCTTCGGCATATATATATATTTTAGGCACAGGTTGCATTAAAAAATGTTTTATTTTTTACTATGTTTTTTTTGGTATTTGCTTTGCAGGTATGGTAAATCTTACTGTTATACTGTAATGTTACTTTGTTTTATTGTTAACCATAATTTGCTTAGCAGGTACGCCATTCAGCTGCAGCGCGGATTTATTTATCTTGACAGCAACAGCGCTTGCTCCCACGATACATAAATCCGTGACTCCAGCGCTGTTGGAGGTGATTTCACCACCACAGTTAAAAACAAAATGGTGCATGTATGCCCATCATTAGAAGTGGGTGGATGAAGGGAGGTTCTAATGGTGGGCATACCCACCGATCAATCTTTTTTTTTCGTTCAGCCCACAGGCTGCATGAAAAAAAAGATTACAATATATGCCAAACAAGGGCCAGCAACGTACTGGTATGTTGCTGGACTTTGAGTGGTTATACCAGAATGATGCCGCCAGGATTAGGCATTATCTTGGTATCATTCTTTTCAGCCAGCGGTCGGCTTTCATGTAAAAGCAATCCTAGTGGCTAATTAGTCTCTAGACTGCTTTTACAAGCAGTGGGAGGGAATGCCCCCCCCCCCCTCCCACCGTCTTCCATGGTTTTCTCTGGCTCTCCTGTCCCAACAGGGAACCTGAGAATGCAGCCGGTGGTTCCGCCAGCTGACCATAGAGCTGATCAGAGACCAGAATGGCTCCAATCATCTCTATGGCCTAAGAAACCGGAAGCTACGAGCATTTCATGACTTATATTTCGCCGGATATAATCAGCGCCATTGGGAAATTGGGAAAGTATTTTATCACACCGATCTTGGTGTGGTCAGATGCTTTGAGGGCAGACGACAGATCTAGGGTCTAATGGACCCCAATTTTTTCAAAAAAGAGTACCTGTCACTACCTATTGCTATCATAGGGGATATTTACATTCCCTGAGATAGCAATAAAAATGATAAAAAATATATATAAATGAAAGGAACAGTTGAAAAATAAAATAAAAAAGCAAAATCAATAATAATAAAAAAAAAAAAAAAAAAAAGCACCCCTGTCCCCCCCTGCTCTCGCGCAAAGGCGAACGCAAGCGTCGGTCTGGCGTCATATGTAAACAGCAATTGCACCATGCATGTGAGGTATCACTGCGAAGGTCAGATCGAGGGCAGTAATTTTAGCAGTAGACCTCCTCCGTAAATCTAAAGTGGTAACCTGTAAAGGCGTTTAAATGCTTTTAAAAATGTATGTAGTTTGTCACCGCTGCACGTTTCTGCGCAATTTTAAAGCATGTCGTGTTTGGTATCTATGTACTCGGCCTAAGATCTAATTTTTTATTTCATCAAATATTTGGGCAAGATAGTGTGTTTTAGTGCATTAAAATTTAAAAAAATGTGTTTTTTCCCAAAAAAATGCGTTTGAAAAATCGCTGCGCAAATACTGAGTGAAAAAAAAAAATGAAACACCCACCATTTTAATCTGTAGGGCCTTTGCTTTAAAAAAATATATATTGTTTGGGGGTTCAACGTAATTTTCTTGCAAAAAAAAATTATTTTCTCATGTAAACAAAAAGTGTCAGAAAGGGCTTTGTCTTCAAGTGGTTAGAAGAGTGGGTAATGTGTGACATAAGCGTCTAAATGTTGTGCATAAAATTCCAGGACAGTTCAAAACCCCCCCAAATGACCCCATTTCGGAAAGTAGACACCCCAAGCTTTTTGCTGAGAGGCATGTCGAGTCCATGGAATATTTTATATTTTGACACAAGTTGCGGGAAAAATAATAATTATTATTATTTTTTTTTTTTTTTTTTTTACAAAGTTGTCACTAAATGATATATTGCTCAAACATGTCATGGGCATATGTGGAATTACACCCCAAAATACATTCTGCTGCTTCTCCTGAGTACGGGGATACCACATGTGTGGGACTTTTTGGGAGCCTAGCCACGTACGGGGCCCCAAAAACCAAGCACCACCTTCAGGATTTCTAAGGGTGTGAATTTGTGAATTCACTCCTCACTGCCTATCACAGTTTCAGAGGCCATGGAATGCCCAGATGGCACAAAATACCCCCAAATGACCCCATTTTGGAAAGTAGACACCCCAAGCTATTTGCTGAGAGGTATGGTGAGTATTTTGCAGATCTCGCTTTTTGTCACAAAGTTTTGAAAATTGAAAAAAGAAAAAAAAAAATTTTTTTTCCTTTTCTTTCTTCATTTTCAAAAAAAAATGAGAGCTGCAAAATACTCACCATGCCTCTCATAAAATAGCTTGGGGTGTCTACTTTCCAAAATGGGGTCATTTGGGGGGGTTTTGTGCCATCTGGGCATTTTATGGCCTTCAAAACTGTGATAGGTAGTGAGGAGTGAAATCAAAAATTTACGCCCTTAGAAATCCTGAAGGCGGTGCTTGGTTTCGGGGTCCCGTACACGGATAGGCTCCCAAAAATTCCCACACATGTAGTATCCCCATACTCAGGAGAAGCAGCAGAATATATTTTTGGGGTGTAATTCCACATATGCCCATGGCATGTGTGAGCAATATATAATTTAGTGACAACTTTGGGCAAAAAAAAAAAAAAAAAAAAAAAAAGTTTGTAATTTTTCCCGCTACTTGTGGCAAAATATAAAATATTCCATGGACTCAACATGCCTCTCAGCAAATAGCTTGGGGTGTCTACTTTCCAAAATGGGGTCATTTGGGGGGGTTTTGTGCCATCTTGGCATTTTATGGCCTTCAAAACTGTGATAGGTAGTGATAGGTAGTGAGGAGTGAAATCAAAAATTTACGCCCTTGGAAATCCTGAAGGCGGTGCTTGGTTTTCGGGGTCCCGTACACAGATAGGCTCCCAAAAAGTCCCACACATGTGGTATCCCCGTACTCAGAAGAAGCAGCAGAATTTATTTTGGGGGTGTAATTCCACATATGCCCATGGCATGTGTGAGAAATATATCATTTAGTGACAACTTTGGGCAAAAAAAAAAAAAAAAAAAAAAAAAGTTTGTCATTTTTCCCGCTACTTGTGGCAAAATATAAAATATTCCATGGACTCAACATGCCACTCAGCAAATAGCTTGGGGTGTCTACTTTCCAAAATGGGGTCATTTGGGGGGGTTTTGTGCCATCTTGGCATTTTATGGCCTTCAAAACTGTGATAGGTAGTGATAGGTAGTGAGGAGTGAAATCAAAAATTTACACCCTTGGAAATCCTGAAGGCGGTGCTTGGCTTTCGGGGTCCCGTACACGGATAGGCTCCCAAAAAGTCCCACACATGTGGTATCCCCGTACTCAGAAGAAGCAGCAGAATATATTTTGGGGTGTAATTCCACATATGCCCATGGCATGTGTGAGAAATATATCATTTAGTGACAACTTTTTGTAAACATTTTTTTTTTTTTTTTGTCATTATTCAATCACTTGGGACAAAAAAATAAAATATTCAATGGGCTCAAAATGCCTCTTAGCAATTTCCTTAGGGTGTCTACTTTCCAAAATGGGGTCATTTGGGGGGGTTTTGTACTTCCCTGCCATTTTAGCACCTCAGGAAATGAGATAGGCAGTCGTAAACTAAAAGCTGCGTAAATTCCAGAAAATGTACCCTAGTTTGTAGACGCTATAACTTTTACGCAAACCAATAAATATACGCTTATTGACATTTTTTTTACAAAATACATGTGGCTGAATACATTTTGGCTTAAAAGTATGACTAAAATTGAGTTTATTGGATTTTTCTTATAACAAAAAGTAGAAAATATCATTTTTTTTCAAAATTTTCGGTCTTTTTCCGTTTATAGCGCAAAAAAATAAAAATCGCAGAGGCAATCAAATACCATCAAAAGAAAGCTCTATTTGTGGGAAGAAAAGGACGCAAATTTCGTTTGGGTACAACATTGCATGACCGCGTAATTACCAGTTAAACCAGTGCAGTGCGAAATTGTAAAAAGTCCTCTGGTCTTTAGGCTGCATAATGGTCCGGTCTGAAAGTGGTTAAAAAAAAAAAATTGGGTCACTTTTATATTTTATTCCTATTACAAGGAATGTAAACATCCCTTGTAATTGAAAAAAAGCATGACAGGACCTCTTAAATATGAGATCTGGGGTCAAAAAGACTGATGTGCACGAGTGCCTCAGCCATCTGGGACTCTCTTTTTTGGTTGGCTAAGACACAGCAGTGGTGCCATTGGCTCCTGCTGCTGTCAATCAAAGTCAGTTACCCAATCTGGAGAAAGAAAGGGCAGGGCCGATCCTTGGCTCCGTGCCTGAATAGACACACAGAGCAGCGACTCAGCTCGGGTGCCCCCAAAGCAAGCTGTTTGCTGTGGGGGCACTTGACCAGAGGGAGGGGCCAGAAGCAATGATGAGGGACAATGAGGGACCCGAGAAGAGGAGGATTCAGGCTGCTCTGTGCAAAACCATTATACAGAGCAGGTAAGTATAACATGTTTATTATTTTTAAAGAAAAAAACCCTGGATACGTTACAATCACTTTAAAGTGGAACTTCCCCTTTTTTCACACTTGAACTTCTCTGAACAGGGGCTGCAAGAGGCTGATACCAGCTCAAATCCAGGCACTTACATTGCTTATTTAAAAAAAAAAAAAATGTAATGATATATTCATGATTGCAGAGCTGCATCCCTTTTTTTCCATTATATCTGCCTATAGTGCAGCTTCTCACGTACATTTAGTGCACGGTTCATCATTTTGACACCTGTCACGCAAACTCCATACATTTTTAATCCAGTCATTTATTAACTCTGATGACCTTCTCCTATTGTAATACATGGATTCTAATTTCCATATCTCCAGCTCAAAATTCATTTATGACCAAGATTGCTTTTCTTTGCGCTCATCTAAATTTTGTTATAAATTGTGTCTTCAGCACTCTAATGATGTATATTTAGTCCCTGAAGTCCGAATCAAACATTTATACCATAGTATAGAAAAAGCATCCATTTTTAACACCGCTTCTTGTATATTTTATTTGAAAAGGAATAATGGTTGTATATTTATTTTCGTTCCGTTACTTATTATGATAAGGAATAAAAAAAATGGTTTAACCACTTGACCTCCAGGCCTTTTCTGATACTTTTGTTTATGTAAACATCAGTATTTTTTGCTAGAACATTAGTTAGAACCCCCAAATAGTGTATATTTTTTTTAAAGCAGAGGCCCTAGAGAATAAAATGGTGGGTGTTGCAATTTTTTATGTCACGCGGTATTTGCGCAGTAGTTTTTCAAACTAAATTTTTTGGCAAAAATTACACTTTTTTGAATTTTAATGCAAAAAAAATTACATAACCCAATTGTTTTGTAAAATATAAAAGATGATGTAAGGTCAAGTAAATATATACCAAACATGCCATGCTTTAAAATTACGCACGCCTGTGCAGCGGCGACAAACAGCATACATTTAATATCCATAGGCGACGATTTAAAAGCCTTTACAGTTTACCACTTTACAGAGAAAGTCTGGTGCTACTGCCCATGATGTGACGTTCACAGTAAAAACTGTGTGGGACAATCGCTGTTTGCGTGTGTACAGGACCGATGCACGCATTCACCTTTTCGCATGAGCATGTAGGAACGGGAGCACTTTCATTTTTTTTATTATTATTGATTTATACATTTTTTATTTTTACACTGTTGCTTTTATTTTTTTTATCACACAAGCAATAGACAGTGACAGGTATACTCTTTATGGAGAGATCTGTGGTTTTATAAGACCCCAAACCCTCCCTCTGCTCTTAAAAGCATTGAAAATATCTTTTTTTTTAAATATTTTTGAGTTGAAAAAAAATGGCCCTGCTGACATCCAGGTAAAAAGGATGTGATGTCAGGTCATCACTTCCGGGTTACCATATTGGAGAGCGGATCCAAGTCAATTCCGACTTTGTTCGGCTGTCCAGACGGCTGATGGACACACCGGCTGGTTGCTCGGGTTTCCCCGTGGGACGGGAGAGCCCGAGCAAGCCAAGGAAGGCTTGTAAAAGCAATACAGCAGCTAGTTAGCCACTAGGATTGCTTTTACAAGAGAGCCGACCACCAGCTCTAAAAAATGCCACCTGCAGGCGTCATCCCAGTATAACTGCTTGAAGTCAAGCGAAGTACCTGCATGTGGTTAAAATACATAATATTTCACATTACCATTTTTCATTTTCAGACAAAAAGTAGAGTTATGAGCTTCCTTTCACGTGTTTGCCTGATTAGTCAGACCTACCTTGATGAAAATAAGGCTACTATAGACAGAGCTCAATACCTGTAGGTAAAGTTTGCACACTGAATGAATCAGTGGAGAGGCTAATCTCCTTTCCCTTACCATGTCCCTTACCCATCCTTGCTGTGTATCCTATCAGTGACAGAGAGTCTAAAGTCAAACAGCTCCTGCATTCTTTCCTCTTAGAAGGCTAGTGTTTAAAAGGCATTTGTTAAACAAAGATTTTACATACATTGCACTAAATAAATATAGAAAATTAAGAAAAATGCTATAAATTTTATAAAAAATGTAATTGATTAAGCTATTTATAATTTCCCTTAAATGAAAATGAATGTAGCCACGAGATCTAACATCTTAAATTCTCTTTCTTGGCTTTAGATATATTTTAAATTCCACAGGGATGGTAGGCATGTCTACATTTCAAGGATGATATAATAGTTTATAGTGAATTTGAATGTAAATTGTCATTTGGATTAAAGATTATCATTATACAGTATATTATTCTTTTGATTATTCGTCTCAAATCGATACATATAAAAACATTTAAATTGGTTGTAAACCCCAGACTTGAAATATGAACAAAGCATACCTCTCTATAGTGTGTAATATTCTCAATCCAGAGCAACAAGTGTAATTTCTCTCTGCTTCTTCGCTCCTCTGCTATAAGCATCAGTCGCTTCTGACGAGTTTTCCTGACACCAAGAGAAAAATGGTGACAAGGGAGGGAGCTCCAGCAGATTGACAGCCTCAGCTCTGTTCCTGTGTGCTGTGTGGAGGGGGGTGTGTCCCTTTCCATCCAATCAGCTCTCAGAGCTCTCCTTACTGAAGTAGCTTCAACTCTCCTCCCCCTGCTTTGCAGAGCTGAAAGATGCTGTGTAAATTCTGCACTTTGACTGGACGTAAGGGAAAGCCTGCTGTAGATAGACAACTTATATAGGATGATTTGTTTCATCTTTATGTATCACCTGAAGCCAGTCACTTCATTGGGAATATATATGGCTGCATTCACACGTGGTCGTGGGCAGAATCGCCACGATTACACCCCGTGATTTTAAATGGCTGCAAAACAAGGGACGCGATTGCAATGCCATTTACTTCTAATGGCACCCCTATCGCGATTTTGCCATGATTTTAAAATGTTCACATCTTTCTAATTGCACAGAACAAAACAAAATGTTTGTACTAAACATAGGAAAAAACAAAACAACTTTCTGCTAATGCCTAACATAATAAAAAGATACAAGAAAACCACAATGCATTCCCTAAATACGGAATATGAAAGAGCACTTTTATGCATGCAGAAAAAAACAGAGTAGCAACGTCTATCAGCAGTACTGGCAAAGGTACAAAAAAAGAAAGAAGAAAAAACATACAGAGTAAAAAACTGTATTTATACAACATTTTCTCCTGGAAATTCACTTAGAAATGGCAATATAATTTGAATGCCTGGCTTTAACTAACAGCCCTTCATTCACTCTGCTACAAATATTGAAGGGAATGGAAATCCTTCTTTTTTATATCTCTTATCAATCTCTCTATATTGCTTAGAGATGTTACTTTGCATTGCTCTGCAGTGTAATCCAGACATAAATTAGTTAATTTCCTTCTCTGGTGAATAGAAATAAATTGAAAACATTTTTAATTGCTCTCTGGTAGGTAAATACTTTAAATGACATAATTAATTATGCATTAAATAGTGTCTGCATTCCCTAGCTAAGGAGGAAAAAATCTATGGCTTGATTTATTACTGCTGCATTTCAGACATCCAGATGCTAAGTTATAAGAGCTTTAAAAGCTCAATTATTGGAAGGGGTGATATATATATAAAAAAAGACTGCAGGAAAGAAAAGTTGAGTTCTTACCCATCGTGAACAGTAGGGGGGGGGGGGATATTTTTTGAGCCTACAGTTGATAAATGACAGGTGATATCTGATTGGTCGATTTGTGTTTATTTTCTAAGCTATTGTTAAAACGCTTCTAATCCCAAGAACATAAATTGATAGTATTGCAGCTTATTGGTCCTTAGAGTTGGTGGTTACATTACTTTTTCAAATTCAAAGAGTGTACACGTACAGAGTACGCACGGCACTCCTAGAAGTGCAGAGTCACTTGGTCTATTGGAACTTTCATCTGTATCTGTAGACCATCAACGGAGTAGAGGAAGGGATGAGGCAACTGAATGAATGGCTGAGCAGGAGAAGGGACCGTTAATGGAACCCCTGCAGCTTCCGCAGAATATCTGGGTAGGATCACCCCAATGTAGAAGAAAATGAACAGCAGGGCGCTGAGGTCAGTATCAAATAAAAATCACTTTATTAAAATAAGCAGTGCATTTACATTGAAGTTATCATGGAACAGCATGGATAGGGAAAACCTGAGACCAAGCAGCTGTGATCAGTGTGAGGCCTCACACTGATCACAGCTGCTTGGTCTCAGGTGTTCCCTATCCATGCTGTTTCCTGGCAACTTTAATGGAAGGCCCCTGTCACACATGCGGATCCGTTTTCACGGACTCCACTTGATCCGCTGATCCCCGCTGAGCCAGAGGATGACAAGTCCTTCTTTGCTCACTGTGCAGAGACGGACCTGTCAGATCTCCGCTCTCCTCTATGGAGAGATCGGATGAAAATGGACCGCCTGTCCATTTTCATCCGATCCGCCAGACGAATGGAAAAAGGGACCACCATCCATCTGGATTTAGCGGAGTGGATCGGATCGGATCGAATGTCAGCGGACATGTCACCACTGACATCCGTCACTCCATAGAACTGCATGGAGCGTCCGTTCAGGTCTGCCTGAAAAAACTGACAGACTGGCGGACCTGAACTGTATGAAAGGGGTCTAAAGCCCCATACACACGGTCGGATTTTCCGATGGATTCTGTCCTATCAGACAATGTTGTCGGAAATTCCGACCGTGTGTAGGCACCATCGGACAGTTTCCATCGGATTGTCTGACGGACAAAGTTCTATCTCCTGCTGGATAGATTTTTTGACAACAAAGTCCGATCACACCAAATCCGATCGTGTGTAGCGAATTCCGACGGACAAAGTGCTACGCATGCTCAGATCACATTACAAGACCAAAGCTATTGGCTACTAGCCTCTACGTAGTCCCGTCGTAGGCAACAAACGTCACCACGTTCAGAATGATCGGATTTTCCGACAACGTGTGTACGCAAAACCAACATCGGACAAAGTACGATGGACATGATCCGACGGACCTGGTCCTCGGATAATCCGCGCGTGTGTATGGGGCTTAAGTGTGCTGCTTATTTAAATAAAGTGATTTTTATTTGATACTGATCTCAGCACCATGCTGTTCGTTTTCTTCTACATTCGTTTTTCCCCTGTTGATCCTGCCATCAACACACTTCCTGTCCTAGGGTGACAACCGTACAAAGCAATGTTGTCACCCTTGGACAGGGAGTATGTTAGCGCTACATAACACTGTGTTGGGACTACACAACACATACCTTTGTTCACCATAACAAGGGGAGGTGTTTTGTAGTCCACAGAAATAGCAAGGGACAATGCTAACAGATAGCATTCCAGAGGTAGAGAGTACAGGAAGTTATCAGTTCACAAGAGCAAATAAGAGAAATGTACTATTAAAGTTCACATACACTTTAAAGCAGAGGCAGCTAAATACACAGATGAAAAACATGTAAGTGAGCTTTTTACTTACCAAAAGCTTTGTAATTCTCTTCGGCTACTTTTGAGAATCAGTCACTCCTGCCACATGCATAACTAGGTCCTTGACATCACTTTTCTCCACTCTAATTAAGAAATACAGCATGCTCATGAACCAATGGACCCACCCAGGCAGGGCCAGATTAAGAACATCATGGGCCTGGTGCTGAGGATTTTGGTGGGGCCTTTTATAAACAATAAATTAATAAATAAAAATGCAAACAATTTTTTGTTATAACAAATTAAATTTAAAAAGAGAGGGAGGATGAGAGAGAGAGAGAGAGAGAGAGAAAGGGGATGAAAGAGGTGTGAGGGGTAAGGGAAAGAGGATGAGAGAGAAAGGGGGGATGAGAGAAAGAGGATGCACATGAGCATGTGTGGGAATGACATCAAAACAAGCCCGGCCAAGGCAAGTGACTGAAGGCACAGAACCCGGAAGGAAGACGATGGAAGCGCCCAGGCCGGATTGATCACAGCACAGCACTGGAGGGCTCAGTCTGACAATTTAAGTGTACCCTAATGTGCTAATATGCTATGCATACTTGTACATTATGGCATAACCTACCTCAGGGCCTCTAAAAAATAGTAACGTTAGAAAAGTTTACTACCGCTTTAATATCATTGGAACCCAAGAGCCTCTCATGGGGCCCTCTACTGACCCGCATAGTTGCCAACATTTCAAAAATATTTTCGGGGACACTTTTTTACAAGTGCTATATTTAGAGTAGCTGACATCCCCTATGTTCCTCTATACATCACAATAGTAATTACAAAATTAAATAAGTACTAATAATGGGGCAATTTTAAAGAACTGTTTTTGTGGGTAAGAGGCATAGGGGAGGAGAATGGATGGTATAAAAGTGGGAAGTATGTGCAGGTGAGGGAGAGGAATGTGGAGGGTCTAACAGTGGGCACTATGTACATGAGAGGAGTGTGGAGGGTATGACAGAAGGCACTATGTACAGGAGAGGAGTGTGAAGAGTATGACAGTGGGCAGTATGCACAGCAGAGGAGTGTGGAGGGTATGACAGTGAGCAGTATGTACAGGAGAGGAATGTGGAGGGTACGACAGTGGGAACTATGTACAGGAGAGAAGTGTATGACAGCGGGCACTATGTACAGGAGAGGAGTGTGTAGGATATGACAGCGGGCGCTATGTATAGGAGAGAAGTGTGGAGGGTATGACAGTGAGCAGTATGTACAGGAGAGAAGTGTGGAGAGTATGACAGTGGGCACTATGTATAGGAGAGGAGGATGAAGGAATCTGGGAAGGAAAAATGTAAAGGTTTGTGGAAGGCTGTTTAGGGACTGTGTAGTGGTTAAGCGGGCCATACATGGATTGAAATTGCACCAATTAAGCAGAGACCAGCCATAGTCGATCTATGTATGGGCTACCTGGTTTTACACAAGTCAACCTATTAACCGACTTGAGTACAACCAGCCTGTCAGGTTTTCCCCAAAACAATCAGTGCTGCCAGCTATAGTTAGCAACACTGATCATTGTATTCACTGGCAGAACACAGTAACACTGCAGGAGTGATTCCCCCATTCACAGGTCAGCAGGTGAGAGGGTGTGTGGGGACAGGCTGGGGAGAGATACTAGTCAGTGGCTGGGTAGGCACTGGTTAGTATCAGATCCAGATACACACAGGTTACATATGCCACGATCGTTAGAGTGAGAACAATAATTCTAGCCTTAGACCTCCTCTGTAACTCTAAACATGTAACCTGTAAAAAAATTAAAGCATCGCTTGGTACACAAAAAAAATCGTTTGAAAAATTGCTGCACAAATATTGTGTAACATAAAAAGTTGCAAAGACCACCATTTTATTCCATAGGGTGTCTGCTAAAACAACATCTATAATGCTTGAGGCTTCTGAGTAATTTTCTATAAAAAAAATGATGATTTTTACATGTAGGAGAGAAGTGTCAGAATTGGCCTGGGTGGCAAGAGGTTAATTATCATAAGTAATATACAAATAATTATTATAAGCACTGTGAGTTCATCCTTTCAGTCTTCGGCAGAGTGTGCCAGCTTGTACTTATACTAGCCGCTCTGTATGTAGCTTCTGATTGACTGCGCAAGCAACCCCATATCTCCAGAACCATAGATGATAGCAGCCCCATATTTTAACCAGTGCTGGAGTAGGTCTTTAGCTACATACCCCCCAAATGTGGGGTCTCTGTGACTCCTGATCGTTGAGCTACAACCCTCGAAGTCGATCTTTTTTTTTTTTTTTTTTTTTTTTTTTTTTTTTTCTTGGGGCAAATGGGCCTATCTTGAGAAAGGGGCCTGGGGCTGCAGCTCCAATAGCCCCTATGTTAATCCGGCCCTGCACCCAGGCTATGACTGAATAGTGAAGGAACAGCAAGAAGTTCACTGATGAGGAAATCCCTGGGTTCTTTGCTCCAACCAGAAAGCTGTTGTCATCAACAGCACCGTGCAATGTAAAAAAAACTGATTCAATTATATTCAAATAAGGCCCCTTTCACACATGCGGACCGTACATTAGATCAGTTCAGTCACGTTTTTTTATCATCAGTTGTTGTCAGTAAACATCAGTTTTCATCCATTTTCATTTCCGTTTTTCGTCCGCTTACGTCCGTTTTTCATCAGTTTTTTTTTTAAAAACAGTTTTTCATGAATTATGGGAATTTTTTTGATGAAAAACGGATGTCAGCGGATCGGATGTGAACGGATCGTCCGCTAACGTCCGTTTTTCGTCCGTTCCATTTTTTTACGGAAGACAAAATGGGGTCTTCTTCCGTTCAGAAAAACGGACCTTAACGGAGACGGATGTTAACGGACGTTAGCGGATGATTATCCGCTAACGTC
Organism: Lithobates sylvaticus; assembly: GCA_028564925.1. NCBI lineage: Eukaryota > Metazoa > Chordata > Amphibia > Anura > Ranidae > Lithobates > Lithobates sylvaticus. The sequence goes on along the minus strand of CM053035.1, from coordinate 185,472,698 downwards.
CGCTATCCCATAGACAAGCATTAATGTCCGTTTTCATCCGTAAATGGACGTATGAAAAAACGGACGAACGATCCGCATGTGTGAAAGGGGCCTTAGGGTCCTTTCACACGGGGCGGATCCGTAATGATCCGCCCCGTGAAGATCACACAGCTGTTCCCCGCTGAGCCGACTGATGACAGGGCGGTCCCTGCACACTGTGCAGGAACCGCCCTGTCAGATCTCCGCTCTCCTCTATGGAGGATCGGATGAACACGGACCGTCTGTCCGTGTTCATCCGATCCGCTCTGCAGACGGATGAAAAAATAGGATTTTCCTCCGCCTGTAGAACCGGACAATTGCGGAGGCGGACAATAGCGGGTGTCAGCGGATGCTCATCCGCTGACACCCGCTGCCCCATAGACATGCATGTATGTCCGTTTTTCATCCAAAAACGGATGGATGAAAAATGGACATACGGTCCGCATGTGTGAAAGGGGCCTTAAGGTGAACATTTGCATATATATATATATATATATATATATATATATATAAAATAAGACATTCGTCGCTCCATAGAACTTAAGAAAAATTTTACCATAATGGGACCCAAGATGATAATTATTGAGCTCTTTAGTAAAGCTGAGAGAATAAATTTTTCGTTTTGTATATATATATATATATGTAGCACCCTGCTCCTAATGAGCAGACGCTATTGTTTTTTCAAATTTAGTTGTCTGAAGCCGCAGTTGGGCTCAGGCTAATTATTCTAAAAAGTTCTGGTTTCTGTGCCAGTTCAGCTGGGTTGCACTGGGTTTCCACTTGACCGTAGGTTTTCGCTGTCACCGCCGGTAAGTGTGGAAACGCAGCAAGCTGGATGTATTGAATACCACCTCTTGCTCGGAAATAGCCCATTGGGAGTGTTTTCCCTGCTGTGAATTCTGGGAGCGGGTATTTAAGGTACGGATGCCATATTTTTCTGGAAGAAAAAAAGAGGAGAGGTTCTTCTCCTTGCCGGGGTCCGCTATCCGGACCTCATGGCCCTCCTGGCCTGGGGTGTGTATCGCATGATCCTGCGCCTCGGGGCCGGCTGGCCCGAGGCTTTGCAACTGAGAGGGTGGGTTCGAAGAAGTCTTGGGGCCTACTGATCCAGGGGTGGTCCTGTGCTGTCTTGCCTGTGGACAGAGGCCAAGAAAACTGGAGGATCCAGGGGAGGACTTTTCTAGGAGAGGACCAAGCGCAAGGCTGGTATCTCTGGAGGAGCCTGGAAACTCAGTTGGAGGACGCAACCCGGATCAACACCCATACAGTATCGCTGGGTCAGCTGAAAGAGACTGGTACTGTATGGCAGTTCTTTAAAATCTCTCAAGATCTCTCAGTAGTGCTTTAATTTAATTGACAAGTCTGTGGCAGAGACTTTGCCGAGCATCCCACCGGCTGCTAGGTCAAGTGAGAGGGGCCTATGCGGTGGTTGCTGGATCCAGTCTGTGGCGCTGTTTGTCCTCTGGATTTTACCGATACCTCTAACCCACAATTACCAGGTGCCTGAACTCCCCCTTAACCCTCTGACCCTCTATTGAAAGACTTTGTACTTATTCCAAATAAATACTTGAAAAAGGACTAAGTGTTGGATTTAACATCCTTTGGGCTACTTTCCAATGGGACCCCTGCGACGGAGACGCCAGCAGGTGAGGTAACGGTAAGCCCAAATAAAACCAGCATTATTGTTTTGTGGGCTGTACTACAGGTACAAACAACAACTGATGCCGCGTACACACGACCATTTTCAGGCAGACTAGGTCCGACGGTCTTCCCAACGGACTTTCAACGGAGTTCAGATGGACTTCCGAGCGAACAGACTTGCCCACACACGAACAGACTAATGCCCCGTACACACGGTCGGAAAATCAGACCACAAAATCCATCGGATTTTTTCCGACGGATTTTGTCCGACACTGGTGTTGCATACACACGGTCGGACAAAGTTGTCGGAAAATCCGATCATTCTGAACGTGGTGACGTTTGTTGCCTACGACGGGACTACGTAGAGGCTAGTAGCCAATAGCTTTGGTCTTGTAATGTGATCTGAGCATGCGTGGCACTTTGTCCGTCGGAATTCGCTACACACGATCGGAAAAAGTCCGATAGGACTTTGTTGTCGGAAAATTTAAGAGCAGGAGATAAAACTTTGTCTGTCGGAAAATCCGACGGAAAAAGTCCGATGGAGCCTACACACGGTCCGATGGAGCCTACAACATTGTCCGATAGGATATTTTCCGTCGTAAAATCCGACGGTGTGTACGGGGCATAAGTCCGTTCGAAAGTCCATTCGTTTTGAATGTGATGACGTAAGACGGGACTAAAAAAGGAAGTTCAATAGCCAGTAGCCATTAGCTGCCCTTGGGTCGTATTTGATCCGTCGGACCAGCATACAGACGAACGGTTTTCCCGATAGGAATTGAGTCCGTCGGACAGATTTGAAACCTGTTCTATTTCTAGGTCCGTCTGATTTTTTTTTATAAAAACGATCGGATTATCCCACACACGATCGGAATGTCCGACGGACTGATCCCGTCGGACCTAGTCTGCCGGAAAGTCTGGTCGTGTGTACGCGGCATTACATAAACATATGTGGTATCACTGTGATCGTCAGGAGCTGGAGAATCTATTTTGGGTTGTTCTTTAGTGGAAGGTTATGTAGGTAGAAATATACAGCTAAATTAACAAATAAATATATGTTTTACTATTTTGTGCCAGTTTTCCTTTGATATTGAAAAAACATCAGGAGATATCCATTACCACTTACCACCAAATGAAAGCCCACATTTTTTCTGGAAAAAAAAGGTATGATCCACCTGGATGCACAAAGTAGCTGTGATGATATGTACGGTTTTACTAACACATGTCAAAGTTACAAAATTGTGCTTAGGCATTAAGATTTGTTTTATTATTAGGCGAAAAGGCATTTAGCTAGCAGGGTTAAGATTAGGTTTAAACCTCTCATGATGGGACTACCAAGAGTGGACTGTCTTTGCTGACTGCCTGTTCAAAATGCTAGCTGGCAAGCTGTTATGCTGATATATAGTCCTGACTTTTCTTATTCCCTTTCTTCTTCCTTCTTGATGCTTGTTTGAGGCATGTAACAAAGCATTGAAGCCAGACACAGCCTAGCAATATTGATTTGCAGAACTAGTTTGACAATGGTGGTCCTAATAGTTATGTTATGACAGGTACACTCTATTTTAGAATTAGATTGCACATAAGCGGACTATGTAGTTGGTTGGGTCATGGTAGACTAGGTACACAACAATCTGGTCTTTTGCTGTGTCTTTCAATTCAATTTTAAGCTGAAACAAAAGACAGATTGACAGTCCTTGCTTTCTTTCACGATTAATTTAACGGCAACCAGACAGAACAAACCTTATCCAACTGTGGTGGAAGCATTAAAAGCTATCAAATTTTCTTTGATTTATCTGCGTTCAATATTCTTCCGTTCAATCGAGTTGTTTTTCCTGTCTGCTTTTTCAATCAACTTTTTTTCATTTTCCTTTCAAAGTTGATTGAAATGGCGTGTGGCGATTTCTTTGGTTTGTTTGATGACACAATTTTTTTTTTCAAATGAGGGCTGATTGGCACTGGTTGCAAAAAAAAAAAAAAAACACGGTGCGCGGTTGGCATTCAGCTTGGGTACTTTGTGCTGGGTCAGGGTTAGTTAGAGTACAATTGAATTGTGAAGAAAGATAATCAGCTTGATTCAACAAAAGAAAAAAAGAAACAAAAGTAAAATTCACTTAACTTTGTTCTTGCAGAAACTTTTTTCGGGCACCAATATTTAGCAAAATCATGCTTGTTCCATTGCAGGTATTGTTTGTGGGAGAACATGCGCAAGCAGTTATGTGATAACATGAAGAAGAGAGTTCCTTGGGTAGGGGGGCAACCAATAAATGAAAAAAAAAAAAATTAAGTAAATTTTTTCAAATTTTATTTCAAAGTCAATCCCCAGGCACAAATCCCTGTATCACCCTCCTCTGACTCATGAAGAGTATTTTTTTCTTCCTACTGGAACAGGGATATACTCACTGAAGTCTGCTGTACATGTTCCCTGTCAGTGCCTGGAAGCGTGGGCAGCACTGCAGTTGTGCTTGTGCCGGTTGGTCCCCTTTGGGTGGCGTCATCCTCCACTTAAGGACAAGAACTTTTTTTGACACTTGTCGTTTACAAGTAAAAAAATCTGTATTTTTTGCTAGAAAATTACCTAAAACCCCCAAACATTATATATATATATTTATATTATTAGCAGAGACACTAGAGACTAAAATGTCAGTCGTTGCAATATTTTTTTTTTTGGGTGAAAAATAAAACATATTAAACCATAGTATAGGAATAAACAGTTGAGCATTATCAACAATTGTTGTTTGAAATAAAGTACAGTTACACAATATTTTATGTCACACGGTTCTTGCGCATCGTTTTTCATCCACTTTAATGAATAATGAAAACAAAAAACATAATATATACCCCAATTTTTTGTATAGGAAGAAACGTTAAGTAAATAGATACCTAACATGTCATGCTTTAAAATTGCGTTCCCTCGTGGAATGGCGCCAAACTACTATACTTAAAAATCTCCATAGGTGATGCTTTAAAATTTTTTTTACATGTTACCAGTTTAGAGTTACAGAGGAGGTCTACTGGTAGAAGATCCTCAGACATTCGCGGCAATATCTCACATCTGTGATGCGTACACCATTTACATATGTGGGTGTGACCTATGTATGTGTTCACTACTGCGCGTGAGCACGCAAGGACGCTTTAGAAAAGAGAAATTTCAATTATTTTATTGCATTTTTTACATTACACTGTTCCTTAAAAAAAAAAAAAAAAAATGATCACTTTTATTGCTGTCGCAAGGAATGTAAACTTCCTTTACGACAACAATACAGCATGATAGGTACACTTTATGGAGAGATCTGGGGTCTAAAAGAACCCAAATCTCTTCTCTACCCTTAAAAGAAAAAGATAAAATAAATAAATAAATATATATATATATATATATATATATATATATATATATATTGTTTGCTTTAAGAAAAAAAAAAAAGCCATGTTTACATGGCCTAGGAAAGGAAAGTGATGTCATAACGTCACTCCGGTCCTCCAAGGGCATACATAGTTACATAGTAGGTGAGGTTGAAAAATTACACAAGTCCATCAAGTCCAACCTATGTGTGTGATTATATGTCAGTATTACAGTAGTAGTAGTAGTCATCCTAAGAGGACCCCACTGCTGGACAGCCAATAGGAATCGCCCACGTATTGCCTCCTGTGCATATAAGAAGGCTCAGGACTGCAATGTCACAGGACCACAAATTCGTCCCACGCTGGTCTATTAAGATGTCTGAAGACCCCGCACATGGAAGAAACCGGGGAGAAGATGTTGGTGCCAGCAATGGAGCTTGCCAGTGTTGCATAGCTGGAGTACAGGTGAATGTTTGTGGACTTGGCACTTAAACACCAACTTTAAAACCTGTAACTAACAGATGAATTAGCTACAAAATGTACACAGCCTATCAGCACTTAGGATACATTCAGACCATTGAATACATGCGGCTAGTTTGCTGCATTTGGAGGCGTTTAAACACTGCCTCTGGACACAGCAACACTCTGTGCTATAGCCACATACAAACTGGTTGATTACCTGCAGTCAGCTTGCGTGCAGCCAAAACTCTACAGAAAAGCCAACCCTAGAAATTTTTCAATTTTTTTCTAATATTTTATGTGTCCAGAGTCGGTCGGAGGCTTCAGTTGCATGCAGTGGTGGCCCATCCATATGGGACACAGGGGTGCCACCCCCCTAATCCATGTGCCTGGCCCATATTCTACATGCAGTAGACAAAGACTTGGGGAGCACACCTTAAAAATGCATTAAAGATGGTGCAGCCATAAGACCATACAAACAGAGCAAAAGATTACAGCGCACACATACAAAAGGACATTTAACTCCTGCAAGGCTATTTAAAACACCTGAACATATTAAAAAAATATGGGGATTTGGTCACACCATATGGCGATATGGTGCTTAAGCCCACTTACTGCGTCAAAGTACCCCAGTGGAGCCCCCTGAGTGGAGCTGAGGACTGAGCTACTGGTGGGAAACAGACCCTTGTGGTAGAGAGACCCGGAGCACTATATACCTGTGGGCTGAGGACTGGAGCCACTTCAGGCAGATCCAGAGGACAGTTGAACAGCGGGACCATTTTGGCTGTATATTTGGGATTGGTTGCTGATAGTAGGGACTAATCATATAGGTACTGGACATTTGACTAGCAGCCTTTACCATTGCATGCAGAATTTACTGGGACTGTATTTATGTGCACCACCATAAAGACTAGGCCCCAATGCTAGCCAGCTGTATAACTAAGGCAAATGACTTTAGATAAGCTGCTCTACAAGGACTTTATTTACTGCTTATAATAAGGGGTATCGTTGCAGTAGACATGGGTTTCAGAATAATTATTTCTAGAGTGCACTATTACAAAATAGTATACTGGTTGCAGGAAAGCTATAACAGCATCATTCAATATCATAGTTATTCTCATTCATGCTATTGCTTTGTGTGGATTTGTAGCTTACCAGGTATAGATTACTCCTGCTAACTAAAACTCCACACAAGTTTTGGAATGCGTTTGGGCCCATGCACCCTCACAGACGTCACATTGGGAGCAGTGGCTGTGTCTGTGCATCCGCTGCATCCCAATTGACATGAATGGGACTGCCTTCACGGCAATGCACAGAACACCAATGCAACACCTGTGCATCCTCGTGTGGGTCAGCATGGCCCACCACAGGTGTACTAAAGTGACACCCCATGTAAACAAGGCCTTTCTTGCCTGGCAATTGGTTAAATGCATTTTTAATTTTATCCATGTACCTCTGGAATGTCCTCTCACTAGTATCCCTCACGGACAGCAAAAATAACTTGACAGGGGCTCTAACCCACCCTCCTCTATTTAGAGATATGAATTTAATTGTTTTGTATGGAGTTGGGCCTTAAATTCAATGCAGATACGAATGATATGCTGAATAAATATATATTAAACTCAAATAAAGCTAAATTTGGCCACTTGAGAACGCAGTGTGTAAATTCACACAAACATATGGAAAACCACATTGCACATTTCGTGTTGACAGGAAACAGACTGAAAGACAGATGCCTTGAATGGCAACAACTTTATGTGACAAGAATGAAATCACAAAAACACAACACCAGACTGAATCATTTTGTTGTTTTGGTTCTCTCATAGGAAATATTTGCGTCTCTTTTTTTTTTTTTTTTTTACAGATTTATGGTGATTATCCATAAACTGCTTTTTTTTTTTTTTGCTGTGCCCTCTGAAGCCACCCACAGTCATGCATAGAGATCTCCTGGTGGACTGCCTCCATCTTCTGTGAAGACTGGCCTTGGGACATACCCTTCACTAAGAGTTTTCATAGGATACTATAATAACCCCCAAGGTAAATGTCAAAAGGGCCTTCAGGTGGCTTTTACAGTGTAACCAGTGATGTTCAGGGGGAGTACTGATTGCATTATACAAGTACTTCCTCTAGTGGACACACATTTATAAACAAAATTGTATCATTAAAATATGAGAAGAAGGGTTTTTGAAAATTAAAGTCCAAATTAAGGTTACATTAAAAGGTCAGTTCGATTAAAAATGATATTCAAAATCCAGCTCTTGGCTTTGCCTTCCTCCACAAGTATTTTTTATTTTTTTTGCTTTTTTTTTATAAATTCATTTTGTGGACATCTTCAGTCCAGTCATGTGCTGGACTGGATGACATTGGCCATCATTCAACCCAGAAGACTTCTGACATCTTGTGGCGAAAAATGATTTATTGCGGGGGCTGATGCAGGATAGGTGAGTATTGCAGACAGAGGTGTACTTTTATTTTATTCTAGCTGGGGCATCATTTAAAATAAGTTAGACTGCCTAGCAGTTTCTTCTATATCTCAGGGACCATAGTGGTGAACTCTCATTCTCATTACATTTGTTGTGGTGCACTGCTGTGTAACAGATGGAAAGGTGCAGGTTGACTAATCTGTCAAGTTGGCAGCCCAATCGAAATGAATGGGCTGCCTTACATCAATGTGTCCATTGTAACTAACTGGATAGGTCTGAGTGGGCCCTAAGAGATTCCAAATCCTAAATAAATATATTAGAGAATATAAAAAGGTGATCCATAAAATAGCTTATATATCTCTGCCTCCCTTTGGAAGTTCTGATATGAATTTATAATAATATTCTGAGAAAATACTGTCCATTCCTTTGACAAATAAGTTGTACAATTCACAGGAAACATTTCTGGGAGATTAAGAGCTAATCAAAGCCTGCTACTTTACATAACGCCACTTGTAACTGCTCATTTCATTTAGCAGAAACGCTACAAAATGCTTTATTACTTGAGCAATATTTTAAGGGATCTCTGTAGATCAGAATACTGAATGATCACTTAGAGAACATCCTTAAGAAGGACTTTCTGTAATGAAAAAAAATATTTATAATGCTTTTATAAAGCTTTTGTTTCATGTCTTTTCTTGTATAGATAAATAAAAAATTTAAAAATAATACTGCCTATGACTATATGACTATAACCTACATTAACCAATCAGGCTGATTTGTTAACTGTCAATGAATACTTTACTGCTTTTATTAGGAGAAGTGTGGATTCTGTTGATCTAAGCAGATCTGCACACTAATTTTGGGTCAATGATTCTGAAAATATTAAAGCTTTTGGATGAAAATAACAGCTATTCAATTAGCATTTTCAAATGGGGAGTTTAGCAATGGTAGCCTGCATGGGCGTCCGCAGGTAGGGGCAAGGGGGGTCAAGTGCCCCCCCTGGAATCAGAGTTCGGATCTTAAAATCAGCACAGTTGCATAGCTATCGGGGTGCGGGCAGCCCACACCCTGGTGCCACCCACCAGTGGGGTGACACTGACAAGGTGCTGTCAAGCCCCCCCATCAGTGTAGTGTGACTTTGGCTCTCTTCCCTGCTCAGGCCTGTTGGCCATTATCCATTACTTATCCTAGGGACTGTACTACGTCTGCAGTCTCTGACCATGATAATGTGATAATGACATTGTCAAAAAAGGGGCGGTGCATGGGTGACCCTCAAATGATGTTCCCCCCTGAAAAAAGTTCTGCGGGCGCCCATGGTAGCCTGTACATCTTCTCAGTACAATTTAACTTTTTTAGGCCTTTTTTTCTTTTCTAGACTAGAAAAATCATTGGCTTGTATCTGATTAGTTGCTGCAGGTAATTCCAACAGCTCTTTTTACCGGCTTTTCCCCCTTAAAGAACACCTCTTATTAGAGAAGTACAGGAGCTGCCATTAGCATTGCATTGTATTCTGAAAAGAAATGCTAGTTGCCTAGTTACTGACCCAGAACATGTTAAGGATGAGTATAAGCACAATGCAGGAGCTCCTCTTAGGATCTCATTAGAAGAATTGCAAAATCACCCTATCCTAGGCACTTCAGACAAAAATCAGTGGTAAGGTAATCCTATATTCTCTGGCCAGCAGTAGGACATTTTTAAATGGAAAGGCTAGGCCCAAATTTACTAGAGACAAAGAGCACAGGCTGAAGCACTACTACAAGAAGTAAGATACTGCAGAAAAGACAGCAGTGTAAAATTGGCCAGCAGCATAACAGTTTTAATTAGGGATAATAAGCCTAACTGGTGTACGCCTAACTTTTATTTTAAATATTGAGACAGGAGGATGTGTTGAATGGGACTGATATAATGTGAGGATGTTAGGTGGCTTAAGTGCACATTGTTCCTGCTCTTAATTTGTTTTTTTTTCAAATGAAGTAAAGTAGGGCCATTTCGATATACCAGCATGTAATAAAAACAATATACCCCCCAAATAAGTGTAAATCTCCAAATAATACTCCCTAAAACAAAAACAAAAGGTTGAAAGGGAAGCCATGCAGCAAAAAAAAGTTTTCTATGGATGGGGCAGCAATTTGAAAGTAACAAAGGAGTTAAGTTCCTAAAGGATAGCAATTGGAATCAAATACCGTTTCCCAAATAATTCAAATATGGACCTGTGCAGTTTGTTAGCTTTCACTATCCCTTTCCTTACAGCAGCTTCTAATACACTGACGCTTTAACTCCTCCCTACCTCCCATCATTACTTTTATAATGAAGAGGCTGGCTTATCCAAAGTCCTTTAATTGGCCCTTTTAACCCTAATGGCCATACTTCACAGGTTATGCATATGGTTTAAAAAAAATCAGCCTGGGTGAATCTGGGCAGAAATTTCCCAGAACCACAAATCACAAACCTGCAGAATTCGCCTTCAACCCATGGCAGTGGCAAGCTCAAATCTTATCGCTATTTAACAGGGCTTTGTGAATGTTTTAAGAGAAGACTGAATGATTGATTTAGTTAGAAACGGCTTTAGAAGCCTATCCTCCAAGATCATTCTACATATATTTGTGCAGTTTTTTTACTCTTCTCATGCAACGTTCATCAAGCCCCGATGAACCCCTTACATGTGTTAGCCTCAGCTGAATGTGTCTTTTAAAAACATTTGCTGGACTTTAAAAAAAAAAGGCTTCTGGTGCTCTCCTTTCGGCACATGACCCAACAGTGGTTTTACTCTAGCCAAAACTAAAAATAAAAACGTTTGGCTCTAGATATATTTTAAAGTATAACAATGGCATGTGGATGGGGCTTCCATCCTTCAGAGGGATTCCTTGTGGATGGGGCTTGTGTCCTTAAGTGGGATTCCTCATGGCCATGCAACAGGACTCAGGCCAGGGAGGTGTCTTAGCGTCTTTCTTCATTGGTCAGCAGGAATAACTGGTATCTGATCAATAGACCTGGGGTGCTTTTCAACTGGTTCAGAAACAATAGAATGGGATGTAGAATGTCCCTAAACTATCCCTATAGAGCAGTAGCCTTTCCCTGCAGTAAACCTAAGTGTCCCTGACCAGACAGGTTCCTCTCTCTACCTACTCCTACACAATGGGAGCACCTAATAGCCTAAGCAGTGGATAGATTGTTTTCTGGAGGACCTAGATGGCTGTCAAAATCTTGGGAGAACTTGTGTCCAATTAAGACATATATATATAAGTATAAATATAGCGCTCATAACCACTATAAGTGAATAAACCACAATCAATAATAAACAAACAAAGCAAAGTCCAAACAAAAATGTGAAAGTGACTCAAAGTGCTTCAATCAGAAGGGAAAGACAGTACAGATTTGCTGCGGAAGTATTCAGGTGTATGACACCCCCTCATGTATCCCCACTCACCAGAATGTGACAACCCCCAGCTTTTCAGTCTGGTGGGTCACTTTAGGCTTTGTATTGGTGTCCAGGGTAGGTGGATAAGATGTCAAATCCTCAGATCCAGTATTCTTAAATTAAGTTTCTCAGCAGAACGAACGGATACCTAAAAGTGAAGAAAAAATGGAACTGATAGTGAGGTACCATTAAAAAAAGGTTTTATTGAAAAAGGGAGTGGGTACTTACAAAAAGTACGATCAAACAAGCCTCAAACATGGAGCTGTTGGTATAAAAACGCTGTTCCTGGCATGCGTACCACAGGACCGGAAGTAACGTCAGTGATACTGGAAATTGTGGTATCACTGACATCACTTCCGGTCCCGTGGAACGCATGCCAGGAACAGCGTTTTTATACCAACAGCTCCATGTTTGAGGCTTGTTTGATCGTACTTTTTGTAAGTACCCACTCCCTTTTTCAGTAAAACCTTTTTTAATGGTACCTCACTATCAGTTCAATTTTTTCTTCACTTTTAGGTATCCGTTCGTTCTGCTGAGAAACTTCATTTAAGAATACTGGATCTGAGGATTTGACATGTTATCCACCTGCCCTGGACACCAATACAAAGCCTAAAGTGACCCACCAGACTGAAAAGCTGGGGGTTGTCACAATCTGGTGAGTGGGGATACATGAAGGGGTGTCATACACCTGAATACTTCCGCAGCAAATCTGCACTGTCTTTCCCTTCGGATTGAAGCACTTTGAGTCACTTTCACATTTTTGTTTTGCTTTGCTTTGTTTGTTTATTATTAATTGTGGTTTATTCACTTATAGTGGTTGTGAGCGCTATTTTTATACTTATACATTTTTTCAAGTGATCAGCACTTTGTGTATAACTGCTGCTTCCTCTTTTCACTTATACACCATTAGCGCGAGTTGATATATTTAGTATATATATTTTTCAATTAAGACATAAGACTCTCCCAAGATGGCCCCCCCAGAAGTACTGTAAAAAGGATATATTAGTCCTCAGACAGGCTTGTCTAGTAGAAGAGGTAAGCAACAGCAGTCACCTGACTGCTTTGCTTACTTCCCATATAAGAACTGAGTGAGCAATCTTATGATTGTTGTGTCACTCCTCTGCCCTGCTAACCTGAGGAGCAGTGCCACTCCCAGCTTAGTACCTGCAGCAATAGGTGTGCACAGCCTATTACATTAGGGTGTGCATCTGCACCCCAAAGCGCAAACACACGTGCAGTAGAGCAGTGGATGGTGTCAGTAGAGTAGAGGACGGTGTCAGTAGAGCAGTGAACATTGTCAGTAGGGATGAGATAGGTGTCAGTAGATTTTGTTTTTATTATTTCATTTTGTTTTTGTTTTTTTACAATATTTTTTCAATTTGTTAGGAGCTCCATTGAGGGGATTTGGTGAAATAACAGAGAAAGGGACTGAAGACAGAGATTCCCCAGTACCTTTCTCTGTAGCCTCAGCTGCCATGGGGTTAGGGGCGTTCGGCAGGGGAAATCTGCATTGTACAGGGTGATTAGGATGTGCCCAGACACACCCAGCACACCCTGTGCATACGGCTATGTCTGCAGCTGAACAAGCAGCACCTGTCTATATGCAGATGTGTCTGCATACAGAAGGTGTGTTTGCTAAGCCATTTGGTGGACAGACAGTCTTCCCAATCTCCTGCCCAAAAAAACATCTCTAACAAACCAGAGGATTCTATATCACTGTTGTTTTTTGCTACAGCAGTTCTTTAACTGTCCATAGTTCTCTGGGCAGTTGTCCATAAAATAAAATTGTTGGCTGGGCCTCCACTGCTGCCATACCCCCTGGTAATCGCAGAGTCTTGGCCATAGCAATAAAAGAACTTACAGCTGTATTGACTTTCCCTTCATCTATTTTACTATTGTGCTTTGTCCTTGTGCTTCCATCCCAGGCAATTGGTACACAGTGATATATTATACACCTTCATTTGCTGCATGACATCTAGGTGATTTTATTTATGAAGGAAGCATTTGAAAGTGGCAATAATAATAAAAAAATAAAAAAAACGAGAATAGGTTTTTGATCTAAACTGAGGTGCGTGCAAATCTGCATTCGACACAGCTTAATGCTTAAACACCATTTACTAAATTGATTGCATTTTGCTAAAAAAGCAGAAAGCATAAACTGGATTCACACCCCTGTTCTTCGTAGTTAAATATTTTATGTCCTGCACTAAAAAGTGTACTGTCTGCTTTTAGGATTCTGTGGAGTAATGGTATTCTGAAGCATATCTGGAAGTAAGGCGCCTCATACAGATCCCTCCCATCTACCCAGCCATAATCCTAGGTGTACAACCAAGACCCTCTCCCTACAGCCAAATCCTAGGCCATTCTGATAAAACTTGTCCATCCTTTCCTGTCTTCTGCACTTTTTGACATTCTCTTTATGAATTCCAGGAATGGCATTTTCCCATAGTTACACTGGGCCAGCTTGGATCAATGTAACTATGTATATACCACACTTGTGTAATCCCCATGGAAGCTGGAAATCATTGTAGTCGGCACTGCTGCTGCAGTGGTCTCCACTAGCTTCTGAGTTGCACGCTGAGTGGCTGTCCTGCAACATTATAAACACAGGAGGACAAGGTGGCAATGCAGGGTGGTGACATCTCAAATCCACTCTGTCCAATCAGAGAACACCTTGCACTAAACAATTGAAAGAAATAATGATTCCCTTTGCTGAAACACTTTGCATTTGTTCAGAAAATGCAAATTGTTCCCTGAATGGTGCCCGTGTCTAACAGACGTCCTCCTGTGTTCGGTAAGCAGCAGGGGAGCCACTTGCCGCAATACATGAGTGCCTACTACAGTGATTTCCAGCTTCAAGGGGGATCCCATAGGTATGACCAGTGATGTAAGTAACTGAGTTAAAATAAACAGAGTTACTTAACGCAGTTACTTTAGAGGGTAGCGAGTAATCTGATTACTTTTCCCCTCATGGTAACACAGTTCCCATTACTTGGGCGGCGTTACCACAATTACATCTACCGCCACTAGACGGCAGTAGTGTAATTCCGGTGTCCTGCCGAAAAAGTTCCCCCGCCGGATAAGGACCCCCTGTACTGCGCAGGCGCAGCGCTTGCGCAGTACGAAGGACTACGGAGCTTACGAAAATTGCCGAACCTAAACAGCTCTGAGTGAACTCTACACTGCGCAGGCGCAGTTAACATGTAATTGTACGAGGCGATGCCGCACGCTCCCGATGCTCGTGCTACTCTGCAAGGGGCGTCTATCGTGTAACTAAGGGGCGGGTCTAGTATTACTGTAACTAAGGGGCGCATTTATTATTATTGTTATATATCGAGCTCTGCCCATTAATTTAACATTCACCCTCTTCTGTAGCCATCCGCCCCTTATACAATATAATAATAATAATAGACCCACCCCTTTCTTACACGCTATAACAGATCTGCCCCTTGGTTAGAGTAATAATAGAGCAGCCCCTTGGTTACACCATATATAACAATAATAATAAATGCGCCCCTTGCTTACAGTACTACTAGACCCGCCCCTTAGTTACACGTAAAGAATATATAAAAAAAAAAAGTCACAGTTACTTTGCTTCGTAACTAATTACTTTTCCAATGTAGTAACTGAGTTACTAACGCAATTACTTTTTGGTATAAGTAATTTGTAACTTAACTAATTACTTTTTTAAAGTAAGATGACCAACACTGGGTATGACACATACATATTTATATTGGTCCAAGCTGGATCTATGTAACCATGTAAAAATTGCCATACCTGGAATTTAGTTTTTGGTGGTCCAGTGAAGTCTTTTTTGTGACTTTACTTTGCAGCAAAGGGAAGGTTGTGTTTCTGTAGGGATTTTACATCAACTTTACCAGACATATATTACATGTGAGCCCCGCCTCAAAACCAGCACCTACCCCAGGAGCCAGATGCATAGGAGTGCAGGCACATAACTGACCTCCAGTTGCCTTAAAAAATTAAAGATTGTGGTTTGGTGGGGGTGAGCAGAAAGGGTTGCTGGCATAGTAGTCATGTGCATGAATCTGGTCTACTGATGGCACATCCCATTCTTTTCCCCTGCATTCAATTCCAGCATGCTTCCTATACTCAACCCCATAACACCCTTGACAACCTGAGATATGCTGAAAACAGAGGCGGCTCTAGGCTTTGCGAGGCCTTAGGCAAAACTTAGACATGAGGCCCCACTCGCGCCCATAATGGGAAAAATAATTTAAGCAATAAAAATTAACAGAGTGCCATTATTCAGGATGGAGGCAGGAAAAAGGGGCTGGTAAATGTCATTTACCAGCCCCTATTTTTACTAAAAGAACACAGTGCAAAATAGGCGGCCGCAAGGCCCCTGGGAGCGCGAGGCCTTAGGCGACCGCCTATTTTGCCTAATTAGAGAGCCGCCTCTGGCTGAAAACATTTTCAAGGGGAGTGCATCAGGGCCTGCGCCTAGAGGATCAAGGCCATGAAAGAGTAAGCCCCCGTACACACGGTCGGACATTCCAATGACCAAATCCGTTGCATAATTTCTGTCGGAATTTCCGACCGTATGTATGGGGCATACTACTGACCTCTCCTCTTCATCTCCTCCATCCCCACAATCCTCTATTTTTTAAGGTAACTAAAGATCTGTTTTCAGGACCTAAGCTGTTACATTTATGCAAAACACATATAGATAGGTAGCTAGATAGATTTTTTTTACCCCATAAGAAAAAAATAAGGCAGTTTCACCCAACAATTTAATGGCAGAGATATAATTGCTCACCTGGGCTTCCAGTAAGAGTTGTCTCATAATTATCATAGACTTCTTTAAAGTTTCCTTTTCAGCTGGGTGGAAGATGTCTTCATGGTCCTCTAGAGGGGATGGTTGGGCCACAATAAAATGGGATATCTGGTCATTTAAGGTGTGCAGGCACTTCACCGCTGTGAAAAGAACAACAGAAACCTATTAATCAAATGCAGTAACTGGTACTGTATCCAGATCAATTCAAATGATGATTTCCAAATGGTTGCTATGGGTTACTACAGTTTCACCTTCCATGCAATGCATTGTAAAAAGGTAAGCGTACCTGAAAACCCAATTTTGGAGCATTAAAGTGCTACACTGCGGCAAGAAAATGAAAAATGGTTCGAAAAATCAAAATAAAATGTTTTATAGCTGTGTGCATGGGATTTAAAGCAAAACTTCATGCAATACAGAAAAGTTGTAATTTTCTCAAAATTCTCCATGACCTATTACCCTATCACCCCCAGGAATCTCATTCCTGCTTATGTGATTGGCACACTGCCTTTCACAGATGTCTGCACACAGCTTCAGATAGCGTGTAAAGCCTGACTTTATCTTTTTTTTCCCCCCCTCAATCTGTTAAATTCCAAAAAATGAATCGAATTTTCAGAAATAGGTTATGCTTAAGTTTGTTCCCTGATGCTGTTGTGCTAACGTTTTAGAAAATCAATAAAAGCCGCGATCTGACCAGGGTTGACCAAACTTTTTCTTACAACCGAGCTTCACAATAGTAGAGTTAAAAATAGTTTTGGTGCAGAACAAAGCTCTCCTGTGCTTCCAGCTCTCATCCAGCAAGTTTGCGGTGCATGCAGCCGACGTTTTCACGCTGAGAGGGCTGTTACTCTGAAATTACAATGGGGTTTTGTTTAAGGGACATTTTAGATGCACGCAGTGCTCCCTGTAGTTCTTCTGTGATGCTGTTAAGGGATGTGGGATGGTGGAGGATTTTCACAGCCCAATGAAAAATCTGCCTTTCTGAAAATCTATTTGCTGCTACTACGGTCTGGCCGCAAGTGAACTTCAGCAAAATGTACTCTTAGCGATAAAAAAAACACAAATATAAAAAATACGAAGTGGAATAAACTGAACCACTCGGCTCTGTTCAGCAGCAGATCCATGAGCAGATGCCCTGCTGAATTGGATCTGATTGGGAAGGATGTCACTTTTGTGACATCTGTGCCCTTTCAGTATTTTGACTGTGGCAGACCCATATTGGATCAATGAAAAAAGGAGAGAGCGCCATGGGACTTTGAGTGAGGTGGGAGAGATTTAGGCACACGTTCACGAAGAAATGTGATAAAGTAAATTTATTAATTAGACATGTGCACAACAAAAAAATTTTTTTTGTTTCATTTTTTTCGTTTCCGTTGATTCGTAACGATTCATACATTCGTAAGTCGTCGGTGTTCGTATTCGTAACGATTCGTATTTTCGTAAGAGTTATTTTTTCGTTGATTCGTTTTTTCGGACGCATTCGTATTTATTCGTACATTCGTAACATTCATAACATTCATAGATTCGTAATCGGAGCTTAATTCATAATTTTATGTAATGTGTATGCTATTATTACATTTTAATAATTTACGAATCGAAAAAAAAAAGTTACGAATCGAAAAAAAAAAGTTACGAATCGAAAAAAAAGTTACGAATGTACGAATTTTTTTGTTCAATAGAGACACAGAAAACTACAAATCGAAAAAAAAAAAAAAGTTACGAATCGAAAAAAAAAGTTACGAATCGAAAAAAAAAAAAGTTACGAATCGAAAAAAAAAGTTACGAATGTACGAATTTTTTTGTTCAATCCATTCGAAGTACGTTTAGCAGCGCCATTGTAAGGGACACGGAAAATTACCAATTCAAAAAAAAAAAGTTACGAATGTACGAATTTTTTCATTCGTTTTTGTTTTTCGGATTTTCTTCATTAGTACATTCGTTGTTTCTAATTTGTATTTTTCAGATTTTCGTTGTTTTTCGATTCGAACGATTCGTTAATCGGATTCGTACGATTCGAACGATTCGTTATTTGGATTCGTACGATTCGAACGATTCGTTCATTCGTACGAAAACGAACGAACGAAAATAACGAAAAAAAAAGAAAAACAAAAAAAAAAAAAAAACTAATTGCACATGTCTATTATTAATCGCATACTGTTGTATGACAAATTGGGAACAGCAATAATTGTGCGTTACCCGGCATAATAGCCAAGTCAACAGCAGAAATACAAACAAAAAATAACAATACACTACATTTCAAATACATCCACAGAATAATAAAATTCATCATGAATAGCTGAATCAGTTGATACCTATACATAATATGAGTTAGAGGGTTGTACATACATAATAAAACAATATATGAGCCAAGATACACACAACAGAAATACCCAGCGATGTAAGCTTGTAAGGAGCATTAATAGTGCCCCGACAGGAAATTTCCAACAATGTGGGTATATAAAAAGCATCGATGGTACCTACGCGTTTCGCGAGTCTATGCTCGCTCTTCAGGGGCAGATGCATATTTATTTTATCTGAAACGAAAGATAATAAAATAAATGGGTATATGTTGGTATTGGAATCATGAGGGCAGGAGGAAAGATAGTGATTGGCAGAGGGGGTCAGCGAGAAAGAGACCCCATACCCACCAAACCACTGGGCTAGGTCACCAAACGTTGATGTCATGATGGCGGCAGCAGAAGTCCAGCTCAGAGCTGAGGGGACACGGTGAACGGATACCGCAGCGGGGGGCACCGGACCGAACGGCATGGACTGGAGCAGGCATTCGGTTAGAAATCTAGGATATACTGGATCAATGAACTGCCGGATGTAAAAAGACTCAGTGGACTGTTTACTTCATGCTTCCTCCAATCCATCATGTTTAGGTCCAGAAAAACAAAAAAAGTTTCCGGTCCTTTTCAGTTTTTTTTGGGGATCTGAATAGACTTGGAGGACTGCAGATTGCTCATAGACCTTCATGGAGCTTCCAATCAGGTCCACCTGAAAAACTGACAAGCGGACTAGATCTGAAAGCACATGTGAAAGGGATCTTACTTTTTTGAAAATTTTGCCAAAGCGGCCCAATAAGTGAAACTATTATTTTTATGATCTATAGTTATGCCCCGTACACACGATCGGACTTTTGGATTTTTGTTCGAAGGTTGTTGGCTCCAACTTGTCTTGCATACACACGGTCACAGAAATGTTGGCCAACAATTACGAATGTGGGAACGTGGTGACGTACAAAAACGTACGGCGAGCCGATAAAAAGGAAGTTCAATAGTCATGTGATATCTCCATTATGAACGCTAGTTTTACAAGACCGAGCGATTCCAGCTCGTACTTGATTCCCAGCATGCGTGAACTTTTGTGTGACGGACTTGTGTACACACGATCGGAAAGTCTGACAACAACGTTTTGTTGGTGGAAAATTTGAGAACCTGCTAGCCAACATTTGTTGGCGGAAAGTCCGACAAGAAATGTTCGATGGAGCCTACACACGGTCGGACTTTCAGCCAACAAGCTCACGTCCAACATTTCCCATTGGAAAGTCTGATCGTGTGTTAGGCTTCATGTACACGGAAAAGTTTTAAAAGCTCTCCTGAACAATTTAACTTGACAGATAGTAACCGACATTTAAAAATGTCCACTGTGCCGCGTTTACATGCCGCAATTAGCCCCATTTAGCCGCATTTGCGTTTAGAATCATTTTTTTTTTTTTTTTTAATTCTTTATTTTAAATTTTTTTTACAAGTACAGGGTATACAGTTCTATAACTTCATAATCAAAATTTTCCACTTAAACTCTTCTCTTTGAGGTACAGATTAAACTACAAACAATAATATTCCTTTCTATGCTCTTCTCCCTTTCCCCTTTTTATTTCCCACTACACAACAGGACAAAAACGCAACAAAAAAAAAAAAAAAAAAACCCTGGGGGAAAAAAAAAAAAAAAAAAAAAAAAAAAAAAAATTTCGCTTCCTTTTTCCTTCCTCCTCCCTTCTCCCTCCTCACTGAAGTCCTCCCGGACCGGTCAGCGACCCCCCCCTCTTTTCATCCGTCCTCCTCCCCGCCTCGGGCCCCCCCTCTTTGTTTTACATGTGCTTTTCTCCCCCACGAGGCTACTGGCGGTTTTGATCCCTATATAACCTATAGGGTGTCCATATCTCCCGGTATCTCTCTTCTTGTTCTCTTATCTTCATAGTGAATTTTTCCATTAATTGGATTTCTGAAATTTTTTCTAACCATTGTGTTTTCGTCGGGGCTATAGTTTTTTTCCATAGACTCGGAATGCATGCTTTTGCGGCATTCAGCAGGTGACCCACTAATGAGTTTTTATATTCCCCGATGGCTCTCGGGGTGTCATGTAGCAGGTATACTGCTGGGTTTTCCCCCAGTGGTACTTCAGTAATTTCTTCCACTGTTTCCCTTACCATCTTCCAAAAATCTTTCACTCCAGAGCATTCCCAAAATATGTGTACCATAGTCCCCTCCTCCCTTTGACATCTCCAGCAGGTGTTTTCTAGTTGTGGGTATATCCGCTTCAGTGCTGATGGTGTTCTATACCACCTTGTCAGTGTCTTATATCCACCTTCTTGGTATTTCGTTGCCCTTGATGTCTTGTGTGTAAGGTGGCATATTTTAGATTTCTGGGTATCCGTGAACCTTATCCCCAGGTCTCTTTCCCATGCCTGAAAGAATGTTAACTCTTGTGGAGCCTTAAGTTCTACCAGTAAAGAATGCATAGTTGATAGCCCGTGTTTCTCGGGATCCTCTCTCAGGCATAGCTGCTCAAATTTAGTTATTGTCCTTATTTCCGATACTTGCGTTTTTATTACTCTGAGATATGCCTTGAGCTGTAGTCTCCTGAAAAAATTAATTTCTCCTGAAAATTCTGAGTCTACCTCCTCCCCTGTCATCACTCTGTTCTCTCTCATGAAATCTTTGAGCCTACTTACCCCTCTTCTCCTTAAGTTCCTAAACTCTACCTCTACTAGACCTGGCTCGAAGCTCGGTGTGCCCAAGATTGGGATCATCGGACTAGGGGAGATTGATATTTCCGCTTTCTTAAATATCGTTTTGGTCACCTGCATTGTCGTCCCAATTGTGGGGTGTTTTTTTACCTGCTGAGGAATTTTTGACTCCCTTATCCATGCTATCCCTTCTAGGGGTATGCCCGTTATCGCTTGTTCCATACCTAACCAGGGTTTATCTTTTTTCACTGTACACCATTCCATTACTCTTGCTAAATGTACCGCTTCGTAGTAGTTCACTGGGTCTGGGAATCCCACTCCTCCTCTATCTTTGGGTTGAACTAAAATATCCCTCCGAATTCTTGCCGGTTTTCCTACCCATATAAAATTTGCGAATCGCGTTCTCAACTCTTTCAAGAATCCTGCTGGGATCTTAATTGGTAATGCCTGGAATAGGTAGATCAATCTCGGCATAATATTCATTTTTATGATGTTGATTCTCCCAAACCATGAAAATGTTTCCTTGTCCCACCGCTGTAGGTCTGCTTTTATTTGTCGCATTAGGGGTAGGAAATTCAGTTCAAATATTTTCTCTAGTTTCTTTGTTATTTTCGTCCCCAAGTAATTTATATGGGACTCCGTCCATTTAAAAGTAAAGTGTTTAGTTAATTGTTTTTGGAGTGCCTTATTTATTCCTATTCCCAGTGCCTCAGATTTACCATAATTTATCTTAAAATTAGAGACCTCTCCATATTTACGTATCTCCGCTAGCAAAGAGGGAAGAGATGTTATTGGGGAGGTAACAAAAAATAACAGATCGTCTGCATAGGCAGCCAGTTTCTGTTCTTCTTTTTGAGTTGGTATCCCTTTAATATCTGCCCTAGCTCGTATCGTTCTCAGGAAGGGTTCTAGTGTCAGGATAAATATGATGGGGGAGAGTGGACATCCCTGCCTTGTTCCATTGTACATCGGGAAGGTTTCTGATGTTGTATCATTTATTTTAACCCGTGCTCTTGGATTGGAGTACAGGCTTTTGATCCATTTTAACATCCCATTTCCCAGACCTATATGTTGCAATGTCATTTCCAGGAATGTCCAGTCCACCCGATCAAAAGCTTTTTCTGCGTCTGCAGAAATCATTACCGTCGGTCTTTCCTGACATTGCACTAAGTATATTGCACTTAAGACTCTTTGCGTGTTTTCTCTGCCCTCCCTTTCCAGAGTGAATCCCACTTGATCTGGGTGTATTATGTCTGGGATATATGCTTTTAATCTGGTTGCCAATATTTTTGTTAAGATCTTTAGGTCCACATTTAGTAGGGAGATTGGGCGGTAACTTGCACATTGTGCTGGATCTTTCCCTTCTTTTGGAATTACTGTAATATTTGCCATTAATGTCTCTACCGGCATCCTTGCCCCTTCCCTAATTGAGTTAAATGCTGTAATAAATTCTGGTGCTAGTTTTTCTGCAAATGTCCTATAATAGAGCAGGGTGTATCCATCGGGACCTGGTGCCTTACCTGTATTCATTGATTTTAGGGCTTCTGTAAATTCTTCTAATGTAATTGGGCCATCTATCTCCTCTGCTTCCTCCTCTCCTATCTTGGGCATCCCTGCTGCTTCTATATACTCCTCCGCCCTATCCCTTCTTTTTTTTAATCTTTCTTCTGTTACATTACTCTCAATTTGGTACAATTTAGTGTAAAAATCTCTGAACTCTTTCGCTATGGCTTGTGACGAGTTAACCAATACATCCCCTGCAGTTTTTATGCACTCAATATGGTTCCGGGCCTTTGTCTCTCTGAGCGCGTTTGCCAGCATTCTACTAGGTTTGTTTCCGTATTCATAAAATACTCGTCTGCCATGTGCTATCTTTACTTTTGCTTTATCCATTAGTAGCAAGTTTAATTCATCACGAAGATTTGTCAATTTTTCTTCCGTTTGTATCGCTACAGTTTTTTTGTGAGCCTTTTCCAGCACCCGTATCTCTTCTAGCAGAAGATCCAGCTTGGCGCTCAGGGAACGTTTTCTATGTGCTCCCAGAGATATTAGAACGCCTCTAATAACACATTTATGTGTTTCCCATACACCCATAGGTGCTATTTCATCTGTTTTGTTCTCTTGGAAATATAGTTCTATCTCATGGGCGATTTTTTCCTCGTATGTTGATTCTTTTAATAGTGTTTCATTGATTTTCCAATGCCATTCTCGTAGCACTTTCTCTCCAAGTTCTATTACGCAGTGAGTTGGTGCATGGTCTGAGAGTGAAAAGGAGCCTATTGAGGCATCTAGTACGCTCTGGAGGGCATTCTGGGATATAAAGACATAATCGATTCTGGTGTATGTCTTATGTCTTGTTGAAAAGAATGTGTAGTCCCTCTCGTGTGTATTCCTAATTCTCCAGCTATCCACTAATTGTAAATCTTGTAACATCTCTTTTGCTTTTCGAAGTTTTGTATAGGATATGTGTGAGGAGCCCTTTGGTGAATCTATCATGGGCTCTAATGCCATTTTTAAATCTCCTCCCATTATCAGGATTCCTTCTTTATTTTGGTCTACTATGTTTAGGTATTTCTCCAATACTCCTATTTGATCCGTATTTGGTAGGTATATACTCACCAAAGTTACCTTTTGTTCCCCTATTTCTCCTCTCACAATAAGTAGGCGCCCGTCATCATCTGTAATTATTTTTACCCCTTTCCATGGTATCTGTTTTGCTATGATGATAGACACCCCACTTGCTTTCGATGTCTGTGAGGGACTATGATACACTATGGGAAATTTCCGGTTGCCCATTTTTGGAATTTTATTTTTTTTAAAATGTGTTTCCTGTAAGAAAATGATCTGTGATTTAAATCTCCCCAATTCCGCCAGTAGTCTCATGCGTTTTTCTGCACTATTTAAACCCTTTATATTATATGAAGTCAAAGTTATTTTAGTCATGATTTGGTGCGGGGATAGGAGGAAGAGGGGGCCGTCTCCCCCAGTCCACGGAAGACCAGTGAGGAGGAAGAAGAATAAAAAAAAAAAAAAAAAAAAAAACACAAAAAAATTAACAATTATAAGGGTCGCCCCCCAAAAATGAGCGTCCTAAAAAAATAAAAAAAAAATAAAATAAAATAAAAAAAACACAAAAATTGGTGAAGCTCCTCGGTTTTACCTCCTCTTGGAGGAGAGGTGCTTCAAATGGGGGCTGTGATCAGTCAGGGCAGAGCGTCAGAGACCCTGCGTCTTTTCTCCCGCACATGCACTCTGTCTACTATGCCATTATTTACCTATATTCGAGGCCCACTGTGATTCTAGTCTATATTCTTGTCAAACCATATCATTTTTCTCCTTTTTTCCCTTTTCTTTTTTTTTTTTCTTTCCTTTTTTTACATATCGATCGACCTCTTTTTCCCTTTCTTTTTCTTCTCTTTCCCCTTTCCCCCCCTATTACTATCCCCTTATTACATATAAACGAGTCCCTCTCTAATTGTATTCTGAATTCTTGTCCTTCCTTTGTATTACTGTCCCTTATTCCCCTCCATGTCAATATTTCTATATTTCTTCTGTTCTCATCTATTTCCCAGCCTGGGAGGGTCCTTATTCCCCTATTTCACTATGAGGGGGAGGGGGGGAAAGGACCCAAACAAAGAAAAACAAAAACAAAAAAAAAAAAAAAATCAAAATATCTCTATACATATATACATATATATACCTATATTCCTACATACACACATACATATACACATGGACCTATACCTAGAAAAAAAGAGAAAAAAAAAAAGGAAATATGTATATGTACATCTACGCGCGCGTACATGTACACGCCCATACCAAAAAAAATATAACTTTCCGTCCCCTTCTCTCTCCTCCCCTACTTGTGTTGTGTTAGTCTCTATAAGAGAGGCTAATCGAAAGGAAAAAGAAAAAAAAAAAAAAAAAAAAAAAAAAAAAAAACCCAAACAACCCTCACCCCTTCTTTTTTATTCTTCTATTCATCCCATATCATCCCGTGTAATCGGTGCAACTACTTAGTCAGTCAATTCTTCCCTAATTTCTTAATGTGTGCCAGACAAAAAAAAAAAAAGAAACAAAGAAAAAGAAAAGGGGAGGGGCCTATTCTATTTACGCCCTATTTCCTCCCTGCTATGTCAGTGTAGTTATGTGTGACCCTAATAGGTCCTTGTAAGTTGTGTCAAAATTACTTATATATTAATTCCTATTCACTTCCCTCCACCTCCTATCTATCTTAGTGTTCCACTTCCCCCCTCCCCCTCTCGAGGGGACCTCTACTTAACATCTCTTCCAATTATATCCAACATGTCAAAAAACCATAATACCCCAAAAAAAAAAAAAAAAAAAAAAAAAAAACCCAAGCCCTAGGCCATATACGAAAAATAATAAACAATACACATCAATACCCCACAAATGAAAAAAAAAAAAAAAAAAAAACAAACTACACCAAAAAAAAAAATAAATTCCCCCCTCCCTCTCCTCAGCTCTTAGGTTCCAGCGAGTCCATTACTCTCTCCCACTACTGGGCCCCAAAAGTTCTTTTCAAGTGGTCTTCCTGGAAATAGCCTCTTTTAGGGGTCTTTTAATACGCAGGGAGAACGTCCAGACCAGTGAGCCCTAAGGGGGCTAAACAACAAAAAAAAAAAAGAAAAAAAGAAGATTTTACTTAGTCCTTTCCCTCTTCCCTTTTCTCATTTCTTCCTCCTCTTCCATCTTCTCTTTCCTGTTTCTCCCCTCTTCTCCTTTTTCCCTCTACTGTTCGCCCTTTTTCCCCTGGTTTATACTTCTTCCTCCCCTGCTTACTTTTTTAGTATTGGGGGTGTTCCGTTATTGCCGGTAATTCTGTCCAGTCGGGGACCTCCACGGCTCCCCCCCCCATGAAGTCAAAGAGGCCCCCCAGCTGAGCCGGGTTCCGTAGAGTAAAACTGTGGCCCCCTTTTTTAACGATCACTGCTAGCGGGTATCCCCATTTATATGTAGCCCCGTTATTAAGTATATGATCCAGTAGAGGTTTCAGCTTGTGTCTCCTATACTTCGTCTGTCTACAAAGGTCCGGGTATATTTGAATTTCTTTCTCCCCAAATATCACGGGTCCCTCCCGCCATGCTAACCTTAATATGTCCTCTTTTGCCCGAAAAAAGTGTACCCTGCACAGGACATCTCGTGGATCTTTTTGGGCGGCCTTGCGAGTGGTTGGGACCCTATGGACCCGGTCCAATTCAATTAATGTGTTCAGTGGGTTTTTCAAAATTTGGTTAAATATAGTCATAACCGTTTCTCTTAGGTTAGGGCCCTCTATGTCCTCTGGAATCCCTTTTAGCCGTAAATTATTTCTCCTGGTCCTGTTCTCAGATTCCTCAGCTTGGAGCTGAAGCGCGATTAGTCTCTGATGCTGACTCTGTATTTTATCCTCCAGCCTTTCCAATCGTGTGTTGTGTACCTGCCCTAATTTTTCCATTTGTTGGGTCCTGCCGTCTACTTTCTCTATATTGTCCTGCATCACTTTAATCTCTTCCCTTAGGGCCCCTGTGGTGTCATTTAACATTTCCAAAATATCCGCTCTTGTCGGGAGGGCTTGAATAAGTTGTCTAATATCTGACATAGTCCCCTTCTCAGTCTGCTCCTCTGACCCCGCTCCCCCACACCGATCCAGGCTCATAGTAACACCTGTATTCTTTTGACATACCTGCTCTCCACTGGTGTTTACTGGATCTCTGCTGGTGGGGCTGGAGCTTGCAGGGGGATGTCCATCATTTGCTTCATCCTGTATCCGTGGTTCCACCTCTAGTGCTGTTGGAATTGTTGAAACACAGGGAGCCTGTAGGGAGACTTCCGTCAGTGATCTCCTGGATGCCATTATGCCGTCCCTGTTCTCCAGAGAAAATTGCGCCTCTTCTCTCCCTGCAGTATGCCGAGTGCTATACAGGTGTCTTGGGGCAGTGTTGTAAGACTTCCCTGCCGTCTTCCCCCGTTTCGACATGGGCGGAGAGCCTATCATATGAGTCTACAGACCCGCTTATGACATATGGCTACAGGCTAATCAAATTATTCAACCGGCGTTTTGGGGTCTGCAGCTGTAATCTGCCCGCTCTATGGGACTAAGATATACTGCTGGTATACTGAACCGGACAGGTATGGGCGGGTACTTCACAGCGCGGCACGGTTAAGATATACTGCTGGTATACTGAACCGGACAGATATGGGCGATGGAATGAGATGGAATGGGATGGGGTGGGACGGGAGAACAGCAGCGGCCACTGACCACCAGTTCACGGCTATTCACACAGGATCTTCAGGATCTTCACGGCTCTTCACCTCTCTGCCTCCACTTCCCCCACCACTTTCGCCTTCAATTCAATATCCACCACTTCACTGCTACAGTATGTACCTTATTCAGTCTCTACTGTGTCCGTAATACAGCAAGGATTCAGCGCTCTCTGACTCCACACCACAGATGATATGGGTGAATTTTAGAGGAAGGTAAGATGGGGCAGGATGATATGGGGTGGGAAGGGAGGGCACCTTCCCAGCTGATCAGAGTGACACCACAGCACACTTCTCTGCCTCTATCCTCACCTCCACCTTCCTTTAGTCTTTACTTTTCACAATGCCCTTTTATATCAGTCTCTGTGAGCACAGTTATGCAGCCGGGACACAGTACTTTCAAGCAGTCTCAAACATATGGCTCACCTCTCCCTCACTTCTTCACTCCTCCACTTCCCTGCTCACAGAGCACGTTTGTATCAGTTGCATCAGTCTCTTCGTGACTATAGCGGGGAGCCCAGCTGGACTACCTCTCTCTCTCTTCGCAGCACGGCACGGCACTGCGCCCCCCTCAGCCTTAGCTTCGGTCCTTCAGCCCGGTCTGCTGTGAGCTGGTTGTCCGCTCCTCCGCTCCTCGCTGTCTCCGTCGTATGCCGCCACGCCGCTCTGTACCTCTGGCTGTACCTCTGGCTTTTCGCTGCCTGGCTCGGCCACGTTCGATCTTGCCCGCCTCGCTCCCACACACTGACGGACTCCTAGTAGTGCATGTACGCTGGATCAGACGCTGAGCTCTCTCTCCTCACTCCGTCATGTCTGACCACCCCCCCCTGCTTAGAATCATTTTTTACATTGAAAATAGTCCAAAATGTTTCTCCATATAAAAACGCCTGTAAATGAAACGTGGCTAAATGCGAGTTTACACGCCTTTACAAGCTGTTACAGGCATTTGTCATTTCAAATGCCTCTGAACATCCGCCCTGAAAGCATTTTTTGCTTTCCAAAAAATGCCTTTTTAAACTCAACTGCCTAAAAATGACTATAAACGACCCTGTGTACATGTACTGATAAGATAACATTAAGGAGAGTTCAGGGGCAGCTAAAAAAAAACGCCCAACTGCTCCTTAATGTCCATTTACCAGCAGAACTGTATATGAGGCCTTAGGCGGTAGTCAGAGAGGTTTTCTTTGATTCTGTATGTGCCTAGACTCAAGTTGCTTACTGCTCCTGCCAGCTGCTGTTGAGCAATCTTAATCTGAACGGACTGCTTGAGGGCAGGGCCTACTTGTCCTGCATGTGGGGGTACCTCTCTCGTGTATGTGCTCACTAATGCCAGGGACATGGTGGGGCCGTGGTCATGTGGATTCAACATTAAAGTGGAACCCCATCTTAGAAGTGAGCCGTACACCCTGTACAGCCATGGAACAACATGCAACTTCCTCCTGTGAACCACTCCTTTCCATGTCGCTGCACGCCTTGTCTTCTGAATGTAGCATTTGGAGGGGGACAAGGCTAAGCCTGTGTCCCATTCCACCAGTCCAGCATTTCTCTGGCCCCGCACTTTCAGTGACAGAATGGGGTTCTGCCATGCACTGAGCGCAGACCTCATGTGTGCACTTAACTTCCTCCTCAACCAACCTGCTGCTAGGTTCATGGAGTCTCTGTACCACAGGTTCAGTCCCAATTGCTCTTGGGGCACCAATTACTAGGGAGAGAGAGAGAAAACCAACCTCCTTGCTACCAGAGGATCCATCACTCATGCCCGGTACCACTCTCCGCTGTCTGGCTGCCATTACTTTCCCAAAAGTTCATGATTACCCGTAGCGATCACACACTTCCCGCCATCTCCTCGGCTGGGCTTTATGACAGCCTTCCATTCCTTCCT
Organism: Lithobates sylvaticus; assembly: GCA_028564925.1. Lineage (NCBI taxonomy): Eukaryota > Metazoa > Chordata > Amphibia > Anura > Ranidae > Lithobates > Lithobates sylvaticus. The sequence goes on along the minus strand of CM053035.1, from coordinate 185,443,490 downwards.
CTTCACCCCCTTATGTGCTTACAGGCCCTATTCTTCTAAATATGCCATGCACCCCTTTACAATAACTTCAGACCAGGCTTTTAACAGTTAAGGAATCTTTATTAGACACACTCTATATCACAGTGCACCAGTTCAGTCGTGGTGTTTTCCTAACCAGGATGTCTGGTGCATACCTTTCCCCGAGGTGAGAGTCTAAGATGCGGAAGAGTCCTGGCTCTGGGAATCTTCCTTTAGAGTGTACTCTGCACATTACTAGTGGTCACATCTCCCAGCTGGCCTCTTGACTACTTCCCATGCAGGCCATGGTCCCCATCACATAGGGAAACTGCATGACTAGCTTAACCCCCCTCCCCCCGGACAGCCTTGGGAACATATCTGCTCAACCCCAACACTTGGAAGCACCTGATTACCTGATTACATGCTCATAGACCTACATGGAGCTTCCAATCCGGTCCACCTGAAATATTGACAGGCGGACTCGTTCTGAAAGCTCACGTGAAAGGGATTTTATTTTATTTTTTAAAATAAATTTTGCCAAAGCAGCCCAGTGAGTGAAAATTTCTCGAAATCAGTCATCACTACCCAAGACATCGAGCGAAACAAAGCATCCTAAGGAATTCTCCTTGACAGTTTAGTCTAATAATCAAAATTGCCCAGGCAAATCGAGAAAACAGGATAAAAGTTGAGGGTCTGAATACAGGGGGGTCCCAACACAAGTCATCAATGACAGCTAACATACCTCTATTCTGACAGGTTCCCTTTAAAAGAAAATCAGAGTTATAAAATGTAATTTGAAATATTGACTGGCATATGGTGTGACGTTACGGGATGCCACGTTTCCCTTAGTTCAGCAGCCCAATTTGCTGGCAATAAATATTTACAAGTATTGCAGATCAAAGCAGCTGCTTTGAGTAATGAGAAATATTCTGATGAAATGGCTGAATAACATGATAATATAATACTTCATTTGACATATCAAGTTGATTTTAATAAGGTCTCTAAGCTGGTACATTAGAGCATATAAACATGAGAGCCAGTCCATCTGGGACTTAACAATTGCTATTGCAAGCAATTTGCCAACACCCACAATAGAGTGCACAAAGCGCGCTTCTAATATAGACAAGAAGTATAACCAGCCGTCCTGCTTTTCCAATAGGAACGCCATGTTGCCTATGACAAGAGTTGCCAACAGGCAGATACTTTATCTGCCTGGCCAAGACAAATAGGACATTTTACATTTTAGTTGCATGCTATAGAATGGCGCCACAAATATATATATATACATATACTAACATTTCCACTTTTCCAAAAAAAAAAACTTAGTGCTCTGATAGTTTTATGAGGTTAATACATGTAATGATCATATTCAATAAACTGTCGGGACCTTGCCATATGCAAAAAGTGTCTTTATTATTTTGGGGATCAGCAGGGATCAGTTAGGCTTTAGACTGACTAATGTCCTGTACACACGATAGGATTTTCCGACAACAAAACCATGGATTTTTTTCCGAAGGATATTGGCTCAAACTTGTCTTGCATACACACGGTCACACAAATGTTGTCGGAAACGTCAACAACGCGGTGACGTACAGCTGAGAAAAATTAAGTTCAATAGCCAGTGTGGCTCATTCTGCTTGATTCCGAGCATGCGTGTACTGAATTGTGTACACACGATCAGAATTTTGAGAAAATTTGAGAACCTGCTATCAAACATTTGTTGGTGGAAATTCCGACAACAAATGTTCTATGGAGCATACACACGTTCGGACTTTCCGACAACAAGCTCACATCCAACATTTGTTGTCGGAAAATCCTATCATGTGTACAGGGCATAAGTGTTCCTGTGATTCTGTGTGGGCCTAGGCCCAAGTTGTTTACTGCTTCTTACAGCTACTGTTGAGTAATTTGGGGTTTAGGTTTTTTGTTCTGAATTTTTGTATTTATAGGAGGGGTTAGATTCCTTTTTAGGGTGGGGCTACAAGACTGAGATAAAAGAAAAAAATGAATGCTAGGGCAGGCAGTAGGAGGGAAGAAGGAAGTGTGGGTGTAAATTGTATACAAGTCGTTTAATACATGCAAAAAAAAAAAAAACCCACATTTCTGTTTAAAGTGGAGTTCCACCTAAAAATGGAACTTTCGCTTTAAGTGCAGGTGACCCCCTGACATGCCACATTTGGCATGTCATTTTTTTTGGGGGGGGGGGGGAGCAGATACCCTCTTTTTACAGGGATCCAGCTCCCACTTCCTCCCAGGGCACCACGGCACCGGAAGGAAGTTCACCTCTCCCTCTCTGCAATGATCTGGGACACGTCACAGGTCCCAGATAATTGCGCGGCCAGTCACAGTGTGCAGCGAGGCTCACGCATGCGCAGGGCGTGCCCGGCCGTGAAGCCACAGCCGGGCGCCCACAGTGACAATGCCGGCGCCGCAGAGAGGAGGGGGAGAGGAGCGGGGCATCGCTGGACCATGGGACAGGTGAGTGTCCGATTAATAAAAGTCAGCAGCTACACTTTTTGTAGCTGCTGACTTTTATATGGGTGGAACTCCGCTTTAAGTTACGCTAAACTCTGGTTTAAAAAAAAATTAATTCCTAAGATGATTGTAAACCTCAGACATGAAATAAGAACAAAGCATATCCCTCTATAGTGTGTACGTGTCTCAATCCAGAGCACTAAGTAAAGATATAGGACAATTTGAGCAGAATTTACTGGTACCAGAAAAGGAACACTACATAATCTTATGAAATTCTATTTATTACAAATATATTACAAAAGTAAAAATTGGTACAAGATAAAAGCAAGAAAATGAAAGCTCTCATTGATATAACCACATACAGGGGGTCCCCTACTTACAAACATCCGACTTACAAACGACTCCTACTTACAAACGGAGGGAGACAACAGGAAGTGAGAGGAAATCCACCCCAAGGAAGGGAAATTCACTCCTGTAAGTGTTAATATGGGAAAAAGGTGTCTCCACTGATGCTTTATCACCAGTCCATGTTTCCCTAACAACCCACAATTTTCAAAATCCAATTGTCATTGGGACAGAAGGTGAGGTGAAATCTTCTGAACAGGGGCACAGACAGCAAAACAAATGTTACAGGGGTGATAGCCCTTCCCTATGCTATCTACAAAACTTAAAAATAGATTTTTTTGGCTGGAGCTACACTTAAAAAATGTACCTGTTTCGACTTACAAACAGATTCAACTTAAGAACAAACCTACAGTCCCTATCTCGTTTGTAACCCGGGGACCCCCTGTAATGTATATGACATATTGGATCCCTATTACTGCTAGGACAGAGAAGTCAACGGTTCGCTTTATGCTTCCTCAGGACATTAATTCCTTGAAGGGTCTGGTATGGATTTTGGGGGGGGGACCCCTATGCCCTTTTATTTTTTTAATTTGGCGCAGGGTTCCCTTAATTTCCATACCAGACCTGAAGGGCATGGTATGGATTTTGAGGGGACCCCAATGTGTTTTTTTTATTGAGTCTTATCTATATTGCCAAGACCCGGCAATTCTTTACAGCCGCCATCAGTTTTAAAATTACTTTTTTCTTTTAGAAATGTCATTTTGCTGTGGTACTGTTCTAAACATGGAAAAAGTGCGCCACTTTACAGGCATACTATAGACACCCCCCAGGCACAATATTATAAGGAATATTTCATTTTTATTGTTTCACTTTATGCATTATTAAAATCACTGCTCTCGAAAAAACTGCCATTTTTAAAACTTTTTTCTGCATTGATACATGTTCCCTGGGGCAGGACCCGGGTCCCCAAACACTTTTTATGACAATAACTGGCATATAAGCCTTTAAAATGAGCACTTTTGATTTTTCATGTTCATGTCCCATAGACTTTAACGGTGTTCGTCTGAATTTTTTGCCTGTTCGGATGTTCTGGTGCAAACCGAACCGTGGGGTGTTCGGCTCATCCTTAATGTCTAACAATGTTTTCCCTAGATCAAGCCAGAGCACTAAGTGTCATTTCTGTCCACTGCCCTGTTCCCCTGCTATTAACATGAGTCACTTCTGACAAGTTTACACCAAGAGAAAAAGGTGACAGGGGAGGGACCTCCAGCTGTTTGACAACATCAGCTCTGTCCCTGCGTGCTGTGTGATCCTCCCCTCTAATCAGCTCTTTGACACACGGTCAAAAAATTCAGACGGAAAATGTCCGATCGGACCATGTTGTCGAAAAATCCGCCCATGTGTGGGCTCCATCTGACTTTTTCCATTGGAATTTCCGACGGAAAAAAATTTGATCCTGCTCTCAAATTTTCCGACAACAAAATCCGATCAGACTTTTTCCGATTGTGTGTTGAGAATTTCGACGGACAAAGTGCCATGCATGCTTGGATCAAATTACGAGACCAAAGCTATTGGCTACTAGCCTCTACGTAGTTCCGTCGTACGCAACGAACGTCACCACGTTCAGAATGATCAAATTTTCCGACAACTTTGCCCGACCATGTGTATGCAACACCAGTGTCAGACAAAATCCGTCGGAAAAAATCAGACGGGTTTTGTGGTTGGGATTTCCGACTATGTGTAAAGGGGCTAAGAGCTCTCCTTACTGAACTCTGCAGAGTGTAACTTCAGCTCTCCGCCCCCTTTTTCTCTGGAAGCTCAGACAAGCTTTAAAAATTCTGCTTAAACAGATATAGAGACAACTGAAGATAAACAGGTACAACTTATGTAGAATGATTTGTTGCTTCGCTGTGTATCACCTGAGGCCAGTCACTTCACTGGACATATGTGAGGGTTTACAACCATTTTAACTCAGAAAATAATTTTCTATTGCTCTCAGCCTCTTCCAACTCTCCTTTTTTTTTTTTTTTTTTTTTTGCTGCTGTGACCCGATTCCTGTTAGCCCCCGTACACACCGTCGGATTTTTTCCGACGGATTTTGTCCGACACTGGTGGCGCACACGCGGTCCGACAAAGTTGTCGGAAAATCCGATCATTCTGAACGTGGTGACGTTCGTTGCGTACGACGGAACTACGTAGACGCTAGTAGCCAATAGCTTTGGTCTCGTAATTTGATCTGAGCATGCGTGCCACTTTGTACGTCGGAATTCTCTACACACGATCGGAAAAAGTCTGATCGGACTTTGTTGTTGGAAAATTTGAGAGCAGGATCTCAAATTTTTTCCGTCGGAAATTCCACTAGAAAAAGTCCGATGCAGCCCACACACGGTCGGATTTTCCTACAACATGGTCCGATAGGACATTTTCCGTCGGAATTTCCAACCGTATGTACAGGGGCTTTGAGGGTAGCTAGGTTCATTCTCCATGGTCTCACCCTATGTAGGAACGCAGCAATCCTGAGATCCACTCCAGAGATGGACTATGGGGTTTGTAGTGTGCATAGAGCAGTGAACATGATGAACACTGCTTGTTCCAAACAAAAGCATGGGGAAAAAGAGAGGTTTGGGAGGTCATGAAGATGTTACAAGGCAGCAAAAAAACACAAGAGGGAACAATGTAATGAAAAATAGATTACATGGCCTTTAAGCAGTGGATGTATATATTATTTTTGATGAATACAGCTATAGTTTAGTGTCACTTTTACTTTTGTGAAATAAAAGGAATTCACATTTAGAAAGCTATCATTACATATACATTAACGGTATAAAGATATCAGAATGCTATATTTTTTGAGATAATGGCTTATATATATTCACTAAAACTTTAAACTGCAATTACCTGAAGTACTTTGTTCTTTTTTACCTTAAATATCCAGAGGACTAATCTTAAAAGGTACACATATTTATTTATGTAGAATACAGTACACTAGCATTGCACCAAATTCTAATTCTGTTTTTTAGTATAGTGTAGTAGTTACTGCAGCATACCAACATAAAAACTACAAAGGGGACCTTAACCCAAATACATGGGATCTATTTAGCTGATTTTGTACATTTGCCCACTGACAAAGAAATGATCGGTCTATAAGTTTAATGGTAGGTTTATTTTAACAGTGAGAGAATAACAACAAAAATATCCAGAAAAACGCAATTCAAATAAGTTATAAATTGATTTGCATTTTATTGAGTGAAATAAGTATTTGGCCCCTTCGCAAAACATGACTTGGTACTTGGTGGCAAAACCCTTGTTGGCAATCACAGAGGTGGTCAGACGTTTTCTTGTAGTTGGCCACCAGGTTTTCACACATCTCAGGAGGGATTTTGTCCCACTCCTCTTTGCAGATCCTCTCCAAGTCATTGAGGTTTTGAAGCTGACGTTTGGTAACTCGAACCTTCAGCTCCCTCCGCATATTTACTATGCGATTAATGTCTGGAGACTGGCTTGGCTACTCCAGGACCTTAATATGCTTTTTCTTGAGCCATACCTTTGTTGCCTTGGCCGTATATATTTAGGGTCATTGTCCTAATGGAATACCCATCCATGACCCATTTTCAATGCCCTGGCTGAGGGAAGGAGGTTCTCACCCAAGATTGGATGGTACATGGTCCCGTCCATTGTCCCTTTGATGCAGTGAAGTTGTCCTGTCCCCTTAGCAGAAAAACACCCCAAAGCATAATGTTTCCACCTCCATGTTTGACGGTGGGGATGGTCTTCTTGGGGTCACAGGTAGCATTCCTCCTCCTCCACACACAGTTGAGTTGATACCAAAGAGCTTGATTTTGGTCTCCTCTGACCACAACACTTTCACCCAGTTCTTCTCTGAATCATTCAGATGTTCATTAGCAAGCTTCAGACGGGCCTGTACATGTGCTTTCTTGAGCAGGGGGGGACCTTGCGAGCATTGCAGGATTTCAGTCCTTCGTGGCGTAGTGTGTTACCAATTGTTTTCTTGGTGACTATGGTGCCAGCTGCCTTGAGATCATTAACAAGATTCTCCTGTGTAGTTCTGGGCTGATCGTTACCGTTCTCATGTTTATTGAAACTCCACGAGGTGAGATCTTGCATGGAGCCCCAGGTCGAGGGAGATTGACAGTTGTTTTGTGTTTCTTCCATTTGAAAATAATCACACCAACTGGTGTCACCCTCTTACCAAGCTGCTTGGCGATGATCTTGTAGCCCAATCCAACCTTGTGTCGATCTACAATCTTGTCCCTGACATCCTTGGACAGCTCTTTGGTCTTGGCCATGGTGGAGAGATTGGAATCTGATTAATTGATTGCTTCTGCAGACAGGTGTCTTTTATACAGGTAACAAACTGAGATTAGGAGCACTCCCTTTAAGAGAGTGCTCCTAGTCTTAGCATGTTACCTCTATAGAAGACACCTGGGAGCCAGAAATCTTGCTGATTGATAGGGGACCAAATATTTATTTCATTCATTAAAATGCTAATTAATTTATAACTTTTTTGAAATGTGTTATTCTGCATATTTTTGTTATTCTGTCTCTCACTGTTAAAATAAACTTACCATTAAAATTATAGACTGATCATTTCTTTGTCAGTGGGCAAGGGTACAAAATCAGCAGGGGGTTGAATACTTTTTTCCCTCACTGTATACTAAACCGATTCATCCGTTTGGACGGGGTACCTCCGCAACTAATTGATAATCCACAAGCCAGCATTGAGGGGAAACAAACAGGTCCCCCCAAAAAAACAGAACTTGCGTAAGGAGAACCAACCACGATAGTTATTGTCTAGAAAAAATACTTTATTGAAAAAGTTACCAATTATCAAAACTTAATAGGCCAAATGGCTAATACCTCCAAGCACCAACAATTAAAAACAAAGTAGACAATGTTGTCACACACATGCAGCAGAACAGGGCCCTACAATCACATTCATGCATACTACAGGTTGTCCTCTAATGGATACTCCCGGGTCTCGGGCCAAGGAACAAGGCAGGGGGTTCTACGGTCCAACACAGTGCATGCCTAGCAAGAGGCTAATGCACTGTAAGGACACCCCTGACTCTGCTTCACTGCCCTCTGGAAATCACAATGTCCTATGGTCTCATCCAGATAGCCAAGCAGGGAGAAGACAAAGAGGAGAGGCTACACTACATAAAGGATATACAGAACCCTTGTAGCAGCACAGTTGATAACTATCAGATCAAAGAGTTTATCATCAGAGTCTGTGAACACATTTGAGCCGTCAACGAATTTATAGAACCCTGTGGTGATTATCCCACTGGGTTCAACACAACTATTCACTATTCCTTCTCACTTTTGGTAATATTTAATACACACTTTTCACCTAACCAGTAATCATGTTATACTGTATGCCCCAGGAAAATTACCTTCCTACCACCTAGGTATTGTCTATATTAGTGCGCCATTACACTCACTTTATAGCTTTCTCTCTTTCCTGGTTCTGGGATTTAATTAGCAGCCAGATTATACATAGGCCAATGTATTAAAGCCTATACTTATTTTATAAATAAACATACATTATGTACATCTTTTTAGAGCATTATAAGGATAGCCAGCTGAGCTATTAGTGACTCCCCATTGGAGATTTGCATCTCTTATGCGGTCCCCCAGTCCAATCTAAAAGGCAGGGACAGAGGTTAGTGAGAAAAGGACTGCCAACATCCCAAAGAGCAACAATAGAAAAAAAGCTGCATAAAATAGCGACAAAGGAACCCCCTCAGGGACTTTAAGGCTGTTAGTAGTAGTAAGATAAAAGCCTTATGCCAATTTATTGGTATATAATCATAAAATCAGAAAGATAAAATGTAAATACAACAAAGTGCATAGTAAAAAAATGTATACAAATACACATAAATGGATTACATACATAGTTACATACATAGTAGGTGAGTTTGAAAAAATACACAAGTCCATCAAGTCCAACCTATGTGTGTGATTTTATGTCAGTATTACATTGTATATCCCTGTATGTTGTGGTCGTTCAGGTGCTTATCTAATAGTAATATTAAAGAACGCTCTACGTAGTTTAAGGTTAAACCTCTTTTCTTCTAATTTTAGTGAGTGGCCACGAGTCTTGTTAAACTCCCTTCCGCAAAAAAGTTTTCTCCCTATTGTGGGGTCACCAGTACGGTATTTGTTAATTGAAATCATATCCCCTCTCAAGCGTCTCTTCTCCAGAGAGAAATAGGTTCTGTGCTCGCAACCTTTCCTCATAACTAATATCTTCCAGACCCTTTATTAGCTTTGTTGCCCTTCTTTGTACTCGCTCCATTTCCAGTACATCCTTCCGGAGGACTGGTGGCCAGAACTGGACAGCATACTCTAGGTGCGGCCAGACAACTGTGGGATATGGCCCAACTTGCAGCCTGGTGTGAACCAGCTATGGGGATCCCAGGTTGTAACCTGACATGTTTTGGAGTGAATCCTTCTTCAAAGGGTTTTAATTTTAGGGTACACAAAAATTATATATTATCCCCCTATGTGAATGGATATCAGGTACATTGTACCCCTACACATTTACCAAAAAAAGTGTCAAAATGGTAAAAATGACAGGAGACAGTTTGGGACAAGTCCTTTATTTAAAAAAAAAATGGCCCGCGATGTCCATTCATCTTTATAATAAACGGAAAAACTCTGCTTCGTTGGGAGGCGTCCCGCGACTGCAGGCTTTTTGCAATGACAGCTGTTATATAGATGAGGGCGGGGCCACCCAGTGACGTAAACAGGTGACCCCCCCTCTGACGTTACGTGACGTCACATGATTTCAGAAGGGGGTGGGGTCACCCATTTACATCACCGGGTGGCCCCGCCATCAGTTATCAGAGTTTTTCCTTCTTTTTTTCTCAGGTCGTCGGCGCTTGGATCGAAGCCGAATGGACATCGCGGGACTTACCATTTTGACACTTTTTGGTGAATGTGTAGGGGTACAATGTACCCGCTACCCATTCACATAGGGGGGGCTGGAATCTGGGGGCCCCCTTTAAGGGGGTTAAAGGGGGCTTCCAGATTCCGATAAGCCCCCATCCCCACAGACCCCACGTGGCCTGGTATGGTTCAGGAGGGGGGCCCCCCTTTTCCTGCGGCCTGCCAGGTTGCATGCTCGGATAAGTGCCATTTTTTTTATTTTGGCGCAGGGTTCCTCTTAAAATCCATACCAGACCTTAAGGGCCTGGTATGGATTTTGGGGGGACCCCCATGCAATTTTTTGTAACGATTTTTTATCTATATTGCCGGGATCCACCAACTCACTACAGCCTCGAGCAGTTTTAAATGACATTTTTTCCTTTAGAAATGTAATTTTTCTATGGTACTGTTCTAAACACGGGAAAGATGCGCTACTTTACAGGCATACTAAGGACACCCCAGGCAAGATATTTAAAGGAATATTACATTTTTATTGTTTCACTTTAAGCATTATTAAAATCACTGCTCCTGAAAAAAGACCGTTTTTAAAACTTTTTATTGCATTGATACATGTATCCTGGGGCAGGACCCAGGTCCCCAAACACTTTTTATGGCAATACCATGAATATAAGGCTTTAAAATTAGCACTTTAGATTTTTCATGTTCATGTCCTATAGACTTTAACGGTGTTCGCACAAATTTTTGCCTGTTTGCAAGTTCTGGTGCAAACCAAACTGGGGGGGGGGGGGGGGGGGGGGGGGGGGTGGTCAGCTCATCCCTAGTGATGATCCACTTCTCAAGAGATATTGTATTTGGCCTTGCTGCCATTTAGCACTGGAGGTGTCCTCACTGTCACTAGAAAGATAGAAAGAAAAGACAAAAAAAAAAACATGTGGGATAATGCACTTGGCTGGTGTGCCCTCTTTTCTTTCTATCTTTCTAATATATCTGACTGTGGCTAGCCTTAGACAGCTCAGAGCAACCAAGCAATCAGATCCAATCTTTCATTGCCCAACTGTCGTTTCCCGGTGGAGTTTGATTTTGACCGGAATTCATCCCTCCGTGTAACAACCAAGAATCCACTTAACAAGCAGGAACATAATGTACCCCTGTATCAAACTCAGCATCTGCAATATTCCTCCCCCCTCCTCTGCAGTGAATCGGAGGAGGACCTTTTGCAGCAGCTGAAGGATAAAACTAGCAATTTAACGTCATTTACATAAAGCTGTGCTTTTTCATTTTTTTCCCTGACACGAGTGACCCCTATTTAAAAATGTAGGAACACAAGTCTGCAGATGCTGTAAAATTTAACTACTGAAATTATATTTTCTTAGAATAATCGTTCCCTGCGCTTAGTTGATATTTTCAAAGCAACATAAAACATTCTGCTCTTTGATTTTTTTAGGTCTTTTGTAAACTGTACGGTTGGGCATAGACAGACAGATTTAATTTACTTCTGTTTAAATATTCAAAACATGCAAATGACATTGCAGCATTAAAGTGAACCTTCCATTAACTTCACAAGTCCTCAGGAGTACATTCCTGACATGTCACAAGATTCAGCAACAGTATCATTTGCCAAAAAAGTCTAAATGTTTATTATTAAAAAGCCACCCTTGAGCTCCAGTCAGTTAATTTGCCTAGGCTTAGATGATGTCATCAGTCTGCTGCAGGCAGAAGAATTTCCTCAGTCTTCTCTTCCTCACTGATCAGGCTGCAATGTTGTAACTTGGTAACTTGTCATAAAACAAGGGCTACTAGCCTAAATTTCGATTTTTGGCTGGGTGGTAGTTGGCCCAGACCAATTGTGTAGTTCTTTCCCTAAGCTTTTCTTGGTTTGTGATAGTTCACAGTTGCCAGTATATGTCACTGGCATCACTGGTCATAGTGTAGCACTAACCCCGGAAGGAGCTGCTAATTTTAGTTGGGCTTACCGTTACCTTCTTCACCTCGTCTATGTCTAGGGGTTCCCATGGTAGATGGCCCAGAAATATGTAGAAACTGACACTTTATCTTTCTTTTTTTGCGTTATTTATTGAAAAAGATAAAACAGTCTCTTAAATGTAGGATAGAGGGTTAGGGTGAAGTTCAGGTACTTTGGAACTGCAACGTTATAAACTCTCTTACTGTAGAAATCCAGAGAGTTACTGTCTCACAACTGGATTATCACAACCCGGATAAGCCTTCTCTCACTAGGCCTAGCAGCTGGTGAAGTGTTAGGTAAAGCAAAGTCTCTGCCACAGACTTGTATGTAGAACACTTTAGAAAAGTCTCTGCCACATACTTGGTTGTAACTGAGGGACTCAAGTTTACAAATTTTGTGAGCTATCATACGGTAACAGTATCTTGCAGCCGGTCCGGCGATACCGTATGAGTGTAGATCCATTTAGTGTCCTTCAACTGAGCCTCCAGGCTCCTTCTGAGAAGCCAGTCTTAGCGCATGGCTTCCTCCCGAAGAGTCCTCCCCTGGATGCTTCTCCAGTTGCTGGGCCTTTCCTTAGATGAGATGGCATTCAGGCTTGTCCCTGCAGTTGCTTCGCCTCGGACTATCCAGCCCCGAGACTCGAAATTGCATGGATCCGCACCCCAGGCCAGGAGGGCCCTGAGGGCTGGTCAGGAGGACCAGGACCAAACAGACAGAAGATGGCTTCTGACCCGGAACTCAGAAACATGTGATCTCAATACCTTAAATACCTTCTCCCAGAAGGCACAGCTGGATAAACACTCCCACTGGGCTGATTCCGAGAGAAAGAAGGGTATCCAATACACCCAGCTAAACTTCATTCTCATACTTGCCAGCGGCGACAGTGACACCTGTGGCCAAGGAGAACCCAGTGCAATCCAGCCAGACTGATACTGAGACCATAATTTGGCATAATTAGCACTAAAACCCAACTGTGGTTTTAGGAACATTAACTTTGAAAACACATAGTGCGTGCTTGTCAGAAGCCCGGCGCTACAATAGTATGAGATTTCACAAACAAAACTATGTTATGAATATGTATATTTTCTTAAGCGAATCCAGTCAGAAGTTTATGCATGCCGGGGTAGGATAGGCCATGTGCTCTCTAGGCTTTGGCTGAGGTCTGAGGAGGTGCTGCTGTATGGAGCTCTCCTGTTAGGCCCAATAGCCTAGTTTGAGGCCTAATGTGTGCTGAAGTGGTCCTGAAGCTGTCCTCGCAGGTCTGGAGGAAGCTGTGCCAAGGAGGAGACCCAGGGGAGGCCCTGTCAGGAAAGACAGGTCCACAGTACACTTAGAGATTCTTGGCGTACGCGCATGCGCACTAGCACATTGGCACATCGGTGTATGCACATGCGCACTCGCGCATCGGCGCATTGACGCCAGACGGGCTATTTAAACTGAGCTCCTGCATAGACTCATTGCTGTTTGGTGTGCAGCTTCTGTGTGTTCTAACCTGTTACCTGTGCTGACCTCAGGTCTTGATCCAGCTTGTTCTCACTAACGCTGATCTGCTTATTTTTGGACTCCTCTTCTGCCTGCTACTCTGTCTATATGCCTGAGAACTACCGACCCGGCTTGCCTGACCCTGCACCTGCTCATCCAGCCTGTCACGGCTCTGCTCTGCAATCCGCATCTGGATCCTGCTTTAGCTGCAATCCCAGCCTGCCACGGCCCTGGTCTGCCTAACCACCACTTGCCTGCCTGCTGCACATCCATCCACAGACAACCAGCCATACAGACTACAGGATTGATCTCAGGCACTCCTACGCCACTGTGCTTCTCTGGCTGCTGTCTCACCTTCAGTAACCCACAAGTGAGTGTGGTACGAGAGGCCCTCCTCTACTCGTCAGGCTCCCGAACCAGGTACGTGACAGGCCCCTTGTTAGAGAAAGCCAGAAAGATGGCTGGTTTTGCAGAATAGCTTAGAGACTCACTTGGAGGATGCACTGAAATTTGTGAATATGCTTAGTGTTGCCTGGTTGGCTTAAATGTTCTGACACTGTAAAGCTGGACATTGATCTGGAAATGATTTGCTACGGTGTCAGACCCCAGTTCTGCAATAAAACTTTAAAAAGACAAAAGTGACTGGCATCCCATATCCTTTCTAGGTCTCCTCATTTTAACCATGGACTTAGCCCCAGGGGTGAAATGCTAACCCGCGCCTGCCTCTGGAGGTGCAATCCTGCCTATGGGGTGTCAGAGGGGTGCTACATATGTCATAATTAGGAATGAGCTTGTGTTTGGTCTGAACCCATAAGTCAGTCATCAATACGTAGGCCTTGGCATACATATTGGAAGACTTGCTGACTCAATGACTGATGAGGTTATACAATATTTTCATAGATTCTACACCTGACCGGGCATTAAACATGGTCATAACGCCTTCTATCCTCATTGACTCCACTATAATGCTATGTGTCCTAGGGTATGCTGTGTTGACGTAACTTTGTGAAGCTCTTCTTTTAACCATATGCCTTTCCTTGAACAGGCATGATATATGTAAGTAAATGTCTCCATCTCTTTTTTGACTTATGCGATAATTATAAATGATGACATTGTTTTATATATATATATATATATATATATATATATATAGACATAGCTCCAGGCTTACTCTGCTGAGGAAGTAGTTACATTTCACGAAACGCATAGAAATCCAAGAGAGTATGATTCAAACAGGGTTTGTGTATTAAAGTTGGTGTCATTGTCTATTATGAAAATTGTATGGCCTATATGTTTTTCTTCATTGATGTATATTATTTTTTTTACTTTTGTAATTAAAATGAATGATTTTTAAGCCTATGTAATGTTGAAGATTTGTACTTTGTGCCAGGATAGTCCCATTTAATTATATTTTAGATATATGCATTATGTAGAAGGGATGGTGGCACTCCTCTCAAGGCCCATTAGAGACATTTTTGGGAAATTAATATTAGTTTAATTTCATTGATCTGATATGGCCACATTAGGTGCATGGTATTGCTAGAATCCCCACCTTTTTATTTACGTCAGCTGCAAGGTGTGGATTCCCCCCCCCCCCCCCCACGACATGGCAGCCCATTGGTCCAGGAATGATAGCTAACTTTTAAGGATCAGCGCGAATCTGGTTTGGAACAAACACAAGCTAATCCCTGGTCCCAAGGTGAGAGGCCACAGCGGGGGCTGATTGTGTTTTGACAGGTTTTCTCAACTCTTATGCCCTGTACACACAGTCGGAAAATCAGATGGAAAAGGTCCGATCGGATTATATTGTCGGAAAATCCGATCGTGTGTGGGCTCTGTCGGACTTTTTCTGTCGGAAATTCCAACGGAAAAAATTTGAGAGCAGGATCTAAAATTTTCCGACAACAAAATTTGGTTTAGACTTTGTCCGATCGTTTGTAGAGAATTCTGATCGGACAAAGTGCCACGCATGCTCAGATCAAATTATGAGACCAAAGCTATTGGCTACTAGCCTGAGCGTAGTCCCGTCGTAACGAACGAAAGTCATCACGTTCCGAACGATCGGATTTTCCAACAAATTTGTCCGACCGTGTGTATGCAACACCAGTTTCGGACAAAATCCGTCGGAAAAAATCTGACGGATTTTGTGGTCGGAATGTCCGACCGTGTGTACGGGGGCTAAGAGATAAAAAGGTGAAGGGGGAGAGCACACAGCCTGTGACTAATATACTTAGCTCTGTATGTTTTCCATGTACTGTGTGAGGGGTGTGTGTCCCTTCCCTCTAATCAGGGCTCAGAGTTCCCCTCACTGAGCTTTGCACTGTGAGACGTCAGATCCCGGCCCCCTTCTTTTCAGAGCGGAGAGATCCTGTGTAAATTCTGTACTCTGAACTGATGTAGAGAAGAGAAGGCTGCAGATAAACAGGTACAACTTATGTAGGATGATTTATTTCATCTCTGTGTATCATCTGATGCTAGTCACTTCACTAGGTATATGCAAGGTATATGTAGGTGTATAGTATATGTAGATATGTGATGTTTACATCTCCTTTATCTTAAGGATATTTTTAAAATGTAACAGCTTAGGTTTGTAGTTCTGCAAAAAAAAAACAAAAGAAGCCAGAGATTGAGAAGTTTGGGTTAAAAAGTAATTGTGTGCTTGATAATAATAATGATGTAATTATATAAAATATTGTGATGATTGTTGTTATTATTATTATTATTATTATTATTATGATTGTTGTTATTATTGTGATGATTGTTATTATTATTACTACTGATTACTAGACCTTTTCTTTCAGCACTTTCTTGCTGTGGTGCTGGCATACGTGCAAGAGCTTAGATTTTAGATGCTGCTCTTCTTTTCTCTGACAACTTGACACTGTCAGGGTTCACAGAAAGAGGTCAGTGGTCAACCCTTAAAAATTTTACTATGGGGTCTAATGATCTATGGTTATGCCCCTGGTCACTGGGTCCAAAATAAGGTAAATGAAAATGTAAATATTTTCTTTAAAAAAATTCAATGATATTGATGGGGGACGAACCAGGGAAGACAAAATATAAGCAAATTAAACTTCAGTTTTAACATCTACTTTTGGTACAAAATGATTGCTGCCAGTAGGTAAAATTGGAGAATTGGTAAAAACAATTTTCCAACATTTTGGAACAAGTTAGCATGCCGTTTTATATAGAGATAGGTGCAACAACCATCCTCACCTATTAAACTGTGATTATTAGTTCTACCACTAGGTGGTAGTGTTTGAGGCTTGCTTCATTTAATGTTCTTCTTGCAGAACTAAATGGTTATGATGTAATTTCCTGTTTCTGAGCTTCTGTTGTCCAGTAAATCAAGAAAGGCTCAGCAATACGTCCACCACTATATTGACCAAGAGTCATATCTGCAGCAGCTTTCTAACAGAATATCGTTATCTGCAGATGTTTTTGAGAAATGTTAGCACTGTAAACAATTGTTTAGGAGAAGCGACAATTATAAAAGTTTCATAAAACAATTGCAAAACGTTTTCCTCAACCAGTCGACAAACAGCCTACATTATTATTCTAAATCAGGACTTGGCAAATAAGATAGTTGGATAGGTTCAATTACGTTATTCCAATTTGGCGCTGTGACATAAATACATATTGTACATCACCAATTAGCCTTACTGGATCCTCAGGGGCATATCCTTGCACTCTGCACTTCTTGGAGGAACAACAATCTAAGCCCAGCAGCTTCAGGCTCAGGTCACCCAAAAATTCTGGATCACATTAGTTCACTTTGGAAGGATTACACCCTGTCTCATCATCATGCAGCACTGTCCCTGCTACATCAATGATCCATGAATATGGCCAGGGCACTATAAACCTTCTGCTATGACGAAGCACTGACTCCTCTAACGAAGAACCAGCACACTCATTTCTCTAGGTGTCTGCCTTGCATCCTCTTGGACATACACACAGAATGCTGGCCCCATCTTCAGTGAGTCTATTCACTATTAAGCCTGGGTTCACACTATTGCGAATTTGCAGCGGGGGCAAACACTGCGAATTCGCAGGACATTTGAAAACCCATTGTTTTCAATGGGGCACGTTCACATATGTCTGGTGCATGCGCACTGCGCATTTCAGAAAAACCGCAACCATCTTTGGTGCGCTGCGGGACGGATCAGGTGCAAATTCAGGCCCATTATCTTCTATGGGCACCCATCTGATTCGCATCTGGCTTGCGTTTTGAACAGAAATTCGCAAGTCATTGTACTACCTCTGAGGGGGAAGTCCACGCCCACATTAAAAAAAAAAAAAAAAAAAAACGGCATGGATTCCCCCTCCAGAGGCATACCAGGCCCTTAGGTCTGGTATGGATTTTAAGGGTACCCCCTACGCTGAAAAAACGGCGTGGGGGTCACCCCAAAATCCATACCAGACCCTTATCCGAGCACGCAGCCTGGCAGGTCAGGAAAGGGGGTGGGACAACCGTGGATTTCCCCCTAAGAAGTAGTACAATGAGTTGCGAATTTATGTTAGCAGCTGATTCGCACCTAAAACGCGGAAAATCCGCAGAACAGCCGACGTTTCACTGCGCAGTCACGCAGGGCCTTCAATTCGCACCGCACTAGTCGGAACCCAGGCTAAATGTAGCCAGGTGCTTGGCTAAGAATCAAGAGTGAGAGAAACATTTTCTGCAGTTGCACTCTGTAGCTGTTGCCCTCTTGCCATGAGGGGGACCTGGAGAGTGCACATGGCTGTGCATTGTGCACCAACACAGCTGCATATCGGCAGCCTGAGCGGGATTTGGAGGTGCAGAACAGAAAGTGTGACCAGATGGTAAGCTTCAATATCACTAGAACTAGTGCGTTCTTTAGGAACTGACCATACTGAGTTAAAGTTATTCATACTTGTAATCTTATAAGTGCTTGCAGTAACTTTCATTCAACCAGGTGTGTCAGAGGGGCGTAGAATAATCGTGGCGCAGAACAGAGAACCAAAATTACTAAGCGGCTCCTGTGGGTATAGTGCTACTTAAAGTGGAAGTAAACCCCCCTATCGTTTTCAGCCAAGGAAGCTGCCATCTTTGCCTCTGTTTAAACTTCAACTGCCACAGTGCTGCACATGTGATCCGTTATGAAACCAGCCATTGGATGGTTTGACTGTTTGGTTGAGAGCACAGCCAATGTGCAGTTAGCATTCCCGGCATGCCTTTTTTTTTTTAAACTGTTACATCGATGGGTTTACTTCCGCTTTAACTACTTCCCACCCGGTCACTGCACATATACGGCCAGGTGGGAGCCTTCTACTTCTGATAGGACGTTCCTGAACGTCCTTCAGAGGTAGGGGGATCGCGCGCGAGCGTGCCCGCGCAGCGGCGCAATCCCGATGTGCTCCGTGATCACCTGCACACATCTGTACATGATCATTTGCGTACATATGTCCGTGATGACACAAACCAATTATTATACACTTGACGGAATTTTTTTTTACCAAAAACATGTAGCAGAATACATTTTGGCTTAAATTTATGACAAAATTTGATTTTGTTGGATTTCTTTTAAAAAAGAAAGGAGAAAATATCGTTTTTTTTCATAATTTCCGCATTTTTTTCGCTTATATCGCAAAAAATAAAAAACTGAGTCGTGAATAAATACCAACAAACTAAAGCTCTATTTGTGCAAACAAAATGATAAAAATTTCATTTGGGTACAGTTTAGCATGACCGCGCAATTGTCATTGAAAGTGCGAGAGCGCTGAAAGCTGAAAATTGGTCTGGGAAGGAAGGGGGCGAAAGTGCCCTGTATTGTAGTGGTTAAAGACAGGTTCCCACATTGTTGGAAAGAAGTAAAGGAACACCTGCCACCTCTTCGTAGCAATATTTCATTCTAATATGTTTACTGCAAAGAAGAAAAAAAAAGACACGTTGTTCAAATTCTAACCAGAATAAGGACCACTTAGAAGATGCAATTCATCTCAAGATCTCCCTCAAGGACTAGAGAACCTGGAGAGGGAGGTCTCAGCTGTACTCAGGGATGCTCCAAACAGACTGAATATGCTAAAAACAACCTGTGAATTGTTACCACACTTCTGCACAAGCCTGGGTGGTATTCTTTTTTTTTTACGGGAACCTGTAAAACCTATAAATCCCATGTTTTCCTGGTCAATTCTTCCAATCTGCATTTCAAACCTACTACATCTGGTGGGTACATGCTAGGGTATCGTTGCCAATACTAAGCATTTGCAAGATTATCGGTACTCCTGCAAATGCTCCGATATCTAAAAAAACTATACTTTCAGGCTCGGTTCTTTCAGCTGTCAGCAGGATTCCCCCAATGACAGCTGAAATGTAAAAAAAAAAAGGCAGCAATTATCAGTTGTTAAGGAGCCGGGCTGGCCCATCCTTTACAACCGATGACTCATTCAGCTGTCAGTGGGGTCCCCCTGTTGACAGCTGACGTGTAAACGAAGTCCCGGTAATTGGAGCTGTCCAAAAAAGAAAGCACCCTGGCAATGTTTATTAACATTGCTCAGCCGCTGAAACAGAAAGAGTAAAGGAAACATTGTTTCTTTTTGTATCTTTCTATTTATTCATCTACAGATCAAAGGAATAAACTTTGATCTGCAGAAGAAGTCAGTTTAACCACTTGTCGACCAGCCGCCGCTGTAGTACTGCGGCAGAATAGCGCGGCTGGGTGAAACTACGTTATGTAACGCTGCTTCGCCCTGTGGCCACTAGGGACGCTCCGCCGGAGCCCCCTGCTCGCCCACGAAGCGGATGCGAGTGCCCGGTGGTCGAGATCACCGCCGGGCTCCCGAGATCGCTTGTGGCACACTGAGTACGGAGATTTGTGTGTGTTAACACACAGTTTCCGATTCTCTGAGGGTAGAAGAGACAGATAGTCTGTTCATACAGAGTATGAACAGCGATCTGTCATCTCCCCTACACAGTCCCCTCCCCCTTCAGTTAGAACACACACTAGGGAACACATTAACCCCTTGATTGCCCCCTAGTGTTAACCCCTTCCCTGCCAGTGACATTTTGACAGTAATCAATGCATATTTAAGCACTGATCGCTGTATAAATGCCAATGGTCCCAAAAATGTGTCAAAATTGGCGGACGTGCCATAATGTCGCAGTCCTGATAAAAATCGCAGTTCGCCGCCATTACTAAAAAAAAAAAATTATAAAGAAAATGCCATAAAACTATCCCCTATTTTGTAGACGCTATAACTTTTGCACAAACCAATCAAAATATGCTTATTGCAAAATGTTTTTACCAAAAATATGTAGAAGAATACCTAAACTGAGGAAAAAAATATTTTTATATATTTTTGGGGGATATTTATTATAGCAAAAAGTTAAAAATATTGTGTTTTTTTCAAAATTGTCGCTCTTTTTTTGTTTATAGCGCAAAAAATAAAAACCACAGAGGTGATCAAATACCACCAAAAGATAGCACTATTTGTGGGGAAAAAAGGACGTCAAATTTGTTTGGGTGCAACGTCGCACGGCCGTGCAATTGTCAATTAAAGCGAGGCAGTGCCGAATCGCAAAAAGTGCTCTGGTCAGGAAGGGGGTAAAATCTTCCGGGGCTGAATCGGTTTAAGCAACCTGTCAAGTAAAAAAAAAATATTTTTATCTATTAAATGTTCCTCCTTTTAACTATTGGTAGCCCAAGGCATAGGGGCGATATAAAGCGCTATTTGACCTCAATTGTTCATGAGGTCAAATAGGGAGGTATAATATTGCTTGTGGTGGATTGCATGCATATCACAGTGAAGAGAAGAGTAGCAAGTTTTCATATAAGTCACTTTGGTGATTGGTTTTAATGAGACAGTGGATTTTGAATAAAATAATCATTTGTGCTAAACTTTATACCTTTTACACTATATTACCAAAAGTATTGGGGCATCTGCCATCCATGCACATGAACCCTAATGACATCCCAGTCTTTGTCCGTAGGGTTTAATATTGAGTTGGCCCACCCTTTGCAGCTATAACAGCTTCAACTTCTCTGGGAAGGCTGTTCACAAGGTTTAGGAGTGTGTCTATTGGGGTGAGGTCAGGCCAGTCAAGTTCCTCCACCCCAAACTCGCTCATATTGCCAAAAGTATTGGACCACCGCTCCAAATCATTTGGTGGAGAGGGGATTATGGTGTGGGGTTGTTTTTCAGGGATTGGGCTTAGCCCGTTCGTTCCAGTGAAGGGAACTCTTAAGGCGTCAGCATACCAAGACATTTTGGACAATTTAGGGCTCCCAACTTTGTGGGAACAGTTTGGGGATGGCCCCTTCCTGTTCCAACATAACTGCACACTAATGCACAAACAAGGTCCATAAGGACACGAATGAGCGAGTTTGGGGTGGAGAAAATTGACTGGCCTTCACAAACCCGGTAGAACACCTTTGGGATTAATTACAGCAGAGACTGCTAGCCAGGTCTTCTTGTCCACCATCAGTGCCTGACCTCACAAATGCGCTTCTGGAAGAATGGTCAAACATTCCCATAGACACACTCCTAATCCTTGTGGACAGCCTTCCCTGAAGAGTTAAAGCTGTTATGCCCCGTACACACGGTCGGGTATCCCGATGGAAAAAGTCTGATCGGATTATGTTGTTGGAAAATCCGATCGTGTGTGGGCTCTAGCGGGCTTTTTCCGTCGGAATTTCAGGATCTCAAATTTCCCGACAACAAAATCCGATCAGAGTCTTTCCGATCGTGTGTAGGGAATTCCGACGGACAAAGTGCCACGCATGCTCAGATCAAATTACGAGACCAAAGCTATTGGCTACTAGCCTCTACGTAGTTCCGTAGTACGTAACGAACGTCACCACGTTCGGAACGATCGGATTTTCCGACAACTTTGTCCGACTGTGTGTATGCAACACCAGTTTCGGACAAAATCCGTTGTAAAAAAATCGGACGGATTTTGTGGTCGGAATTTCCTTATAGCTGCAAAGGGTGGACCAACTCAATATTGAACCCTATGGACTAAAACTAGGATGCCATTAAATTTCATGTGCATTTAAAGGCAGGCATCCCAATACTTTTGGTAATATAGTGTATATTGTTTTCCCCTTTGTATATCACCTCTCAAGAGAAATGAGTCGCACACAGGGAAGGACATGACTCTGCCCAATACCCATAACCCCTGCAGCACCAGTAATAAGTTTTAAAATAGAAATCTTAAAGCGGTTCTGCACACATTTCATTTAGTAAATCTCTTTGCCCTCCAAATCAGGCAAAGAGTACTAAATGAAATGTGTTTTTTTTTTTTTTTTTTTTTCACTTACCTTGTAATCGATGACTTCCTGTCTTCTGTCTCTTCGGGGGTGGGCGGGGTCTGTGCGGGGATCCTCGTCACGCCACATCTTCCGAAATCTCGCGAGATTTCGGCAACATCTTCCGAAATCTCGCGAGATGTCGGCCACATCTTCCGAAATCTCGCGAGATGTCGGCCACATCTTCCGAAATCACGCGAGATGTCGGCAGATGTGCCGACATCTCGCAAGATTTCGGAGAACGTGAGCTGCACTTCGCCGTTACTGCGCACGCTCGAGATCGGCGCAGTAACGGCGGTGCATGCTGGGCCATCTGGAGTGCCTGTGTGGGTTCAAATGCCCACAGGCAAGATGGCCCACAGCATTAAAAAATTTACAGAAACAATAAATCTATTTGAAACAAGCTGCTGCCGATTTACAGCCAAGGACACGTGAGTACCTAAACTGCATTGCATAAGCCATTGCATTGCAGTAAAAAAAAAAAAAACCATAAAGACAGTGCAGAACCGCTTTAAGTAGGCACCTGCCTACAAGAGCAAGTAAGTAAATCAGAAGATGAGGACTACAGTCCTTGCAGTGTTTGAACTTGGTAACAAATACGTTCTAATAGTGATTATAGCACCAAGTAAACAGCAGTGAAATGTGGAGACGTCACCAGCACTCCATTGCAACATTTATTAGTGCAATGTCACATCAGTCAAGTAAGCCAAGGTTTCAGGACCACCCAGGGTCCCTACCTCGAGGAGACATAGTTGCTGATGACGTCCCATCATTTCACTATAGAAAATAAGTAATATACAGTACCTTATACTGCTTTCCTATAGTTTTGCTATGCTGATTATTAGGGGCAAACTGATGCCCCCCCCCAAGGCAAGCACAGCAGCCTTTCCCGAGGCAGTTTATAAATGTGTAATAGGTTCTTCTAAGTCCTCTCAGCAAACAGACCCAGAGAAAACGATTCCGAAACCATATTCATTACAGAAAATGCGCCCTTTGTGGTTTAGGGGCGCCTGTATTTCTTCATTGCTGTTCTCGGCTTTTTTGTGGTTTTCATCTGCGCCCGTCTGCCCCTCCACCGCCGTGTTTACCAGTCACAATATGTGCTGTAAATGAGACATAAACGCTCTAACGCATTCTATAGCCCTAAACCACAAAATGAGCACTTTGACGCTTAGTGGTCCTTTATTACGGCTGGGTTTTATGAGTCAGAAAGGCATTTACAAATAAGAATAAGTGCAGAAAGAAGCTAAAATTGCATGTCGGTAATTACCGTGCCAGTCCGAGGCATTATTCATACGCATTTATGTCACTTGCCGGGCTAGAAAAATGTCTCTAATCCTTAATGCTAGACAAGAGAGGTTTGATGCAGAGAGGCAGTCGGTGCAAGATTCATTCTGGTTTTATGCGTGCCTTGGCATTGCTTGATATGATTAGACTGCAGTATGTTATTTGTCTATAAGAATATTGGGTAATAAATAAAATCAGGTGTACCTACTCAGCATGTCTCATTTCGTATGAATATATTATCTACACTATATTTGAAGGTTGGTAAGGAAGCAACGTCCTGAATCCTCTCATACCATTCTGCTCAGCATACAGTTCTTATTTAACTGTGCAATATAACATACTGACAATAACAACTCGCTCAGGACCACATCGCCAGTTTTTTTTTATCCTTAAAGGAAACTTGTCAGGAACGAAATATGTGGGTCCCAATTGCTGTCCTATTTTTCTGAAAATGATAATTGCCTGGCTGTCAAGCCATTTTGCTTCAATGCTTTTAGAGCTCTTTGACACTGGCAGCTAGGGGATGATAACAACAAGTGGCTGAGCCACAGTTTTACTGCCCCCTTGGTCGCCCTCTGAAATTGTGACATTACAGGGATGTAGAATTCCCTTCCACAGGCGGTGGTCTCAGCGGGGGGCATCGATAGTTTCAAAAAACTATTACATAAGCACCTGAACGGCCGCAACATACAGGGATATACAATGCACCGTATATACTTGAGTATAAGCCGACCTGAATATAATTTTACCACAAAAAAATGGGAAAACTTATTGACATGAGTATAAGCCTAGGGTGAGAAATGCACAGCTACTGTAAGTGTAAAAGAGAGTCAACAATGCCCATTTGCAGCCTCACTGTGCCCATTTGCAGCCATAGGTCCCACAAACTTCAAACTTGGTAGTTAAGGGTTCCTAGATACCCCTAGCTACAGCCAAAATTTGGGGTCTCAGTACCCAAAGGGTCCCAAATAACATTGCTGCAGATGGACACAGTTGACCGAATTTGGGGCCCTGTATCTTGGGGCCACTTGGTGCTAGGAACCCCAAAATATTGGATATGTTGTAGTGCTAGTTCCACTTGGTTTGCACACCAAATTTGGGGTTCCTAGCACCAAGTGCTACGAGATACGAGGCCCCAAATTTGGGTCGGAAAATGTCATTCTCTGCTGCAGAAAAGTGCTTGACTCCAGTGCTACTCCAGTGCTACTGACATATAATCACACTCATAGGTTGGACTTGAAGAACTTGTGTCTTTTTTCAGCCTCACCTACTATGTAACTATATTAGAAAAAGAGTATCCCAAAGGAATACTAAGGGACTTTTGAGGCAACTGATCCACAATTAATGAAAAAAGCGTAGAAATGTATTAATATAAAAATATGTAAAATACACATATGCCTCCAAAATGTTCAATATTACCCTTCATCCTAACCCTACAACGACACTGCTATGCCTAAAACCAGAGTGTCTAACTCATGCCCAATTTAAACTATTTGTATTTTTGCTCACAGCAGCAAAACAAACTGTGGCGAGAGCTTGGAAAATCCCCTCTTTGGAGTTGGCCGAGACCAAACAAAGAATGAATAATTTTATGATACACGCTAAAATGGCTCCTATTGAACAAAACCAAATACCTAAATTTCGTAAACGATGGCAGCCTTGGTTAGAACATTTCTTACCATTATTCAATGATAATGTTTTATGGCCATGGTAGATGATTTAAACTCATGCTAACAATACTGGTTGGACTGTGACTTCTGGATCGACCCGGTGGACCCCTCTTTTCATTTATTTTACCTTTTTCACTCTTTACCTTATTCTTCCTCTCTCTACTCTGTCTCTCTTTACACCTTATGATTTAGCTGTACCTTCGGTTACAAAGAAATCATTAGTAATGTAAAATATTTCATTATATCAAGATTATTCAGGAAATCTTTATTTAGTTTTTTCATACTCTTAAGTATTACATACTATTTGAATGTCTTCATCAATATTGGTTTAGTTCATAACTGTTAACTAATTACTTACTAATTTGCTTTACCTCACGATCAATTCTATAATTGTAACTGTGACAGACCTGGCCGGGACACAGGCTGTTGGAGGGGACTGAATGCGAGCCGATTACCTTGCGATTATGGGCCCTGGCATTTGGGGGAACAGTGCTCTTTGAGCTGCAAGCCTGGGACCCCTGAGCTGGTGTTACTTGGATTCAGGTCCATGCTGCCCCCCCCCAATACACATAGAATCTGTATGTGTATTTGGCATATTAGCAAGAGATGCTAGTGTCATGAACTCAAGATGTTAATTGAGTTGGCTGATCCCATTGTCCTCTGTACAATGCAGGAGACGCTCCGTCTGTTACTGGTGGTCTCCTGCTATTGTGATGAGATGTCTTGTGGTGGTAATTATGATAATTTATAATCAACTGTGTTTAGCTCGGTGACCACAAGTCAGACTTGTAGTGAAATCCTGAGTCACATCAGCTGCTTAAAGGAATTAGCTAATTAGTTTATGTTAAGTTGTTACAAGTGTATTGTTAGAATAATATGAGCAGGAGGGGGGATCTCCTCTTCTACTGTATATAAATGTCATCTTTGTAATAAATCTTCAGTCGATGTTGGCACCAAGCAAGTGTTGTCTCGTTTGGTGCTTGGGAGCGGTTGGAATATCTGATACCTATATCCAGACTGAGAGGAAGTTATATATGACGAACGCACTCAAGAGGAGTGTAGGGACGTTCCGTCACATTGGTGGCAGCAGTGGGATCATACTTCCTGCAGTCTGGGACATCCAAACCTCCACCTGGATCCAAGGTCCGGATAGCAGGAGAGGAGGAGAGGTACAGATACCAGCCGCCATGGAAGAGGAATTCAGGAGGAGGTTGCGAGAGATGCAGCTACAGCACAGAGGACCAGTATCAGAGCAGGTCCTGCTGGGATGGTTTGATTCTATTCGCTGCGAACTCTGGAAGGAAGCGCTAGCCCGTGAGCGGCGTCACCAGGGAAAAGTTCTCCCCTCCAACCAGGAAAGGTACTGGTCGCAGTATGGACTGCGGGTGCTGTTTTTGGGAGAGAAACCGCACAAGGAGCAGACAGCTGAATTAAGCAGGCTGATCTGGGCAGAGATGAAGCTGGATGAGAGTTACAGAGCCCTCCGGTGGCATGTATCCCAAGCATGCCCTTGGATAGCAGATGACAGCCCAACGGAAGGCTTAAGCTACGGCGGCCTGGGACTGTTGTATGTGAAGCTGACAGGAGACTCTAACTTTGGGAGTGATTTGGAGTGGCGGTTGGATGAAATCATGGATTTCAGAAAAGGGCTACTGAACATCTCGGAAGTGCACTGGGCACTTGAAGATTTGGAGTTTCTGGCCGATCAGGAATGGGAGCTGGAGATCGCCTACAGACGGCTGCTAGACTCTGCTCAGTGCCAGGGCTGGGCTCCCTTTGCCTGGGACTATCAAGAAATACCAGTGGACAACTCTGGTCTGGCTGAAGAGTCGGCAATGTGGCAGAGTAACAGTGTGCTTTGCCAACCTGCCCCTACAGCTATGGACGCAGAGGTCTTATGGCGGATGCAGCAAGTGCTGACTGACCTTGATGATCCTGTTTCTGCATGGGATGATCTTGGATGGAGGAATGTGCCTGTCCAGCAGCATGCCAGGGAATCGGCAGTGGAAAATCTGGAAATTGCCACCCCAGAAGCTGAAGTGCTGACAACCGGCCAGAGCTCTGCCAACCTCTGCTCAGCACTGATAGCATCTTCTGGGTTCCATGGACAGGAGATGGTGAATCTCTATCCCGAGACACCAGTTGCAGAGACTGGGGATTTGATAGACTTTTCCGCTGAGGAAGAAGAACCTGATGAGCCTCCAGCAGAAGAGCTGGTATTAGGGCCAAACTCCACTGTGCTCTGCCCAGCACCAACAGCAGTATCTGTGGAGTTACAAGTAACTTCCCCAGCTGAAGCGCTGGTCACCGGACAGAGGGTCCAAGACCTCTGCCCCACACCTGTGGCAGTTCCGGAGGCCCAGGGTGAGAAGGTGGCAATCACTCCCGAGCAGCAGCTCGGGACCCAAGGAGAGAATGCAATCTGCACTTCACAACTGCAGCTTGAGCTAATATCGGTGGATGGGACTTCAGTCCCCACTTGTATACCCCAGGGATGCTGGGCGGTCGGCCCAGATCCCCAACAGCATGATGGAGTGAGCCCAGTCACCCTGTCTTCTCTCCAGCGGCTGAAAAGACTCCAGGGAGAAGGGCCAGTCCAGGCCTCTCCCCAGCGGCAGAGATTTTCTATGAGAGAGGCAGAGGTTGGCTGGGAGAGTCGTGCTCTGTTTGGAACAATTTGTTTGGGGTACTGTGTGGGTACCAGCATTAGAGGACTGGAACTATGGACTAACTTCGGAGTCAACCCGTCTGGGGTCTCCTCCTGTGTTAGTCTCCTGCCGAAAGGGGAGAAATGTGACAGACCTGGCCGGGACACAGGCTGTTGGAGGGGACTGAATGCGAGCCGATTACCTTGCGATTATGGGCCCTGGCATTTGGGGGAACAGTGCTCTTTGAGCAGCAAGCCTGGGACCCCTGAGCTGGTGTTACTTGGATTCAGGTCCATGCTGCCCCCCCCCCCCCCCCCAATACACATAGAATCTGTATGTGTATTTGGCATATTAGCAAGAGATGCTAGTGTCATGAACTCAAGATGTTAATTGAGTTGGCTGATCCCATTGTCCTCTGTACAATGCAGGAGACGCTCCGTCTGTTACTGGTGGTCTCCTGCTATTGTGATGAGATGTCTTGTGGTGGTAATTATGATAATTTATAATCAACTGTGTTTAGCTCGGTGACCACAAGTCTGACTTGTAGTGAAATCCTGAGTCACATCAGCTGCTTAAAGGAATTAGCTAATTAGTTTATGTTAAGTTGTTACAAGTGTATTGTTAGAATAATATGAGCAGGAGGGGGGATCTCCTCTTCTATTGTATATAAATGTCATCTTTGTAATAAATCTTCAGTCGATGTTGGCACCAAGCAAGTGTTGTCTCGTTTGGTGCTTGGGAGCGGTTGGAATATCTGATACCTATATCCAGACTGAGAGGAAGTTATATATGACGAACGCACTCAAGAGGAGTGTAGGGACGTTCCGTCACAGTAACCACATATGATTACTACATATAAGTATTCGGAATTGTACAATACTCAATATTCATTTTATTGTACTCAATTTCATTGAACTTAATAAAATATTTTTGACAAGGAAAAAAAAAAAGTTAAATACATGGTGCATGTGACATCAAACAGGATTTGCATATACAACATAGACAGATTTAAAAAGAATACAGATCTTTCAATACTGAGCCCAATGCGTTTCTGGACCTGTGTAGAGTTCTTTCTTCAGAGGCATTATGTACTGTTGTATTGATATTCAGTCAAAGTTGAAAGAATGCAAGAAAGAGAAAGAAACTGCCACAATGGGTATGGCGAAGCGTGGAGACACGTACAGCTGGTGCAGAGAGGTTAGGATGGGTGCAAGACTAAGGCCCCTTTCACACGGGACGGATCCGTATTGATCCGCCCCGTGAGGATCCGCTGCTCAGCGGGGATCGCACAGCTATTCCCCGCTTAGCCGGTTGATGACAGGGCGGTCCCTGCACACTGTGCAGGGACCGCCCTGTCAGTTATCCGCTCTCCTCTATGGGGGATCGGATGAGCACGGACCGTCTGTCCGTGTTCATCCGATCCGCTCTGCAGACGGATGAAAAAATAGGGTTTTCCTCCGTCTGCAGAATCGGACAATAGCGGAGGCGGACGATAGCGGGTGTCAGCGGATGCTCATCCGCTGACACCCGCTATCCCATAGACATGCATGTATGTCAGTTTTTCATCCAAAAACGGATGGATGAAAAACGGACATACGGTCCGCATGTGTGAAAGGGGCCTTAAGAAAAAAAAGATGTTTTCC
The DNA here is from genome assembly GCA_028564925.1 of Lithobates sylvaticus. Taxonomy (NCBI): domain Eukaryota; kingdom Metazoa; phylum Chordata; class Amphibia; order Anura; family Ranidae; genus Lithobates; species Lithobates sylvaticus. Next base: position 185,413,802 of record CM053035.1, on the reverse strand, counting down.
TGTTGCTGGACTTCACAGTCAGCAGAAGGGTCCATCTTACCACAGTCAGATGGTCCAGCAAATATGGACATGGACAGTAGATGATTCTTGCCCACTAGCTAATTCTACTGGCAGCTGGGAAGGATGCAGGATGTGCACACCATTGGAGCTAAAAACAAATAAAAATTGTGCTATTCACCCTGGAAATAATGAATCTCCCCAATGTAACCTCTGTAGAAGATTAGAAAAAAAAACAAAAAAACTATTAACTTTAAGCCCTATTAACCAGTATTGTACCCCTATGTACGGTATCAGTTGCCCATTTAAAAGTGTAAATTCTACACTTTCAGTTCTAATACACCAAAAATTACAGGTGGCGCTATACTCTCTAATTATAGTCATGGGCACAGTTTAGTGCAATACAACATCAGAAACCATATGTGTAAAACTTAAATAAAACCGAAGAAAGGTTGTGAACAATATATTATAATAATGCTTAAAAAAATTCTTAGTAATAACAAAGTCCATGCATATACAAGGTTTCCCTTGAATCTTAACTTGTGCATTAAACATGAAACCATATGAAGTTAATGTTCATGCTCCTCCACTATTGTGAGACCTCTTTCACCCAGTGTATTTGGTTTGAGATACCCATTTCTTATACTTCTTAATGCAAACTGACAATTTTCAGGTAGTTACCAATTATGATTATTCCTTATTCCTTCCTCGATCTGCCCTTCTCATTGTAATATATATTAAATGTTACAGTATGTGGAAACACAATCAGCCAAACATTAATGAGTTTTAGTAAGAACCAATAAACCAGCATTGGGTATTAAAGTCATTGGAAAAATGGTGGACATGTGTTATGAGTTAACCGCTTGCCGACCAGCGCAGGACAATGTACGTCAGCACAATGGCACGGCTGCGCAAATGGGCGTACCTGTACGTCCCCTTTAAGACTGCATACTCCGTGACCGTGCCCTCTGGTCCCACGGACTCGATGTCCGCCAGGGGCCAGCGATCGTGACATGGAGTATGGCCTCCACCTTTAATTTTCTGTTTATTACACCACTGGAGCTGATTGTGCCGCTCTACATGCTTACATCTGATGGTTCTTCTACCCAATATTCTCTCCAGGCAAGTCATCCTCGGGACAACCAGTCCCCTGCAAACATTCAAGAGGCTATGCAACAGTTCAGGTAAAATTATGTCACACGGTAAGGGGCATTATGACGGATAAGAGTCACAGAGTCACATTTGTTAAAATTAACCAGTTCTTGATCAGCAACTACCAGACTTTGCTGCAAATAAGATTTTTTGGGGGGGATTGTGTCACCCAAAGTATTTATTTTCTGTACAGATTGAGCCTCTTCTTTCATCCCTGCAGGTGAAATAAATTCTACTTCCTGGCACCATTGCCCAATGAGCACACCCAGTCACCATTAACATCTCCTTCTACTCCTGCTGGCCTGGCAGTTCACTGCCACCACTATAGGTATGCTACCATCATCATATCATACTGGTCCTATTGCTGTTGTTCATTGCAACTGCACTTTTATCTTGGTACACCAAATTTTTCCATTGTTGCAAAGAATTTAACATTTTGGGGCAGGTAACCTTGTGTGGTCTGGATAATTATTTCTGTACGGTTATGGTGTTTTGCCACCACTAATACCCCAAATCTTATTTTATGCAGCTGTTTTACAGTTGCAAAGAGTGTACATTTTTTGGGCAAGTAACATCCTGTGCTTTCCAAGAATATTTGAGCTGGTTTATGGTGTGTTGGCACTCAAAACCCAATTTTTAGACAGCTGTTTCCCAAAGATAGCACATTTTTACATATTTTTTTGGCTGGTTAACTACAGCGTTGGCCATTATTGTTTGAATTTCATTATAGTGCTTTGTCAACTTTATGTTTCTGCATCATTTTCCTCAGTTTGGAAATTTTTTGGGCTTTCATGTAGGCCAAGCTGTTTGTATCAATCTTTTGACCCTACTTAAGTACACTGGCACAATCCAGAATTATTTTGGATACACAATCAGAGTGGTGTGGCCTAACAGTGATTTGTTAAATAGGAACCACCTGTTCTCATTCCCAAACTCAGAATTTTGTGGCCAAAAAAATACTTTATATTTTGGCAACTAATTTATGCACGCTTTTACTCTGGCACAGGAGAAATATGTTTTTTTTATTTTTTAAAGATAACGTCTGCCTCTATTTCCTTCTTTAATTACCTCCTATGGAAAATTATATATTCTCATGCAGCTGATCTGTATAATTTATAAATCACGTATCCAAAAGAAAAATAATTTAAGTACATTTTGGGCTGAAATATAACCTTTTTCTTCTTCCAAAATGTAATCCTATTTCAAAGAATGATATTCTGTACATGAAATATGTTTAATCTGTCTCTAAAAAGAAATCACTGTTTAATTTTATTATTATAACTGTAATAGGACTACTCCATCCTATTTAAAAGAAAATAGGTAATATAGTGTCCTTGAAAAATAACACTCATTGCTTATTTTTTTGCTAAAATGTGACTATTTCCTACTTCTGAAATGTAATATATTTAGAAAAGATGTGATTTTGTGCATAAATTTTTTTCATTTTGTATATAATATTTGGGGAATAAAAATGTTATTCTATACTTTTGACTGATTAATGCCTGCTTCCTGCCTCCTAAATTGCCTCTTATTAAAAAGGATGCCCCAAATGTGTACAGTGTTTATACATTAATACATTTTTATATAATATTTGTGGGTGACATATGCCTACTCTTTGCCTTAAAATGCCATCACATCCCATAGGTTGTGATTAAGTTCAATATATAATTGAGTTTTTAAAATATATTATTATTATTATAATTATAATCTTTATAATTATCATTTAATATTTTTGTTATGGCTGAATTTGGCAATTTCCTGCATCTTAAACTGTTTCCCATGAAAAAGGATAAGAATCTGTTAAACAAATCAATGCAAATTACTTATGGTATCTTAATTTTTCATGCTGAAGTTAATGCTGAGGACTCATCCCTGTCTCTAAGATTACCTCACATTAAAAGAGGTAAAATTATTTTGAACTAAATCATACAATTTTCTTATAGTATCATTTTAGAAAGTATATTTGTTAGACAAATTTTGACTGAAGCTGATTTTTTGCCTCCAAATATCCCCCCTACTTAAAAGGATTAGATTCTGTTCTGCAAATATGTGCAATTTTTAAAATCTATATCTGAAACAATGCAGTTTCAGGTAATATTTCCTGCTGAAATAGGCCTGATCTCTGCTTAAAAAAATATTTTCCCACTAATAAGCATGAGATTCTATGCAGCAAATCTGTACAATATTTATGTTATGTCTACTCAAAGGTTCTGTCTACTTTTATACTTATTGCTGAAATTTGCCTGCTCTCTACCTCAGAAATACAGTAGCTGTCTATCAAAAAAGACTTAAAAGGTATACACTTACATTTTTCTGTTTTACATTTCAAATAAAAATAGAATAAATCATTTTTTTGGAGAAGGCAATCTGCTTGTCATATGGACAAAATGTAGGAGCCAGTCCAAACAGGTTTAAAAGCTGTGGTGCAAATCTGTGAACATGCACTACCTTGATTCTTTAATGAAAAAAATAAGAATTTCTTATTTTATAGCTATTTAGCAATTTACTTGTGTGGCTGAAAAGGAATACAAGTTTATTGGTGGATCAGTTTAATTTTTCTTTATTCAGTTTGTGAAAAAGAAAGCCATTATAATCAAAAGTGAATACTTTTGGATTGTCACCAAAATTCTTTTTCCATTATGGACCCTGGGAACAACCAAGGATTCCTGGTTTTTCATCTCACTTCTTGTCTTGGTTATGGGCAGGAAACATAAAGGAAATCTATCCAATGGGGTCACAGATGGCAAAAAAACTGGCAGGGGTTATAACCCACCCTTACTCTAGCCAAAATGAGAAAAGAAAAGTTTTGCCTTTAGTTCTACTTTATTAGCTATGGTGCTTAACCACTTTCCGACCGGCGCACGACGATGTACGTCCCTTTTTTGAAGAGGGATATCTCAGTAACGGCAGCAGCTGCTGCCACAACCGAGGTATCCATCTCTTCAGGCGCCGGTCGGCTGTCCGATAATGGTGGTCATCGCGGCGGAGTCCCGCGCCTTCCGCCGCTTACCGGAACCGTCAGCAGCGGCGGAGGCGATCGGGTCCGTTCCCCTTGTGTGTCTAGAGATGAGTGATGCTAAGATGGCCGCCACTCATCTCTATACCATAGGAGGGCAGAAGCGACGTCAAAAACGTCACTTCCGCCCATACCTCTTAAAGAGGAATTTTCAAATGTCATTTTTTGAAATTACATTTTTTTTTTTTTTTTTTTTTCATTGAAGTCCAAATATGAGATCTGAGGACTTTTTGACCCCAGATCTCATATTTAAGAGGACCTGTCATGCTTTTTTCTATTACAAGGAATGTTTACATTCCTTGTAATAGGAATAAAAGTGAGCCAATTAATTTTTTTAAAAAAACAGTGTAAAAATAAATAAAATCAAGAAAAATAAATAATAAAAACTAAAAAATTTTTTTTAAAGCGCCCCGTCCCGACGAGCTCGTGCGCAGAAGCGAACGCATACGTGAGTAGCGCCCGCATATGAAAACGGTGGTCAAACCACACATGTGAGGTATCGCCGCGATCGGTAGAGCGAGAGCAATAATTATAGCCATAGACCTCCTCTGTAACGCAAAATATGCAACCTATAGAATTTTTTAAACGTCGCCTACTGAGATTTTTGAGGGTAAAAGTTTGATGCCATTCCACGAGCGGGCGCAATTTTGAAGCGTGACATGTTAGGTATCAATTTACTCGGCGTAACATTATCTTTCACAATATATAAAAAAATTGGACTAACTTTACTGTTGTCTTATTTTTTTATTCAAAAAAGTGACTTTTTTCCAAAAAAAGTGCGCTTGCAAGACCGCTGCGCAAATACGGTGTGAAAAAAAGTATTGCAACGACCGCCATTTTATTCTCTAGGATGTTAGAAAAAAAACAATATATAATGTTTGGGGGTTCTAAGTTTTTTTCTAGCAAAAAAAACTGTTTTAAACATGTAAACACCTAAAATCCAAAACGAGGCTGGTCTTAAAGTGGTTAACTTTGCATTTTTACTTCCTGAGATTAACAGCTAAAACCTTATTAAAACCTTAGTTTTTATTGACCGATGCAATATGTCCACTCAGTCGCCCAGAAATTTCAGCCTGTCCATACAGGCCTAATATCTTTCATGCAAAACATTTTGGCCTTGTCAGTCTCTGAATTAGAACAATAAATATGTAATATACCTGCTCAATCGCACTGAAATGTAGGCCTGTCCATACAAGATTAATAGCTATAGTGAATATCTGTAACATTTTCTATCTTCAGTCTACTAAAAAATACACCAATGAAAAAAGAAACATCCAAGAGGTGCTGGGACTCTGATGTGAGTTTAAGTAGTAAGAGGACAAAAACATTTGGAGAGCTCACTGGCTCAGGTTAGGCTGTTCATAACTGATAAGGCTACCCTCCAGTGGGTACCCCAGCAGGTTACTAGAAAAAAAAACATGCACTAAGGCCCCTTTCACACTGGGGCGGTGATCCGCTGTGACGGTAAAGCAGCGCTATATTTAGCGCTGCTTTACCGTCGTTTTCACCGCGGTTTTCGGCCGCTCGCGGTGCGGTTTTACCCCCCACGAGCGGCCGAAAAAGGGTTAAACACCCCCCGCAGAGCGCCGCCGTAGCCGCGGTATTGCCGCGGTAACCGCGGTATTGCCGCGGTTTTACGGCGGTCTCCCATTGTAATCAATGGGAAGGAGCGGTATAGGAGCGGTGAACACACCGCTCCTATCCCGCTCCAAAGATGCTGCTAGCAGGACTTTTTTTGTCATCCTGCTAGCGCACCGCTCCAGTGTGAAAGCCCGCCGGCTTTCACACTGGAGTGAATGGGGCAGGATTTTTTCATGCGGTGAACAGGCGCTATTTTTAGCGCTGCACCGCATGAAAAACGCCCCAGTGTGAAAGGGGCCTAAAGGAAGGAGTGCCAGACCAACGGATAAAATATTCCAAATTCATTTATTAGTTTACTAAAAAAAACACCCACATGTTGTGGGGGTCAGAAAAAACTCCCCCTTCACTGGGGATTTAGTTACAACAAGAGACTTGAATGGACTCAAAGTAAAGCTTTCCTGTGTGAATCTGTGTAGGTAAGCTAATTACTGGATCAGGAGAGTTACTGGCCAGCAGTATCTGCGTGAGCAATCAAGATGCTTGATTGTTTATGTAGACACTGCTGGCCAGTAATTCTCCTGATCCAGCACTTAGCTACCTTACACAGGAAAGCTTTATTATGAGTCCATGCAAGGTTATTATTTTAACTAAAGCCCAAATGAAGTGGCAGTTTCTTCTGACCTTCGAAGCACATTGGCTGTTTTTTAGTATAAATTAATAAATAGATTTGGACTCTTTTATACTTTGGCCTGGCGCTTCTTCCATTAGTGCATGTTTGTTCTAAAAATACATTCATTTTTCATTTTAATTTGCAATGTGCTTATGCTCTCCCTCCTAAAAGGCTTAAAAAGTGTGCTACAAATCTGTACAATTTTTCAGTCTTCCATACTTAAAAATAGACAGTTATTTTTTTTTTTTTAACTCTGCCTGCTCTCTCTCTGAAATAGTAAAATAACAAAAGGCTTCATAAATCTTCTTGCAGCCTAGTAAAAACATGTAGATGGTGTGCAGCATGTCTGCAAAATAGTTCTCCTAACTGTGACATAATAAACAGATTATTTTTGTCAGAATAACATTTGCCTCATCTATTCGGCTAACATAGTAGCTAGGTACAAATGTTTGCACAATGTGCAGTGAGTCAATACAGTATATATGGTTACTGTTTTTGAAATAATACACTAATACAAGAATACACTGATTATTATTTCAGGAGTAATAATTTCTTCCTCTTTGACTGTTGCCCCAGATCAATTTGCTTCCTTACTCTCCAGCCACTGTGCTGTATATTTGTATGTTGTTTCTGAAGCATGGCATTATTTTTTTAGTTTGGCATAACAACTGCCTCATCTCTGCAATGTGGCTTTGTGCATTGGAGGTGTTTTGGTGCACTTCTTTTGAATAGCTTTGTAAACTTTGTACATAATACAAAGTGGTACTAAAAAGATCACAAAGTGTTTTGCTATCGTTTGGCAATTAGTATTAAGTTGATAGTATTAAGTTGTCAGAAACCATGAAATCAGACCGAGACAGAAGTACAGTTAAATCACACTTGTTTAATAATATAAGTAAATAGAACAAACGTAGTCAAAACATAGCCAAAGTTCGGTAACCGGAATGGATAGTCAGCCAAGCCAGAGTCAGGGATCAGTGTAGTGGAACAGCAAGCAGGATCTGGAGCCAAAAGGGATGTCAGCCAAGCAAGTCTTTAAACAGGAACGCAGGACATAGTCTCTGTGATGTTTGCCAAGGAGAAGGTAGAGATCCTCTGGGGTGGATGGCTTAAGTAGGCAGGTCTAACGAGCAGGATATCATCAACAGGTGAGAAGCTGTGGAGAGATAGCCGACAGCTGAGTGGCCAGCTGGGCTGATGGGTGAACTCTTTATCTTCTGTATCTTCTGGGCACTAGTGATGAGCTAAATGTACCCGTGTTCAGTTCAGCATAGGTTGGGAAACGTTACAAAGTTTGGATCCCAAACCAAAACCTCCTTAAAGTCTATTGGAGCCAAATCTTAGAAATCGATAATGGCCATTTTAATTGCTAATAGGTAGGGAATTATCACACAAAAGGCACGGGGAGCTGTGCAGCATCCTGGGGGATACCCATACAAAAAAATATGTAAATGTATCATTCAGTGGGGAGAGGGTCCTTTTAGGTGTCTAAAAGGGCACATTAAAAATACATATGGAAAAATATAAAAAGACATTTCCAAGGATGAGGGCTGCTCTCCAAGACCTAAACTGGGAGGGAATATTTGCATCAATGAACACAGAACAAAATTGGGAATTCCTTAAAGCGACTGTATGTGAACACACTGCAAAGTATATTCCCATGGGCAATAAGTTTAAGAGCCTAAAAATAAAACCAACGTATGTTGTCACATGACTCGCAGCCGCTGTAGAGCTATGATGAATGGATACTGCAGGAGGGGCTGTGATCTCCCTCTGACGTCAACCGAGGAGCTCACATGGCCGCTCAGCCTCTCCGGCAGTAGCCATGGAAACTGGCCAAGAGTCACATGACCAGCCTGAAGACATCACTAAAACAGTATTTACAGCGCTCGTTTTTGTAAAAGATAGGTACAGCGTGCTCTGCCAGGATATGAAAGAGTTGCTTGCAGTAAGGAAAAAAGATTTTACATTTTACTAGAAGCGGTGGGCGGGGGCAGAGGCGGAGACACAGACACAAGCTGACCTGAATTGCTGACCTGCAGAGCTGCCCTGAATTTCGTGGTCTAATTAGAGACGGGATACAGGAAGTGCCAGATTCCGTTTTTTTTTTTTTTTCATAGTTTAGAGGGGGCAGATTACACAGCACAAGCACTGTGCTGCTCTATTTGCATTAAGGTACCAGAAAATCTATATATATTTTTTTTGAGTTAACAAACGCTTTAACAGCAAGAATGGCATAAAACACTTTTTGTAAAAGCCTATTTATATCTTCCCTCAATCAAATGTGTTCCATGCAACAAGGTCTGTTGGGGCTCTGCAAAAGCTCAAGCCAATGCCGTTAATCCTGAATCTTGATAGAAAATATGAGGAAAATTAACTTTCTTTAGATAATATAGCCACAAAGAATAAGTAAGGTGGCGCTCAGATTAGCATTCAAGGACGCAGAAGAGAAAGGTCAGTCATAATTAAAGGCAGCCTCAAGCACATAAAACATAGACTTAGAATATCAGTTGTCCCGCTAATAATAATTCTTAGTTATATTTTTGTTCATTAGGTTGGACATGTGCCAAGGCTCTGTGGCAGCTCTGTTTTTTTATAATGTCCTTATGATCTACTAATGGCATGGTAATAAACTGGCACATCACCATAGTAATAGAGCAAAGGACTGACTATAAGTTTCCGATTATATCTCTTTCTGTCTATTCACAAAGATCAGTGCTGGTAATTTGTTTTCTCCCTTTGTATCTTAGTTATTACATTAAGGCTGGATTCACATTATTGCATTGCCAACACACGTTATATCATTCATTCTGAATGGCACCTCAATCTAAAGGCAAAACTTTCTTCATTATTTTGGATAATGAATGGTTAATACCAGGCCAGGTTTTATTGCCATCTCTGCCCCATTGGGGAGATTTTACTACACTTCCCATCCTGTAGACCAAAAAGGAAGCATGAAGAAATCTCTCCAAAGACAGAAAATGAAAAAAATGCTCTCTAAGGGCTCACACTTGCTTCGGCTTCAACAAGGCTTTGGACACGCGTTGTTAAAGTTCTCTTAACACTAGTCAAAGCTCCTGTCACTAAATAAGATGGTTAGCTTACAGTCCTGTTTTCATTTGCTTTTGCTTTGCTTCGGCTTCACTTTAAAAATGTTACCCCATGTAGCTTCAGTGGTGCTTCAAAGCGTCTTCAAAGCCCCCATAGAAGTCTATGGCAAAGCTTGCTTGAAGTCCCACTGAAGCCCCACCGAAGCCCCACCGAAGCCTCATCGAAAACCCCATGAAGCCCCACCAAAGCCCCACCAAAGCCGCATAGAAGCACCAAGCAAAAGCAGGTGTAAACAGGACTGTAAGCTAACCATTTTAGTGACAGGAGCTTTGGCTGGCGTTCAGAGAGCTTTAACCACTAAAGCCCCGGACCAATTGGCAGCCAAAAGACCAGGCCCCTTTTTGCGATTCGGCACTGCGTTGCTTTAACTGACAATTGCGCGGTCATGCGACGTGACTCCAAAACAAATTTGGCGTCCTTTTTTTCCCACAAATAGAGCTTTCTTTTGGTGGTATTTGATCGCCCCTGCGGTTTTTATTTTTTGCGCTATAAACAAAAATAGAGTGACAATTTTGAAAAAAATGCAATATTTTTTGCTTTTTGCTATAATAAATATCCCCAAAAAATATATACAAAACCTTTTTTTTTCCTCAGTTTCGGCCGATACGTATTCTTCTACATATTTTTAGTAAAAAAAATAGCAATTAGCGATTATTGATTGGTTTGCGCAAAAGTTATAGCGTTTACAAAATAGGGGATAGTTTTATAGCATTTTTATTAATATTTTTTTTTTACTAGTAATGGCGGCGATCAGCGATTTTTATTGTGACTGCGACATTATGGAGGACACATCGGACATTTTTGACACATTTTTGGGACCATTGTCATTTATACAGCAATCAATGCTATTTAAATGCATTGATTCCTGTATAAATGACAGTTGTAGTGAAGGGGTTAACCACTAGGGGGAGGGGAGGGGTTATGGGCTGTGACGTGTGTGTGTTTTTTTTACATTAGGGGGCGAGGCTGACGTCTGACGTCATTGATCGGCTTTCCCGATGACCGGGAACAGCCAATCAATGACAGGCAGAGTAGGAAGCGTGGGGAGAGGTTTGTTTACACATACCTCTCCCCGTTCTTCAGCTCCGTGACCCGATCGCGGGACACCAGCGGCGATCGGGTCCGCTGGTCCCGCGGCCGGGGTCATGGAGCTCCCGACCGGGTCGCGAGCGTGCCGGTGCCATTCTGCACACGTATATGTGCATGAGGCGGTCGGGAAGCGGTTAAAGAGAAAGTAAAGCCTCATAAATAAATAAATAAAAAATAACCCCTGCAAGACAAAGGCATAATGAGCAAGTATGCATAGCATACTAGCTCATTATGAATTACTTACCTGAGATCGAAGCCCCCAAAGTGGTCCTCGTCCCCCTCCTCTGACGCCGCCATCTATTCCGGAGTGACTTCCGGGTATCGAGGCTCCGGCACTGTGACTGGCTGGAGCCGCGATTACATCACTCCTGCGCATGCGTGCTGGTGCCGCCACTAACGGCATGATCGCCATTAGTAACGGCACGCTCGGTGTGCCGTAGACATCGGTGCCGCTATTTCTGCAAATATCTCCTAAACCTTTTAGGTTTGGGAGATATTTCTTGCACCTACAGGTGAGCCTTAATCTAGGCTTACCTGTAGGTTAAAGTGGTTGTAATGGGTTTACAACCACTTTAACAAAGCATGTCCGAAGCCATCTTTTGAAGCAAGTGTAACCTAGCGAGTTATCACTGTCCATCACAATGGTCACTGAGACAAATAGAGGGACTAAAGCTGGCTTACACCTGTATAAGTTTGTATAATTTTTTTAGAATGTTTTTTCAATAAGCTATGAGTTAAAAGGGACGATTCAACAATTGTTTCCATCAAAGCAGGGGAAAAAAATTGAAGAAGGATGGAGAATTTTTGTCCAATCTACTGGGAAAAAATGTATTTCTAATAGCTGAATTTGCTCCCGGCCAAGATAAAGCATAACTAGTCTTATGCACATGAACTTGTCAAAGTTATTCGAGAAGTAAGACACTTGTTCTTCAAAAATGTAGACACTGGCATGTTACTTGAATAAAAATTTGGTCAAAGTCCATAAAGGCACTATCAAATGGTGATTTTTATACTTTCTCTTTCAAACACTCAAACAAAAGTCTACTGGTGTAAGGCGAGCATTATATAAAAAAAAAAAACACACCCGTTGTGAAGTGCCAATTTGTTAACATGCCATTAATAGCACTTAAGGCCATTAAAAAAAGAACTCCAATGCAGCCTTGGTACATCAGCTCTAGCCTTAGTCTATCCAAAATGAAAAGGAAAAAATTGTGGGTTTTAGATATTTTTGAGGAGACACGGTCACTTTGCCCGTTTAGTGTCTATACAAAATGACTCCTCTAGCCCCCTTATACTCAACTTGCTCCCTTTATACTCACCTTGCCACAGTGCCCAACACAGTCCCAGTGCAAGAACAGGACAGTTTACCTATGTCCTATGGTTTCAGTTCACATCAACACACTGAAATGTGTGCTAAAAAAATAACAAGAAATGTTGTATTTTTGTGCACTTTATTTCGATATGCTGTAACGCATCACAACATGCATTTAAAAAACATATTGACATGGCTTAGTGTGGGGCAGGGTTGCCAGCCTCCCGCAGCATTTTTTACTGACAAAACATGGAAAATTTACTGGCGGAGCACATTATTTAATGGCAACCTGAGAAATTACAGAACTCCTATTGAAAACTAACACAATGAATATTTGAACAGTATAAACATTATATGGAAACAATGACAATACCTATAACAAATTACCTTGCTAGATTTACACTTAAAGAGTCAGCACAGCATGAAATGATCAGCCCCCGATATTTACTGGCAGTTGTAAAAAAAAAATCACAGATTTTTATGAAATGTCAGTAAATTTATTGGCGGTTGGCAACCTGTCAATCCCGGTCGACCTGTCAGTGCCAGTCCTTCCCCCAACCTCTTCGCTCATCCATTCCTCCTCAGTGCCAGTCCTTCCCCCAGCTATGATCAAATACCACCGAAAGAAAGCTCTATTTGTGAGAAAAAAAGGATGTCAATTTTGTTTGGGTGCCACAGCGCACTGTGCAATTGTCAGTTAAAGCGACGCAGTGCCGAATCGCAAAAAGTGCTCTGGTCAGGAAGGGGGTAAAATCTTCGGTGGCTGAAGCGGTTAAAAAATAAGGGCACCGATCTCTTTTAGGTTGTTCAGGTAGATCTCCACCTCTGAAAGGTTGCCTACCCCTGGTTTAGTGTAACTTGCATGCACTATGCTGTGAACAAGCCCTTCATGTTTTTTTCTAAATCAGAAATCATTTTATGTTATATGGCCAGTTTTGATGGAAATAGTGTTTCTGGGAGCTATTCTCTACCTCACTTTTCACAAGAACCTTTCCTCTTGACAATTCCTGTGAAATCTGGCAGAGTGCCCGGCTCCTACAGCGTCACCGTCATAAATAAAAACATTAGCGATGCCATGTTCTATAAGGGCCCATAAATTACCATTGCTGTGTTACGCCTGGCAGGTAAGGTCACAGGGAATACTCAGCGTTGCCTCATGTTTTCTAATTATTTGTTTTATTCATCAAAGCGCTGAAAAATTGCTTGTCTCATCAACGTTATCATTTTCTCCAGAGAGGAAGAGGAAAATGATTTGGTAAGGAGGAGGAAGGTGAAATTGCGGCCTGGATTAATTAAACGGTGATAAATATTTAAGAGATGCAATCATTTTATCACAGGCTGTAAAATATGTCCTCTTATTTTTGCAAGTCCTTTTATCAAAGGATAGAGACTGTATGCAAAATAGCTGTTGGTTGTCCACAGTAAAGGTGTTTGAACATAGAATGCAACTCATGGCCTGAGAAATATTTGACAATACATAAAAAAAATTTGCAAAAAAGTAAAAAGAGCAATGCCAGATTGTCATTGGAGAAAGCCACCGGAACACAACATTTGGCGCCTTGAGTAACATATCCCTGCTCTATTACACTGAAGGATTTTTAGTTTTCCTGGTCCTCCTAACTGGGCTTCTGATACCATAACACATCTGTGCTAGGATCAGTTCTTTTTGGAAAGTCTACCCAAAGTGACCTAGACAGCAAAAACAAACGCACAGTTATTTTTTTATTCTTTGTTTTTCATCTCAGCACTGCTGGTGGTTATCTACACCTCTTTTTGCAACCACTTCCTGTCTTTGTGCTAGCCATCTATGGCTGCATGACATTTCTCAGAATGGGTTTCTTGATGATGAGAACAGTGGACCATGCCTGAGCAACGTGCATTGATATGGTTACTTGTAGTCTCTATTGAAATTCCGAGGGACAACACAAAAACAGAAATGGAAGACAAGGACAGGGAATGTTGTCACCCTTTAATGAGAAGTACTAGGAGCTCCATGGCAGGATCACCAGGTATTACTTTATTGAAAACTGCAGATTTAAAGATATTGGAAATTGCATTGGCTTTTTTAAAACGTATGTGGATTTTTAGTGATTGGATTAGATATACTTGAAATTGTTTTGACAAACTGACAATTTAATATCAATGGTGGGGGATGGTCAGGAAAACAGAGCAGTCTAGAATTGGCTTTTCAGGAAGACCTGTAGCAATTGACCCAGGATTTCAATCTGATCGGTTGCTCATCCTGACAGCGGTTTGCTTGTAGGATCAGGGGCTCCAACCTAAAATAAGACCATTGTCTGATCCTACTAAGAACAACTGTCATGTCCAATCCATTAACAACACAAATTGTCAGGTAAAATCTCGGACATGATTATAATGATGAGTTCCTAAGTAATGCCATCACTCAATTATTCAGAAATGTAAGTATTGGCTTTTTGGGATGACCAGTAGCAATTGGCCCAGGTTTTCCATCTCATGGGCTGTTCACCTCAACAGTGCCTAGTTTCTAGTGTCAAGGGCTCCCACTTGAAATGAGGACAATGTCTAATGCAGCTGAAAAACAACTGTCATGTCCAATCCATGGGGCCTCTTTTAATGACACTTATTGTCCATAAAAACCTCTGACATGATTATATTAATGAGCTCCTAAGAAATGCCATCACCCAATTATATGATTAGAGCTACAAGAAGGTATACAAGCAGAAATGTTAGTATTGGCTTATTGGGATGACCAATAGCAATTGGCCCAGGTTTTCCATCTGATGGATTGCTCTCTCCGACAGCGCCTGGCTTCTATTATCAGGAGCTCCCACTTGAAATGAGGGCAATGTCGGCTCCAGCTGGAAACAACTGTCATGTTCTATCTATGGGCACCCTTATAACAACACTCATTGTCAGGTAGAACCTCTGACATGATTCATTTAATGAATTCTGAAGTGACGCCATCACCCAATTATTTGATTAGAGCTACAAGAAGGTATACAAGCAGAAATGTTATGCCTGTATTATATAATAAGAGACGTCTCTTTCTTCGGCTTTAGGCAGTTTGCTAATTGCATGACAATCATAATTATTCAATTTAAGGCAAGAACAGAAAACAACAACTGCTAAGAGGAGGAACGTGGAGCGCTGTAATCCATTAATCTGTGAAACGTTCTCTGTTTGTTTGATACACTTTACATATTCTGATTTCATATTCTTTGAGCAATTCATTATCTCCTGATCTTTGTCTATTCTGTTACATTTTATGAAGTGCCACCGTCAATTACAAACAAACCCATCTGCCTGGGATCCTCCTGGGTTTTGCCTGACCCCTTAATAAAACAAAAATCATTTTGCATCAAGTCAAGCTGTGAGTACTGAATACTCCAGGAGGGAATAGATGAAACCTTATTTTCTGTTTTGTACATAGACGGGTGGGTCTTGGTGATAGACTGCACATCCCTGTTATTAGCTTGAACTGTATTACATTACTCTGATAGCATCAGAGCCAAACAAGCCTGTAATTGGAGTGCCAGGTGAAAAATCCAGATTACGAAGTGTTTGTAGTTAGGGAGTCTTCATGGATCTTATGTACCTACATGTGTTGTAGACACATTATTTTGCAGGCTCGCAGAACATGCCAAAGGGGAGTTGGTTGCTTTTAGGGAAAGCTATAGTTGGAACTCAATTGTATGTTAATTATTTTTTAAATCAAACTTCAGCTTTCCTGAATTTTTTCCTTTCCCTTGGTTTAGGTTTTAAAAATCATATTATGCTTACCTTTTTTCTTGCAGTCCTCAGGGCAGTCCATTGATAACTTGCTGCTCAACTTAGAAGTACTGTTGGTCCAGACTGTATGATGACACACCCCCAGGGGTCTGTGTTCATAAGAAAGAAAAACAAAAAAAAAGAGGGCGCACCTGCCTAGTGATTATCATACACAACATTTATTGATTAAAAAAAAGTAAATGGATAATCACAAAAGTAGTAGATACAGATGCTTCCTATAAATCCAATGACAACAGTATCTTGGACCTCTATGACCTGCGAGACCTGAATAACATCACTCCAACCCACCAACCATTGTAAGAATGTTAAAGTGTTTCAATATACCCTTATCCTCAAAGCTCTGTTTTATAGACTTTACATTTTCTGATTTTTATAAAAAAAAAATAGAAGGTATATCAATAGGTATATCAATTGAAAAACGGTGGAATTCTTGCAATGGTTTGTGCGATTTTGCTAAGGTCTCCCAGGTGATAGAGGTCCAAGATACTGTTGCTATTGGATTTATCACAAGCTTGTGTATCTACTACCTTTGTGAGTATCCTTTTATGTTCTTCTTATTAAAAAAAAAAAAAAAAAAGGTGCTTATGATAATGCACTAAGCTGGTGCACCCTCTTTTCTTGCTTTTCTTTGAAACTATAGAGTTTCCCAATTTAAGAAGTGCAGCAAGGCCATGAGTGGATTAAAACCACTGTATGGATTGGAGTGAGCCTCCTTCTAATCATCAGGACCCTGTGTCATGTTTTGTTACACTTCAGCACAGATCTACTACCTTTGTGAGTATCCTTTTATGTTCTTCCTATTAAAAACAAAGGTGCTTATGTTAATGCACTAAGCTGGTATACCCTCTTTTCTTGCTTTTCTTTGGAACTATAGAGTTTCCCAATTTAAGGAGTGCAGCAAGGCCGTGAGTGGATTATGCATTGGAGCGAGCCTCCTTGTAATCATTAGGATCCTGTGTCACGTTTTCTTACACTTCAGCACAGGTAAGTTGTTTCTTTATGGTGTGCCCATGCCATGACAGCCTGAGCTCACAGGAAGTGGGTTGGGTAACACTGACCATCAGTCAACTGGGAGGATAAGCTCTGCTGGATGTCTGGAGCGGTCAGTGTATGGGAGATAGCATCAGAGAGGAATTAAGTATTATTATTTATGTGCACCGAGGCAGCAGAACAGGAGTTGTTTTCTTTCAGACTCTCAGGTTCAGACTAAAACTTTGAATGAAACTGTCTGAACCTAGCAAGCAAGGGGAAGAAGAAAGGGGGAGGATGCACGCCTCTGACTCTTTCAATCGTGTGTGTAATTTCAGCTTGAACAATTACTCAGTTCCCGACTGGCTCACGCATATATATTGTGGCAGAATGGCTCTCCTGGGCGAAATCCTGTGTATATATACGGCTTTGTCCAAGAGAGCCACCAGAGGGCGCGCGAGCATCACCGGAGGCACGCACATGCGCCCGCTGGTAAGACCCCATGCCCGTGGCCGGCTTGCACGATCGGTGCCGTCCACACACAATTGCATGCACGAGAACCAGCATGGGTATTTGTGTGTGTAAACACTTAAATCCCTGTGCTGTCAGAGGAGAGAAAACAGATCGTGTGTTCCTACAAATTAGGGACAGCAATCTGTCATCTCTTCTAGTTAGTCCCATCCCCACACAGTTAGAACACAATGAGGGAACACACAGTTAACCCCTTGATTGCCCCCTAGTGTTAACCCCTTCCCTGCCAGTGACATTTATACAGTAATCAGTGCAGATTTATAGCACTGATCGCTCTATAAATGTCAATGGTCCCAAAAATGTGTCAAAAGTCTCTGATCTGTCCGTCACAATACCGTTAAAAATCGCAGCTCACCGCCATTACTAGTAAAAAAAGAAATAAAAATGCCATAAAAAAGTTTGTAGATGCTATAACTTTTGCGCAAACAAATCAATATACGCTTATTGCGATTTTTTTGTTATAAAAAATATGTAGAAGAATACATATTGGCCTAAACTTATGAAGAAATTCGTTTTTTTTTTTTTTTTTTTTTAATTGGGGGATATTTATTATAGGAAAAAGTAAAAAATATATATTTTTTCAAAATTGTCACTCTTTTTTTCTTTATAGAGCAAAAAATAAAAACCGCAGAGGTGATCAAATACCACCAAAATAAAGCTCTATTTGTGGGGGGGGGGGGGGGAAAGGACGCAAATTTTGTTTGGGTACAGCATTGCATGACTGCGCAATTGTCAGTTAAAGTGACGCAGTGTCAAATTGTAAAAAGTGCTCTCTGGTCAGGAAGGGGGTAAAATCTTCTGGGGCTGAAGAGTTTAAACTCTGTGGAGAACATGGCCAATTGGCCAATGTCATTTAACCAGCTTTCTGAGAGTCCAGGCTGTCATGGAACAGTGAGGAACTCTCACTGGCAACACTGGAGCAGAAGAACGACCCTATTGGCCATGTGTCAAAAATAAAAATAAGTGCAGCGCATCAAATCAAAAATAGTAAATTTAATATTGAATATATCATAAAATTATGTAATTGATACAAATCATGATATAAATATAAAAATCAATACAAATAATTATATATGGTGACGAAAGTTCATGTCTTGTCAATACAACATGATATAGTGTAGGTGAATGACTGATTGTAGATTAACACCCAGGTGACTGTGAATAATCAAAAATAATTCTGAAGGTGATGTCCTCAACCGAAGGTAAATAAATACTCTTACCAAATGTGCTACGCACATACGCATAGACTCAGTGGAGGGTGAGGTATCCGATTCCAAGGAAGGCTGACTCCAATCAGGGAAATGACCAATCAACAGGAAAAAGATCTTTGGCAGATTGTCTCTTCATGCAATGGACAGATCAATGGCAGGCAGCGTTGATCCAGGCAAAAAAGATCCCCAGCATAAAATAATAGAAAAAAAGGGGGGACACTCTAAGTGTAGAATGTTGGTAAACGTTTATTTAAAACTAAAGTTTAAAATACAACCATAATAAAGAAACAAATGGTTGTGTCTGCAATGACATTTGCTGTGCAGTTACCAAAAATTAAGGCAATGTTATAAGTACAATAGATATGCACAACTGCAGAGAACAAAAAGCCTTATAGGCATGTACATCTGACAAATACAGCTTATAGCTGCAAATGGGGAACGATTGCTGTTTGAAAGTCCCGCACTGCAACAATGTGAAGAGATCGCGGACGAAGCCGCTGAGAATAATGATAGACAGCGAGTGACTGATAGGCCCCTCCCCCATGTGGCCAGTCAAAGGACACCTGGTATTTAGGCGTGTGTCCCTGAAGTATTTGTAAAATGTATTACAAAGAGGGTCTATGGAGGGACCCTAATGGAGTTGAGCTTTAAATTCTCCTTGAAATATATAAGTTAGAGACATGGGGGAGGGCTTTAGTGGACTGTTACATAAGCTTAAACTTATACATAAACGTGTTTATAGAGAACAGTAGGAGAAGGTGTCTAAAGCCCCATACACACGCTCGGACAATCCGCGGACCAGGTCGGTCGGACTTTGTCCGACGTACTTTGTCCGATGTTGTCGTTGCGTACACACGGTCGGACTACGTTGTCGGAATATCCGGTCCGGAAGAACGTCGTGACGTAAGTCGTCGTCCACGAGATTACAAAAGGGAAGTTCAGCACCACGTCAGGCACCCGTTGGGCTCCTTCTGCTGATCCCGTGTTTATCGAGAGTTAGTGGAAGTTTGGTGACTTAAGATTCGCGCTTCTCAGTTTTCAGACTCAGATCGTTACTGCTCTTCAGTTTGTGCTTGTCGTGCGTATCTGTTTATTAGTGCGTGTAGTCAGTTCGCATTTGTTGGTCATTGCGGCCTATATCTTGATATAGGACGCTTTGATTTGCACTGCTTATTGTCTGCTCGTTGCTGCTATTCACTTCGTTCTTTCAGGCCTTGCTGTTTATCGGTGCTTTCTGTTTGTCCGTTCTGACCAGCCGACCTTTTGTGACCTTCTGAGCGATGTTTCCCGTGCGTACTCGTCGCCGAGTTCGTGCTGTACGCGGAATTGGTGTCGGGCTTTTAGCTTTGACCCAAGACCCGTCCATGAACAGAGTGATGAGGAGTATGTGGACCAAGAATTGGTTGCTTCAGCGTGACCAGTTCTCGCACATGCCTTTGCTTCGTGAGATCCGGGAGAATAATCCTGATGATTTCAGGAACTTTCTCAGGATGACGGACCCCGATTTTCACCGTCTTTTGGCTTTGCTGACCCCCTTTATCAGCCGGCAGGATACCTGCATGAGACAAGCCATTACTCCGGAGCAGAGGCTTGTTGCCACGTTGAGGTACTTGGCGACAGGGAGAAGCCTTCAGGATTTGAAGTTCTCTTCAGGTATCTCTCCCCAGGCCCTGGGACTCATTATTCCAGAGACCTGTTCTGCCATCATTCAGGTCCTGCAGGAGGACTATATTAAGGTAACATTTATACTTTACTATTCCCTTCTATGTATGCTCTGTTTGCTAATGACTTGTATTTTTGACCTCCTTCCCTAATTACCATGATTGCAATATGTTCTAATATGCTGTGCCCCTTTTCTCCTTCATGCATTTTTCCCTTCACTTACCTCACCAGCATGCTCTTCTGCCCCAATAGACACCTATGGCCTAGTCACTTAAGCAATGTCTTTTGTCTGCTGCATAGTATTGTTTGCCCCAAAACACCCCCTAAAATATGCACAAATGTTTGCTGTGTGGTTTACTTCATGTAGAGCCCCCTTTTTTGGTTCTTTTGATGGGGGGGGGGGGGGCAAACTCATTAGGAACCCCCTCCCCCAACTGCTCTGTCAGATGGTACCAATCCTTTATCTGCTGGCTTTCCCAAGGTCCATACACACTATATACCTACCTCTTTATAGTGCGCATCTTTAGGGATGAATTCAGCAAAGCATGTAGTGCAAGGGACTGCCTCCATACATTCCATTTCCTATTTTTTTGTCTTCTTTCCCTCCTATTAGCTTGCTTGGTAATTTCATAATGTCACACTGTGTTTGCCTTTTTGGGGGGGGGGGGGGTTGAAATGTTATTTGATCTTTCCTGTGGCCTGCCAATAGTGTTAAGTACAGAGGGTCTGGCCAAACTAGGCCACATTATTGAGCCATTTGCCAATCAATGAAGTGCAGAGGGTTACCTGTCCACCACCCCCCCCCCCCCCCCCCAAAACCATAGTTATTGCCAATGTCCCATCAGAAGTGGGGGGATTGATGGGGGGGTGAGTAATCTGTGAAGGGGAGCCTCTACTTTTCTGTGTAAATACTTTCCAGCCTCCAATTTTATACAATGCTCTTGTTCCAAGATGTTGATTGTCTAATCTGCTTGCAATGTTTAGGTGCAAAGTGACTAATTTTTTTTTCTTGTTTCACTCCACAGTTCCCTTCCACGCCACAGGAATGGCAGACTGTGGCCTCCCACTTTGCCAGCCGTTGGGACTTTCCTAACTGCGGAGGGGCAATTGATGGGAAACACGTCCGCATCGTCCCACCGCCCAACTCGGGGTCCTACTATTATAATTATAAAGGGTTTAATAGTGTAGTGATGTTGGCGGTGGTGTCGGCAACATACGAGTTTATGTATGTGGACGTGGGGATGAACGGCCGGATATCGGATGGTGGGGCCATTACGCACACGGAGTTCTACTGGCGTCTCCAAAGTGGCAGTCTGTGCTTGCCACCTCCAGAGGAGAATGCCGAAGGACTCCCCTTCGTCTTTGTCGCAGATGAAGCGTTTGCGCTGACTCCCCATGTGATGAGGCCGTTCCCGATGAGGACCCTCACCCCGGACCAGAGGGTCTTCAACTACAGGCTGTCCAGAGCCAGAAGAGTGGTGGAGAACGCTTTTGGCATCCTGGCCAGCCGCTTCCGCCTGTTCCTGACGGCATTTAACTTGGCGGAATACAAACTGAACCACATAGTTCTTGCCTGTTGCATATTGCACAACTTCCTCAAAAGACATAACAGGAACTATGTGGTGCCCGTTGGCCCAGATGTGGAGGGCCCTCCAAATGCGGACCTCACAGCCCTTCGAGTGGCACGTCCAGGCTTGCCCCCTCTCAATGCCCGCGTGGTCCGGGACCAATATATGGAATACTTTGTGGGTAGGGGGGCCATTGCTCTGCCTGACGATGTGTGAGAGGCATTTTTTAATAAATCTGATATTTTAACCAACCTCTGATTTCTTGTCTTTTCAGTCTTCTTTTTAGCTTATTTTACTTTGTCATTTTTTCCCTTTGCCTTCGACAGTGGAAATGCACTTTCTGGGCAAAAGGAGGTAACAGTCTCTTCTTCCCAAAAAGATTATTCTCATGTGTGTTTGCTACCTAATCTTTGGTCTAGAGAAGGTTTGTCCTGCATAACTGACACCCAAAATACTCCTTTTCAGCACCAGGTCTGACATGTGTGTATTCTCCAAAATGCTGTGCTCCGTGTTTTCGTACAAAGCACTGTGGGTGTCATTTACATAAGTCAAATCCGCTATGCTCTACAAGTGCATTGAAAAAGTTCCCTGGGAAAGGAAATTGCAGTGCAAAGTGGATTTGCCTTTAGTAAATAACACCCATTGCCCCCCATATCCTTTACATTTTACATACATAATGCATTGTTTTATTTAAATAAGGAAGCCACACATTTTGAAAAATAAAAAAGTTTACTTGGAAAACATTCACAAGTGCGTTTACAATCTTCACGCCAAAACTGACAACATCTTGGTTATTTACAACATTATTTACAAAGATTACGCAATTGGTAAAACCAGGCATGGAGCTAAGCAGAACCTATGAAGTAGGAAAGTTCAACTTTGTAAAGTGAAGACAAGATCAGACATGACTATATGTTCAAAGTGTGTTTGATCTTGCCTTCATCACATGGGGGGGTCACCCCCCGAAAAGTGGAAATTTGGAACATGCACACAATTTGGGTCTGAAAATGGTCATTAGATGGGAAAACACATGCCTAGAAGCTTCAAAAGTGCCATTTTCCATCATGGGGATGAATGGACGTTTTTTGGGGGTGCAACCCCTTCACCACAACCACTTTCGTAGTTCGTAAAGTGTTTGCACCCCCAAAAAAACGTTGCCATTCATCCACCATGGTGGGAGCTAGCACATGTGGACACAATGTGTGCATGTTCCAAATTTCAGACAGTTTTTAAGTTGCAAATGTGTGCAGAAGCAGGCACAAATGTGTGTTAATTACTTGGTGCGTTTTCATATTTTTCCTAAAACATCAATGATGTTCTTCAATTTTTGTTGAACATCATTGATGTTTTGCTTTATGTAATCTAGATCTCGATTGCAGACCATTATCTCTCCGATGAGTACGTGGGCACTCTCTGTGGTAAAGTGCGATTTTTCTTCCACAACATCCACGTCACCTAAAAACCACAAACAAACAAAAATGGGGTGTTGGAAATGAGGCAGCCATACATGGATTAGCTTACCAGTAGCTGTGTTCTCCCACACTCACCTGTTGTGGTGACAATTTCTCCAAGTTCGATGATCTCTCCTTCCTCCTCCTCCTCCTCTCCTCTGCTTCTGCTCTTTCCCCTTTTTTGGGAGGTGTTGGTTTGGGGGTTTCCTCAGACGGCCCAAGTTTTCGCTCCCCTATGAGAATGTCCAAAAGGAAGATTTAGCAACACAAACTATTGAGGGCAGAAATAGGAAATGACAAACATTGCTTGAAAGTGACGGACACTATTTTAGTTTGGCCAGTTACAAATGTCAACTACATGAATGTAGTCACTTTGTAAAGGTGCTAAACTGACTAGCTTTTTGGTAGAAGTTTGTGTGATGGAGACCCCCCTCTAGTATCCACTGGAGCACATGTGTGGAAAAGGCTAATAAAAAGGGGGTTTGGGTGTCCCAGCACTAGTGCTCTCGAGTCCAGATGGGTAAACAGCTACTGGGTGACCTCTCCTTTACATTGAATAAATTGGCTTTACATTCTGGATGACATTTCTAGGGAGAACAAACTTCCTTTCCCCCAAAAAAAAACACCAAACATCGTATTATAAGTGGCCGCACGATCGAGGTTGCGTACGATCGAATGGACACACACACGACCATGACAGTGGCAGAAAGATCGAGGCTGAGTACGATCGAATGCACAGACGAACATGAAAGTGGCCATTTTGGAATGTACAACTTTGTAAAAATCAAACCACATGGAGCAGTATGCAAGCAAGAAATCAAACACAAAACACAACTACTTACTTTTTTGAAGAATTCTCTTGATCTTTCTGTACTGATCGGCCTCCCTCAGTTTCAGGTCTGACCAGCGTTTCCTGAGTTGCTCCTTGGATCGTTGTACCCCAAAATTATTGTACAGCCTTCTCACAACTTTAGACATGATCTTGGCCTTGCGGACATTGGGGTTGAGGTAAGGCCCATACTTCCCATCATAGTCGCTCCTCTTTAATATGTCCACCATCTCCAACATTTCTCCAAATGACATATTGGAGGCCTTGAATTTCAGGTTCCGGGATCGGGACGTTTCTGCCTCCGGACTTTCCTCGTCCTCCTCCTCGTTGGTGGGATATTTGTGGCGCACCTGCTGTGTCCCCGCCATGTGCTCTCCCCACTGCGCCGTAAAGAGAAGGGGTGGGGAATAGACGAGAAAGATCGTCAGGGGCGGGCGGAGTTTGACGCATGCGCACTGTATATAAAACGTCACACGCCTGTGTCGTAGCCACGATCTGGGAGACGAGGGGAGAGAAAGCTCACGCACGAGACGATCGCTACAAACGAAGGTACAATTTGACGTTGGTACATAACTAGCCTAGACTGATTATAACTTGAGGCTTCTTTATGGAGAAGATTAGGAGAGTTTAGGCTGACATTATTTATATTGTTTTGTGTGGCGTTGTGTCTTGCAGAGGTGATGGAGGCCTTCTACAACGTGAGCTTTCTCCCACACTTCATTGATAAATACCGGCAATTCCCCCTCTTATGGCAGGCAAAACACAGGGATTATAGCAACAGACCAAAGAGGTACGCAGCCCTGCTGAAACTGGTGGCATTTGTAAAGCCTACCCTGCCCATGGCAACCGTCGCAAACTTAAAAGTGAAGATAAACAACATGAAGACTACCTATTTCCGGGAGCGCAATAAGGTCCTGAAGTCCCTAGCATCTGGAGCTGCAGCAGCTGATGTCCATGTCCCCACGCTCTGGTACTATGACAGGCTCCACTTTCTCAAAGACCAGGCTACTGTCAGGAAGTCACTCTCGACTCTTCCTTGCACGCGTCCTTCCACGCACGCCACCCCTGATGAGGCTTCCGAGGACCAACCTGGGCCTTCCAGTCAGGAATATGTGCAGGTGCCCAGCTTGTTCCAGGTATAGTAGTTTTGGAACCAGTTTGTTGAATAATGAATGATGTTCAGTTAATTCAGGATCCCCAATTGCTTATTTCCTAACGTGATTGACATATCAACAGACAGTGGTGTGGGAGACATTTTTGGGAAGAATCTAAACTGCAGGGCTGAGAATTGTATGGTTTTGTATTTGAAAACATTTTGCAACAGTCACTAGATGAGAATTGTGTGTGTTTGATGAACAAATAACTGAAACTATGTCCCTTTTTCAGACACAGGAAGACCTCAGCCAGGAGGTGGCTGTGGAAGGTGGCAGTCAGGAGGAGGCAGGGGGTAGTGGCAGCCAACAGGGGGGTAGGCGTTGGAGCCTGACTGTCTCCCAAGTCTCTCCCCTCCGCCTTCCCTACAGAAGGGCGAAAAACATGGGGGAGGTGGGAGAGTCAGCGCTCCAGCTGATAAAAGATGCCTCAGCCTCCCTCTATGCCACACCCACCTACGAGGAGGCCTTTGCCTCCTTGGTTACAAGTAAATTTACGGGTATGGAGGCGGGGCAACGCAGCATGTGTGAGGAGGTCATCCTCAAAATACTAAATGAGGGGATGGCTGGGGAGATGACTCCCCTCACACATGTTTGCGAGAGTGACCTTGCTCCGCCTCCTCCTCCTCCTTCTGCCACCCCACCAGCACCAGCACCACGGCGTGGAAGGAAGCGTACAAGGAAGACAAGAGAGTGACAACCTGGACTCAGTCTGGTCTGAGAGAAGATGGAGCCTCTCGTAGTACCAGAGCCTGGGGACCTAGATGGCATCTGCTGCAGTTCCGGATGTTTTGGACTTCAGGACCAGATTGCGCTCCCTTATTATTTAGATAGGTAGTCTTCATGCCCCCAATTGTTTAAGTCTGTAAAATGATGGTTGCCATGGGTGTCCAAGGCTTTGCAAATTCCCCAAGTTTCACCATGGCTGCGTTCCTCTTTGGTCTGTTGCTGAGACCTAAATAAAGGTTTTTTTGCTTTGAAATAATCATTGACTATTGTGTTTTACTTTTCTACAATGACAGTTTTACTTTGAGTAGGCAGGTACATTTCACTAATCCTAGAATTAACAAGGGGCACCAACAACCAACAAACTCCTAGTAAATGTAAGCAAGAAATACAAATGTTAATAATGTGGTTTTGCTAAGTTGAGACATACAAACCCCCTCCAAAAAAAAAAAAACCTCCTTCAAATATGTATTCCCCCCAAAAAAAAAAAATCTGGGTAAAAAAATAAGAAAGATTGTATTACGATCTGAGTAAAAATAAACATGTAGTGTATAAATGGTGCAAAGTAATAAAGAAGTAAGTTTGTGAGAAGTGCGGGTGAATAGGAGCAGCTAAAAGATGTCATTCTTGTTGCATTGTAAAGAAAAAGAGAATGCGCTGCATTAAAGACATTTTAACATTGCAGCGTGACGAATGTGCTGTGTCGATTAGGAAAGGTAGTTTTACCTGACCGAGCGCTTCCGTCACAGAATTTCTTCTGAGCATGCGTAGCACTTTGTCCGTCGGACAAGCGTACACACGCTCGGATTTGGTGTGATCGGACCGAGTTGACGGGAAATCTTTCCAGCAGGAGATAAGACTTTGTCCGACGGACAAACCGACGAACACTGTCCGATGGTGCATACACACGGTCTGATTTTTCAACAACCTTGTCCGATCGGACCAAATTGATGAAAAAGTCCGACCGTGTGTATGGGGCTTAACTTGAGTGGAAAAGAAATTACAAAAGAGGAACTAACAGTGTTAGATAAAGGATCAAAATATTAAAATATGCTCCTATTAAGAACTTAAATAAATTTGACACATACATCGGAATGCAGAAATACGTGAGAAAAATCTATATTAAAAAATATATTTTGAGTAATCCACAAGAACGTATAATTAGACCATGCACAACTCCAGCAGAAATTCAGCATAGTACACTTCGCAATAATTCTCCGTATAACCCTTAAGTGTATGATAATCAACATATTGAGGTTTTCAAAAAATGAGTACTACAGGATTTAGATCAACTTAACATAAAGAAAGTCCCGGATCCCATTCATATTAAAAAAGACATGCACACATTGACAGAGAGGAAAGACATTGTTGTACGCCCAGCGGACAAAAGAGGGGGTGTAGTGATTCAATCAAAGGAGAAATACCAAGAAGAAATTAGCTGTCAATTACAAGATGTGACCACATATTTGAAGCTTTTGGGAAATCCAACAATTCATTTTAAAAACCAAGGACATACTCAATAAGAGAGAAGCCAAATACCTTATACCCGAGTTGTGTAGAATACCAGTCATTTGTACTCTTCCGAAAATACACAAAGATAAAGAAAATCCACTGGGAAGACCTATCGGTAACGGAATAGACTCCCTAACAGCAAGAATCGGGCAGTATTTAGACAACTTATTATAACCAGCTGTACAACAAACAAAAGCCTATCTTAAGGATATGAAACATGTACTTCAACTGTTATGCCACGTACACTCAAGCGGATTTTCCGTCGAAAAAAACTTGGATGGTTGTTCCGACGGAATTCCGCTTAAGCTTGGCTTGTATACACACGGTCACACAAAAGTTTGCTGACCTTTCGACCGCCAAAAATGCGGTGACGTACAACACTACGACTAGCCGAGAAAATGAAGTTCAATGCTTCCGAGCATGCGTCAAATTGTTTCCGAGCATGCGTAGGAATTTTTGCGCGTCGGAATTGCTACAGACGATTATTATTATTATACAGGATTTATAGAGCGCCAACAGTTTGCGCAGCGCTTTACAACATGAGGGCAGACAGTACACTTACAATACAAATCAATACAGGAGGGATCAGAGGGCCCTGCTCGTTAGAGCTTACAATCTAGAAGACGATTGGAATTTCCAATCGGAACTTTTTCCGACCGAAAAATTGAGAACCTGCTCTTAATCTTTTCCTAGCGGAAATTCGGCCAGCAAAAGTCGGATGGAGCATACACACGGACGCATTTTCCGACCAAAAGCTCTCATCAGTCTTTTGCTAGCCGAATTTCCGATCGTGTGTATGCGGCATAAGAAATAATACCAGTGATAGAGGGTAGGACTATATTGGCAACATCGGACGTATCGTCCCTCTACACTATTGTACAACATCATCAAGCCTGTGAGGTAACTGTCATGAACCGTATGTGACCAGAATTGTGTGACTGCAGCAGAGTAACCAACCAAGAGGATGAGAGATAAATGCGTTTATTGAAGATAAATATGAACAACGTGAGCACACCACCAATAATAAACAAACAGAGTAAGACAAACAAACAACAGTGACACAGACAACCAGTATATCTAACCAGGGGGATACCAAAATCGTAGTCAAGCCAAGCCGGGGTCATAAACGGGAGGTCAGCAGATAAGGGGGGAAAAGGAGAAGGGAGAAAGGGATCAGATGCGGGACAAGGTTCCAGGGATGCAGGGACAGGCAGGATCAGGTTTCCAGGATCCAGGTATCAAGGTATCAAGGTACAGGCTACGAATCAGGGCTCAGGGACAAAACCAAGGCAAAGATGTAAAGGCTTGCCTGGTCTTTATAGTCCAGTGATTGGCCTCAGGTGATACCTGATTGCAGGAGGTGCTGTCTACCCCACGCTGCCAGGATCCATCCACTGGTGGATGCCAGTACTGCAGCCCAACGATGACATCGCAGCAGGGAAGAGTTCTCCTGACAGTTCCAAACTGCCAGGAGACACCTGCTGGTGGACCGCAGTACTGCATGCCAAAAGACAGGTATTACCAGCGGATGGAACGTTTCCTGACAGTAACAAAATGGCTTTTTATAGAACACAGTCAACTTAAATGCAAACAGAGAAAATATCTTAGCAAATGTATTGAATTCTGCCTAAAGAATAATTATTTTTGGCACGATCAAGCTTACCCACCGTGACTAATGCCTTTATGGCACAGTGGGAAGAAGAAAGAGTTTACAAGAACCCTCCTGTGGAGTTGACCTTCTATAAAAGATATTTAGACAATTTGATTATCGTATAGGAATGGAAGTAGAGATTCATTAGACGATTTTTTACTTCATTTAAATATTAACGCTAAGAACATATGACTAACATGGAACATTAAGTGACTGTCATATCTTATTTTATCTTTATATAATCATGTTTTTTTCTGGATATTACAATGTATTCTCATAATACCTTCTTACATGCTTATTAGATACGCAAGCTCCTGAAGAAGCGTACCCATGTGCGTAACATGTAGAGCGATTCTCTGAACGACCTCTGAACGCGACTCAACCTCTCCACGTATCCGAACAACCATTGGATCTATATCACTCTACGTACTTTGTGCTTGTTAAATGTGGTATATATACAGTGCCTTGCAAAAGTATTCGGCCCCCTTGAACTTTTCAACCTTTTGCCACATTTCAGGCTTCAAACATAAAGATATAACATTTTTATTTTTTGTGAAAAATCACCAACAAGTGGGACACAATTGTGAAGTGGAACGAAATCTATTGGATATTTTAAACTTTTTTAGCAAATAAAAAACTGAAAAGTGGTGCGTGCAAAATTATTCGGCCCCTTTACTTTCAGTGCAGAAAACTCACTCCAGAAGTTCAGCGAGGATCTCTGAATGATCCAATGTTGTCCTAAATGACTGATGGTGATAAATAGAATCCACCTGTGTGTAATCAAGTCTCTGTATAAATGCACCTGCTCTGTGATAGTCTCAGGGTTCTATTGAAAGCGCAGAGAGCATCATGAAGACCAAGGAACACACCAGGCAGGTCCGTAATACTGTTGTGGAGAAGTTTAAAGCCGGATTTGGATACAAAAAGATTTCCCAAGCTTTAAACATCCCAAGGAGCACTGTGCAAGCGATCATTTTGAAATGGAAGGAGTATCAGACCACTGCAAATCTACCAAGACCTGGCTGTCCTTCTAAACTTTCAGCTCAGACAAGGAGAAGACTGATCAGAGATGCAGCCAAGAGGCCCATGATCACTCTGGATGAACTGCCGAGAACTACAGCTGAGGTGGGAGAGTCTGTCCATAGGACAACAATCAGTCGTACACTGCACAAATCTGGCCTTTATGGAAGAGTGGCAAGAAGAAAGTAATTTCTCAAAGATATCCATAAAAAGTCTCATCTAAAGTTTGCCACAAGCCACCTGGGAGACACACCAAACATGTGGAAGAAGGTGCTCTGGTCCGATGAAACCAAAATCAAACTTTTTGGCCACAATGCAAAACGATATGTTTGGCGTAAAAGCAACACAGCTCATCACCCTCAACACACCATCCCCACTGTCAAACATGGTGGTGGCAGCATCATGGTTTGGGCCTGCTTTTCTTCAGCAGGGACAGGGAAGATGGTTAAAATTGAGGGGAAGATGGATGCAGCCAAATACAGGACCATTCTGGATGAAAACCTGTTGGAGTCTGCAAAAGACCTGAAAGTGGGACGGAGATTTTTCTTCTAACAAGACAATGATCCCAAACATACAGCAAAATCTACAAAGGAATGGTTCACAAATAAACGTATCCAGGTGTTAGAATGGCCAAGTCAAAGTCCAGACCTGAATCCAATCGAGAATCTGTGGAAAGAGCTGAAAACTGCTGTTCACAAACGCTCTCCATCCAACCTCACTGAGCTCGAGCTGTTTTGCCAGGAAAAATGGGCAAGAATTTCAGTCTCTCGATGTGCAAAACTGATAGAGACATACCCCAAGCGACTTGCAGCTGTAATCGCAGCAAAAGGTGGCTCTACAAAGTATTAACGCAAGGGGGCCGAATAATTTTGCACGCCCCACTTTTCATTTTTTTATTAGTTAAAAAAGTTTCAACAATCCAATAGATTTCGTTCCACTTCACAATTGTGTCCCACTTGTTGGTGATTCCTCACAAAAACTTAAAATGTTATATCTTTATGTTTGAAACCTGAAATGTGGCAAAAGGTTGAAAAGTTCAAGGGGGCCGAATACTTTCGCAAGGCACTGTGTATATATATATATATATATATATATATATATATATATATATATATATATATATATATATGTATGTTTTAGAGGTGGTATGAGAGTCCTTGAGGTCACTTAATTATATGTTTTTAATGTTTTGTATACAATGTTTTTAACTTCATCCTATTTAAAACTTTAAATTTTTTACCTAATATACACGTATGCCTATAAAGTCCATGTTTCTACTCTATTCTTTCCAAACTATTTTGGGACATTGGAACACTGCTACTTGTGTATCCACAGTATCACCCTGTGATGATACACGTAGTTCACGCTTTTTTGTTTAACATGGGACATCGATGAGAAACATATCAACTTTTTAGATCTAGATATCAGAATAGATGAAAATAAACTCCTTACCAAAACACATTTCAAAAACGTAGATGCTAATAGCTATCTATCCATGGATAATTGCCATTTTAAACCATGGTTATTTAATATTCCAAAAGGTCAACTTATAAGAATTAAGAGGAATTGTACGAAGGAAGAAGACTCAGGCTAAATTAATCGGGAACAGATTCAAGGATAAGGGTTATAACCAACCATTTATACAGAACCAAATTGAACTTGTTAACAAAATGGACAGGGCATTTATGATACAAACTAGTAAAAGGATTCAACAGCATTCGGAAGCTCCATGTCAATAATTGGATGTCAATGTTCAACATAAAGAAGTGGAAAAAACAAATTAAACGACACTGGCACATATTGAAAAGTAATAAACCTTCATATAGCATTCTACTGGAAAAACCCAACATTGTCTACAAAACAGCCCCAACATTAAGAGATATAATCGTGAAAAATGTTGAGGAACCACCTCCTAAAATAGATTTAAATTTTTTCCCATGTAAATATTGCTATGCCTGCCAGCGCTCTAAAGCCCCATACATACGGTCGGACTTTTTCATGGATTCTGTCCGATCGGACAATGTTGTTGAAAAATCAGACCGTGTGTATGCACCATCGGACAGTGTACGTCGGATTGTCCGACGGACAAAGTCTTATCTCCTGCTGGAAAGATTTGCCGACAACACGGTCCGATCACACCAAATCCGATCGTGTGTACGGTTGTCCGACCGGACAAAGTGCTACGCATGCTCAGATCACATTACAAGACCAAAGCTATTGGCTACTAGCCTCTACGTAGTCCCGTCGTAGGCAACAAACGTCACCACGTTCAGAATGATCGGATTTTCTGACAACTTTGTCCGACCGTGTGTACGCAAAACCAACATCAGACAAAGTATGACGGACAGGATCCGACCGACCTGGTCCGCGGATTGTCCGACCGTGTGTATGGGGCTTAAGAAACCACAAAAGAAAAAAAATGGAATGTGTGGCTACTAGAACTGGATACACTTATCCTAGCAAGGGCATTATAAGCTGCAATACTGAAGGAGCAGTACATGTCCTTGAATGTAGTTACAGGCTACAATACGTTGGAAGAACAAAAAGAACACAAAAAATCTGAATAAAGGAACACATACAAAATATTGTGAAAGGCTTCCCCAAACATAGTGTATCTACTCACTTTGCACTAGTACATAATAAATATCCAGCACATTTACAATTTTGGGGTATAGAAAGATATAACAAAGCATGGAGAGGGAGCTACAAAGTAAGAACCCTCAGTCAGAAGGAATCCAAATGCATACACACTTTGAGGACCCTTACACCAGAAGGTTTGAATGTTGAATACGACCTTAAAGCGGAGTTCCACCGAAAAGTGGAACTTCTGCTTTAAGCACTCCTCCCCCCTTACATGCCACATTCGGGGGGGGAGTGGGTGACTACTTTAGAGAGGGACTTCCTGTCCCACTTCCTCCTTCCGCCCACGGGCCGCCTAGGCAACTCCTCCTCTCCCCTAGGTGGTCCCTTCCTCTTGGCAATCTTCTGGGACACGTGACAGGTCCCAGAAGATTACCTGTCCACTGGTAGAGCGCAGCGCAACTCGCGCATGCACAGTGCATGCCCAGCCATGAAGCCGCAAGCTGTCACGGCCGGGTGCTCACAGTTCTAATGGATGTGCCAAGGAGAGGAGAGGGAGAGGAGAGGGAGAGGAGCGGGGCTCCATGCGGCCGCATTGCTGGACCATGGAACAGGTAACTGTCTGTTTATTAAAAGTCAGCAGCTAAACTTTTTGGAGCTGCTGACTTTTAATAATAAAAAAAGCCTGGAATTCCGCTTTAAATGTTTTTAAAGATGTATTCCTTTTCCACTCATTGGTTAGCCACCATTGCTATGTAATGATTGTGTCATACTATTCACCCTAATTGGATGCATTTATGTTAATTTGGATTCACTTATGAAAAAAAAATATCTGCTATGGAAATTATGTATTGTTATTATGTACACCTTACATTTATTTCATTTCCGGTGTGCGGGCTAATTTTCAACAATTACTAGTAATATCACTTATATTAGATCTACTTGGCAAACAAATTTATAATCCTATTTATTATCAGCTCCCTTGGTATATCCATTCCCATACAAGATAATTAGTATATACCTCAATATATCTTCCCACAAGCAGAAGTTAGTTTATTATTTTGTTGATTTTATTTTATTTAGATATGTTAGGAGTAATGTATACGTTCCCATCAATACGCATCAATGGAATTTTATTTCTATTTATTAACGTTTTTGAGGTTAGATAGCTTTGATATTCATTCATCACATGAATCCTTAAAGTGATTGTAAACCCTTACAAACCACTTTGACCTACATGTAAGCCTAGATTAAGGCTTACCTGTAGGTCCAAGAAATATCTCCTTAAACACACCTGCTCCCTATTCACACCTGAGACCTTGTGTGGACGGACCTAGTACTCAAGATGAGTCTGTCTGCCGTAAATGTTTCCTTTGTCCAGAACCAGTATGATCCAAGGTCCGTTAGCCCACCCAGTCACTTGTCAAGACAGCAATGTAGGGGGAAAAACATCAGCCTGTTTATTCAAATACATGTAACAGATATAAACTCAGGGGACAAACACCCCTCCCTTTGCATTCTGGGTTGGGCGAACCCTTTTGGAGGAGTTCCCCCCTTCCAAGGCATAATGAAACAGGGCAGGTAGACTTTACCTCCACCAGTAGCATGACACAGGTGGATTCAACTTCTCATCAGTAGACTGTCTTTGGGAGAGGCTGCTGGAGAAATCCCCCCCTCCTCCCCTCTCACAGCTAATTCACATAGACATACTTCCCATAATACTTTGCTCCCAAGGCAGACACAAACAATAGAACAATTGGATACAGACACTTAACACATAACAACCCCCACCATACCTCAAACTATCTAGCAATGGTCTATGAAATACTCTTACAAGATTCTAGCAGTCTTAAAGGTGAAGGATATTGCTCACACACATCAATGTCCCAAGTGAAAAGAGCTCCTTTACTTCTTCAGCACAAACCACACACACAGAATCCAGGACCATAGTATCAAAAGGAAATGCTGAGTCTGGTGTGGTTGTACAGTGATTTGGGTTAAGCAGACCCAACTAGGGTTCTCGTAACTTACACATAGGAGGGGCCAGGGGAGCTAGACAAGGAGCTTCAGTTCCTCTCCAAGGTACACTGGGTTCCACAAGCCCCCCGCCCAAAGCGACTCCCGTCACATCTTGTAACACTAACGAGTCACATGACATCGGGGAGGGAAAATGGCTAATTGGGCTCAATTTGGACATTTTAGGGTACTCACTACATCATTACATAATGCTGGCAACAAATGAGCAATAGTATCAATATGTAGACAATGACAATAACAGTTACAATAGTGACAATAAGATTGACATTAACTGGTGCCCAGTCTGTCTACCCTCATGCACTTTTCTTTACTCCAGGCTTCCAGCCAGCTCCATGCTGAGACCAATTTGAGATCAGCATCTTCAGCACCGACTCTCCTCGTTGGGTGCAGCATAACAGGACTAGTGACTTATAATCGGCAGAGCTAGAGGTTACTCCCAGCAAACTAGAGACTCATTTATCAAGCTGATTAGTTTGTTTCCAGATAAAAGCTGGAGAGTTCCCAAAAATGCCTATATGCCGCATTAAATAAGGATTGTAACAAAATTATTGAGCTTTAAGATTATCAATTTGAACGTGCAATATTTCTATTAGTCTGAAACTAAGGGGGAA
Organism: Lithobates sylvaticus; assembly: GCA_028564925.1. Taxonomy (NCBI): domain Eukaryota; kingdom Metazoa; phylum Chordata; class Amphibia; order Anura; family Ranidae; genus Lithobates; species Lithobates sylvaticus. Next base: position 185,378,594 of record CM053035.1, on the reverse strand, counting down.
CTGAAACTCTGATTTACTCCCTTTATTATTTTTTTTACAGTAAGTATAGGATTTATCTGTAGTCGTTCTATAAACTTTACATAAACCTAAATGTTTAAGCAACTTGAGTTTAAAATTATTCTAATATACTGTATATTGATTCTACTATAAAATTAAATATAAATAATCATCAGTGCTTTGAAACAGTCAAGATAATTCCCTTGCACCATTTCAATCCTGACTTTTGAAAATAAAAAGGCAATTTAAAAAACAATTTACTGTTTTAAAGGCTTCATCATAATTAATTTGTAATATCTTTCTACCCCCCCCCCCCCCTCCCTTTCCCCTTTAAATGTCTTACCTATCATTCATTCACATCATTGTCAGAATTTTATCAATCATTCTTATTATCCATGATGACTTGTAACATATTGTGCCACCTTAATAAATGTTTAAGAGTGGAATGTTGTGTAAAACGCCAAGAAACCACATCTACGGAACGCTGAGTGACTGATGATCCCAATGCTACTGCCAAGAATACTGTCTGCTAAAACTCATCTCCTCTGTGAGACTGGAGGTAATTGTATATTTAAAAGCTATTTCTGGTGAATAAAATTATTGTTTTAGTCATATGAAGCATAACTCCAGGTACCGCCCCCCTCCCCTCCACAACACTCCTCCTTTGAAGCCCCCCCAACTTGTATTTTATGCTTTCTTATTTTTTTAAATTTTTTTTTATACTTATTCCAGATATCCCCAGGCTTATCAGATGAAGATCAGGGTCCTTTTCCTCTTTGCCTCTTTTCCAATAATTCAGAGGGTTCTTACCATCCTCACATACAATGCAAGACCTGAATTGTCCTTGATTATGTGGGAGAGCTGAAACCGGTCAAGCAGCCAAAAGGAGTGGCTTTGGGGGACTGGTTGTCCCCAAGCCATACAGGGAGTAAGTATTCATAAGGTAATCATTTAACATTTGTCATAACCACCTAGACCAGCCATTCTCAACCAGGGTTTCGTGGACCCCCCTCAGGAGTTCCTTCAGAGGTTGCTAAGGGTTCTTTGAGTTTTGGCTGTTTGATCTGCCATTTGATGGTGCCTGCATAGTTCAAGTGCCAACACCACTGGGCAAATCCAGCAGCATGATACCAATGACCTTTGTAGCTATCTGTGAGCATGGCCACTTTAGCGGTAAAGCAACCGATAGTTTTAGCGGCGCTTTACCGTCGTTTTAGCTGCTCTTTTCGGCTGCTAACTGGCCCCCTTTTAACCCCCACTAGTGGCCGAAGAAAGGGTTAAATGCACCCAAAAAGCATTACTGCCGAACCACTTTGCAGGTGCTTCAGCAACGGTGCCCATTCATTTCAATGGTCAGGGGAGGTGGAGGAGCAATGTATACACAGCTCCTAAACCGCTCCACAGATGCTGCTTGCAGGAATTATTCAAACGTCCTACAAGCGCACCACTCCAGTGTGAAAGCACTCAGGCTTTCCCACTGGGGCTGTAGGGGAGGCATTTTTAAAGCGCTTTACAGGCGCTATGTTTAGCCCATTAGTGCCTGAAAAACGCCTTGTGTGAAAGGGGCCCAAGGGTTTTATTCATTCTACTGAGTAATGTATAAGGCATTTTTCTAATGAAGTGATTTCTGTAAGGGTTCACTAAGAGCTGAAAATTATTTTAGGGGTTCCTCTGGGGTAAAAAGGTTAAGAAAGGCTGACCTAGACTAATCAAGCATTTAAACTTTTGGTGTCCAGACTGGCCACCACACTGTGAATTTTTAAGTATAGTGGAACTTCAGCTAAACCAACATATATATTAAAAGACTATACTGTCCACTTCTCTTTTTTCTCCCCAGATGAATGGATAGGACCATAAGCTTATTCCTTGATATACAATGTTGCTTTTTACCTACATTTTAGACTGAAGTCCAATTATTGTCTTAAGACTCGCAGAAACCTTTTAAAACAGTCCATTATTTCCCCGACTCTGGGTGATTTCCATTCACTTGCAGGGATTGTATAATTGAAGCGTTTCATCTTACAGACAGTATAGCTTAAAGAATTCATAGCTGGTGTTTCCATTTGATTTTTCTTATCTCTAGATAGCAGATACCTGAATTATGCAGGCGAAACACAGTCATAAACATGACACATTTTACAAACCCAGGCTGCAAAACTGCTTTAATGAGAATGTTCCCGATTTGGGAAATATGTGCAGACATTCACTTTGTCCCCAGTGTTTGTTTACAGCTTCTGTGGTTTCTTTCTAAGCTTCAATTCCTGCATCTTCTAGTTATAGCCAGATATACAAATTTTATTTCCATGCCTAACTCTCAGCATACAAATCATTTTGTTTTTAACCCGATTGCAGAGTAACGCAGTTCTTCTACCATGGTGTATTTAAAGGCCATCTTCATTAAACGGGAAGATGTCCTTGAAATGTTTTCCACCACCCCTCTAAGTGGCAACTCCCTGTCTCAAAACTTACCTTTAAACTCACTCTTGGGTTCTTCTGCCCTGCCTCATGCCAAAATAATTAACAGAAAATTTTTGGTCCGTGCTCATAGTGGCTCCATGCCATCCAAAGTATGGTTCCAAACATTGAAATTAATGGGTAGGGCGTGTGTTCAGTAGGGCCTGCTAGCAGCCAGGATTTTAGCTTGAAAAAGCTGCGCAGCAGGGGGCCAGTTTGCTTAGTGAAATATTCGAGGGCCAGTCTAAAAGTAAGCATTTTATTAGATGGCTGCTGCTCAGGTGGTGCATATATGAAACAGATGTCTTCATTGTAGAAAAAAATATTTTTTCATGAATGTGCACATATAGTTAATTGCCAGATCACAAAGACTCTCTATGCAGGTACAGTATAGTACAGCCAATATTTAGTGACTCATTTCCTCTCTTAAATGATGTATCTTTAATGACCTAAGATGACTGAGACCACTTTCTGTCATAGCACTCTGGACAGGTATTAACGCAAAAAGCAACATAAAATTGTACAACTTTCTTTTGGGACTTTGTCAGCAACCAAATAGACACATAGGCACTTTATTTAAAAGTACAAAATTTGTTTTCTGGCATAGGCATGGATTTACTAAAGGCAAATAAGCTATTTACTTTGCAAGGAAATTTGCACCTTTCAAGGAAAATTTCCCTTATCTTAGTCAATGAGGTGAAGCTCTGCTGAATTCCACCATCCAATTCAGAGTTACATAGTTAGTCTGGTTAGTCCATCTAGTTCAACCAATAAGCTAATGTATTTAATAAGCTAAGGGTAAATTGTCTTCCCAAATACCCTTGCAAAACGAACAGCCTATTTGCTTTTTGTAAATAACCCCCCTAGCATAATTTAGTCTTGCAATATGGGGCTATTCAGCCATGAGTACCACCACTGAATAGGCTGGGTCAACTACAGCAGTACAATAAGTGCTATAACCCCCCCCCCCCCCCCTTTTTTCCAACCTTCATCCTTCCCTATTCCTTTTCCTTCTTCCTTTTTGTTTTTTTGCTTTTGTTGTTTTGGTAAAAATAAAAAAATGCTCTATAAGCAGTGATATTAATATTTAAATAACATATTTGTTGTTTGTTTGAATTGTCCCCCCCCCCCCCTTTTTTTTCTGTAAGTGCCTGACTATATTTTTTTTGTATTTGTGTGTGAAATGGCAATAAAAAGTAATTAAATACAATAAGTGCTATATACTTTTGTTCAGCTTTACAGGGCCAAATCTGCATACTCATGTAATTGTCTGATTTTTGGTCCCGGTGTTCTGCCGAGAAAGGTCCCCCCGGCGGATAATGACCCCCCTGTACTGCGCAGGTGCAGGGCTTGCGCAGTACGAGCCACAACGGAGCCGCCGAAAATAGCTGAAGCTGAACAGCTGTGAGTCAGCTGTACACGACGCCTACATTCCAACACTGATTTAAGACACTGGGCCACTCGGGGGCTCGCTACGCTTCGCTCGGCATATTTTTATTCTAACTCTATGTCTACTTGGATTGTGGGGCTTGAACCTGGAGGGCAGAATGTAGTGCACAGGCGCCATGTAGAGCTGACGATCAGCTGTTCATCTTCGGAGAATTTCGGTGGCTCCGTAGTCGTTTGTACTGCGCAAGCGATGCGCCTGCGCAGTACAGGGGAGGGAATTATCCGCCGGGGGACCTTTTTTCGGCAAGACACCGGCAAATAGAGGAAACCCAACTCACAGTAATCATTTGCAAGCTCTTTCAACCAAGGACACGGTGACAGATTTCTGTACAGAGGGAGCATTTGATGACAAGAGACAGCCAGGTTCTATAACAATTTTACATAATATGAGCAAGCTTCTACAAGAAAATATATGACAGCACATTGTCATGATAATGTTCAAAATAAAAGAGTTTGGGAATTTTTGTGCCAAGTGCTATGTTCTTATGAACTTACCTCAAGTTATTTTGTTCTTATTAGATTCGTTTTGATTATATGAGTTGCTCGGTTTTTCTGGTTCATTTTCTAAGTCAGCTTCTCTAGCATCTGCAAGGAAAATGATTGGACGCCCCCATAACCTTTAACTAAAATCATAGGTCTGTAACATTCATCTGAACCTGTCATCCTCCCACTTCCTGTCTGTCATTTTACTTTACCAGGAAAATGGCTTCAGCCTCCTTCAAACTGTAACTTTGACATCATCCTTTGCAAAAGCTCTGCTGTGTACTTTAAAAAAAAAAAAAGGAGAAGAGTTAATTATATAGAAAGTCTTCTAATCGGTCCTGCCTGCAATCATGTTGCTAGGCAACCTATAAAACGTATGTGGCGTCTAAAGATAACAGTGAAAAATACACGTAAATATCTCCTGGGAACATGAAAAAATATGTGTTTGGAGATACGGGACTGTCAAAGGTACATAATCACAAAAAGATTGCATATATGATAAAAATGGTATTTTATTAACACACAAGAGATTTTAAAGGAAATATATTTAAATGACCTCGTATACAATAGTACAAAATATATCAAAGTTCAGGGGTTTATGCATACAATCCCTAATGAAACTAAACATATTCATATACTAGAGACACGCAAGTCAAGGTACTTGTCCATTTGTTCTCGACATGTTTCGCCAGAATGGCTTCTTCAGGAGACAAGGGTAAAGTACGAGTAAAAGATGAGAAAGGTTTATAAGGATGTTTCCTTGTTTCTAGAATATGCATATAAAGGAGAAATAATAAGTAAATTTATTGTATAAAAGACACAATTAAATATTTATACATTTACAAAAATGCTGTACTATAAAGAAGCTTTACATAATTTAAAATCAAACAATAATATCATAATTAAACCGTCCGACAAGGGCGGGAACCTGGTCATACTGGATATAGAAAACTATGAAAGGATGTGTTTGGATATAATATCCAATAAGGTCTGGTACAGAAAGGTCCCAGCTTCTCATGTCAATTATTACATGAACAAATATAGAGCAATCATATTAAAGGCACGTATGAATGGCATCATAGATGTCAAGACCTTTGAATATCTGGACATGACCATTTTCACTACCCCGACATTTTATGCCTTGCCAAAGGTACATAAGAGCTTAACATCCCCACCAGGCCGCCCTATAATCTCAGGCTGCGGATCTCTAACAGAAAGAGCCAGCCAATTGGTTGATGAGTATCTTTATCCACATGTCAAATGTTTATTTTCATATGTTAAGGATACCATAGAACTCCTTAAAAGTACAGATGGTCTACAAATACCCCCCAATGCATGGCTGGTGGCTATAGACATAGAGGCTCTCTATAACTCAATACCTCATAAGAAAGGTGTTGAAGTAATAGGTGAATTTTTGATGGAAAGAGATATAGACTCCTGGAAGTACAACGAATTTGTTTTGGAACTACTTAGTTTCATTTTGATGCATAACATATTTGTATTTAAACGCTCCCACTACCTCCAGGTGCAGGGTGTCGCTATGGGAGCTAAATGTGCGCCCTCCTATGCGAACCTGTACCTGGGGGGGTGGGAGCGTGATCTGTTCTCAGATGAGAACAAAATTGAATCTATTGGTAAGATCGTATCATGGAGTCGTTACATTGATGACGTCCTCATGATATGGTCAGGATCAAGGGATGATTTGGTGATATTTTTGGATGAACTACAGTTCAATGAATACAATCTCAAGTTTACCTTTAACTACGACCAACAGAGGATAACTTTCCTTGATGTTGAACTATTTGTGGACGAGAAGGGAACCTTGTGCTCCACTCTCTACAGAAAAGCATCTGCAGGCAACAGTATGCTACATGCGAGTAGCTCACATCCCGAAAAACTGATTAGGAGCATTCCTTATAGTCAGTTTTTACGGATTAAACGGAATTGTACGCACCTTGCTGACTTTCAGCGGGAGGCAAACCTCTTGCGTGATCGTCTCTTATTGAGAGGGTACAGTAAAACATGCCTCCGGAGGGCATATAACCAGGTAGCGGGCACTAATAGACAGCTGCTGCTATATAAACCCAGACGTGTGAAAACGCAGGATAGTACACGAATCATCACCAAGTATAATAGGCAACATAAAAAGGTACGCAACATCTATAAAAAGTTCTGGTATCTTCTATCCACTGATCAAAAAATCTCCAAACACATCAAACCATATCCGGAAATTACTTATAAGAGATCACGCTCCTTGCGAGATACTCTTGTAAGCAGTCATCATACAAATGAACAAGTATCTACCAAAAAGACTCCAGGGACATACCGTTGCGGTAAATGTAGCTTTTGCCGTTTTATTATAGAGGGCAGGAGTATAGATCTGCCAGACGGTAAAACCTGGACCCCAAAATATCGAACAAACTGCCAATCTGTGGGATCAGTATACCTGATGAAGTGCTCATGTGGAGCATTTTATGTAGGGAAAACAAAACGCCCATTCTTTTGCCGTATAAGAGATCATGTATCCCTTATTTCCAAACATAAAATGGAGACCCCTATTAGCCGCCATGTCGGCTTATATCACAAATTCAATCTTGACTATGTGGGCTTTTACAGCCTTGAACATCTGCCCCAACAAGAACGGGGGGGTGACCTAGATAAGAAACTATTGCAAATCGAAACAAGATGGATCTACCTTTTGAAAGCGACCCGGTATCCGGGCCTCAACGAGGGAATTAGCTTTAAACCTTTTCTTTAAAATATTCGTTATCCCTTATCCTTACCTTCCCCTTCAGTTACATGTAGGTTGCATTTCAGGCCTCGATGTTGCAAAGGCACCCCTGCCAGCATTATTGTACTGGCTCTCTTTTAGGGTGCTATATTCGGTTCTGCCCACTCTTGATCCGGAGTATGCTCATCTCTCTTTTTTGTTTTTTGTTTTTTCATTTTTTATTATATTATCTTTTTCTTTTTCTTTCTTTGACTCCCCCCTCTGCGTAGGGGTGAAGTAATTCATTATTATTATCATTTGCTTATCTATGTTTGAATAGAAAATGATGGGGCCCGACCTAGGGGCACATGAATGTCTCAATGTACTTTATGTATATAAACCAATAAAATGCTGTATTGGATAAATGTTCTTGCTATGGTGCCCCAACAATGTCCTTATGTATTTCTTCTTTTCTCCCCTTGCTTTGACAGATGTGTGCTAACTACGTTGCCCCAGGCTTTATTAACATCTATACTTCCTCTCCTCTCCCCTTGTTTCTTGCTTTTGTGTGGGGGGGGGGGGGGGGGGGGGTGAACCCATTGGGCCGGAGCTTTGGGCTTAGGGGAGCCGTATGGGTTACTCCGGAGGCATGGTGGGGCTATGTGCGCGCCCCCATATCAGGTGGCGGTTCTAAGTTCCCATCATGCGTCCGGTAGCGGGGACCGCTCTGCGGCGCCGGCTTGACCTAGTCTGCATGTTAATTTTCCACTCTGCCTCTGTGGACTCCTCTCTGACAAGTACTGTCAGCAGAGGATGTCCATAATTGGCCTTTTCAGCAGCGCGCCGGTGATAACATCTATTTCCGGTTCCGTGGCCGGCAGGAAGTGACGTTTACTTCCGGCCACGGGGTGTCCAGTCGGCGCCGCACCGGTTCCCGCCATTGTGTCCACGTGACGCCGGCGTGGCGTGACGTCACACGCCACGCAATTGGCGCCACGGGGGGAGACCATTTAAGCCCAGCCTGACTGAGGTCAGGCTGTGGTGGGATTTGGAGGCTCGGCAAACGTGGAGGGACTCTACTCTAGGTAACTACATTGGCTACAACTCTTGTCTATGGAGGTATTCCTCCATATAATTACCTATTAAATGCACCTTTATTTATACTCATATAAACTTTATAGGACCCAGCGGGTATACTTTACCCCCTACTGGGAGCTGCTGCCATCGGTGGGAAAATCTCTGTAATACCCTGATGTGGTGACCTACGCACTCCACCATAAGGTAGGGGGGCTAGAAACCATTGGGGTACATAGCAGAGATAATATATACATAATGTGGTATCTTTTACTAGTATTTTCTCATTTTCTTCATTTACAGAAAATTATTTTTATTTTTCTTTTTGAACATTTAGAAGATAATGTCTCTCCCTTCCTTCTTTGAAGGCAGACCCGAGCCTCCTATAAGCTTTTCTCCAATAAGGTGCCATTGAGGTAGGTTCAGTCGGATATAATATGGGACCTGACCAGACTGTCTCTGCTATTTTGGCTATTTATTATTATTATTTTTTTATTTCATGTGTACAGTTAATAAGTACTACTTTGTACTTTACAGGCCCTATGACAATTCAATTCCAGACCAATAGGATCTCACTCTCCCCCTACGGTCCCCTAGCCACTGTTGCTGGCTCGGGCCTTTTGGGTATAAGCCCCCTCTGGAAGTTCTGGGTAGGACGCCTTACCGCGGATCTGCCACAATTTTTCATGTCTGATGTCCTTGGGAGTATGTAGACTCTCTTAATTTGGAGGTAAGAGGTCGGGCATACACTCGGGAGAATTCTTTCTTGCACATGGCATTGGCATTTATAGTACAGCATTTTTGTAAATGTATAAATATTTAATTGTGTCTTTTATACAATAAATTTACTTATTATTTCTCCTTTATATGCATATTCTAGAAACAAGGAAACATCCTTATAAACCTTTCTCATCTTTTACTCGTACTTTACCCTTGTCTCCTGAAGAAGCCATTCTGGCGAAACATGTCGAGAACAAATGGACAAGTACCTTGACTTGCGTGTCTCTAGTATATGAATATGTTTAGTTTCATTAGGGATTGTATGCATAAACCCCTGAACTTTGATATATTTTGTACTATTGTATACGAGGTCATTTAAATATATTTCCTTTAAAATCTCTTGTGTGTTAATAAAATACCATTTTTATCATATATGCAATCTTTTTGTGATTATGTACCTTTGACAGTCCCGTATCTCCAAACACATATTTTTTCTTATAACAATGTGGGATGATGGTACAACATATATATATCAAACATTGGAAAGCAATATAGCCTAAACGAGAATTTCAAAAAATCTCCTGGGAACATACACTGTAGAAAGAAGTGATTAGAGTCTACTTAATGTCAGCCGCACTTGATGATCTTGTTGACCTTTCGCTTGATAATTTACATCTAGTTAAGTAGGCAGGATTGGGTCGGTGCTAACTAGGTGTGATCTATGTCACTTGGATACTGGTAAAGCCAATGGAATAACAAACATTGCATTTGCGTTACAATACAAGATTGTTAAGGGTGCCAGGATCTGTTTATTTGGATGAAGCTCCAGTCCCTATGTTTGCTACAGAAGCAAAAGTGTTTGGCTTTGTGTGGGGTTTCCTCATGTATGTTTTTATAGCTAATTTAGACCAAGGAAACAGAATCCATTTTTTATTTCGATACAGATTTACAGGGATCTTCCCTAAAAAGATACAGTATTTACCCTATATGTGGGGGGAAAAAAACTTTCATGGGGTCTTTGTGATATGAGCGATGAAGCAGATACTGAAAAAGCTAACAGGCTTTCCAAAGTATGGTCCAGAGATTCTTGACCTGTTATGATTCCAGACCCCCAATAGAATGCCCAATATGGCCCCATACCCCTTTACCAGATCGTTGTCGTCATCATCATCCTCATCAGTTCGTTTAGGTACCAGTGTGATTTTAAAGATGTCAAAAGCTTGGTTTTAATGTATATATTGATAGCTAAGAACAAACCAGCTGAAAGTCATCAAGATCTTAATGGAGTTTATCATATTTATATTAATGTCAAATCACAAATACACAAGGTATCCCTAGTAAGATTTGTGCTGTTGGTTTTATGCAATCAAATCAACTTTTCTACTTTGATTTCAGATTCATTAATGTACAAAATAATGTTTCCATTTTTTGGAACCTAATTAGAGATCTAGCCCCATACCCCCATCATTTGATTTCCTTAAAGTGGATGTAAACCCTATGTAACTATATATCTATGGAATGCCACATCCTGCTTCGTTAGCTCTCTAAAACAAAGGTTTTTTAACTTGTGTTTTTTTTTTTTTTTATGTCATAATGTAGAGAATACGATTTCCTTTCATTTGAGCCCAGTCTTGCCACACAGATTTACTCCAGCCCTGAGAAATCCTCTTTTATTGTTCAGTTAGAAATATCTTGACAAAGTGCTGAAAACTTTGTCAAAAACGCCCCCTTGCTGTGAGTGACAGGTGATTTACATATCTCAGGCACATCCTGTGTAATTATAAAAAGTGAGAAATTCACCCCTCCCCCACATAACAAATCCTGGGTGATGGAAAGGAATGTTATCTGTGATCAGGTGATCTCAGACACACACACTGCACTTTAACAATCATCAGATCACTACATGTTCTACTCTGCCGAGCTCCCTTTGTCTGATTACAATATCGTACTGAGCTATCCAATAAGGCCCCTTTCACACTGGGGCGGGAGCGGCGTTGGCGGTAAAGCAGCGCTATATTTAGCGCTGCTTTACCGTCGCTTTTGCCGTGGTATTCGGCCGCTAGCGGTGCGGTTTTAACCCCCGCTAGCGGCCGAAAAAGGGTTAAAACCCCCCCCGCAAAGCGCCGCCGCAGCATTACCGCGGTGTCCCATTGATTTCAATGGGTAGGAGCGGAATAGGAGCGGTGAATACACCGCTCCTTCACCGCTCCAAAGATGCTGCTAGCAGGACTTTTTTGCCCGTCCTGCTAGCACACCGCTCCAGTGTGAAAGCCCGCCGGCTTTCACACTGGAGTGAATGGGGCCGGATTTTTTCAGGCGGTGTACAGGCGCTATTTTTAGCGCTGTAGCGCCTGAAAAACGCCCCAGTGTGAAAGGGGCCTAAACCAAATACCTATTAAGGAGACTATTGCTGAATGGATAGGAGACTACACAATAATAATGCTGAACCACAGACAAACAGATGCAGAGATTAAGTACATGTAAGGGGTCTGTCCGTATTACAGTATCTGCCTAAATATTTGTATTTCTGACCACCTAGTTCTAGTATTTACACAGTCTTTTCTAGACAACATAGCCAAGCAGATGACACCACTTTCTCTATTAGAGTTTTAAACTGTAGAAGGGATACATCAATGTCACCTCCCCCACCTAGTGAAAGAGACAGTGAAAGAGCAGCAGCAGACAGATAAGGTGATTTGTCTGCTCACGCTGCTAGTCAGCACATTTGCTAGCAGAGCATCCAACTGGCCATTTCTCTCTTGCTCTTTCCTATCCTAGTGTTGCACTATAGGAGATTGCAAGAGGCTGATACCAAGTCAAATCCATATACTGTATTTATCGGCGTATAACACACACTTTTTTCCCCCTGAAAACAGAGGGTAACCATGCCTGCGTGTTATACGCTGATATATATTTTTTACCAATGGGGGCACCCTTTCTGGCCCTGGGACAGCGCTGCCATACTTCAAAAAGTTAAGAAAATATCACTGCCAGCCAACTCCCACACACTACCCCCCCCCCCCCCACATCACAACCCAATGCAAGCAGGAGCCTGTAATACCTCAAGCAATGCTGCTCACCACTCGTTCTGGCCTCTCTCCTCCTCCTGCTCCGCCTCCTCCTCGATTGTAGCTTTTGATTTGAGGAGAAAGCTGCTGTGTGCCTCAATTGATGCCGCTCTCTCGTGGATCCGGTCATGTGACTCGCCTCTGCTGTTGGTCACATGACCGATCTCCTCCTCCCACTCCGCCTCCTCCTCGATTGTAGCTTTTGATTGGAGGAGGAGAGCTGTCATGTGACCATCAATGAAACAGCAGAGGAGAGTCACATGACCGGGTCCATGAGAGAGCGGCATCAATTGAGGCACACAGAAGCCCCCATCCACAATGAGAGTGACACAGGAGGAGCGGCGCATGAGAAAGGGGTGTCAGCAACACCTTCTCATCCCCTAAAGGTATGCTGGCAGCGCTGTCCCTGGAGGCTTTATAATGAAAGAAATACTTGTACTGTGCGGGGAAAGGAGTCTGTATAGGGAAAGGGGTCCGTGTGCAGGGGGCTGTAGTAAGTTGTTTTCCTGAAATTTCCCTCTTAAAATCAGGGTGCGTGTTATACGCCTGTGCGTGTTATACGCCAATAAATACGGTACTTACACTAGTTGCATTTGAAAAAATAAATGTATTGATTGATTAATACATACCTAACTACATTATTTTTTGTCTTATTTCCTTTTATATCTACCCAGAGTTTGGCTTTGAAAAGTAATACTCAATATTTAGCTCACTTAAAAAAGAAAACATATTTAAAAAATGTTTACCGTACTTTTTTTGTCTTGATCATATTAAAGGAACTATGTACAGAACCGCTACACATTCCCAGTAAATCCCCTGAGCATACAGTGCGGGTCATGGACAGCCTCATCAAACAGCAGAAATAGGCCTCATTTATGTAACATTCAAAACTGTTCACATGAAGACAAAGCCACTGTTCCTGTTTAAATGAAGACTTTGCAAAGGACAGCAATTATCGCAAGCCTGTGACCAGACATAAAACCGTAAAAAAACACCTACAAATGTAAGCCATCAGAAGGTCCCTTTCTCACAGTATATACCAGAACTAATAATTGTACTATGGCTGCCTTTATATTTGTTTGAACCTGGATAGCAGGGTAAAGGAGCTACTGTAAATCAGTGCCTACCCATCCAAGACATTGCATTTATGCCTCTTTATTAGATGAAAATACCTACAAAATATTGAACATGTGGGGTAAATGAATATGTGCATGCTCCTATAACACAACAGTATTTACAATCAGAGAAAGCAGTTTGCAGAAACTTTGCAATGAGCCACTTGGGAGGGGGGGGTCTTGACAGTGGGGGGCTTGCTCGGCTAATGACATTTCATAAAGTAACAGATGGTATTCCTCAGCCATGAGGTCATAGATTTGCATAAGATATACATCTTTTCAGGGATAACTATCATCTATAATGTAATTTTACTTTTAAAGACTTGCCTGCAGGTTCACTTTCAAGTACAACTTTAAGTATATAGTGGTAGCGGCCATAACCCTCGATGGGGCAGCTTTGACTTTTGGGCTTACCGATTACCTCCGCTTGGCTGGTTCTTCCTGGTCTAGGGGTTCCCAGATTTAGTACCCAACAACTTTGGACGCTGACACCATAAAACTCCTTTAGAAAGGTTTTTATTTGCAGGGGTAACATCCAACAGACACAGTCTCATATGTGGGAACAGAGGGTAAGGGTGAAGAAACTCAGGCACTTTGAACTGCTAATCATATGAAAGTCTCTATTTGCCAACCCAGAGAGTAGCCACTCGCAGCTGGGCGCTTCAAAGCTGAACAAATCTCTAGCCAGAGATTATGGCAGTCAGCACTTGGATTCGGAATTTGCAAAGTCTCTAACCTTGAGTTAAAGTAGTATTCAGAAGTAACCAGGAACCTTTCCTCAGTACCTTGAACATTTTCCATCTCCTTGACAGTATTGGGGAGGCGTGGATTCTCTAGTGTCCTTGACAACCCAGCAACCGGGCACTTCTCAGGATGCCAGTCCTCCCCCAGTCGCCTATATGAGCTGCGGTGCCCCTCCAAGTTGAGAGCGCACACGGACGCCCCAAATCCTCCCTCAGTTACTGCGCCTCGGACCAGCCGGTTCAGAGACTCGGGAACAGATGTATCCCTGCCCCAGACCATGCGGGCCTGTGGGGCTAGTCAGAGTAACCATGTTGCGCGGCGGCACATGCTCCCGTGACCGGGACCCCTCGCGGGGCTGCCCCGGTCTGGATCCAGTTACAGGCACACGGGCCACCAAAAACGAACACCGATCACGGGACCCTAGCATCTTAAGTACCCTTCCCCAGACTCCTCAGCGGGGCCAAACGCACCCACTGATTGGCTCCGGGGAATGTTAATACCCAAAACGTCCAACCAGGCCTGGCTCCAAACCTGTCATGTGCACCTAACTGTACACATGACCAGGCAGAACCCTAGCACAACCCAGCCAAACTGATGCCAAGGTCAACCTACATAATTAACTCTTATAACCACTTTACTGTTCTTGAGAGAAAATAACAAAATTTACACAAAGCTGACACCTTGCAAAAGTGTCACCGCTACATAGTTTTACAAACTGGCTCCACTAAAAATATGTAGGAACCCAGCAGTGCTTGTACATACCCATAAAAGTCTTCTCAACCATGACAGGAGCTCCACATCATACAAACACTTTTTAAAGCCTCCTAAAAGTGTCAAGAGCTACCCCTTCTGCCTCCCAAACCTTTCATCGGCCTGTTAGGCCACTCAATATAGAAATGGCATAATAGGAAAGTGAGGAAAGTAGGTAGGGACAGGCCAGCATTTCCCAGGAAGCAATGGAATTTACACATCAGAGCACCCAAAGATTAGGAGCTGTCAGGGTGCTCAAGAAGACCGTTAAAGGTGCCTAAATAGTCCTAGGACCAGCTTAGACCAGACTATGAACTCTATCACTGCCTCTTCACCTCTCACGAGCTGGGAAACACGTAAATGCTTCATAAGGGGCACTCTAAAAAAACTAGGTACTAAATAATATCTGGACAAATTGATTCTTTTACCACTTAAGGACCGGGCCTATTTTTCTAACACCCTAGAGAATAAAATAGCGGTGATTGCAATACTTTATGTTACACCGTATATGCGCAGCGATCTTACAAGTGCACTTTTTCTGGAAAAAAATATACTTTTTTTAATAAAAAAATAAGACAACAGTAAAGTTAGCCCATTTTTTTTATATATTGTGAAAGATAATGTTACGCCAAGTAAATTAATACCCAACATGTCACGCTTCAAAATTGCGCCGGCTCATGGAATGGCGACAAACTTTTACCCTTAAAAATGTCTATAGGTTACCAGTGTTGAGTTACGGGGGGGGGGGGGGGGGGTATAATTCTTGCTCTCGCTCTAACGATCACGGTGATATCTCACATGTTTGGTTTGAACACTGTTTTCATATGCGGGCGCTACTCACGTGCTTTCCTTTTTTTTTATTATTTATTTTACTTTTTATTTTTTGTTTTGACACTGTCCTTTTAAAAAAAAAAAAAATTTTGGGTCACTTCTTTTCCTTTTACAACAAATGTAAACATCCCTTGTAATAGAAAAAAGCATGACAGGGCCTCTTAAATATGAGATCTGGGGTCAAAAAGACCTCAGATCTCATATGTACACTAAAATGCAATAAAAATAAATAAATAATGTCATTTGAAAAAAAGAAAAAATTCTCCTTTAAGAGCATTGGGCGGAAGTGACGTTTGACGTCGCTTCTGTCAGTCAATGCTATGGAGCCGAGTGGGGGCCATCTTCCCCTCACTCGGCAGCCAAGCCAGCAGGGGGAAGGAAGCGATCATCTCCGCCGATACCGGCAGGTCCGGTAAGCGACAGAGACCCCCTGAGCGCAGCGGGAGGGGGGGCCCTCTTCCGTCCCCGATAAAAGTGATCTCATGTCAAATCTGCGGCGGAGACCACTTCTATCTGAAAGCGGACCGCCCGCTGAAGAAGAGGATACCGGATTATGGCAGCTGCCATAACAACGATAATCCCCTTCAAAAAGCAGCCATAATACGATGGCGGGCGGTCCGTAAGTGGTTAATTACATGCATCAGAATGCTTAAAAGTATTAAAAGTATACTTAAAAGTGTTCACAAGCAAACCCTCGCACAGGACATTAAATAACATTTGAATCCCCTAAGAGACCAACTTAATGAGCTGCTCTCTGATAGGGCTAAAGCAAAATTAAACAGATGCCAACACACCTTTTATGAGTATGGTAACAAACCAAGTAAACTATTAGCTAGAGCCCTACGGAATATAAGAACTAGGAATTACATACCACAAATAAAAAATGCAACAGGAACACTTTTTAATGATTCCCTTCAAAAGCTTCCACTTTCCGAACCTATTATTCAAATTTATATAACTTACTCCTGTAAAATAATGAAAACTCTACTCCTCAAATACAATCCACCATATCTCGTTATATTAAAAACTCAGGTATGCCACATTTATCCACGGGAACTATTCAAGACCTGGAACATACACTTTCGATTGAAGAATTTAGCCTAGCCCTCAAAAGCCTGAAGTTGGGAAAAGCCCCAGGTCCAGATGGGTTTTCTCTTACCTACTATAGAAACTTCCAGGATACTCTAGGTCTTTAATTTGTAATGGCTTTTAATTCCAATCTCAAAGATTAATGTCTCCCACGTGACACTCTCCAGGCCACAATCACAGTAATTCCTAAAGAAAATAAAGATCCTCTTCTCTTGTCTTAAATGCCATACACTTTGCTAAAAAAAAAAAAGAACATCCCCTTTGTACTGCTCTTCGCAGGTGCGGAAAAAGCTTTTGACAGAGTTAACTGAAACTTCATCTTCACTACTATGACTCACATAGGTTTAGGGTCTAATATGATGTCTTGGATCAGGACCTTATACTCGTAATCTACGGCCACTGTTCGCATTAATTATTAATTTTCTACACCTTTCTCAATCAGCAATGGAACACGTCAGGGATGCCCTTCATCCCCTTTAATTTTTTTATTATTTTTTATTATCATTAAAACTTTTACTATGCTCCATTAGGGCAGTCACCGGCTGTCATTGATATGCAGTAATATTTGTCTGTCAGCTTACCTTTCCATGTGTTCAGCTTAAGAGGCCTGCTGCTTCCTCTCTACCTCCCTGTAGTCTACCGTGAGCGTGAGCTGGGAGGCCCTAGGGGTGGCGACCTGGAGCCAGACTGCAGCTAAATCCATCCCCAGCACTAGGGGCCTCTGGTCAAAACCCGCTGGCTCTTAGAATCTGCGCCCTGGGAAATCTCATGCTCTAGCCCCCAGTGTCATCCGTGTTGGTACTACAGAGTACCTGCTCTCCTGTATCACCTAGAGCTCCATCCGCAGCAGTCAGCCTTAGTGTCCACTACCTTGCGGTGCACTCCAGACCCCAACAGGGTGCATCTGTCACCTGGACTCAGGTGACCTAACACTGGCCTTGACATGGGCAATATCATCCATAAGGTCACTGCATATGCAGATGAC
Source organism: Lithobates sylvaticus (assembly GCA_028564925.1). Taxonomy (NCBI): domain Eukaryota; kingdom Metazoa; phylum Chordata; class Amphibia; order Anura; family Ranidae; genus Lithobates; species Lithobates sylvaticus. The sequence continues at coordinate 185,361,125 of CM053035.1, read as the reverse complement.
CTTATTTTCTTTGTTTCGTCTCCTCAAACCACCTTTCCCACACTTTTAGGAGAGTTAGAAACATATGGATCCCTTTCTAATTATAAGATATATATAATTATAGATATATATCAAAATCGGAGGCCCTCAACATTACCCTTTCCCCACCACAATTCGTCTACAACAAACGTCTACAACAAAATTTCCCTTTCCGTTGGTCCTCCTGTCATGTTAAATACTTAGGCACACTAATCCCATCTAATTTAACACGCATTTTGGAGCTAAATCCCAAAAAATCTGAAAAAACCTACAAAACTGGAATATGGAGATATTTACCTAGTTCGGACTAAATAGCGTTCTACAAATGAATGTCATTCCTCGTGTATTATATATTCTACAAACTTTACCAGTCAACCTTCCACAAAACTATCTACAAGACCTATGTACCTATTTTTTAACTTACTTATGGGGAGGAAAAAAGGCTAGAATAGATCTATCTTAACTCTTCCCAAACTGAGAGGTGGTATTGGGTTTCCTGATCCAGTCAAATTTCATGCTGCTGTTTATCTAATGAGACTCTAAGACTGGTTTACCCAAAAAGATAATAAAGCTTGGCTAGACCTAGAACAGGCTTTACTTTCCCTACCCCTTGAAGGTTTGGCCTGGTCACCACTTCCAACCGAGAGTAAACAAATAATTTCTTCCCATTCCTTAATTGGATCCACCATGAAAGTTGTTAAAAAAAATTACAAGACAACTTCTTTTTCCCCACATCCTAGTCCACTTTTGCCTATTATTGGGTCATCCCAATTTCCACTTTATTCTTTAGACTCAACTTAACACCTTATCTGCCAAAGGTATATTTTGACTTTGCCACTTTTCCTATCAAAATAAACCAATGAATAAAGCAAGAATTAAAGTATCTTTTTTTCTTGATCTAGATTATATCTGTTGTTCATGACTACCTCCCACATATCAAACTATTTAGGTGCTCACACCATTTGAGAAACTTTGTAAAGAAGCTGTCCCTAGTAGACATGCATTATCACATTCCATGTTAATTTCTGGAGAACATCAAAAAGAACCTAATTTCTTAATTAAATGGAAGAAAGACCTCCGTAGAACAATCTCCCAAACCCCAAAAAATATTTTTTGCTGGCGATGCTTCAAAATGAAGGGATCTCTCCTACATATTTACTGACTTCTGCCTGCCTGGCCACCCGAGATCCTGCATCCGCTTGCTCACCAGATTGGTTGATGCCTGTCGTTCTGCACTTGTTGTCGTGTACCCGCATCTGCCAGTTTACCATTCTGCCTGCTGCTTGGCACCTGCTGTAAGTACCATCCATTCAGGATCTTCAACAAGGCACCCATGCCACTCCGTGCCCTGTAATATCCTGTCACCATCTTCAGGAAAAACAGGACAGGAGGTGTAAGGGAAAGCCCTCTCCTTAGTTCGGCCTCAACCAGGTACCTGACAGTGGGAGGACTTCAAAGAGGTTAGAGCCAACCTATTGGGCTCTAAATCCTTCCCACCAACAATCCTGATATTAACATTCCTCAACATGATGCCTAGAGCTGATTATACACTAATGAACATTCCATAGCAGTGGTAGTGACTGGAACCCATGTGGTCCCCTAGTTTTGTGACAATCCTGTATCTGAAAACAGCTGCTGTCAGATGCAGCAATTGGCAATCAAACATGGTTTCCAGTCACGTGATCGCTTTATGCCATAGTGATCATATGACACTGTCTGTCTTCAAATAATCCATCTTTAGCTGTCTGAACTGTCAATGTGCCGATCATAGGTAGAGGTAGACTTAAAGTGATAGCGTAACGTTATAAAAAAAAATCTATACAAAAAGTCACCGCACTCGAGTACTCGAGTACAAACAAAACAGAATAAATCTTAGCTGCCAGTACAACCTGAGATATTTATCAAGGTAAACTAAATATATAAATTAAAGTGTAACTAAAGGCAAAACTTTTTTTTTTTAGTCTTGAACAGAGCGGAGAGTGATTAGACCACTTATCATTTTCCTTACCCCTGTTAGGGAGCTTCGGCCCTCTCTATTTGTCCTGTTTACCATTAACATTAAAGAGGAAGTAAAGCCTCTGTGAAAAAAAAAAAAAAAGACACCCTGCAAGGCAAAGGCATAATGAGCTAGTATGCATAGCATACTAGCTCATTATGAAAAACTTACCTGAAAACGAAGCCCCCGAAGCCGTCCTCATCTTCCATCTTCCTCGCCGCCATGCAGGGCCGGAGTGACTTCACTCCCGCGCATGCGCACGAGATCGGCATATTGCCGTGATATCGGCATATGCAGTGCGCCCTCAGTGCGCCCTCAGTGCGCCGTAGACAGCGATGCCTTTTCATCGCTAAATATCTCCTAAACCATGTAGGTTTAGGAGATATTTATTGGACCTACAGGTAAGCCTTAATCTAGGCTTACCTGTAGGCCAAAGTCATGTGGAAGGGTTTACTTCCACTTTAAAAGTGTAAGTAAAAGAAAATCCCAAATTTTGGTTGTCCCCAGAAAAGTAATATAGGAGAAGTCTTCCAATGAGGACACATGTTCTGGAGACCCTTGAGTCCCCAAGGAATTACCTTAATTTGGAGGGATTTCCTCTCACTTTCCTTTTGGCTATGGGACAGGAGGTGAAAGAAAATCTCTGCAATGGGACACAGATGGTGAAAAAAAATCTGGCGGGGGTTATAACACTTCCTTTTTCTATCCTAAATGAAAAAAAAAATTTTGCCTCTAGTTCTTCTTTGCTGCTAAAATAAATGCAAGTGAATTAAATTGTGAAAAAACAAAAAACAGTCTGTGATAATACAAAGGAAAATCTTCAATGCTAATTTTCTTTTCTTTAGTGTGACCACCAATCCCTGTGCACCATCACCAGAAAGAAGACAATCCAAATCGGTGATGTGATGTCACAGCAGGCTCCACTTTACCAGAAGTGCAGTTTTTCCTGTTATGGATGTTTTCATATACAGCGTTATATTTGCTTTTAAGAATGTGAATGTATTTTTATACTTTGTATAAACAGTAAATTGGGATTTTACACTATGTTGAGTATTTGATTCTCTCTTTACCAGTATTTACCTGCACAAATGGATCCTTAAAGTGATTGTAAAGTCTCTGTTTTTTTTCAAAAAAATAACAAACATGTTATATTTACCTCCTCTGTGCAGTGGTTTTGCAGCCCAGATCTTCCTCTTCTCGGTCCCTCTTTGGCTCTCCTGGCCCCTCCCTCCTGTCGAGTGCCCCCACAGCAAGCAGCTTGCTATAGGGGCTCCCGAGCTGAGCTGCAGACACAGAGCCCTGGTTTGGCCCCACCCCATCTCTCTCTCCTGATTGGCTGACTTTGATCCTGATTGGCTGACTTTGATTGACAGCAGTGGGAGCCAATGGCACCGCTGTTGTGACTCAGCCAATCAGGAGGGAGAGTTCCGAACGGCCAAGGCACTCGTGGACATCGCTGGACAAAGATGGGGCTCAGGTAAGTATTAGGGGGGCTGGGGCAGCTGTTGCACACTGAAGGCATTTTACCTTAAAGCATTGAATGTGATTGTGTGTACGCGGCATAAGAGTTACAACTAGGTTAACTGATAGTTGGTCTTGGCATTTAGGCAGTGATGACCACAGCTATAAAAAAGGTTAAAGACTATGTTACTGTAGTGTGCACACTTTCGCAAGTGTGCGCTATATGTGGAAATGTAGTTTTTTCCCTCAGAACAGTAATGGGGTTCTGAGGGTTAATTGTGCAGGTTAACTTTGGCATCAGTTTGGCTGGGCTGTACTAGGGTTCTGCCTGGTCATGGGTGCAGTGAGGCACACATGACAGGCCTAAAACAAGGCCTGGTTGGACGTCTTAGGTATCAGTCTTCCCCGGAGCCAATCAGTGGGTGCGTCTGGCCCCGCTGAGTAGTCTGGGGAAGGGTACTTAAGGTGCTAAAGTCACGTGTTCAGGTTTTTTTTCGGCCGCAGTCCTGTTTCCTGGTTCTGGACTGGGGTAGCCCCGCAAGCGGTCCTGGGCCTGGGAGCACTTGCCGTTCCGCAAACATGGTCAGTTTGACTAGCCCCACAGACCCGCATGGTCTGGGGCAGGGATCAGTCTGTTCCAGAGTCTCAAAACTGGTTAGCCCGAGGCCCAGTAACTGAAGGAGGATTCAAGGCATCCCGGTGTGCTCTCATTATTGGAGGGGCACCACAGCTCGTATAAGTGACCGGGGGAGGACTCTTCGGAGGAGGGCCAACAAGCTGGCATCTCAAGAGAAGCCTGGTTGCTGAGTTGTATGGACACTAAAGAATCCACACTTCCACAGTGCTGCCAAGGAGACAGAGAAAGTTCCAGGTCCTGTTGGAGAGGTTCCTATTCACCTTCGGTTGCAAGTTCATTCTGTGTCAGAGACTTTTAACAAGTTTCCGGATCACATTGTCAGCTGCCATACCTCTGGCTAGAGGTTTGTCTGGCATTGAAGTACCCATCTTCGAGTGGCTACTCTCTGGGTTTGATTAAAGACATTTGTGGATGTCAGCAGTTCAGGGTGCCTGAGTTTCTTCACCCTTGCCCTCTATTCATATCTGAGACTGTGTTATGTTGAAATGTTACCACTGCAAGAATAAAAACCTTCAAAAGGACTTTTATTGTGTCAGCATCCAAAGTGTTTGGGTACTAACGCTGGGAACCCCTGGATATTCATTGACAAGCCAAGCGGAGGTAAACAGTAAGCCCAAAAGTCAAGGCCGCCCCTCTGAGGGTTATGGCTGCTACATTCAGCCACATGGATTTAAACTGCCAGCTGGCTTAAACTCACTCATAGAAATACAAAAAAAAAATGCAATACCTAAAAGTAAGAACCTTTCCTTTTACACCTTCTCACTTTCTACATTGGTTTTTCTCTGTCTTATTTTTTTTTAGAAGTTGAATTTCTTAATTGAATAGTCCTCCAGCCCTGAAATTTATAAGTTCTGTATGAGATGCATGGCATATAACACAAGTCTCCGATGGCATTGAGATACAAAAAGCAATTTTTCTGATTTGATTAACACATCGAACATGGCATTGTTCCTGTCAGCGGCTTAACAAATTGTATTTTCATTGCATTTCTTTGGCAATCTTTTATTATGCACAAGTCACATCTGTCAAAAACAGTCTTCTCTGGGTTCCATAAATAAAAGAAAAATGAAACTGCTTGGAAAATTGGATCAGAAACTTGTGATTAGCATCCGCTATGTTCTAATCCACTTCACTTTATAATATTACAGGCTCCCAGCCAGGGCAATTGACGGCTTATGTTTGAGCACGTGTCAACACCTGGTGATGGGATGAGCTGGTTCTTTTTTCAGTTAAATCGCATCTTCAGCTTTGCTGGTTAATAGGAGAATTGCGCGTTGGGGCCAGGACAATTTAACAAAAATTGTAGCTCTTCAAGGAAGATACTTATGCATGAACATGCTAGCTAGAACAAGTTAGATGAATAAAGGTGATTATAAAAAATTTCAAGTCCAGTTTTATTTTCTATAAATAAATTGTATTTCATTTAATAAAAAATAAATAAAAATAAAGTCCTGCATGTGTCCCCTTCTTCTCCATAGAAGGTCATAAGTAGACAGATCCAGATTAGAAACACCAAAAAACAAAACAAAAAAAAAACTTTCCTGAACCAGTAGGCATTTTTCTTCCTGTGCTCCATATGTCCTGGTCATGAAGATGCAATGATGCAGGTTCTGGCCTGGCCATTTAGCATAATAAATATTTTATACACGTCATATACACGTCAGGTGAGAACAGATATCTACTGACTGAAAAATTGCACTCCTATAGAAATGGCCAGGTGCATGTTGTCGGATGCCAACCTACCTCACAAGTACTGGGGAGAACCAGTCATGACTGCAACCTACCTACAGAACAGACTACCAACAAAGAGCTGTTAAAAGTACTCCATTCGAAATGTGGCATGGGTCAAAGCCTAGCATAGGGCACATCAGAGTGTTTGGATATAAAGCATAGGCCCAAGCTGGAGAACAGAGCCATAAAGGGCATTCTAGTAGGCTACAGCAAGCAAACTAAGGGATACAGAATCCTACACCCAAAGACAGACAAAGTGACAATAGGCCATAGTGTTTATTTTGATGAGAGCCCATCACCAGAAACACTGATCCCTGAAAGCTGTGAAGTGAATATGCCCAGCAAACCAGAAAAAAAGTCGACCAAAAAGAACCTGTGCAGGAGTCAGAACAAGAGGTGGAACTCACAGTGCCTAAATCAAGTTCCCCACCAGATCCTGCTGAACTGCCTGAAGTCAAAAGATCCACTCAGACTACAAACTACCCCGCAGGCTGTCATACACTGTCAAAACACACAGCATACTTGAACCAACATCCTGGGAAGACATAGAAAATCTGCCAAAACGTGAAACCAATAAATTGAGAAAGGCAGCAGAAGAATAATTAAAGTCACTTCAGGGAAAAAATAACCTGGACACTCACAGAGCTCCACCCTAACCACAAAAGTATAGGAAGCAAGTGGACTTTCAAAGTAAAGCCATATGCAGAAGGGAATATCCACAAATATAAAGCCAGAGTAGTTGCCAAGGGTTACTCCCAGAAATTTGGTGAAGATTACGATGAAACATTCGCTCCCAGCTTAAAATACTCCACCTTCAGAGCACTTCTTAGCGTTGCAGCCAGGAAGGGCATGAAAGTCAAATACCTAGACGTTAAAACTGCTTTCCTATATGGAGACATTAAGGAAGACCTTTACAAGGAGCAACCACCAGGGTTTGAGCAAGGAGACAACCTTGTGTGTAAACTTCAGAAGAGCATCTACAGTCTTAAGCAATCTGCAATGATGTTGAATGAGAAGTACTTACTAGAGAAGGATTCTTAATGAGTAAAGCAGACCCCTGACTCTACTCCAGGAATCAAGAAAACAGATGGGTATACATCCTTATCTATGTCAATGACATTATAACCTGTTTTGAACAAGAAAGGGATTACAAGCAGATAGTTCACAAGCTAAAAGAACATTTTGAAATTAAAGAGCTAGGGAACATTAGCTACTATCTGGGAATCCAAATAGAGAGAAAAGAAGATGGAAGTTATCTTCTCAACCAATCTCAGAAAATCTCTAAAATCTTGGAACAATTCCATATGCAAGATGCAAAAGAATTTAAAACTCCTATGGAGCAATGAAGCAGAATACTTGCTACCCAATAATGACATGTTTTGCAGAGCAATCCATAAGCTGCTATATGTTGCCACTGTGGCAAGACCAGCAGCAGTGGGCATACTATGCAGGAAAGTCTCAGCTCCCTGTAAATGTGACTGGATGCAGTAAAAAGGGTGATACAGTACCTCAAAGGAACAATTCAGATGAAGTTATGGTTACCAGCAACATCAAATCCAAAATTGGTCAGGTATGTGGATGCTGATTGGGCCGGAAACTGCACAGACCTCAAATCCAGAAGTGGATTCATCTTCCAGTATGGGGAAGGAACCATAAGTTGATCTAGTCAAAAGCAGGTAACTGTCGCTCTATCGTCAACTGAAACAGAGTACATTGCGCAGTACACGCGTGTCGAAAAGGGATATGGATTTGTCAACTCTTTGTGGACATTGGGGTAGACATGTCAAAACCAATTCCCATTTTTGAAGACAACCAGGGATGTATAAAGCTTACGCAATCAGAAAGGGTCCACCCTAGGACCAAACACATTGACGTCAAGTACCACCTACTGAGAGATAATCAAGAGCAAGGTGTTATTGACATTCAATACCATTCAGTCAGAGGAGATGACTGCTGATGCACTCACCAAGCTTTTGTCAAAGAAACATCATAGTTATATCCAGAAGAAGCTGAATGTAATTTGACAAAGCGCATGCTGTTGAGAAGGGGCTTTGGAAGAACAACAGCAAGTTGCTTATGTACTGTGACTATATATGCATTATTCCTGTCTATGCAGCAGGTGGTGCTGTAGTGTTATAGTGCAATGTGCATGTAAATCTATTGTATGATGCAAGAGAGGAAGTGCTTTCCTCAGTGTTTTTTTGTGTTCCTGTTTCCATGCTGTTAAGATATGCTTTGATATCCTCCTTGCAAGTAAAGTTGTTTCCTGTATGCAAGAAGCTTCCAGCGCATCATATTAATACTCAACCAACAACCTAAATAGCCTGGTATCTAGCTACCGGAAACTTTGCGCATGTTTCATATCTTTAGAGACTGCAGACAATCTATAGTTTAAAATCAGACAGACCTTGTCTGGTAGACGTGCATTGATATTTAAGAATCAACAAGATGCACTCTATGCATGCCTACAGTACCAAAGAGAAAGCAGTTATGAGTAAAAATGCATATTTCCATATACATATAAAATTACAAACTATATACAGAACTATAATTAATATAATACATTAGCCAATATTGATTAAATTATTTACATTGAGCTCTAAGTTTAATATATGTATTTGTACTGTATAACAGTAAGAAAAACTAAAGATCCTATTTAAAGGAAACCTGTCATATAAGAAACATGGAGGCAGTTTTTTAAGCATTATTTTATCTACAAACCTGAGATTTCATGACATAAAAATTGCACCGAAGATGATTTTGATGTAAAATTTACAGCAGTGGTAGCAAAAAGGTTAAAGTCTACAAAAGCTATATACAAGGGCATCACCATATTTTCCCCATAGGATTGTCAAAACAATGAATGCCTCTTCCGAAAGTGTGTGGTCAAAACAGCAATCTCAAGATGTCAGCACAATAATACTTTGCAGACAGGAGGCTTTTCACATCTTCAAATCTTTAAATCAATGTTGACGTTTTATGTAATAACAACATAATTCATCTTGGCACATCCGAAAATTCAAACTTGTCTAAGTAAAAGTAGAGCGCAAAGAAAACTCAAGTCTGTAATGAAAAATTACAGTCACCTAATACCGAATAATTCATGTCTGAACTGGTGTATTAAAACATGACTAATGAACACCGTGTTTCTCCTTGTACATCTAGGAATAGGACACCCTGGTCCCTAGCACTTGGCATCCAGGGCGCATGCCCTGGTCTCCCTTTTGATGCAGCTCCTTCTCAACAACTCCTTAAGAACTTTATAAATGGATTATGCTAGCTCCACTTTCCTATACTAGCCTTTCTTCTTTGACCAGAGGAACATGTCGTGTAAGGGGTGCTTATAGCATTTTGGCCCCTTTTCTCCCATTGTACTGAGTAACTAAGGTCCTAAGGGAACATTTCTTCAATCTAAAAAAGCACTGGATGTTGGGTGGAGATGGGTTATAATAAGGCAGTTACATAGTTGGGATGAAAATTGGCACAGGTCCATTAAGTTCAAGCGATAGAAAAAAATATTATATAAAAAAACACATATACTCCGTACATATACCTCTATGCCTACAGTTGTCCAAGAGGAAGGCAAACAAAAACATCATAAAGCATGGACCAATTACTTCCAGAGCAGTAAAAAAATCCTTCCTAATTCCCTGAAGGGTATTGCAGTTTTCCTGGATCAACAATCTCTGGTGTTATTACTTATACATATTAATATCCAGTTATATTTTATGTATTTGTAGCACCCTCTAGTTTGCTAGAAGGATAGTGTATTTGTTTTGTGAGAGTAGGTACATTTCCAGGCTGTGGCTCTGGTTTGGAGCTGGGTGACTCACAGGCAGCATCACCAAGACCTCCCACTTCTTTCCAGAATGTTCTAGTGTTTTCTGGAAGGGAAGGAGGAGAGTGGAGATGGTGCTGTCTGGGGTGTTCTAAAGAGCCTTGACCAATCCCCAATCTGGATTGGCAGGGGGCAGGCCTCCTTAAATATCTAGGGTCAGTCCAGCTGGGGGTGGAATTGTAGGGGTGGAGGCTGGAGATGGAGTGTTAGGCTGTCCGGGCCTTTGAGAGAGCTGCCCAGTCTGGAGGGGGTGACCGTAGGCCTGGGGCTCGGGTATGGGCAGGACCGTTCTAACGACACACATAGGTGCCCTGGATAGGTGGCATGAAAGCAAGGAGAGGACAGTGGGAGATAACTGCCAGGCAAAGTCTCCAGGGAGGAACAACAGGTGATATGCTGGAGTTGAAGATTGGAGTTGTATATACCGGAGGTGTATATAGTCTGTACCATGTATATTTTTGTGCAATCAGTTTTAGTGCATCTCATGAATATCCCATCCCCATCCAAGTTTATTCACCTCAATAAACATACAAAACAAAGTTCAAGGACTTGGTGGATGAGAACCGCGTGCCTGGCTGGGCAGGGTGACAGATGGACTACAACACTCAGCAGCTCCTAGGGGGGTACAACTACACATTTAAGACTGCATCCAGCTTTTTTTTTAAACAATCTACTGAGTTGGACAGAACTATTTCTTGAGGGAGACCTTTCCACATTTTCACAGCTCTTACAGTGAAGAAGATATTCTGTATGAAGTAAAGAGTACCTTTGTCCTTTGTGATGACCTTAAGGTGAATAACTCTACACCAAGTTCACTATATGGATCACTAATGTATTTATACAATGTAAAATGTGTTTAGTTTCGTTTTGATTTGTTAACCTAGTTATTTTATTTTGTTTAGTTCAATTTGGTTGATTCGTTCAATTCGTATTTGGAATTCGTACTCAGAATTTTCAAATTTTCTTCAAATTTACAGATTTTTTTCAATTCGAAACGTTCAAATCGATACATTTTTGAATTGGTCAAAACGAAAATGTTATATTGTTTTCGATTTGAATGAAGAAAAGTGAACAAACTAAATAAAAATCTTCATCAAATGATTACAATGACTCTTTAAATCACCTTTGGCTTAACAAAAACAGCATTATTTCGAAATGGTACTCTAATAACACACACAGTTTTTGATTTCAGCAATATGTGTAGTTAGAATTTGACTGGAGTTCAATGTAAAATTTGATTCAAATTTAACTCCAAATTTCTGAAATTCTGACAAATTTCGTTATTCGGAGCATTTGGTAAAGTTTGTTTATATTGTAATTCGGGTATTCGGATATATCCGAATCTCCGAATAACGAAAAATTAGTCCAAATGTTAATTTGAAAAGAAACGAACCGCACGTGTCTAATCATTTCCCCCTTTATCACATCTTCTCAAAAGAGAGAATAATTTCAGCTCTGCCAATGTTTCCTCAAAGCTGAGGTCCTTCATGCCTCTTATCAGTTTGGTTACCCTTATCTGCACTTTCTCCAGTTTCCCAATACCTATTTTTGTGAACTGGTGCTCAAATAAGGCAGTCAAAGAGAGAAGGCCTAGTCTCTGGCGCTATGGGAAAACTAGGCCTTGAAAGGAAGAAAGTCCCATCTCTCAGTTCTCAGATATCGCAGGGGGAAGACGTTCCACAGCCTGTGTTTTTCCTGGGGCATACAAAAGGTGGCAGAAGAAGATGAGGATGCTACTAGACATTTGTTTCATTAGGAATCAAAATTAGGAGGAAATTTGTGATATTCTGAGATTTGGATGTATTCAACATATTTCAAATAATCCAAAATGAAATTTATTCGTATACAATCATTTCATTCAGACCTTATGTTAGTGTTTGAAGCATCAGGCAAACCTAACGACATAACGAATGATCAGAATTCATTCGGATCCATTTAATTTTTGTGTTGCATTAACAATTTTGATTATTAAAAAAAATGCACTACATTGAAAAGTGAAATAAGATTATGATTCCTACTTATTACGTTTGGGTTGGATAGAGGTGATCCATCAGAATCTCTGAATCATTAATTTTGTTCCATTTATTATGTTTTGATTTGGAGATTCTGATGAATCCACCTCCATCCAATCCAGAGTGCATAAGTAATCTCCCGAAATACCAAATTGCCATGTTAAAATGAATACAGTCAATCTTCCGAAATACTAATTGATTCAGAACAAAACTAATCTGAACATACAAAAAGAATCCAAATGTACAAAACGAATTCTAAAAACGAATCATTCTAACATAACGAATATGACAAAACTAGATTGACTTAACAAAACTAAACAAAACATTTTTTTTCTGTTGTGCACACCTCTAGATGCTACATCCCAATATGTGCATCAACTAAAGAGTCCCAGAGACCTATGAATAGAAAGATGTTGGGACTTTGTTTTCATTTTGCCTTACCATGTTCGAGAACATGCCTTCAGATCAAGATGTTACTATATATATTTCCAAAAACCTTTTACAAGAAACAGTAAAGTTTTAAAGCTCAGAGCAGTGGATGAATTCCTTGCCTCCAATGGTACTATAAAAACTTGTATAAAGGGGGATGAAGGGGCAGAATTGAAAATCAAAGGTGTGGTAGACAGTCATCCAACATAATGGGTTGATGACAGTGATGACCTTTAAGGTGAAGGGATCCTCCAGGAGGTCTCCAGAAGTTACAGTAGAAATATGGGGAAAATCAAAATTGATATACAGTGTAACCTTGGATTGTGAGCATAATCCGTTCCAGGAGAATGCTTATAATCCAAAACACTCGCATATCAAAGCGAGTTTCCCCATAGAAGTCAATGGAAATGAAGATAATTAATTCCCCATTGACTTATATTGCATGCAATACCGCATGCGGCCAGAGGTGGGGGGGGCACCGGAGAGCATCAGAAATACTTGGGGATAGCTCTGCTGAACTTGGAAAGCCTCGGAAAGGCTTGGAAACACTCAGGAATGGAGTATTTCCGAGTGTTTCCGAGTATTTCCGCGTGATTCCGAGTTTATTTTCGAACGGCTCAGAATGACTCCGAAACGTTCCGAGTGTCACCGGCGCCCCTGCATCTCTGGCCAAATGTGGTTCTGCACACCCCATTAACTTGAATTCTGCTTGTTTTGCGAGACAACACTCGCAAACCAAGTCAGAATTTAAAAAAAATAGTTGCTCGTCTTTCAAAACGCTCATTAACCGCGTTATTTGTTAACTGCTTCCCGACCACCTCATGCAGATATACTGCGGCAGAATGGCAAGTACAGGCAGATTAACATACCTGTAAGTTGCCCTTTTAGAGGAGCTCTGTGATCACGGGTCCCATGGACTCGATGTCCGCGGGGATACCCGCAATCTTCTGCCTCACTGATCACAGCTCCCTGTAATCAGGAGCAGCGATCAGTGATGTGTCACACACAGCCCCTAACCCCCCACAGTTAGAATCACTTCCTAGAACACACTTAACCCCTACAGCACCACCTAGTGGTTAACCCCTTCACTACCAGTGACATTTTTACAGTAATTTTTTAGCATTGATCGCTGTATTAATGCCAATGGTCCCAAAAATGTGTCAACATTGTCTGATGTGTCCGCCATAATGTTGCAGTCCCGAAAAAAATTGCTGATCGCCGCCATTACTAGTAAAAAAAAAAAATATTAATAAAAATGCCATAAAACTATCCCCTATTTTGTAGACGCTATAACTTTTGCTCAAATGAATCAATAGTCGCTTATTGCGATTTTATATGTAGAAGAATACGTATCGGCCTAAACTGAGGAAAAAACATATTTTTTTATATATTTTCGGGGATATTTATTATAGCAAAAAGTAAAAAAGAATGTGTTTTTTTCAAAATTGTCGCTATTTTTTTGTTTATAGCGCAAAAAATAAAAAACGCAGAGGTGATCAAATACCACCAGAATACCACGTCGCACGACTGCGCAATTGTCAGTTAAAGCGACAAAGTGCCGAATTGCAAAAAGTGCTCTGATCTTTGCCTAGCAAAATGGTTCGGGGCTTAAGTGGCTAACCAAGGTTCCACTGTACATGATGCAGTCTGTCAATAGCATTAACGCAGTTTGTTATTTCAGGTTCACTATAAAAAAATGTTTCGGCTAGAGTTTCACTTTAACTCTTTTTTTTTTTCAATCATCGGCAAGGGCAGATTTAACAATACATGATTTCCCCACTGCCTGCTTTGAACAAATATTTATGAATTAGTAACAGAACCCTATGGACTAATTATCTCACTTGTCAACTTTCAAGTTTAAACAAGTTTTTACAAACTGATGAATGTACAAAACGGATGAAACCTTAATGGACTGAAAACCATCAATTTGTGCGCTTTGCTAAATATATGCAGTTTTGCTAATAGTTACATTGTTTGCACAAAAAAAGAAACAATACACAGTTATGGATTATAATTGATATGCATGGTGCAGAAAGTGTTTTTTTTTTTCTGTCTTTACAGCAGGCTTTAAGTTATACAATTATATCCCTATATACGCGCAATGTGCAATCTCAATATATATAAGATTCTACAAGTGTCACCCCTAATCACCCAATGTATGTTATGGTTTCACAGGTATCACTTCCAACAAGACTTCAGTGCTGGTATCTTTTGGCTCAAAAGAGGTGAGTATGCCAGCGAAGGGTTAAGACAACTCACAGTAGGGTTAGTGTTATGGTCAGAGAAAAGGATAACATAACAATTACAGAATAGGGATGGTGTTCATGTTAATAAGTAGAGGATTGGGCCCCTTTCACACTAGTGATCCAATCAGGTCGACCTATCTGTTTTTCAGGTGGACCTGATTGGAAGGTCCATGCGTTCCTGTGGACAGGCAGGTGTAAACTGACTTGTGTACTTCCAGGTCTGGAGTGGAATGGGATCTGTCCTCTTCCAGTTAAACTGATCAGACTGTAGGGTGGTCGGGTGTAATCGGACAGTGGAGTCCTTTTACTCCCGTCATCTGCCCACTCTGCTCCTATCAGCAGGAGATTCTTGAGCTGATCCCCTGCTGATCGGAAATGAAATCTGCCCCATGTGAAAGGGGTTTAAAGGTTACAGGGAGGGTTAGTGTGAGAATATAGGGAGGGTTAGTGTGAAGGTTACTGGTAGGTATAACATTAAGGTAGCATGAGAGATTAGTGGAGGGGTCACAGAGAGGGTTAGTGTAAGGATTACAGGGAGGGTTAGTGTTAAGATTACAGGGAGGGTTAGTGTTAGGATTACAGGGAGGGTTAGGATTAGAGGGAAGGTTAGTGTTAGTATTACAGGGAGGGTTAGTGTTAGTATTACAGGGAGGGTTAGTGTTAGGATTACAGGGAGCTATAGTGCTAGGGTTACAGGGAGGGTTGGTGTTAAATTCAAAGGGAGAGATAGTGTTAGGTTTACAGGGCAGGTTAGTGGTAGTATAACAAAGAGGGTTAGCGTTAGTATTACAGGGAGAGTTAAGCCCCATACACACGGTCGGATTTTTGCATGGATTCTGTCCGATCGGACAATGTTGTTGAAAAATCAGACCGTGTGTATGCACCATCGGACAGTGTACGTCGGATTGTCCGACGGACAAAGTCCTATCTCCTGCTGGATAGATTTTCCAACAACACGGTCCGATCACACCAAATCCGATCGTGTGTACGGTTGTCCGAAGGACAAAGTGCTACGCATGCTCAGATCACATCACAAGACCAAAGCTATTGGCTACTAGCCTCTACGTAGTCCCGTCGTAGGCAACAAACGTCACCACGTTCAGAATGATCGGATTTTCCGACAACTTTGTCCGACCGTTTGTACGCAAAACCAACATCGGACAAAGTATGACGGACATGATCCGACGGACCTGGTCCTCGGATAATCCGAGCGTGTGTATGGGGCTTTAGTGTCAGGTTTACAGGTAGGTATAGTGTTAGGATTACATGTAGGAATAGTGTTATGGTTACAGGGAGGGTTAGTGTTAGGATTACAGGGATAGTTAGTGTTAGGGTTACAGAGAAGGTTCATTTTAGGTTTACAGGGAAGATTGGTGTTAGCATTACACGTATGGTTAGTATTACAGGTAGGGTTATTGGCTGGCTTACAGAAAAATTTAGTGTAAGGCTTACAGGGAAGGTTTGTGTTAGGATTACAGGAAAAGTTAGTGTTAGGCTTACACGGTAAGGTTTGTGTTACAGAATTATAGGGAGGGTTAGTATTAGAATTACAGGGATGGTTAGTGGTCGGATTACAGGGAGGAATACAGGTAGGGATAGTGTTAGAATTACAGGGAGAGTAAATGTTAGGATTTGTATTACCAGGAGGATATCAGGTCACCTGAGTCCAGATGACAGATGCACCCCGTTGGGGTCAGGAGTGCACCGCAAGGTAGTGGACCCTATGGCTGACTGCTGCGGATGGAGCTCTAGGTGATTCAGGAGAGCAGGTATTCTGGAGCACCAACATGGATCACACTGGGAGCTAGAGCATGAGATTTCCCAGGGCGCCGAATCTAAGAGCCAGCAGGTGTTCACCAGAGGCCCCTAGTGGTGGGATGGATTTAGCTGCAGTCTGGCTCCAGGTCACGA
This sequence comes from Lithobates sylvaticus, assembly GCA_028564925.1. Classification (NCBI taxonomy): domain Eukaryota; kingdom Metazoa; phylum Chordata; class Amphibia; order Anura; family Ranidae; genus Lithobates; species Lithobates sylvaticus. The sequence goes on along the minus strand of CM053035.1, from coordinate 185,344,846 downwards.
CCCCCGGGGCCTCCTAGCTCACGCTCACGGTAGAGTACAGGAAGGTAGAGAGGAAGCAGCAGACTGCAACAAATAGTCAGGAGATAGCCAAAGGTCAGAGCAACAAGCAGGTAAGGATAGTCAAGGAACACGCCAAGGTCAGGATATGAAACAGAAAAGGACAGTCAAGAACAAGTCAAGATCAGTAGCTAGAATTAGACACACAGCAAGGAGCACACGGAAGTCAAAGACACAATATTGATCAGCAGTGCTGGCTTGCAGTGCACAGGTTAATATAGAGTTCCCTAATAGGGCCTGGGGTGGAGCCATGCTTTGAGGAGAGATTACTTAGGCAGCCAGGTGAAGGGCGGCTGGTCTCTCAAACTGAACACATGGAGAGGTAAGCTGACAGACAAACATTACTGTGGATCCATGACAGAGGATTAGTGGTAAGATTACAGGGAGGGTTAGTGGTAGGATTACAGGGATGGTTAGTGGTAGGATTACAGGTAGGGATGGTGTTATGGTTACAGGGAGGGTTAGTGTTAGTTTAAAGAAAGGGTTAATCTTACCGTGAGAGTTTGTGTTAGGATTACAGGGAAGGTTTGGATTACAGGGAGGATTAGTGTTAGGATTACAGGGAGGGTTAGTGTTAAGATTATAAGAATGGTTAGTGTAAGGGTTACAGAGAAGGTTAATGTTAGATTTACAGGGAAGGTTTGTGTTAGTATTACAGGGATAGTTGGTGTCATTATTACCGGGAGGGTTAGTGGTAGGATTACAGGGAGGGTTAGTGTTAGAGTTACATGTATGGTTAGTGCTAGTATTACAGGGAGGGTTATTGGCTGGTTTACAGGAAAGGTTAGTATTAGGATTACAGGGAAGGTTTATGTTAGAATTACAGGGATGGTTAGTGTTAGGATTACAGGGAGGGTTAGTGTTAGAATTACAGAGACGCCTGGAAGACGTCATCTATGACGAAACGGTGTAGGGAGGAGCGGCGTGCTGACGTCACCATATACCACGCTAGTCCCGGAAGCGACGGGCAGCGATCGAGAGCTAGCCGGCTCGAAAATACCTGAGACGCTTTTTAATACAACATTCTTGTAAGTGCATTACTTTTATTGATTAAACGTTTTTTTTTATAAGTGATACACTATGGAGGTTCTTTTTGCCTTTTTCATGGGGAATGAATGAGTGGTAATTTACCAAGGATAACCTGAACAGACCACCAGGGAATTCTTTCTGCCATTCCTAGAGACCCGAGGCTGGGGAAAAAAGCCACAGGCCTGTAGAGATCTCCCTAAACAAGAGATCTTACCATCTGGTAAGCGGCAGCTTTTTCGGTGGTGGAGGACCTTTTCTGCTACACCTTGTCACTATTTCTTGGGTGATACAGTGTTATGTCACTATTGAATAAAGCACTAAGGAACCTTCATTAGAAGATCATGTTTTGAAATTGCGCCATCTTGTGGAAAATTCACTTGGTGACATTTAAAGGGGTAATGGGACATTTGGACAATTTCAATACCATCGATTTATTATTACATTTATTTCTGATTTATTTTTACTGTGGTAATATTCTCATGCATATATTGAGCCACTTGGAGAAAGTTTTTACAGTTACAATCACTGTATTCAGTTATTATTTTATGTGTTGCGGTGCAGCTAACCTTTGTTCTTGATTTGTATATTGTGTGTGTCTCACATTTCTTGGTTGCAGCAGCTTTTTTATTTAATTAAAATGTTTGTTTTTGGACACTTTTGTGAGTGTTATATAGGGCAGCGTGGTAATTCACATTTTTCATATGTCACAGTACATGTTGGCATTTATGGTTCTCTCAATGAACTGTAGCTCCCCAGTGCCGGCAGCACTCATGCAGCTCCAGACCATGACACTCCCACCACCATACTTGACTGTAGGCAAGACACACTTGTCTGTGTACTCCTCACCTGGTTGCTGCCACACACGCTTGACAACATTTGAACCAAATACGTTTATCTTGGTCTCATCAGACCACAGGACTTGGTTCCAGTAATGTCCTTAGTCTGCTTGTCTTCAGCAAACTATTTGAGGGCTTTCTTGTGCATCATCTTTAGAAGAGGCTTCCTTCTGGGATGACAGCCATGCAGACTAATTTGATGCAGCATATGGTCTGTGCACTGACAGGCTGACCCCTTCAACCTCTGCAGCAATTCTGGCAGCACTCACGTCTATTTCCCAAAGACAACCTCTGGATATGACGCTGAGCATGTGCACTCAGCTTCTTTGGTAGACCATGGCGTGGCCTGTTCTGAGTGGAACCTGTCCTGTTAAACTGCTGTATGGTCTTAACCAAAAAACAAAACTAAAACTCGCGCTTAGTGAAATAATCTAACATAAATATAAATATAAATAACACTGCAGCAGCTGCTGCAAAGGTAATAAAACCCTATACAATAGAATAATAAGAAAAAACAGCGCTAGCGGTATAAAGTGCTAACATATAGTGAACCAAGTGAAAAGCAACAATCAAGTGGTACTAAATATATAAAAACGCATTCAAACAGTGATAAATGCTTTCCAATAATGATTCAGCATCAGTAAATGAAATATTGAACCAAAAGGAAATAAAGTTCATATAATAAGTGCCTTTGATGGTACTTAAGTAGATTTCAATATAATTTGATTTCAGTTGGATAATCTCCCCCTAGGTGTCCCCACTCACCAGATTTGATGGACCCTTAGCTTTGCAGTCCAGGGGTCAGTATGAGCTTGGGATTATTGTTGACAAAGCATAAAAATTCATATGGAGATGGTAATATAAATCTCAGGAGGTTCCAGGGCATTAGTAAATGTCAAGGCAATGGAAAAAAGGAAAAAGAAGATATAAATGTGAAGTACTGCCGGTCAATAACGAAACTGCGCTGCTATCTTATGTCACTCATGAGACAATAGGTAAAAACAGACATCAGCGTGCTCCTGTCTCGCAAAACATCGGCGTACATTCCAAGAGACCCAGAAGTAGCGTCACTGGTTCAATAAACTGGAAATACGTTGACGCGTTTCGTCCCTCCTCCAGGGCGTCAGCAAGGACATTACTTCCGCTTTCATAAACCTTATATATGCTAAAAATTCAAAGGTATGAGCCAGGCCTTAAACTCCAAAAAGCTAGAAAAACATCCTCTGTACTGCAATTATCTGAAGTTAAAGTGAACTTCTGTCATTTATTGAAGAGTTAAGCTGCCTGCGGATGGTGCCAAGTCAGCAGGTGACTGTAAGGTTATCTGTTTCAGCCCCTCTTTCCCTTTGCTCGAGCTGGACTCTGGTGGTCAATGGAAAACTCTCTGACCGGTCGGGTTCTCAAGACACCATACACAGTGTGTGGATGATCAAGAAATACGATGGTTTATTCCGGTTTCACAGAATATATGCAATAACAATGAAAGGCGTTGTAGGGAATGTCCCATGAACAACCAATTACATTCAAGAATTTATGTTATACAATTAATACTGATCTTGCAAAATATTCATAGTATTTCTGCCCAGAGACAGACTCATCATCACAATTCATCACATCATCACAATTCTAATGCCCCGTACACACGGTCGGAAATTCCGACCACAAAATCCGTTGTATTTTTTCCGACGGATTTTGTCCGACGCTGGTGTTGCATACACACGGTCAGACAAAGTTGTCGGAAAATCCGATCATTCTGAACGTGGTGACGTTCGTTGCGTACAACGGAACTACGTAGAGACTATTAGCCAATAGCTTTGGTCTCGTAATTTGATCTGAGCATGCGTGGCACTTTGTCCATCGAAATTCTCTACACATGATCGGAAAAAGTCTGATTGGATTTTGTTGTCGGAAAATTTGAGAGCAGGAGCTCAATTTTTTTTCCATCGGAAGTTCTGACGGAAAAAGTCGGATGGAGCCCACACATGGGCGGATTTTCCGACACCATGGTCCGATCGGACATTTTCCGTCTGAATTTCCGACCGTGTTTACGGGGCATAAGAATTACAAAACTGCAATATAATACATGTTTGCTTTGGATTTAATACTGCTGTAAGGTTCCATGGAGTATTAGTGTTAGGGTAAGAGGAAAGGTTACTATAATGCCGCGTACACACGAAGGGACTTTGTCCGCCGGACCTAGTCCAGCGGACAAACCGCCGGACTTTCCAGCTGGGCTTCGGCGGACTTGAAAGCGAACGGACTTGACCACGCACGATCACGCTAAAAGTCCGGCGGTTCACGCAATGACGTACAGCGCGTACGACAGGACTAGAAAAAGAAAAATACTAGAAAAATACTTGCTACTGAGCATGCATCCTTTTTGGTCCGCCGGACCATACTACGCAGTCCGCCAAGTCCAGCGGATAATTTTAAAACAAAACTTAAAACCTAGTCCGCCGGACTTTTGGGAAAAAAAGTCAGACGAAGGCCCACACACGAGCAGTGTTGGTCATCTTACTTTAAAAAAGTAATTAGTTAAGTTACAAATTACTTCTCCCAAAAAGTAATTGCGTTAGTAACTCAGTTACTACATTGGAAAAGTAATTAGTTACGCAGCAAAGTAACTGACTTTTTTTTTTTAACTCTGCAAGGGGCGTCTATCGTGTAACTAAGGGGCGGGTCTAGTATTACTGTAAGCAAGGGGCGCATTTATTATTATTGTTATATATCGTGTAACCAAGGGGCTGCTCTATTAGTACTCTAACCAAGGGGCAGATCTGTTATAGCGTGTAAGCAAGGGGTGGGTCTATTATTATTATTATATCATGTAAGGGGCGGATTTCTACAGAAGAGGGCGAATGTTAAATTAATGGGCAGAGCTCGATATATAACAATAATAATAAATGCGCCCCTTCGTTACAGTAATACTAGACCTGCCCCTTAGTTACACGATAGACGCCCCTTGCAGAGTAGCACGAGCCTCAGGAGCGTGCGGCATCGCCTCATACAATTACATGTTAACTGCGCCTGCGCGGTGTAGAGTTCACTCAGAGCTGTTTAGGTTCGGCAATTTTCGGAAGCTCCGTAGTCCTTCGTACTGCGCAAGCGCTGCGCCTGCGCAGTACAGGGGGTCCTTATCCGGCGGGGGAACTTTTTCGGCAGGACACCGGAATTACACTACTGCCATCTAGTGGCAGTAGATGTAATTGGGGTAACTAAGCCAAAGTAATGGGAACTGAGTTACCATGAGGGGAAAAGTAATCAGTTAGATTACTAGTTACCCTCTAAAGTAACTGAGTTACGTAACTCAGTTTATTTTAACTCATTTACTTACATCACTGCACACGAGGGGATTGTCCGGGGGACTCGAGTCCAGCGGACAATCCCGTGGGATAGTCGCTTCGTGTGTACCAAGCATGAGAGTTACTGGGATGGTTAGCATGAGGGGGTTCTGTTTTTTTTTTGGATAGTATAGTATCTACTGATCCTGAATGCTACCATAATTTATCAAAGATATATATATTTTAGTTATACATTTTTAATGTTATTGCTTACTACATCCTTTTATTTTTGCAGGATATCTTACATATATATAGTATATGCACATCACTTGTTTACTCCATTGATCTTCACCTTCAACAGTGTACGACATGTTCCAATCAGTGACATGTAAACTGGTTTGATGTCAAGCTTGCCAACGCATGCCCCTGAAAGACTGTGACAGAGACGTACTAGATTTCGACACTCCCTTTAAAACAAGTGTTATTATCTCATGTAAAATACATCAAAGGGACTACCTAATAAACAGGCTGCAGATTTATTATTTTCCGCTTCTAAGAGAAGAAGAGATGTTTTGGATGAGCTGTTTTATCTGATTTTAATAGACTGTGCTGTGACAGCTGGTCCTCAGGGAATGGAAGACGGCAGATGTTGTATACTGACCCATATCACTGCCATCAGTTGTGTTCTATCCAAATACAGTGTGGGGCCAGCTTGGAGTGCCACACAATAACCAAGCACCAGCATCGCTCCCCACATCTGTGTAGTCTACGTTACACTAAATGGTGCAAGAGTGAGCTCAGAATCCGCGTATGAACAGAGCGGAAGTCAGCCTTGTAGGATCAGCAATGTCTTCTTCCATAGCAGTTGAATGGTTGGCTGTTTTGTTTTATTAGGAGGCATTAGGGTGGGCTGACTGAACAGTGTTTAAATAGCTGCCCGACCTGACATTGTTTATGCCCGAGGCCCATTCACATCTCCCGATTTGGAATTGCAGGCAGAATCGCTATGACTCTGCCCACAATCTTAAACTGCATGGCAATCACAGCACAACGAGCTAGGCGCGTTTGGGTGCCATTATCCTTTAATGGCACCCCAAACCTGATGCGATCCTGCCGCAAATGTCAAGTGAAAGGATTGCGCAGTTGCAGCAAACCACGCCTTCACAACTTGTGTGAAGCTTGTCACACGATAAGGAGCAGGAGCTTCTTTTCAGGTGACAAAAGCGCAAAAGAAGTCCATTCAAGTGAATGGGCTGCCCTATACAACATGCGATGATGTGAAAAGGTCCTCAAAGTTTTGTTGAATACTACGCTAAGTACAGACCCCATTACTCTCAGGCGGGGGGGCGGACTCAGCTCCCCTCGGCTTGGGCGGGCTCGGCTATGCTCAGGGCGGTGGGGGCGGTCTCAGCTCCCCTTGGCTCGGGGTGGCTTGTTTATGCTCGGGCGGGGGGGGCGGTCTCAGCTCCCCTTGGCTCGGACAGGCTCGGCTGTGCTTGGGCGGGGGGCGGTCTCAGCTCCCCTCAGCTCGAGCAGTCTCGTCTGTGCTCGGGTGGGGGGGGGCGGTCTCAGCTCCCCTCAGCTCGGGCGGGCTTGGCTGTGCTCGGGCGGGCTCGCCTGTGCTCGGGCGGCGGGTGGTCTCAGCTCCCCTCGGCTGTGCTCGGTGGAGGGGCGGTCTTAGCTCCCCTCAGCTCGGGCGAGCTAGGCTGTGCTCGGGCAGAGGGGCGGTCTCAGCTCCCCTCGGCTGGAGGCAGATGGAGCTGGAGGCAGAGCGAGTGCCAGCGCTATAGTGGGGTTTGCTCTGTCCTTTTCCTTTCCGGGATACTGTATTGTCCCGGAATGAAGGTGCCCGGGACAGACCTGCTAATTGCGGGAATGTCCCGGGCAATCCGGCACCAGAGGACCACTGGACACAGCCGATGACTGATCATTGTACCGACCCATTGCCAGTACCATGTGACCGCTGTAACCAATCACAGCAGGTCACATAACAGTTGTAAGCAATGGATGGCTTCCTTTCAAGCCATCCACTGTATACAATTGTGTTGCTAGCTGTGATTGGTCACAGTGATCACATGGTACAGACTGGGCCAATCACAGGCTATCTGTGCCATGTAATAAGCTGTGGCCAATCACAGCTATTCACAACAAAACAAACTGAATAAATCAATTTCATTCAGGAAATTGCTTGCATATAGCAATGCAATTCATTGTTATATGCAAACATAATGTATAAAAAATAATAATGATCACTTCCCCAGAGTGGTACAATGTTACTATGGGAAAATTATATCACTCTAGTCAAAGTGTGCTGGAAAAAAAAAATCGGAAAAACGAAAAAATATATAACAATTTTTTTTTTTTTTTTGTATTGTCACCAGTCAGTTTCCCTGATCACCACCACATCCGTTATCTGATGATACACTATGACTGCACTGGTCACTGTATGTAAAAAAAGAAATAACATTTCTTCGTATTCCAAAAAATTTTGAGAAAAAATTACAACTTCAAAAAACCCGCCATGCCTCTTACTAAATACCTTGGACTGTCTTTCCAAGAATGGGTTATTTGGAGGGTATTTGAACAGTCCTGAGATTTTTGGGTCTCGAGAAATTAGATAGGCTGTCAGTACATCAGCTATATACCATAGCTTGTAGACTGACTAAATAATATACATCGATTTGGGTTATTTTCACCAAAGAAGTGTGGCAGAATAGAGTTTGTCCTAAATTCATGAAGAAAGATTATTTATTTGCAAAATGTTGTAACGTAAACAAAGAAAAAACGTTTCTTTAAGGCTGCTTTCACACTGGGGCGGTTTGCAGGCGCTATTGCGCTAAAAATAGTGCCTGCAAACCGACCCGAAACAGCTGTTGCTGTGTCTCCAGTGTGAAAGCCCTGAGGGCTTTCACACTGGAGCGGTGCGCTAGCAGGACGGTAAAAAAAGTCCTGCTAGCTGCATCTTTGGAGCGGTGAAGGAGCGGTGTGTTCACCGCTCCTATACCGCTCCTTCCCATTGAAATCAATGGGAGACCGCGGGAAGACCGCTTTGCGGCGCTTTGCGGCGCTTTGCGGAGGTTTTTAACCCTTTTTCGGCCGCTAGCATACCGCGGGTAAAACGATGGTAAAGCAGCGCTGAATATAGCGCTGCTTTACCGTCGCCGCCCCGCACCGCCCCAGTGTGAAGCCGGCCTAAAAGGAAAAAAAATCTGTCTTTTTTCGTCTATTTAGCAAAAAATAAAAAAACTAGTGACAATTAAATACCACCACAAGAAAGCTCTATTTGTGTGAACAAAATGATAACAATTTAGTTTGAGAACAGTGTGGCACGACCGCGCAATTGTCATTCAAAATGCGGCAGCTCTGAAAGTTGAAAAGTGCAGGGGGGGGGGGGGTGAAAGTGTCCGGTATTGAAGTGGTTAAATGATACATAATCTTAAAGAAATGTCTGGATCATTATATTTCCTGCACACACAAAACTATTTAAAAGAGTGCCATATAACAAATTTCTTGCACTTTTAACACTGACATGATAATAATAAATGAAATATATGTCTATATGGAAATGTTAATGTAATTACATGCTGTATAATTACTTTTTTACAACAGCTCCCGATGACATCTATTCTCATTCTCTCACATTAAGTTATTTAACAGATTGATTTAACTGTAAAAGTGCTAGACGTGATGAGTAATACATACATTTGGCTATAACTTAAACAGTAGCAAAGTGGACCTGTCATCTGCACACATTTACATCTGAAGAGATATTGTACGTGATTAAAAGGGTCAGTTCTCATAAAACTTTAATGCCGCATACACACGATCGGAAATTCGGCCAGCAAAAGACCGATGAGAGCTTTTGGTCGGAAAATGCGACCGTGTGTATGCTCCATCGGACTTTTGCTGGCCGGATTTCCGCCAGCAAAAGATTGAGAGCAGGTTCTCAATTTTTCAGGCGGAAGAAGTTTCTAGCGAAAATTCCGTTCGTGTGTATGTAATTCCAAAATGCAAAAAAACACGTATGCTCAGAATCAAGTATGAGACGGAGCCGCTCAGTCTGGTAAAACGACCATTCGTAATGGAGATGGCACATTCATCACACTGCAAATTTTTTAATCTTTCAATGCAGCACATTCTCTTCTTTATAATGCTAGAAGAATGAAGTTGTTTTGCTGCTCATATTCACACAGAGTTCTCACAAACTTATTTCTTTATTATTTCTCGTGATCTCCTGAATAATCTTTTTTGTTTTTCAATCCAGATCTCCCTAATAATGTTTTGAATTAATTTTTATAGTCATTTTTTTTTTTTTTTTATTATTTTATATGATCTCCATTTATTTTTTATTTTTTTTAATCAAGATCTCCTGTTTTTTTTTATTATTATTTTATAGTGATCTCCATTTTTTTTTAATCAAGATTTCCTGTTGTTTTTTTAATTTTTTATCATTATTTTATAGTGATCTCCCTTTTTGTTTGTTTTTTGTATGTCACGTTTCCACAACACCATTATTATCTTGTATTTGTAAATCTCAAGGAGGTTGGTTGGTGTCCCTTGTTAATTTGACATTGTATTTTTTTAATGTACCTGCCTACTCACAAACAAACTGTCCTTTTTGAAGTAAAACACATAGGCAAGTATTTCTGAAAACCAAATATCCATTTATTCTGGGTCATAACAAAATAAAGAGGAAGGCAACACTGGAGAAACTAGTATAATTTGCCAAGCCTTTGTACCCCAGGGCAGACATCAATAAATTTACAGTCAAAATTGGTGGCCTGAGGAGTCCTTATAATAGTGAGCACAATCCGGTCCAGGACTACAAGAGATCAGGAACAGCAGCAGATGACATATCTGTCCCCAGGCTGTGGTACTACCACAGCCTGAATCTTTTGCCAGACCAGACTGAACCCAGGCCATCACTCTCTGGTCTTTCTTAGATGCTTCCTTCCAGGCTGTGGCTGTGGTGTTGGAGGTGTGGCAGGAGGGGGAGGAGGAGGAGGACGACCACGGTTCAACTCACAAATGTGGCTTTGAGTTGGCCCCTCAACCCCCTATTTAGGGCTTGTAACATTACTTCCTCACATAGAAGGCATTGGCCCTTCTCCATTTACAGCATTGTGCAGGCTGTAATGTACGCAAAGTCCTCTTGAACACTGTGGGGGGTTCTGAGGGCCGCAGTAGCCTTCAGAAATAGGCCAATTGCTGCCTCCTTCACGTTACTCCTCTCCCTGGCACTTTTTGGTGGAAGGCCGAGGGGAGGGACCTGAGATTTGGGTAGGCTACTGGGCCCAGCCACCTCCTGGCTGCCACTTTCCACGGCCCGGCTGAGGCTTTCCTTTGTATGAAAAAGGGACATAGTTTTAGTTTTTGGTTCACCAATCACACACAATTTTCATCTCATGACTGTCTGACTAATAAATAGAAAATACTATCATTCTAAACCCAGCATTTTTCATTCTTTTCCCAATCATTTGTGGCCACTACTGTCTATTGATATGTAAAAAACTTTGTGAAATCAGAAATTAGTGATCAAAATTAGCATATATTTAACATCATTAATTTGACAACCAGAAATATTTTGAAGAATGCTATACCTGACTTAAGCTGGGCTCCTCCACATGTTGCTGCCAGGAAGGCCCAGGTTGGACATCAGAAGCCTCAGCTGGGGGGGGGGAGGAAGCATTGAAGGAAGACTGGAGAATGCTGACCTGGGTTCAGTCTGGCCTGCCAGAAAATGCACTCTGTCATAGTACCACAGCCTGGGTACTATGACAGAGTTTGTTTCATTCTCATAGGGGAAGAAGGGGAACAGTCACAACCTGAGGATGTGGAGGAAGGAGAGGTGGTAGAGATTGTCACTACAACAGGTGAGTGTCTGACACCACAGATTCAAGTAATAGATGTATCGCCTGCATATTTATAATACATGGCGTGTATTTTTTATTTTAGGTGATGTGCAGGTTGTGGAAGAACAATCACATCATTTCACCAGTGACAGTGCCCAAAGGCTAATCCAGGACATAATGTTTTGTAGTCAGGATTTAGACTTTATAAAGCAAAAAACAAATAAGATTGAACAAAAACTGAAGAACATAATTTATGTACTAGGAAGAATATAAATACCCAAAAAATTGCACCATTTTTGATATTTGTGGACACATTTTTTACACATTTTAAAAGCCAAATTTTGAAGATGCACACAGTGTGTCAACATGTGCTATCTGCCATCAGGGGAGATCAATGTATGCGTTTTGTGCCTGCAACCCCTTTCTCAAAACTCAAGTAAGTGAGAGGAAGGGGTTGGACCCCCAAAACACATCTATTGATCCCACATGATGGGAGATAGCACATTTATGAAACCAAGAATTTGGGTTTTAACAAAAAATATGTTTTACAATGCACATGTGCACAGAATTTTTTTTTGGGGGGGGGGGTGTTTTGGACAGGTAACCCTCTCCACTTCATTGAGAGCTGAATGCATAAATAATGTGTGTTACTTTGGACAGCCCCTCCTTTACTTACACTATTGGCAGCTCACTGGCCAGGTAAGAAGTGTCATAATACAAAAATATGAATACACACTTTACAAATGGAAGCACATTTTTACATTCTGCAATTACCTATCAAGATAATAATAGGAGAATAAAACTTGAAACAGTACCATTTGAAAGTATTGAGGCAGGCCCTTGCACTACATGCTTTGGGGAATTCATCCATAAATATTAGGTAGGTATAGTGTGTATGGGTTTGGCAAAGTCAGCAGATAGAGGGTTGTTATCAGCTGACTTAGCGGTTGGGGGGGAGGGAGGGAGGGTTCCAAATGAGTTTGGGCCCCCCCCCAAAAAAAAGCCTCTGGCACTATGCATGAATTTAACCACTTTCAGACCGGACCATTTTGCTGGCTTAAGACCAGACCACTTTTTGCGATTCGGCACTGCATCATTTCAACTGACAATTGCGCGGTCATGCGACGTGGCTCCCAAACAAAATTTACGTACTTTTTTTCCCACAAATAGAACTTTCTTTTGGTGGTATTTGATCGCCCCTGCGGTTTTTATTTTTTGCACTATAAATAAAAAAAGAGCGACAATTTTGAAAAAAACACATTATTTTTTTACTTTTTGCTATAATAAATATCCCCCAAAAATATATAAAAAAATGTTTTTGTTTGTTTAGGCTGATACGTATTCTTCTACATAAGCGATTATTGATTGGTTTGCGCAGAAGTTATAGCGTTTACAAAACAGGGGATAGTTTTATAGCATTTTTATTAATAATTTTTTTTTTACTAGTAATGGCGGCGATCAGCGATTTTTATTGTAACTGCAACATTATGGCGGACACATCGGACATTTTTGACACATTTTTGGGACCATTTATACAGCAATCAGTGCTATTTAAATGCACTGATTCCTGTGTAAATGACACTGGCAGTGAAGGGGGTTAACCACTAGGTGGTAGTGTAAGCGTTACGTGTTCCTAGGGGCGTGTTACTAACTGTGGGGGGACGTGGCTGTGATTTAGTGAACACTGATCTCTGCTCCAATCATAGGGAGCAGAGATCGGTGTCACTAGTTGCTAGGCATAACGGGAAGATGCTGTTTACTTCCGCATCTCCCTGTTCAGCCTTCCCGTGAGACGATCGCGGGTATCCCCGCGGCGATCGAGTCCGCGGGACCCGCGACCGGACTTGCCTGTCCATGCCATTCTGCCAGCGTACATCGTCGTGCGCCGGTTGGGAACCGGTTAAGCACACAAATAACATTTGTACACATTTTAGGGGGTTGTGACGGATCCTGTACTCAAGGTGTCCGCCGTAAATGCTTCCTAAGTCCTGGAGTCCAAAGGATCTGGTTATAGGAACCCCCAAGAACTAGACAACACCAGTCTTGGAGTACATCAGGAATCACCTTTATTTGACATGTCACACAAATTTATAGCCAGATGACTAAAACCTAACCTAATTAGCATGAGCTAATTATCTTAATCAACACTGGACTCCTTCTTTCAATTGCAGGGTTAATTAGCACATACAACAATAGGTGAAATACTCCCTAGAATCTGTGTCAAGCCAGACCAGCCTCATTTACATTACACAAGACAACAGACAGGTTGGCTGGAGTTGATGACATTAGCATCTGACAGCTTGTGTCCCAACAGTGTGACCAGTCTATTGCTGATATGGCATATACATATCCAGAGTCTATGTGTCTTGGGGGGCCAGCATGGACCTAAATCCAAGTAAAACCAGCTCAGCGGTCCCCAGGCATACAGCTCACAAAGAGCACCGTTCCCCCAAATGCCAGGGCCCGTAATCACAAGGCAAGAGGCTCGCATTCCGTCCCCTCCAACAGCCTTTGTCCCGGCTAGGTCTGTCACAGGGGTGTTTAGGGTAAAAGTACTACTATGGAGCTGACAAAATACATTGTTAAGTGACTAGGCTAGGTGTATATGGGCCCAAGGTAGCATGATGGGGAGGTTAGTGAAGGAAAATATGCATGAAGGACCAAAAAATTACTTTTAAAAAATCCAGCATTCATGAGGACAAAGGGGACATTCACAGCATATTACAATCATGGTAATTAGGGAATGATGAAAGAAATACAATACATTAGCAAACATTAAATACATAGAATGTGATGTTAAAGGAGAAATCTTACCTTGATATAGTCCTTCTGCAGGACCTGGATGATGGCAAAACAGGTCTCTGGAATAATGATCCCCAGAGCCTGGGGGGAGATGCCTGTTGAGAAATTGAGGTCCTGCAGGCTTCTCCCAGTCGCCAAGTACCGCAACGTGGTGACTAGCCTCTGCTCTGGAGTGAAGGCTTGCCGCATGCAGGTATCCTGCCTGCTGAGATTGCTGAAGGCTTATGGGAAGCTTGGCCCTTGTGTGACCACCTACCCCCTCTGTCTTTCATAGCAGGGTAGATCTGAGTAAAAATCTTTGTGTCCATTGAGACCTACAAGCTTCCAATAGTTTGGTTTGCCTAAACGCTACTGTTGGTCAGAAGGTACCGGTGTGGTAATGCAAAAACACAGACTGGGAAAGGCTGCTGGGTACCAGTCTGCAATTGGCTTTGAAACGTAAAGCTGACCAAAACAGGATCTAAATTTGATGGCAAACTTGAATGGGAATGTTGGAAAACGTTTGTCAATCAGCAGCTGCAGCCAATTCTCTGCAGCCACTGATCAGTATATTGTGAATGGAGAGAGTCCTGCTGTCTGAATACAATGGGGGGAATTTAATAAAGCTGCTGCACCATTGTGGGTGTTAATCCCTCTTGTTAATGTATTGCCCCAAATTCATGATTGCATTTGCAACACTTTTGGTTCTGACAGCGACTCTTATGCCACATACACACGAGCAGATTTTCCGTTCACTGAACTTTCGACCGTCCAGAATGCAGTGACGTACAACACTACGACAAGCCGAGAAAATGAAGTTCAATGCTTCAGAGCATGCGCCAAATTGGTTCCGAGCATGCGTAGGAATTTTGAACGTCGGAATTGGTACAGACGGTCGGAACTTTTTTCCGACCAAAAAATTGAGAACCTGCTCTCAATCTTTTGCTACACTTTTACATAGATTTGTGCGTGAAAATTCCTTTTGCTTCGGATTAGTTTATTAAGTTAATAATTTTGTTTCCCCATATTGGTAATGTTAGAATGATTCGTTTTTGGAATTGGTTTTGTATATTTGGATTAGTTTCTCATATTCTGTATTTTCTGATCAATTCGAAATTCGAATTTATTCAAAATTTGAATTTCAGAGGACAGCAATATTCTATTCTATTCTATTCAGCAGCCTAAGTAGGAATCATAATCTTATTTTACTTTAATACCTTACTGTATTTATTGAAATATGTTTTCATTTCTAATTCAAATTCATTTTTGCATTCAAATTAGAATTTTTTTTCAAATTCGGATAGTTCTTTTCGTTATAATTTAATTAGGAATTGCTGAAATTTGTTACTATTGTGATTCAGAAATTCAGATACACCCTAATCTCTGTATAACAAAAATTTCTTCCGAATTTCGATTCGTAATGAAACGAATTGCACATTGCACTACTTTTACATTGAATGCGCCAAATCTAAAATTGGAGCTAATTCACCTAGCAGCAAAAGGGTCGCTGGCTCAAATCCTGACCACGACACTACCTGCCTGGAGTTTGCATGTTCTCCCTGTGCCTGCGTGGGATTCCTTCGGGGACTCCGGTTTCCTCTCACACTCCAAAGACATGCTGTTAGGTTAATTGGATCTTGTTTAAATTGGCCCGTGTATGTATGAATGTTAATTAGGGATCTTAGATTGTAAGCTCTTTGAGGGCAGGGACTGATGTGAATGTACAATGTATATGTAAAGCGCTGCGTAAATTGACGGCGCTATATAAGTACCTGAAATAAATAATAAATTCAAGTACAAGTTCTAGACAGGTATATGAATTTGGTGCATTCCTCACCACTTTTAAAATGCATTAGACACTTTCACAATATTATGCTTGCGCCAGTCTATATGAATTCCAGGGAATGTCTCAGCAGGGGGGATTCCTTTATCCATCTTGTTTGTGTGGATGGAGAAATCTGCTGCTGACTGAATGACAAAAAAAAATCATCTATGGTCAGGTTAACTCTTTTATTTTCTTGTTTTATATACTCAATTGTTTAGCAATTGCTTAGTAAATTGAGATTTGCTAAGAGTTGAATTTACCTAGCAATATTACTTCTAAGCCCCCATACACACGGTCGGAAATTCTGACGGAAAATGTCCAATTGGACCATGTTGTCGGAAAATCCGATCATGTGTGGGCTCCATCTGACTTTTTGAGATCCTGCTCTCAAATTTTCCGACAACAAAATCCAATCTGACTTTTTCCGATCGTGTGTAGAGAATTCCGACGGACAAAGTGCCACGCATGCTCAGATCAAATTACTAGACCAAAGCTATTGGCTAATAGCCTCTACGTAGTTCCGTCGTACGCAACGAACGTCACCACGTTCAGAATGATTGGATTTTCCGACAACTTTGTCCGACCGTGTGTATGCAACACCAGTGTCGGACAAAATCCGTCGGAAAAAATCCGACGGATTTTGTGGTCGGAATTTCCGACCGTGTGTACGGGGGCTTAGGGTACAGCTGATACTGGGGAACTCTCTATAAGAGGAAAAAGGTTAATTAGCAACAACTTTTTATTTCTAATTTTTGAATAGAGGTGTGCATGTGTGTTTTCCCATACACTATATTGCTAAAATGATGTGGACCTTTTCGGGTGTCCCTTTAACATTACAGTATACAAAGGCGGTTTAGACAGTTTTGCACTTGCAACCTTGTGGAAACATTTGGGGAAGGTACTTTCCTGTTCCAGCATGACTGTGTCACGTTTAAGGCCCGTACACACGGTCGGACTTTTTGACAACCAACATGCAAATTAGGTGGTTTGGACCAACATCCGACCGTGTGTACGCTCCATCGGACCAACTTTTTCCAGGTTGCATCGGACTTTTGTTGGCTGTGCGAACGGACCAACTTTCTGCCAACAAAAGTCCGAAGGACAAAAGTCCGAACGTGTGTATGCAGTACCAACTGACTTTTGTCCACAGTACAAACACGCATGCTCAGAACCAATGCAAAAGATCAGACAACAATATAGAAGTTGACCAAAGGTGGCGCTGGAGTATTCGAACGTCCTCTTTTGAAGTGTCGTCAGTACGTTGAAACGTCACTACGTTCGTGTTGGTTGTCTCAAAAGTCCGACCGTGTGTATGCAGTACCAACTTGAGGGCCAACGCCCTTTGGACAAAAGTCCAAGGGAAAGTTGGTCCACGGTCCGACCGTGTGTATGGGGCTTTAGTGTGACGATTTTGGTGTCAAAGTACTTGAGTGGCCTAAACCTCAACCCTACTCAACACCTTTGGGAAGAATTATGCCCCGTACACACGATCGGACTTTCCAACATCAAAGCCGTGGATTTTTGTTCAAAGGATGTTGGCTCCAACTTATCTTGCATACACACGGTCACACAAATGTTGGCCAACAATTACAAATGTGGGAACGTACAAGACGTACATGTTATCTCCATTGCGACCGCTAGTTATATCTCCGGCTCATACTTGATTCCGAGCATGTGTGGACTTTTGTCCTACGGACTTGTTCCCCCAGATCGGAAAGTTTGACAACAAACATTTGTTGGTGGAAAATTTGAGAACCTGCTAGCCAACATTTGTTGGCGGAAAGTCTGACAACAAATGTTCGATGGAGCATACACACGGTCGGACTTTCAGCCAACAAGCTCACATCCAACATTTGTTGGTGGAAAGTCTGACAACAAATGTTCGATGGAGCATACACACGGTCGGACTTTCAGCCAACAAGCTCACATCCAACATTTGTTGACGGAAAATCCGATCGTGTGCCAACTGCAAGCCATGTCTTCTCATCCAACATGGATGACCTCACAAGTGCTCTTTTTTGCTGAATGAGCTCAAAGTCAATCCAAAATCTTGTAAAAGCTTTTAAAGAATATTGGAGACTCGTATAGTTGCACACTCCATATTAACCCATGGTTTTGGAATAGAATGTCCAACATGCTTATAAGGATGAGGTCAGATGTCCACAAATGTTTTACTATATATTATATATTGGGTATTTCTTCAGCCTCCAGTGGCAAAGTGGATCAATTCAGCATTGGCCAATAATTAAAAATTGTTGACACTGCCTGCCATAAAGAGAACTTGTTACATTGACCCGTATGAGCGAAGTACAGGTTCCCTATAAAAGTAATAGCATTATTACATAGTTGGATAACATTATTGGTCCCTGCCTACTAGGATGTAATTGTTGCACCAATGTGTTGTAAGACAAAATGCTATTTGGAAAATGCAAGCTATAATTCTAATGCTTCTATCAAGGGTGTGATATTTTTATTAAATCTAATGATATTCTTTCTCCAATTTCTGCCGGGAATAATTTGCAGAGCATTTATCTTCTCTTTTTGTGATTGCATTAACATACGGAGTAATTCCTCTGACGTGTAGGTCACTCAGAAAGATGAGCTTTTGAGTTATAGCAAAGGCCATTTTTTTGCTGGCAGGAAAGGACAACCTGACTTATAAAAAATTTTACAATTAGAGATTTTTATTAGATCTAACTGACTGGGAGATCAAAGCGCAGATATACTTATAAAGCTCCATGGGATAGATAAGGGAATTTGGCTGACTAATGCTTGAGTATAAAAACCTGTTATTGATACAGTCACTCTGCTCTTTATAGGGGACATTTGCTTCTGCAGTAATAAGCCTAAATATTTTAATAGCTCTCATGAACTTGCCCTTAGATAACTACATTTGCACATCTTGACTAAATCAATTTAAAAGTCTATCAAAATTATATCATGTTTATATACAACAGTTTTCAGCAATATTATGCATAAACATGTGATATAATGTGATATGATTTTATTACTGAGTAAAGGACCTAATGTACTGAGGCTAAGCAATGTTCACGCTCCCTTGCTGGCAAAATGATGCTTGCTTGTTTTCGCTCTTCCTCCCAGCAGAGGTGTCCATGGCTGAATTTAAATTTCCTGACCAACTAAGACAAGAATCACATTGCCTGGAACATTTTATTATATATGGGAATGTATTACAGCCATCAACATCCTGTGTGGGTGGCTGTATGCAATCACTGGCAATCCTGGCTTCCTAGGAGCTTAAGCTCCCTTTCTGCGTCACTGCATGGTCTCATATATCTTCTTAAATCCTGTTTTAAAAAGCCTGTTTTCACAGAGCTCAATGGCACAAGCTAAAATAAACAACACAAGAAGATAAATCATAGTGACTTTATTGGAAAATCCAAAATCTGAGTTCCCAAAGAAAACCCGTCACAGCCTGTCACAGTTTCTACAAAACAGAAGCAAGCAGGAATCTGCAACAGTGTGCATTAAAATCCATGTGTTATAAGCTATACATGTGTATATATATATATATATATATATATATATATATATATTAGGGCTGTTACTGATTACAATTTTTGTGTTTGATTAATTGATTTTTTTTTTAATCGATTAATCGACTAATTTCGATTAATTATAACGCACAAACATTTTTTTTCAAAAAAATTTGTCACAGACGTTAGGGGTGCAGCGGATCAAAAAACTCACGGTTTGGATCGTTCCTTGGATCAGAGTCACAGATCGGATCATTTTTCGGATCACCACCATATATAGTCCCCACTTTAATATCCACATCTCCCCCATACTGTACTGTCCACATCTTCCCCATACTGTACTGTCCACATCTCCTCCCATACTGTACTGTCCACATCTCCCCCATACCTTAATATTCACGATTGTCTGCTCTGTCCGGAATAGACAGCAGGCAGACCCGTCCGTCCTCAGAGTAGACGGCACAAGCAGGCGGGCGATGATGATGTCAGCGCGCCGCTACTAAGCCGCCGCCGGATGGACCAAGATGACCGCGGCTCAGGAGCTAGGCCAAAGCTATTTTGATCGATCAAAGAAATTAACGATTAATCGTACAATTAATCATTAATTTCCGCAGCCCTAATATATATATATAGATATATAGATAGATATAGATAACGAGTATAGAAATAGATATATATATCTATCTATATATATAGATATATATATATATATATATATATATATATATATATATATATATGTATATATAGATATATATATATATATATATATATATATATATATATATATATATATATATATATATATATATATATATATATATAGATAGATATATATATATATATATATATATATATATATATAGATAGATATATATATATATATATATATATATATATATAAACTATATTAACAAAAGTATTGGGACGCTTGCCTTTACACGCACATGAACTTTAACTGCATCCCAGTCTTAGTCCGTAGGGTTCAATATTGAGTTGGCCCACCCTTTGCAGCTATAACAGCTTCAACTCTTCTGGGAAGGCTGTCCACAAGGTTTAGAAATGTGGCTATGGGAATGTTTGACCATTCTTCCAGAAGCATATTTGTGAGGTCATTGATGTGGACTAGAAGGTCCCGCTCCAATTCATCCCAAAGGCGTTCTATCGGGTTGAGGTCAGGACTCAGGCTGTGCGGGCCAGTCAAGTTCCTCCACCCCAAACTCGCTCATCCAAGACTTTATGGAACTTGCTTTGTGCACTGGTGCGCAGTCATTTTGGAATAAGAAGGGGCCATCCTCAAACTGTTCCCACAAAGTTGGGAGCATGAAATTGTACAAAATGTCTTGGTATACTGATACCTTAAGAGTTCTCTTCACTGGAACTAAGGGGCCAGGCCCAACCCCTGAAAAACAACCCCACACCCTAATCCCCCCCCATCCACCAAATGATTTGGAGCAGTGCACAAAGCAAAGTCCATAACGACATGGATGAGCGAGTTTGGGGTGGAGGAACTTGACTGGCCGCCACAGAGTCCTGATCTCAACCTGATAGAACACCTTTGGGATGAATTAGAGTGGAGACGGCGAGCCAGGCCTTATCGTCCACTTCAGTGCCTCACCTCACAAATGTGCATCTGGAAGAATGGTCAAACATTCACATAGACACACTCCTAAACCTTATGGACAGCCTTCCCAGAAGAGTTGAAGCTGTTATAGCTGCAAAGGGTGGGCCAACTCAATATTGAACAATACGGACAATGCCACGTACACACTGTCGGACTTTCCGATGGCAAATGTGCGATCGGAGCTTGTTGTCGGAAACTTCGACCGTGTGTAGGCTCCATCGGACAGTTTCCATGAGAATTTCCGTCGCACAAAATTTGAGATCTCGTTCTCAAATTTTCCGACAAAAAAATCAGTTTGCGTAAATTACGATCATGTGTAGACAATTCCGATGCACAAAGTGCCACGCATGCTCGGAATCAAGCAGAAGAGCACTAGAGCAGCACTGGCTATTGAACTTAATTTTTCTCGGCTCGTCGTATGCGTTGTATGTCACCGCGTTCTTGACGTTTGGAATTTCCGACCAACTTTGTGTGACCGTGTGTATGCAAGACAAGTTTGAGCCAACATCTGTCTGAAAAAAAACGTGGATTTTGTTGACGGAATGTGCGATCATGTGTACGGGGCATTAGACTGGGATGCCATTAAAGTTTGTGCGTGTAAAGGCAGGCGTCCCAATAAATTTGGTTCTCTCTCTCTCTCTCATAAATATATGTATATATAGGTTAACCAGCAAAAATCACAGTTTAACACCGACTATGTTAATCTCATCAGCTCTGCAATTCAATTTGTATTTTGTTACCTATATAAAAAAATTAGTCTGCTAGATATAAAAAACTGTGATAGTTTTCAGCAGCATGTGAGCAGTGTTTACATACAACAGCTTTTTTCCTTTTAGTTTGTAACACAATGTTTGAAATGAAATGAAATTTAAACAAAGGGAATTCTTTCCCATCATTAGAATTTCCTGTGGAATAGGCTGGATATTCCGTATGGTTACTTTCGAAAACTCAGAAGACAAAACACATGTCAGGGAGTGCTTGTGAAGCATCATTCATAGAGTCTGTTCCCAGGACTTGTACATTTTTAGCTCTGGATGACACTGGCCCTTGTTCTCCACAGTTCATAAATATGGACATTAGGAAACAGAGAACTGGGATCCATCACGTCCAGAACTATTCCATTTTCACCAGTTATGCCCTTCTTACGAATTAAGGAAGTCATGGAAGTCATGACTTCCTTAATTCTTAAGAGGGGCATAAATCATGTCAATTTGAGAATTTTTCTATAAAGTGAATCTGTTGACATACACATACAGTATATTTACTGTCCAATAAAATATGTCTAAAAGGGATCTAAACATAGTACATTAAAGTGTATGTAAAGCCAATTTTTTGTTTTAGTTTGGGAACGAGTAGCAGGGTATAATTAAAGCCCCTGTCAATAATTTTTTTCTTCAGACATTGAAGAAGCAATAGGTGCATCATGCCAATGATAGTAAAGTCAAAGCTGGTTTGATTTATTTCATAATAATGTAAAACAGCCAACACGTTTCGTGGGCTCAAACACTCTCACTTCATTATGTCTATACGATGGAACTCCTAAAATTTTCTGTGGAGTCCTATCATTTTAAACCCACACATCTCTTGAAGTGGTTGTAAAGTTTTAAGGTTTTTTACCTTCATGCATTCTATGCCCCCTCTCGATCCAGCGATGTCCACAAGAGCCTTGCCTCCCTGGGGACTCGCACTCCTTATTGGCTTTTGTCAGAAGCGGGTGCCTATGGTCAATCACAGCCAGTGAACCAATTGGAAGATGGAGGGGGCTGGCCAAGTTGCAGCTCCGTGTGTGAATGGACACACAGAGCCGCAGGTCGGGAGTGCGCATGCTTTTGTGCCCCCACAGCAAGCTGCTTGAGGAGGATCCGGGCTGCTTTGTGCAAAACCACTGCATAGAGTAAGTATAACATGCTTGTTATTTTTAGAAAGAAAAAAAAACAAGACTTTAGTATCACTTTAAGCTCCAATGAAGGGAAACGTTTGATGCCCTGAAATGATTTGGATGGCTTATCTTATTTGAAAACAATTAAAAACCAGCTTGTATTCTACAATCACTGGTGTGGCGCTCTTCTTGCTTCTTTGGTATCTGAATTCTACCCAGGATACCTTCTGGGGTCCCCTGTCTGGGATTGTAATATCTCAACCATCCGATTCTTCACACCAGTTAATTTTTCCTTTCTGTTTGCTGTTGGTGTGATTTCTCTTAATTTCCAGTCCTGGAAGTAGAAGGACATTTTCCAAAGTGAGGGAGGGGAATTCTGATTTTCGACAGTTGTCGAAGGTTTTGAAAAGGTGTCCCCATGGGTCAGGGCAGCTTGGCTTCTTTTTGCCATGGCAGTGACTACTGATCAAGGATGCATCCACTGTCCTCTCACCATTTGAGGAGGCCACAATGATGGTGAGCAGTGATAATGCATGCATCAGTGACACTGTCCCTCTAGTTTTCCTTTTGGAGCACGTGCTTCGTGGAATCATGGACAAGGCACTTGAGGCAAAACAGCGGGAGGAAGAGGAGGACTTCCTTACCTCTCAACGCTCTCTTTATCCAGATAGCATTGCTGAGGGCCCACCAAACACACAGGAAGAAGAGGAGGAGAAGGAGGATTGTGTCAACATGGATGTAGAGGCTAACACTCAGCAGCAGTCTTCAAGGGATGGTTTTCAGTCCCCAGAAACCCAAGGAGTTTACGTGGCTGTGAGGCGGTAGTTATGGATCATGTGATCCTTAGTGACCCAGAGGACTCAGAATCGAATGCCTCTGAAAACTTACGCTGCACGGCCTTCCTGGTTCTGCAAAGCCTGCGAAAGGACCCTAGGATCCATGGTATCAAGGAGAAGGATCATTACTGGCTGGCAACCCTTCTTGATCCACGTTACAAGGGTAAGGTTGCAGAACTCATCCTGCCTTCGCAGAGGATGAAACAACTTCAGAAGGCCTTGAAGAAAGGTTTTTGCAACGCATTTCTAGACCCTGGAAGGTTACAATTTCCTGGTGCTGGACAATGTGTTGCTGAGGCTTTGTTCAGTCAGAGGAAGAGCGGTGGAGAAGGTGGCCGGCTGACAGATGCCTTTAAACAATTTTTCAGTCCTCAGCGCCAAGGTCTGACCGGTTCACGCAACCATCGCCAGCATCTGCATTACATTGTGCAGGAATATCTAGGAACAAGGGCAAACTTGGAGACTTTTCCAACAGAGCATCCACTGGGTTGCTGGGTCTTGAGGATGGACCACTGGCCAGAACTTGCTCAATATGCAATTGAGCTACTGGCCTGTCCTGCATCCAGCGTGCTTTCTGAACGCACATACAGTGCTGCTGGAGGGTTTGTAATGGATCATAGAGTGCGCCTGTCCACAGACTCCATTGATAGTCTCACATTCATAAAAATTAATCAGTCTTGGATCAGCAGTTATCAAGCACCTGATGCTGATGTAACTGATTGCATTTGCTATGGATGTGGGATCCCTTGAAGGCTGCTTATGCTGACTATCCTATTCCTCCTTAATCTTGATGATGCTAGCTTCCAACAATAATTTTGGTTTAGGGCACCACCACCACCACCACCCAAGGCCCAATTTTTCTGCCTGTTTAACATGGACATGTAATTAACATTTTTGATATAATATTTCAGCGCAGGGCCCGTTCCTGCGCCCAACAAGAGTATCTGTGAGGGGTTACAGTGTTGTGGCACCACCACCACCCAAGGCCCAATTTTTCTGCCCCTGTTTAACAGGGGCATGTAATTACAAATATCTCACAGCAGGGCCCATTCCTGCACCCAACAAGAGTAACTCTGAGGGGTTACAGTGTTCTGGCGCCACCAAAACCAAAGGCCCAGTTTTTTCTGGCCCTGTTTAACAGGGGCATGTAATTACAATTTTGTAATTGTATAGTAAATATACTGCTGTTCAGAGTTTCTAGTGCCTGGGGGCCCCCCACGCCATTTTTTTTAAAATTGGGGTGCGGGGTTTCCCTTAATATCCATACCAGACCTGAAGGGCCTGGTATGGATTTTGGGGGTGACAACCATGACGTTTTTTGGGGTATTTTTATCTATATTGCCGGGATCTGACAATACATTACAGCTGCGAGCAGTTTATGTAAAATTTTGCTCCTTAAGAAATGTAATTTTGCTGTGGCACTGTTATAAACATGGGAAAGATGCGCTACTTTACAGGAATACAAAGGAAACCCCCCCAGGCATGATGTTTAAAGGAATATTTCATTTTTATTGTTTCACTTTAAGCATTATTAAAATCACTGCTCCCCAAAAACGTTTTTTCCCCAAACACTTTTTATGGCAATAACTTGCATATAAGCCTTTAAAATTAGCACTTTTATTTTTTACATTCGTGTCCTATAGACTTTAATGGTGTTCGCGTATTGGAATACATTTTTTGCCTGTACGCATTTTCTGCTGTAAACCGAACTAGGGGGTGTTTGGCTCATTCCTATATACAGTGCCTTGAAAAAGTATTCACACCCCTTGAGATTTTCCATATTTTGGGACAGGAGCCAAATACAGGGCAATCTTAGAAGAAAACCTAGAGTCTGCAAAAGACTTGAGGCTGGGGCAGAGGTTCACCTTTCAGTAGGACAACAACCCTAAACATACAAGCAGAGCTACAATGGAATGGTTTAGATCAAAGCATATTCATGTGTTAGAATGGCCCAGTCAAAGCCCAATTTGACTCTCTAGATGTGCAAAGCTGGTAGAGACATCCCCAAAAGGACTTGCAGCTGTAATTGCAGCTAAAGGTGGTTCTACAAAATATTGACTCAGGGGGGCTGAATACAAATGCCCGCCACACTTTTCACATATTTATTTGTAAAAAAATGTGAAAACCATTTAGCATTTTCCTTCTACTTCACAATTATGTGCCCATCTGTGTTGGTCTATCACATAAAATCCCAATAAAATACATTTTATATTTTTGGTTGTAACATGACAAAATGTAGAAAATTTCAAGGGGTATGAATACTTTTTTAAGGCACTGTATGCTGTGATCGCCAGAAACAGGAGAATTTATTTTGGGTTGTTCTTTGGTGGTAGGTTATAGTAGTATCAAGAAATATACAGCTACATTAAAAAAAATTTACTTCTGTACTATTTTGTGCCAGGTTTCTTTTGATAATTAAAAAAAAAAATTAATAAATCAGGAGAAATCCTATACAATTTTCCACCAAATGAAAACACAATTTGCCCTGAAAAAAAAATGGTATAATTCACCTGGATACACTAAGTGATGATATGTACAAATTTACTAACACATGCCAAAGTTGCAAAACTGTTCAGGCATTAAGAATTATTTTATTCTCCATCATGAAGGGATTAAAGTAATTCCAAACTATTATTTAACCCTCAGCCTGGACCCAACCCCTAAATGTTAACTTCACCTCTAACCCTTAACCTAACTTCCACACGTAACAGCCCGGTGTGTGCAGTATGCAGTGTGCAGATTAACGGTCTCATACTGTATATGTAGTAACACCATGCAACCCTTCAACTTATCAAAATACAGTTTATACACAATAAACATAAATGTAAATGCAAGATACCCCTGACAAAGTCATATTGATAAAACACAGCAGAACCTGGTAAACCAAAGTCCAGAGAAGGCTGATTTGATGATATACGGGGTGGACAGGTCCTTATGTAGTTTAAACTTATTCATTTAAGATAGGGCTTAATGTACTTTTCAAATGTGAGTTGATATGCTTTGGCCTTAATATTAATTGAAAATAATTAACACTTTTAGCATCTTTCTGTCTTTGATCTTACATGGTATATAAATGGAGGATGTCTGCTGGAGGTTTATTGCCACGGGGAATACATCTAAGCTGTGTTTGCCTTTCCACGAGTGCGTTTCCAATTTTAGGTATGAATTTACAACTGGAGGTTGTGAAGATACACAAACTGAGGAGAAATGTATTTTTTAATTTCAACATTGGGATTATGTTCACGTGTTTCACATTATCACAGACCTTCTTGTTTATCATTGGTTGCAGGATTGTATAGAAGTGTGGGGCCCTTTAGACAGGGTCCAATCCAGATGGCTGCTCTGTTATTCTTACTTATTTACAAGGGGGTGGAGTTAAGTGGGGCATTCAGTTGGTTCTGTACTGTAAGGAACTCAATTCATGCAGAGCTCACAATAATAGCCACCATGTGAATGCTTTGTATTCTGGACTGTTCACTCCTGTTTGGAGGAATGTTGGAATTGCTCCATGGTGGAGATGATCATTTGAGCTAGAGAACTCTAGAATGTTTGTGATAGATATTAGGTGGTTCCTCGGGTGAATGATGGTGTTGATCTCTCTTTGGAAATATGGACTGCTACCTTGCTGGTTGGACAGAGCTTCCACTTCAGCAGAAGGTACTTGAGTAAAGACACAGGAGCACCCGGTGTCCAGAATATGGAAGCTCTTGAAGAATATAATGACTTATTGAAGGTAAAACATGTACAGATAGAGCCAAAGGCATTTTGGGGGAATTGCCTCCCCACCTTTAGGACTTATGAAAGCTGATGACTGCTTGTGAGATGCAGAGGTAGCAAATGGACATTTGATGCCTCTACATCTCACAAGCAGTTATCAGCTTTCATAAGTCCTGAAGAAGAAGGAGGCAATTCCCCCCAAAAGCGCTGACTCAATCTGTATATATTTTACCTCCAAAAAACAATTATATTCTTCATCAAGAGTTTCCTTATTCTGGACACTGGGCACTCTCCTTACCCATGGTGGAGATGGAAGAGAAGGAGAACATTTTCCCTTTTTTTGGGGGGAGAAGAAAGTACTGGTTAGTGAACATTGAGTCTCTCTGTCTGAAGCTGAGTTGTTGGAATATATACAGTCTGTGAAGAAACTTTGACTTGTCTTGACAATCTTTTTTTGGCTTGAGGCATTTCTTGGGCCCTGTAGTGGCACTGGTTATTCTGGCTTTGCCAGACTGGTTGCTGCCAAGTGTTGTGGAAGGGGCAATGGTGTGGGCAATGTTCTTCACACCTACTGCTGCTGTCTTAGGTGATTTAATACAGCCTTTGTAAATATACCAGCTTCAAGGCTTTTTACAAATTGTTGAAGTGTATTTGTGGGAATTTGTGCCAAAATTTGTGGGAATCAGCCAAAAGAGCATTTGTGAGGTCAGGTATGGATGTTGGGCATGAAGATACTGGTTCAAAATCAGTGTTCCCAAAAATGCTTATTAGGATTGAGGTCAGGGCCCCATGTGCAGGTCACTCAAATTCCTCTACACCAAACTTCTCAAACCATGGCTTTATGGAGCTGGTTTTAAAGTGGTTCTTAAGGCAGAAGGTTTTTTAATGAATTAAGATATAAATCCTTCTGAATGCAACAGCCCCCCCCCCCCAGGCCTCGCTAATACTTACAGTACATAAGCCCCATCTTGATCTGGCGATGTTGCAAAGGAGAGCTTTGGCTGTCCATCCGGACTCTCCCTCATTGGCTGAGACAGCAGCGGGTGCCATTGGCTCCCTCTGCTGTCAATTAAAGTCAGTGAGCCAATGAGGAGAGAGAGTGGGTGGGGCCAAACCATGAATGGACACACACAGTAGCGGCTCAGCTCGGGTGGCCCTATAGCAAGCTGCTTTCTGTGGGGGCACTTGGCAGGAGGGAGGGACCAGGAGGGCCAGCAAGGGACTCGAGAAGAGGAGCATTGGGTCTACTCTGTGCAAAACCACTGCACAGAGCAGGTAAGTATAACATGTTTGTTTGTTATTTAAAAAACAAAAAACTAAAAAACAAGCCTTTAGTATAACTTTAAACACAGGGGCACAGTCTTGCTGGTAATGAAAATGGCTTTACCCAATTTATTTACACAAGGTTGGGAAAAAAAACATTGTCTAAAATATGTTTGTGTGTTGTAGCATGAATAGTACCCTTCACAGGAAACACCTGCACTCATTAATTTGGAGGGGTATCCACATACAGTACATTTGGCCATATACAGTGGAGCATAACTTGTGCAAGTTTATGTATAGTAGCCAGGTTGAGCATCCATTAACTCCGGCCAGTGCTCTATTCATTTAGTTTTGATCAATGGCGTTCACTGATCCCATTAGGGGATAATTAATTACATTTCATTTTTTTATGCACAACATGCAAAGAAAACTGAATTTATGAAATTAATATTTGCTAAACAATTATTTATTAGGCACAATTATAATGTTTCACTCATTAAATAGATTTTTTCCCATATGCTGACTATACTAAAAGATCAGCAATAATTCACTTTGACAAAACCACAATGTTCATTACTCAATGGTTTTTATGGTTTTATCTCTGTTTTTTAAATACAATTTTATTTTTTTTCTGTCGAAAGAGTGAGTAACATTAGACTTTGGTTGAGCTTTTCTTGGCATATTTACTATTTGATCTGACTGTGTAGCCCTGTTGTCAAATGTTTGGTTACTAAAGCACAATGCACCCGTATGGTTCCCTAAAGGCTGAACCTCCCCAAGGTGGGACCATAGGGCCATAGTATAGTCTCTCTGGAGTGGCTCCACTCCTTGTGTAGTGCAAGTTGGACCCCCATTTGTGATTAATCTTGTCCCCCGGACATAGTACATACCTCCCAACTTCCTTCCCAAGTCAATTTTCAGCTTTCAGCGCTGTCACTTATTAAATGACAATTGCGCGGTCATGCTACACTGTACCCAAACAAACGTTTTATAATTTTGTTCCCACAAATAGAGCTTTCTTTTGGTTGTATTTGATCACCTCTGCAATTTTTATTGTTTGCTAAACAAATAAAAAAAGACCAAGATTTTTTTCTTTGTTTCTGTTATAAAATGTTGTAAATAAGTCCTTCACTGATGGGCACTGATGAGGCTGCACTGACAGTCACTGATAAGGTGGTACCAATGAGGAGGCACTGATGAGGTGGCACTGATGGGCACTGATAATGGGCACTGCTAGGCGGCACTGATAGGTGGCACTAATATGCAGCACTGATAGGCATTGATAGGCAGCACTGATGGGCACTCATAGGTGGCACTAGTGTGCACTCATGGGCACTGATAGCCGACACTGATGGGCACAGATGAGTGGCACTGATATATGGCACGGATATGCATCACTGATGTCACTGGCATATTCCTGCTGGTCCAGGGTGGCAAACCTGGTGGGCGTCCTTTGTGGGCATACCTGGTGGTCATGGCGGCATCACTGGTGGTCCTGGGCGGGCATCTGCGGGGGGCTGCGCTGATAAACAATCAGCACAGACCCCCCCCCCGTCAGGAGAGCTGCCGATCGGCTCTACTCTATACGCGTCTGTCAAACGCAAGTGAGGAAAAGCCGATAAATGGCTCTTCCTGTTTACACTGTGATCAGCTGTGATTGGACATGGCTGAGCATGTGGTAAAGAGCCTCTGTCAGAGGCTCTTTACCGAGATCGGTGATGCGTTTTGTCAGACTGACACGCCACACCACCGATCATGGTTTATCCTGCTGGACATCATATGACCTCCAGTAAGGATAACTGAACCATCGCCGGCTGTTATTTTGCTATAGGTCGAGTGGGAAATGGTTAAGGGAGAATTATACAAAGAAAAGATTAGTTAAACCCACAAGGTTTTTTACCACTACTATTCCTTTATATTGGCTTTCGAAATTTACAAATTCAGCCATTTAGAATTTGGATGAAAGGTTTAGCACTAAGAAACACTTTGTGAAAGATAAAAAGTGAATTTTATATACAGCTTTATAGATCAGACCAAAATGAGGGACAGAGGGACTTTGTTCCAAATCAGACACAGTCCCTCTAAATCAGGGACAGTTGGGAGCTGTGCATAGTACGCTCTCAAATATCTATTACAGTCATGTCCATGGATGCCTTTTAATGGTTTAATAAAGAAGCAAAATGAAAAGTAGTGGGTGGAATACCCAAACAGTAGCACTTCTTCTCTTTCCTCTCGCTGACAGTCCCTGGATGGACCTCAATGTATTCTGTAAACAACAGACAGAAGCAGCATCCAATACAACAGAGGTTCCTATGTTCCAGTTAGTGCCTGCAGCATTGTCTCCAGCACTCTCTCTTTAGCTACAGCAAGTTTGGTGTGGGTAAGGTCATTTTAATCATCATGTAGCACATGTGGCCCCAAAGGGCTGAGCTCCCTCAGACCTATCAGACCTTAGCATTAGACCAGGTATATGCAATTAACTTACCTCCAGAACTACAAGTCCCATGAGGCATAGCAAGTCTCTGACAGCCACAAACATGACACCCAGAGGCAGAGGCATGATGGGACTTGTAGTTTTGCAACAGCTGGAGGTCCGCTAATTGCATATCCCTGCATTAGACAATCACCTTAGCCTCAGGCAACAGCCTGTAGGCAAAGAAAATTCTCTTCCAGAAGCCTGATCAATGTGTCTGTCAACTCCTCAATGGCACCTCCCAGTGGCCCTTTATGTTGGAGGCGGCAGCACAGCTTCTGCATGTGATTGGCTCTCACAGCGGTCACAAGACCGGAAAGCCTAAAATAAATAAAAATAAAAACCTGCAAGGCAAAGGCATAGTGAGCTAGTATGCACTGCATACTAGCTTATTATGAAATACTTACCTTAGAATGAGGCGTCGACATCTGATCCCGGTCACCGCCAAGGAAGCTGACATTTTCCCCTCGGTGTGTCTTCTTTCCGACAAGGTCCGGCAGCGCCCCCCGGACCTTCAGCCGGACTTCACAGTGCATGCGCCACTGATGTCAGTGGCTGCATGCAAAGTGAATATCTCCTAAACCGTATAGGTTTAGGAGATATTCATTTTACCTACAGGTAAGCCTTATTATAGGCTTACCTGTAGGTAAAAATGTAAAAAAGGGTATACAACCACTTTATGCTTTGACAATAAAACCTGGAAACAAATTGATTTCTATGCAAAGCTGCACCAGATTATGCATGCTTCAGTTTTAGTAAATTTCTGCCAATACAGGGGGTTCCCGAGTTACGAACTCGTTAGGGACTGCCCGCCTGTACGGAAGTCGGAAATGTTCGTAAGTCGGCCACGCATGCGCAGACCGACAAATACGGACATTTCCGGACATTTCCGATCTAATGCCGTTCTGCGCATGCGCCGCAAATTACGGACATTTCCGAAGTTTGCCGGCATTTTCCGAGGCTCCGTATGGCCGCGCATGCGCAGAACGTCCGAGAGAGAAAAATGGCGGAGGGTCCCTGCAGCCCCCCGTTCGTAAGTAGGGGTTGTTCGTAGGTCGGGCGTTCGTAAGTCGGGGACCCCCTGTATGTATGTCATCATATTGCATTACATTTGAAACCTCATGTCAAAATAAAACGTCATTACATATTATATATTATATTCCTCCAGCCTTATGTAAACAAATGACACAGAGGTTGAACAGTCCTGCCTGCAAGGGAACAAAGCAGAAAAGAAACACCAAATTCCTAGCTGATGTAGGGATCTGCTGCCCTCTGCTGTTAGCTGCTAATAACACAGGGCTATGTATAATTATGTATTAAGGCTGGCTCTATAACAATGCAACTACTGTAAATCCAGAACAGTAATAAATGTGGCTTTTTTTTTACTCCTGTGTGCAAGAGGCCTTATTCGTAAAAAGTCCTTCCTTATTTTGCATTTGCTCACCACCTAGGGGTGAAAACAGATGAGACACACACAGCAATAACGTTAATAAGAACACAGTGATGTATTCAGTGTTTGTGTATCAAATATATTCTTTGATTTGCATTGGAGCACAAAGAACCCATTGTAACTGAAACACAACATTGGTGCAATGACACCACAGTCCGTTTCTGGGTTCTCTCTGACACAGCTCCATCTGACTAGTGGCTCATCTTCTTAAGTTGTAAACAGCTCTGTCCATAACTTCAAGAACATAAACTTTAGAAGCAAAGATAAACTTAGAGCAGCATTACACCAGAAAGTCCACACAATTTCCACATCTGTTTGTAGGCAGGTGTAGTATGACCTCCCTACACAGGTGGTGCTGTGGTCTGCAGAGGACAGGAGGAATGCACATTCCTCTTAGACCTCTGTATGTGTCATTGGGAGTGGGCTGCTCTGCAATTGGACATTGTCTCCCTGATGACCCCGGTGGCCATCTTTAGTGAAGACAGTGCTTATAAAAGTACTGGCTCACTGCAGTTGGCATGCATTTTGTGTGTGGCTAGGTCAAGGACAGAAACTCGCTTGATAGGGAGAGGTTCCAGTGGAGGAGGGACAGAATAGGGACTGTCGCTAGAGCTACTAAGGGGAACCCTTCCGCTACCAGTGCTTAGCCGCATTTGCTAACATCTTCCCCCTTTGACAGGTTCTGCCCGTGCATCACTCTCTGCGAGTAATATGTTACCTTTGGTGAATGTTACTGCTAGTCTGTGCCGCTGCGTAGACTCTAGACTCTGTTACTGTTCATTGGAACATGTTTGATAATACAATTCCTACAAATCCAACCACAGTGTGTGCCATCACCACCCGGACCCCTGCAGCCTACATGCTTAACACCCAGATGAATGCAGAATATATCATGCAGCTGCCCCAGGTCAATCAAATCAGATTGGATCCTCCAACAATAAAAATCAAGGTGAGGTATCCCTGCAATTCCATAGGTAGGCCTGTATCAATAATAGAATTGCAACCTTGTTTGGTTGGTCCAGCAGGCACTTTGTGAGAGTTCAGCCAAACATTTCCCATTGCGGATGAAGGGTGATAGAATCTACAGGCGTAGACCATAGGATTTTCAAATTATTCAGTATGAGGGTTGGCCACTGTGACGGGAGGGCACATGGAACCTAGAATCCCTTAAAAAGGTTGGGAAACCCATGTTTCAGCTCCCCATGCGCCTGGCACAGGGTGAGTGAGAAAATATATCTTGGATTACTTAAAATGTAAGTAAGTAATATTTATCCACAGTATGTCCCAGGATATATGTAAAGACTATTCTTTTTAGTTTGTTGATGAACTCAAGATGTTAATTGAGAGAGCTAATCACATTGTCCTCTGTACAATGTAGGAGACGGGCCTACTCCTAGAGGAGCTCCTGCTATTGTGACAAAATGTCTTGTGGTTGTACTTATGATAATGTATAATCTACTGTGTGAAGCTCGGTGACAACAATTCTGACCTGTAGTGAAATCCTGATGGGCACAGAGTCACATCGGCTGCTTAAAGGGATTAGTTAATTAGCTCATGTTAATTTGTTACAGGTGTATTGTTAAAGTAATATGAGCAGGAGGGGGGATCTCCTCTTCTACTGTATTATAAATACTTGTCATTTTGGTTCTAATAAATCAGTCCATGTTAGCACTAAGCAAGTCTCGTCTTGTTTTGTGCTTGTGAGCGGTTGGAATATCTGATATCTATATTCAGACTGGGAGGAAGTGGTATATGATGAAAGCACTCAAGAGGAGTGTAGGGACGTTTCGTCACAGCCACGTTGTAACTTTTACAATCATTTGTGGGCCAAAAGAAAACAGTTTTATAAATGAATGATCAATTTTAAATTAGGGTCCCCAACAGAGTACCCATTACATCAAAGTCCCCATTACATTAGGGTTCCCAATCTGAGAACCCATTAGATCAGGGTCTCCATCAGTGTTCCCCTTATGTCAAAGCCCCAATTGCATGTGGGCCCCCAATCTAAGTCCCCATTAGATCAGGGTCGCCATCAGAGTTCCCCTTAAAGCAGGGTTACCATCAGAGTTCCCACTTACTATTCTAAGTGTGGCTGCAGCAGTTGGGTGGGAGCCGGTAGGCAGAACAGGTCTGTACAGAGGAAGTTCTGTCCTCCTGAGAATGCTGGGGCAAGCCAAGAACTACAGGGATGATGACAGCGCTGTGGGGGTGGGTTGGGACCTGTGCTGGAGACTGTGGCAAAGAGGAAGGGCAACCTGAAGGTAATGCTGCTGATTTTAGCTGTGGGCCAAATAAAACTTGTAGCTGCCCATATGTGGCCATCTGGCCTTAGTTTGGAGACCCATGGGTTAGACCATGATCTTTCAATTATATGCAGATGGTAACTCTTTTTTCTCTACACTACATGAGTTGTGTGGATCTACTGAGGACAAACCTCACGTGGACTTCCTCCAACAGTTTCTGTCACCAACGTTAGGATGTGCTCTTGCGCCAGCTTCTTCCACCAAATAAATGGCTTACAAGGTCCTCTAACATAGATAACTCTTTGTTGTACAAAACTACAGCATGTACAAAGACCACAATCTATTCAGTAATCAAAGAGCAGATGCTGCAAAAGTCTTCATTCTTCAAAAGAATGGTTTCCCCAGTAACATTGCTTTACACAGATCAGCAATAGAATTTATTTACACCATCCCGTTATTCTTAACTTAGTGATCCATTGTTGATTCTTAGCATTGCCTCTAAATGCTTGCTCAGGGTGTTTTTAAATGCTAGACTCAACCCACCAAATAAAAGCCCATCAGTGATTGGTTAGTCAACAAATATGTAAGGCCAGCCAATGCTGCATCTCTGACTCAATCTTCTGGATTTCTTAGTCCAGGAGATAAAACATCATAGAAAATCCCTGTGCACAACCTGCTGGAGAAATCCCAGCATTACAGGAAAAACGTGCAGATTTAAGCAGGTTTAAATTGATATAATAATAAATTATAAATTAATATTTCATACTTACCTGCTCTGTGCAATAGTTTTGCACAGAGCAGCCCCGATCCTCCTCTTCTGGGGTCCCCCACCGGCGCACTCCTGAGTTCTGCTCTGTGTGTCCATAAGACACACAGAGCAGGGCCCATCCCAGCCCCCTACTCCCTCCTCACTGGCTGATTGACAGCCAATGGCTCCTGCTGTGTATCTGAGCCAATGAGGAGCGAGAGAGCCTTAGCTATCCTGCACATCGCTGTATCGAGGTTGGGCTAGGGTATGTATTTACAGGGGGATGCGGGGAGAACTACATGCAGAGGGTATTTTACCTTAATGCAGAGAATACATTAAGGTAAAAAATATATACACCATATATACTCGAGTATAAGCCGACCCAAATATAAGCCGAGGCACCTAATTGTACCACAAAAAAAGTGGGAAACCGTATTGACTCGAGTATAAGCCTAGGGTGAGAAATGCGCAACTACTGTAAGTGGAAAAGAGGGTCAACAATGCCCATTTGCAGCCTCACTGTGCCCCTTTGCAGCCATAGGTCCCCTGAAATTCAAACTTGGTTAGGGGTTCCTATATGCCCCCTAGCTGCAGCCAAAACTTGGGGTCTCTGGACCCAAAGGGTCCCAAAATGACATTGCTGCAGATGGACACAGTTGACCGAATTTGGGGCCCTGTATCTCAGGGCCACTTGGTGCTAAGAACCCCAAATTTGGATATGTTGTAGTGTTGGTTTGGGGTTCCTAGCACCAAGTGGCCCTGGGATACGGGGCCCCAAAGTCACGTCGGAAAATGTCATTCTCTGCTGCAGAAAAGTGCTTTACTCAAGTATAAGCCGAGGGGGGCATTTTCAGCACAAAAAAATTTGCTGAAATACTCGGCTTATACTCGAGTATATACGGTACATGATTGTGCACATCCGACTGCAGGGAGCACGCAAGCCGATCAGTGTCATTAGTACAGAGACAGTGCATTTTGTTTTAGCACTGATCACTGTATTAGTGTCACTGGTTCCCACAAAAGTGTCAGTTAGCGTCCGATAGTCCGCTGCAATATCTCAGTCCCGCTATAAGTCACTGATCACTGCCATTGCTAGTATAAAAAAAAAATTAAATAAGTATAAGTATTTATCCATAGTTTGCAGACATTATACAGTCACTTAAACCAATCAATATACACTTACCGGTATATGGATTTTTTTTTTTACAAAAAATATGTAGCAGAATACATATCGGCCTAAAAGAAATTAGATTTTTTTTTTTTTACATTTTTTTATTGGATATGTTTTATAGCAGAAAGTAGAAAATATAATTTTTTTTTCAAAATGGTCTGTCTTTTTTTGTTTATAGCACAAAAAGTAAAAAACGTAGAGGTGATCAAGTGCCACCAAAAGAAAGCTCTATTTGTGAAAAGAAAAAAGCCATACATTTTATTTTGGTACAGTGTCCCATGGCCGCGCAATTGTCAGTTAAAATAACGCAATGCCGTATCGCAAAAAGTGGCCTGGTCATGAAGGGCGACAAAAATTTTGGAGGTCAAGTGGTTAACATCAATACATTTTAACAAGGAACTGTATATCATTATTGTTTGAATTAGAAGCTTCAATGATGAGAGTCTGCCTTCCTAAATATGATTAAAAAAAAGACTACCATATATACTCGAGTATAAGCCGAGTTTTTCAGCACATTGTTTTGTGCTGAAAGTGCCCCCCTAGGCTTATACTCGAGCCAAGCACTTTTCCGCAGCAGAGTGACATTTTCCGACCTGATTTGGGGCCTCGTATCTCGGGGCCACTTGGTGCTAAGAACCCCAGTGGAACTAGCACTACAGCATATTAAAAGATGGGATTCCTATACGGGGCCCCAAAGTCGGTCAACTGTGTCCATTTGCAGCAATGTCATTTTGGGACCCTTTGGGTCCAGAGACCCCAAATTTTGGCTGTAGCTAGGGGGCATCTAGGAACCCTTAACTACCAAGTTTGAAGTTCAGGGGACCTATGGCTGAAAATAGGCACAGTGAGGTATGCAAATGGGCATTGTTGACCCTCTTTTCCACTTACAGTAGCTGCGCATTTCTCACCCTAGGCTTATACTCGAGTCAATACGTTTTCCCATTTTTTTGTGGTAAAATTAGGTGCCTCGGCTTATATTTGGGTCGGCTTATACTCGAGTATATGCGGTAATCTGTTTTTTGGTGGAGAGGGGGGGTGGCAGATTTGGCTAGACCATGGTATAGTCAATCCCACAACCTCAAACATTGCACTCTCCATTTATGTTCCACAAATGAATTTTTGGAATTTAATGTGCAATTATGTAGGCAAGTAAAGTTGAAATCTTATAGAAGACAATTTATATATCCTCTTCCTGCATGCTTTATGCGTTACATTTTCTTCATTATTTTCTCCATTATTCATTATCTATCTTCTATCATTCTTTGGTTGTAATTTTTTTTTTATAGAAACATAAAAGATATTTTTCAAGAAGAAACTCACTTTTACTATGTTTGGTAGCTCATTTTCAATGTGTGAGGCAATAAAAAGCTTGTCTTTCTCCTGCTTATATTGAATGTGGTGACTCAAAAACTAGGGAATGATGTTCAGCAATAAAGTTCCTCTTCATTCAACACAAGACATCCCAAGAAATCCATGGGGATGTGCTGGTGATGAGTGCTCTTCCTTCCTTCCCTGACCATTAAAAATCAGCAGCAATTCAACAATCCAGCACCAAAACAGTTCAGTTACAGTGCCATGAAAAGAATTCATACCCCTTGAAATTTTCCAATTTTTTTTAATTTTACAACCCAAAACCTAAATGTATTTTATTGGGATTTTATGAGATAGACCAGGGATATGCAATTAGCGGACCTCCAGCTGTTGCAGAACTACAAGTCCCATGAGGCATAGCAAGACTCTGACAGCCACAAGCATGACACCCAGAGGCAGAGGCATGATGGGATTTGTAGTTTTGCAACAGCTGGAGGTCCGCTAATTGCATATCCCTGAGATAGACCAACACAAAGTGGCACATAAATTGTGAAGTGGAAGTAAAATGATATTCAGCATTAAATATGTGAAAAGTGTGATGTGCATTTGTATTCAGCCCCCCCTTTATTCTGATACCCCTAAATAAAATCTAGTGGAACCAATTCAGAAGTCACCTAATTATTGAATAGAGTCCACCTGTGTGTAATTTAATCTCAGTATAAATACAACTATGTGTGGTGGAAAACTAACACTGCACATCACCCTGAACACACAATCCCCACTGTGAAACATGGTGGAGGCAGTATCATGTTGTGGAGATGCTTTTCTTCAGCAGGGACGGGGAAGCTGGTCAGAGTTGATGGGAAGATGGATGGAGCCAAATACAGGACAATCTAATGCCCCGTACACACGGTCGGATTTTCCGCCGGCTCCATCGGACTTTTTCCGTCGGAATTTCCGACAGAAAAAGTTTGAGATCCTGCTCTCAAATTTTCCGACAACAAAGTCCTATTGGACTTTTTCCGATCGTGTGTAGCGAATTCCGACGGACAAAGTGCTCAGATCATATTACAAGACCAAAGCTATTGGATACTAGCCTCTAGGTAGTCCCGTCGTACACAACGAACGTCACCACGTTCAGGATGATCGGATTTTCCGACAACTTTGTCCGACCGTGTGTATGCAACACCAGTGTCGGGCAAAATCCGTCGGATTTTGTGGTCGGAATTTCCGACCGTGTGTACGGGGCATTAGAAGAAAACCTGTTTGAGTCTGCAAAAGACTTGAGACTGGGTGGAGGTTCACCTTCCAGCAGAACAACAACCCTAAACATAAAGCCAGAGCTACAATGGAATGGTTTAGATCAAAGCATATTCATGTGTTAGAATGGCCCAGTCAAAGTCCAGACCTAAATTCAATTGAGAATCTGTGGCAGGACTTGAAAATTGCTGTTCACAGACACGCTCCATCCAATCTGACAGAACTTGAGATATTTTGCAAAGGAGAATGGGCAAAAATGTTACTCTCTAGATGTGCAAAGCTGGTAGAGACATCCCCAAAAAGACTTCCAGCTGTAATTGCAGTGAAAGTTGGTTCTACAAAGTATTGACTCAGGAGGGCTGAATACAAATGTACAACACATTTTTCACATATTTATTTGTAAAAAAAATTTAAAACCAGTTATCATTTTCCTTCCACTTCACAACTATGTGCCACTTTGTGTTGTTCTATCACATAAAATCCCAATAACATACATTTACGCTTGTGGTTGTAACATGACAAAATGTGAAAAATGTTAAGGGGTATGAATACTTTTTCAAGGCACTGCACACCTATTGTAGTCCAAAGAAAATGAATAAGCTATTGCGCTGCCTAGACCCCAACCGTCATTTAAGGGGGCACATACGAGGGCCAGGAGAGTGGTAGGGAACACCATGTGAAGTGGTTGCAGCTCCTCTTAGATTAGGTCTTGAAATGCTAATGCACATACTGTATATAAAACAAACACAAAAGGGCGCCTCAATCTAGGTGTAGTAATTTATTAGGAAAGAATGAAAGACAATAAAAATGCACTCTAGTTAAAAGTGGATCATGGCTTGTCATAAACCCATATAAACCTCCAAAGGATCACCATGAGGCCGCAGAGCTCGGCAGGCAGGGTTCTTGGTGGAAGTTCCACTTTTAGGTTCCAGACTGGAACATATGCAGCAGCAGCTTAAAGTGGTTGTAAACCCTTACAAACCACTTTTACCTACAGGTAAGCCTAGATTAAGGCTTACCTGTAGGTCCAATAAATATCTCCTAAACCTACATGGTTTAGGAGATATTTAGAAAAGAACAGGCATCACTGTCTACGGTGCATGCTCCGTAAACAGCGGCGCGCAGGCGCACTGAGCATTCTGAGATCACAGCGATATGCCGCTCTCGTGCGCATGCGCGGGAGTGACGTCATCGCCGATCCGGGATTGATGGCGCCGGCGGAGGTCGTGGACGAGGGTCGCTTCGGGAGCTTCGTTCTCAGGTAAGTTATTCATAATGAGCTAGTGTGCTATGCATACTAGCTCATTACGCCTTTGCCGTGCAGGTTCCGTTTTTTTTTTTTTTTTTAAAGGAGGCTTTACTTCCTCTTTAAGGGTGTAGCAAGATGGCTACAGCTCCAATCAGCACCTGGGTGATGATGATAGAAAGTGGAGAGGGTGTGGCTACATGTTCCAGGGCAACAGGATTCCCACAAGAGGATTGGCCCTGTATCAATGGTTTGACAAAGGGGCAGTCCTGTTGCCCTGAAACATGTAGCCACACCCCCTCCACTTCCTGTGACTATCACCCAGTCAAGAGTGGTGTTGACCTGCAGCCATCTTGCTACACCCTTAAGCAGCTGCTGTCTATGTTCCAGCCTGAAGCCTGACAGCTGTACTCCCACCAATAACTTTACTTCAGCTAACCGCTTACCCTCCAAGCATTGCAGCCTCACAGTGATCCTATGAAGGTCTATATGGGTTTACGACAAGCCATTTATCTGGTGAGTGCATTTTTATTGTCTTTTTAATAAATCCCTACACCTAGATAGAGGTGCCCTCTTGTTTTTGTTTACACCTATTATATTTGCTGTGTTAAAGGGACAGATCGGAGAACATTAGCTGAAAAGATAGTGAAGGCTCTTGCTGAAGTTTGTCGAAAAGTGATACATCATAACTTTCTGTGATGGTCAGGCTCTTTTTGAAGTAGTTCACTAGTAAGTAGTATTCTCTTCATGTTCCAAAAAAAAAAAAATTACCTATTTTTTGATGGGGCCAATTTCTATTGTTTTCAATGGTTCCTTTGACTTGTCCTTCCTTTGACTTGTCTTTGACTTTGACTCATATGTAGATTCAAAGTTGATCCACGGGTATAAATCAAGTAATGAAACCTGCCATGCCCCATTTTAAATGCTCAAGAATTGTATTTGAATTTACAGCCCAAGCATCTTTCTGACCCACAATAAAACAACTTGGCACCCGTATGGCAGAAAGATTTCTCATATTTCGCAAAGCGTGGATGATGAATAACACAGAGGCTCACAGAGACTACCAAGACTTGGATCACCGGTCTTGCGGTGCTGGACCCGGAGCATGGGCAATACTCCAAGTCCACATGACAATAGTTCAGGACATCTGAGCTGACTTTGATTATCCAAATCTTGCAATAGAGTCCGGTTCAAGGCCCACTCCATAAAGATAAGTTACAGCGCCCTACCCACATTTCTTTTGATTTATTCAGATTTTTGTAAGAGGATGGACCCATGTTTATCCGAAAATTCAAGAAATGTTGATTGACTCACTACTTCTGCTGTGAGTATGAAGGAATATTACTGCTTGTAGAAAAAGTATGCGTTTTTATATATAAGTACTAAAGCAAAGGATAAAAATACCACTATTAATACTCTGTTCTTTCTTTGCTGGCAGGAGATTTTAGTAGACAGGCTTGGTAAGTACGAAGGAATTGAATGATGGTGGTTTCAGAATTCATTCCTTAGAGACTAGAGCCTAGAAACTGAACTAAAATCACAGATACGATTCATTTTTTTCCACAGACAAGGAAGCGAAATACATTTAAACTCTCAAGAGTATAAGAAGACGGAGTGGTGTAGAACAGCTAATAGCAGTACTTACTGCTTCCTTCTACACGTGTATCAACCATAGTTTGGACAATACCGAAAGAAGCACGCCAAGAACTCAAGCAGAACTTCCAATACTAAGTCATCTGTAGGCCATTGCTAACGGGTTTTAATCGTTAATTTGGAAAATGCAAGTATAATAGTTACCTTTAGCACTTTCATCCAAGTTAGAGAAGTAGCTACAATCTTCCTAAAATTACATTGGCCAGTATAGGATGCTGGATCTGATGCTGCCCAGTTCTTTGGACCACTGAGCTACTAATGTATCACCACAGCTCTTGTGCTGTTCCGGGAACTAATGATGGGTATTAGACTTTTTATAAAGCAGTACTAAAATAGACACAATAAAAAAGATGACAGCAGGGTCTCTCTCATATATATATATATATACTTATGCACACACACTATTTTGCCAAAAGTATTGGGTTTGATTTTGAGTTGGCCCACCCTTTGCAGCTATAACAGCTTCTACTCTTCTGGGAAGGCCGTCCACAAGGTTTAGGAGTGTGTCTATGGGAATGTTTGACCATTTTTCCAGAAGCACATTTGTCCCTCTGCCACTGATCCCACCCCCCCACCATCATCCCTCTGCAACTGATCCCCCCCTTACCACTATCTCTCTGCCACTGATCCCACCCCACCATCATCCCTCTGCCACTGACCCCCCCCCCCCCTCTCACCACCATCCCTCTGCCACTGATCCCATCCCCACCATAATCCTTCTGCAACTGATCCTCCCTCACCATCATCCCTCTGCCACTGATCCCACCCCCACCATCATCCCTCTGTCACTGATCCCACCCCCCATCATCATCCCTCTGTCACTGATCCCCTCTCCCTC
This sequence comes from Lithobates sylvaticus, assembly GCA_028564925.1. NCBI lineage: Eukaryota > Metazoa > Chordata > Amphibia > Anura > Ranidae > Lithobates > Lithobates sylvaticus. The sequence goes on along the minus strand of CM053035.1, from coordinate 185,301,976 downwards.
ATCATCATCCCTCTTCCACTGATCCCCCCCACCATCATCCCTCTGTCACTGATCCCACCCCCCACCATCATCCCTCTGCCCCTAATCCCACCCCCACCAACCTTCTGCACCCGATCCCAAAACCCCCACCCCCACCATCATCCCTCTGCCACTGATCCCCCCTCACCACCATCCCTCTGCTACAGATCCCACCCCCATCATCATCCTTCTGCAACTGATCCCCCCCTCACCACCATCCCTCTGCCACTGATCCCACCCCCAACCATCATCCCTCTGTCACTGATCCCCTCTCCTTCATCATCATCCCTCTGCCACTGATCCCACCCCCACCATCATCCCTCTGCCACTGATCCCACCCCCACCACCATCCCTCTGTCACTGATCCCACCCCCCCACCATCATCCCTCTGTCACTGATCCCCTCTCCCTCATCATCATCCCTCTTCCACTGATCCCCCCCACCATCATCCCTCTGTCACTGATCCCACCCCCCACCATCATCCCTCTGCCCCTAATCCCACCCCCACCAACCTTCTGCACCCGATCCCAAAACCCCCACCCCCACCATCATCCCTCTGCCACTGATCCCCCCTCACCACCATCCCTCTGCTACAGATCCCACCCCCATCATCATCCTTCTGCAACTGATCCCCCCCTCACCACCATCCCTCTGCCACTGATCCCACCCCCAACCATCATCCCTCTGTCACTGATCCCCTCTCCTTCATCATCATCCCTCTGCCACTGATCCCACCCCCACCATCATCCCTCTGCCACTGATCCCACCCCCACCATCATCCCTCTGCCCCTGATCCCACCCCCACCATCATCCCTCTGCCCCTGATCCCACCCCCATCAACCTTCATCACCCAATCCCTCAACCCCCACCCCCACCATCATCCATCTGCAACTTTCAACTCTTGCTTCTTGTTATGTCTCCAGGACAGGAAGTGAAGGGAAATCCTCCCTAATGGGGAGAAAAAACTAACAGGGGTTTTAACCCTTTCTCATTGTATCCAAAATCCAAAAATGTTGCACTTTTACTCTGCATTCGGAGCCTTGCACTGAGAAGTACCATGGCCAAACTCCCAGAGCTGAGAAAAAATGTAGCCTGGCACTGAGCCAGTTCCAACAATTCAGATACAACTCTCATTTCCTGTTTACTTTCACATCTGTACTCAGATTCTATCTGCCTTTTAATTACAGTGCCATGGCATGTATGCTTTTATATAGAGGGAGACTAAACAGCTGTGTGATGTTACAATGGCAGTGACATTCCGCAGCATCCCTTATTATTATTATACGCAGCTTGTGTAGACCAGCTAATTACAGCATAGCCACAATTCCTGGCATTCTGCTGCCATCTGCTGTTTCACTGTATATCTGCATGTGATTTCTTATTTTATCAATTATTTCTAATTTTGCCGTACTTGAAGTGATTGTAGCCGTATTAGTGCAATTGTGACAGAGAAAATTGAGTACTGTCTGTGATACTTTTTTTATTTGCACTAACATATAATTTTTCATGGACGAGCTTTCGGGTGTGTCCCCTTCTTCAAGGTCTAAGATCCGTCAAATTTGAGAAACCACTACTATTCCCACAGCAAAAAAAAAAAAAAAAGAGTTACCTTTTTAGTTATTTCTTTGGCACAGGTTTATACACAGGACACTACAGCCGGGGGGGGGGGGGGGGGCACAGGGGGCGGGGGGCACAGACAGCAATAAAAACTGGCAATCGTTCTAATCCCTCTCCACTCTATCCAGAACTAAAAAAAAGTTTTCCCTTTATTTATACTTAAAGCTAACAGCATCATACACACACTATATTGCCAAACGTATTGGAACGTCTGTCTTTACACGCACAAGAACTTTAACCACTTCAATACTGGGCACTTTCACCCCTTCCTGCTCAGGACAATTTTCAGCTTTCAGCGCTGTCGCACTTTAAATGACAATTGCACAGTCATACAACACTGTACCCAAACTAAATTTTTATAATTTTCTTCCCACAAATAGAGCTTTCTTTTGGTGGTATCTGTTTTATTTTAGATTTTTTGCTAAACAAACTAAAAAAGATCAAATAAATATATATTGTTTTAGCTTTTCTTAGTTTCTGTCATAAAATGTAGTTTTCTCCTTCACTAACGGGCGCTGATGAGGCGGCACTGATGGGAACGGATGAGTTGGTACTGATAAGGTGGCACTGATGGGCACTGATGAGGAGGCACTGATATGTAGAATTGATGGGCACTGATAGGCGGCACTGATATGCAGCACTGATGGGCACAAATAGGCGGCACTGATATGCAGCACTGATGGGCAATGATAGGTGGCACTGATGGGCACTGACAGGCGGCACTGATATGCAGCACTGATGGGCACTGATAGGTGGCACTGATGAGCACTGACAGGTGGCACTGATGGGCACTGACCGGCGGCACTGATGGGCACTGACCGGTGGCACTGATGGGCACTGATAGGCGGCACTGATGGGCACACTGACAGGTGGCACTGATGGACACTAATAGATGGCACTGATGGGCAGCACTGATGATGAGGTATTGACAGGTGTTACTGCTGGGCACTGATTGGCACTGTGATGGGCGCTGATTGGCACTGTGGTGGGCTCTGATTGGCACTGTGGTGGGCACTGGGATACTTTATTGAGGGGCACTGACTGGCAGCTATTGGGCACTGATTGACAGTTGATTGGCACATCTGATGGGGGCTGTGCTGATAGTCAAGATCGGCTCTCCCTGTCAGCGCGAACCGAGGAATGCCATTTACGGCACTTCCTGGTTCTCATGATGATCAGCTGTGATTGGTCACAGCTGATCACATGGTAAGAAGACTCTGTCAGCCCCAATCTGTCTGACTATCTCCTACTCTGTCCACTTTTGTGTGATCCCTGAAAACTTTTCTCTTCAGAGAAGCCCATCCTGCCTCCACCTAACAACTGTACTTTTATTTTCTCCATCATCTCATCCCCCACAGTTATTATCTTTTGTATCACTTGACCCTCCCCTTTAGATTGTGAGCTCTAATGAGCAGGGCCTACTGATGTGATTACTCCTGTATTGAATTGTATTGTAACTGTATTGTTTGCCCTAAACTAAAGTGCTGTTCAAACTGTTGCCGCTTTACAAATCTTGTATTGTAATATTAATTAAAAGAACAATGTGTTGTCAGTATTTTTTTACTTTTATAGCAAAAAAATAAAAAAACAGCTGTGATTAAATACCACCAAAGGAAAGCGCCATCTTTCTCAAAAATACATAAAAATGGCATGTGGGTACAGTGTTGCACAGCTGGGTAATTGTCATTCAAAGTGTGACAGTGCTGAAAGCTTAAAAATTGCCTAAGTAGGAAGGGGTTAAAGTGTCTGGTTAAAATTGTTCAGAAAGGCTTGCAGTGTGCATTTAGGGGGCAGACTGAGGGGCGTTTTATTTTTTTTGTATACAGTGTTCCAGACAAACCTTGAGAGCTTTAACTCTTAATTAGAACAGACAGTGGGCACATCTAGTTTACAATTGATAATGAAGATTTACCAGCATAATTCAGACAGGTTACTTAAAGTGGAGTTCCACCCAAAAGTGGAACTTCAGATTATTTTCTTCCTCCCCCCTCCGGTGCCACATTTGGCACCTTTCAGGGGGGAGGGGGGAATGGGTACCTTGGAAGTTCAGCCGCCTTAATGCGCCGCCGGGCCAATTAGAATGCGCAGCGTGCTTCGCGCATGCGCAGTAGGGGTCTGTCTGTGAAGCCGGAAGGCTTCACTGCTGGTTTCCCTTAGTGGAGATGGCTGGGGTGTCAACATCTTGGGCGCCCTGGACAGGTAAGTGTCCACATATTAAAAGTCAGCAGCTACAGTAAATGTTTTTAAAAGGATAGTTCACCTTTACAAAAAACCTGCCTATGCAGGTAAGAGATGTTTGTAGAGTAAAACAAACTGTGCAGCTCTGACTAAAGATGAATAACATAGCTCCCAACTGTCCCTGATTTCGAGGGACTGTCCCTGATTTGGAGCAATGTCCCTCTGTCCCTCATTCCTCCTCATTTGTCCCTCATTTTGGTCTGATCTATATAGATGTATATAAAATGCACTTTTTATCTATCAAAAAGTGTTTTCCAGTGCTAAACCTCTTATCTGATTTCTAAATTGCTGCATTTGTAAATTCCAAAAACCAATATAAAGGAATAGTAGTGGTAAAAAAGAAAAAATCTTGTTTTTTTTGTACAATTCTCCTTTAAGGGGGCGTGGCAAGCGGTGTGTCCCATGCCTGCATACTTTTGCTGATAGGTGTCCCTCATTCCCATCTCAAAAAGTTGGGAGGTATGGAATAATATTCTCGCCATAGGTGTAGGCCATTTACATACCTTTATGAAGCCTGACTGGAATACTCCCAGGATGTTGCTAAGTACTCCCAGGACGTTGCTAAGTACTCCCAGGATGTTGCTAAGTACTCCCAGGATGTTGCTAAGTACTCCCAGGATGTTGCTAAGTACTCCCACTACGTTGCTAAGTGCTCCCAGGATGTTGCTAAGTACTCCCAGGACGTTGCTAAGGCCTAGTCATCACTGCTCACCTCCACCATCACAGGACCGAGCCCTTTCTCTGATTCAAACCTCCTCACATACTCTTTTTCTCCCCTGATGCAGTAGCTCTGAGCTCAGCATTTGAGAGCTCACTCCTGTGATTGTGGAGGTGACTAGTGATGACAAGGCCTCAAACGTCCTGGCAGTACCTAGCAACGTCCTGGGAATACGGTCGTGCAGGTCCCAAAGAGACGAGCTGCAAGTTTAAGCTATTGTAACAAATACAAATTTATCCCAAGTTACGAATTATCTGAAATAACGAATGCAGTATCTAAACAAATGGAGCGTAATGAATTAATAATAATAAATAACAATAATAATAATAAAAACGTTTTATTATTATTATTTGTTATTAATTCTTTCCCTTCCATTTGTTTAGATGTGGCATTCGTTATTTCGGATAAGTCGTAACTTTGGATAAATTTGTATTTGTTACGTTTACTAACAGCCAAATTTGAAAGGAAATTACAATACCTATACTTAATTTAATAGTTATTTACTTTTTCAGATTTTCTAATTTTCGGATTTTCTAATTTCCAAATTTACGAATTTTCTAATTTACGAATGTACGAATTTACGAATATGAATTTTCAAATTTACGAATATGATTTTTCTAATTTACGAATATGAATTTTCTAATTTACGAAATGTGCGAATTTACGAATATAAATTTTCTAATTTACGAATGTATGAATTTGCGAATGTACAAATTTACGAATTTATGAATGTACGAATTTACGAATTGCGATCATAACGAATGACCCGAAAAAGGAAAAAAAAAAAAAAAAACGAATGAAACGAAAACTTTGGCAGTGCACATGTCTAGTTTCCAGGGTACATTTGCAAATCTATGTGGAAGCCTCATCAAGACACACTCTGTAGTGTGTGGTCCCTAACTCTGATCTAACCAAGCTCCCATCCTGGGACATACACAGCAATATATAGATTAAAGGCAGGTATGTCTGGAGGTAACTCCTCCCTAAAGGTGCAGAGACACAGATGAAGCCAAGAACACCCCAAAGGTAAGGTGCTCATTGCCAACCATTCAGAACCCCAAATGTAACACTGTATAACTGTATAACTGAACCAAGAGTGGGTGGCATGAATATATTGGAGGTGCTGGTGACAGTCACAGTCAAACTAACATTCAACATCCTGTTCTATCACTATATACACTATATAGTCAAAAGTATTGGGACGCCTGTCTTTACACACAGATGAACTTTAATGGCATCCCTGTCTTAGTCCGTAGGGTTCAATACTGAGTGGGTCGCCCTATAACAGCTTCAACTCTTCTGGGAAGGCTGTCCACAAGGTTTAGGAGTGTGTCTATGGTAATGTTTGACCATTCTTCCAGAAGTGCATTTGTGAGGCCAGGCACTGATGTTGGACAAGAAGGTCTGGCTCGCAGTCTCTAATTCATCCCAAAGGTGTTCTATCGGGTTGAGGACAGGACTCTGTGCAGGCCAGTCAAGTTCCTCCACCCCAAACCCGCTCATCCATGTCTTTATGGACCTTGCTTTGTGCTCTGGTCCAAATCATTTGGTGGAGGGGGGATTATGGTGTGGGGTTGTATTTCAGGGGTTGGGCTTGGCCCCTTAATTCCAGTGAAGGGAACTCTTAAGGCGTCAGCATACCAAGACATTTTGGACAATTTAATGCTTCCAACTTTGTGGGAACAGTTTGGGGATGGCCCCTTCCTGTTCCAACTTGACTGCGCACCAGTGCACAAAGCAAGGTACATAAAGACATGGATGAGTGAGTTTTGGGTGGAGGAACTTGAGTCTTCACCTCAACTCAATAAAACACCTTTGGGATAAAAGAGAGTGGAGACTGCGAGCCAGGCCTTCTCGTCCAACATCAGTGCCTGACCTCACAATTATGCTTCTGGAAGAATGGTCAAACATTCCCATAGACACACTCCTAAACCTTGTGGGCAGCCTTTCTAATAGAGTTTAAGCTGTTATAGCTGCAAAGGGTGGGCCAACGCAATATTGAACCCTACAGACTAAGACTGGGATGTCATTAAAGTTCATGTGTGTAAAGGCAGGCGTCCCAATACTTTTGGTAATATAGTGTCTATGCTACCCACTTATGGGACATTCATCATACAGTACAGAGTGATGAACTCATTCGTATTAAGTTTAACCTTTTTCCAACCGTATATCTTAAATATACGGTGGCAAGGTGGCACTGCTGCGCCGTATCATGTACCTAGTACATGATCGGACACTTCAGGGTTGGAGGCGCGCACGCGCACTGCTGGTGGCCAGCTCCTACTTTGATTATATACCGCAGGAGCTGATATGCGGGTATATAACACAATTTCCGCCACACCCGCCAATCATGCAGCACAGAGGCAGAACGATGGTCTGTCAGTAGGGAAGGCATGGATCCTGTGTTCCTAGTAAAAGCACTACATACACTGTAACAAAACACTGGCTAGGCACACAGTTAACCCTTTTATCACCCCTGCTGTTAACCCAGCCAGTGTCATTAGTAAAGTGACAGTGCATATGTTTTAGCACTGATCACTGTATTAGTGTCACCGGTCCCCAAAAAGTGTCAATTGATGTCAGAATGTCTGCCGCAATATCACAATCCCGCTATAAGTCGCTGATCGCCGCCATTACTAGTAAAAAAATAAATAAAAAAAATAAATATCCTATAGTTTGTAGATGCTATAACTTTTGCACAAACCAATCTATATACGCTTATTGGGATTTTTTAATCAAAACTATGTAGCAGAATACATATTGGCTTAGATTAATGAAGAAATTAGATTTTTTTTACATTTTTTTTATTGGATATGTTTTATAGCATATCTGTCTATTTTTGTTTATAGCGCAAAAAATAAAAACCGCAGAGGTGATCAAATACCACCAAAAGAAAGCTCTATTTGTGGGGGGAAGGGTTGGGTACAGTGTCGCACAACCTCTTCCGGAAGTCAAGTTTGTAAGGGACACTCTATTTAGGCAATGTGGCTTCCACATAGATTTGCAAATTTGCAAATGTATGCAACTAACATCTACTGTTTTTGATACTATGGGTATTATTTATAAAAAAAAATACAGAGCTATCTGTCCTTCCAAACTGTACATTTGTTCTGTGTGAAAGTCAGCAACACTGAATGTTACTAGGCTGTTTTCTCTCAAGGTAGTGTGGTCTTCATTCATAAGAATAGCATAAATATTTATTTCCTAAGATCATCATTTCCATCTAGTGGCCATAATGCAGTATTACCCTAATGCACGCTAACCCTTCCATCAGGATGAAAACCCCTATCGGGTTTGTATTGCTGTCTTTGTCCTTGCTAGATAAATTCACTATTTACATTTGTTCTGGTGACTGTTGTCACTGAAATATAAAGTATTAGTCAAAATGCTACTGTTATCACTCTAATAGGAGGGGAGGGGAAATCTTTCAATGAAGAAAAAAGGAGACATTTCATCTCACTTTGCAGAGATTTTCTCTCATTTCCTGTTGTGTCTCTGGGACAGGAATTGATGTAAAATGTCCTCAATGGCATACAGAAAGCAACCCCCCCCCCCCAAAAAAAAAAAAAACAACATTCCTTCTATTTACATCATGGCTTGCATACAGCAGCAGCAACAAACCCATTCAGTTTAAAATAGAAATGAACGCCAAAACATTTTTGTATAGATATAAAAAAAAACATTATAAATACCTTTTTTTTCTTGTCAAAAATACTTTATTAACCGGTTCCCGACGATATACCTCGGCAGAATGGCACGGACAGGCAAGAGGGCGTATATATAAGTCCCTCCTTAATGCCGTTCGCGCTGGTCGGGACCCCCGTGGGGCCCGCGGACTCGATCGCCGCGGGGACACCCGCGCTCGACTCAAGGGAAGGCAGAACGGGGAGATATGGAAATAGACAGCATCTCTCCGTTCTGCCTAGCAACTAGTGACGCCGATCTCTGCTCCCTGTGATTGGAGCAGAGATCAGCATTCACTAGCTGACAGCCACGCCCCCCACAGTAAGAAACACACCCCTAGGCATACTTAACCCCTACACTGCCCCCTTGTGGTTAACCCCTTCACTGCCAGTGTCATTTATACAGGAATCAATGCATTTAAATAGCATTGATTGCTGTATAAATGACAATGGTCCCAAAAATGTCCAATGTGTCCGCCATAATGTCGCAGTCACAATAAAAATCGCTGATCGCCGCCATTACTAATAAAAAAAAATGATTAATAAAAATGCTATAAAACTATCCCCTATCTTGTAAACGTTATAACTTCTGCGCAAACCAATCAATAATCGCTTATTGCGATTTTTTTTACCAAAAATATGTAGAAGAATACGTATCGGCCTAAACTGAGGAAAAACATTTTTTTTATATATTTTTGGGGGATATTTATTATAGCAAAAAATAAAAAAGAATGCGTTTTTTTTCAAAATTGTCGCACTTTTTTGTTTATAGCGCAAAAAATAAAAACCGCAGGGGCGATCAAATACCACCAAAAGAAATCTCTATTTGTGGGAAAAAAGGACGTCAATTTTGTTTGGAAGACCACGTCGCACGACCGCGCAATTGTCAGTTAAAGCGACGCAGTGCCGAATCGCAAAAAGGGGCCTGGTCCTTTGGCTGCAAATTGGTCCGGTCTGAAAGTGGTTAAGTTCAATGAAATTGAGTACAATAAAATGAATACTGAGTATTGTACAATTCAGAATACCTATGTATTAATCATATGTGGTTACAATTATAGAATTGATTGTGAGGTAAAGCATTGTGAAACCTTTTTTTCCTTTTTTTTATAAATAATCACATTCCCTCTGTTCTCAGCTGCATAAGAGTTGGGGGAGGAGAAGCAGCAGTACACTGAGCTTCTCAGTGAATGGCTGTATAGCGGGGGCGTGTCAGGTCAAGTCTGATCACTGGAGGAGAGCATACTGAGTTCCCACCATAGTTAGAGAACTGACCATGATGTGCTTCTTGCTTAGTGGGGTATTTTTTTTTAATAGGAAACAAGGGGAATAGCAAGAACACCAGGGATTTCACACAAAGGAAGCAATACAAAGAGAACAGGAAACTTTATCATACAAGTACATGGTAAGGCAGGCACATATCAGGAATATGAAGTGTTGGGGTAACAAACACTTTAATTTAATTTATTTCCACTCCAAAAAAAGTGTCTCAAAGGTATTTTTCACAAAGACCACTAGATTTTCAATGTAGCAGCAATAGGTCAGAATTGAGCAGAAGAAGTAGCAGACATATTCAAGCTAAAGAACATCATACTCAAAGAGGTGCTGGGAACTTTAAGACTTGCATGTGTAGTTAGAGGAAGGAAAACTTAAAGCAAACTCAATAACCCTGGTGAGGCAGCTCCCACACAACGAGACTTCCCTCAAGTCGCACCCAACAGTAGCTCAAACCATAGAAAAGTAGAAAAGGTGCCAGACCAAAGCCGAATGAATGCGTCCAAGTTCATTATAAAAAAGCCATATCAAAACAGCCAACATGTTTTGGGGGCAACATCACTCCCCCTTCATCAGGGCTCAACACAGGATAAAACCTGGTCTTCAGAGATCTATTTTATAGCCAGTATTAAATGTTACACATTGAGTAACAACCTGGCAGCAATGGAGGTCAAGCTAAGATCTATCAGAAGGTTTATAATAATAATATAAATAAAGCCATCAACTTCTTTCAAATTGGCAAAAAATTACAAAACAAGTTTAATGGTATAGCTTGCAATCCTCTTTTCAGTACCATATTCTACTGCAGGCAAAGTTCAGAGATGTTAACACCAAAATATTGCATTTGTAATTTTGTTAATTTTGCAGCTGTCTCGGCTCCTCCCCGCTTGTGATAACCCCTTCTGGGAAGCGCTCTCCCAAGGGGGTTACCTTGCGGGCGCGCTCCCGAGACCTGTATTCGGCATCCATACTACAGGACTCGGCCCCGCACCCCCGGCCCTTGCGTCATTGGAGTTGATTGACAGCAGCGCGAGCCAATGGCTGTGCTGCTATCAATCTATCCAATGAAGAGCTTAGAAGAGCCAAGAAGACTGAGCAAAGGAAGAGCACGTTCGCGACGTGGGACTTTCCAGGGCTCAGGTAAGTAAAATGGGGGGCTGGGGGGCCAGTGATTGTAAGATGTTTTTTCACTTTAATGCATAGGATGCATTAAAGTGGTGTTGCCACCAAAAAAAAAATGTGGCTTAAAAAAAATAAAAAAAATAAAAAAAAAAAATTGGAAAAAAAAAAATGTTTTTACTCACCTCTAAATGCCTGTTGCTAGGGGGTCCCTCATAGTCTGCCACCCTTATTGCCCGGGCTAAACGTCACTTCCCCTAGGCGCCGCACAGTCATCTGGGACCTATCATGTGTCCCAGATGAGTGAGCATCGAATTATGGCGCACGGCGCCGCTCGCGCATGCACAGTGGGTGCCCGGCTGTGAAGCCACAGCCAGGTTCCCACATTAAGAATGCCAGCGCCGCGAGCGGAGCGGAGAATGAGGGGGGGTCTCGTTTTCCCGCATCGCTGGACCCCGGGACAGGTAAGTGTCCGATTATTAAAAGTCAGCAGCTGCAGTATTTGTAGCTGCTGACTTTTAATTTTTTTTTTTTTGTGGGACCTCCTCTTTAAGGTGAAAAAACATGAACCTTTACAACCCCTTTAAAGACAGCAGGTGGAAATTTGGTGTAGACTTACTGCACATTATGTAAGCATCTGTTTGCCCACTGTTAGAGGAAGAGGTGAGGCATATTTTATTGTGAAAAAATATGACAGATTATTAGGTCACTGTCAACAGCCAGAAATATTTCATGCACACGCTGCACAACATATAAGCATTAATACTAGGCTGCCATGGAAAAGGGAGAGACTAGGTAGGTTTATCATGAAATAAAAATAAGTGTGTACATTTTTAGAGCCAAAAGTCATAAATACGGAAACTAATTTGCTGGACAGTCTGTACTGCTTTTTTTTGTAAAGATGCAATGTCAAAAGGGAGATAACAGACACTTCATTTGTAATAAACAAATACCAGTGTTTTTTCTAAAACTGAGTTCTGAAGACTTTTTCATAGCTGCTATTCGAGAGGGAAAGAGCACACAGATTTCATTTAGCAATAAAAATAAATAATGCTTTTTTTTACTAACAGAAAAAAAATGTGTACAGATTTGCAACACACCTTTTAAGCCTTAATTGGTTAAGCTAGAGCGGGAGAGAGCAAAGCATATGGGATCTGGAAATTAATATATAGTGTCTTTTTTTGAAGACTGAAGATGGAAACATTTCAATCAGTTGCAACACAGCTATTAAGCCTTTTTAGACAGATTGTGGTTTTCTGAGGGATCGAGCAGGTATATTGCACTTAGAAATCCAAAATCTGTGTATTGTTCTTTTTATATTAAAACAGAATAAATGTACAGATTTGTAGATCATTGTTAAGCCTTAATTAGATATGTTGTAATTTCTGAGGGATAGAGCAAAGTATATTGCATCTGAAAATCACAAATTAGAGTCTTAAAGGCTGTGTTCACCTTTAAGAATAAAATAACAAATGCACATATTTTGCAGGGGAAAAAAATGTGCATTTATTTTTTTTCACATGAGCTGTAAAGCATTTCACATGTGAACATTGGATTGTGGGTACAAGGTTAGGTTCCTGCAAACTATTTATTCAGATAATTACCACACTTGTGTTGAATTGAGAACACCAAGTCCATCTGCCATTATGACAGAAGGGACTTGTAGTTTATTTATTCACATATCTCTGTGAATAAACATGACAGTTCAGGCACAGCCCCAAACAGCCACCCCACTTTTAAAAGTGACAGTAAGTGCAGCCAACAAGAACCCCCTAATGCTGTTATGAGTGGGGCTCAAGGGGTGAGCAGAGGGGCACTTAGCAACATGTTACATGTTACACCCTAAATACTGTCATAACATGACACATGTTGCTAAGGTCCAGCCTTTAAGCCTTATTAGACAGACTGCAATCTCTGAGGGATCAGCAGACATATTTTCATCTGGAAATCAAAAATTTGTGTCCCTTCGTTTTCATATTAAAATATAAAAATTGTGCAAATTTGCAGCACACCTTATATATACACCAAATATAGTGACTTTTTTTAACCTGTAGCTGACCGCCCACTGTCAAATGACGGCGGAGCGGTGCAGCTATTGTGGCGGGCCGTCGTCATATGACGGCGCTCGCTTTTTGGCCACTAGGGGGCGCGCGCCGCGGGAGGTGCGCGCGCGTGCCCGCCGCGTAGCTGGGGACCCGATGCGCGTGCCCGGCGGCCGCGATGTCTGCCAGGCACCCGTGATTGCCCGGTAATCGAGCAGGACGTGGATCTGTGTGTGTAAACACACAGATCCATGTCCTGTCAGAGGAGAGGAGACCGATAATGTGTCCCCTGTTCATAGGGACACGATTGGTCCCCTCCCCCAGTCAGTCCCCTCCCCCCACAGTTAGAATCACTCATATAGGGAACATATTAACCCCTGCAGCGCCCGCTAGTGTTAAACCCTTCCCTGCCAGTCACATTTATACAGTAATCAATGCATTTTTATAGCACGGATCGCTGTATAGATGTGAATGGTCCCAAAAATGTGTCAAAAGTGTCCGATATGTCCGACGCAATGTCGCAGTCACGATAAAAATCGCAGATCGCCGCCATTACTAGTAAAAAAAGAATTATAATAAAAATGCTATAAATCTATCCCCTATTTTGTAGACGCTATAACTTTTGCGCAAACCAATCAATAGACGCTTATTGCGATTTTTTTTTACCAAAAATATGTAGAAGAATACGTATCGGTCTAAACTGAGGAAAAAATTTGTTAAAAAAAAAAAAATGGATATTTATTATAATAAAAAGTAAAAAATATTGCGTTTTTTCAAACTTGTCCCTCTTAATTTGTTTATAGCGCAAAAAAAAAAAATTTTATTTGGGTACATCGTTGCATGACCGCACAATTGTCATTCAAAATGCGACACCGCTGAAAGCTGAAAAATGGCTTGGTCAGGAAGGGGGTGTTCGTACCTGGTAGGCAAGTGGTTAAGGAACAGAAAATAAATAAAATTCAAATATTACCACAGATATTAAGGTTTTTCTGGACATGATACCATTTCTCAATGATAGGGCAAGCAGATCACATCTGGAAATAAGTACTGTATTTTTATTTTAAATTGAATACAGAAATATTGTATTGGAAGCAGCAGATGATGGAGAATCATGTCTCCTGGTACTCCTGGACCTTAGTGCAGCATTTGACACATTGGATCACAACACTACTCACCCGCCTCAAAGAAGTAGCAGGAGTCACAGATTCAGACTTACCATGGTTCACTTCCTTCTTAGGTAATCGGTCACAGACAGTGAAACTTGGAGCCTTCACCTCTGAATCCCGTGCAGTCTCCTATGGAGCCCCTCAAGGATCACCTTTATCACCCGTGCTCTTCAACATTTACATCCGTCCACTCCTAAAAATCATCAGCAAATCAGACCTATGCTTCCATTCATACGCAGATGATACTCAACTCTACCTTCGGATCCCCGGACAAAAAGACCAATATCAGGAATTAGAAAAATGCCTCACATCGATAGACGACTGGATGTCCACAAGCTCACTCAAACTTAACGGAACCAAAACAGAACTCCTTCTCCTAAATGCAAACCGGAAAACTGAATCTACGATACCATGGACTCCGCCCACTATCCTTGGACAGACCATCCCCCTAAGCATAAAAGCCAAAAGTCTCGGAGTCATCTTCGATTCAGAAATGTCAATGAATGCACAAATAGGATCAGTAGTCAGCGGATCCTACCACCTTCTACGCCTGCTACGTAGACTCATCCCCTTCATTCCAGAAAAGGACAAAGCCATAGTGGTAGGAACAATCATCAACTCTCGACTCGACTACGCAAACTCCCTCTACATAGGACTACCTAAATTCCAGATTGCACGACTTCAAGTCGTTCAAAACACGGCAGCAAGACTAGTCACAGGAAAAAAAACCATGGGAATCCATCTCCCCATCCCTGAGGACCCTCCATTGGCTAACCGTAAAGAATCGGATCACATTCAAGACCCTCTGCTTGACCCACAAATGCACTCAAGGAGATGCTCCTCAATACTTATGCGAAAAAATACAACACTACACTCCCAATCGCAACCTCCGATCTAACAACCAAAACCTCCTCCTCGTCCCCAAATCTCGGTACAAGTCAAGGGGAGAACGAAGATTTGCAGTCCAAGGACTACGGCTATGGAACGCTCTACCTACGAACATCCGCTTGGAAAAAGACCATCGGGCCTTCAGGAAAAAACTCAAGACCTACCTCTTCTAAGAAGGAATCAACGCAGGTCGGATCAAGCGCCTCGAGGCGATTCAGTTCGCAGTTGCAGCGCTATACAAATCATTCATTCATTCATTCATTCAATTTGCTGTACACCTTTTAAGCCTTTTTTAGATAGGCTGCAATTTCTGATGGAGAAAGCAAGCAGATTGCATCTGGAAAAACAAATCGTCCTTTTTAAAAAAAATTGAAGACAGTAAAATGTTACAGATTTGCACCACTGCTTTTAAGCATAATTGGATAGGGTGCGATTTAAGAGCCAGTGTATAACAATTGTAAAGATTTGCTGCACATATTGTCATACGTTTTAATAGGATGCAGTTCCAGAAGGAAAGAGTAGGCAGACTGCATCTGGAAAAAAGGAAAATTTATTATCAAATACTTACCGTAATTTTCCTTTCCTGATGGACTCCATAGCAGCCTACGTGTGGGTTAACCCCGCCTCCTCTCCAATGCTATAGGACCCCATTCAAATAAAAGAAAGCTCACCGCTAGGTACTGTGTTCCGTAACTAGCCTACTCAATAACTGATGGGTGGGAACTCCGTCTGCCATGGAGTCCATCAGGAAAGGAAAATTACGGTAAGTATTTGATAATAAATTTTCCTTTTTCCTGACAGACTCCATGGCAGCCTACGTGTGGGAAATAACTAGCCAATCCACACGGGTGGGTATGCTGAACAGCAATAAATTCCAATTTGACCCGTCAACCGACAGGATCTATTACTGAAGTTTCAAAGAAGATAGCGAAGCATTATGACGATAACGTTTTGATAGAGGCCAATGAGGCCGCTTTGTAGATCACGTCTGGAGCCACGTGCTGGGCTGCTGCCCATGAAGCCGCTATATCCCTGGCATAACGTGCCATACTTCTTCCAGAAGGACCAGGCCCCTATTTATAAAAAGGCTGAAGGATGAACTAGATGTTATTCTAGTCGAAGCTGGAAATCGCTCACAGTTATACCTTCCGAATTCCGCCTATATCCAGAGAATTAACTTTTAGTGGACTTTTGGACCTAAATGTAACTAGGAGAATCCCCCGGCTCTTATAGAACTTGAGGTAATTTCCGGAATTGAGCCGAACATATGAACAAGGACCACCTGGATTGGAAAGAAGGACAGAAGAGGATCCTCGTAACTTAGGGACACAACTTCCAAGACTCTCCTGGCGAGGGTAATGGCTACAAAGAAAGTGATTTTAATTGAAAAGGTCTCGAGATAGCAATCGTGGAGGACCCCGTATTACTGAACCCAGACAGTGAGTTGAGGACAAGGGAAAGAACCCAAATGGGGAATCTTGGTCTTCTTTGAGGGCTGAGTTTTAACACATTATAGAACAACCACCAGATTAAAAAGGTGAACAACCCGCTGAGCTCTGAAGAAGGCCGATAAGGCTGAGAGTTGGATTCTAAAGGAGCTGATGGATAGAGATAAATCTAGGCCCGAATAAATAAATCCGAACCTTTGGATCTCCACCTGAAGAATAAGAGAACACAACAGACTTGGCCCATCTTCTATCGACCTAATTCATACTCGTCCTCATACAACTCATGAAAGTGGAGATCACCCTTGAAGTACACCTGAGATGGACAAGGATGCCAGACTGCTTCTTGAGTGTAATACCTCACCAGCTTAAAGTTACCTGGGAAGAGAATATATCTACCCCAGGATTGACTCCCAGAGACATAATCTACTTGAAATGATTGCACACGAAGAGACCACTCGTTAGTGACTTAACCAAATGCGTGACGGGAAATCCACTCGGATGTTCTGGACTCTGAGGAAGTATGCAAATGAAACATTGCCTGGACCCAGGACATGATGGGTTTGACCTTCCGGAATAATGTGGTGCTTCGAGAACCTCTATGATTCTTCACATGAGAATGGATAACACAGCGATGAACACCTGATAAAGCCGACTCTCCCTTCCACAGATAGGAGAATGACTGACAGCACACCAGGCTGCCGGAAGTTCCAAGACGTACTAGCTCAGGCTGGGAAGACTCGTATCCTTGAACAAGGTCCGATGTGCAGCAGACTCCCCAACCGGTACTGCTTGGCATAGGTCATGACCTTAACTCATGACATGGGACCAGGGAGTGGCAATCTGAGCCAGTTCTGTGCTGCAGTCACCAGGAGCGGCTGCTCCTCATTGTTGATGACATGTGAACAGGTTGACTAATGCCCCTTGATATCCGTTACTTGCATAAACCTGACAAGACAGGGTAAAACTTCTGCAGGGACTGCTTGACTGTAATCTTCCCCACTGGAAGAGAGATGGTGCTTTCCACTACAACGAACTGGGCCCAGAAGAATATCAGCAGGACTGGTTCTCGGTGGCTTTTTCCCAAAGGGCCACCCAAAGTTAGTCACGATGGAGAAACCTATTCCATGCAAACTAGTAGCTGAACTTTGTCCTAAGACAGCAACAGAAGGTCATTGGAACAGCGATAACGACATAGTCTTCTCGTTCCGATGAGGGCCATTATGGCCAGAAGAATCTTTACAAAGAACTCAGATGGAACCGGAGGTATTTGAGAAACTCCTTTGCTACCTGAACATGGAGGTAAGCATCTTTAAGTCGATTGAGAATAGCAAAATCGCCTGAATGTACTTTATAAACTGTTCTCTTATTGTGCCAAGAAGAGGGGAAATATACCCCCTAGAATTCATCGTCCTGGGGACGGCGTAACTATAAGGCCCGTTAAACCGTGACCGAAGACCACCAAGCCAACCGGAGGAACAGATTGACACCAGCTCCTTCACTGCTGAATTTTTGGAGAACTCTTCTGAGTACGAGACTCTGTACTCTGTTCCGGTTTCCATATCTCTAGACATAGCTGCTAGAGCGAGTGCAGGTTTACAAGCCATATCGGCAGAGCCATACGCTTATCCTAAAGTCTTGAATCATTTTCTCACATGCCCGTCCAGGACACTGCATCTTCTAAAGAAAGCATAATCGCATCCATAAGGGGAAAGTTTCCCAGACACTTCGTCTTTCCTGCCTTGAAAGGATATAGTCTAGAGGTCTTTGCTTGACATAGAAGTTTTCTTGTCCATCTTGCTCCACTCGTCATTAATTCAAACCGTAATGGGCAAAAAAGA
Organism: Lithobates sylvaticus; assembly: GCA_028564925.1. Classification (NCBI taxonomy): domain Eukaryota; kingdom Metazoa; phylum Chordata; class Amphibia; order Anura; family Ranidae; genus Lithobates; species Lithobates sylvaticus. The sequence goes on along the minus strand of CM053035.1, from coordinate 185,283,929 downwards.
GAGACAGAGAGAGATTTCTTTTTCCCGGATGCCTAAAGAACTACTTTGCTTATCCGGGGAGTGGAATGGTCTACCTAGATAAGGGCTTCCACAACTGCTTTGACTCGTGGAGGAACCAGAGAACGACAAGGCCTAGAAACAGCGTAGGGCTGGGAAGAGCCTGAATCCTTCGGGCCACATCAGCCGGGAAGATATAAAAACAGGCTCCATGTGTGGTATATACTCCACATTCATATTATTCGTCTCCTATTTTTAACCCCAATCGCCTGGGCGTAACACGGATCATATATGGACTTGCCCTCCTGGACTCATGTCCCTCATCTTCGGCAGGCTCTGCGATTCAAGCGGCTGTCATGGCAGCAGGTGCAATGATTTAGAGGAGAAATGGCAACATCTCCTCTAGTTGGAGGAGGAATGGCAACGTCTCCTCTATACAAAGGAGGAATGGCAACAGCTCCTTTATCTGAAGGAGGAATGGGAACGTCTCCCCTATCCAAAGGAGGAATGGCAACGTCTCTTCTATCCGAAGGAGGAATGGCAACGTCTCCTCTATCCGAAGGAGGAATGGCAACGTCTCCTCTATCCGAAGGAGGAATGGCAACGTCTCCTTTATCCGAAGGAGGAATGGCAACGTCTCCTCTATCCGGAGGAGGAAATGGCAACGTCTCCTCTAGCCGGAGGAGGAATGGCAACGTCTCCTCTAGTCGGAGGAGGAATGGCAACGTCTCCTCTATTCGGAGGAGGAATGGCAACGTCTCCTCTAGTCGGAGGAGGAATGGCAACGTCTCCTCTAGTCGGAGGAGGAATGGCAACGTCTCCTCTAGTCGGAGGAGGAATGGCAACGTCTCCTCTAGTCGGAGGAGGAATGGCAACGTCTCCTCTAGTCGGAGGAGGAATGGCAACGTCTCCTCTAGTCGGAGGAGGAATGGCCACGTCTCCTCTAGTCGGAGGAGGAATGGCCACATCTCCTCTAGTCGGAGGAGGAATGGCCACATCTCCTCTAGTCGGAGGAGGAATGGCAACATCTCCTCTAGTCGGAGGAGGAATGGCAACATCTCCTCTATCTGAAGGAGGAATGGCAACGTCTCCTCTAGTCGGAGGAGAAATGGCAACATCTCCTCTAGTCGGAGGAGGAATGGCAACGTCTCCTCTAGTCGGAGGAGGAATGGCAACCTCTCCCCTTGTAAATGTTGTGGCCTGGCAAGGTCCCTGTCAACCTGGACCACGACTTTGTGGGTCCGACCTGGAAGGGCTGAAAAAGATGGGGGGGTAACATGAAACGCAATCTCAACTGCTGAGACCGCAAACCTCGACCCCTCCCCTCACCTGCACATACCCTGTGCGTGAGGGCTGGCCGTATGAAAGCAGTGACCTGTCCATAACCTCTGGACACAACGTCAACGTGAACACGGATGGTCTGCACTCAGAAAAGACACATACGCTGACCCAAAAAGTTTGCAAAATTATTATATATATCTATATATATATATATATATATATATATACACACACATTTTGAAAGGTATAAATATTGCTAATATCCCGTAGGATTGCAGCATGGAACTTCCATATATGTATGAAAAAAGAAATGCAATACTCTATAATACATTTCTCTTCTCCCAAAAAAATTCTCTTTTTTTTTTTTATATATTTTTATAATAATTACAATAGATATATATTTTTATTTATTTTTTATATATATATATATATATTTTTTTTTATTTATTTATTTATTATTTATTTCTATTTATTTTATTTATTTATTTATTTTTACAACTTTCCCCTTTAAGGGGAGATCCCAAAACGAAAACAGCAGACCAGGCGGGGGAAGGCCGCCACTCACTGTCTGCAGGAACTCCAATACAGAGAGGAGATGGCAGCCTTTGAATCCCCCGGCTTCGTGACGTCACCACCCCCCCCACTGCGCGCCTGCGCCGCGGGGGACAGCCAAACGGCGCCTGCGCGGCCGCCGGACCATCCGACCCTCCGCGCATGCGCGAACCAAGCCTCGCTTTCGCGGAGGCCCCACGCATGCGCAGAACGCCGGCAACGGCTGCGACCCGGAAGCACCGCAGCGGCCTGGAACGCTGAGCGTTCCAGGCGCCATGAGGGGAAACAGAGGTACCGGAGGGTACCCTAGAATACCGGGAGCTCCGGGGAGAACCGGGGAGGACCAGGGGAAACACCCAGACAAACACAAACAAACGACTGCCATGGAAAAAAGCATATGAAAGATAGCAGACCTTGCCAGCCATTGAAGCGTCCACCTGCCGGGATACGAGACCACCTTCCCCCCACTACTGGGGTATCCAGTGCAAATGCCAAACTATTTGCCTGCTCGTAGCTGGGCTCCTGGCTGCCTCATGAATGGAGTTCTCGATCCTAATTTTCCCGACCGGACGCCAACAGGAACAAACGTGATGTAGGTCCATGGAGGAGGACAAAAAAGGAACACAGTACCTAGTGGTGAGCTCTCTTTTATTTGAATGGGGTCCTATAGCATTGGAGAGGAGGCGGGGTTAACCCACACGTAGGCTGCCATGGAGTCTGTCAGGAAATACATTTTATGCCCCGTACACACGAGCGGATTTTTCGTCAGAAAAATGTTGGATGGTTTTTCCGAAGGAATCCCACTCAAGCTTGGCTTGCATACACACGGTCACACAAAAGTTCACTGGACTTTCGACCGTCAAGAATGCGGTGACGTAAAACAATATGACGAGCCGAGAAAATTAAGTTCAAAGCTTCCGAGTATGCTTCGAATTGTTTCCGAGCATGCTTTTGAATTTTGTGCGTCGGAATTGCTACAGGCGATAGGAATTTCCAATTAGAAATTTTTCTGACCGAAAAATTGAGAACCTGCTCTCGGTCTTTTGCTGGCTGGACTTCGGCCAGCAAAAGTCCCATACACACGGTTGCATTTTCCGACCAAAAGCTCTCATCGGTCCTTTGCTGGCCGAATTTCTGATCGTGTGTACGCGGCATAAGACCTTTCTTTTTAAAGACAAAAACATTTATAAAATTGCATCAGGGGAAATTTAAATTTACATTTTATTTATATGCATGTTAAACTCTGCATTTTTTCTTGCTAGAAAATTACTTAGAACCCCCAAATATTATACATTTTCTGAAGCCCTGGAGAATAAAATGATGGTTGTTGCAATTTGTAATGTTGCACAATATTTGCGCAGCTGTTTATCAAATGCAAATTTCCAGGAAGAAAATACACTATAATGAATTTTAGTGCACACCACATAATACTCAATGTTTTGGTAAAATGTTAAAGGTAGTGTTGTGTCAAGTAAATAGATACCAAACATGTCAAGATTTAAAGTTGCACATGCCTGTGAAATGGTGACAAACTACAGTATCTAAAAGTATCCATAGGTGATGCTTTAAAAGCTTTTACAGCTTTACCACTTTAGAGTTAAGTGTACGCTTTGGCACTAGAATTATTGTTCTCACTCTGTTACATAGTTACATAGTTGGTAAGATTAAATAAAAACACCAGTCCATTCAGTTCAACCTGTGTGGGTGGGTGGGTGTGAGTGTATGTCAATAATAAATCCCATATCCTTGTATGTTGCGAGTGTAAAGATGCCCATCTAACATTTTTTTTTAACAAAATAAAAGGTAACGCTAAAAACATATACAGTATATATCATGAACCAAAACAATGAACATATATCACTGCAAACACATAAATTGTTGAACATATAGCAAGCTAAAAGTCCATAAATGATATTGTTCTCAACACCGAATTGCTTATTAAATGAGTTTGTTCTGCACTCCTGTTACCCGTTTTCAGCAGACGTTTTCCGGCTGACGTCACAAAGTCGAGAGCCGCCCACATGACCGGACCGCCACCGCCTGAGCCGACAGCCACCGCCCCCCACAGCTCAGTGCTCCAGTGAGCATGGGGGGGGGGGGGTGGACAGAGCAGAGAGCTGCTGACTGACAGTCACCAGTTTTCTGCTCAGGGAGCTGTGAGAGCCGAGCAATCAGCAGTGTTTGATCGCTCGGTTTTCAGTGTCAGAGCCGGCGGGGGACATATGCAGCATCAGACCAACTAACACTTTTCATTCTTCCCTACACATATTTTAAAAGTACTTATTCTACTGGAGTCCTCCTCTCCTCTATACACAGTTATTTGCTTTTCGGTGGATGGAGTGGACCTGCATTGAAATGTATAAAAGCCTCCCTGCCTGTAAAGCAGAGCTCAGGGAGGACAAGTAAGAAGTGGCATAAGCAACCAATCAGTTTTGTTGCAGTACTGTAGTCATGTGCTAACAAGGAACATGTTGACAGGTGGAGACAGAAGAGTGACAGAAGAGTGACAGAGAGATGAGCACATCAGTCTGCTCCTTCTCCTTCACTGTCCCATTGTCCAATCACAGGCTGTGGGAGGAACAAGACCTGAGAACAATCAGGTCTTCTGCCCTGCAAACAAGGCTGTGCTGTGTAAATCTTAGAACTGGATGGACATAAGCATACCTCCCAACTTTTTGAGATGGGAATGAGAGACACATATCAGCAAAAGTATGCAGGAATAGGACACACCCCTTGCCACGCCCCCTTAAAACAAGATTGGTTACACCCACAAGTGCTTTTTTTACCACTACTATTCCTTTATATTGCCTTTTGGAATTTATAAATGCAGCAATTTAGAAATCAGATGAAAGGTTTAGCACTGGGAAACATTTTTTGAAAGATAAAAAGTGCATTTTATATAAATCTATATAGATCAGACCAAAATGAGGGACAAATGAGGAGGAAAGAGGGACAGAGGGACATTGCTCCAAATCAGGGACAATCCCTCGTAATCAGTGACAGTTGGGAGCTATGGCATAAATACAAATGTTTTTACAGGTAAAATAGCCCCCATGTATTTTATTTTCTCTGTGTATATAACTGTTTGTCTGGAGTATAGCAATTGAAGCTAAGGGATCAGGATGACAGCCAGTCAACTAGCATTTTCAGAAAGAGCTAAGTAATGGCAACCTTCGTATTTCTTTCATGCTGGGTTTACTTTAAAGAAGAACTGCAGTCGGCTCATGTAATTTGTAATAAAAACATCTTTGCCATTATGAAGCTTCCCTCCAACCACTTTGCATATTATTTTATATATACTGTGATTCTGTACTTGCCAAATACATACCTCCCAACATTTTGAGATGGGAATGAGGGACACCTACTAGCAAACATATGTAGGCATTGGACACGCCCCCTGCCACACCCCCTTAAAGGAGAATTAACCAAAAAAAAAAAAGTTAATTAAATCCACAAGAGCTTTTTTTTTTTTACCACTACTATTCCTTTATATTGGCTTTAAAATTTTACAAATGCAGCAATTTAGAAATTGAATGAAAGGTTTAGCACTGGGAAACACTTTTTGAAAGATAAAAAGTGCATTTTATATACATCTATATGGATCAGACCAAAATGAGGGACAAATGAGGGGGAAAGAGGGAAATTGCTCCAAATCAGGGACAGTCCCTCCAAATCAGGGTCAGTTGGGAGCTATGCAAATAAGCATATGTTGCAGAAATCTCCCTCCACTGAGTCTGGCTGCAACCATTTTAACTGTGTGCAGCTGAAGCTGCTGCCTGTTCACTTCCTGGATTTACACAGACACACAGAGGCACACCTCCAGCTCTCATTGGCCCTCTTATGACTCATCCCCCTCCCTTCCTAGCAAACTCTCAGGGGAGTGAGAGAGAGAGCTGTGCATGATGTCATAAGCCTAGGCCAGTGATGGTGAACCTTGGCATCCCAGATGTTTTGGAACTACATTTCCCATGATTCCCCAGTACACTGCAGAGTGCATGAGCATCATAGGAATTGTTTTTTTTTTTTTTTATTTATATAATCTTTATTTATTTTCTTCATTATTATACAAAATACATTCTCTACATACATAAGTTCATCTTAACCACTTCAGCCCCGGACCAATTGGCAGCTAAAGGACCAGGCCCCTTTTTGCGATTCGGCACTGCGTCGCTTTAACTGACAATTGCGCGGTCGTGCCACGTGGCTCCAAAACAAAATTGGCGTCCTTTTTTTCCCACAAATAGAGCTTTCTTTTGGTGGTATTTGATCGCCCCTGCGGTTTTTATTTTTTGCGCTATAAACAAAAATAGAGCGACAATTTTGAAAAAAATGCAATATTTTTTGCTTTTTGCTATAATAAATATCCCCAAAAAATATATAAAAAAACATTTTTTTTCCTCAGTTTAGGCCGATACGTATTCTTCTATCGCAATTAGCGATTATTGATTGGTTTGCGCAAAAGTTATAGCGTTTACAAAATAGGGAATAGTTTTATAGCATTTTTATTAATATTTTTTTTTTTACTAGTAATGGCGGCGATCAGCGATTTTTAATGTGACTGCGACATTATGGCGGACACATCGGACATTTTTGACACATTTTTGGGACCATTGTCATTTATACAGCAATAAATGCTATTTAAATGCAATAATTCCTGTATAAATGACAGTTGTAGTGAAAGAGTTAACCACTAGGGGGAGGGGAGGGGTTATGGGCTCTGACGTGTGTTGTGTTTTTTACATTAGGGGGCGGGGCTGACGTCTGACGTCATTGATCGGCTTTCCCGATGACCGGGAACAGCCAATCAATGACAGGCAGAGTAGGAAGCGCGGGGAGAGGTTTGTGTTGTTCAGCTCCGTAACCCGATCGCGGGACACCAGCGGCGATCGGGTCCGCTGGTCCCGCGTCCGGGGTCACGGAGCTCCCGACCGGGTCGTGAGCGCGCCGCTGGCGACGCACTCGCGACCCACGGGCAGGCATTTAAAGGGCCACGTACAGGTACGTGGTTTTGCCTGCCCGTGCCATTCTGTAGACGTATATCTACATGAGGCGGTCGGGAAGCGGTTAAATAATAACAATTTCTCACAGTTTATTAAAAACACCCTTCGACCTTTAGTTCCAAAACATCTGGGGTGCCAAGGTTCGCCATCACTGGCCTATGCTAATGACCAGACAGGAAACAGGAAGTGGGCTGTATAAGGTATTTACTGGCAGAAAAAAATGTTTTATTATCCAAAGTTAAAACAACAAGGGCAGAAGATTTAATAGATGGAAAGTTGAAAAAATGAGTGAAGTTCCGCTTTAAGCATAGCACATAGCTGACAATGAAACAGCAATAGTAGAGTTCTTGAGTGCTTAGAAATATTGGTCTTGATCCACTCTTGTATTAAAAACAGCTGCCTACACAGGACCTGTGCCACATCATCAGAACATTGATTTCACAGCTATTCCTCTAATTACCTGTCACTTTCAATCAAGTCCCAAGAGACAGAATCTCAAGCAGTATATCACTTCCCTCCATAGCTGCAGAGACCGAAATATACAACTCAGCACATATACTGCAAATGTTCCAAATTCTGTAATATATACATGAAATCTGTAGTCTTGAATAAGCAATAATTGTAAACATCAATTTCAACAGAGCGCCTTCCCATGACAACCGAATGCCAATGACATTTGAATATAGGCAATCAAATGCTTGTTTCTGCTTTTTACCCACTTCAGCTCCAGAAGATTTACTCCTCTTTATGACCAGGCCATTTTTTGCGATATGGCACCATGTTATTTTAACTGACAACTGCACGGTCATGCGACGCTGTACCCAAATACAATTTTTGTCCTTTCTTTCCCACAAATAGAGCTTTCTTTTGGTATTTGATCACCTCTGTGGCTTTTATTTTTTGCGCTATTTTTATTTATTCATTCTATATTTTTTACTAGTAATGACGCTGATCAGCGTCTTATAGTGGTACTGCCATATTTCATTTTTTGTGCTATAAACAAAAAAAGATGGGCAATTTGAAAAAAACAAAAAAAACTATATTTTTTCCTTTCTGCTATAAAACAAATCCAATAAAAAAAATGAAAAAAAAAAATCTAATTTCTTCATCAATTTAGGCCAATAAATATTCTGCTACATACTTTTGGTGAAAAAAAATCCCAATAAGTGTATATTGTTTGGTTTGCGCAAAATTATAGCATCCAAAAATGATGGGATATTTTTATTTATTTGTTCTTTATTTTTTACTAGTAATGGCGGCAATCAGCGTCTTATAGTGGTACTGCCATGTTCCATTTTTTTGTGCTATAAACAAAAAAAGATGGGCAATTTGAAAAAAAAAAAAAAAACAATATTTTTTCCTTTCTGCTATAAAACAAATCCAATAAAAAAAAATGGAAAAAAAATCGAATTTCTTCATCAATTTAGGCCAATAAATATTCTGCTACATACTATTGGTACCTAGTACATGATCTGACACTTTACGGGTCTGGGGTGTGTGCCACCGGCTACCCGCTCCCACTGTGATCACACACAGCAGGAGCCCAGCGGCAGGTACCATAGACCTGCCTATTACACAGGACACAGGCAGAACATCTGGTAAAATAAATCCCAATAAGCGTATATTGTTTGGTTTGCACAAAAGTTATAGCATCTAAAAACTATGGGATATTTTTATTTATTTATTCTTTATTTTTTACTAGTAATGGCGGTGATCAGCGTCTTATAGCGGTACTGCTTTGTGCTATAAACAAAAAAAAAGATGGGCAATTTGAAAAAAAAAAAAAAAAAAAACAATATTTTTTCCTTTCTGCTATAAAACAAATCCACAAAAAAAAAGGAAAAGAATCGAATTCCTTCATCAATTTAGGCCAATAAATATTCTGCTACATACTTTTGGTAAAAAGAATCCCAAAAAGCGTATATTGATTGGTTTGCGCAAAAGTTATAGTGTCTACAAACTATGGGATATTTTTATTTATTTATTTTTTATTTGTTTACCAGTAATGGCAGCGATCAGCATCTTATAGCGGTACTGCAATATTTTATTTTTTGTGCTACAAACAAAAAAGGATGGGCAATTTGAAAAAAAAAAAAAATATTTCTTACTTTCTGCTATAAAACAAATCCAATAAAGAAAAGGAAAAAAATCTAATTTCTTCATCAAGTTAGGCCATTATGTATTCTGCTACGTATTTTTGGTAACAAAAATCCCAACAAGCGTATATTGATTGGTTTGCGCAAAAGTTATAGCGTCTACAAACTATGGGATATTTTTATTTATTTATTTATTTACTTTTTACTAGTAATGGCGTCATTCAGCGTCTTATAGTGGTACTGCGATATTTCATTTTTTGTGCTATAAACAAAAAAAGATGGACAAATTAAAAAGAAAAAAAAACAATATTTTTTGCTTTCTGCTATAAAACAAATCCAATAAAACAAAGGAAAAAAAATCTAATTTCTTCATCAATTTAGGGCAATAAATATTCTGCTGCATACTACTGGTAAAAAAAAAAATCCCAATAAGCGTATATTGTTTGGTTTACGCAAAATTATAGCATCTAAAAACGATGGGATATTTTTATTTATTTATTCTTTATTTTTTACTAGTAATGGCGGTAATCAGCGTCTTATAGCAGTTGAGCTTTGTGCTATAAACAAAAAAGAGATGGGCTATTTGAAAAAAAAAAAAACTATATTTTTTACTTTCTACTATAAAACAAATCCAATAAAAAAAATTATTTATAAATTTAGGCCATTATGTATCCTGCTACATATTTTTGGTAAAAAAAAAAAATCCCAATAAGCGTATATTGATTGGTTTGCGCAAAAGTTATAGCGTCTACAAACTATGGAATATTTTTTTTTTATTTATGTTTTTTTACTAGTAATGGAGGCGATCAGCGGGACTGCAATATTGCCGCGGACAAATCAGACACCTAACTGACACTTTTGACACTTTTTGGGGACCGGTGACACTAGTACAGTGATCAGTGCTAAAAATATGCACTGTCACTGTACTAATGACCAGTGGCGTCGCTAGTGGGTGACTTTTGGGGCTATAGCCCAGAATCTGGGGCCCGTAGCCCGAGTGTCTGCAGGGGTCCCCAAGGGGAGGGGAGGCTCTCTGGGGAACCTGATTTTAAGGGGGAGGCTCTCTGGGGACCCTGATGTAATGGGGGGCTCTCTGGGGACCCTGATGTAAGGGGAAGCTCTCTGGGGACCCTGATGTAAGTGGATGCTCTCTGGGGACCCTGATGCAAGAGGGGGCTCTCTGGGGACCCTGATGTAAGGAGGGGCTCTCTGGAGACCCTGATGTAAGGGGGGGCTCTCTGGGGACCCTGATGTAAGGGGGGGCTCTCTGGGGACCCTGATGTAAGGAGGGGCTCTCTGGGGACCCTGATGTAAGGGGGGGCTCTCTGGAGACCCTGATGTAAGGGGGGGCTCTCTGGGAACCCTGATGTAAGGGAAGGCTCTTTGGGGACCCTGATGTAAGGGGGGGGGCTCTCTGGGGACCCTGATGTAAGGGGGGGCTCTCTGGGGACCCTGATGTAAGGAGGGGCTCTCTGGGGACCCTGATGTAAGGAGGGGCTCTCTGGGGACCCTGATGCAAGGGGGGGCTCTCTGGGGACCCTGATGTAAGGGGGGGCTCTCTGGGGACCCTGATGTAAGGAGGGGCTCTCTGGGGACCCTGATGTAAGGGGGGCTCTCTGGTGACCCTGATGTAAGGGGGGGGCTCTCTGGGGACCCTGATTAAAGGGGGGGCTCTCTGGGGATATATACACAGACGCACGTATATTACTGTATTTGAATGTGTATGTCCGCTTTCTTTACTACGCTGCTATGGGCTCTAGCCCCAGATCTTTTGTAGACCTAACAACGCCCCTGCTAATGACACTGGCTGGGAAGGGGTTAACATCAGGGGCGATCAAAGGGTTAACTGTTTACCTAGGTTGGGTTGACTCTGTGGGGGAGGTGCTTTGGCTAAGGGAAGGCAAAGATCTGTGTTCCTGCTTTGCAGAAACACAGGATCAATACTTTCCCTACTGACAGAACGACAATCTGCCTTGTTTACATAAGTAGATTGACATTCTGCCTGTGTCCTGTGTAATAGGCAGGTCCATGGTACACGCCGCTGGGCTCCTGCTGTGTGTGATCACAGTGGGAGCGGGTAGCCGGTGGCCGGTGCTAACTGTCACATTGCTTGTTTCCTCAACCAAACTGTCAAACCATCAAATGGCTGGTGCCATAACTGATCACATGTGCATAAAAGACTTTACCCTGGGTGGCTAAAAGATGAATTTGTTGGATTTTCTGCATTTATAAGAGGTAGCAAATTCTTGGGAAAAAAAGTGTTGGCTGTTTAATTCAATGTCATCTTATTTATGAACTTTTATGTCATACTCTAAAAACTGGCGGCACGGCCCTAGCATCATTTTTTTTTGGACTGTGTACATCCAGGGGACGACTGAGAACCTTCGGTTTGAGAGGTCAATACAACCAACTGTGGGTTCCGTTCTGAGTGAGGTCTGAGTGATGAGATCGAACCAATCGGGGCGACCGGCCCAACATAAAATTAGAATATTTTTAAAAAGTTAATTTATTTCAGTATTTCAGTTCAAAAAGTGAAACTCATATATTTTATATAGATGTGTTACACACAGAGTGTTATATTTCAAGCATGTCTTTGTTTTAATTTTGATGATTATGGCTTACAGCTAGTAAAAACCCAAAATTCAGTATCTCAGAAAATTAGAATATTACATAGGACCAATACAAAAAGGGATTTTAATACAGAAATGTTGGCTTACTGTAAAGTATGTCTATGTACAGTATAGTATGCACTCAATACTTCGGTCGGGGGTCCTTTTGCATGAATTACTGCATCAATGTGGTGTAACATGGAGGCGATCAGCCTGTGGCACTGCTGAGGTGTTATGGAAGCCCAGGTGTCTTTGATAGCGGCCTTCAGCTCATCTGCATTGTTGGGTCTGGTGTCCCTCATCTTTCTCTTGACAACACCCCATGGAGTTTAGGTCAGGAAAGTTTGCTGGCCAATCAAGCACAGTGATACCATGATCATTAAACCAGGTATTTTTGACATCCAAGGAAGTTTTATCACATCAATCATAGGGTTCAAAAGCTTTAGCAAGGAGCCTCAATAGCAGAATTAAAGATGGCTAATAATAATATTAAAACATTAAATAGGCGAGTGCCTTAGTTCTATTTTCTATACAAAATAAATAAACATTACATTTAAAACATGAAAAAGGATTTTGAATGCACTGTGGATTAGCTAAAAAGACAACATAGCACATGCTGCTTGCTTTGCAGCTCCTTTGTTCTCATTAAAACCCACTGAGCGACGCATCTACCCTGATTAGACGCGTCGCTCAGTGGGTTTTAATGAGAACAAAGGAGCTGCAAAGCAAGCAGCATGTGCTATGTTGTCTTTTTAGCTAATCCACAGTGCTTTAAAAATCCTTTGTCATGTTTTAAATGTAATGTTTATTTATTTTGTATAGAAAATAGAACAAAAATTGAACCAAAACTGTGACTTTGACCTAAATTTTGTAAACTACAGGCTTCTTTTAGATTCAGCAAAGATTTAATGCTAAACATGTGAAGGAAACTACAACTCACCCTGTTGGCCCTAAAGGGGATTGCAAAATAATATGAAATATTTGTATATTTAGATGACTATATATATATATATATATATATATATATATATATATATATGTATAAAAGGTTCAGGTTTAAAAGTGTAAGGGATTTCAGAGTGCTATTTACTATACTGCAAGATTCAGGCTTATTCTGTAAAAATGAAAATGAAAAAAAATATCATATAATCCCATATACACAATCCTATACCTACAGTTAATCCAGAGAAAGGGAAAAAAAACACAAAAGCAGGATCCAATTTGCTCCAGCAGGGGGAAAAATTGTTCCTGATCCCCCGAGAGGCAATCAGATATTTCCTGGATCAACTTTACCTATAAATGTAAGTACCCAGTTATATTATGCACATTTAGGAAATAATCCAGGCATTTTTTAATGCAATATACTGATCTGGCCAGAACCACCTCTTGAGGAAGCCTATTCCACATTTTCACAGCTCTTACTGTGAAGAAGCCTTTCCGTATTTGGAGATGAAATCTCTTTTCCTCCAGGCATAAAGAGTGCCCCCTTGTCCTCTGTGATGACCTTAAAGTGGAGGTCCACACAAATTTTTAAGATAACCTCCATCGCATTCTTGCATTGCATACAGTGTCAAATGGAAATGTTTTTTTTTTTTCAGAGAGGGTACCTGTATATCCGTGTTTTCTTGCTTGTTTCCTGTCTCAGACCATCGTGGGAGTGGGAGGGTATGGTCGTCATATCCTGCGGCACACTGTCTCCTGGGAGCTCTGTGCCATTGTTCCCAGGAGTCAGTGCGGCTGCCGCTGTTCCAGCGTGTCCGCCTGCCCCCTTCTAGGCGTATCATTACTATAGAGGAGTGTGGGGTGTAGCAAGATGGCGGTGACGGAAGTGACGCTGTCTGTGTGTGTTTTCTGTGAGCTTCGTTGCCATCACAACGGGTCAGGAACTTCCGACGATGTCGCCCGTTGTGATGGCAACGTTGAAGTTTACGGCGCTCCGCGCCGTACCAACCGAACATGCGTGGGAACGAGCGGTGAATGCTGGTAGCTCAGAATTCACTGCATCCAGGAAGTTTATGCTTGTGGGCTTCACATGCCCACAAGCAAGATGAAACCTGCCAGCAACACATTTTAAAAGTATGTTTTTTGTACGAAATTAGACATCGGGTGGGGGGGGGGGGGGGTAGATTTTCCCAAACAAGTTAGTGTAACATTGACATATGTAAGGTTATTAAGGTTTTTAAAAAAATAAAATTTAATGGTTGGTGGACCTCCGCTTTAAAGTGAATAACGCAACACCATGTTCACTATATGGACCATTTATGTATTTGTACATGGTGATCATATCCCCCCTTAATCTCCTCTTCGCAAGAGAGAATAAATTCAGTTCCTCTAATCTTTACTCATAGCTGAGCTCCTCCATGCCTCTTATCAGTTTGGTTGCCCTTCTCTGCACTTTCTCCAGTTCCCCGATATCCTTTTTGAAAACTGGTGCCCAAAACTGAACTGCATATTCTAGATGAGGTCTTACTAATGATTTGTACAGGGGGCAAAATGATATCTCTATCTCTGGAGTCCATACCTCTCCTAATACAAGAAAGGACTTTGCTCGCTTTGGAAACCGCAGCTTGGCATTACATGCTATTATTAACCACTTGCTTACTGGGCACTTAAACCCCCTTCCTGCCCAGGCCAATTTTCAGCTTTCAGCGCTGTCACTCTTTGAATGACAATTGCGCGGTCATGCAACACTGTACCGATATGACATTTTTATAATTTGTTTCACACAAACAGAGCTTTCTTTTGGTGGTATTTTATCACTGCTGGGTTTTTTATTTTTTGCTAAAAAAAGGAAAAAAGAATGACATTTTTGAAAAAAAAAAACTGTTTTATAGTTTGGTATAAAATTTTGCAAACAGGTAATTTCTCTCCATCATTGATGTGCACTGATGAGGCTGCACTAGTGGGCATTGATAGGCTACACTGATGGGCACTGATAAGGCGACACTGATGGACACTGATAGGTGGACCTGGTGGGCATTGATGGGCACTGATAGGTGGCACTGATGGGTGGCACTGAAGGGCAGTGATAGTTGGCACTGAAGGGCACTGATAGGTGGCACTGATGGGTGGCACTGATGGGCACTGATGGGTGGCACTGATGGGCACTGGTAGGTGACACTGATAAGCAGCAGCAATAGGTGGCACTGATGATGAGGCACTGATGGGCACTGATTGGCAGCACTTATGGGCATTGATAGGTGGCACCAGTGGGCATTGATTATGTATTATGCATGCATATTCTTAGCCCCCAAGTGCATAACTTTACATTTATCAACCTTAAACCTCATTTGCCACACAGTTGTCCAATTAGACATTGAGGTCAGCTTGTAAATTGGAGACATCCTGTAAGGATGTTATTCCACTGCATAGCTTGATGTTATCTGGTTCTTTTAATCTCAGACCCAATATCATTTACTATTTAAGTAAGGGTCCCAGCACTGAACCTTGGGGTACACCACTGATAACCTTAGACCATTCAGAGTAAGAATCATTAACCACTACTCTCTGAGTTCTGTAATTTAGCCAGTTTTCTATCCATTTACAAACTGATCTTTCCAAACCTGTAGACTTTACCTTACACATGAGCCATGTGTAGCGAACTGTGCCAAATGCTTTTGCAAAATCTAAGTATACCACGTCCACCACCACCCCTCTGTCCAAGGTTTTACTTACCTCTTCATAAAAAAAATCTGATTTGTTTGACAACTTCTGTCTTTCATGAACCCATGCTGTCTGTTGCTTAAAATACTTTTGTTCCAGCAAGAACTCGTCTATGTGGTCTTTTAATAAACTCTCCAGTATCTTCCCAACTATAGAAGTTAAACTAACAGGTCTATAGTTACTAGGTAAAGACTTTGGTCCCCTTTTAAATATAGGCACCACGTTGGCTCTATGCCAATCTAGTGGTACTATTTCAGTCAATAAAGAGTCCCTAAAAATTAGAAACAATGGCTTTGAAATTTCAGAGCTCAATTCTTTTAGGATCCGTGGGTGGATGTTATCTTGTCCAGGTGCTTTATCCTTATTCTGTCTAAATATTTCTAGACCATATTCGTTTTGGGAAATATCTCCATTGAAAATATCTACATGTCTAAAACACACTTTTAGACATGTAAGGACAGGTAAATCTTCTCAATGAGGGGAAATCACCCCAATAGACTCAAAGACAGAAAAGGAAACATCTCTGCAAAAATATTAACACTGGGGAGGAAAAATCTCCCTAATGGGATCACAGACTGAAATAAAAACCCACCCAAATGAATGTAAACACTGCCACAAATGCTATCCAAAGAAAATACTTGCATAAAGAAATCTGCTTTTATTTGTTGAAATAAATTAGTAGCCAATACGCTTTAGTGGTGAACTGATGCCCCCTTACATAAGGGCTTCAGAAGATAAGGAAATTATGTATTAATATCAATTGTTAAAAAAACACCATTGTGTATAGTATCATGCTCTGTGAGGAGCCTAAAATCACTAGTCTATAATTAAACAGTATATTAGGACTCAAGTTTTTTTACCTCCCCTCCATTTAGAAAAAAAAAAATGCATACATACACAGTATGCTACGGTGCAAAAGTTTTAGGCAGGTGTGAAAAATGCTGTAAATGAAGAAAGCTTTCAGAAATAGAAGTGTTAATAGATTATTTTTGCCAATTAACAAAATTAAAGGTAAATGAACAGAAGAGAAATCCAAATCAAATCAATATTTGGCATGACCACCCTTTTCCTTCAAAACACACAAAAAACTCAAATGCAACAAAATCCCTGACTTTGTGCAAGTGTAAGGCCCATTTCACACCAGCAGACCGATCGGGTCCAACTGTCAGTTTTTCAAGCGGACCCAATCGGACCACCCATTGTCCTCTAGTGTCCCGTGACACCCCCTGGGCATCTGATGCGAAAAAATCTGCTGAAAACAAACATATGGTGATACGTTCGCCATCTGTCCAGCTGATCGGATGACAATCAGATGTAAACGGACATGCAGTCTGATTCCATCTGACCACCCGATAGAGGAGAGCAGGCTGTGTCCATGTGTTGTAGAATCTCATATTAGCCAATGTATTTCATATTATTCGTATTGATTTGCATATAATTTATTGATAATTATTATTCATATTAATATTCATATTATTATTATTATATAGTACTGGTTTTATCAATATTATTATTCAATAAGTAAAGCAACAATTTTTAATCTTTAATAATGTATACTGTGTTTTCCATAGATTTAGAAAGATTTCATTTTAAATGTTGAACTTTAGATGACCTCTCTGCTTCTTTTCATACTTTTATAGTTTACTGGGTGAAAGTTCATTAGAATTAGTTTTAAGTTATATATTGTCTCAAGTCCTTAAGATGCATATAAATCAAACAGATAAGAACATCTTAAACAGGTGGAATACGGGAAAGTTATGTAAAGAACAATAAATTAAGTTTGACAAGGTCAAAGAAAGGTCTGCTTGAGCCCTTATTAAAACTGTTAAAATACATATTGTAGGGAAGTATATATTTATGTATATCTATGTATGTTAATAATTAGACAATATTGAATAGGTAATTGGCTTTGCATATGTGCGTATGTGTGTATGTATGTTTATGTATGTATGTGCCAGACGGTCTCTACACAGGTGTTTTTAATTTGGACAAGAGCAGTTATAAATCTTTTTAACGGACATATAGGAATTCTGGGAGTAATAAGTTTGTCTGGTTATAGAACAGGTATCAGATATATGGTTGGTTACATTGACGTAGATCTTAGCGACCAATCACATGTTAGAGAGATGATTAAGTTAAGGCTTGTAAAAAGGGTATAAAAATGCAAGCTCTACAATTGTTAGTCAGACAAGTCAGATAGGCGTCTATCAGGCTGACTGTTTGTCTATGCAGCCCTATTGCAAGGGTGGCAGACGGTCAGAACAAATAGGCAAATATCTGTCCGTAACTTGTCTCCTCTTACGAGTCAGAGAAGACTTCTTAACTTGTTCCAGAGTGTGGTCTTGGTCGAGCTGGAACCCAGAACTCTGTGAGGGGACCAGACTGACTGGTCCCTATCAGGTGACTGGTTCCCAAGATTTGGCAGGAAAGACCCATTCTGGTTCAAGGTGAGAACAATTCACAATTGTTTCAATTTGGTTAGGGAATAAGAATACCTATATCTAATATGCTTGCATTGTAAGAAACTATATAAATTAGACCTGTATCTTGTAATACTTTGAACATAAGCCTGTATGTTATCAGCTGTTAATAAACCTGCATTGCTGAAGTTCTGCCTGGTTCGATACTTTACTATTCTACTTCACATGTCTGCTCTGCATAGCAGCGCGGACACGGACCTGTCATCCACCTGCTCAGCGAGATCAGCAGAGCGATCACCTGCTAAGCAGGCGATTTCCGCTTGTACGAATCCACCCCATGTGAAAGGGGCCTAAGAATTGATGCTGGTTTGAAGCCAAAGGGTAGTCGCATCCAATATTGATTTGATTTAGATTTTTCTTCTGTTCGCTTACTTTCCATTTTGTAAATTAATAAAAATAAACAATAAAAATATATATTTTTGAAAGCACTCTTACTTTACAGTATTTCTTCACACCTGCCCTAAAACTTATACACAGTACAGTGTAAATGTGTGTATATATACAGTATCTTACAAAAGTGAGTACATCCCTCAAATTTTTGGAAATATTTTATTATATCTTTTCATGTGACAACACTGAAGAAATTACACTTTGCTGCAATGTAAAAAGCTTGTAAATTAGTGTAAAAGTGAGTACACCCCTAAGTAAAAATGTCCAAATTGGGCCCAATTAGCCATTTCCCCTACCCTGTGTCATGTGACTCGTTAGTGTTACAAGGTGTGAATGGGGAACAGGTGTGTTAAATTTGGTATTATCACTCTCACTCTCTCATACTGGTCACTGGAAGTTCAACATGGCACCTCATGGTAAAGAACTCTCTTAGGATCTGGAAAAAATAATTGTTGCTCTCCATAAAGATGGCATAGGTTATAAAAAGATTGCCAAGACCATACAGCAGACAGGTTCCACTCAGAACACACCTCGCCACGGTTGACCAAAGAAGTTGAGTGCACGTGCTCAGCATCATATACAAAGGTTGTCATCGGGAAATAGGTGTATGAGTGCTGCCAGCATTGCTGCAGAGGTTGAAGGGGTGGGGGGTCAGCCTGTCAGTGCTCAGACCATACGCCGCACACTGCATTAAATTGGTCTGCATGGCTGTCATCCCAGAAGGAAGCCTCTTTTAAAGATGATGCACAAGAGAGCCCGAAAACAGTTTGCTGAAGACAAGCAGACTAAGGACATGGATTACTGGAACCATGTCCTGTGGTCTGATGAAACCAAGATAAACTTATTTGGTTCAGATGGTGTCCAGCATGTGTGGCGGCAACCAGGTGAGGAGAACAAAGACAAGTCAAGCATAGTGGGAGATGTCATGATCTGGGGCTGCATGAGTGCTGCCAGCACTGGGGAGCTACAGTTCAATGAGGGAACCACAAATGCCAACATGTACTGTGACATACTGAAGCAGAGCATGATCCCCTCCCTTTGGAGACTGGGTCCCAGGGCAGTATTCCAACATGATAACGACCCCAAACACACCCCCAAGACAACCACTGCCTTGCTAAAGAAGCTGAGGGTCTCCCTCTGGGGGTGCGTGGGGCGTTGGGGAGCAGACGCTGATCCTAAGTCCTCTGATACTTACCTAGGTGCTTTTCTTCTCCGCCCAGTGGTAATAAAGTCTAGATTTCTAGATTGTGTATCGCCCTCCTTGTCACTCTTTCTGTGACCCGTTTGTAGAACATACCTCTACCAGTGAATTACCGATTGTTTTTGTCTGTAATCTGCCATCTGTACTGACCCCCTAGGGGGCGCTTTGGTTATTTTGTTCACTTTTATAACTTTGTATCGTTCCTATTTACAATAAAATTTTGAAAACTCAAAAAAAAAAAAAAAGAAGCTGAGGGTAAAGGTAATGGACTGGCCAAGCATGTCTCCAGACCTAAACCCTATTGAGCATCTGTGGGGCATCCTCAAACAATCCTGTCTAACAATGCACATTAAAAACAGAGGGTTTAGTTGCACACATTTTCAAATATATGTGGAAGCCGCAGTGCCTACGCTAAGGATTCTGTGTTCAGACTAACTCTATATTTTTGAGAATCTCCAAGTTGGAGCATATATACTGTAGCAATAGATAAATTAATGGGAGGTTTTCCTGGAGGGATCCCGCTACACCTTAAAGGCACAGGGACACATTAGACATCCAATAGGAGCACAATGACAGCTGAAGGTAGGAGGGTGGAACGGAAGGAACGGAAGGTGGAGGAGCACAAGGTCTCTAACATCCACCAGCTCCATGATGTCAGGAGGAGTGGAAGAGGACTCCAGTGGCAACCTGTGAAGCTCTGGTGAACTCCATGCCCAAGAGGGTTAAGGCAGTGCTGGAAAATAATGGTGGCCACACAAAATATTGACACTTTGGGCCAAATTTGGACATTTTCACTTGGTGTACTCACTTTTGTTGCCAGCGGTTTAGATATTAATGACAGTGTTGAGTTATTTTGAGGGGGCAGCAAATTTACACTGTTATGCAAGCTGTTCACTCACTACTGTAAATTGTAGCAAAGTGTAATTTCTTCAGTGTTGTCACATGAAAAATGGGAGGGGTGTACTCACTTTTGTGAGATACTGTATATATTTACAAAGGCCCTTTGGCAGGTCCGGATATTGTCACATGTCCTTCTTTTTCTTCTTCTCTGGCAGCGCTGGTGGAAGATCCTTCCACCTCTACTGAACAGAGATCACATAATGTGGGAATGACATCTTCACAGGGGGAGGGTCTATGATATCCTGGGGTCAGAGGAAATGGGTAAAGACTGATGTCCTCTAGTGAAGGAAATAAATTACTGCGGTGGACAGCTTCAGACTGGAGGTGAGTAATGTAGGAAAAACTGATATGTTAAAAACTGGAGTTTCACTTTGTGGTTTGAGCCCAACCTTATTCAGCCGCCATGTCTAAGAACTGGTAATCAACAAAACATTAAATTTTTGTTCTTCGGTTGAGATACGATTTTTAAGGGGGTTCAATAGATGAATTCCCTGGAGCTTAAAGCAAACAATCAGCTTCTGCCTTTTGATTTTCATCCCTGCACTTACGTTATTATTATATTATTATACACGATTTATATAGCGCCAACAGTTTATGCAGCGCTTTACAATGTATAGGGGGGACAACACAATTACTGTACAATACAAAAGGTACAGGAGGGCCCTGCTCGTAGAGCTTACATTCTAAAGGGAGGGGGTGGTGGTACAAAAGGTAATAGCTGCTGAGAATGATTTGATGGGGGTGAAAGGGGGGACCCCTTTGCCTGCTATGGGCCTGATGGATAGTCTTTGCAAACACAACAACAAAACTACTGTCTGCAGTGCAGTGTATGAAAGGTTCTGCTTTAAACTATGTAAATCAGAAGATTTATGATTTACATAGTTACATAGTAGGTGAGGTTGAAAAAAGACACGAGTCCACCAAGTCCAACCTATGTGTGTGATTATATGTCAGTATTACATTGTATATCCCTGTATGTTGCGGTCGTTCAGAACAACTTTCATAAGATTTGTATTGCACCTCACACGACTATGATCCTGGAGACGGCAGTCTCACACTACCTCCCCCTCATCTACTGGCTGAATATGCTTTTTTTTTTTTTTTTTTTTTTTCAATTATTTTAGCATAGAATAGAAAGATATTTCACAGACCCTCAAAGCATATTTTACAACTGTTGCATGCTGCCAAATGTTAATTTGGCCGGGATGCCGTTCATTATCACACAGTCTATAAATAATCATGCAGGTCACACGCAGATTGTGAGCTGAGCCAGAAGGCTGGCACGGCTGCATACATCACCGGATTGATTAAACATGAGGCCGTTATATATCAGAATAGGCGACACTTACCTGCCTCCATCACCTCACACTGCTGTCCAAAGGCGTGCGAGAAGGTGACGGGCCCAGAAGCATCCATGGCTCTCAATGTCATGGGTCTGGCGGTCCAAAAGCACCGTGCGCCGCTTGTTTAGCTATGTACGGCTTCCCAACCCTGTCAGCCCTGCTTCCAGACAACAAATATTTATTGAGGGCTCGAGTTTTTTTGCAGGGATCCAGAAAGCTGTTCCAGCAGCTACATCCTCAGATGCAATTACTGAGAAGCAGAGGAAGAGAAGCGAAGGGTGGGGGGACGAACGTCTCTGGCAGCTGCAGATGATCGTGTAAAACAAATGCAGTTATTACCTAGTAAATGCAATATCTGCATTTATTTTGGACATGTTGGTAAGCTTGGACATCCTCCCAAGCTTAGCGCTGATGGACGGCTAGATTTGTCCTACATAAAATTCCAACAAGACGTTTGGGATCCCTGTATTGTTCAGGCGCTGTGACTGCAAGGCTGGTGTGTGTGTGACGGTGCTGCTTTCAAATGACTCAAGTGTTCCCCCTTTTTTTCTCCCTGCGCACGATAAGGAAAATACATTTACTCTTTATAAAAATGACTGACGGTTACATTAAAAATGCACAAATGGATGTGTGAGTCTGCAGTATAGAACTTGACTTGACCTTGCAGAGCAACAAAAAGCAGTGGATTGTTGTTGTCCATAGCAGCCAATCGCATAACAGCTTTACGACGTTCTCTGCACTCAGCCTAATGAAAGCTGATTTTTGGTTGGTTACTGTGCATTGTTGATGTTTGTGACATGTTGATAAAGTGCACCTGTAGTTTTGCAAAAAGCATGCTGCACAGGAGGAGGGGAGGGAATGGAAGTACTGCCCCTTTTTTTCCAATAAATCTTTGCGTTTTAGAAAGGTTGTGTGACGTTTAACCATGGGAAAAAACAAATATATAAAAAAACGTACATCCTCAGAACCCTTAGCCCCCGTACACATGGTTGGAAATTCCGACCACAAAATCCGTCAGATTTTTTCCGACGGATTTTGACCGTCACTGGTGTTGCATATACACGGTCAGACAAAGTTGTCGGAAAATCCGATCATCCTGAATGTGGTGACGTTCGTTGTGTACGACAGAATTATGTAGAGGCTAGTAGCCAATAGCTTTGGTCTCGTAATTTGATCTGAGCATGCGTGGTACTTTGTCCGTCGGAATTCTCTACACACGATCGGAAAAAGTCTGATCAGATTTTCTTGTCGGAAAATTTGAAAGCAGGATCTCAAATATTTTCCATCGGAAATTCCGACGGAAAAAGTCCGATAGAGCCCACACACAGGCGGATTTTCCAACAACATGGTCCGATCGGACATTTTCCGTCGGAATTTCTGACTGTGTGTACGGGGGCTTAGGCCCCTTTCACATGGGAGGATCTGTTTGACGGACTCTGCTTGCTCGACAGGGATCGATTCGCTGATCCCTGCTGGGCAGGCGGATGATGGGTCTGTCTCCGCTCACTGTGCAGAGATGGAACTGTCAGTGTCCCACTCTCCTCTATGGGAAGATCGCATGAATATGGACCACCTGTCCGTTTTCATCCGATTCCATCCGATCCGCCAGACGGATAGAAAATAGGACCACCATCCGTCTGGATTCCAAGGACAGGATCAGATGGGATAGCAGCGGGTGTCAGCGGACACCTGCTCCATAGAAGTGAATAGAGTGTCCGAACCGGTCAGCCTGAAAAACTGACAGGTGGACCTGATTGGATGGTCTGTAAGAAAGGGGCCTTAAGCCTCGTACACAAAACAAATTTTTAAAGGCTTTTTTTTTTCTAGTGATATCAAGAATAATATTATTATGCTTTATTTATTTTTTATTTGGGCAAGTTACCACAACACCATTATCCCATCGTTTTTACGGTCAAAGATACAACTATGTTGGTGTCCCTTGTCAATTTTACATTGTATTTTTTTTAATGTAACTGCCGACTCCAAAACTGTCATTTGAAGTAAAACACATTTTTATACTTTACCAAGTATTATTCTCCACAATCTATTTATTTTGCATTAAAAAAGAAAACAAATAAAATTAGACATGCTATCTGCCAATAGAACCAAAAAGTGCATTCTATGCATCCAAAAATATAGAAAATATAACAAATCATATCATTATTATTCAACCAAAAATTTTAATAAAAGCCTCATGCATGTGTCCTTCTTCTTAATATAGGGGGTCAACAATGCCAAGAGTTGGTGAAAGCAGGGGTCTGTCATCCAGAGATAATTCCGAAAATCATCTGGATTATTCTCCTGGAGCTCCCGCAGCAAAGGCATATGACATAATTGGTCACGATTAATAAAGCAACCAATTTTTTGTCCCAGAACTCCTCCTCCTCCTGTTCCTAGACTGGACTTGGGTCAAAACAATAACTCCAATGCCAATAATAAATAACACATTATCTCCTCCGATTCCGAAACATGAAACGTTGCCGTTCAGAAACTAACTGAAAAGCGTGAAATGAAAAGTGCAAAATGAAAAGCGTGAAATGAAAAGCGTGAAATTAAAAGTGTGAAAAGAAAAGCACGAATCAACACTCTTCAAACTTCTACTAACACGAAATTAGCAGAAGGAGCCCAAAGGGTGGCGCTAAAGAGCTGAAAAAACACGTAGTACGTCACTACGTTCATGTTTGTTGGCTGACAATTCCTTTCCGTTTGTATGCAAGACAAAATCCAGCTACACGCCTTTGGACAAAAGTCAGAGGTTTTGTCTGCGGAAAATCTGATCATGTGTACGATGCTTTAGGCTGAAAAAGATCCAGAGGAAGGCAAAGCACATCTTTTCAATTTTCGCCAATAGGGAAAACATTTTCTTTTGATCCCCTAAGGCAGTGGTCTCCAAACTGCAGCCTGTGGGCCAGATGTAGCCCTTTGCTCTCTGAATAGATAAAAACAAAAACAAACATGGAATCCACTTATCATTGGTTGCAAATGGCAACAATAGTATTAATCAGTACCGGTTCATCAGTTTGACGGGATACCTCCTAAGTTCAAATAAACAGGGGGTCCCTGACTTACGAACACCCGACCTACGAACATCTCCTACTTACGAACCGGGCGCTGCGGGGACCCTCTGCCATTTTGCGTGGACATTGGGCGTTCTGCGCATGCGCGGTCAGACGGAGCCTCGGAAAATGGCGGAAAACATCGGAAATGTCCGTAATTTGCCGCGCATTCGCAGAACGGCATTCGACGGAACATCGAAAATGTCCGAACATTTCCGATTTACAAACAGGAGGACAGTCCCTAACGGGTTTGTAAACCCGGGGACCCCCTGTATCAACGTAAAAAAATTGATAGTGGTGGAACAAAGAGATGTCCCAGAAGAAGCAAAAATGGAGGATCAATCACGGAATATCTAATTGAAAATTTGCTTTAGTAAAGTTACAAATGTAAACCCCCCCCCAGGGTATCCCAAAATAAAAACACATACGAAAAAAGGACAACGTTGTCACAATATAGCGCCACACTCCTGAATGTGGTGCCATATTGTGACAACAACGTTGTCTTTTTTTGTATGTGTTTTTACTGCCGGGTACCCTGGGGGGGTTTACATTTGTAACTTTACTAAAGCAAATTTTCAATGAGATATTCTGTGATTGATCCTCCATTTTTGCTCCTTCTGGGACATCTTTGTTCCACCACTATCAAATTTTTACATAGCCCTTTGCTCCCCTTTATCCAGCCCTTGGGGCACTGTTCCTCCCACTGACAACAATGATGAGGCACCATTGCTTCTACTGACACCAACAGTGAGGGAATTACTTTCATTGACACCAACAATGGAGCATTATTCCTTCCACTGACATCAGTGAAGAAACATTAATTCCGTTCTCTGACACCAACGATGGGGTACTACTCTTTCCCCTGTCACCAATGATGGGGCATAATTCCTCCCACTGATATAAACAATTATGCACTTTTTTCCACTGACATCAATGATGGGGCACTATTCTTTCCACTGGCACCAACTAGACATGTGCATGCCAAAAAAATGAGTTTCGCTTAGATCCGTTAATTTAGATATTTAGTTTTGTTAAAGTTAGTAGATTTGTTTAATTCCTATTCGGAATTTGTATTCAGAATTGGTTTTATGTGTTTTATCAAATTTTCTTTGAATTTACCGTTTTTTTTTTCAATTCAGAACTTTGTAATCGATAAATTTTGAATTGGTCGAATCAAAAATTTTAGATTTCTTTTCAATTCAAATGTGGCAGCTGAAATATTTCCATTTAAAGAGGGCATTTTTATTACAATGACAATTGAAATCACCTTTGGCTTAACTAAAACAGCATTATTTTTGAAATGGTACTCTTATAACACGCACCGTCTTTGATTTCAGAAATATGTTATAGTTCGAATTCAAATGAAATGCAATGTAAAATTAGATTCAAGAATTTGAATTTCGGAAATTCGGATGATTTTCGTTTCGTTATTCAGAGCATGCGGTGAACTTTGTTTATACAGTAAATCGGGTATTCGGATATATGTATCCGAATCTCTGAATAACCAAAAATTCTACCGAATATTTATTCGGAACAAAATGAATCGCACATGTCTAGCACCAACAGCGGGGCAGTACTGCTCCCACTGACACCAGCAAGGGAGCATTATTCTCTCCATTGACACCAACGATGGGACTTCTTCCACTGACACCAATGATAGGGCACTTTTCCTCCCACCAATATGATGATTGGGCACTACTCCCAGGGCCGTCTTTAATATTGATTGGACCCTGGGCAAAAATTTTCTTGGCCTCCATGCAGTTTTGCTCTCCACCTGCTCTGAGACATACAATAAATAGCAGCTAGACTCAAAATCAGTTTACTGAATCAGATCAGACAGCTTTTGCGATTGGTTGCCAGAGGTTACAGTGTATCATTACCGCTCACTAACTGGTTGCTAGAAGTTACAGCACACATTACGGATCACTGATTAGTTGCTAGAGATTATACATGATTTCTGCTTGTTGATTGGTTGCTAGAGATTACTGTGGATATGACCTGAGGGGGGCATGATATACATATCAATGCCGCTGGCCACCGCTATTTACATATGAATGCCACCGCTATTTGCATATGAATGCCAGTAATTTACATGTAACCACAGGGTCTGCAGGTGAGTCATCTGTACACAACAATAGGGCAGAGCTGGGCAGCATTAGTAGCAGCACTTCACACTGAGATATTGGGGCACAGGACTAAAGCCTCAAGGGATGAGGTAATTTAAACCAATGGGATACCATTCCTTCCATTGTGTTGGGCCACTTCTCTTAATGACCATAGTCACAATGTAAATGTTTTCCTCCCACTGACACTAGGGCATTTTCTCCTCCCACTGGCAACAGTTCGGCCCCCTAAAGTCTAAAGGACAATAAACTGTCCCTTTTGTTTAGAAAGTTAGGAGACCCCTGCCTAAGGCAATCTCTGAATCAACAAGCTACAGTGTTATGGCATTTATATAATCACAGTCAGTTATATATTGTACATTTGAGAACATATTTTTAATGAAACATTCTACATAGTTGGCTTGAACTAACTCCCATGGGAGTCCATTCCACATTATCACAGCTTTTATTGTAAAGAAACCGCCTCGTATACAGAGATTAAACCGCTTTTCTTGAAGCCACCTTGTTTTAGAGAGCACAATTTTGCACTAAGTTTACTGTATGTGTAGTGCTCACCACCATAAAGGCCCGCTGATTTGCCCCAGGTTCCTTTCCCACTAGTCCAGCAGCAGCCAGAACTAGACATGTGCGATTCGTTTCGTACGAATTCGTACGAATTTTTCGAAATTCGTACGAATTTACGAATCTGTAGTACGAATTTTTTTTTTTACGAATTCCGTACGGAATACGAAATTCCGTTTACGAATTTCGTCGCCGAATGATTCGAATGAATTAGAAATGAATTCGAATGGATTCGAATGAATTCGAATGACAAAGTGTCATTTTTGCAGGAAAAATTCCGTTTACGAATTTCAGCTCCAAATTATTCGAATCCAACTACCAATATCAAATTTCAACTAATTCAAACAAAATTATTATAGCAGATATAACAAATGAATTCGAATGCATTCGAATGAATTCGAATGATTCGAATGACAAAGTGTCATTTTTGCAGAAAAAAAAGCTATTTAAAAAACAGTAATTCATTGATATAAAAAAAAAAAAAAAGCGTAGGGGTCCCCCCAAATTCAATAACCAGGCCCTTCAGGTCTGGTATGGATATTAAGGGGGACCCCAGCCAAAAAAAAATAAAAAAAATGGCGTGGGGTCCCCCCCAAATATCCATACCAGACCCTTCAGGTCTGGGATGGATTTTAAGGGGAACCCCGGCCAAAAAAAAAAAAAAATGGCGTGGGGTCCCCCTCAAAATCCATACCAGACCCTTTATCCGAGCACGCAACCTGGCAGGTCGCAGGAAAGGAGGGGGGGACGAGAGCGCCCCCCCTCCCCCTGAACCGTACCAGGCCACATGCCCTCAACATTGGGAGGATGCTTTGGGGGTCTGAGACCCCTAAAGCACCTTGTCCCCATGTTGATGAGGACAAGGGCCTCATCCCCACAACCCTGGCTGGTGGTTGTGGGGGTCTGCGGGCGGGGGGCTTATCGGAATCTGGAAGCCCCCTTTAACAAGGGGACCCCCAGATCCCGCCCCCCCCCGTGTGAAATGGTAAGGGGGTACAAAAGTAGAAGAAGAAGATGGAAGAAGATGCTGGAAGGAGAAGATGAAGAAAGGAAGACCAGAAGAAAGAAGAAAGAAGATTTTAATAAAGGAATTGTCAAAGACCGTCTCCTGTCATTTTTACAATTTTTGCCACTTTTTTGGTGAAATGGTAGGGGTACTTTTGTACCCCCTTACCATTTCACACAGGGGGGGCCGGGATCTGGGGGTCCCCTTGTTAAAGGGGGCTTCCAGATTCCGATAAGCCCCCCGCCCGCAGACCCCCACAACCACCGGGCACGGTTGTGGGGAAGAGGCCCTTGTCCTCATCAACATGGGGACAAGGTGCTTTAGGGGTCTCAGACCCCCAAAGCATCCTCCCAATGTTGAGGGCATGTGGCCTGGTACGGTTCAGGCGGGAGGGGTGGGCCGCTCTCGCCCCCCCCCTCCTTTCCTGTGGCCTGCCAGGTTGCGTGCTCGGATAAGGGTCTGGTATGGATTTTATGGGGGACCCCACGCCATTTTTTTGGGCTGGGGTTCCCCTTAAAATCCATCCCAGACCTCAAGGGTCTGGTATGGATTTTGAGGGGGACCCTACGCCATTTTTTATTTTTTTTTTGGCTGGGGTCCCCCTTAATATCCATCCCAGACCTGAAGGGCCTGGTTATTGAATTTGAGGGGGGACCCCTACGCATTTTTTTATCAATGACTTCAATGAATGACTGTTCTCTGTATTACGGATCCGACAATTCATTTGCCGGCAATAGCCGCAAGTGATTTTAAATAGTTTATTTTTTCCTGCAAAAATGACACTGTGCAGGAACATTTCTCTATATTAGATATACTGAATCTCGAAGCATTCGAAGCATTCGTTATATCCGCTATTATAATTTCTTTCATATTAGTTGAAATTAGATATTTGTTAGTAGTTGTATTCGAATTGTTCTCTGTATTACGGGAATCGGCAATTAGCCGCGAGTGATTTTAAATGTCTTTTTTTCCTGCAAAAATGACACATTGTACAGAGACAGTTCTAAACACGGGAAACATGACCCCATTCATAGGCATACTATAGAGTATATAGTATATAGAAGGGCGCATGTTTCCTGTGCTTACAACTCTCTCTGTACAATGTGTCATTTTTGCAGGAAAAAAAGACATTTAAAATCACTCGCGGCTAATTGCCGATTCCCGTAATACAGAGAACAATTCGAATGTTGTATTGTAACTAACAAATATCTAATTTCAACTAATATGAAAGAAATTATAATAGCGGATATAACGAATGCTTCGAATGCTTCGAATGCTTCAAGATTCAGTATATCTAATATAGAGAAATGTTCCTGCAGTGTCATTTTTGCAGGAAAAAAAACTATTTAAAATCACTCGCGTCTATTGCCGGCAAATGAATTGTTGGATCCGTAATACAGAGAACTGTCAT
Organism: Lithobates sylvaticus; assembly: GCA_028564925.1. NCBI lineage: Eukaryota > Metazoa > Chordata > Amphibia > Anura > Ranidae > Lithobates > Lithobates sylvaticus. Next base: position 185,254,260 of record CM053035.1, on the reverse strand, counting down.
TCATTGAAGTCATTGATAAATAAATGCGTAGGGGTCCCCCCAAATTCAATAACCAGACCCTTCAGGTCTGGGATGGATATTAAGGGGGACCCCAGCCAAAAAAATAAAAAAAAAAATGGCGTAGGGTCCCCCTCAAAATCCATACCAGACCCTTGAGGTCTGGGATGGATTTTAAGGGGAACCCTAGCCAAAAAAAATGGCGTGGGGTCCCCCATAAAATCCATACCAGACCCTTTATCCGAGCACGCAACCTGGCAGGCCGCAGGAAAAGAGGGGGGGACGAGAGCGGCCCCCCTCCCGCCTGAACCGTACCAGGCCACATGCCCTCAACATTGGGAGGATGCTTTGGGGGTCTGAGACCCCTAAAGCACCTTGTCCCCATGTTGATGAGGACAAGGGCCTCATCCCCACAACCCTGGCCGGTGGTTGTGGGGGTCTGCGGGCGGGGGGCTTATCGGAATCTGGAAGCCCCCTTTAACAAGGGGACCCCCAGATCCCGCCCCCCCCCCCTGTGTGAAATGGTAAGGGGGTACTTTTGTACCCCTACCATTTCACCAAAAAAGTGGCAAAAATTGTAAAAATGACAGGAGACGGTCTTTGACAATTCCTTTATTAAAATCTTCTTTCTTCTTTCTTCTGGTCTTCCTTTCTTCGTATTCTCCTTCCGTCATCTTCTTCCATCTTCTTCTTCCTTCGATTCGCTTCTTCTTCCTCCGGTCTTCTCGTCCTTCTCGTCCGGCGTCGTCCTTCTCGTCCGGCATCGGCGTCTCTTCTCTCAGGCCGCTCCTCGCAATGGGAGGCTCCCGCTCTGTGAGGCTCCGCTCCGGGTGACAGGTCTTTTATAACGAAGGCACCTGGTGACCCCGCCCCCCTCTGACGTCATGGGGAAAGCCATAGGGAATTCCACATGACGTCCCCGTGCGTCAGAGGGGGCGGGGTCACCAGGTGCCTTCGTTATAAAAGACCTGTCAGCGGAGCGAAGCCTCACAGAGCGGGAGCCTCCCATTGCGAGGAGCGGCCTGTGAGAAGAGACGACGATGCCGGACGAGAAGGACGATGCCGGACGAGAAGGACGAGAAGACCGGAGGAAGAAGAAGCGAATCGAAGGAAGAAGAAGATGGAAGAAGATGACGGAAGGAGAATACGAAGAAAGGAAGACCAGAAGAAAGAAGAAAGAAGATTTTAATAAAGGAATTGTCAAAGACCGTCTCCTGTCATTTTTACCATTTTTGCCACTTTTTTGGTGAAATGGTAGGGGTACTTTTGTACCCCCTTACCATTTCACACAGGGGGGGGCGGGATCTGGGGGTCCCCTTGTTAAAGGGGGCTTCCAGATTCCGATAAGCCCCCAGCCCGCAGACCCCCACAACCACCGGTCAGGGTTGTGGGGATGAGGCCCTTGTCCTCATCAACATGGGGACAAGGTGCTTTGGGGGGGACCCCAAAGCACCCTCCCAATGTTGAGGGCATGTGGCCTGGTACGGTTCAGGCGGGAGGGGGGCCGCTCTCGTCCCCCCTCCTTTCCTGCGGCCTGCCAGGTTGCGTGCTCGGATAAAGGGTCTGGTATGGATTTTGAGGGGGACCCCAGGCCATTTTTTTTTTTTTTTTTTTTTGGCCGGGGTCCCCCTTAATATCCATACCAGACCTGAAGGGCCTGGTTATTGAATTTGGGGGGACCCCTACGCTTTTTTTTTTTTTCTGCAAAAATAACACTTTGTCATTCGAATTCATTCGAATTCATTTGAATTCATTCGTTATATCTGCTATAATAATTTCTTTCAAATTAGTTGAAATTCGATATTGGTAGTTGGATTTACTAACGATTCGTAACTATTCATAACGATTCGTAACGATTCGTAACTTGAAATTGAAATTCGATATTTGTAGTTGGATTCGAATTGTTCTCTGTGTTATGAGAACCAACAATTCATTAGCCGCGTTAACGATTCGTAACGATTCGTAACGATTCGTAACTTTACTAACGATTCGTAAAAAAAATTACGATTCGTCCGAATTTCGTATTTCGTACGAATTCGAACGGAATTTCGTACACGAATTACGAATTACGAATTTTTTTATATACGAAACGGGACGAAACGAAACGAATTTTTTGACAGTTCCCATGTCTAGCCAGAACAGAGAACACTCTTCTGGCTCAATGAATAGTCTAGGTCTAGGGGCTGTTTTTTCTTGTATTTATTGCTGAACAACTGGGAAAGGGTACAGGGAGAACAGTAATAGGAAAAAAAAAACTTTACTTTGCAGATACTTTTTAGAACAGTCCCTTCAGCAATGTCCCAGGAAATGGACAGCACTAGGACACCATATGCAATGTTCCAGGCCTGGCAAGCCTTGGGATTAGTGCACAATCACCCAGATCCTGCACTTCAGTCTGTACTCACAAGGTCCCTAAATATTTGGATACCTCCTTCTAGTATCAGACAGATGTTTCCTCAGTGAACTCTGCAGACTCCTAGAATAAATCCCCTTGTTTTGCTTCAGAGGTTCTTAGTAAGCAGGCCCCCAGCATAGCTGGGACCTCAAAGAATTTTAGCTGGATTGCCCTAGAGGGCAGTAGCCCTCCAGACTGAGAATTTCTTCCCCTGCACAAGACGCTGACTGCTCCAGACCTCAGACTATTGATGTGCTCTGGAGCCACCTGCTGGGCACACCTCCTCAGGGATTGGCTGGGGCCCAATAAATATTCAGGCTACTCATTTGACTTGCTCCACTCCTATGTCCTGAAGCTTTCCAAAAGGAAGGGTGAAGAAATCAAGCCTGCAGCCTGTGAGACCCTGATCAGTCCAAAACAATCAGTCACTGCTCCACTGATTACAGAAGAGACAAAAAAGGGACTAAGTTTACCTCAGCACCTAACTAGGAGGATGTTACATATAGACCAATCATGTATTTATAAAAGATGATCATATCCCTCCTTAAATGCCTTTCCTCAAGAGAGAATGAATTCAGTTCAGTTAATCTTTCATCTTAACTTAGGCCCTCTAGGTCCTATTTAGTTTTTCTTCTCTACTACTTTTATTTGCTAGAAAATCTCTGTGCCTCTCTTAGCAGTTATTAAACACTTACATAAAGGTAAGTGAAGGTAAGCTCATCTGGGAAGAGAAATCCACAGGGAACAGCCTTCAATGCCTCCGGTCTGAGAGTATACCTACCAGTAGAAGCCGGCAAGTCCTGTATTGTTCCGGGTTAGCCTGATGGAATCAGCTTGAAGTGCAGCACCAGTGGGCGTGTGACGTCACTGGGGTGAAGGTGAAGCTTAGCCCAGAAGTCAGGATCCGATAAAAAATGAAAATTAGTTTAACAGAAGTGCCCAGATGAGGGTTATCTGGTTAATATTCATAATAGCAAACAACTTGTGATGAAAGCGGCTCTTCTGGTGGACGGCTTCCATCCAATGTGGCATGGCTGCAGATAAGCTCTTTGATTTTATATTTCTGTGAGTTTGCATTTGACTTTTTAATCGTAATAAACCCATTAATGCTGCACTTAGCTGGCGCCCCCTTGTGCGCCTCTTTTGTAATTTCTGCGATTTGTTCCTGTCTCAGGTGGAGCTGTCCACTGAAGTACATCACCCTTCCTATGGGATTTTCATGAACTTCCTAAGAACATTTTATGAACTACCTATGCTACATTTATCTAGGGGGTAGAGGCTTATTTATGTGGATGGTGCATTAGCATTTGTTTGCGCCACAATTTCAATTGTTGTCTGTACAAAGTTTAAATTGATTTCCCTTTTGTTTACCCATAAATAGAGATGAGCTGAAGGTTCTTTATGTCTGGAACAAACTTTGGCTCTTGGGTATTTGTTTAAATGCCAGACCTTTAGCCAACTTGGCAAGAGTTGAACATTATATATATATAGGTATGTTAGCAGGTGCATCCCAACATGGGTACAATGTGGCTTCACTGGGCACCACAGACAGATCTAAGATCCTGATTCCCCCATCTGTGTGAATCCCCACTCCTAGAGGGAGCACATAACTTACAGTTTCTCAAGCAGTATCCGTCACATACCATGCTTGCCCACTGTCCTCCCAGCAAAACGGGGGTTCTTTTCTGGATAGGCCATAGAGGAATGAGACACCAGTTTGATCAGTTTTTAAAACTTTACTAGATAACTGCATATCATAATAACAGTTCCAAACTCTCAACAGGACAACATTCCAGAACATGTCAGAGGTTCTCAGCATTTCCCCTTTGCAATGGTCACACCTCACCTGTTTACTATGAGAGGCGGGGCCCCAGGAAATGTCATGCTGCACAAGTAAGTGTAAGGATCGGATGTGTATGTCAGCTGTGGGGATTTTTTTCTCGGGTTTAGCAGAATGTTTATACTGAAATAATAAAACAGTATTTTATTTATGAAATTTACAATTTTTCTAAAATATCAACAAGAAATTCAAGTTCATTTTATCCATGCTATTTTGAAGACAAGTGATACAAATGATGTTGCTCAAAAATATATATTTATTAACTAAAAATACAGTGCAACTTAATATCAGGTATATTTCGTGATAATACATATAAATGGATATACTTCTATATATTAAAGATAAATGAGGATTCAGATAATTCACATTTTCTATACAAGCTCAATAACAAATTACCACAATTCAATACTTGAATGATACTTATACATTTAAGAATTGGTAAATCTTAGTGAATAGCTTCCGTGGTTTCACGGACTTGTGTAAACAATTTTGTTTACCTTCACACTATGATGTGATGCTTTCTCAAAAAAACAGACCTTCTTCTTATACTCTTAAACATGCACCGACAAAATGTCATATTGTGCACAGCTTGATGAATCAATCAAGACTTATGTTAAATTTAGGATGAATCCATTTCTAAACATATATCATGATAAAACCATTGTACGAGGTTTGGCTGTTAGCTTTTTAAGGACAGACAAAACTGTGTATGTCTCTTAATATTTGGAATATAATAATTTCATACAGCAGTTAAAAATAATACAACTCCAATTTGCTTTGCCATATATTTAAATGGTTTTAGTAATGTATATGAAAAAACAATTCAATTACCAAAAAGGTATACAATGAAAATATTAATACTTCACCAGAATTCTGTCAGTTTGAGAAGCAAATCCCCAAAAGGGACTTCTTTCCACATTCCTACATGTCTGCGTTTTAGACCTCCCCCTTCAGCCCAAGAGAGAAAGACCGCTCTCCTTCCTTCAACCTCTATAGAGATAGCCCCGTCCAGTCATCCTCGGAGCTCCTCCAGACCTCTCTCCCATTGCTCTCTCCAGCCTGCTATCTGTCTCTCCTTTTTATCTCACCCCAAAAGTGGGTGTGTGTCTCATTACTATGTAATTGATGATGTCAGATGGCGATATCGTTTAAAGGTTACCTTGACAACCAAGACCAACGCCATTTTGAATAATTGCTGTTTACAACCTCTAGGGGCAGTATTGTATAAGAAATTACTTCTAATGTTATTTACCCTAATCAGAAAAGGTTTTTATAAGCACTGTGTCGAGACATTATGACCGGGTACATAATAGAGATCCATCGAATACATTATATATGGGGATAGATAAATATAAACCCCATTGGAGAGGTGGCTCACTTGTTAGGGAAATCTCAAAACAAGAAATAACCTGGATCCATAGACTCAAGACATACGTCCCTTTTGGCCTTAACGTCAACACAGATGTAAATGCTTTCATTAACTCTTAACTCTTGATCGTATTTACACTGGAATGGAATACTGAATCTGTATACGCATATGCTTTTTATACTTGTAGGTCTGTTTGATTTAAAATTATTTCTTGAAGTTTTATGAAATTACACTATGTGGCTTCTTTGGCTCTTTTTACATTAATGCAGCTGAGTTCATCTCTGGGGGAACAACGGGAGCCTCTGCATAAGGATGCCATTTGCTGTTCAGTATGTTCCCCATGAAATGAGCACATTTTGACTTCTTATAATGTGGAGGACAAATTGATCCAGTAAGTGCATTTGGATTGAAAAGTGGAGGTGCACTGGAGTGGTGTCCCTTTACAGTTCTCCTTTTTGACACAGGGTCACGTTGAGACTATTTCACTGTCGTGGAAAGGGTCTCATCCTCACAGTCATTCACATTTGCATCTTTAAGGCTTAACATTTATGCATGGCTTTGTTTTTTTCTTTTTGTTTATTTCAATTTATTATCCAATGGCACATTTAGGTATTTAGCTCTACACTTTTTGTGATAATTTTATTATCAACTTGTATACAGTAGGTTGATTTATTAGCTGCCTCTTTTTACCTTATAGCGCAACTTCAACTGCAAGCACACAATAAATTTGCTATGGTGAGCACTCTATACTTTTTATTTTTATCAGAGCTTGATTTCTAGATGCTGACCCTCAATAGCTGACCTTTGCTAATTAACCTGTTGAGCCCAAATTGCTGCTGATCCCTGAAGGCTGAAGAGAGTGGAGTTGGTTTCCAGTGTTGGGTCTATCAAGAGGAATTTACCTGGATCATGGTTTTATGTAACATGCGTGTCTGACCTTTGTAATGGGGGTTTCCCTGAGTGAATAGACTTAAGGGTTTGGTTGAGGTGCATTATTCACAAGTTTACAATGCCACAAAATTCACAAAAAAGGACTTTTTATTTATGAAATGGGACTGTGTGGACTGCCATGTTCTCTTTGCACCGGTATTAGGGAATTTCACATATTGGTGCATGTTATATGGTTGATGCATAACTTTATTTACTGTTTTTACCATAATTTATATTTATGATTATTCTTTACTATTATATAACAAATGTGTAAATTCATAGCCATAATCATAACCAATATTGGAAATTGTGGGCAATCCATCGAAAGGTTGGAAAATTAATAATAAATAAAAAAGTCCACACCCAGTGTCCAAAGACAGCCCAAATACAGCCCAAGGGCAATCCAATCTATCTATTTTAACAACGCAATATGTAAAGCAAAAAATGCCGCACTGTTGTACAGCGGCTTGTGTGTTGAATTATACATTCACAAGCTCTGTAGATTGGATTGCCCTCAGGTCTTATTTGCACATTTTTATTATTTCCTTTATTACTATATTTCCAACCTTTTGATGGGTTTCTCACAATTTCAAATATTTGTTGTGATTATAAATATGGATGTATAGGATGAGTACAAGATTTGAGTGATTTGTTTTTAAGTATTATGCTTATTTTTCCTGTATCCGGGGCTTATGAATGCTGCATTCTCATAGCACACTAAGCGCAAAAGATTACTAAATTTAATATTCTTTACTAATAATTATTTGCATTCTTTGTGCAGCACTTATTCACATTTAATTCAAGGTGTAGATCACACTATTTTTGCAGCTTTTAATGGGGCTTTTTTAACATACATTCAGGTCCATAAATATTGGGACATCGACACAATTCTAATCTTATTGGCTCTATACACCACCACAATGGATTTGAAATTAAATGAACAAGATGTGCTTTAACTGCAGACTTTCAGCTTTAATCCGAGGGTATTTTTCATCAAAATCAGGTGAACGGTGTAGGAATTACAACACTTTGTATATGTGCCTCCCACTATTTGAGGTACCAAAAGTAATGGGACAGATTAACAATCATCCATCAAACTTTCACTTTTTAATACTTGGTTGCAAATCCTTTGCAGTCAATTACAGCCTAAAGTCTGGAAGGCATAGACATCACAAGACGCTGGGTTTCATCCCTGGTGATGCTCTGCCAGGCCTCTACTGCAACTGTCTTCAGTTCCTGCTTGTTCTTGGGACATTTTCCCTTCAGTTTTGTCTTCAGCAAGTGAAATGTATGCTCAATCGGATTCAGGTCAGGTGATTGACTTGGCCATTGCATAACATTCCATTTCTTTCCCATAAAAAACAGTTTGGTTGCTTTCGCAGTATGCTTCGGGTCATTGTCCATCTGCTCTGTGAAGCACCGTCCAATGAGCATTTTGCTGAATACAAGCAGATAATATTGCCCGAAACACTTCAATTTCGAAACAATTCATCCTGCTGCTTTTGTCAGCAGTCACATCATAAATAAATACAAGAGAACCACTTCCATTGGCAGCCATACATGCCCACGCCATGACACTACCACCACCATGCTTCACTTATGCAGTTGTATGCTTTGGTATGCTTTGGATCTTGGTCTCATCTGTCCATAGGATGTTCTTCCAGAACTGTGAAGGCCTTTTTAGATGTTGTTTGGCAAACTCTAATCTGGCCTTCCTGTTTTTGAGGCTCACCGATGGTTTACATCTTGTGCTGAACCCTCTGTATTCACTCTGGTGAAGTCTTCTCTTGATTGTTGACTTTAACACACATACACCTACCTCCTGGAGAGTGTTCTTGATCTGGCCAACTGTTGTGAAGGGTGTTTTCTTCACCAGGGAAAGAATTCTTCGGTCATCCACCACAGTTGTTTTCTGTGGTCTTCCTGGGTCTTTTGGTGTTGGTGACCTCACCGGTGCGTTCTTTCTTTTTAAGGATGTTCCAAACAGTTGATTTAGCCACACCTAATGTTTTTGCTATCTCTCTGATGGTTTTTTTTTTTTTTTTTCAGCCTAATGATGGCTTGCTTCACTGATAGTGACAGCTCTTTGGATCTCATATTGAGAGTGGACAGCAACAGATTCCAAATGCAAATAGCACACTTGAAATGAACTCTGGACCTTTCATCTGCTCCTTGTAAATGGGATAATGAGGGAATAACACACACCTGGCCATGGAACAGCTGAGCAGCTAATTGTCCCATTACTTTTGGTCCCTTACTAAAAGTGGGAGGAACATATACAAACTGTTGTAATTCCTACACCGTTCACCTGATTAGGATGTAAATGCCCTCAAATTAAAGCTGAAAGTCTGTAGTTAAAGCACAACTTGTTATTTTCATTCATTTCATTTCAAATCCATTGTGATGGTGTATAGAGCCAAAAAGATTAGAATTGTGTCAATGTCCCAATATTTATGGACCTGACTGTATGTTACCACAAAAGGATGTAGCAGCCAGACGGAGGAATAATGGCATCCAATGGAGGACCATTGGATGCCATTATTCCAATGATGTCCAACACCCCCCACATATGGTGGAAGAGAAGGTGGTGCACTGCCCACAACTGATGAAGGCAAGGACGATTTCACTTACTGTATGCTGAACAGGTAAGTATGTTTTTCTTGTATTGTTTGTGATCGTGATCGTGATCGTTTGATCGTTTGTTTAAAAAAAGCCAAAACCATAAAACCTCATTACTGAAAAGGCTAATCTGTTAGTTATGAGATTATAATAGTCAACTAGTATGGAGGTAAACAAGACAAGAATAAGCCTTAAAGAAACCTTACTGCTTTACTAAAAAAAATACAGCCACCTGCTCACCGCAATAAAAGAAACTGAATAATTACCTCTCTGGCACACAAAAAATGAAATCTTCCATGTCTTTCTCTGCTCCAGGGGCCAATGCTTTCCAACACTTCTGTAGTGCAGTGTTTCTAACTGGGGTGGTACTTGGGTTCCTCTGGGATTGCTGAAAACACAGGACACAGTTTCCCCTGGATCAGCATTATGTACTGCAACAGTGCCGATGGGCCTCGAGCACCATAACAAACAAATGACGCTTGGGCCAAAGCAGCCTCCCACCCGCAACATGGCAATGCATGATGCTGATCCAGGGCAGATGGCATTCAAGGTCACCCCAGCAGGAGAGGGATGAGGACAGAAGTTCAACTCCAGATCTGTGCCAACTTCCATCCTCTGCCTTTCTGCTGGAATAATAACCTGTACAGCCTCTGATGGGAAGAGGGGGCTCTGTGACGGAGGGATCTCATGTCTAAGGGGGGTCTCTGATATATAGAGTGGAGTCTGATGAGAAGGGTGCAGCTTCTGATGTGATGAGAGGATTCTATTATGGGGGGACTTATGGGATGGAAGGACCTCTGATGTGAAGAGTGGACTCTGATGTGAGAGGGCACTTCTGATAAAAAAGGGAAGCTTCCAGAAGAGAATGGCACAGGCAGGCAAATGGGCGTACCTGTACATCCCTTTGAATTTGCCGACTATCGGGCACACCCCCACCGTGGGAGTGTGCCCACGGGTCCCGGGATCTCGATGTTCGCCGGCGGCCCGCAATTGCGGTGAGGAGAGGCAGAACGGGGAGATGCCTATGTAAACAAGGCATTTCCCTGCACTGCCTAGCAACATGACCTTGTCCCTGTCATCGGGAGCATTGATCTCTGTCATGTTGTAGTGGACCCATCCCCCCTTACAGTTAGAACACCTCCCTAGGACACACTTAAACCCCTTCATCGTCCCCTAGTGTTTAACCCCCTTCCCATCCAGTGTCATTTATACAGTAATTAGTGGCTATTTGTAGCTCTGATCCCTGTATAAATGACAACGGTTCCAAAATAGTGTCAAAAGTCATAATGTCGCAGTCCTGATAAAAGTCGCAGATCACCGCCATTACTAGTAAAAAAGAAATAATAATAGAAATGCCATAAACCTATCCCCTATTTTGTAGACACTATAACTTTTGCACAAACCAATCAATATACACTTAGTGCGATTTTTTTTAGATATGTAGAAGACTAAACTGAGAAAGAAATTAGTTTTTTTATATATTTTTGGGGGATATTTATTATAGCAAAAAATAAAAAAATATTGCTTTTTTTCAAAATTTACAGCATTTTTTTGTTTATAAATAGAAAATAAATAAATAAAAACTGCAGAGGTGATCAAATACCACCTAAAGAAAGCTCTATTTGTGGGGGAAAAAGGACGTTAATTTTGTTTGGGTACAACGTCCCACGTGCAATTGTCAGCTAAAGCGACGCAGTGCCGAATCGCAAAAAATGCTCTGCTCAGGAAGGGGGTAAAATCTTCCGGTGGTTAAAGGAGAAGTCTGGGGTTGTGTAAAAAAAATGATACTCGCCTAGGTGGATCTGTCCGCTGTCGCTTCTAAGAACTGAGCGATCAAAGACCACTAATTGCTTTGTTCTTGGTCAGAATGTGTGTTTTTGCTACAATGCGGCACATTCTAGTCATTCATTAAAGCTCAGCTGCATGCATAGAACTGGTGAGCCAGGGAGGCTGCATGTACCATACTGTGAAAAAAAATTGCTGCCTGTAAAATAGGATATTAAACATTCCTCTGTTTTCTATTTCAGCAGATGTCTGTGCAAGGGATTGGCTTTTTGCCTGGAGATGCGAGTAACGATATTTATATTTCCATTCTGAAATAAATAGCAAATAGCCAGTATAACAGTCCTGGGTGAAATGTATTTTATCGATTACTCTTGTTTTAATAAAAAGTAAAATTATTGCAGATCAGGAGCCACAAACTTTCCTTTTATTATGAAATCTGAGAATTGACCCACTGACCTGGGCAAGGGAAATTGGATTTTATGCATTATAGCTAGCTATTCTTAGCTTTTCTATTCTCAAAGGACAATTCTATGTCCCTGCAACATCCTCCTGACAAAACATGAACTTGCAAGGCATGGCACTGAAACAATCAAAGTTGTAAATAGTATTTACGACTTATTTAATTTGCTTTTTGCCTATAATAGCTTTTGAAGTATCTTGGTATCCCGTGGGAGATGTTCACATTTTTCCTTGTTGCAAGATCACGCCCGGGGGGTAGGTTGTGACTTTGTAAAGGTTTCCAATGTTAACTGAAGACAGATTCCAACAGCTGTAAACAAAGCCTTGCATGCTGTTAACATAATAATGTTTCCATATTTAACAGCATATTAAAAATTAAACAATCAAACTGTTTAATATGTACGTGAAATACATATATGTAAACTGTTTTACCTGCCAAATGTTGCACCTCCTAGTTAGGTTGCTAGGATGTCAGGCAAATTTGTTAATTTTGGCTCTTCTGTGCAGCAGTTGTTCATTGCTTTTGGCTGTTCTGGATTCAACAGGCTGCAGGTTCGATTGCTCTTTCCTGCCTTCTAAAGGCTTCTGGAATATAGAGAGTTAAGCAAGGCAAATGGCCAGCCTGAATATTTATTGTGCTCCTGCAAATTCATGGGGAGGTGTGACCATAAGGTTTCTGGCGAGGCATATATATTAGTCTGATATTTAGAGCAGGGGTCTCTTTATCCTGTTGGAGGTAATCCACCAGTCTGGGTGGGTGTGGCTACCCCCATATAAAGCTGCTATCCTGAGTCCAGCTGGGGGTGGGGTGGGGGTAGGGGCTATCACTAATGATCCATTTCTGAAGCTTGTCAAGAGACAAGAGAATCCTCATCTGGGGACCTGGTCTGGAGAGCTCACTGAAGACTGCCCTGTGGAAGTTATAAGTGGTCTGGCTGTCCTGTGGCATTATGAGCATTTACCTCTCCCTCACTGAACAGTATCTGGTAGATACTGGAAGAAGGCATCCGGTGATCCTATGACATTGTGGGTACCGACCTGAGCTCAGGGTTCTAGGGACTGTGTGCCATATCTCTTGGGTGGAGTGGTCAGTAGGATTCCTGCCTGGGATTGCATCTACAGAAAGGGACTCAGGTCTGTCCTCTGCACTTGTTCCCGCTTGGAGAGTGCTTAGAGACTTAGAAAAGTGAAGGGTCCTCATGTAAATATTTAGTGACTCTGGAGTGTCCCATATTACCCTACACCCCATCCAAGTTTACATCGCTACGTCAGTGATCTCCACTAGCTTCTGGGTCCTGTGCTGCCCTGCTGCATTGTGTACACTGAAGGTCATTCAGCACGGGTGCCATCCAGAGAATGCTTTGCATATTCTCAATGAATGCAAATCGTTCTCTGATTGGACAAAGGTGGACATCGGTGGCGGCTGGTGAAGTTTTAAGATGGTGTGGCGGCTGACCCCGGCCTTCCTTTTTTTGTTTGACCCCTCCCAATTCTCAGGAGGCCCCACCCCCTATAGAGCCCACCCGCTCTGTTCCAACCTTCTTTTTTCTGCGTATCTGCTGTCAGGTCACCTGGCTGAGGGTTAAGATTTTCAATAGCAGTCTTAATGAATAAGGCATGTTTCAACTTTTTAATAAATAAGTGTCCAGCTTTAAAATTAAAAAAAAAAATGATGGGCTATAATAGGGAAAGCTTCTAAGGTGCAAAACATTGGTGTCACTACTAGGATTAGTTTTACCAACATTCCTTTCTAATGATGCTCATTTATAGCCCATCGAAAAAGTTTTTTTAAAGCTGGACACTTATTTATTCAAAAGTTAACATGCCATATTCAGTAAGGCTAGGCAGGCTGCTATGTTATTGAAACAACTACCCCTAATTTTTAATACCATTTAATTACAATATGACATGAGTCACAATTGTATATGCTATGTTATTTTTTTTAATTGCTATTTTTTTCTCTCATGAAAGTGGAGGTACTCTTTAAGTGTCGGTGATCATTTTAAATTTTTGACACATTTTTGAGCTCATTAATTTTCTTATGCCTTATGTACACACAGTCGGACATTCCGACCACAAAATCCGTCGCACAAAGTTGTCGTTAAGTCCGATCGTTCCGAACGAGGTGACGTATAAAACGTCGGACGGGACTACGTAGAGGCCAGTAGCCAATAGCGTTTGTCTCCAAATTTCTTCTGAGCATGTGTCGCACTTTGTGCGTCGGAATTCTTTACACGCGATCGGAAAAAGTCTGATCGGATTTTGTTGTCGAAAAATTTAAGGTCCTGCCAGGGGCGGACTGACAACTCATGGGGCCCCCGGGCAATAGAAGATCATGGGGCCCCCTTGGTCCCCACACTCAAGGGGACCAAGCGCACACACAGGGGGGGGGGGGACACACGCAGGGGGACACTGGAGGGAGAGCGCACACGCAGGGGGACACTGGAGGGAGAGCGCACACGCAGGGGGACACTGGAGGGAGAGCGCACACGCAGGGGGACACTGGAGGGAGAGCGCACACGCAGGGGGGGGGGGCACGCACACACAGGGGGACACTGGAGGGAGAGCGCACACACAGGGAGGCACACACACAGGGGGACACTGGCGGGAGAGCGCACACGCAGGGGGACACTGGAGGGAGAGCGCACACGCAGGGGGACACTGGAGGGAGAGCGCACACGCAGGGGGACACTGGAGGGAGAGCGCACACGCAGGGGGGGGGCACGCACACACAGGGGGACACTGGAGGGAGAGCGCACACGCAGGGGGGGGGGCACGCACACACAGGGGGACACTGGAGGGAGAGTGCACACACAGGGAGGCACACACACAGGGGGACACTGGAGGGAGAGCGCACACAGGGGGGCACACAGGAGGGAGAGCGCACACACAGGGGGACACTGGAGGGAGAGCGCGCACACAGGGGGGCACACGCACACAGGGGGACACTGGAGGGAGAGCGCACACACAGGGGGACACTGGAGGGAGAGTGCACACACAGGGAGGCACACACAGGGGGACACTGGAGGGAGAGCGCACACACACAGGGGGACACTGGAGGGAGAGCGCACACACAGGGGGACACTGGAGGGAGAGCGCACACACAGGGAGGCACACACAGGGGGACACTGGAGGGAGAGCGCACACACAGGGGGGCACACACACAGGGGGACACTGGAGGGAGAGCGCACACACACACACCACTGGAGGGAGAGCTCACACGCAGGGGGGGGGGCACGCACACACAGGGGGACACTGGATGGAGAGCGCACACACAGGGGGGCACTGGAGGGAGAGCGCACACACAGGGGGGCACTGGAGGGAGAGCGCACACACAGGGGGACACTGGAGGGAGAGCGCACACACAGGGGGGCACACACACACACAGGGGGACACTGGAGGGAGAGCGCACACACAGGGGGGGACACGCACACAGGGGGACACTGGAGGGAGAGCGCACACACAGGGGGGGACACGCACACAGAGGGACACTGGAGGGAGAGCGCACACACAGGGGGGGAAACGCACACAGGGGGACACTGGAGGGAGTGCACACACACAGGGGGGGAAACGCACACAGGGGGACACTGGAGGGAGAGCGCACACACAGGGGGGGACACGCACACAGGGGGGACACTGGAGGGAGAGCGCACACACAGGGGGGCACACACAGGGGGACACTGGAGGGAGAGCGCACACACAGGGGGGGAAACGCACACAGGGGGACACTGGAGGGTGAGCGCACACACAGGGGGGGAAACGCACACAGGGGGACACTGGAGGGTGAGCGCGCACACACAGGGGGGGAAACGCACACAGGGGGACACTGGAGGGTGAGCGCACACACAGGGGGGGAAACGCACACAGGGGGACACTGGAGGGTGAGCGCACACACAGGGGGACACTGGAGGGTGAGCGCACACACAGGGGGACACTGGAGGGTGAGCGCACACAGGGGGACACTGGAGGGAGAGCGCACACACAGGGGGGGACATGCACACACAGGGGGACACTGGAGGGAGAGCGCACACACAGGGGGGGAAACGCACACACAGGGGGACACTGGAGGGAGAGCGCACACACAGGGGGGGAAACGCACACAGGGGGACACTGGAGGGTGAGCGCACACACAGGGGGGGAAACGCACACAGGGGGACACTGGAGGGTGAGCGCACACACAGGGGGGGAAACGCACACAGGGGGACACTGGAGGGAGAGCGCACACACAGGGGGGGACATGCACACAAGGGGACACTGTGGGCTGGGGGTGACACTGTGGGCTGGGGGGTGACACTGTGGGCTGGGGGGTGACACTGCGGGCTGGGGGGTGACACTGCGGGCTGGGGGGTGACACTGCGGGCTGGGGGGTGACACTGCGGGCTGGGGGTGACACTGTGGGGTAGGGGTGACACTGTGGGGTAGGGGTGACACTGCGGGCTGGGGTGACACTGCGGGCTGGGGTGACACTGCGGGGTAGGGGTGACACTGCGGGCTGGGGTGACACTCTGGGGTAGGGGTGACACTGCGGGCTGGGGTGACACTGCGGGCTGGGGGGACCCGGGGCCCGTGACTCACCGATGCCGATTCCGATGCTCCCCGCCGGTGTTGTGCTGAAAACGGTTCCCCCCTCGATACACCGGCCCCTCCACTCTTCTTCCATTAGGGGCCCGGACTCGGCAGGCTGTATTACATGCCGCGAATACCGCTAACAGCGCGCGGCTCCCCACCGGCCCCTCCTTCCCTCCCGTCCGTCCCAGGTGACGTCACGACGCATACAGTAGAAGCACCTGGGACGGACGGGAGGGAAGAAGGAGCCGCGCGCCGCTAGCAGTATTGTTAGCGGCATCGCGGCATGTAATACAGCCGTTTCAAGTGGCCCCTCATGTGGCCGAGTCCGGGCCCCTAATGGCCCCGGGCCCTCGGGCGGCGCCCGAGTCACCGACCTGTCAGTCCGCCCCTGGGTCCTGCTCTCAAACTGTTTCCGTCTGAAATTCCGACGGAAAAAGTTTGCTAGAGCCCACACACGATCGGATTTTCCAACAACATAATCCGATCGGACTTATTCCGTCAGAATTTCCGACGGGGCATTACATTTTGCACATATTTTTATTATTGACATACTTAATACACATTATTATAATTTATTATTAAAATATACCCCATTTAGTATCACTACGACTATGGACTAACTAAAATGGACCCCCCTGCATCCATCTAAAAATATATACATGCCGATATTATAAAATGTATAAAAAAAACAATTCAATATTTATTAAACAAATATATATATCCGCTTATAACTGGAATCCACTATTTGCATCACTGACATTTCTTGTTAGTGCAGCACTAGTCACAGAACTTAAACAAAGCAAGATGGACAATAAAATCCAGACTCATCTATAATTGTATTTATGGTACTTGTATAGCGCTGACAATTTATGCAGCGCTTTACTTATACATTGTACATTCACATCGGTCCCTACCCTCAAGGAGCTTACAATCTAAGGTCCCTAATACACATTCATATACTAGGGCCAATTTAGACAGAAGCCAATTAGCCTACCAGCATGTCTTTGGAGTGTGGAGTGTGGAGTGGAGTACCTGTAGGAAACCCACGTAGGCACAGGGAGAGCATGCAAACTCCAAGCAGGTATTCAAAGGTTGGAATTCGAACCAGCGACCCTTTTTACTGCTAGGTGAGAGTGCTACCCACTACACCACTGTGCCGCCCAATAATCAGAAATTACATTTTTCTTCATAGGTCAGAAGGCAGCAGGTAGCTATAAAGGGTTAACCATATATACAAGCAGAAGAAAAGGTGTTAAATGTCATTCAAATAAGAAGCAACAGCATGCAGATGTTAAGCTGTAAAGGGTTAACAATTTAGGTAAGCAGCAGGTGAACATGTGTCAATTGAAGAGTGTCAGAGTAGATAAGCACAGTCCTCTTCTAGCTTCCAAGGACACTGAGGGTTAATTGCCAGAGTGTCAGTTTTGCAGATAACAGTGGGTCATGAGAGACCAAGCTGTGGCATAGATAAGATTGTGAGGATCGATACCTCACCCTCACCCCATCCGAGATATATGTAGCTAGTTTTGCCTGCGCTGGGCACTGCCCAGGAGTGCCCGCTCAATAAGACGGCCCTGGTAGGGCTGGTAGGGGATGGAGAGTGGAGACTGGAGAGGGAGAGACCATGTGTCTGAGTGCGACTACCGGAGGGGGGGGGGGGGGGGGGGGGCATGGCTGGCAGCAGGCCAGGCTGTGCAACTGCAGGCAAATTGGGCTCAATAAAGTAGGCGTGCCAGTGTCAATATTTTGGTAAGCCCTAATAGGCTCCTATTAACAGAATAGAAAACTAGCAGGCGGCCAGTAAGGGCGGAGAACTCATTTTACAGTGTTCTAAATACAACTTTTTAATAATTTGGGCAAGAATGGAAACTGTGAACAGCCTTTTTTTTTTTTTTTTATTGGTGTAGCGATCTGCTATAAGCAGTCTAAATAAATATTCCTAGTTGTATTATATTATGTCTGTTGTGTCTGACTTTTTTTTTTTTAAGTCTATGCAAACTAACATTATATTTAAACTTTAACTTTTCTAATGTTACTGTAATTTCAAAATGTTTTTTTGTTCAATGTTTTTTTTTTTAAATCTGCAGCTTTCATTGACCACATGCCGACCAGCCACTGCAGTTGTACTGCCTCAGAATGGTATGGCTGGGCGAAACGACGCTATGTAACGCCATCCTGGACAGGTGGCAATTGTGTAATCCTGGACAGGTGGCAACCCTAGATGCAACAAAGATTGAAAAGGTGAAATATATTTTATTAAAAAAACAGCAATTGATCATGATGCACAGATATGACCTAAGCACTATACAGCTGCTGGATCTGCAATATCCCAGCACATGCTGGGGTGGTTCCTAGACCAGGGTGCATAGCTTAACTGCAGTGTAGTCTTCAGAGAGGTCCACAATCTGGCTTTTCTGTCTCACAACAAGGTAGCCACAGCCACAAGACCAGCTGAACAAAGTTACTCTGGTAAGTAAAACAGTTCACATACTTTTTTTAAAGTGTACGTAAACCTTATGGGCTCTAATTATAAAAAAAAAAGCATTTGCACAAACATTATGAATAATCCCCATAATAGCTGTAATATATGAAAAAAGGCAATTTCTACATACTTC
The DNA here is from genome assembly GCA_028564925.1 of Lithobates sylvaticus. Classification (NCBI taxonomy): domain Eukaryota; kingdom Metazoa; phylum Chordata; class Amphibia; order Anura; family Ranidae; genus Lithobates; species Lithobates sylvaticus. Next base: position 185,235,682 of record CM053035.1, on the reverse strand, counting down.
CTATGATATTCATCGCCATCTAGTGACCATAGGGTGTTAATTTCCTGAGATATCACAATCGGGTATCTCAGGATATTAGCTATCATGAATTATGGCCTATAGATGGAGCTTACGATCAAAGAAAATTAAATTTCACATATATTCTTACATTACAATACAAACATTACGTGGATTATTTATGAGATTTGTGCAAATGCTGGAAAACTTGCACAGCTTTTTTTTTTAAATAACTAGACCTCTAATAATGAACTAAAGACCCAATATTAAGTTCCAGCTATTGCCCTATTTCACTTATAGGCCTTGAAATTATACGATCGCCTGCCATTTGAAGCCTCATTTACCCATGCTTATACATTTAGACCAGGTGGAGTTTGTCCAGGAGAGGGAAGCGAGGCACAATACTCATTATTGCTTATTAATCATGCCCAAATAGCTAATATCCCATCTTGCCTTCTATCTGTAGACATGGAGAAAGCATTTTATTGGGTTAGCTAGTTATTTAGACAAATGCTCCTACAAATAGGAGCGAGACTATCCTTATTGCAAAAATCATGACTCTGTATTTCAAACCGAATGCCAGGTTTTGCCTTAATTAATGGCTCCTTGACATCGACATTCTTCATAAGTAATGGTACCCAACAAAGGTGCCCTTTGTCCCCCCTGTTGTAAGTCCTGGTAATGGAACATCTGGCAATTACCATTCGTAATAATCCACCCATCTCAGGCATTACTTAGTGAAACTTGCTCTTTTCTCAGATGATCGCTTGCTTAATGTCACTAATCCTCATATTTCAATGCCGTCTGTGTTGCAGTAGACTATAAAGCAATGTTTCTTTGTCTCTTTCTGGACCTTGCCACGTTCCAGTATGTGATGTGATTTCCTTCAATATGCTGTAACAGTTTGGCTTGACACCTGTTTGTTCATACTTCGCTCTTATCTCTTATTATTTTGCATATTATGTGTTTATATATAATACTAAAGTGGAAGTTCAGGCAAAACCTAAATAAAGCAAAAATGTCAGCGGCAGCTTCAGTGTGTAGGTATGTGCAGGAGAGGCAGCCATCAACGGAAGCCCCATAGTAAGTCACTTCCCATCCATTTCATAGCCTTTGTTGGTCCTCTCCTGCACAGAGCTTCCGCCGCTGGAGACCGGACAGTATCAGGTTTAGTGTTAGTTAGTTTTTGCCTGGACTTCCACTTTAAATAAAATGGAGAATATTAAAGTGATTGTAAACCCACTCTTGTCCTTTCTAAACTACTGCCATAGTGGTTATCTATAAGGATATACAGGCCTCCTGCATGTATCCTTACCTGACAAATGTCTTCCCTTTGTCTGTTATGAAACTCAAAAACTGCAGAAGTCTGTTGTCTGGAGCTCGGTGGGTGGAGTCGTGATGTCAGTAGACTCCCCACCCACCTCTACACTCCCCTTGGTCAGGCATCGATATTTCTTACATTGAACTTCTGCTGGTCTTGTGGATTATGCCCCATGATTATTAACATCCAGTGAAAACCCAGGAAAGTCACCACATGACTTCAGCATGCCCAATCATGCTGAGGTGTGGAGCAGCCAATCCTGGGAGAGCTCTAGAAGAAAGGAGGAGGGGATCTGAAGTACACAGTACACTTGTACATGAGATATGTAAATTACCTTACACAGCAAAGGGGAGAAACAGACATCTATATCTCTGTCTGACCGTACTGCTCAGATGTGGATTAACTCTTAGTGGTAAGACTGGGCACAGATGACATGAAATCCTATACTATACAGGCAGGGCCGTTTTTTCCACTGGGCATGCTGGGCAGTTGCCCAGGGGCCCCACTTGTCTGGGGGGCCCCATCCAGGGCTGATCCTCAGCGCTGCAATCTGCTGCTTAAATTGACTGACTGCACTGGTTGCTCACTTCACCGGCCGGCATCTAGCTAGCAACCAGTGACGTCAATCAGAGGCCACAGCTGCCCCAGCATTCATAGCGCACTGCGGCTGCCCCAGTGGCTAGTGAACAGGCTCCGCCCACCTCTGCCATGTTCTTAAGACAACACGGAGAGGGAGCGGAAAGACGGCCCTTGATAGCTGGCGCTGCCTTGGGGCTGTGAGTGACACACTGTACTGCACCAGGCTGGCGGCCTCAAGTAAGTCTAACAATGTCTACTTAAGTAAGTTCAAGTTGTGCATCAAACACAGCCACTGTCTGTGCCCCTCAAAAGCTGCCACTGTGCCCATCAAACAGCCACTGTGCCCATCAAACAGCCACTGTGCCCATCAAAGCTGCCACTGTGCCCATCAAACACAGCCACTGTGCCCATCAAAACTGCCACTGTGCCCATCAAAACTGCCACTGTGCCCATCAAAAGCTGCCACTGTGCCCATTAAATGCAGGCACTATGCCAATCAAACGCTGCCACTGTGCCCACCAAACTCGTGTTATACTGTCCAAACGTTTTAATTGCTTAACGTGTTAATGTTTAAACACTGATTTTGTTGGAAGTACCAATAAATATAGCCTTATTGATCATTTGCATTTTTATTCTCGTGCGTGATCGTGTAGACAGGGCCCCAGTGCACTGTATTGCCCGGGGGCCTATAATGCTCTTAAGATGGCCCTGTATACAGGGTGCAAGCCTTAATTAAAAAAATTGTTTAAGGTTTACACCCACTTTAAAGAAAAAGAAAGAAAACAAGAGTAAACTTCACATCTATGGGCTGGTAAGCTGCAATATATGAAACTTTTTTTTTTTTTGGGGGGGGGGGGGGCGGGTGTTAGAAATACTTTAAATTTTTGAAAGTCTTAGTTCTGTTTTGTTCTTTAATAGCACTCCATCAGCACACTAAAGCCTCTCTGCTCACTCTCTGGTCTATCTACTACAGGTTAGCGTTAACATTTTTTACGGGTGCCACACCCTCCTCTACAGATGGTCCAGACCAGGTCTTGGTTTTCTCATTGGAGGTCCTATGTCTTTTCTCTTTTTTTCTGTCGCCGTATTGGTTGGTCTGACACATAATGTGTGGGTCAAGATCTTGAGGGACTTGTGCTGGGTTCAATGTTGCATAACAATATCAAAAGCATATGACCATTGTATACTCAAAGTTACTGGTTGTTGAGCTCTTGTATATTTTCTTTTCTCGTTTAGTAGCATCCCTTACATGTACTTCCTGATGAAGCCAGGATGGAGAAACATGTAGAAGATCATATTTATAGAGATTGTGTTTTTCTCTGCTACAGATATACTATATTGCTTTCTTATTGTACAATTATTTTAATGACTTTTGTAAATAATAATGTGATATTTTAACAGTAACATGTGTATCAACAATTTCATACCCACAAAATCCCATCCTGAATTTCCTTTTTAGTATTCTAGTTTTAACATTGTTTACTATCTTTGAACTATAAATACTATACACAAAATCTTTTTGACAGCTACGTATATGAATGGGTTAAGTAGCGGTGCAATAAAAGCATATAGAGCAGCAATCAACCTATCCTTATTCATGGAATAGCTTGATTTGGGTCTGAAGTACATGAAAATAGCAGAGCCATAAAACATAGTGACAACAATAAGATGAGAGGCACAGGTTGAAAAAGCTTTCTTTCTCCCAGAGGTAGACTTTATATTTAGTACTGCTGAAATTATGTGCACGTAAGATGCAATGGTTAATAAGAACGCGCTGACAATGACACAGCCACATGCCACTAGAAGGACAATTTCATTAATCTCTGTAGCAGAACAAGCCATGTCAAGGAGAGGAGGGATGTCACAGAAGAAGTGGTTGATGGTCTTAGCACCACAGAAGGACAAAGTGAATGTGAGAACCACATGTGTTAAAGAGTTTATTGCTCCACTAATCCATGAAACAGCTATAAGCCCTAGACAGGTTCTCTTATTCATGACAACGCCATACAAAAGGGGATGACATATGGCATTATAGCGATCATATGCCATTGCTGCAAGCATGTAGCACTCTGTGCCACCCAAGAGCAAAAAACAAAACATCTGCGCCACACAACCCAAGAAAGAGATGGATTTATTTCCCAGCAGAAGACTTGACAATAACTTGGGAACTGTGGTTGATATGTAACAGATCTCCAGAAAGGAGAAGTTGGCTAGAAAGAAGTACATTGGCGTGTGAAGGCCTGAATTAAACCTGTAGGCCAAAATTATGGAGAGGTTGCCAATCACGGTAATGATGTAGATGAACAAAAACACCGCAAACAGTAAATGCTGGAGGGTAGGAGCTTCTGAAAATCCCACAAGAATAAATTCTTCCATCAATGTTTCGTTCATGTTTCCCATTGTGATTTATGAATCTGATCATTAAAAAGATCATGATTGATTAATAAAAACCTAAACTTCAAGTGGACATTGAAAAAAACATTAATAAATACAGTTATATACTTGATTCATTACAAAAAGTTATTTATATACAGCTTGTATAAAAACCTACATTTGACTTGATTTCATTGCCATTTAATTTTTTTTTTTTTTAAATAACAAACATGTCATACTTACCTCCACTGTGCAGTTTGTTTTGCACAGAGTAGCTCCTCCCCGCATCGGGTGTCCATGCTGAAGAAGCGCTCTCCCTGGTGGAGACCCATGCGGGCGCGCTCCCGAGTCCTGCTTTTGTGTGTATTCACACAGAAAGCAGGACTCAGCCCGCCCCCCCGTCCTTGGATTTGATTGACAGCAGCAGGAGCCAATGGCTGCACTCCTATCAATCTATCCAATTAGGACATGAGACACCAGCTAGTGCTGGTGTGCTCATTCCTGGCCGGCGAAAGACAGCGTTCAGGTAAGTAAAACGGTGGGGCTGGGGGGCTGCAGCACTACAGAAGGTTTTTCATGAGGGTTTACAACCCCTTTAATCTCCTGTACGGTAGCAAACAGACTGAGAAAAAGGGTGCTACTTGGGGCCAATCACATATTCTGCTTTCACATGTGCTTATAAGAAACATGATGGCAGGATAAAAGAGCAGAGTGATGACCTTAGCAGTCTGTTCCTGGTCCTTCAATATGCTGTTACAGGTAGGGGACAGGAAAGTTAACTTGCTGTATTACTTAAAAGAGAAGTATGGAATTTTTTTTTCAAATAATTATACTCACCTAGGTGCATCTGTCCCCCACCGGTTCTAATGCGCCCTACACACGATCAGACTTTCCGACGGGAAATGTTGGATGTGAGCTTGTTGGCTGAAAGTCTGTGTATGCTCCATCGAACATTTGTTGTTGGACTTTCCGCCAATAAATGTTGGCTAGCAGGTTCTCAAATTTTACGCCAACAAAGCTTTGTTGCCGGACTTTCCAATCGCGTGTACACAAGTCCGTCACACAAAAGTTCACGCATGCTCGGAATCAAGTACAAGCCGGAAGCGCTCGGTCTTGTAAAACTAGCGTTCGTAATAGGGATATCACATGACTATTGAACTTCCTCATTTTGCTATAGGCCGGGTGGGATGTGGTTAATGAATATTCAGTTTAACCCTGTCCACATTGCAGAAGGATAATACAGCAGCAGACGTTTCCCAGCAGTTATTAGATACACTACAGGGTTATATATGTATTTATGGTCTTAGTACATGGGTGCTCAACTTGTGGTCCTCCAGCTGTTAGCATGATATATTGTTTCTGAAAGTGTTGGGAAGCACTGGAGTAGTGATTTCACTTTCAAGTTGAGGCACATTGGGGGAGATTTACTAAAACTGGTCTACACAGAATCTGGTGCAGCTGTGCAGGGCCATATATAAGGGGGTGCCACCAGTCCTCCTGTATGGGGTCTGGGCCAGCAGGGGGGCCCAGGCAGCAGGGTGAATTGGATATGGTCAAAGAGGGTGATCAGTGTGGCAGGGGGGAAATTACTGGAACCAATCCCCTGTATGGCTCTTTCTGCAGCAACTGAAAGCTGGCTTCTTCTCTTCTCCCTCCCCTTGGCTTTTCAGCTGCTGCAGAGAGAGCCATACAAAGGATTGGTTGCAGTCGTTTTTTTGGAGGGGGGCTTGAATGGAAATTCTGATATTAGGTAATAGATATTTGGTAGTGTGGCACATCTATTAAAATTAATCTTTATTGAGGAAATATTTTTTAAGTGCTTGAAAATTTAGGTTTGAGCGTTTATTAGACAGGAGCGCTGAAAAGTACATTATTTTATTAATGCGACTAATACTTTAAAAAATCTTTTACATTTGTGTCTATTTGTCAGCCTATAAAAAGAGTTGTTTTTTTTAACTATAACAGTGTAGCAAATAAAAGTCTTTATGCCTTTAAAAAAAAATCTAAATCATTTAGGTTGTTAAATTCAGTCATACCGTTATTATCAAGTCAATCAATGCATACTGATGTTACTAACTTTGGCCTTGGCATTCAAAGCCCACAACATTGAAATCAGTCTGTATATGCAGTAAAGCATACTTGTTATACTCACTGTGGAACCTAAGGAGTTAATCCTCTGCATTGTGTAAAAAATAGTTGTTTGATCCTGTCTTCTCTGATCCTCCCCTTCTTCCACTTTCCCCAATCTATCTGCTGATAGTACAGAGCCTTAGAGGCGCTCTGCACATGCTCTGTTTGGTGTGTATAACTAGAGCAGTGTTTCTCAACCTCAGTCCTCAAGGCGCCTCAACAGGCCATGTTTTCAGGATTTCCCTCAGATGAAACAGCTGTGGTAATTACTAAGGCAGTGAAACTGATCAAATCACCTGTGCAAAAGAATGGAAAGGCTGAAAACATGACCTGTTGGGGCGTCTTGAGAACTGGAGTTGAGAAATATTGTACTAGAGAGTTCATACCTCCCAACTTTTTGAGATGGGAATGAGGGACACCTATCAGAAAAAGTATGCAGGCAAAGGACACCCCCCTTGCCACGCCCCTTAACCACTTAAGCCCGACCTCCTGTATATATACGTCGGCACTTTGAAGAGGGATATCTCGGTAACGGCAGCTGCTGCCACAACCGAGATATCCATCTTTACAGGAGGCGGTTCTGTTTACCATAATTGTGGTCTCTGCGGCGGGTTCGCCGCGAGATCACCGTTGTCGGCGGCGGGAGAGGTGACACCCCCCCTTCCGCCACTCTCCCGCGCCTTCCGCCGCTTACCGGAGCCGTCGGTAGTGGCAGAGGCGATCGGGTTCTGCACTCTGCTGGGTATGGAGATGAGTGAGGCTAAGATGGCCCCCACTCGTCTCTATACCATAGGAGGGCGGAAGTGACGTCAAAAAGTCACTTCCGCCCATACCTCTTAAAGGAACATTTTTTCAATGTCATTTTTTCAAATGACATTTTTTTTTTTTTTTTTTTTTTTTACTTACTGCATTTAAGTCTAAATATGAGATGTGAGGACTTTTTGACCCCAGATCTCATATTTAAGAGGACCTGTCATGCTTTTTTCTATTACAAAGGATGTTTACATTCCTTGTAATAGGAATAAAAGTGATCCATTTTTTTTTTTTTAAACAGTGTAAAAATGAATAAATTGAAGTAAAATAAATAAGAAAAAAATAACATTTTTAAAACACCCCGTCCTGACGAGCTCACGCGCAGAAGCGAGCGCATATGTGAGTAGCGCCCGCATATGAAAACGGTAGTCAAACCACACATGTGAGCTATCGCCGCGATTGGTAGAGCGAGAACAATAATTCTAGCCATAGACCTCCTCTGTGACTCAAAACATGCAACCTGTAGAATTTTTTAAATGTCGCTTAGGGAGATTTTTGAGCATGACATGTTGGGTATCAATTTACTCGGCGTAACATTATCTTTCACAATATAAAAAGAATTGGGCTCATTTTACTGTTGTTTTATTTTTTTTCATTCAAAAAAGTGTTTTTTTTTTCCAAAAAAAAGTGCGCTTGTAAGACAGCTGCGCAAATATGGTGTGAAAAAAAGTATTGCAATGACCGCCATTTTATTCTGTAGGGTGTTAGAAAAAAACAATATATAATGTTTGGGGGTTCTAAGTAATTTTTTAGCAAAAAAAAAAACAGTTTTAAACATGTAAACACAGAGTCTGAAAAACAGGCTTGGTCCTTAAGTGATTAACCACTTCAATACCGGGCCATTTTACACCCTTCCTTACCAGAGCACTTTTTGCGATTCGGCACTGCGTCGCTTTAACTGACAATTGTGCGGTCGTGCGACGTTACACCCAAACAAAATTGACGTCCTTTTTTTCCCACAAATAGAGCTTTCTTTTGGTGGTTTTTGATCGCCCCTGCGGTTTTTATTTTTTGCGCTATAAACAAAAGAAGAGCGCCATTTTTGAAAAAAAACACAATATTTTTTACTTTTTGCTATAATAAATATCCCATTTTTTTAAAAAAAAAACTATTTTTTTACTCAGTTTAGGCCGATACGTATTCTTCTACATATTTTTGGTAAAAAAAATTGCAATAAGCGTATATTGATCGGTTTGCGCAAAAGTTATAGCGTCTACAAAATAGGGGATAGATTTATTGCATTTTTTTTTTTACTAGTAATGGCGGCGATCCGCGTTTTTTTTTTCGTGACTGCGACATTGCGGCGGACACTTCGGACACTTTTGACACATTTTTTTGACAGGACGTGGAGCTGTGTGTTTACACACACAGCTCCACGGTCCCGCACGGTCCCGTTGTTTTAACGGGCAATCGCGGGTGCCCGGCGGACATCGCGGCCGCCGGGCACTCGCACCGGGTCCCGAGCGACGCCGCGGGCGCGCGCGCGCGTGCCGCCGCCGGCGGCGCGCCCCCCAGGTGGCCGGGAATGGGAGGATGTCATATGACGCCCACCCAGGATGGGAGATCCACCTTGTGGGCGTCATATGACTATGGGCGGGATGGGAAGTGGTTAAAGGAGAATTTTACAAAAAAACAAGGTTAAACCCACAAGTGCTTTTTTTACCACCACTATTCCTTTATATTGACTTTTGGAAATTATAGGTGCAGAAATTTAGAAATAGATTAAAGGTTTAGCGCTGCAAAACACTTTTTTGATAGCTAAAACGTGCATTTTATATACATCTATATAGATCAGACCAAAATGAGGGACAAATGAGGAACAATGAGGGACAGAGGGACATTGCTCCAAATCAGGGACAGTCCCTCGAAATCAGGGACAGTGTGGAGCTATGGAGAGTTTATTCTTTGGGGGGAGGGTGCGTGTGATCAGCACAGGGCTAATCAGCAATGTCCAGACAGAGGGTCAGGTGTCCTGCAGCCTCATAGGACAGTCAGAGGAGAATGAAAACTCCTCTTACAAGCTTTAACCAGACACTGATAGAAGTCAGGAGACTGCTATATACTGCTGATGAGAAAAGGTATTTAGCAGTTTATATTTACTAAAATAATTGCATTTCCATGTTCTGTGTACTGTGGGAGATCAGATATAGTGAATGCAGGGTCCTGAGTTTATTAACACTTTAATGACCCCTCGGTATAAAAGGTTAACATCTTGCTGTGAAGTTTTCAGGAAATAAATAATCTCAATTACAGTTATTCCATCTTGTTTACTAGAATTCACATCTCCAAATATCCTGACAAACTGTCAGTAATTTACACAATATGTTATGAGAACGTGAAGTAGAGATCTGCAATACAGCAGATGACCTTAGAGGATGGTGTGAACACACTACACACGTCTACTTTTTCCAAACACCAGCTTTATCCTAATGACCTCCTGAATGGTACATGGCAGCAGCTATATTCCATTCCAAATAATAAGCCATTTACCTGACAGTGTATTTTGTACTTATTTTGAACAGTAACTATGATTTATTCCTTTGTATGCCTATGTATGTATTAGATGATTCTTCAGATCCCTTACAGCAGGACCAACTTTGTCACTTTGTAGACAACAGCACAAAGTCATTTTAGGTAAATTTTATAGGTCTGTTTTGCTGTGAAATATTGACCTTGAAAATCCAGAGAACAGACATTTTTAAATGTTTAAGGTGTAAGCAAAAAAAAAAATTGTATTTCGTTCAGTATACGACTTAATAAACAGAACTAGTGAAGCATGACTTTCCCCGAGTTGGATTAACTTGCAATATCTAATCTAGTAGGAATATGGAAATTAATTTTCTAGTGAGAACGCTTTACATGTCTTAAAGGGAATCAACAGTGCTGCAAACATTTTCTTTAGACATACTGTATGTGAATGTGTCTACATAGCTCCCAACTGTCCCTGATTTTGAGAGACTGTCCCTGATTTGGAACAATGTCCCTTTGTCCCTCTTTCCTCCTCATTTGTCCCTCATTTTGGTCTGATCCATATAGTTGTATATAAAATGCACTTTTTATCTTTAACCACTTCAATACCAGGCACTTTCCCCCCTTCCTGCCCAGGACAATTTTTAGCTTTCAGCGCTGTCGCACTTTGAATGACAATTGCGTGGTCATGCAACACTGTACCCATATGACATTTTTATAATTTTCTTCCCACAAATAGATCTTTCTTTTGGTGGTATTTGATCACCTCTGCAGTTTTTAATTTTTGCGCTATAAACTAAAAAATAGCAACAATTTTGAAAAAAAAAAACTGATGGGCACTGATAGGCGGAACTGATAGGCAGCACTGATGGCACTGATAGGCGGCACTGATGGGCACTGATGGGCACTGATAGGTGCCACTGATGGGCACTGATAGGTGGCACTGGATAGGCAGCACTGATGAGGAGCTAGTGACAGGCTTTACTGAGTGGCACTGATTGGCACTTTGATGGGGCACTGACAGGCATCACTGATGGGGTACTGATTGACACTTTTTTGGGCACTGTTGTGGGCACTGATCTGTACTTTCATGGGCACTGACAGGCTTTATTGGGAGGGACAGGATGGCATGTGATGGGCATTGATTGGCAACTGATGGGCACCTTTTGATGGGGCTGTGCTGATAATCAATGTGCTCTGTGTGTCCATTTACACATGGAGCCATGGCTCGGCCCCTTCCGCCTCCTGATTAGCTCACTGGCTGTGATTGACTGACTGATTAGCTTCCGCTGCTGCCAAAAGCAAATCAGAAGTGCGAATCCCTGGAGAGTCGCGGCTCTAGTGGACATCTCTGGATTGAGAGGGGGTTTAGGTAAGTATTAGGGGGGCTGCTGCACACAGAAGGTTTTTTACCTGCATGCATAGAATGCATGCAGGTAAAAAAACTTGTGCCATACAACCACTTTAAGCTGATGTACAGAATGCCAGGAATGGGTCCTGGAAGGCAGGTATATATGACTGCTGTTTGGGTTGTGGTCACTTTAAGGGAGACTATAAGGTATAGTTGGAGTACTCAGGGATTCTCATCCATGCCGGGTGAGTGGTTCTGCAGTGATCTGTCGCAGAGAGGTAAAACTGACTTGCAGGACTGTTAGCTGACATCCAAGAATTGGTTGAAAAGACTCCAATTGTTTTTCTTAAAATAATAAAAATGTTATACTTAGCTGCTCTGTGCAATGGTATTACACAGAGTGGTCCAGACCCACCTCTTCTAGGGTCCCCCGTTAGTGCTCTAGGCTTTTCCTCCTCTGCGTGTACCACCATAGCAAGCTGCTTGCTATGGGGGTGCACATGCAGGCTCACTCCTGAGCCAGGCTATGTGCATCCATAGACACACACAGCGAGGTGAGGCCCCCCGCCCCCACTCCCTCCTCAAAGGATTTGATTGACAGCAGAAGGAGTCAATGGCTCCCGCTGCTGCCTCTGTGCCTGCGTGGAGACAGAGAGTGAACACACTGAGCCACAGCGCTAGATCAAAAGACGAGCTAAGTAAGTAACTAGGGGGAGCTGATCATGGAAGGTTTTTTACCTTAATGCAGAGAATGAATTAAAGCGGGACTGTACTGAAATTTTTTTTTTTAAAAGCCAGCAGCTACAAATACTGCAGCTGCTGACTTTTAAAAAATGGACACTTACCTGTCCCTGGTTCCAGCGGTGTCGGCAGCAGAGTCCGATCGCTCGCTCGGCTCTCTGCTGTAGCCGGCGCCATTCTCGGTGAGGGAATCAGGAAGTGGCTTCACTTCCCGATTCCCTACTGCGCATGCGCGAGTCGCGCAGCGCAATGAGAATCTTCAGCGCTGTCTGCCGGGACACGTGTGTGTCCCGGCAGACAGCGCGCCCGCACAGGAACTTGCGTAAACTTCCACGGGAGTTTATGCCGGAAGTGGGTGCAGATACCTGTCTTAGACAGGTATCTGCACCCCCCTCCCCCTGAAAGGTGCCAAATGTGACACCGGAGGGGGGGGGGGTTCCGAAAAGCGGGAGTTCCACTTTGGGGTGGAATCCCGCTTTAAGGTAAAAAAAAAAAAGTATACCTTTTCAACCACTTTAAGTCCTGATATAGAACTCGGAATTCGGAGGTTGAGAGAGACCTTTGATGGAAAAGAGCCTCCAACCCCGGACCTGAAGGGGTTAACCCACATGCAAGAGAGGGCTGAAAGGGGCAGGAAGCAGTTGGAAAGAGGCAGGAAGCAATTGGCAGGTGTCCATAAGGTGTTGTGTGAAGCAGGATCCACTTGTGAGAGAGAGAGGTGTGCTACTTAACTAAGCTGCTGGTGACCTTTTCTTTGTATCCCTGGAGCACGTGGGGACTTGAAACCCTGTTAAGGGACAAGTGAATGCTGGCGGTGATCCAACAGTTTGTTTTCCCAGAGATAGATGGACTGTTTTGTTTATTTTTCATGCTAAAGACAAGCTGTTTTTCATTTATCGTTGAAAAATAAACTCTATTTGCTTTTACCAATACGGCTGGCTGGGGATCTGGACCCCCAACATGGTGGTGCGCAGTCATGTTGAACAGGAAGGGGCCATCCCCAAAGCAATGAATGTCAGGTACTGGCTTCATCATATTTCGGGCTCCTAACTGAAGATGGTGTAACTGCTGTGACAATAATAAATTGCAGGTTTTTGCCTTCGGTTTGTTCGACAAATCAACAAGAAAACTCATACATTTTTTTAATATAAATTCATTAATCTGATTGCCTAAACAGAGTCTTGAAGTAATGTTATATTATTGATCATTTGACAGCTGAATTACGAGGGGAGTTGTTTTGCTTTTTAGCTTATTCAGATAATTTAATTATAGCCCAGGGATTTATTAAGTAGATATTAAATCTTACATCCTATGGAATGAGATTTTCACTGTGATAGTTTTATCACTTCTAGTATCACTTTATGAGTATTTATCACTGTGCTAATGAAGCATTTATCAACACAATATTATTAAATTAGTTTAAGGTATACTGTTAGTGGGCCTGGTTAGATTAAAATTAAAGGTTAACTTTAAGGGCTCTTTCATACTGGGGGTAAGATTACTGCTCTCTGAAAAGCGATCTATAAAACAACTCTTTTCAGATAGCGGCAAAGCAGCATCTGACACGTTCATGAGCCGCTACTACCACCTCCCAATACTTTTTTTTTTCCATGAGAATTTTGCATTGTGGGGTTAGGTTAGGTTTAAGTGTTATGTTCAGGGTAAAGCATATCTAAACTCATGGTCAAAAATTTAATATTTTGCAGCTATCAAGGTTTAGATGTTGAGGCTGCATTTGTTTTATTTTTTCTCTTTTTTTATTTGTTTGTCTTTTACTTCATCTTCTGATTCTGCCTGTAGTGGGCGACAATGCTCTGTACTGTATCTATGGAGGAGCAGTGCTTTCACCCTAGGGAAAAAAGTGTGTAAGAACTAATGAACCCCCACCTCATCACCATGACATGGGGGATGTTCTGTAGTACCAGAGAAAACTCAGACCGGGCTGATAGTGCTTGTTAGGATTTCAGTGCAGAGTTGTCAGCTTACAAACAGAATGCTTGTTGCTAAATCCCAATCTGTGTCATAAATGGTACCTCATCCCTATTGGACTGTAATTACTCAAAAAGGTCGCAACATCAGTGGGAAAATATAATCGTTTGTATCAAATGGAGTAATTGTGCCCTATCATTGGTGTCATTGGGAGAAATTGTGCCCCATCGTTGGTGTCATTGGAAGAAATTGTGCTCCTTCATTGGCGTCAGTGGGGGGGGGGGGGGGGGGGGGGCGTCGGGGGGGGGGGGGGGGGAATTATGCCCTATTGTTGGTATCAATGGATGAAATAGTGCCCCAAGGGCAAGCAAAGGACTGCATCTGGCCCCCCAGGCTGCAGTTTGGAGATCACTGATTTATACCATCACCACCAATTTCATTTTCACCCAATGTGCTCCACTGGAATGCCACTCACCAGATAGTCATGACCTTTTTACTAAAAAGAAGGTCAGAAATCACCTGATTGATGAGTTTCCTTATGATTCTTTATATATGACCCACACCTGTCATGGATCTACAGAAACACTCTTCCACTCCGCCATGTCACCAAAAATTGGATACAGAACTAATAGAGTGTGATACCATTTATATAAAAATCTTTAAAAACACGTACAAGTTGCTTACATAATGAAGTGCCTTCCCCGACACTGAGTATATCCGCCTGCTGTGGTGAATTGGATTACCACCACTCCACTACAGCCCTGGAGCCAGCGTGCGTCCCACTCACCGATTACTGAGAACTGGAAGGTCTGGACTCGGAAATCTGGCAATTTCTGACCTTCTTTTTAGTTAAAGAGGTCATGGCTATCTGGTGAGTGGCATTCCATTGGGTGGAAATTAAATTGGTGGCAATGGATTAAATGATACTTCACATAGAAGAACTAAAATGTTTTTTTGTTCAGAAGAGCATATATGAAGTGTTTTTGAAACACTGCAATATTTTCTGCACATTTTTCTGCACTTTTTCGATTTCACAGCATTTTCACTTTTATGAATTTTTAACACTGCATTGTATTTATTTGTTATAACATTATTAATTCTTTATTTTAAGCCATTATTGCACTATTGATTTGAGTATAGCATCCCCTCACCTCGTTTTTTATTGCTTAGTGTATTTTGACACTTGGGGTTAGCAGTTTTACAACCTAACTTAACAATTAAGGTAACAGAGGCGCAAAGTTTTAATATAAATCAGTTTTTCCATCCAACTTCAACACACTTCAACTCATAAAGAGTCTTTATCAGGAGGAAAATTGTATATTCTAGAATGTAAATTTATGTAAGTATTCATTCGAACATACACCAAGTTAATAGTTATAAAAACAACAAAAAAACACAAAACATATTTATTATAAAGAAATTATTTACACATACAATACTTCAAGATACATTAACCAGTTCCGGACCAGCTGCCGCAGTTATACTACTGTACGTCTGGCGTGCGGCCGCCTAGGGGGCTGCGACAAACGGATTCACTTCAGAAACGATCAGTCTCCAGTCTCAGGCCAATGATTTCTTGCCTGGACCTGGTGATCGGTTCTGGCGAATGAAGTCCTTTCCCTGCCTGTAAAACTCTTTTCTGTTCCAGAGAGAGGACATCTCACAGTAAGTTTCACCAACACTACACTGACACAGTACACATAGGTACACTTTCACCCACCCCGATCGCCTCCCCCAGTTAACCCCTTTACTCCCTGTCACAATGTCACCCAGTGCAGTGTCCATATTTTTCTTTGATCATTGTACTGGTGTCATTTGTGACAATAATCAGTGTTAGGGTACTTAGTAGTAGCCCCCCTAATCCCCCCTTATAAAAGTTTAACCCCTTGATCACCACCCAGTTAACCCTTTCACCCACTGTCACCAGTGCTCACCATATTGGTGTTACAGGTGATGCTGGTTAGTTAGTTATTTTTTTTTATAGCGTCAGGGCACCCACCGTATATTTCCTAATTAAAGGTTTAACCCCCTGATCACTTGGCGGGTGATATCAGTTAGGCTTTAGAGTCAGTCAGGGTCTGCGTCGCCCCAGACAGCGTCAGATTAGTGCCAGTAGGAGAATGGGAGGCTGCCGAGCAGGGGAAGCCGCCGACGATGGGGTAAGTGCTACCGACTGACTGACCCGGGAGGTTTGCCACCCCCCCCAAAAATAATTCCACCGGCCGACCACTGTCTACGAGTGCTGCTGTTGTCTCTGAAATGGTTTATTGATTTTGATTAGCAATGAGTGCAACAACTACAATGCAGCACATAACAATGTACAATAATGTGTTGTGGTGTGCTGCATTGTGTTTTGTGTTCGGTTCTATTGTACTTTGCATCAGAGCTTCTTTTACAATGAATGGCACCATATTAAAGGTTCGTTGTCATTCATTGTAGTAATGTGTGGTAAAACTTGCATTTTAGAGCACGTTGACACAACACACAAGTGTTAATGGGCCCTAAGAATCAGTAAATTCCTAACACATTTTTAAGTGTGAAAAATACATTTCTCAGGTGTGACATTTTTATTTCTGCCATACAATTTTATGTTGAAATTGCTGGTTCTGAAACTCCTGCACCAAAAAATACCCAAGCCAGTTCTCAGAAGCCAAAAACGAACACAGCAAACAGTATTGATGATTATAGATGAAATATCAACTTAATATACCTTTGCCTTCCGATTTACCATATTCTAATATTGTGATGTATTTATCGGCGTATAACACGCACCGGCGTATAACACGCACCCCAAGTTTAGGAGGGAATTTTAAGGAAAAAAACTTTTAGGAGGGAAGTTTAAGTAAAAAAAATTATATTTAAATGCCCATCAATGCAGCCTTATAAGTGTCCATCTGCAGCCTTGTCCAGTGTCATTGCAGCCTTGTGTCATTGCAGCCTTGTGTCATTGCCATTGCAGCCTTGCCCAGGCAGGCTGATTATTTAAAATTGCTGCCGATCTCCGCTCCGCTGAGGGGAGAGGAGCGAGCGCCGGTGTCCTGTCGAATAATGTCCCCCATCGGATAGTGTCCGCCCTGTACTGCGCAGGCGCAGCGCTTGTGCAGTACGGAGGACATAGGAGACGCCGAAAGTCTCCGAACATCAACAGGTGATCATGAGCTCTACATGGAACACCGACGACATATACAAACCCGAGTGTACTTAGCTAAGCTCGGCTCCTCTCACACTCCCGCCCAGTCCCACCCTTATGATGGACAATACAGGTCCAATGGCGGGACTGGGCGTGACTGTGATCGGAGTCGAGCCTAGCCGAGTACACTCAGCTATGTGATATCGGCGGCGCTCGCTCCTCTCCCCTCAGCAGAGCGGAGATTGGCGGGGATTGGCGTATAACACGCACAATTTTCCCCTGATTTATAAGGGGAAAAAAGTGCGTGTTATACGCCGATAAATACGATACTTTGTGTTTACCTGTTCACTACATCAAAGTTTCTCAACTCCAGTCACTAAGTACCCCTAACAGGTCATTTTTTTAGGCTTTCCATTATTCTGCACGGGTGATTTGATCAGTTTCACTGCCTTAGTAATTACCACAGCTGTTCCATCTGATGGAAATCCTGAAAACATGACCTGTTGGGGGTACTTGAGGACTGGAGTTGAGAAACATGGCACTACAGCACACCAGAAGACATTGCTTATATGTGAATAATAATTCTAATAATTACAATTTATGGATTATATTCTGTAGATAGCAGATGAACAGATATTACAGAGATGCCTTACCTCCTTATCCTTCACTAACTGTCTGACAGCCATCATTCATATATGACGGATACATTGTCATCTAGGCAAGGGTTGTTATTCTAAAGCCCCATACACACGGTCGGACAATCCGCGGACCAGGTCCGTCGGATCATGTCCGTCGTACTTTGTCCGATGTTGGTTTTGCGTACACACGGTCGGACAAAGTTGTCGAAAAATCCGATCATTCTGAACGTGGTGACGTTTGTTGCCTACGACGGGACTACGTAGAGGCTAGTAGCCAATAGCTTTGGACTTGTAATGTGATCTGAGCATGCGTAGCACTTTGTCCGGTCGGACAACCGTACACACGATCGAATTTGGTGTGATCGGACCGGGTTGTCGGCAAATCTATCCAGCAGGAGATAAGACTTTGTCCGTCGGACAATTCGACGTACACTGTCCGATGGTGCATACACACGGTCGGATTTTTCGACAACATGGTCCGATCGGACAGAATCCATGAAAAAGTCCGACCGTGTGTATGGGGCTTAAGAGTAATTGCCTAAAGCATATGATGCTGAATAAATACGGATGTGTTGGGACGTAATTGCCTGAGAGAGAACGTATGTTATCCTCTAAGGTACAAATATGCACAGAAGGCTAATGACTAATTATATATAAACTGGGGACAAATAGTTTATTTTTATTGTGACAGATGAGTCCAGACTTTTTTTTGCTGATAAAGTTCGACTTTGCTTAGAAGACAATTCCTGGAAGATTTGTTTTCTTTATCTTTATTAACTATGCCAAATGAAACAAATAAGTAAGTTACTAATGTTATCCTGCAAACTTTGAAACTGTGCTAAAATCTGTTCTGTTTATGTTTGTATTTTACACTTGCCCCAACCAGATAATCTAGAGTCATTAGGGGTGAACTTCATGTACAAGACAGCAGAAAAAGTCCAGGTCCATCAACCCTGCCTTCATTTTTGGAACATTATTTAAGTGAATGTAAAGGACCTTTTTTTTCTTTTGCAACCACTGGACCTTCGGAAGGTTTTACCCCCTTCATGACCAGGCCATTTTTTGCTAATCAGCACTGTGGTACTTTAAAGCGGTTGTGCACACATTTCATTTAGTAAATCTCTTTGCCTTCCAAATCAGGCAAAGAGTACTAAATGATGAACAGATATTACAGAGATGTTTTTTTTTTTTTCCACTTACCTTGTAATCGCTGACGTCCTTTCCTCTGTCCCTTCGGCGGTGGGCGGGGTCTCTGCGTCGATCGTCGTCACGCCCCACTGTCTACTGGGATCTGGTGTCATTGATCCCAGGAGTCAGTGCGGACATCTTCCGAAATCTCGCGAGATTTCAGGCACATCTTCCGAAATCTCGCAAGATTTTGGGCACATCTTCCGAAATCTCGCGAGATGTTGGCAGATGTGCCGAAATCTCGCGAGATGTTGGCAGATGTGCCGAAATCTCGCGAGATGTCGGCAGATGTGCCAAAATCTCGCGAGATTTCGGAGAACGTGAGCTGCACTTTGCCGTTACTGCGCACGCGCGAGCTCGGCGCAGTAACGGCGGTGCATGCTGGGCCATCTGAAGTGCCTGGGGGGTTTCACATGCCCACAGGCAAGATGGCACCCAGCAAGAATACATTTTTAAAAAATATTTTATAGGACGAAAAACGCCAGCAATCAATTAAGAACATGGAACACGTGAGTCCCCCAATTTACCTCCTAATCCTATGCATTACATTTAAAAAAAAAAAAAAAAAAAAAAACACACAGTGCAGAACCGCTTTAACTGGATATTGCACGGTCATGCAACACTGTACGCAAATTAAATTTATATAATTCTTTTATATATATATATATATATATGATCAGCAATGGGTTTTTTATATTTAGCTATTTAAACGAAAAAAAGAACAAACATTTTTAGAAGAAAAACAATATTTTCTACTTTCTGTTATAAAAAACATCCAATAAAATCAATAATAATAAAATGTATTCCACTACATGCCTTTGGTTAAAAAAACAAATCCTAATAAGTGTATAATAATTGGTTTTGTGTGAAAGTTATAGCGTTTACAAACTATGGTATACAGTATATACTGTATATATATCTATATATATATATAGATATATAGATAGATATAGATATATATCTATATCTATATATCTATATCTATATATATAATATATTATATATATATATATATATATATATATATATATATATATATATATATATAGCTATATATATTTGAAAATTGATAAATCCTGATGAACTGACGACCTATCTTATTTCTTGAGGCCCTTAACCACTTGCCACTTAACCACTTGCTGTCCAGCCGCTGTCATTATACTGTGGCAGGTTGACTCTCCTACGTGAAACACCGTACCTATACGGCGGCTCGCGCAGACGCAGTTGCGGACGGGCACGCGCTACAAGTGGTGCACTCTCGCTCCCGCTACACACTGCGGGAGTGTGCCTAGTACAGAGGTTGATCGGGGATCTCCCAGTGATTGGGAACAGTGATCTCTGTCATGTCCCAGTGAGTTCATCCCCCCTACAGTTAGAACACACTCAGGGAACAAACTTAACCCCTTGATCGCCCCCTAGTGTTAACCCATTCCCTGCCAGTGTCATTTTTAGATATTTAGACATTTTGATAGCACTGATCAATGTAATAATGTCACTGGTCCCCAAAAAGTGTAATTTGGGGTCAGATTTGTCCTCCGCAATGTCGCAGTCTCGCCAAAAATCGCATAGATTTCCGCCATTACTAGTAAAAACAATAAAAATAAATAAAAGTCCCTAAATCTATCCCATAGTTTGGAGATGCGATAACTTTTGCGCAAACCAATCACTATTCCCCCTTTTGTGATTTTTTTAAACAAAAATATCTACAAGAAAATATATATCGGCCTAAACTGATGAATAAATGTGTTTTTTTATATATATTTTTTGGATATGTATTATAGCAAAAAGTAAAAAAAAATATAATTTTTCCAAAATTGTCGCTCTCTGTTTATAGCGCAAAAAATAAAAAACGCAGAGGTGATCAAAAACCACCAAAAGAAAGCTCTATTTGTGCGAAAAAAGAAGGCAATTTTGTTTGGGTGAAGGAAGGAAAGTGCAGCGCTAAAAAGGTGAATGGTAGTGACACCGTTCAACTGGGAAGGTAAATGGTGGCAATACCGTTCAACTCCTCAATAGTAATTGAGGGGGTATTAGTGCAAACCTGACGTGAACACAAGAAAAAATAAAACAATCGGAGGGGACTCCAATAGTGTGGATCAGTATAGCAGGTTTTTATTTAAAAAAACCAAATACAAAAACAAATAATAGTAATATAAAAGTGATCACATTTAAAAGCAGTGTAGGTATAGGTATGTCCTAGCCCGACGCGTTTCGTCTATAGTAGACTTCAACTGGGGCATATGCTTTTATTTTTTCTCTATATGGTTGAACATCTATTTGGAGAACACTTCAAGCGAATCCTCGCTCCATCCCTAGTGAGCGTCCACCATCCGCTCACTCCATTTTCCACCCACTAAGTGGCCTGTCCAGGAATCTCCATTCCATCTATGGGTATCCAGACTTCATGACAGCTGCCGTCACCCCGATTGATCGCATCCTGTTGGCGTAGCCGTGAGTGGTTCCATATAATCCATCCGTCTGCCTGGGAACATCGAGGTTGCAGGCTACCTAGAGCCTCTCTATGCCTGTTTGACTCCCTGTTGCCGACAGGGAGTCCACCAGTTCTGGTAAGCGTACATCTATATTTTCTCACATCTAAGTGTGTATACCAGAAGATTCGGTCCAGGATCACCCTGTTCTGAAGCCATCCATAGTTCATCACTTTGGGACTTTTTCTGTTTTACCACCATTTGATATGATATTTTTCCACCCCAAATGCATCTAGGAATTTGCTCCCCAATTACTACTGAGGATCTTTCTTGGGACTTTATTGTGTGCACCAGAAATATTATTATTTGTGTTGTTGATCCTTTTTTGTTTTAGGTTCACATCATTCCCTCAAATCACTACTGAGGAATATATGTCATTGATGATTTTCCTTGGGACTTTATTGTGTGCACTACCATTATCACTTGTATTGTTGGCCCTCTTTTGTTATAGGTCCATTTCCTCCAGTCACTACTGAGGAATAGACATTTGTCACTTGTGTTCACGTCAGGTTTGCACTAATACCCCCTCAATTACTATTGAGGAGTTGAACGGTATTGCCACCATTTACCTTCCCAGTTGAACGGTGTCACTACCATTCACCTTTTTAGCGCTGCACTTTCCTTCCTCCATTGTTTATTGAATACTTGTCTTATTCTAGTGCTGCAGCTACACTCTCTCCGTGTGTTTTTTGAGTTTAGCGCTGTAATTCTTCCCACCTACACAATTTTGTTTGGGTACAGCGTTGCACGACCGCGCAATTGTCAGGTAAAGCGATGCAGTGCCGTATCGCAAAAAATGGCCTGGTCATTAAGGGGGCAAATCCTTCCGGGGCTGAATTGGTTAAAAGGTCAGGACAGTACAAATACTCCCCAAATGACCCCTTTATGGAAAGTAGACAGTCCAAGGTATTTAGTAAGAGGCATGGTGAGTGTTTTGAAGTTGTAATTGTTTTGGGAAAATTAAGAAATTTATTAAAATATGGATTTTTTTTTTAATTTTCTTTTTAACATACTGTCACCAGTGCAGTGCAGTAGCATCATATGACTAATGTGGCAGTGATCAGGGATACTGACTGGTGACATAGAGATCACATGATCCCCGGCCGCCAAACGTGTCCAGGTACCTGGATCCGCAATCTGCTGTGTCCTGTGTCCAATATTGTACTTTATCAAGGGCTTCTTTTTCCCTAGGCTTTAGTTCTACCTAAAGAATTACCAGCAGTTGTCCAGGTACCTGGATCCACAATCTGCTGTGTCCAGTGTCCAATATTGTATTATATTGTGGGGGTCAACCCTGAACAGACTTATACAATCAATCACTTCTGCATTCACTACAATGGAGCCAAAAACAAAATTTTTCCTAGCAACTAAACCAGAAGTGGGTGCTACATCAATTAGATATTCTTACTGCTTAAATTTGAGTATATATCCAACACACACCCTACAGATGGCACTACCAGTCTAATTTTACACATGCTTGAATAGGGCTCTGGTACATATTTTTGAGGGGGGCCTCACACTTTTTTTTGCTTACATTGGCTTCCCACACCATGCTTTCAGGCTTCCCCCGTGCTTTCCAGCCCTCCCTGTGCTCTCCACCCACCCCCTGTGCTCTCCAGCCCCCCCAACCCTCTCTGCCCCCCCCAGTGCTCTCTGACCCCCCATTATCTCCAGCCCCCCAGTGGTCTCCGGCCCCTCCAGTGCTCTCTGACCCTCTGTATTCTCCAGCCTCCCCTGTGCTCTCCGCTGCCCCACTCAGTGCTTTCCGCTGACCCCCTGTGCTCTCCGCCCCCATGCATTCTGGCTTCCCCATCCTCTCCACCCCCCTGTGCTTTCTGGGCTGCCCCCAGTGCTCTCTGCCCCCCTCCCAGTGCTCTATGCTGCCCCACCATACTCTCCGTTCCCCAGTGCTCTCCAGCTCCACGTGTTCTCCCACCCACCTATGTTCCCCCATGTTCTCCAGTACCCCAATGCCCTTCAGGACCCCCCCATGCTCTCCACCCCCCTGTCCTCTCAGACCCCCCTCTATACTCTCCAATAATTCCCCCGTGCTCTCTGGCCCCCCCTCACCTCCTTCAGGATGGAGAGTGAGGAAGGGGCTGGTAAATATGTCATGATCTGCTCAGTCTACAATGCCTCGGCCTATTTTTTTGTCCCAGTCCAGGGCTGTCTGCATCCATGGAAGCTATCAGTAGATAACACTAAACTCAATAAAATGCTGGATAAACTGGAAATATGAGCAAAGTACATAAGGGCATCACCACTCCTAAATGTATCTGAGGTCTGATGTTGGATTTTATTTATCAATGCATCTATATTTCTTCTTCTTTTTTTATGACAATGTAACTGCAGGACGTTTTGTGGTTATAAGGACAGTGTCAAACATGTGGCATGTGTACTGTGAGTCAGCTTAGACTCAATTTAACCTCTAAACCACGCCCAATATGCAGCGATTTTTACCCTTGCCCAATTTTCACAGAAGTGCATGAAGTGTGCCATACATTGGGCCTTTCCTTTTTCCATTGGATCAGTCTTGGATCCATTGGATCAGTCTGATCACCCCTGGATCAGTCTTTCCTGGTCTTTGCCATACCTACACCCATCCATAACATACACAAAAATATCAGATCAAGAAAATATAGTATAATGTAAAATGAGAGATACAAAGGTTTTCTTCCTTCCAAATTTTGAAAAGATTTGCAGGATATTGGGAGTCTGCATGTAGAAAAGTATTATTGGTAAAGCTGGGCCAAAGGCAACACATCCACTGACAACGTAACTAACAGGTTTGTTGTTTCAGGCATTCTTACATTACAACTTTAGGACAGTAAGGACATCACAAGAGTAATGGTTGTCTTTGTTGTTACAGAAGGGCAAACAGAAGGTGAGATTGGTGTAAATAATATAAATTTTACAAAAGGGCAAAGAGAAGATGAGGACGGCGTGCGCTGTAGAATTTACTGTGCCTATAAGCCAGGATTCAGAGATCAGCAGAGCAAAAATTATTTTGTTCATATCGGTGTGGTGAAAGAGGGTTCAGCATATGATGTGTTCTATCAATCATAAGCCATGGTGGCAAGTATAAAGCACTCAGTTCCCCCATACAGCCAGAAAATGAACATACTTTACAGTATGTGTAAGGAAGGACAGATTCACTCCAGTATAAGGAAACCAGTGTGGGCTTATGTGCATGCACATACTTCTGTCCATGCCTCTGTGCATTGGGGAACTGGATCTGCATTAGCAAGCAGGCATTGGTATTGGTGCCTACTGCCTAGTGACCTATATAAAATGGAGCACTTGTCTGGCTGTATGTGCAGAAATGGAATGTAATATACAGAAGGATTGTTCATTTTTATCCTGTTATAAAAAGAAAAATAAAGAAATTATAAAAAAATAAAATGGAGCACTTCAGTTGTTTAATGGTATTCTTTAGCTTGGTTATGTTCATCTGCGACCCGAACTGCTGATTGTGCTTTTCTGGGTATTACCCAGCTTGCCTACCTGCCTCTCGCCTTTTGACTCTCTATTATGAATTTGTCTTGCCTTATGGACTCTGCCTACTACCTTCTGTCTTGTAGCAGGTTTGCCCAACTCTTACAGACTTCAGCTTGTTTTCTGAACCCTGTTTTTGCTTTCTGCCACACTTGGCAAGGATATCAACCTAGTTCCTATAACCTGCTCAGGTACCACAGGGATCCTTCCTGCACTTGAATCCTGTTCTATGATCTTCAGTCTTCTGATTCATACATCTTAAAACAACACAGAACCAATGCTACCTGCAACTCTGGGACATATGCTACTGAGTGCCCTCACACTCTTTGTCACTATCTTAAAGTGGATGTAAACCCAAAAAAAATTTTGTTGGTGTCATAATGTAGAGAATACGATTTCCTATCATTTGAGCCCAGTCTTGCCACACAGAGTTACTCCATCTCTGAGCAATCCTCTTTTATTGTTCAATGAGAGAAATCTTGACAAAGTCCCGAAAGCTTTGTCAAAAACTCCCCCTTGCTGTGAGTGACAGGTTATTTACAAATCTCATGTACTAGCCTGAGACAGGCAAATCCTGTGTAAAAAGTTCACAATTCACATCCCCCTCCCCTCCTCTCCCCTCCAGCTCTCTCAGGATTGGCTGCCTTTACATACACAGCTGTCAGTCAGATGCACACCGCGCCTGCGCTCTCCATACCATACAATGCCGCACGCTCCCAATGCTCCTGATACTCTGCATGGGGCGTGCTTATATGTTAACCCCTACGCCACACAATGCCTACAGGGATACATTTACAACACATACATTTACAACAATGCCGCACGTTCACGATGCTCATGATACTCTCGATATCACAATAATACACCCGCCCCTTCCACAGTAGGACGAGCCTCGGGCTCATTGCGCAGGCACCGTCTTTAACTCACTCAAAGCTCTTTAGCTTCAGCTCATTTTGGCGGCTCCCTTCTTCGTACTGCGCAAGCGCTGCGCCTGCGGAGTGCAAGGGGGACATTATTCGCCGAGGGGACTATTTTCGGCAGAACACCGGCTGACCAGGGGAGTGTTGCGGTGGGCAGAGGAGTTCTCTGATGTCACGACTCCAACCACCGAGCGCCGGGAATGAGAAACACCCCCCAATTTGGCGATATTACGGGGCAATTAACAGAGGGGGTGAGTAATAAAACAAAACGATACATGCAGGAGGAATGTGTATCATTATAGATATTAACTATGTTAATATCTTGCAAATGATGGTAGTGGGTTTACATCCACTTTAAGGAGTGTTGGGCAGGAGGCATAGGAGGACCCCCTTCAAATAAGCTTTCTTATTTTGACTGCTGATGCAGATACTGCTGGCCAGGAATTCTAATCCAGCAATCAGCTTCCCTACACAGCCTGGATGAAAAGGGAATTCCTTTGACCCCCAAAACTTGTTGGCTGTCTTTTAACACAACATCAATAAATAAATTTGGACCCTTATTTTTTGGTCTGGCTCTCCTATATATGCACGTATTTTCCTGGTAACCCGCTGGAGTACCCACAGTAAGGTAGCCTTGCCTGTTGTGAGCAGCCTAGCCTAAGCCAGTGGGCTCTTTAAATGTTTCTTGCCCTCTCACTACTTTGTTTAAACTCCTGTTAATGTCCCGGCACCTCTTGGATACCCTTTTATTTTAGGGTTAATTGCAGGTCAGGCTAGATGACTCATACAGGCAGGTCTCTGGTGCCTCCCTATGGTTCTGGCAGTTTGGAGAAATTTCTGGAAGCTCGGGGGAGGAGGCCAGAGGGTTGATCTGCATACTTAGGGGAGCTTAGCCAATCCTCAGGCAGTGGGCCTGGCATAGTATTTGAGCCAGCCCTAAAATATGGATGAGTCATGCTGGCAGGAGAGTCAGGTGGAAGATGGAGAGGGAGTGGTGAGGAGACTGTCAGTGGCTCTAGAGGGGAACCCCCTTGCCAGGGAGGGAGGCTCCGCCTTTGGTTGGAGCTCGGGCTGGCTTGGGGGGATAATGACAGCAGTGCGGTTTGAAAGGAATCTTAAATAAGAAGCAACAAGAGCAAGGAAACAGTTCTCACTGATGTGAGTACATCAGTACGGTCAGGGACTTACAAGGGGAAAGACTGCCACATGTAGCAAGCCTTTCTGGAAGACAGCATTGTGCGTAATCTTTCCTTTGCGTTGCCCAGGGAGATCTTCAGAATCAGAACAGCCGGGTATACTGGTGAAGAAGCAGCCAGGTGGGCTGATAGTTCCTGCAGTCGCTAGAACTGGGATCAGTGTCTACAGAGGAGTGGGAGATAATCCTGAATGTTGATTACTACACAAAGTACTACTTTTTAAGGGACTGAAAGCTTCTAGCCCTCTAAAGAGATTGTCAGTGTCCAGAAAGGAGGACAGTTCAAGACCTTGAACATAGGGAGGAAGTTGTCCCTGGTTTTTGTTCTTTGATTCAAGTTGGGCATCTCATACAGTCAGGTCCATAAATATTGGGACATTAACACAATTCTAATCTTTTTAGCTCTATACACCACCACAATGGAGTTGAAATGAAACGAACAAGATGTGCTTTAACTGCAGACTTTCAGCTTTTATTTGGTATTTACATCCAAATCAGGTGAGCGGTGTAGGAATTACAACCGTTTGTATATGTGCCTCCCACTTAAGGGACCAAAAGTAATGGGACAATTGGCTGCTCAGCTGTTCCATGGCCAGGTGTGCATTATTCCCCCATTATCCCATTTACAAGGAGCAGATAAAAGGTCCAGAGTTCATTTCAAGCGTGCTATTTGCATTTGGAATCTGTTGCTGTCAACTCTCAATATAAGATCCAAAGAGCTGTCACTATCAGTGAAGCAAGCCATCATTAGGCTGAAAAAAACTCAAAAAACATCAGAGAGATAGCAAAAACATTAGGTGTGGCCAAATCAACTGTTTGGAACATTCTTAAAAAGAAAGAACGCACCGTTGAGCTCAGCAACACCAAAAGATCCGGAAGAACAAGGAAAACAACCGTGGTGGATGACCAAAGAATTCTTTCCCTGGTGAAGAAAACACCCTTCACAACAGTTGGCCAGATCAAGAACACTCTCCAGGAGGTAGGTGTATGTGTGTCAAAGTCAACAATCAAAAGAAGACTTCACCAGAGTGAATACAGAGGGTTCACCACAAGATGTAAACCATTGGTGAGCCTCAAAGACAGGAAGGCCAGATTAGAGTTTGCCAAACAACATCTAAAAAAGCCTTCACAGTTCTGGAACAACATCCTATGGACAGATGAGACCAAGATCAACTTGTACCAGAGTGATGGGAAGAGAAGAGTATGGAGAAGGAAAGGAACTGCTCATGATCCAAAGCATACCACCTCATCAGTGAAGCATGGTGGTGGTAGTGTCATGGTGTGGGCATGTATGGCTGCCAATGGAACTGGTTCTCTTGTATTTATGGATGATGTGACTGCTGACAAAAGCAGCAGGATGAATTCTGAAGTGTTTTGGGCAATATTATCTGCAAAAAGCTTCAGAACTCATTGGACGGCGCTTCACAGTGCAGATGGACATTGACCCGAAGCATACTACGAAAGCAACCAAAGAGTTTTTTAAGGGAAAGAAGTGGAATTTTATGCAATGGCCAAGTCAATCACCTGACCTGAATACGATTGAGCATGCATTTCACTTGCTGAAGACAAAACTGAAGTGAAAATGCCCCAAGAACAAGCAGGAACTGAAGACAGTTGCAGTAGAGGCTTGGCAGAGCATCACCAGGGATGAAACCCGGCGTCTGGTGATGTCTATGCGTTCCAGACTTCAGGCTGTAATTGACTGCAAAGGATTTGCAACCAAGTATTAAAAAGTGAAAGTTTGATGGATGATTGTTAATCTGTCCCATTACTTTTGGTTCCTTAAAAAGTGGGAGGCATATATACAAACTGTTGTAATTCCTACACCGTTCACCTGATTTGGATGTAAATACCCTCAAATTAAAGCTGAAAGTCTGCAGTTAAAGAACATCTTGTTCGTTTCATTTCAAATCCATTGTGGTGGTGTATAGAGCCAAAAAGATTAGAATTGTGTCGATGTCCCAATATTTATGGACCTGACTGTATATCCCTTCACCCATCCAAGTTGTTACCCCTAATAAAACATAAAAACAAATCCAAGGGACTGACTTTTTGTGTCTGGATGCAAGTGGAGAATGCGTGTTGCCTGGCTGTGCAGGAGTGGGGGGGCCAGTTGCCAGCAGCTCCTGCGGGTTAGTGCTACATAAGGTAGTATGTTCACTTTATAATAGAAACATTAAAGTGGTTGTTAAGCCACTCTAACTTCTATATACTATCCACGCTGTTTCCTAATGCTGTGTGCCCCCGTGTGTGTCATTTATTTAAAAAATGCAGTATATACCTTGTTTCAGAGCGTCTCCCAGTGCTAACGTGACGGGTCGGCCTTCTCCTCCCCCGTCTGACAGCTAGAGGGGGCGCGGCCCAGATTCCCCTGCCTACGTTAGTCGACAGGGCAGGAAAAGAGGCGGAGAGAGCCGGCCGGTCACGTGAGCGATGGGAGACGCTCTAAAATTAGGTATATTAATGCATTTTAAAAATAAATGACACACACAGGGGCACACAGCATTAGGAGCCAGCACGGATAGTATACAAATGTAGATGTTATTCCAGCAGCAGGGGGGGGGGGGGGGGGGGCACTTTCACTAGCTGACAGATAGGGAGGGGAGGGGGAGAGCAGACAGGAGAGACAGCGGGATGACGGAGGCACGTAAACTGACCGCGGTGTCAGGGCTCAGCAGCCATGATGAACCGTGGCCAGTTTACAGAGGGGAGGGGAGGGTAGAAACTGTCAGAATCAGCCAGGTATTTCTGGTGATACAGTATTTCAGGTGATACAGCAGGTCAGAGCAGTGTCCTGTGAGAGTGGGCAGTTTGTATAGCCCTAAGAGTCTCTAGGGTCTTTGGCAGCAAAAAGGTTAAAACGGGATTCCTACTGTGTACTGTGTCTGTGGCTACTTTATCTACTATAATGGCAAAATACTGGTTCACTTTAGAGTGCATTCTGAGATTCCTGTGTATGAACTCTTTGTATACACTATTACTTCTGCTGATCCATCCTCAGCCTAAGACAGAAGCTCCAGGGTGCCATTTACTTGCATACGTTGGGGTTGATTTCAGTGTTTGGTGTTTTTTTAGGGGGGCGGCAAACAGTGTGCCAACCTACCGTCGGTCGGTCAGTAGGTAGCACTTACCCCATCACCGGTGGCTTCCCCTGTTCGGTGGCGGCGCCCCCGGCTCTCCTGGTCATCACGGTGGCAGCTTCCGTTCCCTCCCTCCTCCTCGGTGGCCAATCGGGAATTTTCTCTTTTCGGCCAATCGGTAAACGGGTCTCACACCCGCTTCTGATTGCCCGGATTGAGAATCTGTGTTTCAACAGCGAAATTTCATTTGCGGATGTAACACACCTGGGTGGGCTCCGGACGCATCCTCTGCGACCTGAGCCCACCCTATATTGAAGCCTATTAGAGCCTCTGACTCTAATCAGGTGCTTAAAAAAAAAAAAACTGTCCGCTGTAATTCATGCACCCGGGGCCCCTTAGTTCCAGTGAAGGGAACTCTTACGGCATCAGCATACCAAGACATTTTGGACAATTTCACGCTCCCAACTTTGTGTGAACAGTTTGGGGATGGCCCCTTCCTGTTCAAACACGACTGCACACCAATGCACAAACAAGGTCCATAAAGACATGGATGAGTGAGTTTGGGGTGGAGGAACTTGACTGGCCTGCACAGAGTCCTGACCTCAACCTGATAGAACACCTTTGGGATGAATTAGAGTGGAGACTGCGAGCCAGGCCTTCTCATCCAACATCAGTGCCTGACCTCACAAATGCACTTCTGGAAAAATGGTCAAACATTCCCATAGACACACTCCTAAACCATGTGGACAGCCTTCCCAGAAGAGTTGAAGCTATTATAGCTGCAAAGGGAGGGCCAACTCAATACTGAACCCTACGGACTAAGACTGGGATGCCATTAAAGTTTGTTTGCATGTAACGGCAGGTATTCCAATACTTTTGGTAATATAGTGTATCTCTTTAGTCACATATAGTATGAATAGTCATTAACTTTTATTGTCAGTACAATATTTAATGATTTTACTTTTTTGCTCCTTTTTAAGACAGGTTCAATAACAGAGTACATTAAAATTACCATTTTGTCATGTACCATCCCATGACTAGACCTGCTCCTAAAGTACATAAATCCAATCAAACAGTAAAAAATTGTTATATGTATTAAATGAGAAGTGTAGATGAAAAAGGCGTTCCTTCTCCCAGAAAATGAATGAGCTTTTAAAACTGTTGAGATGATCTATACACAAGACAGAGCAGTGTGGATGAATGAGCCTCAAGCAACATACAATGCCTTGCGAAAGTATTCGGCCCCCTTGAACTTTTTAACCTTTTGCCACATTTCAGACTTCAAACAGAAAGATATAAAATTTTTATTTTTTGTGAAGAATCACCAACAAGTGGGACACAATTGTGAAGTGGAACGAAATCTATTGGATTGTTGAAACTTTTTTAACTAATAAAAAAATGAAAAGTGGGGCGTGCAAAATTATTCGGTCCCCTTGCGTTAATACTTTGTAGAGCCACCTTTTGCTGCGATTACAGCTGCAAGTCGCTTGGGGTATGTCTCTATCAGTTTTGCACATCGAGAGACTGAAATTCTTGCCCATTCTTCCTTGCAAAACAGCTCGAGCTCAGTGAGGTTGGATGGAGAGCGTTTGTGAACAGCAGTTTTCAGCTCTTTCCACAGATTCTCGATTGGATTCAGGTCTGGACTTTGACTTGGCCATTCTAACACCTGGATACGTTTATTTGTGAACCATTCCTTTGTAGATTTTGCTGTATGTTTGGGATCATTGTCTTGTTGGAAGATAAATCTCCAACCCACTTTCAGGTCTTTTGCAGACTCCAACAGGTTTTCATCCAGAATGGTCCTGTATTTGGCTGCATCCATCTTCCCCTCAATTTTAACCATCTTCCCTGTCCCTGCTGAAGAAAAGCAGGCCCAAACCATGATGCTGCCACCACCATGTTTGACAGTGGGGATGGTGTGTTGAGGGTGATGAGCTGTGTTGCTTTTACGCCAAACATATCGTTTTGCATTGTGGCCAAAAAGTTCGATTTTGGTTTCATCGGACCAGAGCACCTTCTTCCACATGTTTGGTGTGTCTACCAGGTGGCTTGTGGCAAACTTTAGACGAGACTTTTTATGGATATCTTTGAGAAATGGCTTTCTTCTTGCCACTCTTCCATAAACGCCAGATTTGTGCAGTGTACGACTGATTGTTGTCCTATGGACAGACTCTCCCACCTCAGCTGTAGTTCTCTGCAGTTCATCCAGAGTGATCGTGGGCCTCTTGGCTGCATCTCTGATCAGTCTTCTCCTTGTCTGAGCTGAAAGTTTAGAGGGACAGCCAAGTCTTGGTAGATTTGCAGTGGTCTGATACTCCTTCCATTTCAAAATGATCGCCTGCACAGTGCTCCTTGGGATGTTTAAAGCTTGGGAAATCTTTTTGTATCCAAATCCGGCCTTAAACTTCTCCACAACAGTATTACGGATCTGCCTGGTGTGTTCCTTGGTCTTCATGATGCTCTCTGCGCTTTCAACAGAACCCTGAGACTATCACAGAGCAGGTGCATTTATACAGAGACTTGATTACACACAGGTGGATTCTATTTATCACCATCAGTCATTTAGGACAACATTGGATCATTCAGAGATCCTCGCTGAACTTCTGGAGTGAGTTTGCTGCACTGAAAGTAAAGGGACCGAATAATTTTGCACGCACCACTTTTCAGTTTTTTATTTGCTAAAAAAGTTTAAAATATCCAATAGATTTCGTTCCACTTCACAATTGTGTCCCACTTGTTGGTGATTCTTCACAAAAAATTAAAATTTTATATCTTTATGTTTGAAGCCTGAAATGTGGCAAAAGGTTGAAAAGTTCAAGGGGGCCGAATACTTTCACAAGGCACTGTAGCTACTGAAAAAAGGGTATATATACACACACACATATATATATACACACACACAGTATCTCACAAAAGTGAGTACACCCCTCACATTTTTTTTTGTAAATATTTTATTATTCCTTTTCATGTGACAACACTGAAGAAATGACACTTTGCTACAATGTAAAGTAGTGAGTGTACAGCTTGTATAACAGTTTAAATTTGCTGTCCCCTCAAAATAACTCAACACACAGCCATTAATGTCTAAACCGCTGGCAACAAAAGTGAGTACACCCCTAAGTAAAAATGTCCAAATTGGGCCCAATTAGCCATTTTCCCTCCCCGGTGTCACGTGACTCGTTAAGGTCTCAGGTGTGAATGGGGAGCAGGTGTGTTAAATTTGATGTTATCGCTCTCACTCTCTCATACTGGTCACTGGAAGTTCAACATGGCACCTCATGGCAAAGAACTCTCTGAGGATCTAAAAAAAATAATTGTTGCTCTACATAAAGATGGCCTAGGCTATAAGAAGATTGCCAAGACCCTGAAACTGAGCTGCAGCACGGTGGCCAAGACCATACAGCGGTTTAACAGGACAGGTTCCACTCCGAACAGGCCTCACCATGGTCGACTAACGAAGTTGAGTGCACATGCTCAGCATCATATCCAGAGGTTGTCTTTGGGAAATATATGTATGAGTGCTGCCAGCATTGCTGCCGAGGTTGAAGGGGTGGGGGGTCAGCCTGTCAGTGCTCAGACCATACGCCGCACACTGCATCAAATTGGTCTGCGTGGCTGTCGTCCCAGAAGGAAGACTCTTCTAAAGATGATGCACAAGAAAGCCCACAAACAGTTTGCTGAAGACAAGCAGACTAAGGACATGGATTACTGGAACCATGTCTTGTGGTCTGATGAGACCAAGATAAACTTATTTGGTTCAGATGGTGTCAAGTGTGTGTGGTGGCAACCAGGTATGTAGTACAAAGACAAGTGTGTCTTGCCTACAGTCAAGCATGGTGGTGGGAGTGTCATGTTCTGGGGCTGCATGAGTGTTGCCGGTGTTCTATCACCAAGTGTCCGGCTGTCACTAGGTGTCCGAAGCGTACTGCGCATGCGCAGCGCATGCGCAGTACGGATCAAGAAGATTTTCGGAAATTGTCGGAAGATGAACGGCGCCTGCGCCGTGAGTCGAGGTGAAGCCCCCACCATCCAAGCGGACATAGGGTTAGTCAAACTTAGAGGGCCCCTCGCGGGCTCGCTTCGCTCGCCACGCTTCGGGCACGGCCTCGCTGCGCTCGGCTCTTTTATATTCTAACTCTATGCCCACTTGGATGGTGGGGCTTGAAAGTGGACTCACGGCGCAGGCGCCGTTCATCCTCGGCAATTTTCGGAATCAAGGTGTCCTGTGTACTGCGCATGCGCAGTACACCTCGGACACTTCGTGATGGGGGACGGATAATGATACAACACCGGCACTGGGGAGCTACAGTTCATTAAGGGAACCATGAATGCCAACATGTACTGTGACATACTGAAGCAGATCATGATCTCCTCCCTTCGGAGACTGGGCCGCAAGGCAGTATTCCAACATGATAACTACCCTGAACACACCTCCAAGATGACCACTGCCTTACTAAAGAAGCTGAGGGTAAAGGTGATGGACTGGCCAAGCATGTCTCCAGACCTAAACCCTATTGAGCATCCGTGGGGCATCCTCAAACAAGCTCTGTAATGAGGGTGGAGGAGGAGTTTTGTAGTTGCGTTTTTCCAGTGACACCTTTGATGCAGGGAAATTTTTTCCTTTCAGTGACACCATTAACACAGGTACACGTTTTCTTTCAGTAACACCACAGACACAGGAGCATTCTTTCTTTATCAGTGACACCCCCAATGTAGGGGGATTTTTTCCTTTCAGCGACACCACATATGCAGGGTAGTTTTTTTTTCATTTCAGTGACACCACCAACCATTTTTATTTTCAGTGACACCACCAACTCAGGGATTTACTTAGTATCATACACATTGACATGTCTCCTGCAAAGTTCCATTTCCCTCTCTCCCCTTTTTATATGCTATAATCTAGGGATGGAGGCATGTCACTGCTTTAACCACGGTTGTGATCAGTGTCTTGTTTTTTGACAAAATATCTTTTTGATTCCTAATTTTACTTTTTTGTTTCTAAGTGTGTAGATAAATGGGTTTAATAAGGGTGCAATCACGGTATACATCAGGGCAACCATGGTATCTTGTGATGAGTCATAATTAGACTTGGGTCTAAAATACACAATTATTCCAGGGCCGTAAAATATTGCAATCACTATCAAGTGAGAGGTGCAAGTTGAAAATCCTTTCTTCCTCCCAGAACTTAAATTACCTTGTAGAATTATTGAGATGATTTGTATGTAGGAGAGCATTATCAATATAAGTGAGCCAATCATGATACAACCGGCAGTGGTAAATATTGTCAACTCATTGATCCAGGTGTCTTGACATGACAGTTTAAGCAATGATGGGACTTCACAGAAAAAATGGTTAATCTGATGTGATCTGCAAAATGGTAAAGAAAACGTAAGAACTGTGTGTAATGCTGCATTGATTGCACCAATGGACCATGACCCAATGATGTGCTTAACGCAAGCTCCTTTATTCATAATAACTGTATATAACAGGGGTCGACAAATGGCATTATATCGATCGAATGCCATGACAGCCAACATATAGCACTCAGTTCCTGCCAGAAGTAGAAAACAATACACTTGGATGACACAACCATAAAAA
This sequence comes from Lithobates sylvaticus, assembly GCA_028564925.1. Taxonomy (NCBI): domain Eukaryota; kingdom Metazoa; phylum Chordata; class Amphibia; order Anura; family Ranidae; genus Lithobates; species Lithobates sylvaticus. The sequence goes on along the minus strand of CM053035.1, from coordinate 185,200,243 downwards.
GAAATGGCTTTATTGTTTGACAAGAAGTTGGACAACATATTGGGGGTAGTAGATGTCACATAAAATATTTCCAAAAAGGAGAAATTGGCCAGAAAAAAGTACATCGGGGTGTGCAGATTGGCAATTAAATTATATGTTAGGATTATACATACATTTCCAGCCACTGTTACGACATACATGAACAAGAACAGTGGAAAGAGCAATAGTTGAACTTCCTTTAACATGGAAAATCCAAGAAGGATGAATTGTGTTACTATAGTGTTATTTGCAGTCATTTTCTATTTCTGTAAAAGACAAAAGTAATGATTGATAACTTTTTTTTCTATAGCATTCTGTTTGGAAAATTGGTCAGTTTCACGAAATCTAGTTTTCTATATGAAAAGGATTTCTCAGCCCATTTGGTACAAAGTTAAACATTTTGTGCTCTATTTTTATTATTTTTTATACATCCAAGTGTTAGTGGCTGGTACCTGGTTGTCAGTTGTGGGTGGCATATATGCCTTGGAAGACCTGCATCTGAATTGTTCCTAGAATCCCAAAAGATGGTGACCAGAGTGTCTTGGAAAACCTGCATTTGAATTGTTCCTAGAATACCCAATGATGGTGACCAGGAAGTCTTAAAAGACCTCCATATGAATTGTTCCTAATATCGCCAATGATGTCTTGGAAGACCTGCATCTGAATTGTTCCTAGAAACCCTAACAAGGGGGACAAGAGAGTCTTGGAAGACCTGCATATGAATTGTTCCTAGAATCCCAAAAGATGGTGACCAGAGTGTCTTGGAAGACCTGCATTTGAATTGTTCCCAGAATCCCCAATGATGGTGACCAGGAAGTCTAATGCCCCGTACACACGGTCGGAAAATCCGACCACAAAATGGATTTTTTCCGACGGATTTAGTCCGACACTGGTGTTGAATACACACGGTCGGACAAAGTTGTCGGAAAATCCGATCATTCTGAAACGTGGTGACGTTTGTTGCCTACGACGGGACTACGTAGAGGCTAGTAGCCAATAGCTTTGGTCTTGTAATGTGATCTGAGCATGCGTGGCACTTTGTCCGTCGGAATTCACTACACACGAACGGAATTGGTGTGATCGGACTTTGTTGTCGGAAAATTTTTAGAGCAGGAGATACAACTTTGTCCGTCGGACAATCCGATGGAAAATGTCCGATGGTGCCTACACACGGTCAGAATTTCCGACAACATTGTCCGATAGGACAGAATCCATCGGAAAATCCGACCGTGTGTATGGGGCTTTAAACGACCTCCATCTGAATTGTTCCTAATATCGCCAATGATGTCTTGGAAGACCTGCATATGAATTGTTCCTAGAATACCCATAAACAGTCATTAGTGACAGGGGGCCAAGTAAAAATAAAAGTGCTAGGGTTGAGATTTAAACTTCAGTGATTAAATATTAATATTAAATATACCATAAAAATGATTTGTCACTGAAGTACCAAGTGCTTTGTAGACAAGAGAAAACACTTGATGGTACATTTTATGTTAAATCAAATAGGATGTTATATTATGATTGATAACCTTTTTTTCTATAGCATTCTTTTGGAAAATTGGTCAGTAGAATGGTTTGTAGCAGTTTCACAAAATCTAGTTTACTATACGAAAAGGATTACTCGGCCCCATTGGTATAAAGTTAAACAATTTGTGCTCTATTTTTAAATCAGGGACTTTGTGTTATACATCCATGTGCTAGAGACTGGTATCTGGTTGTCAGTCGTGGGTGGCATATGCCTTGGAAGACTTGCATTTGAATTGTTCCCAGTGTATCGCCAGGCTCCTAACGAATGTGTTTTTAAAATGTAATGTTCCTAAAACTACAATTGGGTTTTGGGGTAAATTATCCAAATTATGGTCTTAGTATCAGTCTAGCTGGAATTGCACTGAGTTCTCCTTGGCCGCAGGTGTCGCTGTCACCGCCGACAAGATGAGAATGCAGTTTGGCTGGGTGTATTGGATACCCTTTCTTTCTCTCGGAACCAGCCCAGGGTGTTTGTCCCGCTGTGAATTCTGGGAGAAGGTATTTAAGGTTCTGAGATCACGTGTTTCTGTGTTCCTGTCCAGAAGTCATCTTCTGTCTGTTTGGTCCTGGTCCTCCTGAACAGCCCCCCGTGGCCCTCCTGGCATGGGGTGCAGATCCATGCCATTTCAAGTCTGGGGGCTGGATAGCCTGAGGCGAAGCAACTGCAGGGACAGGCCTGAATGGATGTCAGGGCTGAATTATCCAAAAGTGGTCCGGTGCTGTCTCGGTTAGGAGAGGCCCAGCAACTGTAGAAGCATCCAGGGGAGGACTATTCGGGAGGAGGCCATTAACTAAGGCTGGCTTTCAAGAAGAAGCCTGAAGGCTCAGTTGAAGGACACTAAATGAATCTACACTCATACGGTATCGCCGGACCGGCTGCGAGAAACTGGTACCATATGATAGCTCTCTAAATTTATCTAGTCCCTCAGTTACAACCAAGTCTGTGGCAGAGACTTTATTCTCCAGTGTTCTACAACCAAGTTTGTGGCAGAGACTTTATTCTCAAGTGTTCTACAACCAAGTCTGTGGCAGAGACTTTGCTTTATCTAACACTTCACCGGCTGCTAGGCCTAGTGTGAGGAGGTCCATCCGGGTTGTGATAATCCAGTTGTGAGACAGTTGCTCTCTGGATTTCTACAGTGAGAGACTTTCTAACTAAGCAGTTCCAAAGGTACCTGAACTTCCACCCTAACCCTCTTCCCTACTTTTAAGAGACTGTGTTTGTCTACCCTTTTTTGCAAATAAAAATCCCAAAGTGGATCCATTGTCAGTTTCTACAATTCTTTGGGCCATCTACCTGGGGAAACCCCTAGATGCACACGAGGTCAAGAAGGTAACGGTAAGCCCAAATAAAACCAGCAGCTCCTTCGGGGGTTAGTGCTACACTAGAATTTGAACAACAAAATTGCTAGGGTTGAGATTTAAACTTCAGTGATTAAATAGTAATATTAAATATAACATAACAATGGTATGTCACTGAAGTACCAAGTGCTTTGTAGACAAGAAAAAACCCCTGATGGTACATTTTCTGTTAAAAAAAAAAATAGGATGTTATATTATAGGAATAGTGTGAAAAAGAACATATTTCCATCCACAGAGATTCTTCTGTTGTTTTCCCAAAGTTTTATTAACATGGGATTTCTATACAGGCTGAGAGACAGAACGTTCTGCAGGGAAATGAGGGTGAATCACAATATGTGATTTCATATTTCTGTCTAATTTATTCAGCATTCATCTCAGTTTTCCTGAGTGAACAGAGAGAAACTCAATTCAACATAGGCTCATCTCACCACTGAGTGAAACATACTGCAATACGCATGTAACCTATCCACATACTGTATACACAATCCTACAGAAGTGATAATAGCAAGGGTAATTCTGAATGAATGCAAAGTGTTCTCCGACTGAATGAGGTGGGGAGCATAAAGTCACTTCCCCGCCTCCCCACCTTGTCCTCGAGAACATTTAGCATTCATTTAGAAAATGCAAAGCATTCTTTAAATGGTGGCCGTGCCGAGTGAGTGACTTTCTTGTTTAGAGGGCAGCCGCTCAGCATAGGACCTGAAACCAAGTTGAGATCACTGGAGTAGCAGTGTCCACTTTAGTGATTTCCAGCTTCCAGGGCCATCTGCCAAGTATGGTGTATGCATAGTTACTTAGGTCCAAGCTCGAACAACATACAGTAACTACAACTTATGTATAAATAATCCATACTTTGAATTCTTCTTAAGCCCCATACACACGCTCGGACAATCCGCGGACCAGGTCAGTCGGACTTTGTCCGACGTACTTTGTCCGATGTTGGCGTTGCGTACACACGGTCGGACTAAGTTGTCGGAATATCCGGTCCGGAAGAACGTCGTGACGTAAGTCGTCGTCCACGAGATTACAAAAGGGAAGTTCAGCACCACGTCAGGCACCCGTTGGGCTCCTTCTGCTGATCCCGTGTTTATCGAGAGTTAGTGGAAGTTTGGTGACTTAAGATTCGCGCTTCTCAGTTTTCTGACTCAGATCGTTACTGCTCTTCAGTTTGTGCTTGTCGTGCGTATCTGTTTATTAGTGCGTGTAGTCAGTTCGCATTTGTTGGTCATTGCGGCCTATATCTTGATATAGGACGCTTTGATTTGCACTGCTTATTGTCTGCTCGTTGCTGGTATTCACTTCGTTCTTTCAGGCCTTGCTGTTTATCGGTGCTTTCTGTTTGTCCGTTCTGACCAGCCGACCTTTTGTGACCTTCTGAGCGATGTTTCCCGTGCGTACTCGTCGCCGAGTTCGTGCTGTACGCGGAATTGGTGTCGGGCTTTTAGCTTTGACCCAAGACCCGTCCATGAACAGAGTGACGAGGAGTATGTGGACCAAGAATTGGTTGCTTCAGCGTGACCAGTTCTCGCACATGCCTTTGCTTCGTGAGATCCGGGAGAATAATCCTGATGATTTCAGGAACTTTCTCAGGATGACGGACCCCGATTTTCACCGTCTTTTGGCTTTGCTGACCCCCTTTATCAGCCGGCAGGATACCTGCATGAGACAAGCCATTACTCCGGAGCAGAGGCTTGTTGCCACGTTGAGGTACTTGGCGACAGGGAGAAGTCTTCAGGATTTGAAGTTCTCTTCAGGTATCTCTCCCCAGGCCCTGGGACTCATTATTCCAGAGACCTGTTCTGCCATCATTCAGGTCCTGCAGGAGGACTATATTAAGGTAACATTTCTACTTTACTATTCCCTTCTATGTATGCTCTGTTTGCTAATGACTTGTATTTTTGACCTCCTTCCCTAATTACCATGATTGCAATATGTTCTAATATGCTGTGCCCCTTTTCTCCTTCATGCATTTTTCCCTTCACTTACCTCACCAGCATGCTCTTCTGCCCCAATAGACACCTATGGCCTAGTCACTTAAGCAATGTCTTTTGTCTGCTGCATAGTATTGTTTGCCCCAAAACACCCCCTAAAATATGCACAAATGTTTGCTGTGTGGTTTACTTCATGTAGAGCCCCCTTTTTTTGTTCTTTTGGTGGGGGGGGGGGGCAAACTCATTAGGAACCCCCTCCCCCAACTGCTCTGTCAGATGGTACCAATCCTTTATCTGCTGGCTTTCCCAAGGTCCATACACACTATATACCTACCTCTTTATAGTGCGCATCTTTAGGGATGAATTCAGCAAAGCATGTAGTGCAAGGGACTGCCTCCATACATTCCATTTCCTATTTTTTTGTCTTCTTTCCCTCCTATTAGCTTGCTTGGTAATTTCATAATGTCACAATGTGTTTGCCTTTTTTGGGGGGGGGGGGGGGGGGGGGGTTGAAATGTTATTTGATCTTTCCTGTGGCCTGCCAATAGTGTTAAGTACAGAGGGTCTGGCCAAACTAGCCCACATTATTGAGCCATTTGCCAATCAATGAAGTGCAGAGGGTTAGCTGTCCACCACCCCCCCCCCCCAAAACCCCTAGTTATTGCCAATGGCCCATCAGAAGTGGGGGGATTGATGGGGGGGTGAGTAATCTGTGAAGGGGAGCCTCTACTTTTCTGTGCAAATACTTTCCAGCCTCCAATTTTATACAATGCTCTTGTTCCAAGATGTTGATTGTCTAATCTGCTTGCAATGTTTAGGTGCAAAGTGACTAATTTTTTTTTCTTGTTTCACTCCACAGTTCCCTTCCACGCCACAGGAATGGCAGACTGTGGCCTCCCACTTTGCCAGCCGTTGGGACTTTCCTAACTGCGGAGGTGCAATTGATGGGAAACACGTCCGCATCGTCCCACCGCCCAACTCGGGGTCCTACTATTATAATTATAAAGGGTTTAATAGTGTAGTGATGTTGGCGGTGGTGTCGGCAACATACGAGTTTATGTATGTGGACGTGGGGATGAACGGCCGGATATCGGATGGTGGGGCCATTACGCACACGGAGTTCTACTGGCGTCTCCAAAGTGGCAGTCTGTGCTTGCCACCTCCAGAGGAGAATGCCGAAGGACTCCCCTTCGTCTTTGTCGCAGATGAAGCGTTTGCGTTGACTCCCCATCTGATGAGGCCGTTCCCGATGAGGACCCTCACCCCGGACCAGAGGGTCTTCAACTACAGGCTGTCCAGAGCCAGAAGAGTTGTGGAGAACGCTTTTGGCATCCTGGCCAGCCGCTTCCGCCTGTTCCTGACGGCATTTAACTTGGCGGAATACAAACTGAACCACATAGTTCTTGCCTGTTGCATATTGCACAACTTCCTCAAAAGACATAACAGGAACTATGTGGTGCCCGTTGGCCCAGATGTGGAGGGCCCTCCAAATGCCGAACTCACAGCCCTTCGAGTGGCACGTCCAGGCTTGCCCCCTCTAAATGCCCGTGTGGTCCGGGACCAATATATGCAGTACTTTGTGGGTAGGGGGGCCATTGCTCTGCCTGACGATGTGTGAGAGGCATTTTTTAATAAATCTGATATTTTAACCAACCTATGATTTCATGTCATTTCAGTCTTCTTTTTAGCTTATTTTACTTTGACATTTTTTCCCTTTGCCTTCGACAGTGGGAATGCACTTTCTGGGCAAAAGGAGGTAACAGCCTCTTCTTCCCAAAAAGATTATTCTCATGTTGTGTGTTTCCTACCTAATCTTTGGTCTAGAGAAGGTTTGTACTGCATAACTGACACCCAAAATACTCCTTTTCATCACCAGGTCTGACATGTGTGTATTCTCCAAAATGCTGTGCTCCGTGTTTTCGTACAAAGCACTGTGGGTGTCATTTACATAAGTCAAATCCGCTATGCTCTACAAGTGCATTGAAAAAGTTCCCCGGGAAAGAAAATTGGAGTGCAAAGTGGATTTGCCTTTAGTAAATAACACCCATTGCCCCCCATATCCTTTTCATTTTACATACATAATGCATTGTGTTTGTTAAATAAGGAAGCCACACATTTAGAAAAATAAAAGTTTACTAGGAAAACATTCCCAAGTGCGTTTACAATCTTCACGCCAAAACTGACAACATCTTGGTTATTTACAACATTGTTTACAAACATTCCGCAATTGGTAAAACCAGGCATGGAGCAAAACAGAACCTAGGAACTTGGAAAGTTCAACTTTGTAAAGTGAAGACAAGATCAGACATGACTATATGTTCAAAGTGTGTTTGATCTTGCCTTCATCACATGGGGGGGTCACCCCCGAAAAGTGGAAATTTGGAACATGCACACAATTTGGGACTGAAAATGGTCATTAGATGGTAAAACACATGCCTAGAAGCTTCAAAAGTGCCATTTTCCAGCATGGGGATGAATGGATGTTTTTTGGGGGTGCAACCCCTTCACCACAACCACTTTCGTAGGTCGTAAAGTGTTTGCACCCCCAAAAAAACGTTGCCATTCATCCACCATGGTGGGAGCTAGCACATGTGGACACAATGTGTGCATGTTCCAAATTTCAGACAGTTTTTAAGTTGCAAATGTGTTCTGAAGCTGGCACAAATGTGTGTTAATTACTTGGTGCGTTTTCATATTTTTCCTAAAATATCAATGATGTTCTTCAATTTTTGTTGAACATCATTGATGTTTTGATTTATGTAATCTAGATCTCTATTGCAGACCATTATCTCTCCGATGAGTACGTGGGCACTCTCTGTGGTAAAGTGCGATTTTTCTTCCACAACATCCACGTCACCTAAAAACCACAAACAAACAAAAATGGGGTGTTGGAAATGAGGCAGCCATACATGGATTAGCTTACCAGTAGCTGTGTTCTCCCACACTCACCTGTTGTGGTGACAATTTCTCCAAGTTCGATGATCTCTCCTTCCTCCTCCTCCTCCTCCTCTGCTTCTGCTCTTTCCCCTTTTTTGGTAGGTGTTGGTTTGGGGGTTTCCTCAGACGGCCCAAGTTTTCGCTCCCCTATGAGAATGTCCAAAAGGAAGATTTAGCAACACAAGCTATTGAGGGCAGAAATAGGAAATGACAAACATTGCTTGAAAGTGACGGACACTATTTTAGTTTGGCCAGTTACAAATGTCAACTACATGAATGTAGTCACTTTGTAAAGGTGCTAAACTGACTAGCTTTTTGGTAGAAGTTTGTGTGATGGAGACCCCCCTCTAGTATCCACTGGAGCACATGTGTGGAAAAGGCTAATAAAAAGGGGGTTTGGGTGTCCCAGCACTAGTGCTCTCGAGTCCAGATGGGTAAACAGCTACTGGGTGACCTCTCCTTTACATTGAATAAATTGGCTTTACATTCTGGATGACATTTCTAGGGAGAACAAACTTCCTTTCCCCAAAAAAACACCAAACATCGTATTATAAGTGGCCGAACGATCGAGGTTGCGTACGATCGAATGGACACACACACGACCATGACAGTGGCAGAAAGATCGAGGCTGAGTACGATCGAATGCACAGACGAACCTGAAAGTGGCCATTTTGGAATGTACAACTTTGTAAAAATCAAAACACAATGGAGCAGTATGCAAGCAAGAAATCAAACACAAAACACAACTACTTACTTTTTTGAAGAATTCTCTTGATCTTTCTGTACTGATCGGCCTCCCTCAGTTTCAGGTCTGACCAGCGTTTCCTCAGTTGCTCCTTGGATCGTTGTACCCCAAAATGATTGTACAGCCTTCTCACAACTTTAGACATGATCTTGGCCTTGCGGACATTGGGGTTGAGGTAAGGCCCATACTTCCCATCATAGTCGCTCCTCTTTAATATGTCCACCATCTCCAACATTTCTCCAAATGACATATTGGAGGCCTTGAATTTCAGGTTCCGGGATCGGGACGTTTCTGCCTCCGGACTTTCCTCGTCCTCCTCCTCGTTGGTGGGATATTTGTGGCGCACCTGCTGTGTCCCCGCCATGTGCTCTCCCCACTACGCCGTAAAGAGAAGGGGTGGGGAATAGACGAGAAAGATCGTCAGGGGCGGGCGGAGTTTGAAGCATGCGCAGTGTATATAAAACGTCACACGCCTGTGTCGTAGCCACGATCTGGGAGACGAGGGGAGAGAAAGCTCACGCACGAGACGATCGCTACAAACGAAGGTACAATTTAACGTTGGTACATAACTAGCCTAGACTGATTAGAACTTGAGGCTTCTTTATGGAGAAGATTAGGAGAGTTTAGGCTGACATTATTTATATTGTTTTGTGTGGCGTTGTGTCTTGCAGAGGTGATGGATGCCTTCTACAACGTGAGCTTTCTCCCACACTTCATTGATAAATACCGGCAATTCCCCCTCTTATGGCAGGCAAAACACAGGGATTATAGCAACAGACCAAAGAGGTACGCAGCCCTGCTGAAACTGGTGGCATTTGTAAAGCCTACCCTGCCCATGGCAACCGTCGCAAACTTAAAAGTGAAGATCACCAACATGAAGACTACCTATTTCCGGGAGCGCAATAAGGTCCTGAAGTCCCTAGCATCTGGAGCTGCAGCAGCTGATGTCCATGTCCCCACGCTCTGGTACTATGACAGGCTCCACTTTCTCAAAGACCAGGCTACTGTCAGGAAGTCACTCTCGACTCTTCCTTGCACGCGTCCTTCCACGCACGCCACCCTTGATGAGGATTCCGAGGACCAACCTGGGCCTTCCAGTCAGGAATATGTGCAGGTGCCCAGCTTGTTCCAGGTATAGTAGTTTTGGAACCAGTTTGTTGAATAATGAATGATGTTCAGTTAATTCAGGATCCCCAATTGCTTATTTCCTAACGTGATTGACATATCAACAGACAGTGGTGTGGGAGACATTTTTGGGAAGAATCTAAACTGCAGGGCTGAGAATTGTATGGTTTTGTATTTGAAAACATTTTGCAACAGTCACTAGATGAGAATTGTGTGTGTTTGATGAACAAATAACTGAAACTATGTCCCTTTTTCAGACACAGGAAGACCTCAGCCAGGAGGTGGCTGTGGAAGGTGGCAGTCAGGAGGAGGCAGGGGGTAGTGGCAGCCAAGAGGGGGGTAGGCGTAGGAGCCTGACTGTCTCCCAAGTCTCTCCCCTCCGCCTTCCCTACAGAAGGGCGAAAAACATGGGGGAGGTGGGAGAGTCAGCGCTCCAGCTGATAAAAGATGCCTCAGCCTCCCTCTATGCCACACCCACCTACGAGGAGGCCTTTGCCTCCTTGGTTACAAGTAAATTTACGGGTATGGAGGCGGGGCAACGCAGCATGTGTGAGGAGGTCATCCTCAAAATACTAAATGAGGGGATGGCTGGGGAGATGACTCCCCTCACACATGTTTGCGAGAGTGACCTTGCTCCGCCTCCTCCTCCTCCTTCTGCCACCCCACCAGCACCAGCACCACGGCGTGGAAGGAAGCGTACAAGGAAGACCTGAGAGTGACAACCTGGACTCAGTCTGGTCTGAGAGAAGATGGAGCCTCTCGTAGTACCAGAGCCTGGGGACCTAGATGGCATCTGCTGCAGTTCCGGATGTTTTGGACTTCAGGACCAGATTGCGCTCCCTTATTATTTAGATAGGTAGTCTTCATGCCCCCAATTGTTTAAGTCTGTAAAATGATGGTTGCCATGGGTGTCCAAGGCTTTGCAAATTCCCCAAGTTTCACCATGGCTGCGTTCCTCTTTGGTCTGTTGCTGAGACCTAAATAAAGGTTTTTTTGATTTGAAATAATCATTGACTATTGTGTTTTACTTTTCTACAATGACAGTTTTTCTTTGAGTAGGCAGGTACATTTCACTAATCCTAGAATTAACAAGGGGCACCAACAACCAACAAACTCCTAGTAAATGTAAGCAAGAAATACAAATGTTAATAATGTGGTTTTGCTAAGTTGAGACATACAAACCCCCTCCAAAAAAAAAAAAAAAATCTCTCCTTCAAATATGTATTCCCCCAAAAAAAAAAAATCGGGGTAAAAAAATAAGAAAGATTGTATTACGATCTGAGTAAAAATAAACATGTAGTGTATAAATGCTGCAAAGTAATAAAGAAGTAAGTTTGTGAGAAGTGCGGGTGAATAGGAGCAGCTAAAAGATGTCATTCTTGTTGCATTGTAAAGAAAAAGAGAATGCGCTGCATTAAAGACATTTTAACATTGCAGCGTGACGAATGTGCTGTGTCGATTAGGAAAGGTAGTTTTACCTGACCGAGCGCTTCCGTCACAGAATTTCTTCTGAGCATGCGTAGCACTTTGTCCGTCGGACAAGCGTACACACGCTCGGATTTGGTGTGATCGGACCGGGTTGACGGGAAATCTTTCCAGCAGGAGATAAGACTTTGTCCGACGGACAAACCGACGAACACTGTCCGATGGTGCATACACACGGTCTGATTTTTCAACAACCTTGTCCGATCGGACCAAATTGATGAAAAAGTCCGACCGTGTGTATGGGGCTTAACAAATACAACTCCATGTCCATCTAAGACAGCCATCATCAACCAGGGTTCCGTGGAACAATGGGGTTCCTCCATAGGTTGCTAGGTGTTCCTTGAGCTGTGGCTGATGAACCACCTATTTGATGATGTCTACAGAGTTCAAGGTTCAGCACCACTTAGCCAGCAGCATGACACCAAATATCTTTTTAGCTGCCTTTAAGGGTGGCATTCTAAACACCACTTTAAGGGAGACATTCTTCCTATTGACCACCAATATAAGGAGCATTGTTCCTATTGAGCACTGATGATTTGGTTTTAGTAAGGGTTCCTCGAGACATAAACATTTTTTTGGGGGTTCCTCTAGGGTTAAAAGGTTGAGAAAACCTGATCTAAGACCCCTTTCCACAGGGTGAAAATTCAGCTGTGCGATTTCACTTCATAAGAAACAGTCCTGTCAAGCAACCACCCCCCCCCCCCCCACAAAAAAAAATGAACCTACTAGCAAAATTAATAGGTGATAAAACCATGTTTTAGGGGCACTTACAAACACAATCACTGAAGTGTCGGTAATACTGATAGCCTGCATCATATATCTTTTTTATTTTGCTCAGAGCTCCAATTTTAGTTCAGGGACCCAGAGCAAATATGCAGATGTCCACACAATAAATAAATGACCCTTTTCAAACTACAGTTCTGAGCACGCCAGCTAAATTGCATTATCATTCTAGAATTGGAAAGCAAATACCTGATTGGTTACTGAAGACAAATACTTATCTGTCTGGAATATAAGGGGTAATAAAGAAAAAAAAAAAAGTAACTGGAAATATTGAACATTATTTCCTAGTAGAAGGTAACACAGATGTTTAAAAGTATAATGGATGGTAGACATGAAAGTGGTGTGCTGAACAGAACAAGATGAGTATACAAATAGTTGACACAGACCTCTCATGGTTATATAATGAAATGAGAACCTGGGGGAATAGTCCTTGGAGAAATGTAAGCTACTGTTGTGGCATGCTATAAAGAAAATACATACAGTATGGTGTTTGAAAAAAAGAGGTGCTTTTGTAGCATCCCCTTACCCCTAGGCATTGGTGTAGGAGACCCCTATGTGGCTTAGTGGATTATCATATCACCCCTGGGCTGTGTCCTAGACATGTGGTGGTGGTGTGAAACATTGGGTGTCACTAAATTTGATGGTTTATTCAGCACCATTTCAATGAAAGAGCACACCACAGGCTCCAGGTTCTATTCACAGCTATACAATACGTGAACCTTTAAGTCATGGCCAACATTATGTATGAACCGTGGCCGGTGAGCAGGTTTATTCTTTCTCCCAGACATGAAACCAGTCTCCTTGTGAGTCTCCAGCTTCTCACTGCCTTCTGGGATACCTCCTGAAGCAGAGTTACACTCCTGGCACTGTCCTGGGTCCAAATTCCCTCCTCCCTGGTGAGCAAGCTGCAGACCTAAACCCAGGTTTAATCTTCCAAGCAACTTAGGCCCACTGTAGGCAGCAGGCTTAGAAGGACAGCAGCACTGACACAACACCAAAACACATTTACAAGGTCCACTCAAATATTTATATACCCTTCTCCAGCATGCATTACTGGCATTGGCGGGCCAGGGAAGGACATAATAATCTTGACCTATTGTCTCTTCTAATTCTCTTAGCAGGGCACTCATTACTAGCGGTCAACAGTAGACAATTAGGCTGGCTATACATGGCTAAAATTCCAAACATATTTTCTTTCAAAAATCAGAACTTTTGTGCATTCTGTAATCCAATGGTGCCACCATTGATTTCACAATTTGACCAACCAAGCCTTCAATTTTCTCTCATGTTGCCAAGGAAAATAATTTTTACGCCTGGAATCTCCTTTTCTTTCCAGCTCATGCACATTTCATTTTCGATTATAATTCTCGCACGATTCTCCCATCCTTAATTAGAAATTTTTTAATTTTTCCAAAACTTTCCAACATGCCCGATCACTCAAATGCGATGGCCACGCGAAAATCGTCCATTACTGCAGCCCACTAATGGTGCGAAATTCAAAAGAAAATACTTGGGTACAATTTTCGTAAGAAAATTCTTTCGGAATTCGACCCATGTATGGCCTGCTTTATGCTAGGTTTAGGGAAAACCAAGAAAAGACAGATCTACCCATTGAGTGCTAACTGAATACAGCCAAGCAGTACTAAATTTAGGGAGACACTCCTGCTTAAGACATGTTGGCTACATCTGTATCAACCAGGTTGTTCCTCTCAAAGCTCTTATCCTGATTGCTTGTTATTGGCAACAAAGAGTTTACATTTCACATTACTTTCATATAGGAGCTCTGAAAGGGAAAGCCGGTTCCTCCAATGCTTCATATCAGGCCAATGAAAATGCTTAAAGCCTAACCTGAAAAAGAAACAAAATGCTAGTGGTGATTCTGCCACAGCTCTCTCCTCCACCCCCTCCTCTTCTTCTTCCTCTATGGCCTCTTTTGCAGATTTGTCCTCTGAACCTCCGTAAGCATTCAAGGGGCTACGTAATCAGTCAGGCAAAAAGGATGCAATGTGGTGCTTGAGTTGGTTTGCTTAGGGGACAAGAGCCACACTGGGGCAGAGATTCTGGCAGCTCTACAGGGGCAGGCTCAGAGGTGGTTGACGCCACGCAAGCCTCAGCCAGGAATGTTTGTATGTGACAATGGCACCAACCTTCTCTCCGCCCTCCGACAGGGACACTTGACCCATGTTCCATGTTTGGCACATGTTCTGAATTTGGTGGTGCAGCAGTTCTTGAGCAGTTACCCAGGCTTACAGGATCTCCTGAGGCAGGCCAGAAAAGTCTGTGGTCATTTCCGCCGATCATACAATGCAAGTGCTCGGCTGGCTGACATTTAAAGGGAATGCAACCTGCCCACCAACTGCCACACAGCAGAGGGCCATCAATGAGTACCTGTGCAAGTATGGCACCAGGACAGGGTCAGGGGAGCTTGGCTTCTTTTTCGCCACACCAGTGGTTACTGATCAAGAATGCATGCACTGTCCTGTCACCATTTGAGGAGGCCACAAGGATGGTAAGCAGCGGCAATGCATGCATCAGTAACACTGTCCCTCTAGTCTTCCTGTTGGAGCACATGGTTCATGGAATCCTGGACAGGGCACTTGAGGCAGAACAGCGGGAGGAAGAGGAGGACTTTCTTATCTCTCAAGGCCAGCTTTATCCAAATAGCATTGCTGCAGGCCCGCCAAACACGCAGGAAGAAGAGGAGGAGGATTGTCTCAGCATGGATGTAGAGGATAACACTCAGCAGCAGTCTTCAAGGGATGCTTTTCAGTCCCCAGAAACCCAAGGAGTTGTACGTAGCTGGGAGGAGGTAGTTACGAATGATGTGATCCTTAGTGACCCAGAGGACTCAGAATCGAATGCCTGCTTAGGGGACAAGCAAATCTTCCTGAGGACGGCCAATCTGATAGGCCAAAATGCATAGAGGATGAGTCACTTTATCGTGACACACTTCCGCCCACACATTCAATCCGGAAATCAAGCCTTCACTGAGCCAGCAGCTGTATGAACTATGTGTAGATAGTGCAGGGGCGCTCAAATGAAACTCGGACTAAATAGTGTTAGTTCCCCTATACTTTTTTGCACAGGGGCTCTATATTAATTGATATATTACAATATACCTATTATAATTTTGTGAAGTGTATCATAATCCACACCTAATGGTAATTTATCTGGTGATACAGTACTCAGCCAACAGTTTGGTGATTCCTATACACACCAATATGAGATATAAATGTGCAAATACTTTTAGATGCCGTGAGACTCTATAGTAGGCGAACCTACAATGTTACCAAACCGTGCACTTGGTGAACTCCAATCACCAATCACTGGAAACAATAAATCTCATCCAATAAATTGGCGCAACATATGATTGTGAATCACAAAGAAAACCAAAAATATTGCATAATCAAATAAGAAAAACAGAAATATATATATACGTGTAACAAGTCCCATTCATCGATAATGCAACTTGACAGGGGTAATTCAACAGTCCATCAACATATATTCTTTGCAAGGATGTGACACTGATTTGTCAATATGCTGTAAACCTCCACCGTTTCAAATTTGCATGCGACACCCAAAAGTGTTGATAAGTGGATTCTGCTTACCAGATCCCTTTGACCACTTTATTTAAAAAGTAAGTCAAATTAGGCTTTTACAGGTTTGTGCCTGTTCACTTGATGTTGACATGTGTTTTAGGTTGTAGGTCAACATCAAGTGAACAGGACATTTCTGTGGACTGTAACACGTTTTGTATCCCCAGCTTGCTGGTAGACCTGCACTCCATTTATCCTCCGGATGACCCTAGCTGTTATTGGTTAACAGACTTATGCACTGTATACCTCTTGCACATGTTGCCTCCATTGCATGGCAGCCTGCTGTGCCTGGGTTGGGAAGATATACCGCTCCCAGTTTTAGGGAGGTCGATGGGGTGGGGGGATGTTCTGTTTTTTTTTTACTTTATTATCTTCTTGTTTTCTATGAATGTATGTATGTGGCACTAGTCATAATTAATTTATGCTTAACCTCACTGGGCAACTCAGCGACTGGCATCCTGTCATGTGGATGTGGTCTGTCTGGGCTGGCACCAATCTCAAAGTCTCCTTCTATGATGTTGGTCATAGTGCTCTGATGGCATCCCTTATTGTGATCTCCTGGAACACCATAGGCCTTACCTATAAAGAGGTCCCTGGTATTCCAGTTCCTAAAGACCTATAATCCTCATATCTGTGTTCTTCAGGAGACTCATCTACTTGGGAGTAGGGATGGGCCCGGTGTTCGATTCGAACCCATGTTCGAATCGAACATCGGGCGTTCGCCCGCTCGGCGAGCCCAGAACTATTTGGGCCGCTCGCATCAAATTCGTGTGATGCGAGCGGCCCGCAATGCACTGCGCCAGTTGCAGTGCATTGCTGGCTGATGATTGGCCAAGCATGCACTGTGACCCGTATGCTTGGCCAATCAAAGAGCCAGTGGCGAGGAGAGCAATAATTGGCCACAGGCAGGATGCCTGTGGCCAATCATAGCTCAGGGGGTTTAGTACACGCCCCACAGTATAAAAGGCCGCGGCGGCGGCGGCCTCGCATATTGTGTTGTGTTGTCAGTGTCAGCGTTGTGTTATGTGCTGCTGACTGCTGACATTATGTGCTATGATTCTGGGGATTTGTGTGTGCGTGCTGTTAGTACAGCACTGCAGTATCACATCTGGGGGGTGTCTATAGTATGCCTGTGAAGGGGGGCATGTTTCCTGTGCTTAGAACTGTCCCTGCAAAAAGTGTAATTTTTGCAGGAAAAAAAGCTATTTAAAACGACTCGCGGCTAATGTATTGACGGCTCCCGTAACACAGAGAACAGTCATTCATTGAAAGCCATTCATAAAAAAAAGTCATTGATAAAAAAAAAAAAAAAAAAGCGTGGGGGTCCCCCCAAATTCAATAACCAGGCCCTTCAGGTCTGCTATGGATATTAAGGGGGACCCCAGCCAAAAAAAAAAAATGGCGTGGGGTCCCCCTCAAAATCCATATCAGGTGCCCTCCGTTATAAAAGACCTGTCAGACGGAGCAAAGCCTCACACAGCGGGAGCCTCCCATTTGCAAGGAGCGGCCCGACAGAAGAACAGACGCTGACGCCATGGAAGAAGATGCCGGACGAGAAGGACGAGAAGACCAGCGCAAGAAGAAGCGGATCGGAGGAAGAAGAAGATGGAAGAAGAAGATGAAAGAAGATCCTGGAAGGAGAAGATGAAGAAACCGAAGGATGAAGAAAGGAAGACCAGAAGAAAGAAGATTTTAATAAAGGAATTGTCAAAGACCGTCTCCTGTCATTTTTACAATTTTTGACACTTTTTTGGTGAAATGGTAGGGGTACAAACCTTACCATTTCACACAGGGGGGGCCGGGATCCGGGGGTCCCCTTGTTAAAGGGGGCTTCCAGATTCCGATAAGCCCCCCGCCCGCAGACCCCCACAACCAATGGCCAGGGTTGTGGGGAAGAGGCCCTTGTCCTCATCAACATGGGGACAAGATGCTTTGGGGGTCTCAGACCCCCAAAGCATCCTCCCAATGTTGAGGGCATGTGGCCTGGTACGGTTCAGGAGGGGGGGCGCTCTCGTCCCCCCCTCTTATCCTGCGGCCTGCCAGGTTGCGTGCTCGGATAAGGGTCTGGTATGGATTTTGAGGGGGACCCCACGCCAGTTTTTTTGGCTAGGGTTCCCCTTAAAATCCATCCCAGACCTCAAGGGTCTGGTATGGATTTTGAGGGGGACCCCACGCCATTTTTTTTTGGCTGGGATCCCCCTTAATATCCATAGCAGACCTGAAGGGCCTGGTTATTGAATTTGGGGGGACCCCCACGCTTTATTTTTTAAAATTTTAAAAAAAATTTTATCAATGACTTTTTTTTTTATGAATGGCTTTCAATGAATGGCTGTTCTCTGTGTTACGGGAGCCGTCAATACATTAGCCGCAAGTGATTTTAAATAGCTTTTTTTTTCCTGCAAAAATGACACTTTTTGCAGGGACAGTTCTAAGCACAGGAAACATGTGCCCCTTCACAGGCATACTATAGACACCCCCAGGTACAAAACTTAAAGGAATATTACACTTTTATTGTTTCAATTTAAGCATTATTAAAATCACTGCTCCTGAAAAAACGTCAGTTTTAAAAAAAAAAATTTGCATTGATACATGTCCCCTGGGGCAGGACCCAGGTCCCCAAACACTTTTTATGACATTAACATGCATATTAGCCTTTAAAATTAGCACTTTTGATTTCAAACGTTCGCATCCATTATAACTAATAGGGTTCTAATGCTCGCACAGACTTTAGGTCCGTTCACGGATTCTGGTGCGAGCCGAACGGGGGGGTGTTCGGCTCATCCCTACTTGGGAGGAAGACTCTCAGTCTTAAAAAACCCTGGGTGGGCAACCAGTATCACTCAAGCTATTCTAAGTTTGCCACGGGTGTGAGTATCCTGATACATAAATCCTTACCCTTTAGACTACTGGATCTGGTGCTTGACCCAGATGGACGATATGTGGTGATTCACGCTATGATGGAATCCTTAGAAATTGTGCTGGTAGGACTCTATATACCGCCCCCTGCCTCTATTAAGTTGCTTCATAAGCTTACTTCTCTCATTGCCAGGTACGATATTGACAACGTGATTTTCATGGGGGATTTTAATATACCACCTAACCCTGAGCTTGACTGTTTCACCTCATTGGACCTCTCCGGATGGGCAGACGCCTATGGCCTGACGGATCTGTGGAGGTGAAGACATCCCCTTGACAGGTCTTTCACGTGTCACTCTGCCACCTATAGGTCTTTATCCCACATTGATTTGATGTATGCAGGCAGCCCTATCCTCCCTAGAGTCCAACAGATATCTATCCTCCCAAGGGGAATCTCTGACCACGCACCAGTGCTGCTCCGGCTGTCCCTGGAGGTGCATCCCCTTGAAATTGTGGAGATTATCCAGATTCTGGATCTATAACCCTGAGGTGGACTCCGGGCTTAGGCAGTAGCTGCATGCATACTGGTCCCATAAGCCTGGGTCTGCCTCAGAGGTTGTGATGTGGGATGCCTTCAAGGCTTTCTGTAGGGGACACTATCAGACGCTCATAGGAGGGATTCGCAGACAGAGGAAAGCTGACTTAGTTAAAGCTAAGGATGCAGCTGACTCCTTGGAGAAACAGTATGTCCAGACCAAGGATCCACTGATTCACGAACAGCTTCAGGAAAGTACTAGAGCTGTCCTTCTGCTCCGTACTTCCCTAACTAAAAAAAACTACTTCAGCAGTCTCAAAGAATCTTTGAGGAAGGCGAATGTAATGGTAGGCTGCTAGCCTGGCTGGCCCATGAGCAGTCGCCCTCTATGAGTATTCCCTGCATAGTTGACACAGTTGGGACCCGACAGACACAGTCTAGGACAATTACTGACTGTTTCACTTCATACTACATTGAACTTTACTCCTCCCAGGTAAACTACTCTATTGAAGACCTTCACATATACCTTTCTGATGTTGACTTCCCTGTCCTCACCTTGACATACAGAGACAAGCTCAACTCGCCTATTACCCTTAAGGCGGGCAATGTCCTCTCTCCAGGCAGGTAAGACACCAGGGCCTGACGGATTCCCCTCTGAATTCTACCTGGCACCTAGAATCCACTCTATGTTATTATCTTCCTTGAGGGAGGGTTCCCTGCCAGCCTCCATGTTAGAGGCTGTGATGGTAGTGGTCCCCAAGCCTGGCAAGGACCTGGAACTCTGTAAATCTTACCGTATGATATCTTTGATAAATGTGGATGCCAAGCTTCTAGCAAAGATATTGGCGAACCGTTTGAGCACAGTAATTACATCCTTGGTGCATCCGGACCAATCTGGGTTCTTGCCGACTAGGGGGGCAGACATTAACATTCGTAGATTGTTCACCCATATAGATCTGGACGAGGAAGGCAGCTCAGGGGTAGTTGCGGCGTTAGATGCCGAGAAGGCATTCGACTCGGTCAAGTGGCTTTTTCTCTGGCAGGTGCTAGAATGCTTTGGCTTTGGACCTAGGTTAATTTCTTGGATCCAACTCTTGTATAGGAACCCAACCGCCAGAATCAGAGTTAATAGTCTATTGTCTGCTCCCTTCAATATAAGCAGGGGAACCAGACAAGGCTGCCCCCTCTCCCCTGGGCTCTTTGCTTTGGCAATAGAGCCTCTGGCAATCCTCTTGCGCCAGGACCCCAGGGCGAAGGGAATTGCAGTTGTAGTACTCCAAGAAAAGGTGTCTCTTTATGCGGATGACACGTTGTTATATCTGGCTTACGCGGGTGTCCCCTTGAAGTCTGCTTTAGAGATAATTAAACAATTTTGGCGGTACTCTGGTATCCGTGTCAATTGGGAAAAGTCAGTCCTGTTTTCCCTTCACCCCTCGGGCTCTGGATTGGATACTCAGACCCCCCTCCAATTGGTAGAGGAGTTTACATACTTGGGGGTAAAAGTCAGAGGATCCCTACCTGCTTATTTGGAAGACAACCTTATGCCATTGGTCACTCAGTTCAACAGGAAGTGGCAGTCATGGAAGACCCTGCCACTGTCACCAGTAGGTAGAGTAAACCTACTGAAAATGGTTTATCTTCCCAAATATTTGTACTTCTTCAGAAAAACTCTGATCCCTTTCCCTAAATAGTGTTTTCATAGATTGGACAGTCTCATAACTATCTTTCTTTGGGCAGGGAAAACCCTGCGTTGGCAAAACAAATGCTATCTGCTTTCCAAAATGTGGTCATTCTGTAGGTGATTCTAGTGTCCACTCCAGGGCCTCCAAACATTTGATAGGTAGTCAGGAAATCAGATTTCTAATGTATGCCCCTTGAAAGCCTGAAGGTGCTCCTTGGATTTTGAGCCCCTCTATGTGGTTAGACTCCAAAAAATACTCTATTATGCGGTATACCCATACTTAAGAGGAATAGCAGAGAGTTTTTGCCCATGCTGTGTGTTAGAAATATTTTATTAATTGAGAGCTGTGTGTAAAGTAATATTAAAGTCTTGAAAAAAACAAAACAAAAAAAAGACATGTTATACTTACCTGCTCTGTGCAGTGGTTTTTCACAGAGCAGCCCTGATCCTCCTCTTCTCTGGACCTTGCCAGTGCTCCTGGCTTCTCATTCCTGCCAAGTTCCCCCAGCTTGCAATGGGGGCACCCGAGCAGGCTCACTTCATAGCTGTGGCTCTGCATGTTCATTCCCACTCAGAGCTGTTGCTTGGCCCCTCTGCCTGTCTCCTGATTAGCTCATTGGCTAGGATTGATAGCAGTGGCAGCCAATGAGGAGGCCGAGTCTCTTCGCTGGATCAAGATGGGCGATGGTCGTTTGGGGGGCTGCTGCACAGAGGAGGTTTTTTACCTTAAAATTAAGCCTTTAGAACCACAAAAAATGTGATTTTCCAAAGACTTACTATGCCATTAAAAAAGTTTGAGGGTAAACTTTGTAAAAATGTAGTAATTTAATTTTGGGCTCCTCTATGCATCTATGCAGAAGAGTCTCACACATGTGGTATTCCCATACTTGGGAGAAACAATTTGTTCAAGAAAAACTTTGTTAATTCATAACAAATCTTAATTTTTTTCCTAAAAATCCTGGCACAAAATTACAACTTCAAAAAAACTCACAATGCTTGTTACTCAATGCCTTGGAGTTTCTGATTCCGATTTCTGCTAAATATGGGTCATTTTGGGGTTATTTGTACTGTTTTGGCATTTTAGGTCCTCAAGACATACATTTCAAATATATACTGTAATAAACTTTCACACAGACTAAATAAGATACACTTATTTGGTTCTACTACACAAATGCATATGTGTATATATATATATATATATATATATATATCACAACTTTACATCAGTACCAGTATCAATATCAACAATCAAGGTCTTGTTTTTTTAAGTAATATCTTTGTTATTGCTGATTTTACTTCTTTGTTTCTAAGAGTGTAAATAAAAGGGTTTAAGAGAGGTGCAATCACAGTATACATTAGTGACACAAAACTATCATACGTCATCCCATGACCTGACTTGGGTCTAAAATACATGAAGATTGCAGAGCCATAAAAAATTGTAACTACTATCAAGTGAGAGGTGCAGGTTGAAAAAGCTTTCTTTCTCCCAGAACTTGAGTGTACCTGTAGAACTGTTGAGATGATCTGTATGTAAGAGAACATTGTTAAAATGGATGAGCCAATTATAACGCAACCAGCAACACTAAATATCGTCCATTCATTCACCCAGGTGTCCTGACACGACAGTTCTAGCAATGGTGGAACATCACAGAAGAAATGGTTAATCTGATTAGATCTGCAAAATGACAAAGAAAATGCAAGAGATGTATGTATTATTGCATTAATTGCCCCAATGAACCATGATCCAATGATGTGCTTAATGCAAGCTGTTCTGTTCATAATAATGGTATATAACAAGGGTCGACAAATAGCATTATACCGATCAAATGCCATGGCTGCCAACATATAACACTCTGTTCCACCCAAAAGCAGGACACAGTACATTTGGACTGCACAGCCATAAAAAGAGATTGCTCTATGGTTAGATAACAAATTGGATAAGATGTTGGGAATTGTAGATGTCACATAAAATATTTCCAAAAAGGAGAAATTTGCAAGAAAAAAGTACATCGGGGTGTGGAGATTCAGACTAAGGGTATATGTAATAATTACAGATACATTTCCACCCACTGTAATGACATAGATGAGAAGGAACACCGGATAGAGGAAAATTTGGCTTTCCCTTAACTTGGAAAATCCTAGGAGAATAAATTCTGTTACCATGGTGGAATTTGTACTCATTTATTTTTATTTTTCTGTAAAAGATAAATATACTTTATAAATGTATTGAATTAAAATGCATTCTGTCTTATAGTATTGTGTCTTAAAGTCAATGTAAACCCTAACTGGATTATTTTTTTACTTTCTAAAGTATTGTATATAATAAACTTTTCTTTAAATTAGAATACCATCTACTGCAGCCCATTTTAAGCCACCTACTGTGAACTCCAGTAATGGCCATGTGGCATATTTTAGGTTGGTTTTCATGATGGTGACCACTAGTTTTATAGATAGGCAACTCATATCCTTATATTGATTAGTGGTTCTAAATTAATAATAACTACTGCAGTAGGTAACAGACACAAAAGATACACTCAGCATCTTTCCAAAATAACTGTTCTAAATTTATTTGACACAATTGAAGGTATTTATACACATGATTAAGTAGGTATCACATTATTATTACAATTGTCCTTTTACGGTAACAAGGGGCGTAACATAGGCAGGCTAATTCTAATCAGACTTAAAAGAATGCAAACATGTAATGAAAACATTATTAGTGCAGTGTGCAAAAATTGAATACAATAATATACAGAACTAACAAATATCCTTTACAGGTGTATGCCCAACTTTACTGCGGGGATAGAGGGTGCAGTGAGTAATGCCGCGTACACACGGTCGGAATTCTCGTCGGAAAAAGCTCTGATGGTTTTCCCGTCGGAATTCCGACGGAATTTCACTCAAACTGTCTTGCCTACACACGGTCACACCAAATTCCGACGGTCAATAACACCACGGCATACAACACATTCAACTGCACTATAAAAGGGAAGTTTAATGCTTCTGAGCATGCGTCAAATTGTTTCCGAGCATGCGTCCTAATTTTGCGTGTCGGAATTGCATACACACGAACGGAAAATCCGATAGAAAGGTTTTCCGTCGGAAAAATTAAGAACAGGTTCTCAATCCAAAGTCCGTCGGAAATTCCGACAGAAAAAGACCGATGGGCATACACACGGTCGGAAAATCCCATGAAAAGCTCCCATCGGACTGTTTCCATCGGAAATTCCGACCGTGTGTACGCGGCATAAGAGTTATATAATGTGAATTGGTTTATGTGCACGCTGTTTTTAGGCTTTGTTTTTCTTTATTTCAAATAATGAAGCTGTGTGCTGTGACTAAAAGGCAGCTCCAAGAATAGATGGTCAGTAACAACTGACAAAATAATATTAAAGCAGTTTACTATAGGCGGGAGAGCAGCTACCCTGTTTCCCCGAAAATAAGACACTGTCTTATATTAATTTTTGCTCCCAAAGATGCACTAGGTCTTATTTTCAGGGGATGTCTTATTTTTCAATGAAGAAGAATACGGTACACATTTTTTGTTGAACAAAAAAAAGTAAAATTACCATTTTAGAACCTCCTGTGCCATTTTGATTCCCCCTTTCTGATCCTCCTGTGCCGATTTGATTCCCCCCCCCCTCAAATCCACCATGTGTCATTTTAAGTCCCCCTCCCCCCACCCCTGTGCCAGTGGACAGTTTCTCCCCCCTCCCACCTTCACCAGACATCCCCCCCACACCTGTGCCAGTGGACAGTTTCTCCCCCCTCCCACCTTCACCAGACATCCCCCCCACACCTGTGGCGGCGAGATACGTACCGTACCATAATGAATGAATGAATGAATAATTTGTATAGCGCTAACAATGCGAACTGAATCGCCTCAAGGCGCTGTATTTACATATACCATAACACACAATGTGCCTGCTGTGTCTCCAATGTACCCGACTCCTGTGTCTGGCAGCGGCGGCACGGGCTCTCTGACGTGCGACGTTCCCCTGCGCAACATCAGGAACGTCGCTCGTCATCCAGAGAGCCCGCCGCAGCTCACTGATTTGAAGAGACCCGCACTGCCTGAACAGCTGCGGCCAATCAGTGAGCTGTGCGGCGGTGCCTGCCGCTACCGTACGAGAGTAACGGCGGATGCTTTATTATCGGGGATGCCTTATTATCGGGGGTGCTTTATTATCGGGGATGCCTTATTATCGGGGGTGCTTTATTATCGGGGGAGGTCTTATTATCGGGGGAGGTCTTATTATCGGGGGGATGCCTTATATTACAACGAGAGGCAAAACTGTAGGTAGGTCTTATTTTCGGAGGATGTCTTATTTTCGGGGAAACACGGTAACAGTAACCACTGCTCTCAAATCAACAACAAACAAAAAAAAAAAAAGAAGGCAGCAAAGTGGTAATTGCCCAAAGAGCTAACAATCAGAAGTAAAGCAAAATTTCTTACATGACCCTAATCTCTCCAAAAGTAGTTTCTCATCTCTCCATATTTTCACCCTACAGCAGCATTTAATATACTGACCCACTGGGGTTAATTTACTAAAAGCAAATAGACTGTTGCACTTTGCAAGTGCAGTTGCACTCATTTTCACAAGAGCATATCACATGTGGTGAAGCTCTGCTGATTTCATTAACAAATCATGTGCAAGTAAAAATGCTTTCCCCCCCCCCCCCCCTTGCACTTGATCGGGTATTCTTTACAAAGTGAAGCTTCACCACATGAGTGCAAGTGCACTTTCAAAGTGCAACGTCTATTTGCCTTAAGTAAATCTACCCATATGGCTACTCTTAGCACCCCCTGTAATAGTCAAGAGGCTGGATTAACCAAACATCCTAATTGGACCTGTTGGCTATGGTTCAAGTGCAATGTAGTGCATTATTGTTAAAAAAAAAAAATACTTTATGGGCAAATTTGCATATGAACTTAGCTGGACATTGAGGTTTGAACCTAAATACATGGTCGCAGCCAGTCCAAACCTTATCCCTAGTTATCATTGACCTAAATTAAAGGAGCTTGGAGATATTTTAAATTTATACTTTTAAAAAAGTGTACTGTGCAAATAGGAATAGTCAAAACAACTTACTGGAAGTTTTAGTGTATTAATAACTTTAGAGAACGAGATGTTATTATTCCAATTCACAGGCTGTAAAACGAATATTCTTAAAATTTTCTGCCGTATTTTTTCTGTTTTATAAACAGACATTTTGTGGTGCCTTGAATAGAAAAAGAGGAGATACATACGGTTACAAAGACCTTGCATGGTTATATAATGAAAGTGAACCTGAGGGAATAGTCAAAGGGGAATTTTAAACTAATTTACTGTGTGAAAAGAAAATAACTGTTGTGTGAGAGGTTTAACTGTACAATGGGCAGCACAGAAGCTACTGTAAGTGAATAGCATGTCCACCTAGAAGCATCAGGGTTGTTGGTTTGAATCCGAAACACAGCACAACGTTCTCCCTGTGCCGGTGTGGGTTTCCTCCTACACTCCAAAGACATGCTGGAAGGGAAATTGGTATGTGTATGTATGAATGTGAGTTAGGGATATTAGATTGTAAGTTCCTTGATGATGGGGACTGATGTGAATGTACAATATATGTGTAAATTCATGGCGCTGTAATAAATCAATTTCAAAACATCTAAAAAGGTAACAAAAGACATAGTTACATAGTTACATAGTTAGGTTGAAAAAAAAGACACAAGTCCATCCAGTTTTAACCGCAAAAAAAAAAAAAACAATATCATACAATCCCATATACCCAATTCTATACCCACAATTAATCCAGAGGAAGGCGAAAAACCCCAGCAGAGCATGATCCAATTTGCTAAAGCAGGGGAAAAAATTCCTTCCTGATCCCCGGAGAGGCAAACGGATTTTCCCCGGATCAACTTTACCTATAAATGTTAGTACCCAGTTATATTTATATTATATAAATTATGTACGTTTAGGAAATAATCCAGGCCTTTCTTAAAGCAATCTACTGAGCTGGCCAGAGCCACCTCTGGAGGGAGTCTATTCCACATTTTCACAGCTCTTACTGTGAAGAAACCTTTCCGTATTTGTAGATGAAATCTCTTTTCCTCTAGACGTAAAGAGTGCCCCCTTGTCCTCTTTGTTGACTGTAAAGTGAATAACTCAACACCAAGTTCACTATATGGACCTCTTATATATTTGTACATGTTGATCATATCCCCCCTTATTCTCCTCTTATCAAGAGAGAATAAATTCAGTTCCTCTAATCTTTCCTCATAGCTGAGCTCCTCCATGCCTCTTATCAGTTTGATTGCCCTTCTCTGCACTTTTTCTAGTTTCCTGATATTTTTTTTTGAGAACTGGTGCCCAAAACTGAACTGCATATTCCAGATGAGGTCTTACTAATGATTTGAACAGGGGCAACATGATATCTCTCTCTCTGGAGTCCATACCTCTCTTAATACAAGAAAGGACTTTGCTCGCTTTGGAAACCGCAGCTTGGCATTGCATGCTATATCTACCAAAACCCCCAGATCCTTCTCCACTATGGATCCCCCAGTTGTACTCCCCCTAGTATGTATGATGCATAACTTTACATTTATCAACATTAAACCTCATCTGCCACATAGTCGCCCAATTAGACAGAGCATTGAGGTCGGCTTGTAAATTGGAGACCTCCTGTAAGGACGTTATTCCACTGTATAGCTTGGTGTCATCTGCGAAGACGGAAATTTTACTTTTGATCCCAGACCCGATATCATTTATAAAGATATTATAAAGTAAGGGTCCCCACACTGAACCTTGGGGTACACCACTGATAACCTTAGACCATTCAGAGTAAGAATCATTAACCACGACTCTCTGAATTCTGTCTTTTAGCCAGTTTTCTATCCATTTACAAACTGATATTTCCAAACCTGTAGACCTTACCTTACACATGAGCCGTGTGCGGGGAACTGTATCGAACGCTTTTGCAAAATCCAAGTATACCACGTCCACCGCCACCCCTCTGTCCAAGGTTTTACTTACCTCCTCATAAAAAGAAATCAGGTTTGTCTGACAACTTCTGTCTTTCATGAATCCATGCTGTCTGTTGCTTAAAATATTTTTTTCCTGCAAGAACTCGTCTATGTGGTCTTTTATTAATTTCTCCAGTATCTTCCCAACTATAGAAGTTAAACTAACAGGTCTATAGTTACTTGGTAAAGACTTTGTTCCCTGTTTAAATATAGGCACCACATTGGCCCTGCACAATGACAGTGCCAGAAGAAAGAGGAGATGAACTCAAAAATTGAACATTTAGTATCTTATAGGGGACATTTGGAATCAAATGTAATGTCTAAGCAGTATCCTGAATTATTTACTTTCTGTTGCTATTTCTGATAAATGGAAGTACACTTCATTTGCTTAGGCCTGTACCCTGAGCTTCATAGCAATATATCTGAAATGGAAGATGAATGCACTGCTGCCTTTGACTGCTAATCGCACAAGATTTGGCATGTGGTGATGTAACTACTGTGTTGCTCATTGTTCTCTTTGCTGGAAAGAAAACTGTACTCGAGGACCTGCAGTGAAAGGATCCCCATGCTTCTGCATTATTCATTCTCTGGACTGGAGCTGTGATTTCTGCACTTCTGCTACTATTTATCAGATCACAAGTAATTGGAGGGCAGCTCTGAAATTAAATAACAAAGCCTCAACCAAGATAGCCTCTTTCACACAGAGACACGATGCAGAATAAGTGATTTTAGGTCAATTATGGGGAAGGGATCATCCACAGAGAGCCTATAGTTGATCCTTTTGACTAGTCATTTGACCTTTGTTTGTCTTATTCGTGGACAAAACTTTGTACTCCTTAACTTGTCCTGGAAGAATGAAAGGTATTCAGATACTTTGAACTTTATAGAAGTTGTTAAAATTTTCAGAAATTATTCTTAAACGTTCTTCCCCTAAACATGATCACCCTTTTAACTAAGGGGCACATTCACAATTATGTGTTGCCGGTTCCTGTTCCACTGTATTCATTCAGTGCTGTAAGTTTAACCACTTCAGCTCTGGAAGATTTACCTTCTTCCTGACATGACCATTTTTTGAGATACGGCACTGCATTGCTTTGACTGACAATTGCGTGGTCGTGCGACACTGTACCCAAATAAAATGTATGTACTTTTTTTTTCACAAATAGAGCTTCCTTTTGGTGGTATTCGATCACCTCTGTGGTTTTTATTTTTTGCGCTAGAGTGACTGACAATTTTGAAAAAAACAACAATATTCTTTTACTTTCTGCAATATAACTTATCCAATAAAATTATTTAAAAAATCTAATTTCTTCATCAGTTTAGGCCAATATGTATTATGCTACATCATTTTGGTAAAAGAAATCCCAATAAGCGTATATTGATTGGTTTGCGCAAAAGTTACAGCATCTACAAACTATGGGATATTTATTTATTTATATATATATATATATATATATATATATATATATATATATATATATATTTTTTTTTTACTAGTAATGGCAGCGATCAGCGACTTATAGTGGGACTGCAATATTGCAGCGGACAAATTGGACACCTAACTGACACTTTTGACACTTTTATGGGGACCAGTGACACTAATGAAGCGATCAGTGCTAAAAACATGCACTGTCACTGTACTGATGACACTGGCAGGGAACTGGTTAACATCAGGGGCGATCAAAGGGAGGGCTTACTAACTGTGGGAGGTGCTTTTACTACTGGAAGATATGGATCAGTGTTTCTGCTTCACAGAAACACAGGATCCATGTCTTCTGTACTCACAGAATGTATCTTGTTCTCTGGTGACCACTGCATTTCCATTTACATCAGAGTTCCCCATATTCATCAGGGTCCGTAGAGCACCAACCTGCATTTAAAATGAGAACTACAATGCGGGGGGGGGGACTCTGATGACCACAGACCAACTTCCGCAGAGTGAATACACTAAGGTAATGGGGGGGGGGGGGGGTTACTAGTATAAGAGGGGACCTTTATATCAGTGCCCCCTTACCTTACTGTATCCAATCCCCCTTACATCACTGACCTCCATAAGACTATCATTGCAGCACTGTCACTGACCTCCTCTCAGGTGCACCATGCAGGGCTCAGCCAGACGATCCTCTTTGGGCTCCAGCTTGGTGTCTCTAGTTTCATCCTATATTATCCTCTCCGCAGTCCACACACGTCCGACTCCTCCTGTGACCCCCTTCCTAGCAGTGCTCCAGCTCTTGACTCCTCAGTAGGCACCCCCCCCCCCAGAGACTGCAGACACATAAAAGAAGATGGTCAGAGACTGTGCGGACATAATACAAGAGATGGTCAGAGACTGTGCGGACATAATACAAGAGATGGTCCGAGACTGTGCAGACATGATACTGAAAAAGGTCTGAGACTGTATGAACATGATACAGAAAAAGGTCTGAGACTGTGCGGACATGATACAAGAGATGGTCAGAGACTGCAGGCATGATACAGGAGATGGTCAGAGACTGCAGACATGATACATGATATGGTCAGAGACTGCAGACATAATGCAAGAGATGGCCAGAGACTGCAGACATGATACAAAGGATGGTCAGAGACTGCAGACATGATCAAAGAGATGGTCATAGACTGCAGACATGATACAGGAGATGGTCAGAGACTGCAGGCATGATAAAAGAGATGGTCAGAGACTGCAGACAAGATACAGGAGATGGTCAGAGACTGCAGGCATGATACAAGAGATGATCAGAGACTGTGCAGACATGATACAAGTGATGGTCATTAACTGCAAAAATGATACAGGAGATGGTCAGAGACTGCGAACAAGATACAGGAGATGGCCAGAGACTGCAGACATGATACAGGAGATGGCCAGAGACTGCGAACAAGATACAGGAGATGGCCAGAGACTGCAGACATAAAAACAGGAGATGGTCAGAGACTGCAGACATAAAAACAGGAGACGGCCAGAGACTGCAGACATAAAAACAGGAGACGGCCAGAGACTGCAGACATAAAAACAGGAGACGGCCAGAGACTGCAGACATAAAAACAGGAAATGGTCAGAGATTCCAGAGATAGAAACAAGAGATGGTCAGAGATTGCAGCGATAAAAACAGAGATGGTCAGAGACTGCAGAGATAAAAAAGGATACGGTCAGAGATTGGTAATGACAAGCAAACTCTCACATTGCTGCAGCTGCCACAAACACTAGAGCCACAGACAGCATCTCTTTGATTGGGGGGGATATGTGCTGAGGGGGGTGAGGGGGATGGATTTCATATGCATCCCCCCTTGTAGCACCAAGTCCTCTACAATCCTAAAGTGTCCTGGCAGAGCTGCGTGACCGTGCTTCCTCCCCGCCTCCTCCTCTGTGTCCAGTAAAACATCACAGCAGGAGGAAGAGGGGGCGGGGTCAGTGCGCAGCACTCCGTATGTGTGTGTCAGCCGAGCAAAGATGCCAGTTTGCGGCTACCATACGAAGTGTTGCTCGTGGGAACCAAAACACCCCGCAGGCATTCTGGGACTCTGATTCGCTGGGACTCCGGATTGGGACATGGAACAAATTGCGGGACAATCCCAGGGGCGTTGAGCTATGGGCAAATTATACTGCCGTGAGGCCCCTGGGAGTGCGAAGCCTTAGGGGACTGCCTAATTTGCCTAATTAGAGAGCCGCCTCTGGAGATAAGCCCAACCCTCCTCAACAATCCAACAATCAAATTGAAAATGGCATCTGCCCTAATCAATATATACCTAACTGTTTACCCATAGTCCCTGTTACATTTAGAAGGGATGTGAAATCTCCACATTAGTCAGAGGTTCTAACCTTTCAAAAGTTTCCCCAGAAAAAAAAAAGTTTTGAATGGAAATATTCAACTTAAAGCAGATTGCAGAAAATGTATTTCACAATGACATCTCAAAGGATTAAGCGAAAGACGTTCCATCTGTGTATATGAATTAACATAACAGTTACTCTATGGAATAAAACAAGAATCCCCAGTTACTGCTGCCACACATATTTCCTTCTTGTAACGGTTTGTGTGAGTCATTTGGGACAAGTCTCTGAAGAAATGTTTGCAATGTACTTGAGAAAAGTCTTCGGTGTGGAGAAAAAGACTGGAAATTTATTCAAACACATTCAAAACTTTCTCAGAACTTTTCTGACATTTGTAGAAGAAAAATCAGTAATGAACAATAAACCAAAGCAACCAACAAAATTTTGCTGCTCAATAGGGATGCTTAACCTTATTACAATAAGCACCGCTTTATAAAAGTCAGTGTTTATTGAGAACCGCCTAATGTGTAATACCTAATTTCAAGTATTCCTTGACATGGGATCAGTTATTACTAGAACCTTGTAAATGGGTGTCCATGCTTTCCAAAAAATCAACTTTGACTTAAAATGCTTGGTAAAAGGCAAACTGCCCTACCCCTAAATAAAAACAAAACAACAATAGGCTGCAGTATGAGTGGGATAAACACAATACACAAAAGAAAACAAAGAAACTGCGCCAAACAATAAGTCCACCAAGGTCTCCGCCAGACCAGATATTGATGGGCTAAATGACATCCAGGATGTGTACTGAACGTAGTTCGCGTAGTTCAATACAGTCTCTAGATAAATTCTGTATCCTTTAGTATGGTTAAGTAAAACACCACTGTGATCCACAATAAAGTGATTAAAAACCACCACCGAATGGAAAGCCGCTTACTAGAGGGCAAGCTCAAACAGCGTTTTGGCTATAACCCAGGGGCGGCCTTTGACATCCGAATGGAAGACACAGGAAAACCTTCTCAGGGCATTTAACACAGGATACCATTCAAAGTGCTCGACTTATGTCATACGGTCCGTAGATCATCAGGCATATGAGAAGAAAAGGGGACTATAGCATAATACCGTAATTAATTTTTGTTAGATTTATTAAAAAGTTAATGTACTTATAAACATCATGTTATTAAAAGCATAAAAAGGAAACTCCAGCCGGCATTCCAGGAGCCCTTCCTCCTTCAAATTGACGCAGTGACATCACTGCACGCCCTCCCAGACACATTTTGTCATACACAGATGTTTTCAATGGGGATGGAAAACGTCTGTGTATGACGAAACGCATCTGGGAGGGTGTGCAGTGACATCACTGTGTCGATGACATAAGTCGAGCACTTTCAATTGTATCCTGTGTTAAACGCCCTGAGAAGGTTTTCCTGTGTCTTCCATTCGGATGTCAAAGTCCGCGGCTGGGTTATAGCCAAACGCAGTTTGAGCTTGCCCTCTGGTAAGCGGCTTTCCATTCGGTGGTGGTTTTCAGTCACTTTATTGTGGCTCACAGTGGTGTTTTACTTAACCATACTAAAGGATACAGAATTTATCTTGAGACTGTATTGAACTATGTGAACTACCGTATATACTCGAGTATAGGCCGACCCGAATATAATCCGAGGCACCTAATTTTACCACAAAAAACTGGGAAGACTTATTGACTCAAGTATAAGCCTAGGGTGAGAAATGCGCAGCTACTGTAAGTGAAAATGAGGGTCAACAATGCCCATTTGCAGCCTCACTGTGCCCATTTGCATGCCTCACTGTGCCCATTTGTAGCCATAGGTCCCCTGAACTTCAAACTTGGTAGTTAATGATTCCTAGATGCCCCCTACATTCAGCCAAAATTTGGGGTCTCTGGACCCAAAGGGTCCTGAAATGACATTGCTGCAGATGGACATAGTTGACCGATTTTGGGGCCCTGTATCTCGGGGCCACTTAGGGCTAGGAACCATAAATTTGGATATGTTGTAGTGTTGGTTCCACTGGGTTTGCACACCAAATGGGGTTCATAGCACTAAGTGGCCCCAGGATGCGGGGGCCCAAAGTCGGGTCGGAAAATGTCATTCTCTGCTGCAGAAAAGTGCTTGACTCGAGTATAAGCAGAGGGGGGCACTTTCAGCACAAAAAAATGTGTTGAAAAACTCTGCTTATACTCGAGTATATACGGTACTTAAAATGCTTACTGCAATCAATTGTGAATAATGTTCTAAATTTTAAAAACTAAGGTGATGCTTGCTGTAAGAGGTACCATTTGAATACATTAGAAGTGTCCAATGGTGTACATCTACTATTGGCTAAATGTTTTGTTTTGGATCAGTAAAACATTGTTATGGTGCATGTTTCAATCTTTGTTAGATGAGGAGTTAATACACCAGACAATAGTATATATCACTTTGGTACCATATTGGCAAGATCTCAGAGTTCTGAGGACTGCACACATACTATTGCCATCATTGGAGTTTCCACACTCTCTGACGATTTTTTGTATTTGTTTTATTTGTATTTCAGATATGAATATTGTATATTTTTCCTGTAACAATAGTTTTTATTGAAAAAAATATTTTTCATGAATGTCACAAAATAGAGTGACAAACAATGCTTGCCACGCTCAAACAATTTAACAATACAAATACATAGGGAACAAAAGGTAGGGGAAGTGGGGGAGAAATATAATCAAGGCTTTGCGAAAAAAAAGACAGGTCAACCGTGGTGGCCAACATAGGCACTAGGGATGGGCCCAGTGTTCGATTCGAAACCCATGTTCGAATCGAACATCGGCCGTTCGTCTGCTCGTCGAGTTCAGAACTCTGAGATTTCAACCCCCACTGTGACCCCGCATGCTTGGCCAATCATAGAGCCAGCGGCGAGAAGAGCAATAATTGGCCACAGGCAGGATGCCTGTGGCCAATTATAGCTCAGGGGGTTTAGTACACGCCCCACACTATATAAGGCCGCCACGCCGGCGGCCTCGTGTAGTGTGTTCCGGCGTTGAGGGAAAGAGTATTGCTAGGCAGGGGCAGTGTACTGTACACTATATGTGAATCATTTCTGTGTGCGAAAAGTGTAGGGATAGAGGAAAAATGGGCAGGCATAGTGTAGTCTTCTCAGCCTTTGCGTGTGGGGAAATTGTAGGGATAGAGGAAAAATAGGCAGGAATAGTGTGTTCTTCTGAACGGTCCACAATGCACTGCGCCAGTCGCAGTGCATTGCTGGCTGATGATTGGCCAAGCATGCACTGTGACCCCGCATTCTTGGCCAATCATAGAGCCAGCGGCGAGGAGAGCAATAATTGGCCACAGGCAGGATGCCTGTGGCCAATTATAGCTCAGGGGGTTTAGTACATGCCCCACACTATATAAGGCCGCCACGCCGGCGGCCTCGTGTAGTGTGTTCCGGCGTTGAGGGAAAGAGTATTGCTAGGCAGGGACAGTGTACTGTGGGACAGTGTACTGTGAATCATTTCTGTGTGGGAAAAGTGTAGGGATAGAGGAAAAATAGGCAGGCATAGTGTATTCTTCTCAGCCTTTGCGTGTGGGGAAATTGTAGGGATAGAGGAAAAATAGGCAGGGATAGTGTGTTCTTCTTAGGCATTTGCATGTGGAGAAAGTGCTGTTCTCTACCAATACAGCCATCTGCAGGAGTTAGTGTGTGTGCTGTGTGAGTCTAGCACAGCACAGTATACAACCTGCACCTGTATCTGCCCTTCTGCCCTGTTGTCATCTAATCCAGCCATCTGCGACATGACATTAAAGCCGCAAGCAGTTTTAAATGGCTTATTTTTTTCCTTTAGAAATGTCATTTTGTGCAGGGACAGTTCTAAACACGGGAAACACATGTCACTTCACAGGCATACTTTAGACACCCCCCAGGTACCGTATTTAAAGGAATATTTCACTTTTTTTTTCACTTTTTGCATCATTAAAATGACTGCTCCAGAAAAAAAACGTCCGTTTTTAAAACTTCTTTTTGCATTGATACATGTTCCCTGGGGCAGGACCCAGGTCCCCAAACCTTTTTTATGACAAAAACATGCATATTGGCCGTTATAATTAGCACTTTAGATTTCAAACGTTCGCGTCCATTGTAACTAATAGGGTTCTAACGTTCGTGCAAACTTTCGGTCCGTTCGCAGGTTCTGGTGCGAACCGAACCCGGGGGTGTTCAGCTCATCCCTAATAGGCACAATAGTGAACTTGAGGACTGAACATTATGTAGGTGGTTGCATAGAGGAAACCCACAAAGCCCTCACAGGTGGAAGAGGGGGTCCTCCACGGGGTAGCCCCACAGGCCCTTCCTCCATACACCCATAAACCTAAAAGCTTTAAACAACAATATCGCAATACCTTTATGAAATATTCTGCAACCAATTAAACTATTATATTAGGTTGTGGGCTCCAGTTACTCGCTCAAAGCATTCTTTTATGGGAAATGCAACGCCCACTACCGATAGTTTGTGAAAAATAAGTAGAGTAGGGGGTATAATGGGGTGAATGGAAAAAAGAGTGGGAAAGATAGAGAAGAAAAGGAGGTGAGTTTGTCTGGGAGTCTAATGCCAACCGTTTTTGGAATCAGCACTTTATGTCTAGGACCTACAATTAGGCAAGCCAAGGAGACGAAATTTTGTCGAAAAGACGTTGTTTATCTCGCAAGACAATAACCATTTTTTCATTTAGCATTATCCAAGTTAGTTTATGCTTCATTAAGGCTATATCTATAACTGGACTTTTCTAGGTGGTTGCAATAGCAATTTTGGCTGCCAGGAACATGAAATCTTATCTGTGTGTGTCTTGGGATATTTTCGACTGGTTTATTCAGTAGGGCAAAACTCACATCTTTAATAATTTTGACCGAAGTAACTGAAGGAATAAAAGAGTGCACTCTCATCCAAAAACGGCGCACTTTAGAACAAGTCCACCATGTAAGTAAAGGCGTGCCTATCTGGCCACATCCTCTGAAGCAGGAGGCCGATGAGCCTGGAAACATTTTCAAGAGGCGTTATGGTACCAGGTACCATCTAGCATGCACTTTGTAGCTAGCCTCAATCAAAGCCACATTTAAAATGCCTTTGTGAATCTGTGTGCTCCATTTTTGCCAGTCCCCTGCCTCAGGAGATATGTCCAGGTCCCTCTCCCAGGCCATCTGATAATTCAACTTGACCGTAGGGTTGGAGAATAGTTTATATAGCATGGAGATGCCCCCCCGCATAGAGATCTCCCGCATTCACCTATTTTCAAACATGATGCACACTGCTAGGTCTGGGCTGGATTGCTGTAGCGATTTAAGGAAATTATAAATTTGCTGTAGATGGAAATTTCCAGAGTGGGGCACTGTATCTCCAGACTGTTAACGATGCGTGATAGATGACGTAACACTCTATGATCAATATAGTCCCCAATGCGGTAAAGACCCTTGTTTAACCACCAGTCAAAGCCTACAGCCTGCAGCCCTGGTGAAAACAAGGGTTTGCCAAAGAGGAGCCGCTGGTGTGTGTGTGGCAAACATAAAGGCCATCTTCTACAAGCCGTGTCCTATAAATGAATAGAGTGGGAAAGCGTAGGGTCTAATATTGCTTTCCAAATAAGGCGCATTTGTGTTTCCTACCACCACTCTTTATTCACTGAATGCTAGGATGGCTATTGCTAGGGTTTCAATGGCTATAACGAACAGGAGGGGGGATAGAGGGCATCCCGACGAGTGGCCGAAAAGATGGAGAATGGGTTTGATTTGTGACCGCGCAATACAATCTGGGCCATAGGAGAGCTGTATAGGGAGTGTAACAAAGCTATAAATTTAGGACCAAACCTCCACCTCTCCAGGACCCAGAAAAGAAAGGGCCAGGAGATTGAGTCAAAAGCTTTGCGAATGTCAATGGACAACAGCATCCCAGTCCTAGCTGCCCCCATCACAAGATGAATGCAAGATTGATATTAAATTGATCGCCTTCCGAATCTGATCTGCCGCTTGTCTATGTGTCAAAAAGCCCATTTGACCTAAATGTATGTAACCCTCCAAGAATGTTAACAATCTGTTTGCAAGGATTTTGGTGAACAGTTTCAAATCAGTATTAATTAAAGAGATTGTGCAATAGTTAGCCACTTCGCTATGGTCTTTGTGAGGTTTGGGGATCAGGGTAATAAAGGCGCTATTAGAATCCATATCTATTGGGCTCCCTCTTTGTATGGCTCTAAAGCATCGTGTCAGGTGGAGCTAAAATTGGTGCAAATTTTTTAAAGTAGTGCATCGTAAACCCGTTGGGGCCCGGTGCTTTGCCCATTGGAGTCTGTTTAATGGCAGTCAGCACTTCCTCAACTGTAACGTTTTTGTCCAAAATATCTTTATGTTCCATCATTAAATTTGGATTGGGGAAGTGTTCTGTAGTCAAAGTCCGATTGGCTAGTAGATTCCTTAGCCCTATATACATTTTCATAGAAGTGTTGGAATTCCTGTAGAACGAAAGTAGGATTTTGGGTTAGTGTACCGTCCCGTTTCCTAATATTAGGTATATGTAAGGTGGACGTCGGGGGGCCAATTTCATCGCTAGGAGTTTACCGGGTTTATCTGTTTGTGAATAGAACCTGGCCTGCGTCGAGAGCGCACTTGTTTTTTTGCCTTGGTAGAGAGGCAAACATTTAGTTCAAGGCGTGCTGACTCGATCTGACTACATAAATCTAGGTGAGGGTTTGTTTGTGTTCTTTGAGTAGGGAAGCTAATTCGTCCTCCTTTTCATTACAAAAAATTATCCCGACAATAAAGGATTGGTTCAGGGAGATAGATAAATTTAGATGTATGGAAGAAGTAATACACTTGCAAAATAACTCTGAAATAAAATATACTAATACTTGGAAGAGCTGGTTGGAATTTAGACAAACTCAGGCTTACATGAACCATGTGGGGGGTAATTAGATGCCTTGCCGCTTCCCATATCTGTTTCCCCCCTCTCCCCCTCCTCTTCTCCCTTATATTTCTATTTTGTTAGTTTTTTTTCTCCCACATGTAAAAAAGACTCACTTAGAGATTCAATAAAATAGATAAAGGGTTGTTTTTTTCCTTTTTTTTGGCACATCACCAAGGAGAAATACAAAGTAGGTAGATAGTCGAGACTCTCTCCCCTCCACAATTAAGAGGTGTTTTTGTTAAGGGAAGGGAGGGTGGTTGTTTTCACTTGTATAAAAAAGAATCAACTAGGGACATATTAAAATAGATGTAGGGGTATTTTTTTTTTCTATTTTTTTTTTTGGTCTTTGGCACATCACTAAGGAGAAATACAAAGTAGGTAGAGAGTCGAGACTCTCTCTCCCCTCCACAATAAGAGGTGTTTTTGTTAAGGGAAGGGAGGGTGGTTGTTCTCACTTGTATAAAAAATAATCAACTTTTTTATCTATTAAAATAGATGTAGGGTTATTTTTTTTTTTTTTTAATCACATATAAACACAGGCAGAAGGGGAAATGCGTCCCCCCTCTCCCCCCCCTCTTTTTTTTTTGTTTTTTTGTTTTTGGCACATCACCAAGGGAATATAAAGTTGGTGGAGAGTCGCGACGCTCACCTCTTCATAATTAAAATGTTTTTTTGTTTTTTTCTCTCTCTCTTTCTTTCTTCTCTTTTCACGGAAGAGGAAGTCACTATCACATACACAAGGTGGAAGACACACTATATTAGTTTTCACAAACTTAATAGGGGATTAAGGGAACTATAAGGGGGAATAAACTAGGGGAGCTGGGGTTAATTAATTAATTAAAAAAAGGAAAGGGGGAAGGAGAAGGAGAGGGATAAGAAAAGAAAAAGGAAAAAACAGTAATAAAATAAGATATTATCAAAATAAAGTGAGTAGGGGTAACGAATCATATCAGGAAGAGGGGGGGGGGGGAGACTGTGGACTACTCTTGACTTTTTTGGAAAGTATATTGAGATGGATCCATGTGTTTTGTTGATTGTGGTCCTTTTGTGTTTTTTATTTATTTGTTATATATGTATGTATAAGTATTGTATAAGGATGTGTATATACAAGAATTTGTAATAATGTGGATTGTTTTTTGTATATGTGGAAAAATCTATTAATAAAAAATAATTGAAAACAAAGCATTATAATGTCTCTTATATCTAGCGCCTATCTG
The DNA here is from genome assembly GCA_028564925.1 of Lithobates sylvaticus. Classification (NCBI taxonomy): domain Eukaryota; kingdom Metazoa; phylum Chordata; class Amphibia; order Anura; family Ranidae; genus Lithobates; species Lithobates sylvaticus. The sequence goes on along the minus strand of CM053035.1, from coordinate 185,160,739 downwards.
AATCAGAATTCCCCTGATTGTCGTCTTGAGAGCAGCCCAGTTACACATTGGGGAGGTTTGATCTGGGTCATTCAGGGAGAAGTACTCCATCAGTGCCAGCTCAATGTCGAGGCATGTCGCCGGATTGCTAAGATGGGACTCATTTAGTCACCAGGCATAAGAGGCCGTAGGGCTTCGCAGCAAAGATAGATGGGCACTACCCGAAAATAGTCAGACCACGGGGTCTCCAGGATCTTGGAGGCAGTACAGATAGGTAGGAATGAGGCAGACGTGAAGATAAGGTCTATCTGCGAATATGTCTAATGAACATGGGAGTAGAAGGTATTATCGCAGTTTGTAGCTTTACATTCTCTCCAGACGTCCACCAAATCATGGTCATGTAGCAATTTCGCAAATGTGGTGCTGAATTTAGTGGGTTTGAAGATTTGAGAACTCGGTGGGCGTGTCTTGTCTAGAGAGGAGTCCAAGGTGATGTTTGAATCTCCACCCATCAAGAGTGCACCCTCGAAGTGGGGGGACAACTGTTGAATATTGTATATTTTCAACCTTCTCTTGCACACAGTTGGGCATTCAAAGAGAAGACAGGTGCACCTAACTTACTAGAGTTCACTTTGCCAAATGTATGTTCACTTTTCACTTTTCCACTTGCTTGATCCAGCAATGTGCACAAGAGCAGTTGCTCTTGAGTGGACTGTTTGTTTTAAGTGTATTGCTTTGCACTGTACATTTGATTTGCAACACTGGAAGTTTGGTAGTAACTCCAATGGGCTGTGGGTCCTGCTGGGAGCTGGCCATGGCCTGTGGGTCCTGCTGGGAGATGACCATGGCATGAAGGTCCTGCTGGGAGATGACCATGGCATGTAGGTCCTGCTGGGAGAAAGCCACTGGCCTGTGGGTCCTGCTGGCAGCTGGCCTGTGGGTTGGTGGTTCAGTGGGCCACTTGGCTGGACTTGCCCCCCATGCAAAAACATTTTACTAATTGTGACACCAAGGGCTTTTAAATGGGGTAGATATTACATAAGAAAAACAATAAGAGAATTTAGGGCAAGAATCAGAGCTCACATATTTGATAGCAACAATTGTAATCTCAGGTCACCTGTAACAAGGCACCTTTGCCTCAACCATAGTAAATAATGTAAGTTGGCAAGTTTTTGAAGCAGGTACATACCAGCACGAGTTGAGGGATATGGGAAAATTATATCATATATAATTATATAATTATTATATAATTGATTACCTTCCTATAGCACCTGCCTCGGTGCTTCCGTGACCTGCCTGCCTTCCATGCTCTGAGCACTGCAGAGGGAGGGGGCCCGAGATCCCTCCCTGACAGCTGGCAGAAGAAGAGCAGTTGAGAATCATCTGAACGCCGCTCGTCACTTCCATGTACCGTCTGAACGGTCTTTTTCTGCTCCGAGCACTGCAGGAGGGGGACCCGAGATCCCCCGCTGACAGCTGGCAGAAGGAGAGCAGAGGGGAATCATCTGAGTGCCGCTCAGTGCTTCCATGTACCGCCTGAATTGTCTTTTCCTACTCCGAGCACTACAGAGGGAGGGGGGCCGAGATCCCCCACTGACAGAAGAGGAGGAGAGCAGCTGGTATCAGCTGAGCGGCGGCGCAACAAAGGTATTCACCATAGAAACATACACAGTGTAGACCACACAACACAACCCTGCCAGACTAGGGCTTATTTTCGGGGTAGGGCTTATATTGGAGCCTTCTTCGAAAATGACAGTAGTGCCGCGTACACACGAAGGGACTTTGCCCGCCGGACCTAGTCCGGTGGACAATCCGCCGGACTTTCCAGCGGGGCTTCGCCAGACTTTCTGAGCGTGTGACTTGCCCACACACACCCGGACTTCTCCGGCGGGCAATCCGCGGGAAAAAGTCTGCGGGACTTTTGAAAATGAACGGACTTGCCCACACACGGAGCAGTCCGTTCTTTTAGAACGTAACTTCAGGTACGTAGCTAGCGTAGGCAGTAAATGGTGGCGCGCTAGCTCCCTCACCTGGCATGGATTTAAAGGGTCCCCCCCAAATCCATCTCAGACCCTTATCCGAGCACGCAGCCCGGCAGGCTAGGAAAGGGGTGGGGACGAGCGAGCGCCCCCCCCCCCCCTCCTGAGCCGTACCAGGCCGCGTGCCCTCAACATGGGGGGTGCCCTGGGGAAAGGGGGGCCTTGCGCCCCCCCCACCCCAAAGCACCTTGTCCCCATGTTGATGAGGACAAGGGCCTCTTCCCGACAATCCTGGCCATTGGTTGTCGGGGTCTGCGGGCGGGGGGCTTATCGGAATCTGGGAGCCCCCTTTTATAAGGGGGCTCCCAGATCCCGGCCCCCCACCCTATGTGAATGAGTATGGGGTACGATGTACCCCTACCCATTCACCTAAGGTGTAAAATGTAAAGTAAAAAACCACACAATTTTGAAAAAATATTTTATTGCACTGCTCCGGGGGTCTTCTTCCGTCTTGGGGGTCTTCTCGTCGGACTCCTCCGCCATTTACCTAGCTCTTTTACCGAGCGGAGAAGTCCGGCTACCTTCTTCGTCGTCGCCGCCGTCGTCTGGGGGTCTCGATCCGCCTTCGGAGGTCTTCCGGGGTCTTCCGGGGTCTCTTCTGTTCTTGTCGCTGTCGTTGCTTTCTGCGCCGCCTTCTTCTTCTTCCTCCTCCTCTTCTTCTTCTTCTTCCTCCGATGTTGACACGTCGCTCTCTCTGGCCGGAATGCCAGAGCCGCGCTGTGCTGGGACTTATATAGGGACAAGGGGACAGGGTCACATGCTCATGTCACATGGTGACCCCGCCCCCTTGTGATGTCACAGTCCCAGCATCCTCCGGGACTGTGACATCACAAGGGGCGGGGTCACCTTGTGACATGAGCATGTGACCCTGTCCCCTTGTCCCTATATAAGTCCCAGCACAGCGCGGCTCTGGCATTCCGGCCAGAGAGAGCGACGTGTCAACATCGGAAGAAGAAGAAGAAGAAGAGGAGGAGGAAGAAGAAGAAGAAGGCAGCGCAGAAAGCGACGACAGCGGCAAGAACAGAAGAGACCCCGGAAGACCCCGGAAGACCCCCGAAGGCGGATTGAGACCCCCAGACGACGGCAGCGACGACGAAGAAAGTAGCCGGACTTCTCCGCTCGGTAAAAGAGCTAGGTAAATGGCGGAGGAGTCCGGCGAGAAGACCCCCAAGACAGAAGAAGACCCCCGGAGCAGTGCAATAAAATATTTTTTCAAAATTGTGTGTTTTTTTACTTTACATTTTACACCTTAGGTGAATGGGTAGGGGTACATCGTATCCCATACTAATTCACATAGGGTGGGGGGCCGGGATCTGGGGGCCCCCTTATAAAAGGGGGCTCCCAGATTCCGATAAGCCCCCCGCCCGCAGACCCCGACAACCAATGGCCAGGGTTGTCGGGAAGAGGCCCTTGTCCTCATCAACATGGGGACAAGGTGCTTTGGGGTGGGGGGGCCGCACGGCCTTTCCCCAGGGCACCCCCCATGTTGAGGGCACGAGGCCTGGTACGGCTCAGGAGTGGGGGGGCGCTCGCTCGTCCCCACCCCTTTCCTGGCCTGCCGGGCTGCGTGCTCGGATAAGGGTCTGAGATGGATATGGGGGGACCCCCACGCCGTTTTTCGGCGTGGGGAGTCCCTTTAAATCCATGCCAGGTGACGGAGCTAGCGCGCCGGCATTTACTGCCTACGCTAGCTACGTACCTGAAGTCACGTACTAAATGAACGGACTTTCTGATGAGCGGCAAGTCTGTTCATTTCAAATGTCCGGCGGACTAGCCTACTAACGGCAGGATTGTCCGCCGGACTGCCAAGTCCAGCGGATAATTTTAAAACAACACTTAAAACTTTAGTCCGCCGGATTTTTTGAAAAAAAGTCCGTCGGAGGCCCACACACGAGGGGATTATCCGGTGGACTTAGTCCAGCGGACAATCCCGCGGGATAATCCCTTCGTGTGTACGCGGCATAGGGCTTACTTTCGGGGTAGGTCTTATTTTCAGGGAAATACGGTACTAGTTTTCCAGGAATTAAGGTGGCTATGAGTTTTATCTGTATTTAGCGGTTTTGGTGATTTTATTTTAGATGCTGTTTAGTCTTTTCAATGCTTTTTGGAAATGTTTTTCGTAAGCATTTTAAATACAGTTTTCATATATTTAGGATTTTTGCTTTTTACTGTTTTGAATTGGATGGACAATTCATCCCCTTCCTAGGCACAAGTACATTGCGTTCCACTTTGGAACACAACCTATGTGCATTGCCTTAGGTCTTCTCGCTTTTAACTAGGTAGATTGCATGCACCAATCAAGCCACATCTGAGAAAGCCTTTGGATGAAACCTGTCAGATTTAAGTGCCATTTTTTGGCATTTTTCTGTGAGGACCATGGATTCTGACCATTTTCAGACACTAGACTTATATGACACACAGGGGCCATCCCATGGACGCCACAACACTGATGGAACCCTCCCGCGCCTTGGTGAGATGGTTCTTTTTGCAAACTTTATCTAGATGCTTATTTTTACCACTTGCAGATCCCATCCATGTAGTATACCTTAAAGTAGAACTATAGGCAAAACTTTTTTTTTTTCATTTTACAATAGCGTAGGGGAAGGTTATAACTGTCCTCACTTCCTGTCCCAAAGCCAAATAGGAAGTGAGAGGAAATTCCTGTAAATTAAGGGAATCCCTTGGAGCTCCCAAGGTCACCAGAACTAGTGTCCCAAATGAGAAGAATTCCAGTCTGTTACTTTTCTGGGGACTATCCTTTTCTTTTGGAATTTTTTTTTACTTTCACTTTCAATGATAATGGTAAACAGCACAAATAGAGAGGGCAAAGCTCCCTAACAGGGGCACAGACAGTTTTGTCATTATATTTTAAAGTAGAACTATAGGCAAAACTCTTTTTTCATTTTGAATAGAGTACTAGTAATTTAGTAATAGAGTACTAGAGTAGAAACACTTCCTATTTGGCTATGGGACAGGAAGTGAAGGGAAATCTCCCCAATGGGACACAGATAACTTTTGCGCAAACCAATCAATATGCGTTTATTGAGATTTTTTTGACCAAAAATTTGTAGAAGAATATATATTGGCCTAAACTGATGAATACATTTTTTTATATATATATATTTTTTGCACATATATTATAGCAGAACGTAAAAAAACAATTTTTTTTTAAATGGTTGTTTTTTTTTTTGTTTATAGTGCAAAAAATAAAAAAACCGCAGAGGTGATCAAATACCACCAAAAGAAAGCTCTAGTTGTGGGAAAAAAAGGACATACATTTTTTTTGGGTACATTAGGAAGGGGGAACCCGGTCCTGAGCTCCGTGACCGTGGCCGCAGGACCCGCGGACCCGATCGCCACTGGTGTCCCGCGATCGGGTCACAGAGCTGAAGAACGGGGAGAGGTATGTGTAAACAAACCTCTCCCCATGCTTCCTAGTGAGACTGACACTGATCGTCTGTTCCCTGTCATCGGGAAAGATGCCGGAAATCTGACTTGTATCTTAATACAGCCTTCTGGGAAAATCAGTGAGCCAACCATACAAGCAGAAAATTATGTTTCTGGGGGGTGTTCTGTACACATTCTGTGTACAGAACACCTCCAGGTAGCCATATTGCATTTTACAGAAAATTACAAAGCTGCAGATTGAAAAAGAAAGGTAATTTTTTAATAACATTCAACTACAATATGATTTGTGTCGCAATTGTACACGCTATATTGTTTTTTCTTTTTTTGCAATTCCCCCCCCCCCACAAAAGTGGAGTTACCCTTTAAGGCAGGCCTGTCCAAAGTCCGGCCCACGGGCCAATCCGAGCCCGCGGCCCGGTTTTGAACGGCCCGCCTTGTTATCGAAACCAGCCACGGGATCAGGGCTGTCAGATGAGCCTGATCCTCTGCCGAACTGTACATCGGCACTGTGAAAAGCTCAGTCAGCTTCAAAAGTGAAAGTAAAGTGCAGGGGAGTGTGCTGTGCTCTCTGCTTCCCCCTACAGTGCAGTACCCGGCTGAATGAGGAAGCTGGAAAGGTACAGTACTGTGCTAAAAGCTAGATTTGTTTTAAAAGGGCTTCATTCATGTGTGTATGCATGTGTCTGTATGTGTGTGTGTGTGCCTGTACCTGTATGTATGTGTATGCATGTGTCTGTATGTGTGTGCGTGTGCATATGTCTGTATGTATGTGTATGCATGTGTCTGTATGTGTGTGCGTGTGCATGTGTCCGTATGTATGTGTATGCATGTGTCTGTATGTGTGTGCATGTGTATGCATGTGTCTGTATGTGTGTGAATGTGCATGTATCTGTATGTGTGTGCATGTGTCTGTATGTGTGTGCATGTGCATGTATCTGTATGTGTGTGTGTGTGCATGTGTCTGTATGTATGTGTATGCATGTGTCTGTATGTGTGTGCGTGTGTATATATCTGTATGTATGTGTATGCATGTGTCTGTATTTGTGTTCGTGTGTCCGTATGTATGGGTATGCATGTGTCTGTATGTGCGTGCATGTGTCTGTATGTATGTATGTGTATGCATGTGTCTGTATGTGTGTCTGTATGTGTGTCCGTATGTATGTGTATGCATGTGTCTGTATGTGTGTGCGTGTGTCTGTATGTGTGTCCGTATGTATGTGTATGCATATGTCTGTATGTGTGTGCATGTATGTGTGTGCATGTGTCTGTATGTGTGTGCATGTGTCTGTATGTGTGTATGCATGTGTCTATATTTATGTCTGTATATATGTGTCTGTATGTGTGTGCATGTGTCTGTATGTGTGTGCATGTGTCTGTATGTATGTATGTCTGTATGTATGTGTTTGCATGTGTCTGTATGCGTGTGCATGTTTCTGTATGTATGTATGTCTGTATGTATGTGTATGCATGTGTCTGTATGTGTCTGTATGTGTGTTTATGTGTCTGTATGTATGTGTATGCATGTGTCTGTATGTGTCTGTATGTGTGTGCATGTGTCTGTATGTATGTGTATGCATGTGTCTGTATGTGTGTGTGTGCATTTGTCTGTATGTGTGTCTGCATGTGTGTACATGTGTCTGTGTATGTTACTTTTAATCCGGACCCCCCCCCCCCGATTCCTGTACCATCAGAACTGCTTTTGTAGGGCTTGTGTGTAATAGCAGCCAGGACTGCTGCTCCTCTGAAAAGCAATCCATGCACAGATTGCTTTTCAGAGGCATTTGAAAGGCGGTAAAGAGGCATTATGTTGCCTCCTCACCACCTGTTTTAAGCCCGTAAATGCAGTATCACTATACCGCAGCTGCGCAATCTACACAGTTGCGGGGTAGTTGCAGTGCAGGCCCATTCACCCTGGGTATACCTCCAGCTGCAGCCACAGCATGTGTACACCCCCAGCTGCTCCCTCTGCAGCTAAAGGGGGGAAAGTTGGGGGTGGTAAAAACAGCTTAACCATGTGGTTTTACTGCCCCTCCAACCTGACATGTGAACAAGCCCTTGGTTCACATCTGTGTGGCTGCGTGCTGCGTTTGGAGCAGCCATTCATTTCAGTGGGCTTCCCTACCCACAAAAATGCAGGGAAAGAAGTCCCCAAGCTTTTTTTTTTTTAAACTGCACTGCACCAAAAGCACCCCACGTTTTCCAATGTGTGGGGTACCATTAAGAAATAACGGTACCCCTAGAGAGCAGAGCATTCGTCTGTGTGTCGGGAACAAGCACAACAAAGGCAAGAGAATTCTTGTTGGGCAGTGTATTAGTGCTCGAATGAACACACTTTTAATGGTTCAAAGAATGTCAGGCAAAATGGTCGGCCCTCACACATGTTCACTTCATCAAATCTGGCCCTCTGTGAAAAAACTTTGGACACCCCTGCTTTAAGGTTTTTCAGTTCTCCACATGGACTTAGCCACCTTCACAAGAGCATTTTTAACCTCACTGTTTCTTAAACTATATATAAAAGGATTTAACAATGGTGCCACCACAGTGTACATGACAGCCACTATTTGATCCTGATGCGTGGCATAACTCGATTTGGGTTTTAGGTACACGAACATAATTGATCCGTAAAATACCGTTACCACTATTAAGTGGGAAGTACAAGTAGAAAATGCTTTCTTCATCCCTGTGGTTGAGTGGATTGTCAAAATTGATGATAAGATCTTTATGTAAGATAAAAGGATTAATATAAATGAGCAAAGTATAACAAGACCACTTGTTAAAAATATGACAATTTCATTGGTCCAGGTGTCAATACAGGAGAGTTTCAATAGGGGCGGGATGTCACAAAATACCTGGTGTATCTTATTGTCACAGAAAGGCAACTGGAAGGTCAGGACTGTGTGTATGAAAATGTTGGCACTGCCAATAATCCAAGAGCCAGCAATAAGCTGAAGGCACGTCTTTTTGTTCATGATGATGGTATACAGCAGTGGGTGGCATATGGCATTATATCGATCATACGCCATGGCTGCCAGTACATAGCACTCTGTACCGCCACACACTCCGAAACTGTACAACTGTAGGATGCACCCGTAAAATGAGATGGTTTTATTACCTGACAGCAAGTTGGACAACATCTTGGGTACAGTGGATGAAATGTAACATATATCTAGGAAGGAGAAGTTGGCAAGAAAGAAGTACATAGGAGTCTGGAGTGTGGGACTAAATCTATAGGCAATAATAAGGGATAGGTTTCCAAGCACTGTAACGATATAAATCCACAGAAGTACAATGAAAAATAAATAGTGAAGTTCTGGATTTTCGGAAATGTCAGCAAGAATAAATTCTGATACCATAGTCTGATTTTTCTTTGCCATGGTAGCAGCTGTTTCTGCAAAAACAAGATAATACACAATATTGTCTGTATACAGTTACACAGTGCCTTGCAAAATTATTCACCCCCTTTGCTTTTTACCTATTTTGTTACATTACAGCCCTTAGTTTAATTTTTTTTTAATCTGAATTATATGTGATGGATCAGAACATAATAGTCTAAGTTGGTGAAGTAAAATTAGAAAAATATATACATAAAACAATTTTTCAAAAATAAAAAAACAGATAATTGGCATGTGTGTATGTATTCACCCCCTTTGTTATGAAGCCCATAAAAAGCTATGGTGCAACCAATTACCTTCAGAAATCACATAATTAGTGAAATATCGTCACATGATCTGTCATTACATATACTCACCTTTTTGAAAGGCCCCAGAGGCTGCAACACCTAAGCAAGAGGCACTAACCAAACACTGCCATGAAGACCAAGGAACTCTCCAAACAAGTAAGGGACAATGTTGTTGAGAAGTACAAGGGTCAGGGTTAGGTTATAAAAAAATATCCAAATCTTTGATGATCCCTAGGAGCACCATCACATCTATCATAACCAAATGGAAATAACATGGCACAACAGCAAACCTGCCAAGAGACGACCGCACACCAAAACTCACAGACCGGGCAAGGAGGGCATTAATCAGAGAGGCAGCACAGAGACCTAAGGTAACCCTGGAGGAGAAGCAGAGTTCCACAGGAGAGACTGGAGTAGCTGTACATAGAACGTCAATAAGCCGTATGCGGCTTTATGGCAGAGTGGCCAGAAGAAAGCCATTACTTTCAGCAAAAAACAAAATGGCACGTTTTGAGTTTGTGAGAAGGCACGTGGGAGACTCCCAAAATATATGGAGGAAGGTGCTCTGGTCTGATGAGGCTAAAATTGAACTTTTTGGCCATCAAAGAAAACGCTATGTCTGGTGCAAACCCAACACATCACATCACCCAAAGAACACCATCCCCACTGTGAAACATGGTGGTGGCAGCATCATGCTGGGGGGATGTTTTTCAGCAGTCAGGATGGGGAAACTGGTCAGAGTTGAGGGAAAGATGGATGGTGCTAAATACAGGGATATTCTTGAGCAAAACCTGTAGCACTCTGTGTGTGATTTGAGGCTAGGACGGAGGTTCACCTTCCAGCAGGACAATGACCCCGAAGCAACACTTGAGTGGTTTAAGGGGAAACATGTAAATGTGTTGGAATAACCTAGTCAAAGACCAGACCTCAATCCAATAGAAAATCTGTGGTCAGACTTAAAGATTGCTGTTCACAAGCACAAACCATCCAACTTGAATGAGCTGGAGCAGTTTTGCAAGGAGGAATGGGCAAAAATCCCAGTGGTAAGATGTGGCAAGCTCATAGAGACTTTCTCAAAGCAACTAGGAGCTGTGATAGCCGCAAAAGGTGGCTCTACAAAGTATTGACTTTAGGGGGTGAATAGTTATGCACATTGACTTTTTCTGTTATTTTGTCGTATTTGTTGTTTGCTTTACAATAAAAAAAACATTTTCAAAGTTGTGGGCACGTTCTGTAAATTAAATGATGCAAATCCTCAAACAATCCATGTCAATTCCAGGTTGTGAGGCAACAAAACACAGAAAATGCCAAGGGGAGGGGTGAATACTTTTGCAAGGCACAGTAGATGCCTTTTCACTGTGATACTGCTAGGAAAAAGCTCTGATGGTGGCCATGCATGTAGCAATTTGTGATCAAAGTAGGCCATACATTGCAGAATTTCTTTTTAATGTTTTTGCTTTAAAGTATAGACAAAACTGTTTTTTTTTATTTTATTATATTGAATAGAGTAAGGGAGAGTTATACCCCTTGTCAGATTTCGTTTCCGCCATTTGTGTCCCATTGCAAATATATTTCCATTCACTTCCTGTCCCATAGCCAATCAGGAAGTGAGAAGAAATCCCTGCAAATTAAGGGAATTCCTTGGGGACCCCCAGATCACCAGAACTAGTGGCCCCATTGGAAGATTTCCCCTCTATTACTTTTCTGGGGACAACCCAAAATGTGAGTTTTCTTTTCATTTCACTTTCAATGATAAGGGTAAACAAATAGAGAGGGGGAATCTCCCTAATGGGGGGCACAGACAGCAATAAAAACTGACAGGCATTCTAATCCCTCTGCACTATATTCAAAACGAAAAATGAAAAAAGTTTTGCCTTTAGTTATACTTTAAGAACGTTCTAACTGTGAATGTGATTTTCATTCAAGAATTTAAAATTCTATCCAAAATCGAATATTAACCCCTTTACAACTGCCTAACGCATAGTAGCCGTGCTCTCAGCACATAGACATCAGCCATCCAGCATTGCATATGTGCGCCGCGTGGGCATTAGAATCCACTGTTTTGCCACCACACATATGCACTGCTGGGCAGGTGATGTTTATGTGCTGAGAACACACTCACTATGTGCTAGCAGCACAAAGAACAAGCTCATAAAGACAGCTCTCGGTCCAGACTAAAGATCTGTAGCTGGAGTGACTGGCTTCTGATCATGTAACCACTGTGACAGTGGTCACAAAATATACAATCCTTCCCATTACCAGAGCATTGAAAACTATTTAAAGGCATGCCAGCGTGGGTGGTAAGGGGATAAAATCAAACAAAAATTTTAAGTACTTTCAAATGACATTCATCAGGTCATCTAATGTACTGACCACTATCGTAGAAATGTTCATACGAAAGTGCAATGCCAGATTAAGCAGTAGTGTTATGAGTATTAAAGCTTGCATAATATATTATTTTTTCTAGCGGAACTGCAATGGTTATGATGTAGTTTTCTGTTCCTGTGGTTTTCTAATAAAAACAAGAAGGGCTCTCAGCAACATATCTTGCACCACCTGACTGGTAAGAAGACATACCTGCGGTATCTTTCCAACTGGTGTGAAACGATCAACGATATTCTGCTGCAGGCAATTTATTTGTAATTAGTCAAGAGATCACTTTATCGATCAAATGGAGGGTTGTTGGTTTGTAAAAATTATTTAGATTTCAATCTTCTTATTGGTTTTCCGAAAACATAAATTATACAAAAGAGGTAGAAAACATGACCACCTAATATTAGGAGGTAGTCATATAAAAATTGTCAAGAAACAATACAACCAATATTAGATAACATATCCATATGGAGTCAGTCCAGGGTATCATGGACTGACTCAGCTATGGGATTGTAGATGAAATGACCCCTCAATGTTCCACTTGAGAGGCCTAATGGTGTTAGATGTTGTGCAGTACTCGTCAAATTGGAAGAGAAGATATAGCAGTTATCTGCCAAAGTGCACAATATAGTGCCCAGGAACAGGGCCGTCTTTAAGGCAGGGATAAAGGGGCAGCTGCCCTGGGCCCTGTCATTGTTGTGGGGCCTAAAGCAGCTGCCTCATACTTGCCAACTATCCCAGTTTAATTTCCCTTATCCCTTGAGGTTTTAGTCCTGTGCTGTGTCCTGATATTTCAGTGTGAAGTTCTGTTACTAATGCCACCCAGCTCTGCCCTATTGTTGTGTACAGATGACTCACCTGCAGACCCTGTGTTTACATGTAAATACCGGCATTGATATGTAAATAGTGGCTGCATTGATATGTAAATAACGGCGGACTGGCAGCATTCATATGTAAATAGAGAAGTTTTATGTCTATTACACCTCCGCAGTCCATGGTGTGCAGGCAGTGAGGAGATGATGTGCAGTAATGTCTAGCAACCAGTGAGCAGTATTGATGTACAGTGATCTCTACCAACCAATCAACAAGCAGAAATCATATGCTGTAACCTCTAGCAACTAATCAGTGAGCCGTAATGTGTGCTGTAACCTCTAGCAACCAGTCAGTGAGCGGTAATGATACACTGTAACCTCTGGCAATCAATCGCAAGCGCTGCCTCTTCTGATTCAGTAAGCGAATTTTGAGCCTAGCTGCTATTTATTGTATGTCTCAGAGCAGGTGGAGAGCAAAACTGCATGGAGTGGGGGGCCCCAAGAAAATTTTTGCCCAGGGTCCAATCGATATTAAAGACGGCCCTGCCCAGGAACCTTGCATAGCAAATTATTATATAATTTGTCAATGATTATGAGTTTGTATATAAAAGGAGAGAGAGAGAAAAAAATAAGAAAATGGGAGAAAGGAAGAAGGAGTTGAAAGCTGACAAGATGCTTCTCTCCCCCTTACTTCTACCATCCACCAAAAGATAATGGTTGCTATGTTTTATCAAATGATTTGTATTCAATCCAATCAATTTAGTTGCATTGAATGATCAATTGAGTAATGCTATCAATATGTGTGTGGCCACCATTAGAACTTTTAACCTGTGCCATTTTCAAATAAAGAAAACTTTACAACAGGATCACAGTGAGCAGTCATCTTTGTTTTTATATTAATTATATTGTGTCGGTTATGGATTGGCCAGATTGCACTCCTGATCCACCTGGCTGATGCGCAAACTGACCGGGAATAATGTTTACCTATTTGTGGTACACATTCTGATTTATGTAGACCCATACATTGTAGATGGCCATTATCAATGACCAAAATTGAAAGTTTCTATTTCCTCAATTTTTTCCAAAGGTCGTGATACAATGATGGTGAATCCATCATTGTAAGGATTTGATTTACATGTTTTAGCTTGGTCATATGGCACATTAATAGTTTGATTGCTGAGGGCACTAAAATCTAAGAATATTTCTTACCCATAAAATGAAAATACACATATGTGAGCTAATCTCTGTCAAAGGATTTGTAATTCTGTCCATCCTCCTTTGTCATTCATACCCCCTTATAGACAGCACAACCAGCAAGATTGACACCATTTTACCTTTTCGAATTAAGGGATACAATGGTGTCACCTCCCTAACTCTAGTCTTCTGATTGGACGACGAGGAGCAACACATTGATAAATTATCAGCTGTACTCACCTTGCTCTCTACTCATGACAGTATGTTCTCTGAAAGCACATATGTTTGAAGCAGAGCCTTATTGAATCCAACTGCTACCAATACAGGAGGGCAATATAAAGATGGACTCAGGACTATTTGTGAATTCATTTATTTTTAAAGTATATACAACTGCATTAAATAGTGTTTTTTATTGATGCCAGAGGGACTAAGTACAGAATACCATTTTATTGGAGAGGGATGGGAGACTTGATTCCTACCAATTCATATAAAAACCCATATTACCCTAATTGCTTGAGTGCCGGTTCACACTGGGGCAACACGACTTACAGCGCGACTTAGCAAGGCAACTTGGAAGCAACTTGGAAGAAACTTCAACGTGACTTTGAGTTATTTACAACACAACTTCAAGTCGCCCCCAGGCCAGGCGACTTTGGCTGTGGCCAATCACAGAATAATCAGCTCTCTGGGAGGGTGGGGTTTGCCTGAGTAAACAAATTTCTTTTTCTGTAAAGTCGCTTCAAAATAGATGGAGATCCGACTTGGAGGCGACTCCCATTGAAATCAATGGGTACAAGTCACCTAGAAGTCGGATTGAAGTAGTGCAGGAACCTTTTTTGAAGTCGGAGCGACTTCAGTAGTGTGCATTGAGACGGCTCCATAGATTAACATTACAGCGCGACTTGGGACGACTTGGGGCGTCTCGGGGCGACCTCAAGTCGGATCCTGAGTCGCCCTGATGTGAACCGGCTCTTAGGGATTGGCATGAACTACCATCTTTTCCGAGGCCATTCAGTTTCATTTTGGTTAGAATTTTTATTGAGACAATCAAACATACCTTTAGTATTTGATTCAACTCACAATGTATCATTTTGTCTGTAAAGCAACCAATTTAGTCAAGTTGCACTACACATATGGTAAAGTCTTGAAAAAAACAATGATTTTCTATAATCCTGGTAACTGGCATTGCTATAAGCAATTAGGATTTTCTTTTTTTGCATATATAAATAATTTCATGTCTGGAAGAAATAAAATTGAATGGTTTTCTGGCTTAATAATGCTGTAGTCTCTCTTAATTCTGGCATGTTGCTGAAAAAGAAACAATTAAAACAGAAATTAGCTATGTATTACATATACATAACTTGTAATCTTGAGTATTTTTTATTACTGTGCAGAGGCTTTTAATATGTTGTCTCGTAGACCAAGTGGGACAGGTCTTCTAGAGTTAATCTCAAGGCAATTCTTAAAATAAAATTCTTAATTCTAGGAGGATATTCTACACTTAAATAATAATTGTGCTGTTTTCATTTTGACACAAAAGGAAAACACAAGGGCTTGTGTGTGGTTTGGGACTTCTAAATTTAAATATGCAAGTTTATTTAGATTTCTTCTACTGGCAAGGATAATATTCCCAATGATTGTTAATAGGGATGGGCCGAACGGACCCCTGTTCGGTTCGCACCAGAACTTTCGAACACCGCATAAGTTCGGACCTGAATAATGAACCCCATTAAAGTCCATGGGACCCGAATGTAAAAAATCAAAAGTGCCTATTTTAAAATGCTTATATGCAAGTAGTTGGGCATACAATGGTTATAGGGGTCTGGGTCCTGCCCTGGGCGACATGTAGCAGTAAAAAAAAGTTTGTGAAAAATGTAATTTTTAACCACTTCTGGACCGCCGCACGATATACGTTGGCTGTTTGAAGAGGGATATCTTTGTTATGTGAGCAACTAGCTGCCATAACCCCGGTAACCAATAATAGTGGTCTCTGCAGTGGTTTTGCCACAAGATCAATTTTATCTGCAGCGGGAGAGGGCCCACCTGCCGCTCTCCTGTGCCCTCCACCATGGAAGCGATCGGGTCCTCTTCCGTGTGTGATATGGAGTTGGACTAATGCTGCGTACACACGAACGGACTATCCCGCGGGATTATCCGCTGGACCGAAGTCCAACGGATAATCCCCTCGTGTGTGGGCGCCGGCGGACTTTTTGGCGCCAAAGTCCGGCGGACTTTTTGGCGCCAAAGTTTTAAGTTTGGTTTTAAAATTATCCGCTGGACTTGGCAGTCCGGCGGACAATCCCGCCGTTAGTAGGCAAGTCCGCGGGACTTTTGAAAATGAACGGACTTGCCCACACACGGAGCAGTCCGTTCATTTCGAACGTAACTTCAGGTACGTAGCTAGCGTAGGCAGTAAATGCCGGTGCGCTAGCTCCGTCACCTGTCATGGATTTAAAGGGAATCCCCACGCCGAAAAACGGCGTGGGGGTTCCCCCCAAATCCATGTCAGACCCTTATCCGAGCACGCAGCCTGGCAGGCCAGGAAAGGGGTGGGGACGAACGAGCGCCCCCCCCTCCTGAGCCGTACTAGGCCGCGTGCCCTCAACATGGGGGGTGCCCTGGGGAAAGGGGGGCCCTGCGGCCCCCCACCCCAAAGCACCTTGTCCTCATGTTGATGAGGACAAGGGCCTCTTCCCGACAACCCTGGCCGTTGGTTGTCGGGGTCTGTGGGCGGGGGCTTATCGGAATCTGAGAGCCCCCTTTTATAAGGGGGCCCTCAGATCCGGCCCCCCACCCTATGTGAATGAGTATGGGGTACGATGTACCCCTACCCATTCACCTAAGGTGTAAAATGTAAAGTAAAAAAAACACACACACTTTTGAAAAAATAGTTTATTGCACTGCTCCGGGGGTCTTCTTCCGTCTTGGGGGTCTTCTCGCCAGACTCCCCCACCATTTACCAAGCTCTTTTACCGAGCGGGGGAAGTCCGGCTACCTTCTTCGTCGTCGCCGCCGTCGTCTGGGGGTCTCGATCCGCCTTCGGGGGTCTTCCGGGGGTCTCTTCTGTTCTTGCGGCGGTCGTCGTCTTCCGCGCCGCCGGCGCCTTCTCCTTCTTCTTGTCCTTCTGCTTGTTCTTCTTCTTCCGATGTTGACCCGACGCTCTCTCTGCCCGGAATGCCTGTGCCGCGCTGCGCTGGGACTTATATAGGGGCATGGGGACAGGGTCACATGTTCATGTCACATGGTGACCCCGCCCCCTTGCGATGTCACAGTCCCAGCATCCTCCGGATGCTGGGAGACTGAAACATCTCTTTTCAGTCTCTAGTTTTAGTCTCATTTATCTGTAAGATTAAATAATGTTTTGTCATATACGTTTTGATCTTGTGCATTGCCAGCACGATCCCTGAGTAAATCCCTGAGACTAGTGGTAACGCTAATGCAAATACAGTATATTTTATAAAAACAGAAAGAGTTTTATTCAAATCATATTTTTTCAAAAGTAATGTTTCTATTTGCCATGAAATTACCTTTTATACAGTGCTTGGTGTGGATTAAATATAATTGGTTTGGATTCTCTTGATCTGAGATTTTAGAACACACATTTTCACATTTTAGAATGTATAACTGCTTAACAGGCAAATTGATAATGTAATTAAAAAATATACCTTTCCTCTGGACCTTTACCAGCTATGATCTCCATAACTTAAAGGGGAGGGCCAGCCGGGAAAAAAAAAAAATTTAAAGTCAGCAGCTACAAACACTGTAGCTGCTGACTTTTAATAAGCAGACTTACCTGTCCTGGGTGCCTGCGATGTCGGCCGCCCGAGACCGATCGTCCCTCGGGTCTCGGTTCCTGGCGCCGCCATTCCACCTAAGGGAAACAGGCAGCGTAGCCTTGCTGGCTTCACTGCCCGTTTCCTACTGCGCATGCGCGAGTCGCGCAGCGCTTTGTGAATGGGGAACGCGATGTGTTGTGGGACACACAGTTCCCATAACACACCGCGCCCCATTCACTAGAAGACGGCGCTAGGAGCAGAAGACAGAACAGCTCCGCGGAACAAGAAGAGGCAGATTAGGACGATCTGCCTAGCAACAGCCATTTCTGGTAAGTAAAAAATAATAATTTTTTTTTTTAAATTTTACATTTTTATTAACATTTTTATGAAGTTTTTTTTTCAGGGTGGCCCTCCACTTTAAAGAAGAAGTACCGTATATACTCGAGTATAAGCCGAGTTTTTCAGCACATACTGGAGTCAAGGACTTTTCTGCAGCAGAGAATGACATTTTCCGACCCGACTTTGGGGCCCTGTATCTCGGGCCACTTGGTGCTAGGAACCATAAAATTGGTTTGCAACCTCAGTGGAACCAAAACTACAACATATCCAAATTTGGGGTTCCTAGCACCAAGTGGCCCCGAGATACGGGGGCCCCAAATTCGGTTCGGAAAATGTCATTCTCTGCTGCAGAAAAGTGCTTGACATTTTACGACCCGAATTTGGGGCCCCGTATCTCGGGGCCACTTATTTCTAGAAACCCCAAATTTGGTGTGCAAACCCAGTGGAACCAACACTATAACATATCCAAATTGGGTTCCTATCACCAAGTGAGATACAGGGCCCCAAATTCGGTCGACTGTGTCCATCTGCAGCAATGTCATTTCGGGACCCTTTGGGTCCAGAGACCCCAAATGTTGGCTGCATCTAGGGGGCATCTAAAAACCCTTAACTACCAAGTTTGAAGTTCAGGGGACCTATGGCTGCAAATGGGCACAGTGAGGCTGCAAATGGGCATTGTTGACCCTCTTTTCCACTTGCATTTCTCACCCTAGGCTTATACTCGAGTCAATACGTTTTCCCATTTTTTTGTGGTAAAATTAGGTGCCTTGGCTTATATTCGGGTCGACTTATACTCGAGTATATACGGTAAACCCTGGTGGGTTTTTCTTCCTTCTTCCCTGCAAAATAAAGGCATAATGTGCTAGTATGCATCGCATACTAGCACATAATGTGACACTTACCTGCAAACGAAGCCTGCGTTGTCCCCACTTCAGGCTGCATCCATCTTCGGCCATCTTCCTTTCCGGGGCCGCGGGCTCTAGCTGCGTGACTGGCCGGAGCCACGTGATGTCACTCCCGCGCATGCGTTCAGCAGCTGTTGGTCGTGGCACATGCTCCTGAAGAAACAGCACGGCCTTCCTTCAAAGCGCATGCGCCGATGACATAATCGGCGCAGTATACAGTAAATATCTAAACGGCGCACGTTTAGGAGATATTTACAGTACCTATGGGTAAGCCTTATTCTAGGCTTACCCATAGGTACAACTTACACAGAGATGTTTAAAACCTCTTTATGGAAAATTTACTTTTCCCTCCTTGTAGCCTTACCAATAGTATTCAGTTTGTCACAAACTATTTCCTTTTAATTACAGGAAGCCTGTTGCATAGAATTTATTATCATTGGCAAAGGCAGTGGTTATCGACCCTGTCCTCAGGGCCCACTAACAGGCCAGGTTTGCAAGATAACTGAAATATATTGTAGCAAATATATAAATATATATATAAAGTCTAGTCCCCAATATACTGTGAAGTTGATGGCCAGGATCTCCGGCTCCTAGACGGGACATTCCCGGAGAGGTGGAGATGGCATGTCTACTGATGTCTGAATAAGTAAATTGGGTTAAGTAGGGTCTGATGCAGCTTTCCATTCACCTATTGTTCAGTGTGTTAATGAATCCACCTCTCATCTGCTACGAGATGTAATTACACTCCTAGTCATGTGTAGGGCAAGGTTTTATTGTTAGGGGAATGCCCCTGGAAAATGAGTTAAGAAACCCATTGCATGGGGAAGCATAAAAGCCAGCTGTGGCTAAAATAAAGTTGTTCATTGACTCCCCGAACTGTGTGTCGTCCAGTTACTGAGGGGGTAAAAGGTGGCCGTGGATAAGTTAGCACTTCCTCAGCTTCAAGGATTTCCCAGCGGACTTGAGGATCCGCTACATACATCACAGGTGATATCATTTACTGCTCAGTGATTGCAGTATTCTAGTCTGCATCTCCCCAAGGCAATACATAAAACCTGGCCTGTTAGTGGGCCCTGAGGACAGGGTTGATGACCACTGGGCAAAGGTATTAGGTTTACTGCACTGGTCGTTTTCGAGTGAGACACAAAAAGAGGAAGAAGACATTTTTTAAATGTTGACTCATTTTACAATGTATTTTTGTGCCACTTTTCATATTTTTTTAGTCCAGTTTTTCATACATGGTATAAAGAGCTGGATTGTAAATCACAATTTAGTAGGAGTGAGTTTGGTGAGTGCATGAATCACAAGGTTGAAAGACCTGAATTACAAATATTATGAAGAAAAGACAGTTTACATTTATGTATTTAAAGTATCTATTTAGCTTTTTGCCTGGAGTTTTTCTTTAATACCTCTGCATTTGCCAATAGCTCACACAAGGCTCTAACTGCAATTTTGGCAGTAAAACTGATATTGGTTTACGATTTACTGCCTAACCTTGTAATAGTGTTTGGGATTCATGCTACTAACTGGAGTTACTTTGCATTTGCCAAATTGCTTGCACAGGAAAATAAAGGAATATTTCTGCATTTTTGTCACTTGGCAGAAAAGCTGATGTTTTCCAACATCTAGGGACTTTTCTTTGTGTGCCTATGTGTATATCACAGTTGACAAGTGGAGCAGTGGCCACAGCCAGGAGCTGTACAGGAGCTGAACCTTTCTAAAACTCTAGTGAAAGGCGGCAAGATTGCTAAACCAATAAATGTAAAAAATAAGTATTGTAAAAGTTGGATGTCAGAACTTCTTACCATAGCACAAACACGAGAAAGTAAAACAGCAAGAAAGATCTCGCTAAAAGTTCCTCACTATTACTTCAAAGACTTATAGAAAAAAAACTGATTTGAAAATTGTGCAGACTTGATTAATAACATTTCTTTCCAAGTAGCAATCAAAGAACAAGTTTCAAATCTGCCATATAAGAAATGAAGAGATTGCTTCCAACATAAAAAATTGCACGTAATAGCAGAAAAATCAAATATTTGAACTGCTTACTTACAATGTTTTTCTTTACTATTTACAATTTTATATTTTTGAAATATGCTTTTGAATTTGCTAGGTAGTGATGAGCAAATTGGGTTTGATTTTCAGGGGGATTCTGTGAATCCTGCATGAAGTCAGAAAATTCTAAACATAACATTGAGCCACAATGATGTCTATGGGGAGGAAAATGTTGATACCTTCTGGTCATTTTCAAGGCTAATAGGCAAAGGCAATTAAGGGTAGGGCACCAGAACAGGCGAACAGGCAAACAATTTGTGCGAACATTTGAACACCGTTAAAGTCTATGGGACACGAACATGAAAAATCAAAAGTGCTTGTAAAGGGTTATATACAAATTATTGCCATAAAAAGTGTATGGGGACCCGGGTACTGCCCCAGGGGACATGTATCAATGCAAAAAAGTGATTTTAAGAATGCTTAAAGTAAAAGAATAAATATGAAATATTACTTTAAATATCTTGCCTGGGGGGAGGGGGGTCTCCTTAGTCTGCCTGTAAATAGCGCATCTGTGTGGTGAGTTTTACAGTCTTGAAGCAAAATGAAATTTCTAAAAGAAAAAAATTAAATTAAAACTCGCTCGTCCACCCCATCCTGACCTGCCAGGTCGCTTGCTTGGATAAAGGTCTGGTATGGATTTTGGGGGGACCCCCTTGCCATTTTTTTTTATTTTGGTGCAGGGTTTACCTTAACCACATAAATGCATACAATAGAGTCCACACTGAATATCTAGTCTACGCTAAATGCAAAGTATATATATATATATTTTTTTTTATTTATATATTGTACAGGACGCCAAGGTTGGGTCCTGGACGGGTGCTATATAGCACCAGTATTTGGGTTGTGGTCCCTTTAAGGGAATCGCAGTATTGTTCAGGGGGGTCACCCAAAATGGGTGAGGGATTCCGGGATTAGCCAAGCAGGAGAGGACTGACTCGCAGCCCTCTCTATATTAATAGAGAGTTATTTGGGACCTGGAATTTGGGAGGCTCTGAAGTGATATTCGGGTGGGAAAGAGCCTCCCTCCCTGACCACAGGGATTTAGCACACAGGGGGTTAAGGGCCTCCAGGAAACAGCTCATAAAGAGACAGGAAGTAGTGGAGGAGTAGGTGATTACACCTGTCTGATGAGCTGTGTTGCTGTTTGGAGGCTGCTAAAGATTCAGCAAGGACTTTAAACTCTGGGGTGAAGACCCAGCTAAAAAAACTGTATGTGTTTTTTCCTTGATTTTGTTTTGTGCTGAAGATAAGCAAACTTTATTTTATGCTGAAGATAAGCGGACTTTGTTTTATATTTTTGACCCGTGTGCTGAAGGAAGCCTTATTTTTGATTTGCTTATAAATAAATGTCTTTTGGTTCAAGTTTAAACGGTTTATGCACTTAATCCCGTGGAGCTATTATCCCCAAAGTTTACAATATATATATTTATATATTTACTAGACTGTATATATATAAATATATATTAAATACACTGCTTACATGCCACTAACTAGCCTGTCTGCCTAATCTAGCTTAATCTATCTCCGTCCACACACTATACATGGCCGCTATGTAAGCAGCCTTATATAGTGTGGGGCGTGGACATAGTCCCCCTGAGCCATGGTTGGCCAAAGGCACCAATTATGACCAATTATGGCTCTCGCAGCAGAGCGCGCTGTGATTGGCCAAAGCAGGCAGGTCAGGTGTATGCTTTGGCCAATCATCAGACGTCAAATTTCCCACGAATGCCCCATATGTTCGGTTTGTTTGCGAGCAAACTAACACCCGATGTTCAAGTCAAACCTAATTAAGGGCATGGGAAGCTGGGCAATCCCATGGGTAGACTCCAGATATGCAAAGAGAAGAGAAACACAGGTGCCTCTAGGTTAGAACTGTAAACATTTTAATGAGATACAGGTGCATTATCCACTTACATGGAGGTTAGGGCAGTAAGGCACGAGTCCATCCACACTGGCGTGGCGTTCACGGCAGAGCAGAATTCCAAACAGCTAATTTTTGCCTGTAGAGTAGCCAGCAGGATCTCTGGGACCACATGGTGAAACAGAGGCTTGGGTCAGGCCGATGGTGAGGGCTGGAACGCAGCGCTGGGCGTGATGATGTCACTGGTGGGTCACAACAGCGTTTCGGAGCATGCGCACTGGTAGATGAGACTCAGGACACGCTCATTCATCAAGCTACTAATGCACCAATATCTCATTAAAATGTTTACAGTTCTGACCTAGAGGCGTCTGTGTTTCTCTTCTCTTTGCCAGAGTGGATAAACCTGCCTCCTTGTCCACATCTATTCCTGCCATAGCCCCAACATCAGCCATTGAGGAGTCAGCTGAGTTATTTGACCACAGCATCAGACACTTGCACCTTGATGATGCCCAGCCATTACTGGATTCAGATGTTGGTTCTGAGGTTGAGGATGACAGGAACATGAGCCTAGAGAGAGGGAGGAACACTGGTAGACAAATTGGCATTCATGTTCCCCAAGCCGCAGCATATTGCCAAGTTGTCTCCAGTGGTAATGATGAAGATTGAGGAAATGGAGATGATGATGATGATGATGATGAGGTCAGTGATGCGCCTTGGGTGCCAGATAGAGCAGAGGAGGAAACTGCCGACATCAAGAAAGAGTAGAGAGCAGCCACCCTACACACATTCTGCAGCTGTTATCTCCCGGCCCAATCCCCAAAGCTCAGCTGTCTGGGCCTTTTTCAGCACATCTACAGCAGATCGCACTGTTGCCATCTGCAAAGTATGTCTCAGGCACATCAAATGTGGCAAAAACACCAACCATTTGGGTACCACATGCTTAACAAGGCATTTAACGTCCAACCACTCAGCCCGTTGGCAAGAGCACCTAAAAGCCACACAAAAGGGACACAAATCTGTCCCTCCTCCTCCTCCTTACCAGCTTCAGTCTGCCCCTGCTATACCGAGTCATTGCCTCTCAGCAGCACCCACTGACAGGGATGATGGTATAGCACAGGGTCCCAGGTCCTAGCAGCACATCTGCCAGCAGCACACCACCAGCTGTAGATTGTAGCTGGCAAATTTCTCTGCCCCATCTGCTGCAGCAGAAAAAAATACAGTCCCTGCCACCCACATGCCCAGCGTCTAAATGTAAGCTTGTCAATGCTGTTGGCTCTCCAACTTCTGCCTTTCAGCCTGGTGGATTCTGCCCCCTTCCGTGAATTCGCACAATGGGCTGTACCACAATGGAAGGTTCCCAGTCGCTACTACTTTTCATGTAAGCCTGTTCCATCTCTCTACCATCATATGGAAGGGAATGTTCTGGCATCGTTGGGCAAGGCAGTCAGACGTAAAATCCACCTTACTTCTGACACGTGGTCCAGCAAGCATGGACAGGGACAATATATTTTGTTCACAGCACACTGGGTAATGCTGCTTGCAACTCGAAAGGATGCAGGACAGGGCTCGTGCTGCAGCTTGTTGTGCCCCCACATCTCCATACAGCTGGTGGTGATGATGCCAGACCTGTGAGCTCTACCCCTCCTCCTCCACCACCTCCATGCCCTCCTTTGCAGAATTGTCCTATGAACATCAGGTACCCCCTATGCATTCAAAGGGCTATTCCATGAGTCAGGCTAAAAGGTGCCATGCAGTGCTTCAGCTGGCATGTTTAGGGGCAGGAACCACACCGCAGCAGAGATTCTTGCAGCTCTGCAGGGACAGGCCCAGAGGTGGTTCACACCACGCCAGCTGGAGCCAGGATATGTGATAATGGCTCAAACCTCCTGTCCGCCCTTAGACAAAAAAGTTGGGAAAGTTTTGTTGGTGCAGCGTTTCCTAAATAGGTACCCAGAGTTGCAAGATGTGCTAAATCTAGCCAGAAGAGTCTGTAGCCATTTCAGGTGGTCATACACAGCCAGTGCTCAGTTAGCTGAAATTCAGCGGGAAATCCATCTGCCTGTAAACCGCCTGATTTGTGACATGCCCACCAGGTGGAACAAACATATTACAGCACACACATGCAAAACTGACATTTACCTCCAGCAAGGCTATTTAAAAGCATTTTCAAAAAACATTATCAAAAAATATGGGGATTTGGTCACAAATTACTTTGTCGCAGTAAGTGGGCTTAAGCACCATATAGCAATATGGTGTGACCAAATCCCCATATTTTTTGATAATGTTTTTTGAAAATGTCTGTCTAGGTGCTTTTAAATAGCCTTGCTGGAGGTAAATGTCAGTTTTGCATGTGTGCGCTGTAATATGTTTGTTCTGTTGTATGGTCTTATGGCAGCACCATCTTTATGCATTTTTTAGGGTGTGCCCCCCAAATATCTCTTATGCCCACCAGGTGGAACTCAAATTTGTCAATGCTGCAGCAGCTATACATGCAGCAGAGGGCCGTCAACGAGTACCTGTGCGAATACGGCACGACAACAGGCTCAGGCCGCCTCTGCTTTTTTCCCCCATGCCAATGGCTGATCATTAAGGATGCATTGCACTGTTTTGTCACCATTTGAGGAGGCCAGGAGGATGGTGAGCCATGACAGTGCATGCATCAGTGACACAATCCCTGTTGTGTTCCTACTGGATCAGACTCTGCGTGGCATTAAGGACAGGGCACTGGAGGCAGAGCAGCAGGAGGAAGAGGAGGACTTCCTTTCCTCTCAAGGCCCATTTTATTCAGGCACCATCATTCCTATGTCACATAACACACAGGAGGAGAGAGGGGAGGAGGATGGGGAGGATTCTGGCACTTTCATAGGCTTTGAAGAAGAGGAAGACATGCGTCAATCTGTAAGCATATAAATATTGTATACAAATGTTCATGTGTGCTCTGTCAGCTCAAATAGAGAGAAATGGGCGATTAATCTACTCTCTATAGTGGGGAGTCCATGCATGAGAGTTCAAATGCAGCAAGAGGTGTGTAGATGGTCACAGATGGGCTGACTCTGGATGGCTGCCAGCTTATAACAAGCTAGAAGGGGCTCTGTAGACAGTAAAAAACAAAGAAGGGAGTAGTGCCATCTAAGTGCAGTGTGATAAAAAAACATTTTAATAAAGGACAGACGATTTTAAACCCACAAGATTGTAGAGATTACAGTGTATATGAAATGGTATAGGAAGTTCATCCACTCCTAGGGGAAAATGGAGTGAGGGAAACACTGCGCTAACTCAAAAAGTGAAAATTATGAAATCAATCCAAAAAATAATACTATAGTGTACTGTGTACAGTGAATATCCTGAAAATATATGTGAAAGCAGCCAACACTCTAACAAACAAAGTCAAACAAGCAAATAACCACAATGTGTAGCGCTAACAAAAAATAGAGCCAATAGACTCATAAAGTGAAAGAGAGTCCAGTGCAATATAATATAGTGAAACAATGATAAAGTCCTTTGTTAAAGAAAATTAATCATATGGCATGGATCATCCTTGCACATGAGATGTATATGGAGAAACTCTGCAAACACAGATGCTAATGTGTATAGACAAGTATATAAACCCTCCAATGGTTATGGAATGCATACGCTTACCAGCGATGTTGGACCCACCTACCATACGGCAGTGGGTCAGTAAGGCTTATGGTAACTCCTGTAGGTGGCGCCCAAGGGATGAAAGCTGGATTCTGGCAGCACTCCTCCAGGTATGGGATGGACTCTCGGCTCGATATTTCGGAATCTTCCAAAACGACACACATGTGGGGCACGACACCAGGAACAAACCAGGAAGCAGGAAACGGAAAAAGGAAAAAGGAACTCCAATAGTGTGATTCCACTAATTTATTGGGTATGGGGTATAAATAATGGTACAAACAGGGGAATTCACCCAAGCAGTACAGAGCATATACTGATAAAATCAAAAATAAAAAGAGTAAAAGCAGTATAAGGGTCTCAAAATCAGCAAAGTCCGACGCGTTTCGACCAACAGGTCTTCTACTGGGGCATCATTTGATGGCTCATACTACTGCTACAGCATAAGTTACCATAAGCCTTACTGACCCACTGCCGTATGGTAGGTGGGTCCAACATCGCTGGTAAGCGTATGCATTCCATAACCATTGGAGGGTTTATATACTCGTCTATACACATTAGCATCTGTGTTTGCAGAGTTTCTCCATATACATCTCATGTGCAAGGATGATCATAATTATATTGCACTGGACTCTCTTTCACTTTATGAGTCTATTGGCTCTATTTTTTGTTAGCGCTACACATTGTGGTTATTCACTCCTAGGGGAAGGCAGTCGGCTCACAGGTGGAGAGGCAGCTGATATTCCTGGCTGTGCTGGTGGCTCCCAACGCTTCCTGATTCTCAGATTTGGCTCCGGGGCGGCTGGACACGTTGCTTCCGGAGGGTGAGAGAGTGGGGAGGAGCGCGCATTCGGAGCATGCGTGCTCCTTCATCAGGCAATAGTTGTGGCCAAGTTTGGAGAGGTTTTTATTGTCCATTCAGCCAGGGGGTGTTGATATGGTGCCATTGCATTCAACCCCCCCTTCTTTTCTACCCCTGCATTATCTCCATTGCTATGTAAAAAAAGCTCATCTTTGGTCACATGAGCTTGATCAGTCCAATCCAGCCTGACACACCAGTGCCCATTCTGTAATCAGAAGCCCTTCCCATGAGCGGTTGCACCATATCAACCTTGCTGAATGGACTATAAAAACCTCTCCAAACATGGTCACCACTACTGCCCGATGAAAGAGCATGCATGCTCCAAACATGCGCTCCTCCCCACTCTCTCACCATCCAGAAGTGACGTGTCCAGCCACCCCTGAGCTGAATCTGAGAACCAGGAAGTATTGGGAGCCACCAGCGCATCTGCTACCTTCTTTGTTTTTTGTCAATCTGTAAGCGATGGCTTTCCAACCCCAGGACCCTTGGGAGTAGTGCGTGCTGGGAGGAGGAAAGTCCCCACAGAGAGTGCAGAAGATAAAATCTCTTGAGGACACGTTAAAGAGAATTTTATTGAATGTTTTTCCTGGCTCCAGTAGGTTACAGTGTCGTGGAAAACGGTGTTTTGAGTCTTCTGTTGGTCAAGAGAGGAGCATTGGAAAAGGCGTCCACCTAAGTGAGGCATTTCGGAATTTTTTTAGTCCTTGGCACCCAGGGCTGTCAGCTTCCACATCCCATCAGCAGCTTCTGCATCACATGGTGGACGATTACCTCGGGGCCAAAACAGAAATAGAGAGCTTTTCAGCTGACAATCCACTGACTTACTGGGTCATGAGAATAGACCACTGGCCAGAACTTGCCCAGTATGCTATTGAGTTGTTGGGCTGCTCTGCATCCAGCATGCTTTCAGAACTTGCATTTAGTGCTGCAGGAGGTTTTGTTACTGATCATAGAACGTGTCTGTCCACAGATTCCGTGGAGTGCTTGACTTTTATAAAAATTAATTAGTCCTGGTTTACCAGCTATGAAGCCCCTGATGCCGTTGTCACTGATTAAGTCTTTTTGGGATGTGGAATCTCTGCAGGACTTCGAGGCTGCATTTTGTGTTATCATTAACATTCTCTGAAAAATGGCCAAGAAATCATAAATTCTGCCAGGGTATGTAAACCTATGAGCACAACTGTATATACAGTATCTCACAAAAGTGAGTACACCCCTCACATTTTTGTAAATATTTTATTATATCTTTTCATGTGACAACACTGAAGAAATGACACTTTGCTACAATGTAAAGTAGTGAGTGTACAGCTTGTATAACAGTGTAAAGTTGCTGTCCCCTCAAAATAACTCAACCCACAGCCATTAATGTCTAAACCGCTGGCAACAAAGGTGAGTACACCCCTAAGTGAAAATGTCCAAATTGGGCCCAATTAGCCATTTTCCCTCCCCGATGTCATGTGACTCGTTAGAAGGTGTCTCAGGTGTGTTAAATTTGGTGTTATCGCTCTCACTCTCTCATACTGGTCACTGGAAGCTCAACATGGCACCTCATGACAAAGAACTCTCTGAGGATCTGAAAAAAAAGAATTGTTGCTCTACATAAAGATGGCCTAGGCTATAAGAAGATTGTCAAGAACTTGAAACTGAGATGCAGCACGGTGGCCAAGACCATACAGCGGTCTAACAGGACAGGTTCCACTCAGAACAGGCCTCGCAAGTGTCGATCAACGAAGTTGAGTGCACATGCTCAGCGTCATATCCAGAGGTTGTCTTTGGGAAATAGACGTATGAGTGCTGCCAGCATTGCTGCAGAGGTTGAAGGGGTGGGGGGTCAGCCTGTCAGTGCTCAGACCATATGCCGCACACTGCATACATTGTAGCAAATTATAATTTCTTCAGTGTTGTCGCATGAAAAGATATAATAAAATATTTACAAAAATGTGAGGGGTGTACTCACTTTTGTGAGATATTGTAAATATAAATATATATATATATATATATATATATATATATATATATATATATATATATATATATACTGTATATATATGATATAATACTGGCTAATGGCTCAGAGTTTTTTTTTTGTATCTAAACTGAAAATAGATATCTACTTCCTAAAAGTTTTTTCTTTTCTTTTTGGATAGAGTGAGAAAGGGGTTAGCGCATCTGCTTTGGTTTATACTGCTGTCAGGGACTCCTATGGAACAATGTCTCTCCAAATTTAATACGTGTGGAAAAAGAGTGTCCCAAACAGAAAGTGAGACAAAATTTACCCCAAGAGTAGTGTATGAAAATTTGACTCCCCTAGATCAACCTTTCTCAACATTTGTACTCTAAAGGAACCCTTGAAGTAAATTTCAGCTCTCAGGGAACCCCAGCGAAAATCAATGTCCCTTACATTGATGGTCATTGGAAAGAATGCCTTCTTTTCAGTGGTTGTCAGAATGCCATCCTAATGCCCCGTACACACGGTCGGATTTTCCGACGGAAAATGTCCTATCGGACAATGTTGTCGGAAATTCCGACCGTGTGTAGGCTCCATCTGACTTTTTCCGTCGTTTTATCTCCTGCTCTCAAATTTTCCGACAACAAAGTCCTATCTGACTTTTTCCGATCGTGTGTAGCGAATTCCGACAGACAAAGTGCCACGCATGCTCAGATCACATTACAAGACCAAAGCTATTGGCTACTAGCCTCTACGTAGTCCCGTCGTAGGCAACAAACGTCACCACGTTCAGAATGATCGGATTTTCCGACAACTTTGTCCGACCGTGTGTATGCAACACCAGTGTCAGACAAAATCCGTCGGAAAAAATCCGATGGATTTTGTGGTCTACGGGGCATTACAGTTAAAAACGTCATTAATGTAACGTGTAATGCTGATTTCTCTGCTGACTGGTGTTGGACGCAGAACTACGTGGGCACCATAAAATGTGGCCTTAGTCAGCAAAGCACAAGGAGCCCCTAGCAGTCTCTGGAGGAAACCTGATTGAGAATGGCTGCCCTAGATGCTTTCAAATTCAACAATTTCTTCGAAACATTGAAAAAGACAATATTTACAACAACAGAAAAAAAAATAATAATCAGAGCTACATAATAAAGTACATAATTTCTTTTCAGTGTTATAACCATATAATGTGTTTACCCTCTTTTAGCCCTTTGAGACATAATCCCAGCTGGTCTAATTTTATTTCGGCTAAACATAGTATGACAACAGATGTTGCTTGTTTGATTCAAGGGAATTGCCATACCAAACCTTTCTTCTGTTTTCAAGCACTTAACTATATACAAATAATAAAGTATAAAAAATAAAAAAGTATTTTTCCAATGCGTTACTCATGATGACTTTGATGACTGAAACTGAAATCACCTAAATAAATAGTAAATAGAATGATATCTGCTAAGGACTTTTAGGAATCCAAAGGTGAAATCCAAATGATGGTATGGCAAAAAATTATTTGGCCTAGGAATAAAGTAAATGATGATTTATTTTTAAGGTTTAAAGTTTAGACATATACAAAATACACAAATGAATGCAACTCTCTATCCATTAATACATCATTAACCACTTCACCCCGGTGGTGAATTTATCCCCTTCCTGACCAGAGCACTTTTTGCGATGCGGCACTGCGTCGCTTTAACTGACAATTGCGTGGTCGTGCGACATTGCACCTAAACCAAATTGCCTTATTTTTTTCCCCAACAAATAGAGCTTTCTTTTGGTGGTATTTGATCACCTCTGCAATTTTAATTTGTTGCGCTATAAACAGAAAAAGAGCGACAATTTTGAAATAAAAGCATACATTTTTATTTTTTGCTATAATAAATATCCCCAAAAAATATATAAAAAAAAAGATTTTTTTTCCTTAGTTTAGGCCTATTTGTATTCTTCTACATATTTTTGGTTAAAAAAAATCGCAATAAGCGATTATTGGTTTGCACAAAAGTTATAGCGCCTGCAATATAGGGGATAGATTTATGGAATTTTATTATTCATTTTTTTTTTTTAGTAATGGCGGAGATCTGCAATTTTTATCGCGACTGCGACACTATGGCGGACACATCGGACACTTTTGACACAATTTTGGGACCATTTATTGTCATTTATACAGAGATCAGGGCTATAAAAATGCACTGATTACTGTGTAAATGACACTGGCAGGAAAGGGGTTAAACACTAGGGGGCGATCAAGGGGTTAAGTGTGTCCTAGGGAGTGATTATAACTGTAGGGGGGTTGGGCTACATAGGACATGACAGCGATCACTGTTCCCGATGACAGGGAGCAGTAGACTTGTTTGTTTACATAGGCATCTCCCTGTTCTGCCGCTCCGTGACATGATCATGGGACACCGGCGGACATCGAGTTTGCGGGTCCCGCGGGCACGGAGCACCCGGCAGGTGCGAGCGAACCCACAATGCCGCATCGTAAAGGGGACATACCTCTACGCCCATTTTGCCAACGTATATCTTCGTGCACTGGTCGGCAAGCGGTTAAATGTATTGTCTTTAAATGCAATGTCAGTACCTGAATTTAGTTAATATCAGGCTCATGAAGCCCCTGTACAGGAGACTTAGACTGTGAATGAATGAATGAATGAATGATTTGTATAGCGCTGCAACTGCGAACTGAATCGCCTCGAGGCGCTTGATCCGACCTGTGTTGATTCCTTTTTAGAAGAGGTAGGTCTTGAGTTTTTTCCTGAAGGCCCGATGGTCTTTTTCCAAGCGAATGTTCGTAGGTAGAGCGTTCCATAGCCGTGGTCCTTGGACTGCAAATCTTCGTTCTCCCCTTGACTTGTACCGGGATTTGGGGACGAGGAGGAGGTTTTGGTTGGTTGATCGGAGGTTGCGATTGGGAGTGTAGTGTTGTATTTTTTCGCATAAGTATTGAGGAGCATCTCCTTGTGTGCATTTGTGGGTCAAGCAGAGTACTGTAAGAGGAAGTGGGTCAAGCAAGTACTGTAAGAGGAAGAAGCATTACAAGGGGTGTTGGAATTGATAAATGTGATTTCCCTGCATTATAGAAACAAAATTTTGCCTCTTGGAAAAACAAATTGCAAATTGATTTGTATTAAGGCAAATTAGGATCCTAAAACCAACCATCAACAAGGGAGCTTAATGAACAGCGACACTGATAAATGAACAAACGCCTGAGGGTCAATAGCACAGGGAACGGTATGTCCCCACCCCCCCATCCATAACAGGGGATGCAAGAGGCAAGTTTTTATTCATGAGGGCACATGGAATCATGAATGGCCAAATACACTCACTGGTCACTTTATCAGGTACACCTTGCTAGTACCGGGTTGGCCCCTCTTTTGCCTTCAGAACGGCTTTCATTCTTTGTGGCATAAATTCAAATAGACATTTTGCAAAGTGCAGTTGCCCTCTGCAAGTGCAGTTGCTCCAGAGCTTTGTAAATTATGGGGTTCACTTTGCAAACAATACCTATTCACGTGCAAGGAAGGGATGTAGCTGCAGGGGCCGCAAGGGTCACAATTGCAACCCAGCCCCATGCTCCAGAGGGCCCGTGTGCCCCCCCTGTACAAATGAATAGGAGGGGGGCATATAAAGGAACCAATCCCCTTCTCATGCAGCCACTGAATGCCTGCTTCTTCTCCTTTCCCTCTCGCAGGCATTAAGCAGCTGCAGAAGGACTGGATTGGTTCCTCTATATGCTGCCGCCCCGCTGCACATCCTATCCAGCTTCCCTTTGCTGCCACCGGGCCCCTGTGCTCTCTCATGGGCCCCTCCGTTCCCCCCACGTGCTCTCCCGGCCCCCCTACTTACTCTGCCGGGCCCTTGTGCTCTCTCCTGGCCCCTCCTCATCCTCGGCCAGGTTCCCCCTTTCTTGTTGGCTGCTGCAAGGGTTGCTGTCAGGATGGAGAGTGGAGAAGGGGCCAGTAAATGTGTCATTTACCGGCAGCTTCCTTGTCTGAATGAATGATCTGTACCGATCGCCGACTCTGTCCATTCATAACTAAAGAATAGTAAACTGTATTTTGCTAGTTCCAATACACGCACATCCTTTGGAATCTTCCCAAAAGGACAGATCAGAAAGGCATCCTTAATATTGATTTATTCGATCAGATTGCACAGCTAGAGATAGATATCAATGCTGAAGCAAAAACTTGAATGGGCATCTACTGATCACGGAGCCACGATTACAATCCCATAACACGAATATATATCCATGCAAAATAGACAAATATATCCAGTTAAAATATGAAAATAAATCAATAGATTACACCAAAAATAGATATAAATAAGGTGCAAATAATGTGCAAATTCATGTGCGAAAATAAATACAGCAGCAATAAGTGCATATAATAATTGATAAAGTGTTCACACACAAATCAAGTAATAAAAAGAGAAAGAGGAAAAATTCTGTGCAAAAAAGCCTAAGAAAAAAATGTGCAAAAAAATGCCTGTGCAAAATGCCAGTGTGAACAATGACTAAGCAAAAAAAATGCCTGGGCAAACAAATGCCAGTGTATACTATAACTGTGCCAAGCACTGTGCAAAAATAACCCAATAATGCTTAATGTGCAAGCAAAAAAAATAATAAAATAATATAAAAAAATATATAAAAAAAATAATATGCAAGCAAAAAAATAAAAATAAAGGAATTGTCCAAACAGTGCTCCAAATAAACAGTCCTCAAAATTCCTAATGTGAAAAAAAAAAAAAAAAAATTCCTAATGTGAAGCACGGTCTCATATATGGGTTTCCTGTATCTGAGCTCCGTTCGGTGTGTATTAAAGTTCAGTAATTGCAGCCAGTGATCCCATCCATGCAGATTCCAGTGTGATGATAAAAACTGTTTGCCCCAGCCTCTTACCTTAAGGTAAGGTATAAATCACCTTACAACCAATAGCTGCTCTTGCTTCTGGGCTTCCCCTGCTGACGCTGCTCCAAAACGTATCAATCCCACCAGGCACTCAATCATAATATGAAGGCAAAGATAGGGAAGCACTCCATAGTGTAGTGAGTTTAAACAACGTTTTAATATAATAAAATTACTTACAGTTTAAAAGAATGAAAAACAGCGGTAGTACAAACTTGTGACCGATCCCGGCCAAGATCGGACACGCTCTGTCACCCGGCTCGCTAACCTAACGTGTATCGTCACTGTCCACGTGACTTTGTCAAAGGTACCTTTGACAAAGTCACGTGGACAGTGACGATACGCGTTTGCACAGGCATTTTTTTGCTTAGTCATCGTTCAGACTGGCATTTTTGCACAGGCATTTTTTGCACATTTTTTATTTATTTATTAATTTAATTTTTTTTTTTAGGCTTTTTTGCACAGAATTTTTCCTCTTTCTCTTTTTATTACTTGATTTGTGTGTGAACACTTTATCAATTATTATATGCACTTATTGCTGCTGTATTTATTTTCGCACATGAATTTGCACATTATTTGCACCTTATTTATATCTATTTATTGATGTAATCTATTGATTTATTTTCATATTTTAACTGGATATATTTGTCTATTTTGCATGGATATATATTTGTGTTATGGGATTGTAATCGTGGCTCCGTGATCAGTAGATTCCCATTCAAGTTTTTGCTTCAGCATTGATATCTATCTCTAGCTGTGCAATCTGATTGAATAAATCAATATTAAGGATGCCGTTCTGATCTGTCCTTTTGGGAAGATTCCAAAGGATGTGCGTGTATTGGAGCTAGCAAGCGCCCCAATATATTTTATACTTTTATATCATTGCTTGGTGTGAGAACACTTTAATGGTGGCTGCTGCATTTTTTAGTTTCCTTATTTATATATAGTGGTTTTTACCTTTCCCCTGAGTGGTTTAGCATTAGTCACCCCCTATTATACAGTAAACTGTATTTACTATGCTTCAGTTTGTAAATGAACGAGAAGATATGTACATTCCTGTTTGTTCATTCTGTGTTGCTGAGACTCCAGAGATGGAGATTGAAGACTGTGTCTGTCTCAAAGGTGAAACATCAGAGGTCTGTTTAGAACCCTGATATTTCACCAAAGACCCCAAACAGGGGCCCTAGAAAAAAATGTTTAAAATAATAAAAATAATAATATTGTAACATAAAAATAAAATGATAAAAATATTTAAAAAAAATCACAAAAATAAAAAACTACTGAGACCAGGGGCAGAACTACCAGGGTGGCAAAGATCCCACTTGCAACGGGGGTCTGGCATTCCGCCACCAGTCTCAGAGGAAAGAGCCCCAGCCGAGGGTCAGGGGGGCCCTATGTGGTTTCTTGCACTGGGGCCCTGAAACCAGTTATGTCACTGATTCCCACAGCTGTATATATCTATCTATACTTGTGTCACTCCTAGGTAGTGCAGAGGTGTAAGTTGATGTTTTTGGGAGAGAGGACTGATACTGTTGTGTGGTGGCAGCACGAGTTTCTCTCTCCCATCAGAGCGGAAAGGGACTTAAGAATTCATACTTCGAAATTCTGAAGTTGGAATTTGGAAATTGGAATTTGGAATTTAAAAATTAAGAATTTGGAATTTAAAACTCAGAATTTGGAATTCGGAACTGGGAATCTAGTATTTAGAGTTTGCAATTCAGAACTGGGAATTTAAAATTTGGAATCATAATTTGGAATTTGGAATTCAGAGCTCAGAAACCTGAAATTTGGAATCCAGAATTTGCAAATTAGAACTCAGAATTCAGAATACGGAACTTAGAATAGTAAATTCAGAATTTGGAACTTCAAATTCAAAAGCTGTACTTCAGAATTTGGAACTCAAAAATTATAACTGAGAATTTAGAATTCAGAACTCTGAATTTGGAATCCGAAATTTTAGAACTTGTGATTTGGAATTTGCAAATTGGAACATGGAATTTGGAATTTGGAAAGTGGAATTCAGAATTTGAAATCTGGAACTTGGAATTTTGAATTCAGAACTCACACTGGCGTGTGTGGTGATATCTAACATGTGTAGGGCAATTGCCATTTTCCACATTTTTGTATGTATGTGTGTGGGGGTCGAGATGTGGGCTTTAAACATCTTTCTTTTCTTTATTTGTCACTTTAAATGTTTAAAAACCTTTTTTACATAACTGCTATTGCATAAGAGCCCAATAGCCCCTTAAGTGATTGCATATAGGTTGTGACAGGTTCTTATGTCATCTCATTTAATATATTGAGGTGATCAACACTGCAAAATCAATACATCAAAACAGGATCACTTTTAGAAATTGATTTTAACAAGGAGAAAAGCTTTATTTTAAGATAAAAGTTTTTTAATATACATACAGCACTGTTCTTATATTGCATGGCCAGTTCAGATGTCAACAATACATGATAGAGGTATTCTTTAAAAGCTGATTATAGGGCATATATAAAAAAAACACCATTTAATAAGTTACATGTTTGTTAAAAAAATTATTATATGTATTTAAGCACAAGTCTGTCTTGATATCAGCCTTCTGTAATCTCCTGCATAGCAAGATTCACACTGGGATGATAAGTAGAATTATGGTGGGTTGGTAGAGTCCCGACCTCATCAGAATGCTGATTCTCTTTCTTTATCCAGGCTGGGGACTGTTTAGTGACTTAATTGTTTTATCAAATTGCAAAAGTACAAAAAAGGTCAACAACGTGGCTGTGCTGTATGGCAGAAGTGCCTGGATTACAGGACTGCTTAAATATAATTACATACTTATTGGCAGGTAAAACAGTCCCGCCTCTGCATTGCAATAATCTTTTTAGCTAGAGTTAAGCTTTAAGTGTGCTTCAGAACTCAGAATTTTGAACTTTTAACTCTGAATTCATAAATTTGAACTCGGAATTTGGAGTTTGGAATTTGGAACTCAGAATGCAGAATTCAGAACTCAAAACTTGGAATCTGGAACTTCAAACTCAGAATTTGCCATTTGGAATTCTATGTAGTGCCTTTGCAATGCAACAATCTATTTAGCTTGAGCTAAGCTTTAAGCCTGCTGAAACTTGTCTTGTATTCCCTCCTTCCACTGCCCTGGTTGCTCTGCTTTCACACCAAATTTCTGGTGTAAGTTTGATGTTGGCCCAAAGTCCAAGCTCTCACCGCAGTCAGGACCCTCCCTCTAACCTCAAATGACATCATGGTGCTGGTTACTTTATCCAGGTTGAAATGGATCATTTAAGTATTTCAAGGGGGACGGGCAAGTGAAAATGGCAGCAAGCAGGGGTTAGAGGTTAGGAAGCCCGATTATAAGTCAGGTAAGTTTCAGGAGTTGTCTAGTTGGAGTTCCTGCTATTATAAAGTGAAGGGGCAAAGTACTGTTTCATTGTCAAGTAATCGCCTACCTGCATACTTGTGTTCTGAACATACAAACTGCTTAAAACTCTAAAATGTGTATCAAACTGATTAAATCAAGACTCTGCTAAATGCTTCTTAGATGCCACCAGCTTATGATACATTTTAACAAGAGCCATTTTGACGTCTTTGTTCCTTAGACTATAGATAAAAGGGTTTAACAGAGGTGCAATAACTGTATACATGACTGCCACCAACTTGTCCTGGACAATGGAATTGCTCGATCCAGGCTTTAAGTACATAAACATAACCGAACCATAAAATATAGTAACCACCGTGAAGTGTGAAGTACAAGTGGAAACGGCCTTCTTTCTACCGGTTGTAGAATTAATTCTAACAATAGCCAGTATAATATATATATAAGATACCACAATTAATAAAAATGAACCAACCACAACACAGATACTGGTCACAAAAATAACAATCTGATTAATCCTGGTGTCTGCACACGCTAAGGTTAATATTGGTGGAATGTCACAAAAAATGTGATTGATGTTATTAGAACCACAAAAGGGCAAAGTGAATGTAAGAACCGTATGCAGCAGAGAATTTGCTGAGCCAACCAAATAAGATCCGATGAGAAGTCGAATACAAACCATTCTTTTCATTATGATGCTATATAAAAGAGGGTGACATATTGCACTATACCGGTCGTATGCCATTGCCGCTAGTAAGTAACACTCTGTCCCACCGCAGACTCCAAAGCTATAGACTTGTATAGCACAGCCATAGAAAGAAATGGTCTTATTCTTAAATAACAAGTTGGAAAGCATCTTTGGAATATTGACTGAAATGTAACAAGTTTCAAGAAAAGAAAAATTAGTGAGTAAAAAGTACATAGGAGTGTGAAGATTTCGGCTAAATAGATAAGCTAAAATAATACTTAGGTTTCCAATTACAGTAATAATGTAAATCATTAAAAACACCATAAAAATTAAAACTTGGAGTTCCACAATTTCTGAAAGTCCAATGAGAATGAATTCTGTCATAGTTGTGTAATTATGGTCCATGTCAAGTTATTTCTACCTGTAAATACAAATACTGATTAAAATCTACAGTTTCAAACCAATCTTCATGATATTCAAAATAACAAAAGGGGGAGTGACCGGATGTGAGGCGTGTGTGTTGCGAGCTCGGGAGATGTGCGGTGTGATGGAGTGAGAGAGCGAGACCTCTGTGTGAGCTCCCTCCCCCTTACTATGCAAAGCCGCTGCAGGAGTCTTCCTCCCCCCGTGTTGTAAAGCCGCTGAGAGCCGCTCTGTGTACGAATCTCTCTCTCTGCTCGCGGCCGTTACTTTTGATGGACACTTGAACTAGCCAATAGGGGCTCCCGCTGGGAACACGTGCCGGAGATACACGCCGAGCCTCGGTGAGAGAGAGAGCTCGGGTGTAGGAAGCTGCTCCCCCATTCCTCCTTGCTCCCCCACCTGTCGGAATTCCCTGAGCTAGAAGGACGGGACGAAGTGAAGACCTGGTGCACAGACACAATAATCTTCGGAGAAAGACACCATAGATTCGAGACGCCAACCAGGTAGCACAAGCAGCACACTCCATGAACTGCCGCATGCTAAGGAGGGGGTAAGATGGAATAGCCTGGTAATATTCAGATCAAAGTATTTGAAGTGAAGCAAACTTGCTAAACGGCAGTAGAGGAGAACCTAAATGCACTAGACTGTGTCTTATGGATGGGGGTCAGCTTCCATGCATAGTTAAAGTGGTTAGTGTGTGCTCCGCCTGCTCAGGACTTTATGTGGAAAAACTGTTGCTGATATACGATATACTGTTGATCGCTTGCCTGGTTACCTAGATGAAAAATACTGCTTATCTGGCTGCTTGTGCTCCCATATGAGAAAAAAAAACTGCATGTCTGGCTGTCTGGCTGTCTGTGCTTCTATATAAGAAAATTGTTGTTGACACACGAATCCCTGCTGACCGCCTATCTGGCCGTTTGTATTCCTATATGAGAAAAATCCCTTTATCTGGCCGCCTATGTTAAAATTGTTTATTTTGCCTGTGTTCCTATGGGAGAAGGACTGTTGCTGACACATGATTTTTCTGCTGGTATATGGCTGTCTGTGCTTTTTTTAATTATTTTTTTTGACTGCCTATTATGCTGGAGCGCTTCAGGGTATTGGACTTTGATTGACAAAAACCTGTAGGGTTCAACAAAGGATTGAAGTCTGTGCTCAAGAAACGGATGAGAAAAATTGCTGCTTGCACATTACTGGCCTAGGAGGTCTGTGTACCTTTTCCCTTTCCCTTATGCTCTAAAGATGCACAAAAGTGCATAACGGGTGTTAAGGGAGAAAGTTATATTTACAAAGTTATATTTACAAAGTCATCTTCCTCTCATACTTGGATTAGATAAAATATTATACAAAACAAAGGTGGGGGGAAAATGCAGCAGTTACGATCAGCAAAGGAGAAAAACGCTCAACAAACAGGCACGGCTGCGGCAGCCAGATTAGAGCAATTTGCACACACAGCACACACTGCAGGACATACAGCTGGGCAACCCATGTCACAGTCTCCCCCTAAGAAAGGGACCCAGCCCAAAATACAACAGGGAGGCACAGGAGATCGAAAAAGTCAAGGTCAGAGCCAATCAACTGCCGTAACACCACGTGCCCAGGGGGCAAAGGCGCAGGGAAACAAAAACACCACTCAGCTTGATCAAAGTTTAAAAATAAATATAGAAACAACGGACAGTGTGATAGGGCCTAATATGCCTTTGGAGAAAGAACCTACATTAATGGACGTACTCAAGGCAGTAAAAATCTCTAATGACTCACTCAAAGAACTCTGTGAACAGATGAGGGGAGTTAAAGAGGATTTAGCGCTGGTAAGACAAGACATGCAAAAGATATCTGATAGAACTACAGTACTGGAAGGAAGGATCAGCCGGGTAGAGGATGACGTGTCACCTTTGCTTAAAGAGATGAAGAGTATGAGGGAGCAAGTGCTCAGGCAAGCCGCTAAGCTGGAGGAGATCGAAAATAGGAGCCGAAGAGATAACATAAGGATAGTGGGAATGCCCGAAAAGAGTGAAGGATCCAATCCCACTGAGTTCCTAGAAGGCTGGTTGACTGAGACATTTGGGAAGGAATCCTTCTCAGCGTCATTTAGTATAGAAAGAGCACATAGGGTACCATTTCGCCCCCCGCCAGCAGGAGGATATCCGCGAACTTTGCTAATGAAGTTTCTTAATTTCAAGGATAAAGTGACACTTTTACGAAAAGGCTAGGGATGTGGGAAATGTTTTTTTTAACGGGACTAAGATTTCTTTTTATTCTGATTTTTCCCAGGAGCTTCAAAAACGCAGAGCAGAATTTATTCAGGCAAAACGTTTATTACAGAAATTCTAAATCCAGTACGCCCTCCTTTACCCGGCTAAACTGCGGGTAACTGCCCTGGGGGAAACCCGGTATTTTGAGGATCCAGGGGGGGTGGAGAAATGGGTGGAGGAGAATAGGGAAAGATTGCTGGCAGTATGATCTTTTTTTTTTTTTTTTTCTCTTTCTTTTTTTTGGAGGGGGGAGGGGAGGGCTCTGCACAGGGGGTAGATGAGTGAGATGAAAGTGAAGGTATGGGTGTATGGGAAGGAAGGGTTAATAGTATGGGTTAAGGTCATTGTTAATCCCCTGGGGGATCACCTAGAGAGGTGGGGGCAGAGGGGGGGGGGGGGGGTGGTATGGGTATTGATAAAGGTCAAAGTTGTGTAAAGGGTCAAGTAAAAAAGGGCACATGTATTGATAAAACAAGGATAATTATGGTAGATACACAGAAGAAGAAAAATAAAAGGGAGACACAAAGAGTTTTGAAATGGGGAACCACAAGAATAAAGGGTGAAAATATTTTTGTAGAGATAAAGCACTTTTTTGAGAAATATAGTTACTGGGTGAAAGTAGATGTCACTTAAAACACTAAAAATCGGGTCATGGAATATAAGGGGGTTAGGTACAGTGGGTAAGAAGGCAGCAGTATTTTCTATGTTGATGAATTATGGTGTCGATCTGGCTTGCCTGCAGGAAACCCACTTAACAAAGGACACAGCTCAACAACTACATAGGAAAAGGGGGGTATATCAACACCAGTATCACTCGGTCCATAGCTCATATAGCAGAGGGGTTAGTGTAATGGTGAAGAAAGGAGTGAAGTTTTCCTGCACGCAAGCCAGTATAGACGAATTGGGCCGGTATGTTTTTCTTTGTTGTTTGATCGAAGATAGAGCGATGGTAGTAGCAAATGTGTATATCCCCCCCCCATTTAAAATGGATATTATGTTTAGATTAAACGAGTTTCTGCTCGATAAACAGGGAATCCCGATTATAATAATGGGTGACTTTAATCAAGTATTAGACTGTAATTTAGATAGATTTCCAGTTCAGAACATATCAGAAAATATGAAGAAGGGGCGGTTGAGTCAGTTTATGGAGGAAGTGGGTTGGATGGATCTCTGGAGGGTGTGGAACCCTGGCGTCCAGCAATTTTCTTGCTGGTCTGCCACGCATTCCACACTCTCCAGAATTGATATGGTAATGGGAAATGATAAAGCACTGGAGTTAATGGTAGAGGTTAAGTATTGGTCAAGAGGGATTTCGGACCATTCTCCCCTAACACTTACGCTAAAAATAGGGATAGAAGAAATACAGAGGGGGTGGAAAATTAATCCTTGTTGGTTCGAGATAATTAGGAAAATAGATACTATCCCCCCAACACTGAGAGAATTTATTGAAATTAATGCAAACACAGCAGAGTCAGGGATCCTATGGGATACCCTCAAGGCTTTCCTGAGGGGATTATTAATCCAGCAGGTGGCTAAGTATAATAAGGAGGCAAGGGCACAGGAAGAAAGAATAAGGAGGGAAGTGGTTGTAGCTGAGGACAATTACATTCTAGCCCCAACAATAGATAGGAAAGAAGAATGGCTAACGAAGCAACAGGAGTATAAGCTGTGTGTGATGCAGAGAGTGGAGACTAAACAACTGCTACAGCGGCAGGAGGCCTTTATGGAAGGGGAAATGGTGGGGAAAATGCTGGCCCAGGTAGTAAGGGCGAACCAGGCCCCTAGTAATGTACTAGCCATTCGTACTAGAGGAGGGGGGATAACCTCAAACTCTAAGAATATCGTGGTATGTTTTGAGGAATTCTATAAAAACCTATACTCCGCACGAGTAAAGGGAGGTGGGAGAGAAATAATGGAGAGTTTCTTGGGGAGCTTAGACCTGCCAAAAATAACACAAGAAGAGAGAGATAGGCTGGATGCTCCAATAACACTCTCAGAATTACAACAGGCAGTGGCCGATATGGCAAATCAAAAGTCACCAGGCCCGGATGGCTTACCAACTGAAACGTATAAACACTATGGGGATATACTGATGCCAGAAT
The DNA here is from genome assembly GCA_028564925.1 of Lithobates sylvaticus. Lineage (NCBI taxonomy): Eukaryota > Metazoa > Chordata > Amphibia > Anura > Ranidae > Lithobates > Lithobates sylvaticus. Next base: position 185,118,128 of record CM053035.1, on the reverse strand, counting down.
TATTAAAAACATTAGAGGGAGCAAGGGAGGTGGGATACCTTCCCGATTCAATGAGAGAAGCAACCATCATAGTACTCCATAAGGAAGGGAAGGATCCCTTAGATGTCGCCTCATATAGGCCAATTTCCCTTCTGTGTGCCGACGCCAAAATTTTAGCAAAAGTTATCGTAGCTAGAATAGACAAGCTTATTTCAAAATTGGTCCACCCTGATCAGTCTGGGTTCATATCAAATAGGTCAACCAGCACAAACATAAGGAGAGCTTTTTTAAACTTACAAACACCAACAGATAATGAAGGGTCACGAGCAATATTGTCACTGGATGTGACTAAAGCCTTCGACTCTATAGATTGGGAGTATGTTTGGCGGATCCTGGAAGAATTTGGTTTTGGGCCTACACTGATCGGGTGGATTAAAATGCTCTACGATAGACCGGTAGCCAGACTGAAAATAAATAATAGATTTTCAGATCAAATAAAATTGGAAAGGGGGACTAGACAGGGGTGCCCATTATCGCCCTTACTGTTCGCGCTTGCAATGGAGCCCCTTGCGGAACATATCAGAAAGAGCTCGGACATTACGGGCTTCTGTAGGAGCTCAGGAGAGGAACGTATAGCATTATATGCTGATGATATATTGCTCTTCCTGGGGGACATGGATCACTCGCTGGAGGAAGCAATGAAAGTGGTGGAGAGGTTTGGTAGTTTCACCGGCCTAGAAATTAACTGGGCAAAGTCAGAGCTCTTTCCGATAGCTAAGGTGAGGGAAGGGATGCTGTGGGATAGCTCTAAATTGGCAGTCGTAGATTCCTTCAAATATCTAGGGATCAGGATAACAAGAGATCCCAATCAATATCTACATAGCAATCTAATACCATTACTGGGGAAGTTTAGGGAGAAAATTATGATTTGGAAATCCCTCCCACTGTCTAGAGCTGGTAGATGCTCCTTAATAAAAATGATTTGGCTACCACAGTTGCTGTACGTACTCCACAACGCGCCCATATGGATTCCAAGAAAATGGTTTGATAAGGTAGAGAGCCTCTTTAGGGAGCTGGTGTGGAAAGGGGGGCAGGCAAGGATACGATTGCGCACACTGCAACTCCCGGTGGGGGAGGGGGGACTCGCATTACCCAACCCCGAGACATATTATTTAGCCTCCCAATTGCAACAATTAGCGGGATGTTGCGCTCAAGAGGGAGGGTCCCCTAATGGAAAAATCCTGCTGACAGGAGCTCTGCACGAAACTCTAATAGAGACCTTAGAGGCAGGCTCGTTTAGATTTAAGAATCCAATAATAAAAATGGTCACTAAAATATGGAAAGTGGTAAAAAAAAAGATGAAATATAGAGAGATCAATATATATACCCCAATTTGGAATAATAGCAATTTACAGGAACTAAGCACAATGGGAAAAATCAGGGAGTGGGAAAATAATGGTATAAAAAGGGTGAGTCAACTTTACGAGGGTAAGTGCATCAAGAAATTTGAAGTACTAAAAAGGGAATTTAATATCCCCCAGAATACACATTTCAAGTACCTTCAAATTAACCATGCCCTAGTAGTTCAATTTAGAAACCAGTCGCTGATATGGGAGGATCTACCATTGGTACAACGCATTGGGGGGATAGGATCCACTAAAGGATTAATTTCAGTAATATACAAACTATTGAATAGAGAAACTATAGGAGAAGAGAAGTTAGGGGAGATGAAAGAAAAATGGGAACAGGATATAGGGGAAATACCTCAGGGACAATGGAAGAAAATACTGGAATTAAGCCCAGAGATATCAGTATCGCCCTCACAGAGATTTTCTCACCTTATGTTACTAAATAGAGCGTATTATACGCCAAAGAGGTTATGTAAGTTTGGTAAAAGACCCGACGACAGTTGCCCGAGGTGCCAGGGGTCGGGGGATCTCCTCCACATGCTGTGGAGGTGCCCCAAGCTTTTTCGATACTGGGAAGGGGTGTTAGAAGTATTGAAGGGAATATTTAAAAAGGAACTGGAAATTGAAGTTAAATTCTGTATTCTGGGATATAGGCAGAAGCCGGGAGAAATGAAGAGCACAACGGTGGCAATATTAAGAGGTATATACCAAGCCAGGAAAATGATAATGTTGAGATGGCAATCAAAGGTTCCACCCACGGTGAAGAATTGGATAGATACAGTAAATGAAACCCTATTGAAGGAGAGAGCCGCTTACATAAGGAGACATAATGTTAGAGAATTTGATAGGATGTGGAGCCCCTGGTTAGATGGAATACGCTTGATAGAGATAAAGTAAGAGGAGAATGGAGTGGGGGGTGGGGGGGGGGGAAGGTAGCGTAATATAGAGGAGATTGGGGGGGCGCTGATTCAGGATTTTTTTTTTAAGAAGTGCTGCTTTAGTGACCGGCTCTCTCCTTTTTAATACAGGGTGTATAAATAGCGCTTTATTAAGGTGTAAGTGCTAGTATACACAAAGCCCTGTAATAATAACATGTACGTAAATAAGACACTTTTATCCTGAGTATTAAATGGATTGTAAATGTTGATTATTGATGGAAAAATAAATAAAGATTATAATTTAAAAAAAAAAATAACAAAAGTACAACTTAATAAAAGCAGGTGTTATCTACTAGGTAGAATCTGCATTTACCAAAAGGATTTCCAAAATGTGTCAACTGTACAATTTATTATTATAATAAGCATTGCTTTTGTTTCTACAGGCTATAAAGAAAGAACATTATTAAAAATACCAGATTCCCACCACCCACATATAAAATATATTACCAAAACATATAAAATGATTTAATAATAATCTACAGACTATAGAGGCAATATAATAGTACAATTTTAAAACAGCAATTGCTAACCAAATTCTTCTTGTGTAAGAAGGTTCTCTTAAACCATCATTCATCAAAAAATTGTTCTTAACTCAAGAAACTGCACATGTGATGGGTAAGATCTCCATCAACTTCTTACATCTCAAGTGCAGTCCAATGGCAAAGTTCATACACCCAAATTTCCCATGGCCCATTTAAATGGGTCAGTCAACCTTCACTTGTCTGCATATATGCTGTGGCCTTTCTGAGGAGTTCCTGCTCTCCTTGTTGGATCGTTTATTTACTTTACATAATCGACAATGTAACAGCAGGAGTTGGAACACATATAACTCTCAACTGGATACAAACGGAATCATAGCAAGGAGATCAATATTGTATATATTATATCAATAAGTGTCCAAGGCACTTAAAGAGGAAGTAAACCCTGATGGGTTTTACTTCCTCTTTTGCTCGCTGCAAAGCCTGCAAATGAAAAGCATACATACATACATCGCATACTAGCCCATTATGTGCCACTTACCTGCAAAAGAATCCAGCGATGTCCCCTGTGTAGGCAGCGTCCATCTTCTGGCCCCTCTTCCTTCCAGGCCGCGGACTCCAGCTTTGTGATTCGCCGGAGCTGCGTGACGTCACTCCCGTGCATGCGCATGGGAGCCGCGATTAATGGCACAGGTTAGGGAAGAAATGGCACTTCGTTTAGTTTCTTCCCCGCGCATGCGGCGTTGAAATTTTTGGAGGGCTACAAGTGAAATATCTCCTAAACAGCCCATGTTTAGGAGATATTCCCACTACCTATAGGTAAGCCTTATTCTAAGATTACCTATAGGTAGCAGTCCAAAAAGTGGGTTTACAACCACTTTAAGAATCCAGGTGCTGATTTAGACCACCAGGCACCATCAGTATATATCCGTGATGGCAAAACATGTTTTGGAATTACATTTCCCATGATGCTCATGCACTCTGCAGAGTAGTTGAGCATCATGGGAAATGTAGTTCCAACACATCTGGGGTGCCAAGTTTCGCCATCACTGGTACATACATGTAAATATATTTTTTTAAGTTTGGGTGGACACGCCTATTAAGGAACCTATTGTGTGTGTGCTCAAACCATAAAAGTACTCTATTGTGTTTAGTACAAAGTTGTTTTACTTGTTATCCTGCAGACAAGTTATCCCCAGAGGCACATGTACTAGAGTTTAGTACATATTTTTGTATCTGAGCTTTAATAGATTGGGATTTTGAGCCCAAGAATTTTAACAATAATTTTGTCATTAATAAACATTTTGGGAAGTAGGCCTTCTATTTTTTTATGAGACTGAAAAGACTTGTGGAATTACTAATGTAAAGCAATAAAACGGTAAGGACTATGTACAGTACATGGCCCCAGAGACTGCTGCTATCATTGTGTATGTATTGTATTTGCTGAACTAAACTGTTTTTTGAGTTTAAATGTGAGCCAAATATTGGGACGTTAAGAGTTTGTATATAAATGTTTCATCTTTGTAGCTTGAGTTGTCTATGTGTCTACCAATATGATCTATACAAGATATAATGTACTTTTGTGTTCCTTTGATATTTTGATGTTTTTCAAGTTTTGACCAGTTAAGCTCGAAAACATTTTCACATTTTAGCTATGGGACTATTTATTTGGCAATTACATTGATGTGGAAGTGAGGCATGTATTGTTTTCTGGGGCAATTCCTTTGGCGATATTGTATTCCAGGAATTATTTAATTTTCTATTCTTTTGAAAGAATTAAATAAAAGTAAAAACTAGAAGAAAATGTGTTTTTCTCAGTTTGACCATCAATTTAAAGCAACTGTAAATATAAAGTGCTAATTTTATTCAGCCAATTTTTCCTGTATGTTCATGATACCAAATTACATTGTATGGTTAGCAGTTTGTTACAACGTTATTTACAAGTTAATTCATGTTTTTTTTTTAACGTTGAACAAAGGTTTTTATTAAATATACGGTGCATACATGTTATATTGGCTTCATGCAGAAACTTAAAAAACTGTTACATTGCATATCACAAATAATGTATATAAGAAAGCAGGTACATTTGTCATGAGTGTGAATTCTAAGAGTGGGCATGTTTTAAATAAAATTAAGTTATATTCAGAGGTACTTGCCTTAGGTGTTGTTTCAGGCTGTTATGGTTTTACTACACTACACGCAGGTATCAGATTCTTGTAACCAACGGTCCCATATTTTACTATATTTGTCAGGACAGCCTCTGTTAATATATATACATTTCTTGTATGGTAAAGTATTGTTCACGTCAAGTTTCCACTCTACCATTTTGGGGGGTGATTGTCTCATCCATTTTTTAGCTATAATTTTCCTAGCTGAGAATAGTGTCTCGTGGAGAAATATTTTGGTATATTTGTCAATGGTATCAGGTAGGATTCCGAGAAGGCACTGTTTTGGGTCAAGTGCCAGGGGTGAGCCCATGGTATCATGTAAAAATGCTACAATTTGCTTCCACAACCCCTGTATCCTAGGGCAGGCCCAGATCAGATGAAAAAATGTGCCTATTTCCAATCCACACAGTAGACATGTTGTGGATTGTGTGCGTTTATATCTCGCCACTCTAAGGGGTGTAAGATATGCCCTATGTAGAATATAGAGCTGTGATAGACGGTCCGATAGCTTGGGGGACACCACCTTGCAGGTCTCCAATGCCTCCTCCCACTCCTCATCCTCCATTGGACCCACTTCTCTCTCCCACCTAGGTTTCAAATTATATGCTATTTTGGTAGCAATGGGGGTGGATAGCATATTATAAAATGCTGAAATTAACTTGTGGGGGTCTGTGCCCTTAATCACTGCCATGATAACATTAGGGGTAGAGTCTGGGATTGATTCAGGAAACTGAGACTGCGTCGCATGGCGGATTTGTAAAAATCTAAAGAACATTCGGTTTTGGATGAGGAATTCATTTCTGAGTGAGTCAAAAGTTTTAAGGCGTCCATCTTTTAGTATGTGGTGCAAATAGAACACTCCCTGTCTGGCCCATACCCCCACATCCTGTATTGTGGTGAACTCAGGTAGGTTTTTGTTATGCCAAAGAGGCGTGTAATCATTGTACTGTGGAATGTTAAGTTTAGAAGAGGCTAAGTCCCATATTTTCCTATATTGGTATAGTGTGGTGTGTCTATGACCCCCTTGTTCCAGTCCTTGTGAGCCCACTGCTATCGCACATAGTGGGTCTTTGGTGTGTTGCGCCCATTTTGGACATAGGAGAGTTAGGAATCTCTCGCTATCCGTCTTGTCTATGTGGAATAGCTGTGATAACTGAGAGGCAACATAGTACAAATTGAAGTCAGGGAGAGCCGTGCCTCCCAGGTCAGTTGGATTCTTAAGGGTCTGCCACGCTAGTTTGTGTCTGTTGGCCCCCCACACAAAGGGTTTTAAAAGGGCCTCCAGAGATTTAAAATATTTCAGGGGGAGATATATGGGGGTATGCCATAGTACATAGAGTATCTTGGGAAGCAGGACCATTTTAATTAAATTTATGCGACCCCAAATCCCAAGTGGGAGTCGAGACCAAATCCTTACTTTAGTTTTAACCAAGGAGATAAGAGGTTCTATGTTCAGGGAAATGTAGTCTATAGGGGATCTAGATATATGTATCCCTAAGTATTTGATGACAGCGACTCTCTGTAATGGTAGGCTGGCTTGGGGTTCCAGGGGCGGGAAACTGTCGAGTGGCAGGATTTGAGATTTGTCCCAGTTAATTTTAAGCCCCGAGAAGATTCCGAAGTGTTCAATCGTGTGGAGTGCAGTCTGCAGTGACGGACCTGAATCAGCTAAGTATAATAATGTGTCATCTGCATACATACTAATTTTTTCAATTAAGGAGCCCATTCTCAGTCCTCTAATCTCTGGATTTGCTCGGATGGATATCGCAAGGGGTTCTGCCGCTAGGGCGTATAGTAACGGGGATAGGGGGCATCCCTGTCTCGTGCCTCTGGTGAGGTCAAACATTCGAGACTGCCACCCATTAGCCACCACCTTGGCCGTAGGTGCCTGATACAGTAATTGAACCCACTGGATATATTTGGGACCAAAGCCATAGCCTTCCAAGCATCTCCAAAGATAACTCCACTCCACTGAGTCAAACGCTTTTGCTGTATCTAGAGTCACCACTACCCGTGATCCCACCTCTTCATGTGTGGCTTGTATGTTTATGTAAAGTTTCCTAAGGTTAAATGAGGTGTTCCTACCAGGCATAAAGCCTGCCTGGTCTGTGTGGATCAATGATAGTATGACCTGATTGAGCCTAGTGGATAAGACCTTGGCTAATATTTTAACGTCAACCTGTAGCAAGGATATGGGGCGGTAAGACTCCGGGTATCCCGGGTCCTTCCCTGGTTTAGGAATTAATACTATTGTTGCCTCTGTCATGGATGGGGGTAGCACTCGGGACTCAAAGAGATGGTTGTATAATGCCAGTAATTTGGGGATAAGTGTGTCACTGAATTGGGAATAGAATTCAATTGGGAGTCCGTCCGAACCTGGGGATTTAGACCTGGCGAAACTAGCTATGGCTGTCGTTATTTCGTCCGCAGTGAGGGGTGCCTCCAAGATGTCAATTTGTTCGTTTGATAGCTGTGGAAGATCGAGACCCTCAAAAAAGAGGGACATCGAGTCTGTCTCAGTGGGAGCTGTTGCCTTGTATAGGTCAGCAAAAAAATCTCTGAACATGGAAGCTACTGTGGGTGGATCTGTGATTTCTTGTCCTCCGGGGCCATGCAGTGTAATTACCACCGGGGGTCTATCTTCACTATGTACTAAATACGCCAGTAACTTGCCTGCTTTCTCCCCATGTTCAAACATCTTCTGCTTGGAGAAAAAAAGTTTTTGCCTTGCCTTTTGGAATTGGAGTTGGGTGGCTACTCTAGTTTGTAATTTGAGCGTGTTGGCCTTCGTGAGAGTTGGATCAGTGGCAAAATCGCGCTCAGTGGTGGACAAGTCCGCCATTGCCTTACCGAGGGCAGCGGCAGCGTCCGCCTTGATCTTATTGATGTCTGTAATTAACATTGAACGAGCGAATAACTTAAATGAGTCCCATACTGCAGAGGGTGACGCTGAGTCATAATTTTCCGTAAAGTACAATTTAAATTTGTTCTCAAGCTCATCATCTTCCGGTAGGAGTGTGAGCCAGAATGGGTTCAAACGCCAAGTCCTTGGTGGCTTATCAATAGGGATGCTCAGAGTTATCCAATAGGGACTGTGGTCCGAAAGTGTCCTGGGACAGAATGCTGCCTCCAGCAGTCGTGGTGTTAAACTATGTGATATGAGTATGAAATCTATACGGGACATGGAGTTGTGTGTAGATGAAAAGCAAGAGTAGGACCGTGTGTGCGGGAATTTGTGGCGCCACGTGTCTGTTAAATGAAAGGTGGAAATGAGTCTAGAGAGTTTGGTTTCAGTAGGTGTGTTCACGATGGGCGAAGTCAATTGCAGCCTGTCCAGAGTTGGGTTTAGCGTGGTATTGAAATCACCCATCCAGACTGCAGGTATTGTAGGATGACGGGCCATAAAGGACAATCCCTCCCGTATTATAGTGATATTGAACGGGGGAGGCACGTAGAACGCCAGTATAAGGAGGGGTTCACCATATAGCTTGGCTAAGAGGAATACGTAACGTCCCTGCGTGTCAGTGGACAACTCACACAACTCAAAATGAACTGATTTAGCAATCAAAATGGAGACACCTCTAGCATGGGATGTGTGGGTAGAATGGAACGCCCACCCAATCCATGGACGGCGAAGTGCCATCTGGATGCTCCCCTCAACATGCGTTTCCGTCAATGCTATCACATCTGCAAATTGTTTCTTGAGGAATGTGAGGACCGCCGCTCGCTTAATTTTCTCGCGAACGCCCCTCACATTCCATGTGATAAACTTTAAAGATGCCATGGACTGGAGCTTCGTGGATCATTTTGCATAGTCATGTTTGGCAACATTTGCCTCATGCGCGTGGTACTTGGGTACACGGTGCCCAAGCCCAGCCTCAATAGGATTATTTCCCATAGCGTATATAAACATTCACATAAACATTTTCCATGAGGTGATACCTGCTGTCTGAATTTAGTATGCACAAAGAAAACCATCAAAACAATAACTGAAATAACTCCCACCCCCCTCCCTGCCCTGCACCCTATCCAACTGGTGCGGGCTTGTTCCCTTAACTGGTGCTGTCCAACTGGGAAATACGCTGACTTCCAATATATGCATAATAGGTAATACAGTGGGCTGTGTTCCTGGATTTCAGGTCGAACTGGGGGTGACATCCATGTCAATAGGTCAAGATGAATCGGAGTTCCTCCATCATCCTGCAATCCACAAATAGTAACCAACAATCTCCAGAAGAAGCCCCAGATTGCGTAATAGCGACTCCCAGTGGTGTGTGGGGTAAAGTCTCGCTGCACGCTGCATGAGATTGGTAGGACTCTGCTTCACCACAGCTCCTTAAACAGTGTGGTCTTGAATAGTATGTAAATTCCAGTAATGTAACAGGTAGGATCAATACGGCTCCTGTACTTCAAATCCCTGAGATTCATTTTCTGTACTCACATTAAGGTATTACTGGTTCCCCAATGCCAACAGAAGTCCACTGTGTATGGCGCTGAATGTTCCATGGCTATAAGTGGGTATGTCATAGTAAGTTTCCCATGTGATTGTAAGAGCGACACATTTCTGCTGTTCTGGGAGAATAGGGAGTTATACTAGTGACGGTTGTGAGTACAGAAAAAGGAGAAAAGAAAAATAATCATAAAAATGGGGGAAAAATAAAGGGGTCCAAGCTGAGTACCTGGGTCTGGATCATTCGGCTCTTTCAGGAGGGGCTCGTTGCTCCAGCCAGGAGATGACATCCTCCGGATTCTCAAAGAATATCGGGCGGCCATCATGTTCCACTCGGAGGCGGGCGGGGAAGAGCATGGAGTATTTATACCGGTGATTCCTTAGCCTGCGTTTGGCTTCCATAAAGTTTTGACGGCGACGTTGTATCTCCGCTGAGAAGTCTGGGAAAATGGCCACTTTAACATTTCCCACTGGAATGTTGCCTTTCTCTCTTGCCATCCTCAGAGCTGCATCCCGGTCTTTGTAATTGAGGAGTTTAGCTATGAATGTGCGGGGGGGGGCTCCCTGCGGGGGGGGTCTGGCTGGCATGCGGTGCGCCCGTTCCACTGCGAACATGGGGGAGAAGGCGTCTCTCCCATAGGTAGTAATGAGGAGTTGTTCCAGGAACGTAGTAGTGTCCTTTCCTTCAGTCCCCTCTGGCAGACCTATAAAGCGTAAGTTACATCTTCTCAGTCTGTTCTCGATATCATCTTGCTTAATTAGGAGTTGGCGGATCTGCTGTTGCATGCGGTCTGAGGATGTCTGCAGGGGTGGAATGGCGTCCTCTACTGTGCTCAGCCTAGTCTCGGCCTCCTTCACCCGACCCCTGAGCTTTTGAAAGTCTTGCCTAATAAGGGAAATGTCCACCTTTACCTCCTCAATTTGCGCTGTAAGCGAAGTTCTGCATAGAGTAATCGCTTCCAGCAGCCTGTCGGTGTCACTGGTCGGTCGTTCACCCCCCCCTACCTTCTCTGGAGCTCCATCTTCCTCCATATTGTCCTTTTCCTGCCTGCGGAACTGTTCAAGTTTTGCCGCCGCCGCTTTCTGCGATTTCGTTGGTGACATACCTCAGGGGTCTGGGGTGTCTGTGTAAATAGCGCCTATTTAGAGTAGGATGGCCCTGTAGGCCGCAGGGCCCGAATACAGCCTTGGCCGGAGTTTTGGGTGTACCAAGATGGCCGCCGGCTCCAGGACTAGGCCGAAGCCGGGGACTTTCCTAAAGCTGCCGGCCGCCGAGTGGGGGATCGCCGCTCCGTGCGGGCCGCTGAGAAGCCGAGGGTCTCCAGGGGTCAGCCAGAGTGCAGGGAAGATGCCCAGGTACCTTTTACAGGTTATGTGTTGGTATTTTTACAGGTGCTCCAGGAGTAATTACAGGATCTCTAGACGGAGCTCAGGGCTAACACTTCCTACCCCATACAGCGTCAGGCCACGCCCCCGTTAATTCATGTTTTTAAATGTATTATTATTATTATTTTTTTTTTTTACACACGGCTGATTTATGCCCCGTACACACGGTCGGAAATTCCGACGGAAAATGTCCGATCGGCCAATGTTGTCGGAAAATCCGACCGTGTGTGGGCTCCATCTTGGACTTTTTCCGATCGTGTATAGAGAATTCCGACGGACAAAGTGCCACGCATGCTCAGATCAAATTAGGAGACCAAACCTATTGGCTAATAGCCTTTACGTAGTTCCGTCGTAAGCAACGAACGTCACCACGTTCAGAATGATCGGATTTTCCGACAACTTTGTCCGACAGTGTGTATGCAACACCAGTGTCGGACAAAATCCGTCTGAAAAAATCCGACGGATTTTATGGTCGGAATTTCCGAACCGTGTGTACAGGGCATTAGACTGTACTCACCCCCCTCCCCCACCAATCAATGTATTTCTGTGAAGGGTATGGCCAGGTGTTTCCAATTAGCCAACAATAGAAAACCTGTATAAATCAATGACAAAACGTCCCTGTTCCTGAATTGAACATAGAGCAAATGCCACTAGTTAAGAACATGTATGCATCACAAAGGCAGCCCACATCCATAGCCGCTCACCTGTACCTAACCACAGTAACCACTCCATGTGGGATTACATGCATGAATTAGATGTGGTGGTTTGTTTTCTTTTTCAAGGCTAAGTACATTTTCTAAAATAATAAACGAATGTCAGCGTTCATCACAGATGGAATCTACAAGTCCATGTCTTCCAAAGCTCTAATTATTGGCACAGAGTCTCTTTCTTCAACCTAACGTAGTAGAAAAAAACATACACTCTCTTGTAGCCTGTGACAGACCCAACAAGGACAGAGGCTTTTGGAGGGGACTGCATGCTAGTCTCATCCCTACTGACTATGGACCCTTGCTTTTAAGGGAACACTATTCTTTGGGAGGTGTGTGCCTGGGGGACCCTTGGAAAGATCTTTATTCGGATTCAAGTCCATGTTTTCCCAAAACACACAGACTCTGGGAACTAGAGGACCCATATACATATTTGGGGTCTCTAGGCCCAAACCAGCAATGACTACTTCAGACTGTGAGACTCAGAGCAGATTTTAATATCATCAACTTAAAGCAACCTGATGCTGGGGGTCTCCTGATTTCATCTGTTTAAGGTGTTATGTGTTAAGTGTATTTCTCCCATTGTTAATTAAGTTAATTGAGTCACCTATTGTTTCTGTCTGTTGGCTAAGTTGGCTAACTCTTGGAGGTATCTATGATGGGATTGGCCTTGTGTCAGTTCTACCTCGTTATCTAAACCATTATGGGATTTTTTGGGTAAATATTTTATTGTTCACGTGGTGACTGACCTACTTTTCAATAAACAGTCATTCCTTTGGTTCTCTCCCAACATCTTGTCTGTGTACGATACTTGAGGTAAAAAGTGTTTGTATCAGCTCTCGTTCTGCTCGGAACGGTTTGGAGGGCAGGAGGCACTATTTCATGGGAGGAAGCACCCAAACAGGGTGCCAAAGCAGTTCCATCACATAGCCCTTTCCAAACCTGGGAATTTTTGGAAAAACTGTAAATGAAACAGAGAGTGCATAGTATAAGAACCTTAAAAAACATCTTTAATTGGTTCAAATAAATATATTGTATATTATTTCCATCAGGAACATCTCATATACAAACAAATGTACTTGTGGACGAATGGGTGCTTTTGTTGGTCGATGAGATGTTCCTAATGGAAATAATTGTGAAGTGTTTCTTTTATATCCCTTTTGTGAGTACAATACATTCATTTTAACCAATTAAAGATATTTTGAGGACCTTACATTATGCCAGTGCACTCTCATTTACAGTTTTTAAGTACATTTTCGATTGCAAGATCAGGAAAATACCTGCTGATCTTGACCGTAATTCAGTGTCTTTGTAACACGTGTGCTGAACTGGTATCTCAAACAATATTGTCAGCCTTCTCTGCTATTTTTTGTGAACCACAGAATACCACTGCACTCCCAATTTACTGGAGATAAGGAGAGATAAATGTGCTTGTATTTCAAATCAGGAGAGCAGCATTGCTGTTCCTCCAGAAGATACAGTACCGTGGGAGAGCATTGTCACCCTGGGACAAGAGGTGTTTGTTAATGGCAGGATCACCAGGTGAAAATTAGGAAACGAATACAGCCACATCTAAAGACTGGTAAACTGCAGTACATTACAATTTTGTTTCTAGGCTAAAGTACACTTTAATGAGTCATTGACCGGTCAAAAAAGACTTTTTCAGATATACAGTAATTGGCTGCTTAATTCACTAGTTAGGCCATTATGAGCATGGCAGCCCTGAAGCCTAGACCTTTAAGAACAAGTCGGCCAAGGAAGTTCAGAGATTCACTTTAACAAGATAATGAGAAATAGTAACTGGACTTACCTTGCCCTTCAATTAGTTATATAAAACAATTTCTAATATTAAAACAAATGTATGCTAATGCAGAAAAATATCGAACGCTTTCTAACTTCATTGTTTACAGAGCATACACAGGCCCTGCTGTACACATCCCATGGTAATATAGGGTTCTTGTACCTCTGGGGACAAATCCTCAATGTCACTTACTTTTATTTTTTACATATTAATTGCTGTTTTGGTAATTTGTCCTCAAGGAACAATTAACACTGCATGGGGAATTGCTATAGTTACTTCTTTTTTAATTGGACTGATAGTTTGTTGAAGAAGGGTTAATTTTACTGGTCATGACAGATGGTTCAAGACGTTAACTTTAATTATTACACATTATTTATAACTCAGAAAATCTGAGTCTGAAGTAGCTCTGTAGACAGGCTTTGGACATCCTGAAGCTACTTCACCCTTGTTTTTTATCAAGTTTTACACGTGAATGCATTATGTTTTTTTATTCTTATTAAATCTTTGATACTGCGACCACCCACCTGCACCCCGTGTTTATTCTTTCGCTTGCATCAGTTGGATCCTCCCAAGATCTTGATTGTAGAGCTGCAGTCACTGTTTAGTAAGACATCTGATGGATTCCAACCATTCCCATACATCTGATGTTTTTACATTTTCAATATGTTTATTAAAGTTTTACAAAAACAATGTTGAATGAACATAAAAGTTTTTATTTATCATAACTCAAAAAAAAATTAAAACAGAAGTACAAAAGAAACTGTAAGGCACACAGTTCACATCATCGTGCAATATAGATTGCATTATTCATAAAAAAGCTCTTTGCAGTGTATAGTATACATCATACAAAGGATCGGACAATTATATCAAGTGCATTAAAACCTTAAACGGTAGAAAAGGACAAATGGGGCAGCGTTGAAGGGGAGGGGGAAAGGAAGAGGCAAGGTGAAAGGGGTAGTAGGGAGGAGATGAGCAGGGAAGGAAAGGAGAATACAGAGAAACAGTACCAGCACATAGGTCCTCACATCAGTGGCACAAAAGGGACTATGGAGTATGTGACCTCTAAGATGTCATTGGTCTATCTTTTACACACTCTCCCAAGATCTTATTAAACTTTTTGGGACACCTGCGGCTTATATAAGTGAATTTGTAGAGGGGTAAGATAGCTTCAACAGTCAACCTCTAAAAACCTCAACCTCTAAAAAACAAACAGCTGTTTGTGTATGCTGCAATCAACAGTGTCACAGATACCCAGGAGAAGAATCCTAGGATCTACATTCACAGACAGATCTCCCACCGAATTGATTTCCTCCACCACCTCCCTCCAGAATCTCTGGATCACAGGGCACGACCAAACAACATGCATGAATGTCCCAGTGTCACTAAGGCATTTAGGGCAGCGTTCCGACTGTTTAGGATAGATCTTTGAGAGCCTCTGAGTGGTATAATATGCCCTATGAAGAAACTTGATCTGAATATACCTTTCTCTAGCAGATAACACCAATGGAATATGTTGTTGAACCCCTTCATCCCAGTCCTCTGAATTAAGAGCAGGTATGCCCCCCTTCCAGATATTAAACAACTGAGTATTTTTGCCAGTATCTCTGGCAGACATCCTAAGGTAGATGGATGACAGGATCTTGTCAGCATTGCTGGAAGTTATGAAATGCTCCACGGTGTGAGAAGTAATTGTAGGGACATCAGGGAATTGTGATAGTACTGCATGGCGCAGCTTCAAATAGAGGAAGAACATCCACGAGGGTAGGTGAAATGTAGCTTTCAAAACATTATATGACAACAGGTGTCCTTCCGGCATTATATGTTTTTTTAAATTATACCAAAGCTAGCCAACACAGTGGGGTCAAGCATGGAATGGAGATGCGGTAAACGAGGATTACCCCAAAGTGGCGTGTGAGGGGAGATCACCTGCGGTTCACTGACTGTCATTGTCATCTGTCCCCATACTCTAACAGTGGTACGCATTGGCTTGGTCATGTTATTATATGCCTTTGGGCCTCTGAATACTAAGTATGAACCTAAAATAGCTGCCTCCAGATTGACGGTTGGGTTCATCTTTGTCTGCTCAAACCACCAGCGTACTGTCACTAAGACAGCAGCCCAATAATATTGACAAAAACAGGGCAGCGCCATTCCCCCAATGACAGAGGCAATTGTAGGGTAGATTTAGCTATTCTAGGGGTAGATCCAGCCCAGATGAAAGTATTGACAATCTCATCAAGTTTAACAAAAAAGAAGTTAGGGATAGGAACTGGGGTATTATGAAAGACATATAAAAACTTAGGGAGAAATGTCATTTTCAAAATGTTAATCCTTCCTACCTGGGAGAGTAGCAGTGACTTTCACGCCTGACATTTAGAGTCAGCTGATGCAATACTGGATACATATTGTCATTCAAATAGGAGGAGAGGGTACCCTGAATCTCAATCCCCAAGTATCTAAATTTAGAGACCCAGGTCGGGTAAGTCTGGGCAGGGGGAAGGGAGGGGGGTGGCCGAGACAAAGGAAACAACCATAACTTGCTCCAGTTGATCCTGATGCCCGAGAATACCCCAAATTCAAGGACCGCTTTAAGGGTCCTGGAGGCATCAAGTAAATAAAATAGGGCATCATCTGCGTGTGAGGAGATTTTTTCCCGTAAGGGGCCCACTGGAAGATCAAAGATCCGAGGGGAGGAGCAAATCAGAATAGCCAGGGGTTCCATCGCCAGCGCAAATAGCCCAGGAGATAAGGGGCATCCCTGTCTGGTGCCTCTTCTGAGACTGAATGCTGGGGTTAGAATGCCATTAGTTCTGACTCTAGCCCTGGGGGATATATAGAGCAGCCCAATCCATTATATAAATTTGGGGCCAAAGCCAAACTTCCCCAACACTTGCCACAAGAGAATGAATGCATGTTTAGTTCATTACACAGAGTACAATAGGTTCAGTAGCATAACAACAGTAAAAACATTTAAAAGGATAAAACAGACTCAACTAAAATGAAAGAATAAATTAATAAAAAATAAATGTGAAGGCATAGGGAATTGATGGATAATCACCAGTAAGCATATATTAAAAGAAAGGAGAAGGGATCTTTCTAAAAACAAATGTATCATGAGGACAAAAGCAGAAAATTTCCTATCAAATACGTACTGTAATTTTCCTTTCCTGATAGGCTCCATGGCAGCATACGTGTGGGTTAGCCCCACCTCCATAACTACCCTATAGGACACCTCTCCCATAAATCTTTGCTCTGGAGTACCAGCCATGTTCCGTAACTAGCCTACTCCAAGCATTGGGAGGGACTCCTACTGCCATATCAGGAAAATTACGGTAAGTATTTGATAGAAAATTTTCAGTTTTCCTGACAGGCTCCATGGCAGCATATGTGTGGGAAATAACTTGCCAAACACACCTGGGAGGGCAAACGCTGAGCAAAGAAAACTAATTTATTTAACACCATCACCCGACGGTACTTGCAAACCAAAATTTACGGATGACAAAGCAGCTGGTTCAACACAGTAGTGAGACACAAATGTGTTGATAGACGACCAGGAAGGCACTGTACAGATTACTTCAGGAGCGACATGGAGCCAAGCCCTTTGCTATATAAGCTCTTTGAATGGTCTGTACGATCCAAGCAGCAATAGATCTAACCGAAGCCCACATTTGTTTTTCGCGTGCAGAACGATGAAAAGAAATCCATTTGTCTAAAGGATGCCGTGATTTCCAGGTATTGTCTCAGAGTGTGCCCCACATCAAGGGAATGGACATTTTGACTTTCTGTTGACTGGGCAGCTGTGGCAAGCACAATTGATTTTCATGAAAAACTGAAGTTACTTTAGGGTTTGACCCCAGCATAGGAATTAATACTGCTCTGTCTGGAAAAAAAGTTAGAAAAGGCTCCTTTAAGCTGAAGTAACTGCCACCAGGAAGGCGGTTTTGAGTGTAAGTTCCTTCACTGATAAATATAATAAACTAAAAATTCTGCGCTTAGGTATGAATAAAGCTGCAGCCTCCCTCTAAAAAACGTAAAATTATTCTCTGAATTGATAGGGTTTTACAAATGCCAATAATATTTACCTTGTAGGGTCAGTAAGAAACAACCAAGAAAGAAAGAAACATTTAGATCCCGGACCAATAACAAAGAGTATCAAATTAGGGAACTTATCACATGCAGTAGCATGCACGGGACTTATGTCATTGAGTGTGCCTGCCACTTGCAGTACGTGGGCAGTACCACCAGACCACTCAACGTAAGGATTAGAGGACATATTAAGTTAAAAGAGTTAATCCTGCGCCAGCACAACGAACAATGACTAAAGGAATGCTGCGCACACTTAGAGGAAATGTCTGAACCCAAGTGAAAGTAAAAAAGGAGGTAGTGGCGCGCAAAGATAAAACTAAATATTTAAAAGACAAGACAGATAAATAGACATAAAAAACTCCGGGTAAGTAATATAAGTATGATAAGACAATATAGACCAGCAATAGTGCGTAAAATTGGTGTGGTAAAAACCAGAACATGTGATAAAAACAATCCTTGTTAAAAATGCATCATAAAAAACGCATGATGTGACTGAATAAAATAATAGTGCATCCAAGTGTATATACAGTCAGTGATGTGGTGAAAAGAAAGGTGAAAGCTTCCTTCACAGCATATGGTGTGTGTCCAATAAATAATGAGAGGGGGGTGATCCAAGATAAAACAATATATCATAGAAGTGATACAGACTAAAGTGGTATAAAGTGCAGCAGAGCAAAGGGGACTGGCGAGGCTAAATGCCAAGTGAGGGAAAAAACAATAACCGGTCTGTGCCAATTGGCAGATTAAAGTGAAACTGCAAATGCTAGAAACGGTGAATAGCGATTAAAAAATCGCAGAGTGAAATAATCCAAAATGGGAAGTCCATATATATCATGGGTGAATCTGGGTATCTTCTATCCAATAAGCAGGCAAATAAATCCTGTGCGGTGATCCGTATATTTATCTCGTGCAATCCTAAAAGGGGATAAGGGTGGCCCCTTACCTTACAGCTGTAAGGTTACAGCAGTATAATGTGGGTCTTAGGTGACCGTCCTCTCGGGGGTGTCCTCCTGGGTTTTCAGATGGCGGTCCCGGGTAATCGGTAGTATTTGATCTCAGCAAGCTGGGCCTCTCTGGCTATCTCTCCTCTTACACGCCGTCTCCAGCTGAGCGTGCGGTCTCTCCCGGAATCCAGATGTCTCTTAGAATGTAAGCTTGCTTGGGCAGGGCCCTCTTCTTCCGTTGGCTGTTTTTGGGTGGGCTTTCTAACGCTTCCCTCTTCAAGATTCCCTATTCCCAGCTCAGCAGAGACTATTTAATCGCTATTTACCGTTTCTAGCATTTGCAGTTTCACTTTAATCTGCCAATTGGCACAGACCGGTTATTGTTTTTTCCCTCACTTGGCATTTAGCCTCGCCAGTCCCCTTTGCTCTGCTGCACTTTATACCACTTTAGTCTGTATCACTTCTATGATATATTGTTTTATCTTGGATCACCCCCCTCTCATTATTTATTGGACACACACCATATGCTGTGAAGGAAGCTTTCACCTTTCTTTTCACCACATCACTGACTGTATATACACTTGGATGCACTATTATTTTATTCAGTCACATCATGCGTTTTTTATGATGCATTTTTAACAAGGATTGTTTTTATCACATGTTCTGGTTTTTACCACACCAATTTTACGCACTATTGCTGGTCTATATTGTCTTATCATACTTATATTACTTACCCGGAGTTTTTTATGTCTATTTATCTGTCTTGTCTTTTAAATATTTAGTTTTATCTTTGCGCGCCACTACCTCCTTTTTTACATTAGAGGACATATTGATAACATAAAAAATGGTTTCCCTAAACATAATTTATCAAGGCATTTCAGGGAGGTACATCAAATTTTTTACGGGATAGATATAATTAAGGACCACTGAGACAATAAAAATAGGGGTATCACAGAATGAGACAGGCAGGATTTATCGATTGGGGTCTTTAGTACCTGGGGGGCTCAATGTCGATATCGACCTTAATTGTTTTTTATATAATTTATAATTTCTAATTTTAGATTTATGAGAGAGGTGTCCTAAAGGGAAGTCATGGAGGCGGGGCTAACCCACACTTATGCTGCCATGGAGCCTGTGGAGGATATTTTGCAGATAGAATGGCACAAAGGCCTTCTCAGTTGTGGGGATGTTTTATTAAGAGTCTATATTGTGTATGAACTGTTTATGAATTCTTTTTTGTGCTGGTTTTTTTTTTCTTTTTTTTGCAATTTGATGATGGTAGTCAGTCATTTCGTAGGTTGTGTTACAGTACATTTATTCTTTGGGTTTGTTTCATATCTGCCTTAAATTCAACTTCAAAGGTATCAGTGTATTTTACGACACTATCTTTTTTGTCTCTTTGAGCACAATTCAATCCCCTAATTAAGCTAAATCTGTGATGTAAATCATGAAAAAAATCATAAATTTATTTTTTGCATTTTTGCACATATGACCTTAAAATGTGTTTTTGTTCTCTTTTTTTCATTTTAAGAAGGCCACTTTCAGGGGCAAAGTACGCCCAACATAATGCGATCTCCCCACGGTTACTTTCTTTAGCATTTTCATGAAAGCCTCTTTCATTTCATTGTTACGTATACTGTATATAAAAGGATTTAACAAGGGAGCCACAATTGTGTACATGACAGACACAACCCTGTCGTGCGCTAGATTGTACATTGATTTAGGTTTGAGATACACAAAAAAGATGGAACCATAGAATATAATAACAACGATGAGGTGAGAAGTGCATGTTGAAAAGGCTTTCTTCCGCCCGACAGATGACTGGATTTTTAAGACAGATGTAATGATGTATATGTAAGAGATTACTATTAACAAAACCGTACTTGCAACAAGATAGCTACCTAATGCAAAAACCACCAGTTCGTTAACCCGAGTGTCAGTACAAGCCAGTTTTAGTAAAGGTGGAACATCACAAAAAAAGTGGCTTACATCAGACCCGCAGGAAGGCAGACTGAATGTAAGAGTGGTGTGCGTTACAGAACTGAGCACACCCATAAGGTATGACCCAGTTATAAGTAAACGGCAAGCAATTTTATTCATAATCCTACTATATAGTAATGGATGACATATAGCACTATACCGATCATAGGCCATGCTTGTAAGTACGTAACACTCAGCACCACCAAATAACGTACCACCAAACAGTTGGGCGGCACAACCAGAGAAGGAAATGGACTTGTCTTGCGATAGTAATACATGCAACATTTTGGGTGATGTGTCAGTTACGTAGCACATTTCTAGAAAGGAAAGGTTGGCAAGAAAAAAGTACATGGGGGTCTGAAGGTTTGAGTTCAGCTTGTAGGCAAGAATTATAGACATGTTTCCAAGTACAGTGATGATATAGATCAATAAGAATAGGATGAAAAGATAACTTATAATTGCAGGGTTCTCCGATAGGCTTACAAGGAAGAAATCTGTAACTCTGGTCCTATTGACTGTGTACATATTAGTCTAGAGAGAAAGAAATTATGATGTTAGTAAAAAGTTTATAAGATATAAATTAAGCTGCCCATAAATGGCTCAATAAATGCAAGAGATGTTCCTAGTTTTGAGTATCTTATCTTGGACATTTCTGATGTGCTAAAAAGAGACAATGACCTCCTCAAGCAGTTGGAGGTACCAATTATCACACAGGGAAATTCTCCAGGGTAGATCCTTAAGGGCCTGTGTACATGGGCCTTTGTGTTTAAATTATTATTATTTGTCTTAAATAATTTACATATAAATACATTACAAAAAACAATCAAGAAAAGGACATTTAAGACTAAACAAAACCTATACAGGTGTGTATCCTAGGATCCTATTCAAGCATCATAGCAACCGCATTTATTCCCTAAATAGGAGTAAAGGGACGGAAGGAGAGGCGTGGTCTCTCCAAATCTGAATATATATATCTATATATTATAGGGCTGTTACTGATTAAAATTTTTATGTTCGATTAATCGATTTTTTTTTAAAATCGATTAATCGACTAATTTCGATTAATTATAACGCACATACAGATCCAACTACTTTTAGCTGATCTCCGTGCATTGCAACTCTGCATTAGTCAGTGGTAAATGTGGTATACACTATATAAAATCACCCGACACTAGTTTGTTTCCACAATCCATGACTTAACTTCACAGTTCACACAAATACGTTCCAAATTCAAACTGTAGCACTGACGTAAGTAATTTTTTTCCCCACAGTAGCGTGACAACCCCTCCACCTCCGGTCTAACTAATCACTCTCACCTTATGGCATGGACCCCTGTGCAAACAGGTGGTCATGCAAGCGGGTATCAAAAGGGTTAACACGGACCATAAACTTCTCTCACGTCTCCTTAGATCTCAGCAAGGATGCCAGGTTAAGGCTTAAGTATAAGATTTAATTTTTGTGTTCAAACACAAACTACTCACATAAAGATGATAAAAACACAGCATGTAAAGCCGAAAATCGTGTTAGTTCCGTAGGGCAGCAGCGGGTGACATCATGCGTAGCTCCTCCCCCGTACGCGTTACGTTCAATCAGAACTTGGACGTCACCGGACTCCTCCCCCTTCCCTTCGTTAGCAGATGGAGGCACTTGGGGAAGGGGGAGGAGTCCAGTGATGTCGATGTCTGTGACATCACTGGATCTCCGATGGAACTCCCTGAAGACCCGGAAGCCAGCGGAGAGGTGAGTACCGATCAAATTAATTTTGATCGATCAAAAAAATTATTTGATTAATCGAGGAATTAATCTTCAATTTCCACAGCCCTAATATATTACAACTGATCTTCCAAAAAAATAACTTTTTCCCCCCTTTTCTCTTAAATCTTGTGACTGCCAGACCTTTACACCTAGATCTTGCCTCTCATGTTTTCACCCCCCTACTCGCTACCGCCTTTCCTTATCCCCCCCCCCCCCCCCATCCTCTGCTAACCACATTAAGATCAAGATAGATTATTAAGAATATGATGAAATGCTAACATATAATTGCTGGTTTCTCCGATAGGCTTACAAGGAAGAAATCTGTAACTCTGGTCCTGTTGACTTTGTACATATTAGTCTAGAGAGGAAGAACTTATTGGGTTAGTAAAAAGCTCAGATATAAATTAAGCTGCCCATAAATAGCTGAATAGAAGCAAGAGATGTTCCTAGTTTTGAGCATCTTAGCCCCCTTTCACGTGGGTGATCCGATTAGGTACACCTGTCGGACCTGATCGAACCCTCCAGTCTCTTCTATGGAGTGGCTTTGTGTAAGGTGACTCTGTGTGTGATCACAGAAAAGTGACCAAAGTAAGAAAAGATCTGTTTTGTGTGCTAAAATCAATTTAAAAGTGAGCACATTTCCTGCAGTCAAAATCAAGAGTGTAGTTTTTTTTAATCAATATAATTTCTATAGATTCAGCTGAAGACAAATAGCATCTACAATCAAGAAATCGAATCAATCAGTACTGAAAATTGTTTCTGAGCATGTGTTGGAATTTTGCAAGTTGGAATTGCATACACACAATCGGAATTTTTGATAGAAAGTTTTTCCATCGGAAAAATTAAGAACAGGCTCCCAATCTAAAGTCTGTCCGTAAATGCCGACAGGAAAAGACCGAAGGGGGCATACACACGGTCGGAAAATCCGATGAAAAGCTCCCATCGGACTGTTTCCATCAGAAATTCCAACCGTGTGTACGCAGCATTAGAGTTTACTTGTATCATGGCACAAGATCAGTGAGCCACTCACACAAGCTGGAAATTACATTTCTTGGGGAGTTTTATACACAAACAGTGTACAGAACACCTCCAGGTTGCCATATTGTATTGAATTTTTTAAAATGTTTAAATTACAGCGATTTTAGCTTGAAATGGAAAAGTACATTTTAATAACATTACATTACAACAAAAACTAGTGTAGAAGTTTTTTGCTGCACAATTTTTTTTTTTTTTTTACGAACCTGGTGTTCTCTTTTAAAGTATACTGAAGATGGCAGGGTATGTCTTGGTGTAACCAAGGGCACTGAGGCACTGATTCAAAATCTGGGTCATATGTGTTGCTGTATGATATTTAAAGACATTCGGAAGGCCTATACCACCTAAAACCTTAGGCCTGGTCAGAAGTTTTTGGGACATTTGGTGTGTTTTACCTGAGCAGAGAAAATTCCCAAACTCATCTCGGAGCTGTTTCAGTAACTCTCCGGGGACTCTTATTGGGAGGGGTTGGAAAAGCTATGAAATGCAAGGAGAATGTTTATTTTTATCATGTTCCTAGTTTTGAGCATCTTAGCCCCCTTTCACGTGGGTGATCCGATTAGGTACACCTGTCGGACCTGATCGAACCCTCCAGTCTCTTCTATGGAGTGGCTTTGTGTAAGGTGACTCTGTGTGTGATCACAGAAAAGTGACCAAAGTAAGAAAAGATCTGTTTTGTGTGCTAAAATCAATTTAAAAGTGAGCACATTTCCTGCAGTCAAAATCAAGAGTGTAGTTTTTTTTAATCAATATAATTTCTATAGATTCAGCTGAAGACAAATAGCATCTACAATCAAGAAATCGAATCAATCAGTACTGAAATTCACTCCCATTGCAAAGGTAGTGCAATGGATTATATCACATTATAAGATAAAAAGTGATGGAAGGTAAAAGAGCATTACATTTACATCTGATTAGAGATTGCAGATTGCAATTTAACATTTATCTAAAATATATTTAGCAAAGTACCTTTGTGGCTTTAAAACATTAAGATAATCATTTCATATTCCTGCGACTGATGATCAAGCTCATTAGATCTTTTTGATGCAAGGTAAAAAAAAAAAAAAAAAAAAAAAACCTGACCATATATTATATAACAAAATGATTGACAGTTTCCATACTTATATTCTGGCTGGCTGCTTGTGAATTCCGCTGTCTGTTCCACTTAAACTGAAGGTTAAGAAAGTAACAAAATAATCTACAAAATCATAATCTATGATACAGCTCTAAATGATTTAAAAAGGTATTTCTGATCATGCTTAGCACAGTGTGTAGTTATATAGTGTTCTGGCCTTCAGAAACACAGTCTAAGTTTATGTTTTTCTGAACTTTTTACAGCTGACTTTAGTTGTTTGAAAACTCAGTATGTGCAAAAAAAAACCTTTTTGCCTGTAATTGCTTTAAAATTAATCAGAAAGAATAACAAAGATACTATATAACAAATTATATTTTGAAAGTATATCTTAGACACTATTCACATAATGTACTTAAAGCATAACTCCACTTTTGTTGAGAAAGCAACAACCCTTTCCGGGTAAACAATATACATTGCAAAGATGTTAACAAACTTTGTAGCAGAGTCCTACTTTTTTTTCTGTTCTGAAAGTGGTTGTAAAGGCTGAAGGTTTTTTACCTTCATGTATTCTATGCATGAAGGTACAAAAACTTTCTATGTGCTGCTCCTCCCACGGGCCCCCCAATACTCACCTGAGGCTCCCTTTTTATTCAGCAATGTGCACTGGAGCCTCGGCTGTCCTTGGTCTATCTCTCCTAATCGGCTAAAACATTGGCTCCCACTGCTGTCAATCACAGCCAGTGAGCCAATAAGGAGAGAGTAGGGGGCGGGGCTGAGCTGAGGCTCCATGTGTCCTATGGATGCATAGAGCTGGGCTCGGGAGCAAGCGGCTTGCTATTAGGGACACTGGTCAAGGGGGGGCAGGAGTGCTGGTGGGGATCCTTTGAAGAAGAGGTTCAGGGAGGCTCTGTGCAAAACCATTGCACAGAGCAGGTAAGTATAACATGTTTGTTGTTTAAAAAAATAAAATACTTTAATATCACTTTAGGAACAAGCCACAAGTTCTTTCTGGGCTGATTCCTGAAAGAAAGGATCTGTGTTCATTATAATGACCTGGTGCACTTTCTGTGTCCTAATAAGGAAAGCTGTAGTGTGTACTTTAGAAGTAGTTAACCGTTAAGGAGTAAAGACATAGGTGCATTTTAAAATAATTTTCTTTTCAAAATCATAACTAAGAATTTTTGTTCAAATTTCGCACCATTAGTGGGTTACAGCAATGCCCATTTTTCATGTGGCCATTGAATCTGAGTGATGAGACATGTTGGAAATACAAACAATCAATGACGGGAGAATTGTGTGAGAAATATAATCGAAAAAGAAATGTGCATGAGCTGGTTAGTCGAATATCGAAATCACATAATTTCTGATTTTTCAAAAAAAAATTCATTAAGAATTAGACCCATTTAAGGCCTGCATATCTTATCAAAAATGATATTCTAATTGCAGGGGAGGCCTAATGCCGCGTACACACGATCTGAATTCTCGTCGGAAAAAGCTCTGATGGTTTTCTCGTCGTAATTCCGACGGAATTTTGCTCAAACTGTCTTGCCTATACATGGTCACACCCAATTCCGACGGTCAACAACACCGCGACATACAACATGTTCAATGGCACTATAAAAGGGAAGTTTAATGCTTCAGAGCATGCGTCAAATTGTTTCTGAGCATGTGTTGGAATTTTGCAAGTTGGAATTGCATACACACAATCGGAATTTTTGATAGAAAGTTTTTCCATCGGAAAAATTAAGAACAGGCTCCCAATCTAAAGTCTGTCCGTAAATGCCGACAGGAAAAGACCGAAGGGGGCATACACACGGTCGGAAAATCCGATGAAAAGCTCCCATCGGACTGTTTCCATCAGAAATTCCAACCGTGTGTACGCAGCATTAGAGTTTACTTGTATCATGGCACAAGATCAGTGAGCCACTCACACAAGCTGGAAATTACATTTCTTGGGGAGTTTTATACACAAACAGTGTACAGAACACCTCCAGGTTGCCATATTGTATTGAATTTTTTAAAATGTTTAAATTACAGCGATTTTAGCTTGAAATGGAAAAGTACATTTTAATAACATTACATTACAACAAAAACTAGTGTAGAAGTTTTTTGCTGCACAATTTTTTTTTTTTTTTTACGAACCTGGTGTTCTCTTTTAAAGTATACTGAAGATGGCAGGGTATGTCTTGGTGTAACCAAGGGCACTGAGGCACTGATTCAAAATCTGGGTCATATGTGTTGCTGTATGATATTTAAAGACATTCGGAAGGCCTATACCACCTAAAACCTTAGGCCTGGTCAGAAGTTTTTGGGACATTTGGTGTGTTTTACCTGAGCAGAGAAAATTCCCAAACTCATCTCGGAGCTGTTTCAGTAACTCTCCGGGGACTCTTATTGGGAGGGGTTGGAAAAGCTATGAAATGCAAGGAGAATGTTTATTTTTATCATGTTACAACTTTCAAATCACAAGAGCAACATCATGGACCACCTGAAAAAGTCCCTTCTGAGCTGCATGACGATTGGAGGAAAATTAGCCAAGAATATGTCACCAGTGTTAGGCATAAGATAAATTCCTAAATATTGTTTAGGTACACAAGTGGTGTGGGGACCATTTGAACTGAAAGTGGACCTGTAATTGGTGGAATATTGTGGGTGGTAAATTAACATTTAGAGCTTCTAACTTTTGCCAATTCGTTTTAAAGTTGGAAATCTGACTGTATTGATGAAATTCTGCCAGAAGAGATGTCAGAAGCTGGGTCAAGAAAAATAACCTGCAACTTTGTGTTCTCTATATTTGATGTGGATTACTTTAATATTGGAATTGGCTCTTATCTGACGGGGTAGAGGTTCAAAAGAGAGTATGAAAATGAGAGGGCATAGCTGGCAATTCTGTCTAGTCCAATTATTCAGCTCAAAGGGCTCTGATAGTGTACCATTTACAGTATTCTATCAAAACCAGTCAGAAGGGAATAAATTGTATCAATCCACTTGAAAAAGTTTGTACCTAGACCAAGGATGCCCATGACTGCCTTCATATAGGTCTAGTGTATCTGGTCAAAGGCATTCTTGGTGTCAGTTGAGAGTAGTATGGTATGCAGTTTCTTATTGTGTGCCCAGTGAATAGCATTGATGGGTCTAGTAGTGTTGTCTTTAGCCTCTCTTCGGGGTACAAATCCAACTTGATCCTAATGGATTAGTTGGGAGATAAGGGAGGAGTAATCTGCTCCCCAATATTTTAGTAATTTACTTTAGATCTATGTTCAACAAGGAGATCTGGCGGTAAGTATTACACTGCACCAAACCCTTTCCCTTTTCAGGGATTACAGTAATTGTGGCTCTAAGTGTTGCTTCTTTTAAATTTTTCTGTATGGTGGTTGAAAACAAATGTCAATTTAAGTACACAAATGATTTGAAAATTTAATGGAGATTCCTAAAGCAAATGTTTTCAAAGAAAATTCTTCATGTGTATGGCAAGCTTACGTTTAATCGTTTGATTGGAATAGTGTAGTAAGCCTTGGCTTAGAATAGTTATCATTGCATGGTCAATGCATATGTGTATCTAATCGAAAAGGATAGTGCCTCAAAATCTGCCGCCCTATGGGACTATCACTCCGCGCTCCTGGATTAAGCGTACTTAGGTATAATTCATTAACACACGTATCAATACCTAATATCGCTATTAAATATCAATAAAGCAGCCACTATAAAATACAGTAAAATTGGTGATAAGGCAATATTAAAAGTCCAGGTAAAACACAAATCATAAAAGACAGGCGTTTGTCCCTTTAAAATATTGCAGCAGCGCTAAAATACAGTCCTTTTATGTTAAGAAAAGTTCATTAAAAATCATGGTGACCCAAAATAAAGTCCATAATGGTGCAGTGAGCACAAATTCGTAAAGATAGAGTGATACACCTTCCACCGGATATTCAATTTTCACCGCGTGCAGTACACACTCCCCTTTGGGGATGCACTCACCAGAAATATGATAAATATGGGCATTTCAATCATAAGCCATAGGACATTGCTATCTCCTCAGCACGGTCACCTCTTCACCTTCTGCAAGCATTAGATAGGATCCACTCCAACCCAGCATACACATATGAAGAGAATAATAGTGCAGATAGCGTAGTACAGTTTGGCAAAAAAACTTTATTTCAATATCCAATACCCCCCTTTAAAATCTGCGTACCCATATGTGTATCTGTCAAGGTTCTTTTCTCTGACTCAGACTTATGTCCTTGTGTCAACCTTTCTTCTCTGAACTGGCCGCTCAGCTGTCGGCTAATTGCCAGTTCCTATCTCTCCACAGTGACTCGCTGTTGATGATATCCTGCTCGTCAGTCCTGCCTACTTAAGCCATCCAGCCCAGATGATCTCTGCCTTCGCCTTGGTCACATCTCTAGAAACGCTCTCCTGTGGTCCTGTTAAAGACTTGCTTGGCATTCCTTCTGGCTCCAGATCCTGCTTGCTGTTCTACTACGCTCATCTCTGGCTCCCTGACGTTTTGGCTTGTCTGACCATCCGTTCCCTGAACTCTGGCTATGTTTTGACTACGTTTACTCTGTTTACTTTTTTTATTATTATTAAACAAGTGTGATTTAACTGTACTTCTGTCTCAGTCTGATTTATGGTTTCTGACACTGGGGCTGATTTACGAAAGCCATGCGCCATCGGTAGAGGCGCACAGCGAGGCGCAACACACATTTTCATATTTACAAAGCGATGCGCCGGGAACAGAGCGCGAATCCCCCATTTACTATAGCGATCTCGGCGCACAGGAGAATGCAATCTGTGCGCCACTATGGACATGGCGCATGGCATCTTCAAATTCAATATTATCAGAAGGTGGAGGTGCCAATATTATGGGGTGATGTGAGGAAGTTTAGTAACAACTGCCCAAGTAACAAATATGCCCAAAATAGAATGAGAAAGTAACTTTTTCAGAGAAAGCCTGCTGTGCCTGCAAGTACGTTTAGAACTGTGTGAGATCAATGTAAGTAGTGCGCATGCGCAAGCGGCTCGTGCGCTCATTCAAATGCGTTTGTTCATTGCGCGGCCAAAATCTTAGTTAATGTCAAGCAACACAATCAATTTGCGTGGGTTGAACGGGCGCACCTCTAAACTTGACATTTTTATTTACCCTGGTTCACCTTTATGTATTTTTTTAAGGAGATTTGCACACAGGTCATGTTAGCATGTTACAGCCAACATGTGACATGCACCTTGTTAAAATTATGTAAAAAGACTGTCGCTCCTCTAGCTAAAAGGGCATTTAACCTCCTCCCTCTAATGCATATGATTTCCTTGGGCTAGCTTTTGCTTTTAAAGGGGAACTCAACACCCCATTCGCCAATGCTCTTGTCTCCCCCCTCTAACCCCTTGGATTTCCATGGGCTAACTTTTGCTTTTAAAGGGGAACTCTACACTCCACTCCATTATCAAAAGGCTGTGAGCTTCCTTCATCAATCCAAACCACATCCTTTTTCAGAGCATACAACAGGGCCAGTTAGGAAAGGGGCGAGAAGAGCGATCACCCAACCCCCTCTTGAACCATACAAGGCCACATGCACTCAACATAGCTGGCTGCCTTTGGGGTATATTGGGCTCAGCCCAATACCAACCACAAAACACCTTGTACCCACTAGTTTAAAGGGGCTTTCCACATTCCATAAAGCCCCCTGTCTGCAGCCCCCCACAACCCCAGCCTAGGGTTGTGTGGAAGAGGACCTTTTCCCCCTGAATATGGGAACAAGGTGGTTGACTTTTGTGGTGCCGAGCCCCTCCTGCCCCCAAGCATCCACCCCCCTTTCATGGGCTGGCCTGCTGTGTGTTTGGCTAGGGGTTTGTTAGTGTGCGGGAGGGGCACAATATTTTTTGAGTTTGGGGTGGTATTTTTCACGTGGGGGTTCTCATTTTAAGCCTTAACAGACCCAGTTTTTGGGGTTGTCCAAATTGGGGACATTGATATTGGGGACCTGGGACCCCATACCCATTTTAAGGCCAAGAACTAGAAGATAAGCCAGCCAAGTGGGGACTTGCAAAATTATCAAGTCAGTTCTCATAGACCGCAATGGTATTTGTTGTATAACTTTTAGCCCATGTTAGGCTCTTTGTTTGCCCCCCTGGACCAGGGGGTGTTTGTCCCATCTGTAATTTTGTAGCATGCTGGATTATGTACTTAATTTTGGACGGGGGGGGTGGCTTATTTTGTGCTAGCTGCATTTGGGTTGGTCTGGGCATGCTCAGGGACTTTGCCTTTCTTCCCTTCTGTTTGTGTGTGAACAGCACTTGGATGTTTCTGGGCATGCTCAGAGAGTGTGTTTTTTTGGGTTAGTAATTTAAGGACATCATTAACAGGTGTACCCACTTTGAGGTTCTGTCTCTACATTGGGTGAACTTGCATTTTTGTGTGTTTCATGGACTGTGCATGTGTTTTCAATTGCCTTATTAGCACGCAAACCTATGTTATATAAAGCTTGCAGATAGCATTCTTTCCTTTGCCCTGAAAAGCAGCAAGATTGTGTGTGGGGCTGACAAGAGAGTACATTTGGGTGTCCTTATAGAGTTTGTAACACATGTATTTTGTTTGTCTTTGTGTTTTAGAGCAAGTTTTTTTTACTTTGGTTTATTGTATTTTTTTGGATGGGGGGATATTTTCCCCTGCAATATTTTTGATGTTGTCAATGTTTTTCTGTGCTGCATTATTTTTCAAAATCTTCCTCAAGATGTTGTGACTAATGTTTAAATCCCTAATAGATGTCCGTTTGTGAGCGCACTCCTGTTAATTTCCTCTGCAAAATGATCAGACCTCAAAACCATATTCTATTAGTGCCTCAAATTAACATACATGTGTTTTTTGCTTTTCTTGCTCTTTTCCAAGTCCGGTTTTGTTGACCAATAAAATTTGTAGGAAATTTTAGTTTTATGTGTTTTGTTTTTCATGCAACAGGTTTCCCAGCTGCAGCTTAACTAGGCTGATTGGCATGGCAAAACCAAAAAGTGTGATTTGTCTAAAAGTTACTTTCCTGGTGCCTTCATGGTAACATATGCATGGATTGTGCATATGCTGCCATGAATAGTCACCAGGAAAGAAAAATTGCAGAGCTGTAAGTATTCAATTTTCCATTTTAGCACAGTGGTTCTCAGCCTCAGTCCTCAAGTACCCCCGACAGGACATGTTTTGGGAATTTATCTTAGCTAGAATAGCTGTCCAAAATACCAAGCCATTGCCTGTGATTTAAAGCACCGGTGCAAGATGATTGAAAACCTGCAAACATGGCCTGTTGGGGGTACTTGAGGACAGGGTTGAGAAGCACTGAGCTAAAATCGATCTCAAGACTATTCTAATTGTGGGTATTTGAGAGAAACCAAGTGAGCGTTAGAACCCCTGCTTGTCTTTTTTTTCTAGGGTGGGCTTTGTGTCCCTTTTTATTAAAATTTGGCTTCACTTCCTGTCACATAGCCAAACAGGCAGTGAGGGTAAAACTCTACCAATGTCTTTCCGTGGGGACACACAGGTCAATCTAACTAGTGTCCCCATTAGGCAAATTGCACTTTGTTGTGTACACCCCACATTATTAGGTCTTTTGGGGTTTATTAAAGGCAAATACACTCTGCAATACAAGTGATCTCGCTTTAAATCTGAGAGGAAGCACTGGTGATTGTATCATCCAATCATGTAAAAGCAAATATGCTGTTTTTTTATTTTCCTTGCATGTCCCCCTTGGATCACCAGAAACTGCACTAGACATGTGCACAATAGAAAAATTTGTTTATTTTCGTTTCGTTTCTGTTCGTTTCCGTTGATTCGTAACGATTCGTAATTTCGTAAGTCGTCGGTGTTCGTATTCGGACTCGTTTGTATTTTCGTAAGTCGTCGGTGTTCGTATTCGGACTCGTTCATATTTTCGTAGAGTTATTTTTTCGTTGATTCGTTTTTCCGTTAGTCTAATTTTCATTTATTCGAAATTTGTATTTTCATTATATTTTGTATTCGGACGCATTCGTATTTTCGTAGATTTAGTTACATTCGTACTTTCGTAAGATTGATTTATTTGTACTTTTGTATCATTGTTTTCGTAGATTCGTAATCGGAGCATAATTCATAATTTTATGTAATGTGTATGCTATTATTACATTGTAAGAGACACGGAAAATTACGAATCAAAAAAAAAAAAAAAGTTACGAATTTTTTCGTTCAATCCATTCGAAGCATGTTAAGCAGCGCCATTGTGAGACATGGAAAATTACGAATCAACAAACAAACAAAAAAAAAAAAGCTACGAATGTACGAATTTTTTCGTTCAATCCATTCGAAGCACGTTAAGCAGCGCCATTGTAAGAGACACGGAAAATTACGAATCAACAAACAAAAAAAAAAGTTACTAATGTACGAATTTTTTCGTTCAATCCATTCGAAGCACGTTAAGCAGCGCCATTGTAAGAGACACGGAAAATTACGAATCAACAAACAAAAAAAAAAAGTTACGAATGTACGATTTTTTTTCGTTCATTTTGATTTTCGTTGTTTCTGTTTTCGTTTTTTCGGATTTTCATTCTTTCGTAGTTTCGTTGTTTCTAATTTAATTTCATATTTTCGTTGTTTTTCATATTCGTTTGTTTCGATAGTTCGTTATTCGTTAGAATTTTTAGCGAATCATTCGTTCATTCGTACGATAATGAATGAACGAATATAACGAATTTGAACGGAAATCGAATTCGTAACTAAACGAATTGCACATGTCTAAACTGCACTTCCAAGTGCACTTGTAGTGCAAAGTGGATTTGCCTTTAGTAAGTAAACCAAGTCCAAGATGCCTAATAATTTGGGGTGTACACAGAAAAATGCTGGAGTGCAATTTACCTAATGGGGAAACGATTTAGATTGACCTGTGTGTCCCCAAGGAAAGACCCTTGCTTCCTGTTTGGCTATGTGACAGGAAGTGAATACATTTGAAGGACAAAGTGGCAAAATTTGGGAGGTGTCTTCACCCTATCAGGGGTGCAGACATACCACAAAAACTGACAAGACTTCCAATCCCTCTGCACTCTATCCCCAAGAAAAAATAGGAAAGTATTTCATTTAGTTTAACTTTGCAAAGACACATTCCTAAGTTCAACTGTGATGCATGTCAATGGCCTATTTAGACCTTGTTTAATATAAAACACCAGTTGCCTTTCACTAGAAACATTTGTTAGTCCAGTCCTGGAAATCTGTATCTGCTTTACAATTTCCCTAAAAATTGGGTTCATGCAGGTAGATGCGCCAAATGCATCTAGATGCTTGACCGCTGTGTATGTGAGATGCTCAACTGTTGTGTGCGTGGAGGTATGTTCCCAGAAGCTGTGGCCAGCACACAGGAATGACATCATGACCCCTACAGGAAGTTGCTTTTACTGCTGCTAATTTCTTCCCACCACCATGCCCCGCTCACTGTTCTCTGAGGAAGAGATGATCCTTATTTGCAAATTAAGAAAATCATTTATTTTTTTACAATGGGGTGGCGTTTGTGTGGGTCCCTAACACGCATATTAGGGCCAATTTAGACAGGATCCGATTCACCTGCCAGCATGTTTTTAGAGTGCGGGAGGTACCGGGGTACCTGGAGGTAACCCACATAGGCACAGGGAACATGCAACTCCAGGCAGATGGTGTCGCGAGCGGGATTCGAACCAGTGAACCTTTTTGCTGCTCTGTGAAAGTGCTAACCACTACACCACTGTGCTGCCCAAATATTTATCTATAGATGTAGGATCTTGTGTCCACCAGCAGAGAGAAGTTGGGTAGATGCCACACTCCCAATTCTGGAGGCATAATAATGGTCTAGCACAGGGATCTTCAAACTACGGCCCTCCAGTTGTTCAGGAACTACAATTCCCATCATGCCTAGTCATGTCTGTGAATGTCAGAGTTTTACATTGCCCCATGGGACGTGTAGTTCAGCAACAGCTGGAGAGCCATAGTTTGAAGATTCCTGATCACTCTAGCATGTCTTTAAAAAAAGGTGGTTTCTCATGTGCCTTGTATAATGCCCAAGAAATATCATTCGGAAAATACAAGTGGGTCATGGCACATCTACATTCCAAATTTGGCACTTAAGATGGTCATGCACTATGCAATCTTATTGGCCAATCTCTGTACAACACGATATTTCAGCAAAATAGGTAATAGGAAGACACACTTGAACAATTAATTAAAATTATAGGAAATCAAACAGGCTCTTGCACTAAATCAATTTTTTTAAAGATCTGATTGCAGTGTCTCTTTCGCCAAAGTAAGATCTTTTGTTGCATTTTTTGCACAACATAACTGGAGGTACAGCTGTGTGATCCTGTAATTTTGAAGGTCCTTTTTGTTTGTTTGACACTTTTTAATGGACCGATTTGGCTCTACAGTTTGCAGCGTTTTTTGATGCAAGCTTTGGTTACATTATTTGTGACTTTATAATCAGGATGAAGTTTCCTGCTGATTCGTTTGTCTGAGGTTGGGTGGTTGCCTGAAAGTCAGCATTGGGGGTTGTTATTTTTTTCAGTGTTTCATGCTCTGTTCTGATGGGTTGCAAATCTTGGATTATCTTTATCTCTTCTAGGATTGGATTGTATGTGGTCACTAGAGGCAGTGGCGGAATTATCGGGGTCGCCAAGATCGCCATGGCGACCGGGCCCCTTGCTGCAGGGGGTCTTTGAGGCCCCCTTGTACTCGTTGATAGGAGGGGAGGCTGTGAGGAGCTCCCCGATCGTCAGCCGAATTGTAATCTGTGCAGGGAGCTCCTCACATACCTCGTGTGCTGTGCTGTGCTCTTTGTCTCCCCCTACAGTGCAGTACCCGGCAGGAAGAAGGTAAATGTCTGCCGTTTTTTTTTAAAAAGACTATCTACTGTATGTGTGTTTATATGTGTGTGCATGCATGTGTGTGTGTGTGTGTGTGGGGGTGTGTGCATGCATGTGTGTGTGTGTGGGGGGGTGGTGTGTGGGGTGTGCATCATGTTGGAAGCAGAGGATGTGGGTGAGTGATTAGTGTCCAGCTACACAATGCTATAACTGATATTAGTGCTGTGCAGGGCGGTCAGTGTGTCTGCTCTCTTTATGTTTCTTCTACTGGTGACCACCCTGGAAAACTCTCCCTTCCGTCAGCAGCTGCAGGAAGAAAATACAGACAATCAGTTCTAGTAAATGCGCCCCCCCCCTGTTCCCACCATCCCTGTGCTGAGTTCCTGGGTCTGTACACCCACTGTGCCCAGTATGAGGGGTTCCCACCATCCCTGTGCTGAGTTCCCAGGTCTGTATACCTGCTGTGCCCATTATGAGGGGTTCCACTTCCCACCATGTCTGAAGGAAGGCAAAAGGTGTACCAATGCCCCCCCCC
This sequence comes from Lithobates sylvaticus, assembly GCA_028564925.1. Classification (NCBI taxonomy): domain Eukaryota; kingdom Metazoa; phylum Chordata; class Amphibia; order Anura; family Ranidae; genus Lithobates; species Lithobates sylvaticus. Next base: position 185,082,568 of record CM053035.1, on the reverse strand, counting down.
CCCACCACCTCTAGGCTCAATGACTGACTCTGCCCCCCCCCCAAAATGGTAGCAATCTATAAAAAGGTGGGGTATACATGGGCAGGGCAAAGGGGGTGGAGTCAAAGGGGGCGGCAAAATTAGGTTTTGCCTAGGGTGTCAAAAATCCTTGCACCAGCCCTGTGTGCATGTGTGTGCATGCATGTGTGTGGGGGGGGTGCATGCATGTGTGTGTGTGTGTGTGAGGGTGTGCATGCATGTGTGGGGGGGGGGGTGCATGCATGTGTGTGGGTGTGCATGCATGTGTGTGTGTGGGTGTGCATTCATGTGTGTGTATGTGTGTGTGTGGGGGGGGGGGGGGGTGTGCATGCATGTGTGTGTGGGGGGTGTGCATGCATATGTGTGGGGGTGTGCATGCATGTGTGTGGGTGTGCGAGTGGGCGGTGGGGATTCACAGCAGCGGCATTTGATGGCACAGTGGCGGCATTTGATGGCACAGTGGCGGCATTTGATGGCACAGCGGCAGAGTTTGATGGGCACAGTGGCGACATTTGATGGGTACAGTGGTGGCGTTTGGTACAGTGGCTGCATTTGATGGGCGCTGTGGCGACATTTGATGGCACAGTGGTGGCGTTTGATGGTACAGTGGCTTGCGCCCCCCTAAAAATTTTGAGCACCAGCTGTCACTGGTTGATGTGTGTGTATGTGTGTATATATATATATATATATATATATATATATATATATATATATATATATATATATATATAGTGTGTGTGTGTGTTTTTTTATATAAAAATGAAGAAATCGGTTCCTTTATATGCAGCCACCCACTTGTGACCGGGCCCTGGTGTTCCAACATCGGGCTCGGAGTAAAGAGCTTTTTCCGGAGGTCGGGGGGGGGGGGGGGGGGGGCCCTCCATGGTTTCTTGCATCGGGGCCCTGAGGGTTCTAGTTACGCCACTGACTAGAGGTACATGGTTATTTGTTTTTTTTTCTCTTTGTGTTGAAGGAGATTTTCTCTTTGGGCTTTTTTTGGGCAGTGTTTATGCTTGCATTGATGGTTTTGTCCTTGTAACCTTTCATTTGGAAGGAGTCTGCTAGTATTCTGAGATGTTTATTTCTGTTGCTCTGAGAATATTTGATGGTATCTGATGGCCTGGCTGTGTATGATGGCCGTTTGATGTGTTGGGGGTGCAAGTTGGAACTGTGAAGATAGTTGCATCAATCAGTTTGAGGTGTGTAGCTCATCACCCCTGATGTATTTAGATTTTTCTTCACCTTCTTAATAGTTCCTTATTTTAAACCAGTCCTTAGATGTGATGGCTGCTTTTGTTTTTCATTCTTCAGGTTCACCACAAACTCGCTTATCCATGTCTTTATGGACCTTGCTTTGTGCACTGGTGCGCAGTCATGTTGGCCTTCCCCAAACTGTTCCCACAAAGTTGAGAGCATGAAATTTGTCCAAAATGTCTTGGTATGCTGACACCTTAAAGTGGTTGTAAACTCTCCCCCCACAACTTTGTCCCATGTGAATCAGCATAAAAAAAACCCTAATGAACACTGCTTGTAGATATCTCCTTACTTGCATAGTATTGTTGTAATCCTTTTTGTTTTTTAGAATGACATCACTGAGCATGCCCATATCTCTCATGATTTACGGCACACTCTGTGTGCTTGTCTATCTATTATCAGGACTTCTTAGGCACAACACTGAAATCCCACGAGACTGCATAATCACTCAGAGCTTCCTACTACTCCCCATGTGACCATGTGACATCACATGGAGTGGAAAGAAAGGCATCGGACAGCATTACTGCAGTCTTATCAGCTGAAGCTGATAAGACTGACATAGGCAAACACTAGATAATCGGCACAAGTAAATACTATGAAATAAAACAAGTCAGCTATGAGCAGCAAAGCAGGGTTGCCATAGAAACGTTGGATTGAGAAGGAGGCTTGGTTAACAGTACAGGAAGTGCTCAATGTAAGGGCGGAAATACACTCTACTGTGGACTCAGAAAAAAATACTTAAGATGAAGCTGCCTTACCCCTGGAAACAAGTTTTTTTAAAGTTTCTTTAAACAGTAAGTAATTTGCAATTTGTGCTGGATTACAGTGGCTATAGTTTGATAATTACTCTTTTTAATGGACTAAATGAAAAGAAGCATCAGAGTGGGAGAGTTTACTTCCTCTTTAAAAGTTCCCTTCACTGGAACTAAGGGGCCAAACCCAACCCCTGAAAAACAACCCCACACCACAATCCTCCCTCCACCAAGCAAGGCCCATAAAGACATTGACGAGCGAGTTTTGGGTGGAGGAACTTGACTGACCTGCACAGAGTCCTGACCTTAACCAGATAGAATTTGGGATAAATTAGAGCGGAGACTGCGAGCCAGGCCTTCTTGTCCAACATAAGTGCCTGACCTCACAAACGCACTTCTGGAAGAATGGTCAAACATTCCCATAGACACACTCCTAAACCTTGTGCCTTCCCAGATAAGTTGAAGCTGTTATAGCTGCAAAAGGTGAGCCAACTCAATAATGAACCCTACGGACTAAGACTGGAATGCCATTAAAGTTCATGTGCGTGTAAAGGCAGGTGTCCCAATACTTTTGGTAATATAGTGTAAATAGCCTTACACTATTAGTCTCATCAATCTACCATGTAATGGATATAAACAAAGGCAGACATCTTTGAAGTTTAGCCTGTGTGACAACTATGGCTTTCTTCAAAGATACAGTGGAGAAATTAGTGTAGAAAAAAAAGAAGAAAAAAAGCGACATGAAGTCTGTTATTTGCAGGATCACTAAGTTAAAATAAAAGAGCAAAAAAAAACTAAAAAAATAAAGCTAATGCAGCCACCACTAAGGACTGGTATGCCGTAGTATAATACATTTTTGTTTTGGGGTTTAGATATTATTTAAGGATATCCCATCCCCTCCGCAGTCTGGGCTTGCGGTTATATTATAGGTTTCAGAGGTGAATTCTAATATTGTTATAGTTTGCAGTATGAGTTACATTTTCATATATGGAAATTGAAAAACAGTTGGAAAAACTCTTTCAACGTGCTTTGTTTTTGGATGTTGATTATTGCAGATGATATAAAGACTTGTGTATTTATTTTTCCCATAAATTATGTTATACTTTTTATTTCTGTGTATCAGATTTTCTGACAGCCTAATCATTTTCTGCTGATAAAAAAACTGGTAAGCATTACTGGCTATGTTACATTTTTACTTGTTATATTAGGTCCTCGGGGTCCAATTAGTGTTTTTTTTATACTCCTTTGGTAATATCCAAAGAGAAAATAAGGAACTTTAAAAATACATACAATTATATTTAAAAATGGTCTGACAGAAAATTGTTCCTGGAAATAAAAAGGAAATTTAGAATGTTATAATGATTATAGTTTTATTATTATTCATACCCCTTGAGATTTTCCACATTTTGTCATGTTCCAACCCAAAACATAAATGTATTTTATTGAGATTTTATGTAATAGACCAACACAAAGTGGCACATAATTGTGAAATGGAAGGAAAATTATAAATGTTTTTTACACATAAATATATAAAAAGTGTGGCGTGCATTTGTATTCAGCCCCCTTTGATACCCCTAACTAAAATCTAGTGTAACCAATTGCCTTCAGAAGTCACCTAATTAGTAATTGAATCTCAGTAAAAATACAGCTGTTCTGTGAGGCCTTCAGAGGTTTGTTAGAGAACCTTAGTGAACATGCAGCATCATGAAGGCCAAGGAGCACACCAGACAGGTCAGGGATAAAGTTGAGGAGAAGTTTAAAGCAGGGTTAGGTTATAAAAAAATATCCAAGCTTTGAACATCTCACAGATCACTGTTCAATCCATCATCCGAAAATGGAAAGAGTATGGCACAACTGCAAACCTACCAAGACATGGCCGTCCACCTAAACTGACAGGCCGACAAAGAGGGCACATTAATCAGAGAAGCAGCCAAGAGGCCCATGGTAACTCTGGAGGAGCTATAGAGATCCACAGCTCAGGTGGGAGAATCTGTCCACTAGGGATGGGCCGAACACCCCCCCAGAACATACGAACAGGCAAAAAATTTGTGCGAACATGCAAACCCTATTAAAGTCTATGGGACACGAACATGAAAAAAATCAAATGTGCTAATTTTAAAGGCTTATATGCAAGTTATTGCCATAAAAAGTGTATGGGGACACGGGGACTGCCCTAGGGGACATATAACAATGCAAAAAATAATAATGCTTGCAGTGAAACAACAAAAATGAAATATTCCTTTAAATATTGTGCCTGGGGGGTCCCCTTAGTCTGCCTGTAAAGTGGCACATCCGTGTGATGTGTTTTACAGTGCCACAGCAAATTTATTTTTCTAAAGGAAAAAATGTCATTTAAAATTGCTCACAGCTGTAATGTATTGCCGGCTCCCAGTAAACTAGATATAAAAAAAAATAATAAAAAATCGACGTGGGCATGCTATGTCTTTTGTTCAGATTACCGCCATTTTCTGTCTTCACCTAATTCACCATCGTATCGTTACAATGTTCTTGTATATGGAATGCATTCGATTTTTCTGTACACAATGTATTATTGTTGTTTATCGATGCTTTATTGTTCAGCATGTACTTTACTGCTGATTTTGCTTGTAATGTTTGAAAACTTTAATAAAATATTTAAAAAAAAATAAAAAAATCGACGTGGGTACCCCCCCCCCCCCAGTCCATACCAGGCCCTTCGGATCTGGTATGGATTTTAAGGGGAACTCCACGCCAAAATGAAAAACAATAAACAAATTGGCGTGGGGCCTCCCCCAAAATCTATAACAGACCCTTATCTGAGCATGCAGCCTGGGAGGACAACCATACCAGGCCACATGCCCTCAACATGGGGAGGGTGCTTTGGGGATCCCCCCAAAGCACCTTGTCCTCATGTTGATGGTGGTCAAGAGCCTCGTCCCCACAACCATAGCCTGGTGGTTTAACAAGGGGGCCCCCAGATCCCGCCCCCCCATGTGAATAGGTATGGGGTACCACCACCGTATTTCACTGTAGAGATGGCATTGGCCAGGTGATGAGCGGTGCCTGGTTTCCTCCAGACATGACGCTTGCCATTCAGGCCAAACTTCTTCTATTTATTAATGATGGAGGCTACTGTGCTCATTGGGATCTTCAATGCTGTAGAAATTTTTCTCTACTTTTTACTAATACAATCCTCTAATACAATTTCTCTAATACAATCCTGTCTCGGAGGTCTACAGACAATTCCTTTGAATTCATGGTTTGGTTTGTGCTTTGACATGCATTGTTAACTGTGGGACCTTATATAGACAGGTGTGTGCCTTTCCAAATCATGTCCAATCAACTGAATTTACCACAGATGGACTCCAATCAAGTTGTAGAAACATCTCAAGGATGATCAGTGGAAACAGGAGGCACCTGAGCTCAATTTTGAGTGTCATGACAAAGGTTGTGAATACATGGGTTTTTTTTTTTTTTTTTTTGTTTATAGTTCGCAAAGATTTCAAACAAACTTCTGGGGTATTGTTTGTAGAATTGTGAGGAAAATAATGAATTGAATCCATTTTGGCTGTAATATAACAAAATGTGGAAAGTGAAGCGCTGCGAATACTTCCTGGATGCACTGTACATCTCCAAAATTAAATAAAAGAGGTAGTTCTTGTGGACGCGTCCAAAAACCAAAACAGAATAATACTAATAATAGTACCCAAACTACCATGTATAGGTAATGATAATAAAATGCATACCTTCAATCAGATAAAATCTACTCAATGAAACAAGATTTTGTTGTTCCAAAATAAAGTGCAAGCAAATGAATGCTATAATGTAATAATAATAATATTAATATGTAATATAAAAATAAATATAGGAAATGTAGAAAAGGAGCAATGAACACTAATGATCAATTACTGCATGTTTACCTTTTCTATCAAATATTTGTGTTTGATTGCTGCCCCCTGCTGGATAGTATTTCTCAATGTTCCCTTTAATAAGTAGCATGCGGAATTTCACACAATTACTTCTCTGAACTCCTCTGCCACTTCACTGGGCAAGAATGTGGACTGTCAGTGAATGAATACAGAGCACTGTCATTTAACTTTAGCTGAATGGTGCATGTCGTAATAGGGCCAAAGATTTGGATAACATTTTTGCTTATTTCTATAAAGATTTTTAATTTTCCAACCAGGGAAAAGTGGAAAGTTAGGTTCAGACATACACAGCTGAAAATCCATACATTTCAATCAGTTCACAACAACATGCTGCATTGGTGTGCAATAAAAAAGTAAACCAATAATGCACTGCAGTGCATAAAGATAAATGGGATGCCATTTGTGATATTTCAATAAAGTAAAAAAAACATTAGAAAAATTGCTGCGCAAATATCGTGTAACATAAAAAGTTGCAAAGACCACCATAGGGTGTCTGCTAAAACAATATATATAATGCTTGAGGGTTCTGAGTAATTTTCTAGCGAAAAAAATGATGATTTTTACATGTAGGAGAGAAGTGTCAGAATTGGCCCGGGTGGCGAGGGGTTAATTACCATAAGTAATATACAAATTATTATTATAAGCCCTGTGAGTTCATCCTCTCAGTCTGCTGCAGAGTGTTCCAGCTTGTATTTATATCGGCCGCTCTGTATGGAGCTTCTGACAGGCTGCGCAAGCAGCCCCGTATCTCTGGAACCATAGATGAAAGCAGCATTTTAACAAGTGCTGGGGTAGGTCTTTAGCTACCTACCCCCCAAACGTGGGGTCTCTGTGACTCCTGATCGCTGAGCTACAACCTTCGAAGTCGTTTTTTTTTTTTTTTTTGGGCAAATGGGCCTATATTGAGAAAGGGGCCTGGAGCTGCACCTCCAAAAGCCTCTATGTTAATCCGGCCCTGATCATAACTCATGTTTGTGAGGGGATATCAGACTTCATGGCCCATGTTAGAGAGGGGATTTCAAATTTCACAGGCCCTGTTAATGAAGGGATACCAGATTTGACCATTACCAGCTCATGTCACCTGTCATGAAGATCCTGCCAGAAACTTAAACCCGGGCCGTCCTGGCCCTCAGATTCCACTGCGCATGCGCGCCCGGGCGCGTGCACGTGTGTGGCCGCGCACAGGGAGACGGGCGCGCGCTAGTTAGCGCCAGTCAGCCTATTTAAACTTGGCCTGAACAGACGGTCCCTGCTGTCTGCTCTACAGCGTTGTGGTGTAACTAATCTGATCCTGATTCCTCTGTCCTGTTGACCCGGCTTACCATAGACTACCCAGCTATCTGCCTGTACCCGACCCCGGCTTGTTGTGACCATCCTTCTGCCTCATCCCTTGTACCTTGATACCAGTCTGATTCCTGACCTGACTTCCTTTGATGAACTTTGATTACCTGTATTGTTCCTGTCCGGTCTGCAGTCTGATCCCTGTAATGAACCTGATCACCTGTACTGCTCCAGTCCGTTCTGAGGTTCTGTTTCCTGCACCAAGTCTGATCACCTGCATTGGTCCAGCCTGTGCCAAAGTCCTGCTTCCTGTTTGCCTGTTGAACCAGCTTACCTGTTCAGTTCCGGCCTACTCTGCTGTCCAGTCTGCTAAGCTGTCCATCCAGACCCATCCTGCTCTGCTGTCCAGTCTGCTAAGCTGTTTGTCCAGATCCAGCCAGCTCTGCTATCCTGTTTGCCTGTTGAACCAGCTTACCTGTTCAGTTCCGGCCTGCTCTGCTGTCCAGTCTGCTAAGCTGTCCATCCAGACCCATCCTGCTCTGCTGTCCAGTCTGCTAAGCTGTTTGTCCAGATCCAGCCAGCTCTGCTATCCTGTTTGCCTGTTGAACCAGCTTACCTGTTCAGTTCCGGCCTGCTCTGCTGTCCAGTCTGCTAAGCTGTCCATCCAGACCCATCCTGCTCTGCTGTCCAGTCTGCTAAGCTGTTTGTCCAGATCCAGCCAGCTCTGCTATCCTGTTTGCCTGTTGAACCAGCTTACCTGTTCAGTTCCAGCCTGCTCTGCTGTCCAGTCTGCTAAGCTGTCCATCCAGACCCATCCTGCTCTGCTGTCCAGTCTGCGAAGCTGTTTGTCCAGATCCAGCCAGCTCTGTTATCCTGTTTGCCTGTAGAACCAGCTCATCCGTCTGTATCCAGTCTACTCTGCTATCCAGACCTCCACCCTGTCCGCTGAGTTGACTTGGTCACTCCACCGGTCTGTTGATCCTGCCAGGCACCCGTGCTCCTCCTCACTCCTGGGTCTCCTGTCCCCATACCAGGGAACCAGGAGTGGGAGACGCAAGGGAGGTCTCTCTCTGCAATATCGGGCTCGCACCACCAGGTACGTGACACCACCTCTACTAGACTGTCGTCATTACCATCTCATGCCACTTTTACTGACCTTCCATTATTACCAGCTCCTGCCACCTCTGCTGGCCTTCCGCTATTGCCATTCTGCTACCACCTCTACTGGTGAACCATCATTACCAACTCCTACCATCTCTGCTACCAATACCAGCTCCGGCCACAATTGCCATCTTATGCAACTTCTGTTGGCTGCCACCATTACCAGTTCCTGTAACCTCTCCTACCCTTTTCCGGTTTTCCAGCACTATGAAAGTGCCACACAACTTGGCCTCAGCTGCAAAATTTTAATGCTTGCTGCAGGGTAAATCATGTGTCTCTGCTTACTCTGGTGCTTCAGCATGTAAACATATTTGTGGATATCGTCTCTCTAAAATATCAATGTTTATTTCAAGGCAAAAACTGACTTATTTCCTATTACACTGCAGCCTAATTAAGTTACCTGTGTACTCTCCTACAAATGTCAATTATTTTTGACTATTGCCTCCTAAAAAAGATTTACCGTATATACTCGAGTATAGGCCGTCCCGAATATAAGCCGAGGCCCCTGATTTACCACAAAAAAACTGGGAAAAGTTATTGACCCGTGTATTAGCCGAGGGGGGGGGGGGGGGGGAAATGGAGCAGCTACTGTAAGTGGAAAAGAGGGTCAGCAAATGCCCATCTGCAGCTGCATGTCCCCTGTGTCTTATACAAACCCCCCCCTGTGTCCCCAGTGCAGCCTACCTGTGCCGATCGATCTGTTTCCCGCCGATCTGTGTCAGATCGCTGGCTGTCCGGTGTCCGCTGTCCCGCTGTCCCTAGGGGGCCGCTGTCCGGTTTCCCCCCCATTGCTGATCCTGGCGATCAGCGTACACGCTGAGGCGCCAGGCGCTATTACAGGTTTGAAAACCGCGCCTCCTCCTCCTCGTCCGTGATAGGAGGAACACTCGGTTTTCCCAGCAGTCAGTGTGCAGTGTTCCGCCTTAACGGACATTCTCTCATCCTCGTCCATGAGATGAGAATGACAGGACATCTGTGATAGGCGGAACACTGTACTGCTGGGAAAATTAGTGTCCGCCTATCACGGACGGGCGGGAGGAGGCGGCACGGCTTTTGAAAACTGCCTTCTGTCTGCATGACACGCTGTTCATGTAGGCAGACGGCGGTGACTCGAATATAAGCCGAGGGGGGGACTTTCAGCCCTAAAAAATGGGCTGAAAATCTCGGCTTATATTCGAGTATATATGGTAATTATAAAATCTGACTCATCTTTCCATCTTACATTGTGCCCTTATAAGTTTGCTTACATGCTCTCTAGCGAATGTACAATATGTGTGGCCTCTGAAATAATACTTTTCCATGAAAAATGCTTTATCTGAATAATTATCTCGGTCACTGGTTTGAAAAATATTGCAACTGGTTGAGGTTCACTGTTCATCCAGAATGCGCCTGTGCTGAGATCGGCAGTTGTACGCCCGGTTTGTTTTGCACTTTCCTTCCATATACCCCTGTTGCATGTTCCAGCCTGCTCTGGAGTGCTTTGCGCATGTCACTCTCTGCAGTATGGTTCCCATCTCCACCACTGCCACTAGTACACACCTGCACTCATCTGCTTTTGCTATTGCAGATTAATTTCCATTTGTTAGAGCAGGGTGAATTAGCTAGTGATGCCCTCATAGGGCATCATCTGGGGGTGATGATGCCCCCAGATGATGCCCTATGGAGGCAAAACACGTTGGGTGATGATTCGCTGATGTCACTGCTACCAGTACTATATCCATGCTTTTAATCCTTATGTCAATGTGAGTACCCACTTTGTCAGATTTTAATAAATTTTTCCGCCTGACGGTATTACACTATATAGTCCCCTTTTCTTTATTACTGGTCATACCTGGGGAGATATACCGTACCATACACTGCCTACCATCTTGTTCCTGAGTCCCTTTTGGAAGACTTTACAAAGACTTGGTTTGCCGTCACTACATACCTGGGCTGGGAGTCGTTTCCATTGGTGTGGCTGACACCATCAAGCCTTTGTGACTCACATGGTATACAGTTACACCTATCTGAGTCCACAAATTCCGGTAAGCCTCAGTCCTAGTGGTGACGGACCTCTTCAGACAAGCCGCACAAAAGTCACGTTTATTTTGTTCTTTACACTTTAGTATCACAATTAAGGTGTATTATTGCATTGTTGAGAAGCATCTTGTATTATTTTCTATGGTCAAACATAGTATATATATATATTATAGTTTATTTCACGTCTCTTTGATAGAGATCCCACATGGTTACATTGTATAGTGTGTTTATGGACAAAACACTTATTTTCACATTTACTCTTTTGAGAGTGAATCACTCACGCATATTGGTATTGTATTGTTTTCTATTTATTTAGTTCACAATTTTTTGTATGATTGTCCATTGATTATATAACGGACACTTTAATGAGCGCTGCACTCTTTTGATATTCACTTGCTTTATTTAAACATATTTTGTTTGTGCTGGCTGCTATACATCTGTTGGTGCATAAAGACGTAAGCGCGGTTTCTTCCACCATTTTCAGGGTGAATTAGCTGTATGCTGTACCCAGATCATGACCGCTAAGTCCAAACCTCCACGGTGGGGCCCCTAGAAGAACACTGACTGGCCCTTAGACTCTGCACTCTGGGGGATCCAACACACCTGCTCACACAAGTACACTTCATTGACCTGAATAACACCAGGCTTTATTGGTAATTTGCTAGAACTTATAACAAAATCTGAGTCAATTAATTGTGAAAAAACACAGTTTGGTCTCAACCCTGTCTGTGTTTGGGTATCTACACCTGCAACAGACCCAACCAGGACAGGGTTTTTTGGAGGGGACTAGGGGCAAGCCTCCTACCCATTGATTATGGCCCATGGAGGAGACTGAGGATTTTGTCTGCTTCTCCTGGTCAGAGCATGGAAAAGAGCTCAGTTCAGCCTCTGAACCCATGAAGAGAGCAGATAACTCTCTAATGATGGACGTGATGAACGCTGAGAGCGAGGCATGGATTAATTCTCTGAATAAAGCTTTCCTTCTGGAGTGGATGGAAAGTTGTAATATTATTCTTGTACAGGTTAATGGTCAGAGGAAATGTGGTGGCCATCCTGCAGACTAAGGTGCAGAAGCTATTCCACTTGGGACAGAAATATTTACCAAAAATCTTCCTTTAGAAATCTACGAAGATAAATTAATTCCACTTTTTCAGACTGCTGGAACATTGTATGAGGTTTGTCTTATGATGACTTGTCTAGTGGACAGATTACACAAGTGAAAGTTGGATAGCCCTGGATCTTCTTTCCGGGGAACTGTTGCCGAACTGTCTGGGTAGACACTGACTTGAGTCACCTAGGCTTGTCTAAGTAACTAATTGTTAATTAGCATACTGTTTAATTATATTACGGTTTATGTTGGCTGTTCATTAGATGTACTGATGGGAGTATGGTTTACAGTTTGCGTTGTTTAGGGTAATGTGATCGACCTCTTACCTGATTCAGTGTGGTATATACAGTATTCTGTGTGAATTTACAATAAAGTCAGTTCCAGTTTGCACCCAAGCTAGTGTCATCAAGCTCTTGGGTGCAATGCTCAGCTATAATACCTGGTTCCTGAGTGGAGGAAGCTGTATCTTGGCGGAAGCACTAAGGTGGGGCACCAGGAGGTCCGTCACAATTTGGAGGCAGCGGTGGGATCTTCTTCCTCCCTACTGGCAGTCCATACCACCACTGGGACCCAGTGTCGAATGTTATTGAAGAAGTGTTCCAGGAAATGGTCACCATGGAAGCAGAGTTTCACCTAAACTAATACAGTCTAGTTCTTGGGTGCAATGTTCAGCTATAATACCTGGTTCCAGTGGAGGAAGCTATATCTTGGCGGAGGCAAGCCGTCACAGTACCCATATGGATGTCAAATTGGCAGTAGTGGCTGTGTCCATGCAGCTGCTTCCCAATTGGCATGAATGGGACTGCCTGCACGTGGATGCAAAAAAAAAAACATGGATTCCGTGCAGGCATGCGTTCAAGTACACCCCTCTAAATTCGGTCTTATGCAGTGTACACACGGTCGGACTTTCCGGCAGAAAAGGTCAGACGGAATCATTTTATCGGATATTCCGATCGTGTGTGGGCTTCAGCGGATTTTTTTTTTTTTTGTGAAAATTCTGACGGACCTAGAAATAGAACACGTTTTAAGTCTTTCCAACGGAATCAATTCCTATTGGGAAAACTGTCCATCTGTATGCTGTTCCGACGGACCAAAAACAACACAAGGGCAGCTATTGGCTACTGAACTTCCTTTTTCTAGTCCTGTCGTACGCGTTTTACATCACCGTGTTCTAAACGATCAGACTTTGGTGTGATCGTGTGTAGGTAAGTCCGTTTCAGGGGAACTCTGTCGGAAAAACCATCAGAGTTTATTCTAAAGGAAAAACCGGTCGTGTGTACGCAGCATTATAGTAAAGTAGAAAGGGGGTGTAAAAAACAGTTTGTGACCATTAATAAAAGGTGATCGCTGAACCTTTGTAAACAGGAAAAGAAATATAAAAGATGCACAGGAAATAAAGAATAACACTTGAAAACATATTTATTATAAGGTAAAGTCACATTGCTTTTAGCATATCAGTTCAGATGGCCATATTTTTGTTACAGGAAATAATATAGTGGACATCACAGGGCATCAATGTTCTCCAGGGACATCTCAAACTAAAAAGAAGTGTAGACTGTGAATTGTGAATTCATCCTACATGTGGATGGGAAAATTGTCCACTCCACAGAGATCCATAATATATGGCATATCTGATTTCATATGACTACACACTAAGGCTTCATGCACACAGGACCAGTGTTCATTTTGATGTAACATTTTGGGTCAGTTTTAGTCATAGTCTTTTCACTAAAATGCTATTTTATTTATTTTTTTCGTATTTTAGTCATTTGAATTGTTTTAGTCGTATTTTAGTCGACAAAAATCTGCAGTACATTTTAGTTGACTAAAATCGAATGGGTTTAGTTAAATTGTAATGCATTATTCAAGCACTTCTCTAGATTTTCCAAACGCATATACTCCTGGAGTAAAAAATCTAATACCATGTTATTATTTCTGGTATTAAGGTTTGAACATTGCACTATAGACACAGATTGAGTCCCCTTTCACACTTATACGACTTGTCCCACGATTTGGGACTGCAAAGTAGCATGACAAGTCGTTCCCCATGATTTCCAATGACAGCCATTCATATTAGTACGACTTCAAGTCGTTCCGACTTCAAAGTAGTCCCTGCACTACTTTGCTCCAATTTTGATGCCACTACGCAGGCATTCCTTGAATTCGCGGCAAAAATCGTGGTAAAATCGCAAGACTTTGAAGTCGCACAAGTGTGAAAGGGGCCTTAGCCATTGTGATATATAACCAGTTTTCATTTTGATATCAAATTTCTATTTAGTCATAGTCTTATGACTAAAATGCCATTTTAGTTTGAGTCATATTTTACTCATCTGAATTGTTTTAGGTTTTAGTCGTATTTTAGTAGACTAAAATAGTGTTATTTTCGTCGACACTGCACAGGATATTTTGGAAATCCTACAAGCTTTTACTCCTGGCAGCAGCGTTTTGGCAGAAAAAAAAAAAAAGCCTGATGCTTGTAAAAGTGTGTAACGTGTTAAGGCGCATCAAGCAATTATTCTAGCCAATGATATGAATTATTTATTCTGGCAATTGAAACAAAACTAATGCTCAGGAGTTAACACATGTTCACAAGTGTTTTTTCTACCAAACGCCGCTGCTCTTGGACGCACTAGCAGTGGGGGATTTTTTTCCTGCCACTAAAAGCCCCTGTCCCTTAACACTGCTAAAAGGCTATGGGGTTGATTTACTAAAGGTAAATATACTGTACTGTGCATTTGCTCCAGAGCTTAGTAAATGAGGTAAAGCTGCCCTTTGCAAAGAATACCCAATCACATGCAAGGAAAATAAAAAAAAACCTGCATTTTTGCTTGCACGTGATTGGATAATAGAAATCAGCAGCGCTTCACCATCAGATCTTGCAGTGCACAGTATATTTGTCTTTAGTAAATCAACCTCTACGTGTGCATGGACACTTGGGGGGTTTATTTACTAAAGGCAAATCCACTTTGCACTACAAGTGCACTTGGAAGTGCAGTCGCTGTAGATTTGAGGGGGACATGCATGGAAAATAAAAAACAGCATTTGTACATGATTGGATAATAAAATCAGCAGAGCTTCCCGCATTTCAGATCTACAGCGACTGCACGTCCAAGTCAATTTGCCTTTAGTAAATCAACCCCATAGGCTAACATGGGGGGGGAGTTTAGAGTCAGCAAAAAAAAACAAGTTGGTTGCCCCTAGGAGCAGCTGCAAAAAGGTCCAGTGTGCATGAGGCCTTAAAGTGGTGTTTCCCCCAAAAAATAAAAAAATAGCTGAAAATTCCTAAAAATATAAATATTTTTTTTTAACTTACCTCTAAATGCCTGTTGCTAGGGGGTCCCTCGTAGTCTGCCTCCTTCAGTGTCCGGGCTGGTGACATCACTTCCCCTCGGCGCAGTCAGTCATCTGGGACACGTGACAGGTCCCAGATGACTGTGCAGCGTATAACGGTGCGCATGCGCAGTGGGTGCCCAGCTGTGAAGCCACAGCCGGGTGCCCACAGTAAGAGGGGGGGCTTTGTTCCCCCGCATCGCTGGACCCCGGGACAGGTAAGTGTCCGATTATTAAAAGTCAGCAGCTGCAGTATTTGTAGCTGCTGACTTTTAATTTTTTTTTAAGGGGCACCCCACTTTAAGCTCCATCCTTGCCTGCTGTTAAATTCACATATTCCGTGGGGGTCCCTCCAACATTGCATTGGTTAAAATGTCATTTGGCTAGGGGTTAAAGGGATAAGTACATGTTCTTATGCAATTCCTTGCTCCCCAGTCTGACGCTCCTAGGATGTGGGCGGTCCCTCGCTTTCCTTTCGTACAATGCAGTACTGCTGGTCCTACACTATACATGATGATGTCAGAGAGCTGTGGCTACCCAAGTAGTGATATGAAGAGGCTTAGAGGACCCTTTGCATGGAAAGGCGGAGGAGGCATGCGGGAATGAGGAATAAGGTAAGCATTCAATTTATCACCTTCTAGCCAAACAGGCATTCAGCCCATACAGTGCAGGGGGGAACCCAGTGAATGGGTGCATTTAACAACTGTCTGGAGTAGGATTTTTAGCAGTTTTGTCTTTGTGAATGTCACCATAAAACAGTTTTATTTATTTCATCTTCACAAAAAACACAGCTAAGATCATCAATACAGCATCTAACAGGAATAAGGAGATATAGCTTTTGCTCAACTAAAAATTGGAGACACACAACCACTGTGTGCAAACAGAGGAGGACAAAGTAAATCAGAACTCCAATTCGTTCTTACGTCTATTAAACAGCAACAGCATATATTCAAAACATATAAACACTTTCATTACAATAATTATTTCCAAAAATTAGTTTTCTTATTATAAAGATATACGATAAGGAACATATTAAGCACCTGACAACCAATGATGTACTTGTACGGTGCTGGACTTTTGGTGGTTGTGACCGACCTAGCCAGGACAGAGGCTTTCAGAGGGGACTGAATGCCAGCCTCTTGCCCACCGATCATAGATCCTGGCATTTGGGGGAATGGTGCTCTTTGTGAGCTGTATGCCTGGGGACCATGGAGGTGGTGTTACTTTGGATTCAGGTCCATATCCCCCCCCCCCCCCCCCCCCTCAAGACACATAGACTCTGGGAACCCTGTAGTTTGCCATATTATAAATAATGACTGAGTCATAATGTTGGGGCTCATAGAAGATGCTGATGTAATCAACTCTGCTATTGTGAGGTTTTCTTGGATTTGCCCAAAGACTATTCTTGGTTGTTAATTCTGAACAATACCCGATCATTGAAAGAACTGATCACATTGACCTCCGGAGACGGACTGTCTGGTCACCCGGGCTGCCTTAAGGGCTGTGTTAATTAACATGTTATTTATGTAATTGTCTTTTAAGTTGTTGCTATAGGGGAGGGGGGGGGGGGGGGAGTATCCATGAGCAGCCCTACCGCATTATCTAACCCCTTGTGTTAAAAGTGTATAAAAAGTCTGTATTCTGTCCCCTCCGAAATCATTAAAGATTCTACAAGCTATTTTCGGCTAGACTTGTATTTAATGCAGCTATAATAACATAGCTCTCTGATGGTCAGACTGGAGGAAGCGGTATTACTGACGGAAGCACTTAAGCGGAGTGTGGGATAGGATCCGTCACAGTGGTTATACCGCGATGATGCCTGCAGCCGTAGGCATCATCCCAGTACCGTTTTTAAGAGCCAGCTGTCGGCTCTCTTGTAATAGCAATCGGAGCGGCTTACTAGCCACTAGATTGCTATTACAAACAGCGTCCAACCCCCCTACCTTGCTCGAGCTCTCCCAACCCACCAGGATCAACTTTGACCGACTGTTCATTATACTAGCCCGAAAGCAATGAAATTACATTACTTCTGGTTTACACGGATATCTACTGCTGTCGCAAAGGATGTTTACATTCCTTGTTACAGCAAAAAAAAGTAATCAGTATAAAAAAAATTTTAAAAAAAAAACAATATAAAATGTTAAAAAACATTTTTGTAAGCGACCCCCCCCTCCCTTGTGCACAAGTGAATGCACATGTCGGTCCCGCATACACGCAAACAGTGAACGTCTCACACATGAGGTATCCCTGTGAATGTCAGATCATAGGCCCCAGACCTCCTCTGTAAATCTAAAGTGCTAACCTATAAAGGATTTTAAGGCGTTGCCTATAGATAGTAAAATTGATGTCGCTGTTGCGAGTATCTATTTACTCGGTGTAACATAGTCTATATTTTACAAAAAAAAATTTGGTATGGTGTTTTTTGCATTAGAGTGTATTTAAAAAACAAAAACAAATTGCGTTTCAAAAACTGCTGCACAAATCCCGTGCGACATAGAGAATAAATTGGTTGTTGCAATTTTTTTTAAGGTCCTCTGCGTTAAAAAAAATATATATGTTTGAGGATTTTAACAAATTTTATAGCAACAATTACCGATTTTGACAAAAGTATAAAAAAAGGCCTGGAGCTGAAGCGGGTAATACTGATTTTATGGATTGGAGTTTTCGTGGTTGCAGTAATAGGTCTCCTACAGATTCATATAGATCTTTAGAATAAGAAATCTTTTTTTTTTTTTAATGAATCGTAAAATAAAAAACAGAGATATTTTTTTAGTACATGTTGCTGCTGTTGCGTGGTTCAAAAGATGTAAGAGGGAATTTGAGTTAACAGGGATATGGAGATGGAGATTAGAATGATGTCTCCTACAATATATATATAGGCAGGATGAGACATCTTTTCTCATTTGCTCAGGAGCTAATGGACAAGAGGAGTTTACAAAAATCATACACATTGTTCATCAGATATTCTCATTTAAATACATTGGTTATTGAGGACTTGTAATGACCAAAAGAAACAGTTTCCTTCATAACTATGTATAAAGAATGTTACCACTATTGAGTCCTGGACAAAACGATTTGAAATATTTTAGCACCACATCCTAATTTTTAAATACAAAAACACGAGAAATGTGGGGTCTTTAAAAGGTGCAAATCAACACAATTATATTATAAAATCATTATTTTTTTTATATCAATAAAAAAAAAATTTGTAATAAAATTCAAAATCACAAAACCGATACATTTTACATGTTCCATGTAAAAATTGATGCATCCATCTCGACATGTTTCACCAACTTTGTTACACAGATTCCGCGAAACATGTCAAGATGGATGCATAAATTTTAACATGGAACATGTAAAATGTGTGTTAAATGTATTGGTTTTGTGATTGTGAATTTTATTACAAAAATGAATTTTATTGATATAAAATAATGATTTTCTAAGAGAATTGTGTCGATTGTCCCCACACGTGTTTTTGTATGTATATAGAATGAGCAGCTTAGACACAGCACTTATGGCATGAAGACAATTTTTGCATGTGCGAATATAACCTGAACCCATCATTGCTGAATGTTCAAAAGTAGTGATGAGCGAAATCCAAGCCATTTTCACTGACAATTGACATTGGCTGCAGATTTATTTCCCCAGGCTAACCATGGTGATCACTAGCTGGGAAATAGGCCCCTGAACAGAAAGAAACGATTTAATTACGATTTAATTTACAGTATTTAAACCCCCCCGAGCAGAACGAAGGCTTCCGGTAAAAAAGATAAACACCAACATTGTAGAGGATGGTGTGAGGAAGACACTCAGTTGCTGATTAGCAGATGGTTTGGGGAAGACACTCAATTGCTGATTCGCTAGTGAGAGGCTCTTGCAGTTACAGTGAATTTTTACTTTAACCTGTTGCCACCCATGTAATACATACTGTATGTGCGGTGGCAAAAAAGTGGGCGATAATGCCCATGTGCCACTAGGTGGCCAATGTTTCTGTGCTGAGCTCATTGTACCCTCCCAGCAGACATTTCTCGGTCCCCAATACTGATCGGTTGCCGGTGGGACCAGCTCCCAATCATGTGATCACTGTGACAGCCAATCACAATGGTCACAAATTTTCCTAATCCTTCCCGTCTCTCCCAGGTGTTCAGAACCTTTTAAAGGGATACCAGTGTGGGCAGGAAGGGGTTAAAAACTGGCCACGCCTTGCTGCAATGCTGAACCTCTGGCTTGGATGGCAAGTCACTGAACATATACGTGGATCGGGATAGAAGAACTCCTGTTCTACATATTTGCCTCAAGTCAATGTCTCAAAATACTGAAGCCAGAGGCAACCTGCCAACAGTAACCTCCATCTTTACTCAATAAATTAGGTCTGTTAAGATGGTTGTAAGGACCATCCTGGATGAACATCAAGAGATCTGATAAAGTGATCATAAAGGGCACATCTGAGCAGATCCATCTACTTTTATTGACATTTTCATGTCAATGCCTCGGACGTTATAGCAAACATGCTTGACCCAGTCCCTTCCATCTCTGCAAACCTCCACTAGCCTATCAATATATCAGTACACAAGAAAAAAAAAATGCAGACAAACAAACAAAAAACAGGATAACATATATGACTAAAGTGCACACAAAGTAACGAAGTCCTGCCCTGGATGTAATACGTATGGGGGGGGGGGACCCTTTGACGTCATGCAAAGTAACAAAGTCCTGCCCTGGACGTAACGTGTATGGGGGGGGGAACCCTTTAACGTCACGTGTGGCTGTCTCGTGTGATCGTGTGTGATACACCTTATACTCTGAGGCTTTTTACATGCACCGAGAACGGTGCCGTTAAATGCGAGTGTGTTCTACATGTATTTTATCAATAAAATATTGTATACAGAGAGCACTATGCTGTCGCCCTTTTCTATTGCACATCTTTGACGGAGTTCTGTATCTGGAGTAGCGTTCCCAGTGGCACCACAGCCTTTGGATCTTGCCCTAAAGGGCAATGCTTGTTATGACCTTCCTGTTAGTTCAGGGGTCATACACTTGAGGTGAGCGGCTAATTTGTCCTTCGGTGGTGGGACCCAGCACGTTTGTCACATTGAAGTTTCATCTGTCATGCTACTTGTTTCTGGACTCACAGATACTTCATTAGTACTTTTGAGGACTTTGTATGTGTGTGTATGTTATCCTGTTTGGTTTTTGCTGCACTTTTTTTTTCTTGTGTGTTGACTTTGTAGGTATCGTAAAAATGTAATTGCCAATAGTGTTCAGCCTGCATTCCCATTGCATCAATTTTTGTTGCGCTGATTGGTTTCCTATTATATATCAAAATATCTGACTATTGACCAATTGATACCCAGGAGTTGGGTCCAAGCAAAAATTCCTGTAGAAATTGATCTTCAGCTTGCACAAGAGCAGTAAGGCATTTCCAAGGCTTTCAGTAAGCATCCAGCTGTTCTCTCGAAGCAGTTAATGATTTTGCCAACGGTAGCCCTAGCTAATATACAATTTGAAGCCTTTTGTTCTATTTGTTTGATGAGTGCAATAACATATCTGTTGTTCCTGCCAGAAATGTAGAGCTATCCTTTGTACACTTCACGTATTATCTCAAAGAGTCCCTGTATTACTAAATACTTTCTATGTTGTGGAAAATAGGAGTGGTTGAGTTGTTTAGCAGAAGAGAACAGGACAGGGATACAGTAACACCACTCAGTCTACAGATGTATTATAGGCCGATAATTAAAGGAAATTTTTTTAAAAAAAAGTGTTTTTCCAACGTTGAAGTGTCTCTATGAAAGGCATTATGCACAGAGTAAGAAATACACCAACAGCTGTTTACAAAGCCACGTGACCACCACGTCATAATGGATATGAACCATGCCATGCAGACTGGTTCCCAATCTTTAGACGAGACTGGGGAAAATTTGCTGAACGTAATGCTCTTATCCAAGTTGAAGCCTGTGTGTACAAGGCCTAACACCTCCCCAGATTCCAGGGCTCCATGGATCCTCTAGAAGAGAAGTAAAATGTGCAGGCACTTTCTACAGCCAATGCAAGTTTGAGATTGCACAATATTTGATTATATAAAAGTATTTAACATTAAAGGTTTTAAAAGAAGCAATGAAGCATGGTATTCCACAGTCACAACATGTTCCCCTAAAAAAACTTTCTACCAGGCTCTGCAGGGGGGGGGATGCGCACTGCTGTTTACATGGTTATCTTACCAGGCTCTGTAGGGAGGGGTGTACTCCTGTATATGTGGTCAGTTTACTATGCGCTGCGGGGGAGGGGTGTACTCCTGTATATGTGGTCAGTTTACTATGCGCTGCGGGGAGGGGTGTACTCCTGTATATGTGGTCATCTTAACAGGCTCTGCAGCAAGGGGTGTACTGCTGTGTATGTGATCAGTTTACTATACGCTGCAGGGAGGAAGCATACTGCTGTATACATGGTTATCTTGCCAGGCTCTGTAGGGAGGGAGTATACAGTACTCCTGTAAATGTGCTCATCTTACCAGGCTCTGCAGGGAGGGGTGTACTGCTGTATATGTGGTCAGTTTACTATGTGCTGCGGGGAGGGGGGCGTATTGCTGTATACATGGTTATCTTACCAGGCTCTGCAGCGAAGGGTGTTCTCCTGTATATGTGATCAGTTTACTATACGCTGCAGAGAGGAAGCATACTGCTGTATACATGGTTATTGCCAGGTTCTGCAAGGAGGGAGTATACAGTACTCCTGTATATGTGGTCACCTTACCAGGCTCAGTAGGGAGGGGTGTACTGCTGTATACATGGTTATTGCCAGGTTCTGCAGGGAGGGGTGCACTGCTGTATATGTGGTCTGCTTACTATGCTCTGCGGGGAGGGGGGGGGGGTGGCGTACTGCTGTATACATGGTTATCTTGCCAGGCTCTGTAGGGAGGGAGTATACAGTACTTCGGTATATGTGGTCATCTTACCAGGCCCTGCAGGGAGGGCATGTACTACTGTGTATGTGCCCATTTTACAAGGGGCAGAAATGGGGTTTCACTGCTGTATTTGTGATCATCTGATCAGACTGTGCAGGGAGGAGGTGCATTGCTGTATATGACCATTTGACCAGGCTCCGCAGAGTGAAGGTTCACTGCTGTATCTATGTGGCCATCTTACCAGGCAGAGAGGGGGTGCACCGATGTATATGTGACCATCTTCCCAAATTCTACAGCAAGGGGTGCACTGTTATACGTGTGTGTGTGTGTGTGTGTGTGTGTGTGTGTGTGTGTGTGTGTGTGTGTGTGTGTGTGTGTGTAAAATCGATTGATTTTATTAGGCTCCTGAGGAAGCGGGGAACACTATAGCGCCACCTTCCCAGGCTCAGAGAAGGGTGAGCGCTGCTGTATATGTGATCATCTTATTGGTTCTGAAAGGAGAGGGGTGCATTGCTGTGAAGACAATGCTAGTCAATGTTTTTTGTGATACCCTAAGCAGGCACTGAAAGGCCTAGATGACCCCCCCCCCCCCCCCCCCCCAACACCATTGCACAGGATGACTTTGCTATATACATCATTCATTTTGAAAAAAGATCGGCTTAGAGAGTAAATAACATATTTATAAAACTATTCTCTTCCCCCACCGATAACTGCACAACAACGTACAATATTTGGCTCCATGTCATACATTGTAAAAAAAAAAAAAATGTCATCAATATGAAGCATTTCCTTTGTCCATTCTGTGTTCCTATCTTTTCCCAAATGAAATTCACACTTTACCGTTTTTACCTTTTACAATGGAAAACGTAGAAAGCCTGTGAATAACAATGACCGTTTTCTTAGTTTAATAATATATACAGTGAGAGACAGCTGGAAAGGCAGCCGCAGCCATTTACCTGCAGTGTTGCTACTATGTGCCCATTACTTCCCAGTGTCCTGGTCACTTTCGAAATTCCCCTCCCGACGCTACAAATAATTATCTTGGTGCAAATCGGCTGCACCGGGTATATTCCCACTTCCCTCCCCCATCCCAAACACATATCTGGCCTATCCCAATATTTTTTTTTTTCCTATTATTACAAATTTACATGTATAAAAATACTCTCCACAAACACTGAATGTTATTAGAACAGAAAAATAGAAAAATCATAGCCAGCATACTCATACCAATGACAAACAATATATTGCTGACACAACCAGCAGAGGGCAGCAAAGTGTCACTATTCACCGAACTCAGTACGGGGCTCCGAAGCCCGTAGCCCTAGGACTGTGGGAAAGAGAATCGTCCAGCTGATGAACCAAATAACATAATAGATCCCTTCTCTGGGATAGCAAATCCCATTTGCCCCAGCGGTGCCTGGGAGGGTCGGTGTCAGCCCCTTCCTGATGTTCAGTAATTCATCTGTGCTTTAATTTTTTATTTTTTTTGATGAAGTGACTTCAGTTCATCTCGTGACAACTTTCTGCAAACAGCTTCAGTGAATTCCTGGAAACTAAAAAACGTTATATTTGGCAGTGATCTGGCTAATACTGTAAACGGTACAGACACACCCACACATGGCGGGAAGTTCGCGCTTCCAGCGGAGGATGGGCTGCTTGGACTTTGGCAACACATGAATATTTCATAGTGAAGTGCGGTCTTCTCCAATTCAGTGCAAGTTTTTTATTTCGCCAAGCTTCTTACTGGAGCAATGCCTCAGATGATAAAGGAAGATTTATGTCGGAAGTCGCCCTAGGAAAAAAGATCATAAGGTTAGCTTTTTTCAGTTCGGGGTGTGCTGGATCACTGACACAATACGATTCTAGAGGCCAGCTCCTCCACGTGACAGCGGGCAGAGGGATCTTCTACCTGCACCCACTGTCACAATTTAGGGCATTTTCACCCTTTTCCTGCCCGGGACAATTTTAAGCTGTCGCACTTTTAATGACAATTGCACAGTCATGCAATGCTGTACCCAAACAAAATTGTTATTTTTTTTTCTTTTGGTGGTATTTAATTACCACTGGATTTTTTATTTTTTGCTTAACAAATAAAAAAATTCAGAAAATGAAAAAAAAAAAAAGTTTTTCATTTCAATTATAACATTTTGTAAATAATTTTTCTCCTTCACTGACATGCGCTGAAGTGGTACTGATGAGGATGCATTAAAATGTGATGGGCGGCACTGATGGGCACTGATAGGCAGTACTGAGAGTCCGAAAAAAAATAAAAAAACGTTTTTCTTCATTTAATTTCTAAGGCTCCATGCACACTGGAGCTCATAAACGGCCGTTTTTTGGAGTTTTTTTTTTTTTAACAGCCCATAAACTCCACTCTATGTTATCCTATGTGTCCATGCACACATGGACATTTTTTAGCTTTTATCAGCAGTGGAGTTTACGGGCTGTTCTCTGAACGCCATAAAATCGCGTTCAAAAGTGTTTGTTTTTCTGATCACAAAAAAGCTAAAAAACGCAACGTTAATTAGCGTTCAGCGTTCCATTTCTTCAATGCATTGTGGGATTTTTGGAGTGTCCCCTGTGTATTAAAAAAGGCCAATAAACGCTAAAAAACGCTAGTACAAAATGCTGTTAAAAGCGCGTTTTTCAACCAGCGTTTTCTGCCAGCAATCTGGCGTCCAGAAAAAGCTTTTTTGAGCTCCAGTGTGCGTGGAGCCTAAAATGTTGTAAATAACTGTTCTCCTTCACTGACGTGCGCTGATGAGGAGGCATTAAAATGCGATAGGCGGGCACTGATAGGCAGCAATGATGGGCGGTACTGAAAGTCCAAAAAAAATAAAAAAATAAAGGTTTTTCTTCATTTCAATTATAACATTTTGTAAATAAATGTTCTCCTTCACTGACATGCGCTGATGAGGAGGCATTAAAATGCTAAAGGGGCCCTGAATGTCCAAAAAAAAAAAAAAAAGAGAGGTTTTCTTAATTTCGATTATAACATTTTGTAAATAAATGTTCTCCTTCGCCGATGAGGCAGCACCGATGAGGCATTAAAATGTGATAGGCGGCAATTATGATGGGTACTGAAAGTCAGCACTGATGGGCACTGATTGGCATCACTGTTGGGGCTACACTGATAATCATTGCAGATCTCCCACTTATCAGCTCTCCTCACACGCTGTCAGTTTGAGGAGAGGAATGCCAATAACCGGCATTTTTTCCATTTATACTGTGACCTGCTGTGATTGGACACAGCTGATCACATGGTAAAGAGCCTACATAATAGGTGACGCGGTGTGTTTCAAGGGAGGAGCGCACGAGCGGCTTGTTCTGAAGGACGTCATACGACGTCCAATCATAACAATTAAGTGGGTAAAAACTACAGCCGCGTCATTCATTCACAGTTTCCTGTGAATCAATGAACTACAACAACCATCACCCACGGCAGCCGACGGCTTGTAGTCCTGAATGAACTGCGAGGATGCTGATGAGCGCGCTCGTAGTTCATTCACAAGCCCAGCAGTTTTCACACAGAGCCCATATTAAGGTGAATGCAGAAAGCTACAGGGCTTGCCTGCAGAAGCCCAACACTGCATCCCTGATCCTGTTCATGGGTGCCATGCTTTCCAAGCTCCTGCAGAAAAAAAATTATAAATGCACTTTTTTCCTGCAAAAATTTATATTTATAATTTTTTCTTGAAAATAACTTATCCCTTAACCACTTCCTGACCACCAGCCTGCAATGTACTGTGGACAGGCGGCCGGTGCAAGCAAAGCGACTTACCCGTACCTTGCTGCCCACTTATGGGTTTAGGGCACGCGCTTGTCCCCTTGGCGGGCACCCTTTACGATTGTACACAGCAGAAGACTGTTGGCAAGTCCCAGTCAGTGATTCACGCCCGGGACCTGCTGATTGGCTGGGTACTATCACAGCTCAGAGCTCTCTGTTGATAATAAACACAGAGCTCTGTACAGGGAGAATGATTTGTTCCTCATCCATTTTTTCTTTCTTTTTAAGCAGGATAAAGACCTGAAGAATGGAAGGTGAAGCAGGAGACGAGATGTAGAAATAAGGGATGAGAAGAGGACTAAAACATAAATATACAGGGAAGACATGACACCTAGAAAAGAAGAATGGAGAGAAGGAAAGGACATCTAAACAGAAAGATGAGAAGGGAACACAGAAAATCTAGAGAATAAGACCCCTTTCACACTGGGGCGCTTTTCAGGCGTTTTAGTGAAAAGAATAGCGCCTCTCAAGACTCCCCAGTGTGAAAACCTGAGTGCTTTCCCACTGGGGCGGTGCGCTTGCAGGACGGGAAAAAAAGTCCTGCAAGCAGCATCTTTGGGGCAGTGCGGGAGCGGTGTATAACACCACTACTCCCCCGCCCCTGCCCATTGAAATGAAAAGGCAGCACTGCCGAAAGCGCCCGCAAAGCGCTTTGACAGCGCCGCAACACGGGCGCTATTAACCCCTTCTTCAGCCGCTAGCAGGGGTTAAAAACACCCCCCACTAGCGGCTGAAAAGTGCAGCTATAACAGTGGTAAAGTGCCGCTAAAACTAGCGGCGCTTTACTGCTAATGCCTGCACCGCCCCAGTGTGAAAGGGTTCTTAGATGGAGGGAAATGGCTGGACATCTACAATGGAAAGCTGTGGAGAAAGGAACGGCTGGATGGCCGCACTCCAATGCAATCTCTTTTATTGATGAATATCGTAATCTATACCGTATTTATCGGCGTATAACACGCGCCGGCGTATAACACGCACCTTAACTTTAAGAGGGAAGTTTTAGAAAAAAAAAACTTTACACAGCCCCCCTGCATAGTACACAGCCCCTGTACATCACAAACTGCCCCAGTACAATACACATCCCCCTTTCATTATAAAGGCCCCCCCTGCACTCCCAGCGCTGGGACAGGGACAGGGACACACATACCTCCATTAACGCGCTCTCTCCCGTCCTGGGGTCCCGGTCATGTGACTGCTCTCCTCTCCTTCATTGACGGTCAGGTGACCGCTCTCCTCCTCCTCCAATCAAATGCTGCACACGAGGAGGAGGCGGAGCGGGAGGAGGTGAGCAGCCACAGCAATTCAGAGCTTAGTTTTACATTACATGGGGGAGCGGTGTTTCACAGGTGGCTGGAACGGGTTTACTGGCAGCGCTGTTTCACGGCCAGGAGAGGCGGGGCGGCCTGACACCCTCCCAATAGGACCGCCCGATCCCCGCCCCCTGTTGGTGATATCGGTGTATAACACGCAGGCATGATTTACCCTCTATTTTCAGGGTAAAAAAGTGCGTGTTATACGCCGATAAATACGGTAATTAATTAATATAGGCTTTTTTACCAAAAATATGCAGAATAATACAAAAAAAAAAAAAAATAATAATAAAATTGCCATAAATCTATCCCCTATTTTGTAGACGCTATAACTTTTGTGCAAAACAATCATTATACGCTTTTTTAACAAAAATATGTAGAATAATACATATCGGCCAAAACTGAGGAAAAACATATATTTTTTGGGGGGGGGGGGGGGGGGGGTGGATATTTATTATAGCAAAAGGTAAAAAATGTGTTTTTTTTTTTTTTCAAAATTGTCGCTCTTTTTTTTGTTTATAGCACAAAAAATAAAAAACTGCAGAGATGATGAAATACCACCAAAAGAAAGCTCTATTTGTGGGATAAAAAGGACGTCAATTTTGTTTGGGTGCAATGTCGCACGACCGCGCAATTGTCAGTTAAAGCGACGCAGTGCCGAATCGTAAAAAGTGCTCTGGTCAGGAAGGGGGTAAATCTTCCGGGGCTGAAGCGGTTAACAGTGATTCACAGACCTGAAACAAGCATGCAGGATGGGGGGGGGGGGGGGGGGGGGGTCAGAGTTTTTAGTCTTTAGCAATCTAATGCTTGCTTTTAGTTCATTGATCTACTAAGTAGTAAAACAAAGGTAATGAGAACAGCCCCAGAACATGTACTAATAATAAAATAAAAAAATCAGCAATGGCAACTCTCAGATTTCTACCCTGCAGGCTCTGCAGCATTACTCTTCTATATCTTCCCAAATGCTCGGTCTCCTTTTACTTCTACCAAGCTTCGGCTTCCCATTTGGTGATGTACTATATGAACAGCTGGTGCTGAAATGATGGCCTGCCTGGACGAACACTGCAGTCTTCTGCATTTGTATGCACACTGAATCCTAATATGCTTATCCTTGTCAGCAAGCCACATGTTACATATAATACATTAACAAATTCACATTACATGAGCTTAGGAACGAAGGCCAACATGTCAAGGAACTAGAATAGATCCCGCCACATCCTCACCTCATCGTTTGACCGCAAATAGTTCATAGCGTCTGGCTTCGCAGAATTCTTGTAGCTGGAGGATAAAAAGAAGAATGTCAGAGAGACAGCAAGTTTCATCACAACACTGAACTGATTATAATTCTTAGGCCCCTTTCACACTGGGGCGGGGAGCCGCGGTGACGGTAAAGCAGCGCTATATTTAGCGATGCTTTACCGTCGTTTTCACAGCGGTTTTCGGCCGCTCGCGGTGCGGTTTTACCCCCGCGAGCGGCCGAAAAAGGGTTAAACACCCCCCGCAGAGCCGCTTTGCGGCGGTATTGCCGCGGTTTTACCGCGGTCTCCCATTCTTTTCAATGGGAAGGAGCGGTATAGGAGCGGTGAACACACCGCTCCTATCCCGCTCCAAAGATGCTGCTAGCAGGACTTTTTTTTTCATCCTGCTAGCGCACCGCTCCAGTGTGAAAGCCCGCCGGCTTTCACACTGGAGTTAAAGGGGCAGGATTTTTTCATGCGGTGAACAGGCGCTATTTTTAGCGCTGCACCGCATGAAAAACGCCCCGGTGTGAAAGGGGCCTTATAGTTAGAGCATACTGGCAGACGAAGAAAACATACCAAAAAGGTACCGGTATGAAAAAAAAAAAAGGGGGGGGGGGGATATTCTGTTTCAAACAGAGTTACATTTTTGCCTGGAACTCCGCTTTAAGTTTCTGAATGCAAATATACAATGGTGGTTCCCAGTGAGTTAAAATAAAACGGAGTTACTTAACGCAGTTACTTTAGAGGGTAACGAGTAATCTAACTGATTATTTTTCCCCTCATGGTAACGCAGTTCCCATTACTTGGGCGGCGTTACCGCAATTACATCTACCGCCACTAGATGGCAGTAGTGTAATTCCAGTGTCCTGCCGAAAAAGTTCCCCCGCCGGATAAGGACTCCCTGTACTGCGCAGCGCTTGCACAGTACGAAGGACTACGGAGCTTACGAAAATCGCCAAACCTAAACAGCTCTGAGTGAACTCCACATCGCACAGGCGCAGTTAACATGTAATTGTACGAGGCGATGCCGCACGCTCCTGATGCTCGTGCTACTCTGCAAGGGGCGTCTATCGTGTAACTAAGGGGCGGGTCTAGTATTACTGTAACCAAGGGGCGCATTTATTATTTTTGTTATATATCGAGCTCTGCCCATTAATTTAACATTCGCCCTCTTCTGTAGAAATCCGCCCCTTACATGATATAATAATAATAGACCCGCCCCTTACACGATATAATAATAATAGACCCGCCCCTTGCTTATATGCTATAACAGATCTGCCCCTTGGTTAGAGTAATAATAGAGCAGCCCCTTGGTTACACGATATATAACAATAATAATAAATGCGCGCCTTGGTTACAGTAATACTAGACCCGCCCCTTAGTTACACGTATAGAATATTAAAAAAAATGTCACAGTTACTTTTCTGCGTAACTAATTACTTTTCCAATGTAGTAACCGAGTTATGGACGGGACGGGTCAGCTTCGGGTGCAAACACTGCAGGCTCCCTGGACAATTACTCGTGCATGCGCAGTAGGAAACAGGCTTTGAAGTCACAAGGCTTCACTTCCTGTTTCCCTTAGTAAGGATGCCGCTGCCTGCACCCGGAGCGGATGGACGGGACGGTTTGGCTTCCGGTGCAAACATCGCGGGCTCCCTGGACAATTACGTGTTCTTATATTAAAAGTCAGCAGCTACAGTATTTGTAGCTCCTGACTTTTAATTTTTATTTCACCCAGGCTGGAACTCCGCTTTAAAAAAAATAAATAAATTCTCCCAGCACACATCTTCTAGAAAACCCTACGGCCAGTGCTATACTTGCCAAGCATATGGGTGACTTTTTCACAATGTGGCAACAATTTAGGTCTCTCCAATTCACAACCCTATCTATGTACAATTTGAAAAGTGAAACAAACATACAGGGGGGGGATTTACTAAAGGCAAATAGAAAGTGTGCACTTTGCACGTGCAGTTGCCCCAGAGCTTAGAAAATGAGGTAAAGCTGCACACTGCAAAAAATACCCAATCACATGCAAGGAAAATGAAAAAAAAATTTAAAAATGTTTTGCTTGCACATGATTGGACAAGGGGAAGTCAGCAGAGCTTTCCCTCATATACAGTGGAGGCTCGGATTATGAGCATAATCAGTTCCAGGAGAATGCTCGTAATCCAAAGTACTTGCATATCAAAGCGAGTTTCCCCATTGAAGTCAATGGAAATGAAAATAATTTGTTCCGCACTGACTTCAATGGCATGCAATACCGCATGCGGCCAGAGGTGGGGGGGGGGCGCCGGAGATCCTCGGAAATGGCCGGAAAGGCCAGAGTACACCTCGGCTGACCTCTGAAAACCGCGGAAAGACTACGTTCCCGAGGTTTGCCAAGGTCAGCAGAGCTGTCCTCGGGCCTTTCCGTGCATTTACGAACGGTGCCTATCGGCGCCGCTCGGCTCTGGCGCCCCCCCCCCCCCCTCAGGCCAAACGTGGTACTGCACGCGCTTTGGCTCGTTTTGCGAGACAACACTCGCAAACCGAGTTATGATTTTTAAAAATGCAGTGCTCGTATTGCGAAACGCTCGTGAACCACGTTACTCGCAATCCAAGGTTCAACTGTACTAAGCTCTGGAGCAACTGCACTTTCAAAGTGCACAATCTATTTGCCTTTAGTAAATCAACCCCATATAGAGTGAGTACAGCACTCTAATCACTCCATGAAGTGAAATGGCAGAGCTGTGGACGTTTCACTGATGACAGCCAGAAGGATCGCTGTGCAGGGATCAATTTCAACTCAGTCGTATACAACTGCTAAGTCCAATTGGTTGGGAGCATGATGATTGGTAGGGGATCTGTCTTCTGATTGGCAAATGTGACATTTGAACAGTTAAAGCGGTTGTATACCGCAGTGGTCATCATCCCTGTCCTCAGGGCCCACTAACAGGCCAGGTTTGCAAGATAACTGAAATACATCCCAGGTGATATCATTTGCTGCTCAGTGATTGCTGTATTCTAGTCTGCATCTCCCCAAGGTAATACATAAAACCTGGCCTGTTAGTGGGTCCTGAGGACAGGAGTTGATGACCACCACTGTACAGGAGAAAAAAAAAAAAAATGCAAGGCAAAGGCATAATGGGCTAGTATGCACTGCATAATATATATATTTTTTTAAATCACTGAAATTGTTAATAGAGACTGAAATAACAGGGAGGTTCAGTATAATAAATAGTTGTTATCAAAGTTTATTCAGAAAGTTGTATTTAAATAAAATGCTACAATTAGATGTCATTTCACTGAGTGCCCTGCCTGGGGCAGTAGGACACACACTGGAGATATTGCTTTTAGAATGCAGCATTGATCCTCTGCTGACAGATGAGACATAAAGGGCCCTTTGTCCTCCCCGTGTCGGATGACTGGCAGGAGACAGCAGACAGGAAAAGTGACAAGATTCAGACAGCTGGTAACTCACCTTTGCCCGCTTCCTCCACTGCTGGTGGAAAAGTAACCTTTACGATAGGCACAACACATGCCAACAGTGATCAAGGCCAGCACCACCACCACCACTAGGATACCTCCAACGATGCCAGCAATGTTCAGATCATCTGGAAATGAAGACAAAGCTCAGATTACTTTAAAAACAATAAAACGAGACCCTACCTTAAAGACAACGCCTGGCTGTGAAAATACTGCACTCTGCATAGATGTAATGGGTGTGGGAACATTTTCCAAAATTATTAGCGCTGTATATCAGTTCTATGCTCATCTCTGCTTCTCTTTGTGACATCATTCCAAACTTTAACCACTTCAATACTGGGCACTTAAACACCTTCCTGCCCAGACCAATTTTGAGCTTTCAGCGCTGTCGCACTTTGAATGGCAATTGCGCGGTCATGCTGCACTGTACCCAAATGAAATTTTTATAATTTTTTCCCCACAAATAGAGCTTTCTTTTGGTGGTATTTGATCACCTCTACCGTTTTAATTTTTGCTAAACAAATAAAAAAAAGACCGAAAATTTTGAAAAAAAAATGTTTTTTTTTGCTTCAGTTTCAAAACTTTGTAAATAAGTAAGTTTTCTCCTTCACTGATGGGGCTGCACTGACGGGCACTGATAAGGTGGCACTGATGGGCACCGATGAGGTGGCACCAATGAGGTGGCATTGATATGTGGCACTGATAGGCGGCACTGATGGGCGACACGGATGGGCACTGATAGGTGGCACAAATTGGCACTGATAGGTGGCACAGATGGGCATGGATAGGCGGCACGGATGGGCATGGATAGGCGGCACGGATGGGCATGGATAGGCAGCACGGATGGGCACTGGTAGGCGGCACGGATGGGCACTGGTAGGCGGCACGGATGGGCACTGATAGGCGGCACGGATGGGCACTGATAGGCGGCACGGATGGGCACTGATAGGCGGCATTGCATTTGTTTGTTTTGTACTGATGGATGCCAATCAGTGCCAAACAATGCATGCCAATCAGTGATGCCCATTGCGGGCACTGATTGGCATCCATTGTGGGCACTGTGTCATCCCTGGTGGTCTAGGGTGGCATACCTGGTGCTAGGCATCCCTGGTGGTCTGGTGGCGTCCCTGGTGGTCCAGTGTGGGCATCCTCGAGGGGGGGGGGGGGCTGCGCTGATTTTCGATCAGCACACACCCCCCCCCCCCTGTCAGAGGAGCAGCCGATCAGCTCTCCTCTACTCGCGTCTGACAGACGCGAGTGAGGAAAAGCCAATCACCGGCTCTTCCCATTTGCACTGTGATCAGCCATGATTGGACACGGCTAATCACGTGGAGACTCTTTACCAAGATCTTAGTTGGGGGGTGTCAGACTGACACCCCGCAACAACAACCGCCGCGATGCGCGCCCCCGGGGGCGCGCAGTGGCTCAAAATCCTGATCACGTCATATGACGTCCGGTCAGGATTTTGAAACCACTTTTCCAACGTCTTTTGCCTATAGGGCGGGCGGCAAGTGGTTAAGGTCACCATGCTTTATTAAAGGCATTATAGGAAAAGGTACTGTGGAGAGGAAAACGTTCTACTCAGGCGCTTAAAGTAAGTTCATGCTCAACTAAAACTCTGTCTTCCATCCCTTTGGTGCCACCTCCTAATTTAAAATAAACAGCCTAGCTTCTATGCAATCACTGCCAGTCTTATGGCACTCTGTTTCAGAATGTTGATGGGTAGCATCAACTCCTGTGGGGACAAGGTTCCCTGGACAGTTCAGCAGTTGCATACCCTGCGGGGAGGGGGGAAGGAACAACTTCCTGGATTCTAGGGCCGAGTTGGAAATCCACACTACCAGGAACATTTTTTTCCTGGCTGGACAACAATAGCAGGCAATCCAGGGATCTGCTTGTCACAC
The DNA here is from genome assembly GCA_028564925.1 of Lithobates sylvaticus. Taxonomy (NCBI): domain Eukaryota; kingdom Metazoa; phylum Chordata; class Amphibia; order Anura; family Ranidae; genus Lithobates; species Lithobates sylvaticus. The sequence continues at coordinate 185,049,129 of CM053035.1, read as the reverse complement.
ACTGGAAAGATGTTGAGCTGCAAAGGCCTTGAGTGGAACTGAGCCACGAAGAAGGCCACCATACAGAAGCGAATGGGGGGATTGCAGGTTTACCTGAGAGTCCAACAGCTGGACATCAGAGAGAAACCGTCTCTTCCTGGGTTAAAGGAATTGTACACCTTGACGATCACCCTGGTTTATGCAGGCGGACCACCGGGACCCTCGGATCCTTGAGAGACCACATGAGACACGGGAAACAAGCTGGAGTGTGTTAATACACCGCTCCTAAAGCGCCCCTTCCCATTTAAATCAAAGGGAAGCGCCTGCAAAACGCCTGCAAATCGCTTTTGGCAGCGGTGCTTTGTGGGCGCTTTTAACCCTTTATTTGTCCACTAGCAGGGGTTAAAAGCACCCCGCTAGCGCTCGAAAAACGCTGGTAAAGCGCTGCTAGTTTAAGCGGCGCTTTACGAGCGTTTTTCGGGTGCTGGCAGTGTGAAATGGCTCTTAAAGGACTTGGGTTTTCACATTGGGATTGCAGACGAGGCTTCTTTCAAGCACTTTACAGTCGCTTTTTTTAACGCTAAAGCGCCTGAAAAACGCCCCAGTGTGAAAAGGGTCTTACACTGGGGAAGGACATTTTTTTGCCTGGACTGTGTCCAAGATCAGCCCCATGTACTCCAGATGATGTGAATGTCCCCATTTCATTTTGGAACTGTAAATAGGTGCGAGTAAAACCCTTTAAACTTTTCCTCTGCAGACACTGAAGTGATCACCTCTTATGCCTACAAATCTGCCTGCCCTGGAGGGTAGGAATCAAGGAGGGGGCAGAAAGAAATTCCATTTTGTAGTCCCTGGGAATGACAGATTGGATTCATAGGTCTGGGACATCTCTGATCCAGACTGGTACAAATGTCAACAGATGTCCCCCCAGCCTAGAGAGTTGTGGTGCCCCTTCACTGCAAGGAGGGCTTCAAGCTTTCAAGCGCCTCGGACTTAAAGTGGTTGTAAACCCTTACAAACCACTTTGACCTACAGGTAAGCCTAGATTAAGGCTTACCTGTAGGTCAAAGAAATATCTCCTAAATCTACACGGTTTATTTGCCAAAAGACAGGCACCGCGGTCTATGGTGCATGCCATATGACCATCACACTAATGTACTGTGAGCTGTAGATCATTATTACCAGGGGCTCCTGTTAATGGTTTTCAGGGTCCAGTTACAGTTCCCAAGATGTACACTGAGGGTAACCGATCCAGAAATGGTAAATGAACCCTGGGGCAATAATCAGTTGAATCTTGATAGAAGTGTCAGTTAAGTAAAGAAATAAAAAAAAAAAGAATGGTTTAGAGCAGGGGTCTCAAACTGGCCTGGCGGCCCTCCAGCTGTTGCGTAACTACAAGTCCCATCATGCCTCTGCCTGTGGGAGTCATTCTTGTAAAGTTCAGCCATGCAATGCCTCATGGGACTTGTAGTTTTGCAACAGCTGGAGGCCCGCCAGTTTGAGACCCCTGGTTTAGAGGGTACAGTACAGTTTTTGTCAATAACTTGACGGTAGCGGCATATAACCCCGGGGGCTGCGACTTGCTTTCCTATGTCCTGTACTGTTCGATTAAGATATATTATTTACGGTTTTATTCTTTGGTGTAAATATGAGGGGATGAATATCAGTTCAGTTAAAAAAAAGAAAAAACGAACAGCTGCGACATGTACAACTTACACACTTCCAGGGCCTGAGACTCACAACGAGCAGTTCCGGCAGAATTTCTGGCTACACAGTAGTACATTCCCATGTCTCCTTTATTAACTGAAGAAAATACCTACAAAACACACAGTGCAAACTTTAGATTATTGTGGTCAAAGCATTTATGTCCTACCCCTGTTTCAAATTGTGAACTGCAGTCCTGAGCCTAGACTCTAATCTTCCCCCGATCTCTGTCACCAGCCCCTCAAATGCCCACAGGACAACAACTCCTCTCCACCAATCAAACACTATCACATAAGCCCTTCCCCCACATTCAATCTCTTCTCAAGCCCCATTGGGTGCCTCATCGTGCTGAACAGATGGTTCTGGTAGGACAGGCTAAATTACCAGTGGAAGAGCCATCCAAAACATCAAGGTCAAATATGCTTATCCACTTGCCAACCGCTGCACGCCGATATATGTTGTGCCGACGTATATCGGCATGCATCGGTTGGCAAGTGGATAAGCATATTTGACCTTGATGTTTTGGATGGCCCTTCCACTGGTAATGGCAGCGGTGGGCAAATGGGAGTACCTGTAAGTCCCCTTTAAGAGCTAAGGATAGCAGGCACTCACCCACCGCGTACAGTGTGACTGGTGGACTCTATGTCCGCCGGTCTCCTGGCGATCGTATCACGGAGCCTCAGAACGGGGAAGTAAACAAGGTATTTCCCCGTTCTGCCTTGTGACATGACAGAGATCACTGCTCTCTGTCATCGGGAGCAGTGATCTCTGTCATTTGACTTGAAGCCCATTCCCCCCCAGTTAGAATCACTCCATAGGACACACTTAACCCCTTCTTTGCCCCCTAGTGGTTAACTCCTTCACTGCCTGTGTCATTTACACAATAATCAGTGCATCTTATAGCACTGATCGCTGTATAAATGACAATGGTCCCAAAATAGCGTCAAAAGTGTCTGATGTGTCCGCCATAATGTCGCAGTTCCAATAAAAAAAAAAAAAAATATCGCAGATCGCCGCCATTACTAATAAAAAAAATCGTTTTACCAAAAATATGAAGAAGAATACATATGGGCCTAAACTGAGAAACAAATATATTTTATATATTTTATATATATATATTATTTATTTATATATATTTATTTATATTTATATATTTTGGGGGTATATTTATTATAGCAAAAAATTATGCGTTTTTTTCAAAATTGGACGCTCTTTTTTTGTTTATAGTTCAAAAAATTAAAACCGCAGAGGTGATCAAATGCCACCAAAATAAAGCTCTATTTGTGGGAAAAAAGGACGTCAATTTTGTTTGGGAGCCACGTCGCACAACCGCGCAATTGTCAGTTAAATCGACGCATTGCCGAATCGCAAAAACTGCTCTGGTCAGGAAGGGGGTAAAATCTTCCTGGGGCTGAATCGGTTATAGAAGCAAACACACAGGAAGTCCCTTCCATCAGGACCAAGGCTGTAAAATAACCAAATTTTGTTTTATTTTTAGATATGTAAATAAAAAAAATTTGCAAATATAAATAAGTGCTTCCACATGTTAATATTGGGGCTATAGGGTTGGTATAATAGGGTTGGTCAGAACTACAGAAGAGAATGATTTGGGGTGCTTATTCCAGATGAAAACAAAAATCAGAAAACAGTGTGGCTTGGCGGTGGAAAAGGTGAATAGAATGCTGTAGCGCACCACTAGGGCATTCACCAGCAGGAGGAAAGAGGTCCTGAATCATTGGAGACAAGTTTTGAACTTCCTGGAAAAAGTAGCCAGACCAATATACCATATATACTCGAGTATAGGCCGACCCGAATATAAGCCGAGGCACCTAATTTTACCACAAAAAACTGGGAAAACGTATTGACTCGAGTATAAGCCTAGGGTGAGAAATGCGCAGCTACTGTAAGTGGAAAAGAGGGTCAACAATGCCCATTTGGAGCCTCACTGTGCCCATTTACAGCCATAGGTGCCCTGAACTTCAAACTTGGTAGTTAAGGGTTCCTGCAGCCAAAATTTGGGGTCTCTGGACCCGAAGGGTCCTGAAATGACATTGCTGCAGATGGACACAGTTGACCGAATTTGGGGCCCCGTATCTATGGGCCACTTGGTGCTAGGAACCCCATTGGATATGTTGTAGTTCTGGTTCCCCTGGGTTTGCACACCAAATTTGTGGTTCCTAGCACTAAGTGGCCCTGAGATACGGGGCCCCAAAGTCGGTTCGGAAAATGTCAAGCACTTTTCTGCAGCAGAGAATTACATTTTCCGAACCGACTTTGGGGCCCCGTATCTAGGAACCCCATCTTTGGATATGTTGTAGTGCTAGTTCCACTGGGTTTGCACACCATGTGGGGTTTCTAGCACCAAGTGACCCTGAGATTTCGGGGCCCCAAAGTCGGGTCGGAAAATTTAATTTTCTGCTGCAGAAAAGTGATTGACTACAGTATAAGGCCGAGGGGGGAATTTTCAGCACAAAAAAATGTGCTGAAAAACTCGGCTTATACTCGAGTATATATGGTAACCACAAATATCCGCTAGACCTCGAATATTACTGCACAAAGGTAAGCAATAACCACACCACTTCACTAGCACACACGTTTAGGTGGGATATTCTAGACTTGCAAAAGAGAAACAAACGGGGATCTTTGTTAATGCAATCAAAATCATGACTCATGGAATTTCATGCAAAGCTCCTTATAAAATGGTAGAAGTGCTGCAGATTAAGATTTTAATTCCCCTTGGATTGGGAGTTTTTCTTCTCTTTTGTAAGAACCAGACATCTAAGAAATCTTGGAGATTTGTGAAGCACTTAACTAATGAAGCTATACCCCAAACAAAAATACTAAACAGCAATTCGGAGAAAATCGTGCTGAATCAGAAACTGGATTATGCTTATCTACAGGCCTTATGGTGGCCATATGGTGGCTTTGATAAAAGTGATTTATTTTCCGATCAATCTCTCCCAAAAGGTATAAATCGAACTATAGTCAACAACCCAAATCAAATCAATATGCCACATACTGTACAACTAAGTGGAATCCAATTGATAGTTGGAAGATACAATTGTAAATGATGGATCGCATCTCTGTTTCCACCAGGCCATCTCATAATCTAGTCCAGTGAGCTCCAAACTATGGCCCGTGGCCTTTTGTTTAGAAAGTTTGGAGAACCCCGATTTAGTCAATCAAAAAGTACGACAGAATTCCTGACCAAAGCATTTTAGTGTGATCAAATCTTCTTTCAATCAAATCTAAGTCAATCAGAAGAGACGTTGTGGCTTTGTGGATTTGATTATTTGCCCGATTCAAACAATTTGGTTGTATCACACATCGATCAAATAAGAAAATCAAAGCATGTAAGGCCACGATTATAAGCATATGCATTTTGACATATTAGATTCTTATGCCTCTAATGCCACGTACACACGAGCGGACTTCGACGGACTAGGTCCAACGGTCTTTCCGACGGACTTTTGACGGAGTTCCGACGACCTTTTCGAATGAACGGACTTGGCCACACACAATCACACTAAATTCTGACGGATTCAAATGCGATGACGTACGACCGGACTAGAATAAGGAAGTTCGTAGCCAATAGCTGCCCTAGCGTCGTTGTTTGTCCGTCGGACTAGCACACAGATGAGTGGATTTTTCAATAGAAACTGGTTCCGGCGGGAAAATTTAAGACATGTTCTATTTCTAAAGTCTATCGGATTTTGAGACAGCAAAAGTCAGATGGAGCCAACACACGATCGAATTGTCCGACGGATTCGTTCCGTTGGACCTTTGCTGTTGAAAAGTCCTCTCGTGTGTACATAAGGGCCAACATCAGGGATTCCTCTCTATTTCTACTAAAGATTGACCGATTATTGGTATGGCCGATATTCACTTTTTTGGAAGTATCGGTCACAAACGTACCCGATATTACTTCAAGGGGTTTTACCAGGGGTGCCCCGGTACCGTTCTCTAGAGCAGACAGTCGGCTTTATTGTAACAACAACCGATGCGGCTCAGCAACCGCTCCGCTGTTAGTACAAGTCCCACCAGGAGGTTCCGAGCAACCAGCCGGCATTGACCGCCGGCTGGCCGAAGATCACTTCCCGGATTACTGGCATCTTAAAGGCCCCAGTTTTAAACAACAGAAAGTATTCAAAAATGACAATCTTGCCAATGGCATCCGCTGCTGTCTCAGCCAATGAGAAGGGAAAGTCCCGGAACAGCCGAGGCTCTCATGCTCAGGTAAGCATTAGGAGGTGCTGAAGAGGCTGCTGCTCACAGAAGGATTTTTTTTATCATCTTCTGCCTTTAGAACCACTTTAACCCCAAAATCCATGTCTTATCCCTAGACCAGGGGTCTCCAAACTTTCGAAACAAAGGACCAGTTTACTCTCCTTCAGACTTTAGGGGAGCCGGACTAGAGCCATTGGGAGTACATAATGTCCAGGTGTCCAGTGGGAGTAAACAATACCATATCTTTGGCGTCAGTGGTGGACTAGTGCCCCGTCGTTGGCGTCAAAGGAAGGAATTGTGCCCTTTTGATGGTATCAGTTTGAGAAATAGTGCCCCATTGTTGTAATCAGCAAAAAGAATGATTCCCCATTGTTGGTTTCAGTGGATGGAATAGTGCCCCAAGGGCCAGATAAAGGCAAGCAAGGGGCCACAGTTTGGAGACCCCTGCCTTACACCAGTGGGACCCTATATAAAACCACACCCTGCTCAAACCATACAACCCTTCCATACCATGGATTTTTCAAAATCTCAGAATACCTCAATAAATATATTTGCTTATTTAACATATAAACTTGGTGCAGTGCTATACTAAAATGTTACAGTCACTAAAACTATTACAGCCGAGTGCCAAGACCAATATTGTGCAATCATGCTGCTGCGCAAATAAAATGATGAATGCAGCAATACAATCTGCAAAATCAAAACAACTAGACAAAATGTTCTTCCAATTCCACTAAGTATGAAAGTGCTGCTATTGTAAACAATAAAAGTCCCTACTCCCAGTGCAATAAATAAATAAAGTGCTTTTGCAAAAGAAAGTCTGTGAAGGTTTATTTATCCCTTCATCCGCAACTCTGCTCCACATCAACCGTTAAGGCCCCTTTCACACGAACAAGACGATCGGGTCAGTCTGTCAGTTTTTTTAAGGTGGACCCGATCGGACCATCCATTGCCCTCTATGTGTCCGTTGACACCCGCCGAAAATCCGATTTGTCCGCTAAAAACAGACCGATGGGGATCCTTTCCCCATCCATCTGGTGGATCGGATAACAGTCGGATGAAAACAGACAGGCAGTCTGTTTCAATCCGAAAGCCCATAGAGGTCAGTGGGCTGTGTCCGTGTCCGCTCAGCATCAGCAGAGCGGACACGGACCTGTCATCCGCCTGCTAAGCGGAGATCAGCGGAGAGATTCCACACTAAGCAGTGGGGAGAAGCTTGTGCTTCTCCCCACTCCGTCTATGAGACACTAACCAGATGTTAATGACCCTTTATGGTTAATAAGCAGGTCAATAGCACTTTAGGAGCTCTCTTTCCCCTCAGTATTGTCTATGCTGACATCATTTCCGGCGCGCATGACCATCTTTACTAGGAAGTGAATGTGCCATTGAAGTGCATGGAGGCTGTTACCTGGTCAATTACCCTGTAAGTGCAATAATTGGTTTAATGCAATTTATCCACTTGCCACCCAAGAACGTCCCTGTATGTCCTTGAGTTGCAGTGGTTATACCGGAATGATACCTGCCGCTACAGTATCTTTTTTTTTTTTTTTTGCTGGCGATGCTCTTTTTTTTCTAAAAGAGATCCTAGCGGCTAATTAGCCACCACCTCCCGCCACCTTCCTGGGCTCCCCCGTACCACCAGGGAACCCGGGATTGCAGCTGGCGGTTCTGCCGGCCAACCATAGAGATGATCGAGGACTGGAACATCCTCAGAACAAAGCCACAAGTATTTTGTCACTTACGGTTTCGGTTTTTGTGTTTACTGGCCAGGTGCCAGCCTGATTGGCTGCTTTGGAGGCTAGAGAAAAGATATGGGGTCTAACAGACCTCAGATCTCTCTGTAAAGAGGACCTGTCACGGTCGATGCTCTCCTGGGATGTTGTTCATCCCTTGAGATAGTAATAAAGTAGATAAAAAAAAAAAAAAAGTAACAGTGTAACAAAAAAATTATAAATAAAATAAATAATAATAAAAAAAAAAAAGAAAAAAGGAAAGCATCCACCGGGGCTAAGGCGAATGCATATGTAGGTAGTGCACGCATATGTTAACTGTGTTTGCACCACACATGTGAGGCATCACCATTAACCTTATAGCGACAGCAATAATTTCCAAACCAGACCTCCTGTGTAACTCTAGGCTTTTAAAGCGTCACTATGGAGATTTTAGGTACCATAGTTTGGTGCCATTCCACCGGCATATGCAATTTTAAGTGTGACAAGTTTGGCATTTATTTACTCAGCGTAATATCATCTTTTATATTTTACTAATCATTTGGGTATTATATTGTGTTTTTGCGTGTTAAAACTCATTAAGTTGTCTTAGCACTGGCTGTATCAGTTTAGTGAATGTAATATGCTGCACCAAGTCTATTTCCCCAAAGGGTTATAGAAGGTACATAGCGGCTTAAGGAGGAAGAGCTCAAGAAAAATACACACCTGCATACAGAGGGTAATGGATAATCAAATATATTTGGCTGCATTACACCTAATATACCCTTACAAGACCTTGCTCTTCTTAATTATATCAAAAGGCCAAAATCAGACAGTGTGACATAATCATATCTGATTCTTTTCCCACCCTGCATATCTCCATATCACCCTATCTCCCCACTATACCAGGATGACACTTTTTCCATACATGATCATTAGTCTCACCAAGGTTCCAGTATTGGTGTTTGCGGTAAAAGATGAATTGACAAATTTTGGGCTGGTTTTCGAGTCATCAGGCAGTGCGTCGCTATTGCGATACCATCGATACACAGAATTTGGGTAACCTTCTTTCTCCTGGCAATACAGAATGGCAGACTTTCCCACTGGGACAGACTTGGGCACTCGGCATTCGGGAGTCACTGGTTTTACTGGAGGAAGAAAAAGTATTAGAGGCATCTTCATAACAATGAATAGAGCTACTAAAGATAACAGACGGGAACAAACAAAATAACTAGAGGAAAAGCAAGACCTGAAAAGTCTCACCATTCAGCGCCACCACACTAGGAAGACCTGAAAAGTCTCACCATTCAGTGCCCCCAACACTAGGAAGACCTGAAAAGTCTCACCATTCAGTGCCCCCAACACTAGGAAGACCTGAAAAGTCTCACCATTCAGTGCCCCCAACACTAGGAAGACCTAAAAAGTCTCACCATTCAGTGCCCCCAACACTAGGAAGACCTAAAAAGTCTCACCATTCAGTGCCCCCAACACTAGGAAGACCTGAAAAGTCTCACCATTCAGTGCCCCCAACACTAGGAAGACCTGAAAAGTCTCACCATTCAGTGCCCCCAACACTAGGAAGACCTGAAAAGTCTCACCATTCAGCGCCACCACACAAGGAAGACCTAAAAAGTCTCACCATTCAGTGCCCCCAACACTAGGAAGACCTAAAAAGTCTCACCATTCAGTGCCCCCAACACTAGGAAGACCTAAAAAGTCTCACCATTCAGTGCCCCCAACACTAGGAAGACCTGAAAAGTCTCACCATTCAGTGCCCCCAACACTAGGAAGACCTGAAAAGTCTCACCATTCAGCGCCACCACACAAGGAAGACCTAAAAAGTCTCACCATTCAGTGCCCCCAACACTAGGAAAACCTGAAAAGTCTCACCATTCAGTGCCCCCAACACTAGGAAGACCTGAAAAGTCTCACCATTCAGTGCCCCCAACACTAGGAAGACCTGAAAAGTCTCACCATTCAGCGCCACCACACAAGGAAGACCTAAAAAGTCTCACCATTCAGTGCCCCCAACACTAGGAAGACCTGAAAAGTCTCACCATTCAGTGCCCCCAACACTAGGAAGACCTGAAAAGTCTCACCATTCAGCGCCACCACACAAGGAAGACCTAAAAAGTCTCACCATTCAGTGCCCCCAACACTAGGAAGACCTGAAAAGTCTCACCATTCAGCGCCACCACAAAAGGAAGACCTAAAAAGTCCAGTGGCGAACTGATCCAGAAGTGCGAGCAGGTACCTGTCAAAACCAGGTACCCGCTTCCCCCCTAAAAGCTAAATGTGGCAGCAGAGGGTGAGAGGAGGCAGACAAGCGGAGCTTCCCCTTTTGAGTGTAGCTCCACTTTAATGCAGAGAATGCAGCTTTTACAACCACATAGTCTGGGCACAGGTGCAGATTAAGGGTTCTGCAGATTACATGTACTGTACCACTATATACCTAAACTTTATATCAGCATCAGTTTTAATTTGTTCTGGAAACAGCCTCTTTAAATTGGCCAGTAAGTGGCATCACTCTGCTTGGGTAGAAACAAACATATCTCAGATAAATAAAATAATAATAATATAATATGACAGTCAGTAATTGATAAGTCAGCAATAATTCAACTAGATGAGACGAATAGCATCTGGCAACTACAACTGACTAGCAATATCTGTTCTGCCTGAGATATCTCCAGAGGGCCAGATGCTGCTGGCAACACATAAAATAACACAGAATCAAAGTGTGGACTATTTCAGAATGTTACGGCAATGCTTACCTTTGACAGTGAGATTAATGATAATCTCTGCTAAATTCTTATGGTCGTCCACGGCGGCCACTTCGCAGCGATATGTTCCACTGTCGGTCCGGCTGGTATTATTTATAACCAACGAGCTTTGGGACAGAACTTCAGCACGACCTTTTAAGTCTCCTAATACAGAACAATACAGATATCCTTATAAAGTACATGAACTTCAAAGTACTATACTAAGTACATGAAACTGTTCACGTCAGTCTCTACACGACAATCTAACGTCCCCACCACAGTCACATGCTATTATTATTATTCTACATTTATGTAGCACTGACACATTCCACAGTGTTGTACAGAGAACACTGCTTAAAGGAACCCCTAGCAACCTCTGAAGGAACCCTAGTTGAGAAAGGCTGCTCTAATTATACATCACCTTTGCCTGTGCACCCCCCACATCACACCTTCATTGTATGCCCCTTCCCCTCATCACCCTTCACTGCGTGCCCCTTCCCCTCATTACCCTTCACTATGCACCCCTTTATTACATCATGCTTCACTTTGTGCCCCTTCCCCTCAGCAACCTTTACTATATGCCCCTTCCTTTTCGTCACCCTTCACTGCGTGCCCCTTCCCCTCATCACCCTTCACTGCGTGCCCCTTCCCCTCATCACCCTTTACTGCGTGCCCCTTCCCCTCATCACCCTTTACTGCGTGCCCCTTCCCCTCATCACCCTTTACTGCGTGCCCCTTCCCCTCATCACCCTTTACTGCGTGCCCCTTCCCCTCATCACCCTTTACTGCGTGCCCCTTCCCCTCATCACCCTTTACTGCGTGCCCCTTCCCCTCATCACCCTTTACTGCGTGCCCCTTCCCCTCATCACCCTTTACTGCGTGCCCCTTCCCCTCATCACCCTTTACTGCGTGCCCCTTCCCCTCATCACCCTTCACTGTGTGCCCCTTCCCCTCATCACCCTTCACTGTGTGCCCCTTCACTGTGTGTCCCTTCCCCTCATCACCCTTCACTGTGCATCCCTTTCTTACATCATGCTTCACTTTGTGCCCCTTCCCCTCATCAACCTTTACTGTATGGCCTTTCCTTTTCATCCCCCTTCACTGTGTTCAACTTTCGTTCATCATAACTTCACTGTGAACCCCTCCCCCTCAGTACCCTTCACTTTGTGCCCCTTCCTCATCACCCTGCACTGTGCGCTCCCTTCCCCTCATCACCCTGCACTGTGCGCTCCCTTCCCCTCATCACCCTGCACTGTGCGCTCCCTTCCCCTCATCACCCTGCACTGTGCGCTCCCTTCCCCTCATCACCCTGCACTGTGCGCTCCCATCCCCTCATCACCCTGCACTGTGCGCTCCCATCCCCTCATCACCCTGCCCTGTGCGCTCCCTTCCCCTCATCACCCTGCCCTGTGCGCTCCCTTCCCCTCATCACCCTGCCCTATGCTCTCCTTTCCCCTAATCCCCCTTCACTGTGTGGGCCCCCTTCCCCTCATCACCCTGCACTGTGCACCCCTTCCCCTCATCACCCTTCACTGTGTACCCCTTCGCCTCATCACCCTTTACTGTGCACCCCTTCGCTTCATCACCCTTTACCCAATCACCCTTTACTGTGCACCCCTTTCTCTCATCACGCTTCACTTTGTGCCCCTTCCCCTCATCACCCTTCACTGTATATCCCTTCCTCTCATCCCTCTTCACTGCGTGCCACTTCCGTTCATCAGAACTTTACTTCCCCTCATCCCCAGACTGTGCACCCCCTTCTTTCCATCACCATTAACTATATGCCACTTTACCTGATGTCTATATTGTGTACCCCTTCCTCTCATCACACCTTCCATATGCACCCCTTCCTTTTATTCCTGCTCACTTGGTTCTCCTTTCTATGCATGAATTTATGTATGTCGCCAAATCAACCCATCAAAGTCCCCAATACCCCCTCCCCCCCTTCCATATTGCCTAGCTAATATACCTTGAATATTATTTTCAAAATAGACATAGGTGGTCTCATTATTACGAGTCTTCTTCCATTCAATGCGTGGGTCATTGGTGTTGCTGTTTTTAATGATACAAGAAAGCTCCACTCCTGGCAGAAAACAGGGTAAAAAGATTCAACTTTTGTAGAATTTCTCATTTAAAATACCAACATCTGCACCAAATATATATATAAAAGTCTGCAGACTGGAAAGTACAGCTAAAGGTGTCCACATACATTGACGATCGGTTTTCAAATGCTAGGAAAAAAAAATAAACCCCGAGAGGATTACTTTTTATTCACTTTTAGATGATCTTTACAATCAGTCACAAAAGATCAGTGCAGAATTTAGCGTGGTGGTCAGGGTCAGGGGTTAGTGGCAAATTAGGGTTATGGTCAGGGTCAGGGGTTAGTGGTAATGTAGGTTTTAGATTATTGTTAATTACATTGGCTTTAGATACAGTTATTATTAAGATGAAACATATCATGGGCTATATAAGCATCAAGGCTAAATACCTAATGGTGACAAAAACGTGCTCTTGTATAATGCAGGTATAATGTATGAGTGTGGAAACATGACGATTCCTGAAGCCAAAAATCAAGTCACTACAGCCAGACTCCATGCTTGGATGCTACGGGCGGTAACTTTACTTTTACACCTAATGCTAGGATGACATTAAAGTCCAACTCCAGTTTTTTTGGGGGCTTTTATACTTACAAAAAGGATTCCCAGGCATTGCTCATTTTTCTTTTTATACTTAAAGACTGTCCACATCACTGTGTAGCTCCACGATTTTGCATTCTACTGCTGCCATCCCATTTTGGGCTGGATGACGCTCTGCATCTGTGAACATGTGCTCTCCTTGCCGCCCACTGCACGACGCTAGCACCAAAGGAGGAAATAGCCAGTGCAATGGGCCGTCACAAAAAGTGAAGGCTTACCAGATTTCCATGACCTCCTAAGTCAATAGAAAGGTTATACATCGCATGAGTAAAAGCTCCCTGGCACACTGACACACAACTTACACAGAAGAAAATCAAATACACAACTGTATTGTTACATCAAAATCTCCATGAGGGACACCTCCAGTTCACAATGACATCACGTGTGTGGCTCCGCCCTGACACATTTCGTCAACGTCTTTTGAAAATGTTTTTTGACGAAAGGCGTCAGTTGAGCCACACACGCGACGTCTTTGCAAACCAGAGGTGTCCCTCTTGGTGATTTTCTTCTGTGTAAGTGCAATTTTTAAGCTTTTACTAAAATTGTGGTACAGGGGGTCTCCGAGTTACAAACTCGTTAGGGACTGCCCGCCTGTACGGAAGTCGAAAATGTTCGTAAGTCGGCCGCGCATGCGCAGACCGACAAATACGGAGATTTCCGGACATTTCCGATGTTCTGTCGAATGCCGTTCTGCGCAGGCGCGGCGATTTACGGACATTTCCGGCATTTGCCGAGGCTCGAAAGCGAAAACGGCCGAAAGACGGCGAAAAAGAACTAAAAATGGCGGAGGGTCCCTGCAGCGCCCCGTTCGTAAGTAGGGGTTGTTCGTAGGTCGGGCTTCGTAAGTCGGGCACCCCCTGTAGCTGGTTTACACTATGTGGAGCATGGGTCTCCTTTTATGCTTTTGTTTGAGTGACAACCACAGGCAAGTTTGGTAGCAAAAGAAGTCCTGGGAAACGAGCTTGGGTGTCCTCTTTGCACCTAGTGTGAGAGTAATTTAAAATCTTTGGGCGTTTTTGAACCTGATCTACTATCAAGTTGTGCGTCATACAGTGTGCCAGGGAGATTTTGCTCATGTGATTTATGACCGTTCTATTAATTTAGGAGGTCATGGAACTCTGGTAGGCCTTCATATAGTCACTTCTGGTGACAGCACATTGCACTGGTGGTGGATGCACTAATGCATTTGATCTTTCAGTGAAGAATGAGACCACTATATGAACTTTAAAAGCGGAGTTCCACCCTAAAGTGGAACTTCCGCTCATCGGATTCCTCCCCCCTCCGGTGCCACAATTGGCACCTTTCAGGGGGGAGCAGATACCTGTATAATCAAGGTATCTGCACCACTTCTGGGAACAGGTAGCCGCATCCGCATCCCCCCCCCCCCCCCCCGTTGTGTCCTGGGAAACACACAGTTCACAGGACACAACGGGGACCAGTGAAGATGCGCAGCGCGACTCGCGCCTTCGCAGTAGGGAACCGGGCAGTGAAGCCGCAACGCTTCACTTCCTGATTCCCTGACAGAGGATGGCAGCGGGTGCTCGTCATCTGCTGCCGACATCGATGGACCCTGGAACAGGTAAGTGTCCATTTATTAAAAGTAGCTGCAGTATTTGTATCTGCTGACTTTTAAACTTTTTTTCTAAGGTGGACCTCCTCTAAGTTATACCGTAAGTGGACATAAACCCCCCCCCCCCCCCCTATTTTTTTGCACTGTTATCACTTTGATTAGCGCAGCACTGTGTTTTTAGTTTTTTGTTACTAAGTTGATAACACTTATGCCCTGTACACACGATAGGATTTTCCAACAACAAAATCCATGTTTTTTTTTTTCCGACGGATGTTGGCTCAAACTTGTCTTGCATACACACGGTCACACAAATATTGTCGGAAATTCCGAACGTCAAAAACGCGGTGACGTACAACACGTACGACGAGCCGAGAAAAATGAAGTTCAATAGCCAGTGTGGCTCTTCTGCCTGATTCTGAGCATGCGTGGAACTTTGTGTGTTGGAATTGTGTACACACGATCGGAATTTACAACAACGGATTTCGTTGTCGGAAAATTTGAGAACCAGATCTCAAATTTGGTTGTTGAATTTGTGTTGAAAATTCCGATGGAAAATATCCGATGGAGCCTACACACGGTTGGAATTTCCGACAACGAGCTCCCATATTCCGTCGGAAAAGCCTATTGTGTGTACGGGGCATTAGTGTGCCTGCAGCTGGTTTCCACATTTACAAATTTGTTTACATGTTTGACCACTTGTGCGGTTTACTATTGTTCGTTTTTTTATCAGGTGAACTCTATTCTGATGGAAATGTAAAAGGCATCTGGCCCCTTGCTGTATATTTTATTAGTATTCTAACTTTATGTTTTCAAATTTGGCTTTTCCTTTCTGGATATTTTCTGTTGTACAATTGTGAAAAAAACTAAATAAAGATTTTGCAAAAAAAAAAAAAAAAAAGCAGGGAGATTTGGCGGGCAGGTTAAGGAACCAGGCCATGTTTCCGTTTAAATCCTGGAGTTGGGCTTTAAAGTGGAATTCCAGCCCGACTTCAACTACGCTTAAAAATGTTCCCTCCCCTTCCTAATACCTATCCTGCCTAACCTGTGTAAAGTAGATGTACCTATTTTTGGTCCGTTCCAATCTGGACATGTGACCCCTTTGGGTCAGTAAGCGATGGCTGCAGGGGAGAGAAGATAGCACTTGACATTGGCTGGGAATTTCGGAAGCCTTGGTGTCACCCAAAGGCTCCCATGTCCCAACCAATGTCAGCGCTTCATCCTCTCCCCTGCAGCAGCCACTCACTGACATAGGGGAGCCAGAGCTGTGGGACCACATAACTGAACTGGACTAAAAACTAGGTAAGTATACAGATCTTTGTTCCACAGGTTAGGTAGGATCGGTAGCAGGAGGGGGAGGGAACATTTTTAAGCATGGTTAGTTGTAGTGGAATTCTACTTTAAGGAGAGAATGACAAAACATATGGCACCCTTCCATTCATTCCACAAGACAGAACAATCTCCTTTCATTAGCCATCATGCGTTGGAAAGGGAACAAATTGGAGTCTGATTACTGTGGGAAATATGCTACAATGCTTCTCACCCTCACAATCCGGACTACATATCTATATAATGACCAGAGAAAGGCTGCAATTATCTTCTGATGTTATCACAACTGGAAAAAGGAGAAAAGGACTAACATTGATCAGAGACAGGAGGACATGGACTTACTCTGATATTCTTGGACCTCGGGATTTGTGTTAATTGTAGTGAGCTCCACTGCCAGCACAACGCAACCTGAAAAACAGAGATCCGCCATCAGTACACATCCCACCATCATGGACAAATTCAACTTTTCTTCTAATAAAGACGGTCTGCACAAACACATTAGATGAGATACTTGAGATATTCCAAAAATATTATATTAATATGTATACATCAACACTGACATGTACACGAGAAGAGATAGAGGAATATCTGAAGGACTTGAACTTCCTTAAATTAACAGAGGAACAAAAAGAGGAGTTAGAGAGGGATATAGAGGAAGAGGAAGTACGAGAAGCTATCTTTTCTCTGGGAAAGGGTAAGTCCCCAGGACCAGATGGCATACCACTGGAAATGTACCAGCGATATGCAGAAATTATGGTACCAGTTATGACCAAAATGTATGGAGAGGCGTTCCAAAGGGGAGAAATGCCTGTTTCCATGTATGATGCTACAGTTATATTGATACCAAAACCAGAGAAAGATAGAACTGAGTGCGGGTCGTATAGGCCAATATCGCTATTAAATATAGATTATAAAGTACTGGCAAAAGTGCTTGCCAATAGGCTTAACCAGGTAATATTGTCGATAATAGCGGAGGACCAGACTGGCTTTATGCCAGGGAAATCCACATCAATTAATATTAGAAGGACGCAATATATGACACAAATGAGAGAGTTTATCCCAGAAACAAGTGCCTTGGCATCGCTGGATACAGCCAAGGCATTTGACTCTATAGAATGGGAATTTCTGCAGACAGTCTTGGAAAGGAATGGATTTGGGGAAAAAATTTAGAAAATGGGTGAGGATAATCTATAAACAACCATGCTCCAATTTACTAATAAACGGTATATTATCCCCTACAATAAAACTATATAGAGGAACAAGACAGGGCTGCCCAATGTCACCGCAATTATTCGCTCTGGCAATTGAGGCACTGGCAAATAGATTCAGACAATCAGACAAATACAAAGGGATTAAAGTAGGAGAAAAAACCGAACACATAGGCTTATATGCGGACGATATTATATTGTATATGGGAGATGCGCAAGCATCTCTGACAGAAGCAATGAGAATAATAGAAACATACGGGAGGTTCTCAGGGTTAAAAATAAATTGGCAAAAATCCGCATTAATGCCTCTGGGAACAGGTAATGAAAGGAGAGCCCAGACCCCATTAAAAATAGTAGAAGTCTTTAAATATTTAGGAGTAAACATAACGTTGAAACATGAAGATGAGATGGGAGCTAATATACTTCCACTAGTAGAATATGTAAAGAGAAAATTGGAAATATGGATAAAGCTACCAATATCAATGGCAGGCAGAATTCACCTGATAAAATCTATTATACTACCCAAGTGTTTATATGTATTTGCACATTCCCCAGTAAAAATACCAAAACAGATATTTAAAAAATTAAACTCGCAGATGACTCGGTTCATTTGGGCATATGGAAGATGTAAATTAAAATTTAATAAATTACAAAGACCAAAGACAGAAGCTGGACTGGCCCTCCCGGATTTATATTTATACTATTTGGCAGGACAACTGAAACATCTAAGATCATGGGTAGGACAGGAAAAAATAACAAGGATAGAGGAATATCTCCTTAGCAAAATGCAAATAGATGACTTAATGACGGGACTAGAATTAAAAGACCTGAGGAGAGTGGGAGTAAAAATTCCCCTCTTGAAACTGGCAAGGACAGTATGGAGAGAGGCTAAGAAACTGACGGGATTTGTTGGAATCCCAACAGAAACTGCGCTTTGGAACAACCCAAAATTTGAACAACTGGAAGCCTTTGAGGACAGTAAATTTTGGAAGCAGAATAAGATAACAACTTTTGGTCAGCTATATGACAAAAATGTAATACTAACCTATGAAAACCTGTGCAAACAATATAATTTACTGAGTAAACAGTTTTATAGATACCTTCAGCTGAGGCAGGTGCTACAGACACAGTTTAGAAGAGAGGAAATAAAAATATCCAAATATCCCCTTATAGGGATCCTGAGATCGCAGGGACCTAAGGGATTGATAGCAAAGATTTACACACACCTGTTACAGAAGAAAATAGAAGGCGAACCACTGAAAATAAGGGATAAATGGCAGGAGGCTATCCCAGACATGAGCGATCATGAATGGGATGAAGCCTGTAATTCTCACTGGAAGGTATCCCCTGCAATGAACAACAGGATAATACAGATGAATATAATACATCAGACATACTTGGCTCCAAATAGATTGTATAAAATGGGGAGGATGACTGAACCAAGATGTACTAGATGTGGGCAGGGGGGAGCAGACTTCCTTCATGTAATGTGGTACTGTGGTAAAATAGGAAAATACTGGCAACAAGTAGCTAGGAAAATAGGAAGAGTCCTGAATAAACCTTTTATAGCTACGATGGAATTATGTTTGCTGGGGATACTGAGGGAAGAGAGAGATAATAGAGATAATAATACCTTCTTAAGGGAGGTATTGTTCCTGGCAAGAAAACAAATAATAGAAAAATGGATTCAGCCATATCCCCCGACAGTAACCCAGTGGGTGAGAGCAGTAAATCAGGTCCTACCCTATGAAAAAATAATGTATGAACAAAGGGGAAATGGGCGAAGGTATGAAAAAATATGGGCAAAATGGAATAGAATATGGCTATTAACGGATAGAGGAATAGTTGAAAATACAGTATTAAGTGACCATAGAGGGTGAGAGAGGAAGGAATGAAAGGAAGGAGCAAATGTAACTATGATTTGTATTATATAAAGAAATGTAAAAGTATATAAAAATGTATAATGTAAATTATTATGTAATGAAAAATTTGGAATAAAGAGTTTTGAAAAAAAAAAGACGGTCTGCACAGTCAAATCTCATATTTTTAGATTCTAGTGAATGACGAAATACATAAATGCACATTACAGTCAAATACGATTGTTAAAGCGAAACTAAAGTGCAAACAAAATACAGGAGGGCAGGCTCCTTATTGTAGAAGGTTATAAAAATTGCCCAACCAATGTCCAAACATCGTTAGATGGTTTGCCCTCCAACCCAACATATATTGAGAAAAAAGGTCTTTTTTGGTTTGTTCTAGGCTGGGAATGAAGCTCCCACCCTGACAACCAAGCGGTTAAAGAGGAAGTAAACCCTCTTAACAAAAACGAAAAAAAAAAAAAAAAAAAACCTGCAAGACAAAGGCATAATTAGCTAGTATGCATAGCATACTAGCTAATTATGTATCACTTACCTGAGATCGAAGCCTCGGCATCGGTCCTCTTCTCCCCCTCCGACCGCCGACATCTTCTCCCGGAGTGACTTCCGGGTATCGCGGCTCCGGCGCTGTGATTTGCCGGAGCCGCGATGACGTCACGCGCATGCGCACGAGAGTGGCATATAACAACTGAAGCATCGGCATATAGCGCCGTTGCTTCAGTTGTCGCTAGTGCGCATGTGCCGCATGACGTCGGCACATGCAAATACAGATATATCTCCTAAACCGTGCAGGTTTAGAAGATATCCCCGTTAGCTACAGGTAAGCCTTAATATAGGCTTACCTGTAAGCTAAAGTTGTAAAAGAGGGTTTACTTCCTCTTTAATTAGGCAAACACAGAACTATTGGAAGGTGCAAATATTTATTATATCAAATTCCATTAAAAGAGTATAATAACGCAGTATAAAATACAATATATAACACACTCATCTGTGAGTGGCCTACTATGGTGGGCACTTGGCGGGAGGGAGCAGCCAAGAGCACCAGCAGGGGACCCGAAAAGAGGAGGATTTGGGCCGCTTTGTGCAAAACCACTGCACAGAGCAAGTACGTCTAACATGTTTTTTTGAAAAGGGTTTTACAATTAACTGACCGCAAATGACAGATCATAAAATGCTGTGAAACATTGCCTGGGCTCCCTAGGTCAGTTCTGAGATGGAACAGAGACAGCCAACTGAACATCCCACTTATAACTGCACTGGAAAGAGAGGGTCACTTGTCCTCAAAAACAAAAAACATACTAATTGCTAGAAGTTACAATAAGGTTTAGCTTTTTTCAGCTCCGGCTGCTGCAGGAAAGCTAGGCGCAGTATAGAAGAACACCGGGAGCAGAGGGCTCAATCTAGCATTCCGAAGTCACTGAAGTCTCCAAGCAGCTGTCTTACCATCTGAAACTGGAGTTTCTCATCTGTCAGAATAGCAGAGAACAGCTATTGGGGGAATCATGGCCAAGGAGAAGACTATAATAAACTTATTCACAGAAAACATGTATGGTTGCCAACCACACTCTGTGATCAAAGGCTGCTCCCTGCATAGTTACATTGCTAACCAGGCTGAATAAAAGACACTTATTGATGAAGTTAAACCTTGAAGATCAAGAAAGAACATCAAATGCTAGAAGCCAAAATAGCAATGGAGACTAATACAAGCTTCTTTTCTGCCAGGATCATCTCAGCTCATACGTGTGATAGAAACCACCAACCCATTCTACAGAGACCATCACACTTCTATGCATAATCTGGAGTAGGAACCACAAAAACCCATTTTTTTTAGGCACTACGGTATCCCACTGTTATGTGTGATCTGAAATAATAACCATGACCTCTCTGTATAAATATAACACCTCTACGTGTAACTTGGAATAAGAACCAACAACTTCTCTCTATAGAGACCATCAATCCACTACGTGTGGTTTTCAAGAACAACCCAATCCTTTTTCACACAGACCATACCATTTTCTGCAAAATCCAGAATAAGAACTGCTAACCCCTCTATAGAGACCATCCCACCTCTATGAATAACCCAGAATGGGAAACTGCTAACCTCTTTCTATAGAGATCATCCCACATCTATGCATAATCCATAATGGGAAACTGCTAACCCCTTTCTATAGAGACCATCCTATGTTTATGTGTGAACTGAAATAAGAACTGCCAACCCCTTTCTATAGAGTTCATCCCACATCTATGCATAATCCAGAATGGGAAACTGCCCACCTTTTTCTATAGGGACCATTCAACCTCTATTCATAATCTGGAAAAATAACTGCTCACCCCTCTATAGAAACCATCCTATGTTTATGTGTGATCTGAAAATAAGAACTGCCAACCCCTCTCTATAGAGACCATCTCACTTCTATTTATAATCCAGAATCGGAAACTGCTAACCCCTTTCTTTAGAGGCCATCCCACCTCTATGCATAATCTGGAAAAATAACGGCTAATCCCTCTATAGAAACCATCCTATGTTTATGTGTGAGCTGGAATAAGATCACACATCTGGGGTGGTCTCTATAGAGACCATCTCACACCTATGCATAATCTGAATTCAGACACGGCTAACCCCTTTCTATAGCGACCATCCCACTTCTATGCATAATCTAGAATTGGAAACTGCTAACCCCTTTCTATAGGGACCATCTCACCTCTATGCATAACCCAGAATGGGAAACAGCTAACACCTTTCTATAGAGACCATCCCACGCCTATGAATAATCTAGAATTCAAAACTGCTAACCCCTTTCTATAGCGACCATCCCACCTCTATGCATAATCCAGAAAAATAGCTGCTAATCACTTTCTTTAGAGGCCATCCTAATGTTTATGTGTGATCTGGAATAAAAACAGCTAACCCTTTTCTATAGAGTCCACCCCACCTCTATGCATCATCTGGAATAAGAACTGCCATCCCTCTATAGAGATCATCCCACCTCCACGTGTAATCCCAGATAGGAACTGCCAATACTTTTCTCCAGAGGCCATCCCACCTCTTTGTGTGCATTTAAATAGGAACCAACCCATTTCTCCAGGGACTTTCCCACCTCAAAGTGCGAGGCCCAGCATCAACTCCTATGTCAATGTCAGCCTAAGACCTTGTTTAGATTTGTGGTTGGGGGGGCAGCAAAAATTCATGGTTGAGCTGCATTTTTGTCGTCCACCAACCGCCTCCCCTTAAGCTGCAATAGACAGTGTAAAAAAGATATGTTGAGATACTAAGCTGGAAACCTAACCCACATCCCAAAATGCAGAGAAAATAACAGAAGGAGGTGCCCCAGAGATGTTATGGGCAAAGGGTGAAAATCAGATAAGAGAGTAGAGGACTTATATAAAAAAACATATTACAAAGTTTATTGATTAAAAAAAGCATATAAATACACAAAATAAATGATTATAAAAGCAAAAGGGATAGTCATGCTATGATAATACATACAATACAGCTAGGTTCTGGGGCACATGATTGGTCTCATAGAAGGAACCAGGGTGCATGGGTTCAGAAATCCCAACATGTTTCGGAATATATGATTAAATGTTTAATTCTTTCTTCAGGGACTGAGGGAAGGCCCCTATTTCTGTTTATATATCCGCATACCTATACTGTACCACTGTATACATATATACTTTTTTCTGACTGTATATTTTTGTTTTTGTGTTACCAGATAATACAGCTTGCTCCAAATCAGACCCTGAAAAAGGAATTAAACATTTAATCATATATTCCGAAACATGTTGGGATTTCTGAACCCATGCACCCTGGTTGGCCTCCTACTAAGAGACCAATCATGTGCCCCAGAACCTAGCTGTATTGTATGTATTATCATAGCATGACTATCCCTTTTGCTTTTATAATCATTTATTTTGTGTATTTATATGCTTTTTGTAATCAATAGACTTTGAAATGCTTTTTTATATACGTCCTCTACTCTCTTATCTGGTTTTCACCCTTATCCCATAAAATCCCTGGGTCACCTCCGCTGTTCTTTTCAATAGACAGTGTAGGGGGATGTTTACATGCCGTGCGACCACAATGCTTTGCGACTGCCGCTAAGTTGACCCACCATGCAGCGATTGGTGGGCGGTAAGCCCACCAAAAACTCTACACATGCAAGTGAATGGGGAAGCATCTCAAACATCCCACAATTGCATGCAATACATGCGATTGTGGCGCAATTAACAGCAAAAATGGTGTTAAAACAGGCAGTGGGGAGGCATACCGCTTCATCATCTGTCAGTAGCCTCTTGAGTGCAATCCGGAAGCAAACTGGTCTTCAGAGGCAAGTCTGGCGGAATAAGCTTTTAGTGGTGTGATGTCCTCAGAGTGTAGACCATTTTGGATATTTGCAATGGATTTAGCTACTTATTATTCGCCTCCCAAAAAACGTTTTTGTAACAAACAGAAATTTTGACCTTTAAGTCTAGTATGAGCACGCCTAAAAAGTTCAACGCCAAGCACAATGAGATTACACCTATTGGAACACATAGCTTGGCTGGATAATGTCCGCTCTAACATCCGGCTCATTATTTCCAGGTCACTGCGAGGAAACAACTGATTAGAGTACAGCATTGGCCATACACAGTTCAGCATTATCCAGCTGCACCCTCTTCATTTGTGTACAAAGAGCTGACTGAGAGTCAATCAGGCGTGCCGGTTTTTGCAGCGGGATAAATCCCTCTGTCTGATAATCCCCAAAACACAAAAGCAAAAACTGAAGTAGAAAGAGGAGGTATCTCTGCGTAAAGTCCATATTGAGAACATATAGCTGCATGGTAGACAACATAGAGCCGGGCCACAGTGGTAGCGGAGGTTCCATGCATGGACTGTATGAAGGAGAAAATATTACACCAGAAATGCCCAAGAACTAGTAGACTTATAGGACAAGAACTGGCTTCTGTTTATAGGCCGGAAGGAGGACACGCGACCAGATATTAGTGGTGCACCGAAATGAAAATTCAGGATGCACTTGGCCCAAATGGACAGTTTAAAAAAAACTAAAATAAAATGAATTAATGTGGCTGGCAATTTTGCATTGAAGTCAATGGGTCACGATTCTGCATTGAAGTCAATAGGGGAGGGGGGGTGGCGTTTTTGTATTGAAGCCAGTGCTGTCTATATAGAGAGCAACCTCCACTCTGACCTCCTCATGTAATGTCTGTTCTACAACCATGCGTCCTCAGTGCTGTCTATATAGAGAGCCACCTCCACTCTGTCCTCCTCGTTTCATGTCTGTTCTACAAGCATACGTCCTCAGTGCTGTCTATATAGAGAGCCACCTCCACTCTGTCCTCCTCGTGTCATGTCTGTTCTACAACCATACGTCCTCAGTGCCGTCTATATAGAGAGCCGCCTCCACTCTGTCCTCCTCATGTCATGTCTGTTCTACAACCATGCGTCCTCAGTGCGGTCTATATATAGAGCCACCTCCACTCTGTCCTCCTCATGTCATGTCTGTTCTACAAGCATACATCCTCAGTGCGGTCTATATAGAGAGCCACCTCCACTCTGTCCTCCTCATGTCATGTCTGTTCTACAACCATACGTCCTCAGTGCGGTCTATATAGAGAGCCACCTCCACTCTGTCCTCCTCGTGTCATGTCTGTTCTACAACCATACGTCCTCAGTGCCGTCTATATAGAGAGCCGCCTCCACTCTGTCCTCCTCGTGTCATGTTTGTTCTACAGCTGTGTGACCATTTGTTCTATATAGAAAGATGCCTCAACTCTATTCTTCTAGTGTCACGTTTGTCCTTCACCCTTCCTGTATAGAGAGCCACCTCCTCTCCTGTAGCTCCATTCTGCCCACTTAATGTCATATCCATCCTGCAGCCATCATTCCTCCCCATTTTCTGTATAGAGAGCATCCCTTCTCCCCGTGGCTCAACCCTGCGCGTCTAGCAAAACGTGTCCCACAGCTATGTGTCCTCCCCACTGTCTGTATAGAGAGCCTCCTCCTCCCCGTGTCCTCAACTCTATCCTCCTAGACCTAGTGTCATATCTGTCCTGCAGCTTGTGTTCTGTATAGAAACCATCTCTCCCCCATTCCCCCATGTAGCTTCATTCTGTCCTCCTAGAGTCATGTCTGTCTTGCAGCCATGTGTCTGTATAGAAAGCCCCCCCCCCCCCTAATTCCTCCTTTAGAAGAGTCTCTTGCTGCCATATGTCCTCCATCCTGTCCAGACACAGACTCCTTCCCCCACCCCTCTGGCTCAGCTTTTGGGATCATCTCTCCATTGCGACCACCCTCCATTATTCCTATATACATAGCCACCACCTCTCCTTTTCCTGGTACTCACTTCTGGTATATCTTTCTTGCACCCATTTTTCCTCCTCACTGTATGCAAAGCTGTCCCCTTCTCAGCTTCAGCTAGGACTTCGCTATCCTTCAAGCTTTAGGGTTGTCTTCTCCTCTCTGACTGTGTTCTGTCCTTCTGGTACCATGACTGTCCTGGACAGGGGTGGCAGCACTCCAGATTACATAGGTGTGCCAGGGCACACCTCAATCACCCTGCATGTATTAGCATCATCGCACCGCGTGCCAGAGGGGAGATGGGACATATCTCCTTCTGACCAGTCCTGCCAATAATGAAGTGCTACCATACTTCTTACACTGTGCGGGCTCTGCCATAAGTGTGTGTGTGTGTGTGTGTGTGTGTGTGTGTGTGTGTGTGTGTGTGTGTGTGTGTGTGTGTGTGTGTGTGTGTGTGTATGTATGTATGTATGTATGTATGTATGTATGTATGTGTTATATATATATATATATATATATATATATACACACATATATATATATACACACATACATACACACACATACATACATACACACTATATTTCCAAAAGTATTGGTATGCCTGCCTTTACACGCACATCAACTTTAACCGCTTCACGCCCGCGTAATGTCATATGTCGTATGGACTTATGAGCGATTATATCTGAATGATGTCTGCAGCTAGAGGCATCATGAAGATATCGTCTTTTAGAGCAGGCGATTCCCTTCACCATAAGAATGATCATTGGGCAACGAGAGGGGACGCCCCCCCTCTCCCACCACCCTCCGGTGTTTCTCCGGGCTCGCCCCAGCCATCGGCAAACCGGAGAAGGGATCCACCACCCCCGGATGTTGACAATAGAGATTTCCGGCAGACCAGATGGTCCCTGGAATCTCTACGATTGTTCCGAGGCCGGGCGCAATGTTATGACGTCACGCCCGGGCCTCTGCATTCGAAAAAAAATGTCGCCGCCTCGGCTGGGGAGCCAGGGTGTTTTTTTTTTGTGGGGAGATGTGGGGACTTATTGACTCCATATCTCACTGTAAAGAGGACCTGTCATGCGTATTTCTATTACAAGAGATGTTTACATTACTTGTAATAGGAATAAAAGTGATCAAAAAAAAAAAAAAATTTAAAAGAAAGTGTCATAAGTAATATTAACAAAAAAATAAAAAAAATTGTAAATGCCCCTGTCCGCACGTGCTCGCTCGCAAAAGCGAATGCATACTTAAGTCACGCTCCAACATATGTAAACAGCATTCAAACCACACATGTGAGGTATCGCCGCGATTGTTAGAGCGAGAGCAATAATTCTAGCACTAGACCTCCTCTGTAACTCAAAACATGTAACCTATGGGGATTTTTAAGTACAGAAGGCTTGGGCCATTCCACGAGCGTGCGCAATTTTGAAGCGTGACATGTTGTTAGGTATCTATTTACTTGACGTAACATCATCTTTCACATAATACAAAAAAATTGGGCCAACTATTGTTTTTTATTTTTTTTTGGATGCATGAAACGGCATTTCAAAAAGTGCTGCGCAAATATCGTGCGAGATAAAAAGGCAATGATCGTCATCTTATACTCTAGAGATTCTGCTAAAAAAAACAAAAAAAACAAAAAGAAGAAAAAAAAAAAAAACACACACATATTTATTATTTTTTTTTTTTTTAATTCGGCCTTTTTAAAAAAAAATTTAAACAAAAAAAATTTAAAAATAGCACAGGTGAGCAAATATCACCAAACAAAAGCTCTATTTGGGGGAAAGAAAAATTATAAAAATGTAATTTGGGTACACTGTTGTATGACCGCGCAATTATCATTCAAAGTGCGTCAGCGCTGAAAGCTGAAAATTGGTCTGGGCAGGAGGGGGGTTTAAGTGCCCAGTAAGCAAGAGGTTAATGTATCCTAAAGAGAAAAAACTATCTTTGGATAGATTTTTACTCCAAAGGCATTTTATTAAAATAAATTTGATAAAAAAAAAATCTAAAAAATTCAGATTTGTTTGATTCTTTAACCGCTTCCCGACCGCCTCACGCAGATATACTGCGGCAGAATGGCACGGGCAGGCAAAATCACGTACCTGTACGTGGCCCTTTAAATGCCTGCCCGTGGGTCGCGCTCGCGACCCGGTCAGGAGCTCCGTGACCCCGGCCGCGGGACCAGCGGACCCGATCGCCGCTGGTGTCCCGCAAACGGGTCACAGAGCTGAAGAATGGGGAGAGGTCTGTGTAAACAAACCTCTCCCCGCGCTTCCTACTCTGCCTGTCATTGATCGGCTGTTCCCGGTCATCGGGAAAGCCGATCAATGACGTCAGACCCGCCCCCTAATGTAAAAAAAACACACACGTCACAGCCCATAACCCCTCCCCTCCCCCTAGTGGTTAACTCTTTCACTACAACTGTCATTTATACAGGAATCAGTGCATTTAAATAGCATTGATTGCGGTATAAATTCAAAATTGTCGCTCTATTTTTGATTATAGCGCAAAAAATAAAAACCGCAGAGGTGATCAAATACCACCAAAAGAAAGCTCTATTTGTGGGAAAAAAGGACGCCAATTTTGTTTGGGAGCCACGTCGCACGACCCGCAATTGTCAGTTAAAATCGACGCAGTGCCGAATCGCAAAAAGGGGCCTGGTCCTTTGGCTGCCAATTGGTCCGGGGCTGAAGTGGTTAAAAAAAAAAAAAAAAATCATTGATTTATATCCCCCCCCCCCCCGATTCCCTGCATGACTGGGTGTGATAGGTGCAACTACTACTAATGCCGCTAAGTATTTGGACACCCGGGGAGAAGGTGCAGCAATGTAGTGATTCCCAGCAGGGAGAGGTGCACCTTTTATAGCTTATAAATGTAATTGTGGGTGTAAGGACGCAAAAAAGACTTTGTGACAACATTTTGGTGTCCCGTCTCCCAGCTAATATCACAAAAGCTAAAGGTTCACCAGATACTGCGGACCAACGTTAAATATTAAAGCAGCAAATTACCAATCTGTGACAGAACTCATAAAACACACAAGCGTTACCGACCACAATGCCCGACACACCAATGATAAAATTCCTAAAATGCAAAACAGTAAAAAGGACAGGGAAAACCTTCCAGCCAATCAGGCTCTACCTAGAGGTGAAGGTTATAGACCCTTTTTTCTTAGTACAGTAATGTAATACGTGATCTGGAATATTATTGTCCCATCACACGGCTTTGTGAGATGAAAAAGCAACAAAGTTAGCCGGCAACCCACAGAGAAGTGCATTTCATTTATAGGAAAGAAAATGAGGACTTTCAGCATGGAGACTCGAAATACCGTTCATCTGGAAAGTATTCACAGCACTTCACTTTTTCCACATTTTCTTATGTTACAGCCTTATTCCAAAATGGAGTAAATTCATTATTTTCCTCAAAATTCTACAAACAATCCCCCATAATGACAACGTGAAAAAAAAGTTTGACATCTTTGCAAAGTTATTAAAAATAAAAAAATCCCATGTACATAAGTATCACAGCCTTTGCGCAATACTTTGGTGAAGCTCCTTTGGCACCAATTACAGCCTCAAGTCTTATTGGGTATGATGCTACAAGCTTGGCAGACCTATTTTTGGGCAGTTTCTCCCATTCTTCTTTGCAGGACCTCTCAAGCTCCATCAGGTTGGATGGGGAGCGTCGGTGTACAGCCATTTTCAGATCTCTCCAGAGATGTTCAAATCTGGGCTCTGGCTGGGCCACTCAATGACATTCACATAGTTGTCCCATAGCCACCCTTTTGTTATCCTGGCTGTGTGCTTGGGGTCGTTGTCCTTTTGTAAGATGAACCTTCACCCCAGTGTGAGGTCCAAAGCACTCTGGAGCAGGTTTTCATCAAGGGTGTTTCTATACATTGCTGCATTCTTCTTTCCCTCCATCCTGACTAGTCTCCCAGTTCCTGCCACTGAAAAACAACCCCACAGCATGATGCTGCCACCACCATGCTTCACTGTAGGGATGGTATTGGCCAGGCGATGAGCGGTGCCTGGTTTCCTCCAGACATGACGGTTGCCATTCAGGCCAAAGAGTTCAAGCTTTGTTCCATCAGAATTTTGTTTCTCAAGGTCTGAGAGTCCTTCAGTTGACTTTTGGCAAACTCCAGGTGGGCTGTCATGTGCCTTTTACTGAGGAGTGGCTTCTGTCTGGCCACTCTACCATACAGGCCTGATTGGTGGAGTGCTGCAGAGATGGTTGTTCTTTTGAAAGGTTCTCCTCTCTCCACAGAGGAACACTGGAGCTCTGTCAGAGTGACCATCGGGTTCTTGGTCACCTCCCTGACTAAGGCCCTTCTCTTTCAATCCCTCAGTTTGGCAGGGTGGCCCGCTCTAGGAAGAGTCTTGGTAGTTCCAAACCTCTTCCATTTACGAATGATGGAGGCCACTGTGCTCATTGGGACCTTCAATTCTGCAGAAATGTTTCTGTACCCTTCCCCAGATCTGAGCCTCCATACAATCCTGTCTCGGAGGTCTACAGACAATTCCTTGGACTTCGTGGCTTGGTTTGTGCTCTGACACGCACTGTTACCTGTGGGACCTTCTATAGACAGGTGTGTGCCTTTCCAAATCATCATGTCCAATCAACTGAATTTACCACAGATGGACTCCAATCAAGTTGTAGAAACATCTCAAGGATGATCAGTGGAAACAGGAGGCACCTGAGCTCAATGTTGGGTGTCATGGCAAAGGTTGTGATACTTCTGTACATGGAATTCTTTTCATTTTTTATTTTTAATAAATTTGCAAAGATTTCAAACAAACTTCCTTCACGCTGTCATTATGGGGGATTGTTTGTAGCATTTTGAAGAAAATAATAAATGAAATACATTTTAGAATAAGCCTGTAACATAACAACATGTGGAAAAAGTGAAGCGCTGTGAATACTTTCCGGATGCACTGTATATAAACACAGGAAATCCTTAATAACTGCAGCTAACTGTGAGAACATAAGGAAGCGGCAGGCCCAACAAATCCGACAAACGTATTAAAGAGAAACTTCATAAAAAAATAAATAAATAAAATCCAAGTGCTCCTCCCCCCCAGCATTTAACTGACTTACAGGTTTATACAGGTGGGGTGTGAGTACCAATTATTATTTTTTTTTAAATTGGTACCCGTTTCCACAATGCTCGTCTAGGCGAGCATGACCACGCTTGTCCTGCCCCCTTCCTGCAGCCATCACATGTCCCTGGAGGCTGCAGGACCATTCACAGCGCACCGTGTGAGCCTGTACACCACAGTGGTGAGCTGGATACTGTTCCTCAAGAAGCTACAGCTGGGCTCCCATAGCCAAGATGACAGCAATGGGGACCCACAGCGGTACGAGGAACCAGCTTCAGGTAGACAGCATTGAACTCCATTGAACTGTAAATTTGCTGTCCCCTCAAAATAACTCAACACACAGCCATTAATGTCCAAACCGCTGGCAACAAAAGTGAGTACACCCCTAAGTGAAAATGTCCAAATTAGGCCCAATAAGCCATTTTCCCTTCCCGGTGTCAGAGGTGGATAATTAATTGAGGCGGAATGATTTAATAAGCTCTTGTGTACTGGTTATATTGATTTTCATTATTTGGTTGGTAGAGTTCAATATCGCTTTAAAGAGGAAGTATACTCCCCCTGCTTACATTTACCTATAGGCAAGTCTATAATAAGGCTTGCCTATAGGTAGTGAAAATATCTCCTAAACCTGTACAGTTTAGGAGATATTTACATTGCATGAAGCCAGTGACATCACTGGCGCATGCGCTCTAAAAGAACAGCCCACGTGTGTCGCGCCTTTCCAACCCAGTGACGTGAACGACGGCTCCCGCGTGCATGCATGTGACGTCATCGCAACTCCAGAGCCTGCGAACTAGAGCTGCCACGATGCTTCGACATAGTCGACTTAGAAAATACATCGACGTGCGTGACACATTGCGAGTTGCAGGTAAATACCGCGGCTTTCAGCAGTGCTTTTCCTGTCCCCTATCCTCCTTCAGTCCCCATCCATCCTTCTTCTTGCTTCTCCGTGTCCCCCCTCTCTCCTCCGTGCATCTGTCCCCCTCTCTTCTCCGTGGGTGTCCCCCTCCATGCTGCTCCGTGTCCCCCTCTCTTCTCCGTGGGTCTCCCCCTCCGTGCTGCTGTCCCCCCTCTCTTCTCCCCCCTCCGTGCTGCTGTCCCCCCTCTCTTCTCCCCCTCCGTGCTGCTGTCCCCCCCTCTCTCTTCTCCCCCTCCGTGCTGCTGTCCCCCCCTCTCTCTTCTCCCCCTCCGTGCTGCTGTCCCCCCCTCTCTCTTCTCCCCCTCCGTGCTGCTGTCCCCCCCTCTCTCTTCTCCCCCTCCGTGCTGCTGTCCCCCCTCTCTCTCTTCTCCCCCTCCGTGCTGCTGTCCCCCTCTCTCTTCTCCCCCTCCGTGCTGCTGTCCCCCCTCTCTCTTCTCCCCCTCCGTGCTGCTGTCCCCCCTCTCTCTTCTGCCCCTCCGTGCTGCTGTCCCCCCTCTCTCTTCTGCCCCTCCGTGCTGCTGTCCCCCCTCTCTCTTCTGCCCCTCCGTGCTGCTGTCCCCCCTCTCTCTTCTCCCCCTCCGTGTTGCTGTCCCCCCCTCTCTCTTCTCCCCCTCAGTGCGGCTGTCCCCCCCTCTCTTCTCCCCCTCAGTGCTGCTGTCCCCCCTCTCTCTTCTCCCCCTCCGTGCTGCTGTCCCCCCTCTCTCGTCTCCCCCTCCGTGCTGCTGTCCCCCCTCTCTCTTCTGCCCCTCCGTGCTGCTGTCCCCCCTCTCTCTTCTCCCCCTCCGTGCTGCTGTCCCCCCTCTCTCTTCTCCCCCTCAGTGCTGCTGTCCCCCCTCTCTCTTCTCCCCCTCCGTGCTGCTGTCCCCCCTCTCTCTTCTCCCCCTCTCTCTTCTCCCCCTCCGTGCTGCTGTCCCCCCCTCTCTCTTCTCCCCCTCCGTGCTGCTGTCCCCCCCTCTCTCTTCTCCCCCTCCGTGCTGCTGTCCCCCCCTCTCTCTTCTCCCCCTCCGTGCTGCTGTCCCCCCCCCCCCTCTCTTCTCCCCCTCAGTATCTCAGGCTCCTTAGTTTTCTGAATGGACAGAGTCAGTGACTAACTCTGTCCATTCACATTAATGAATGAAGAGAAGCCGCTGTCTTCTCTCCATTCATTATCAGTGCAGCGGAGGCTACAGAGAAAGGGGAGTGGGGAATCTGTGTCCCTAGTCCCTTTCCCTGTCTCAAATGGGAGATGTCAGAGGTCTGTTAAGACCCCTGATATCTCACCATAGCCCCCCAACAGGGCTGACAAAAAAATAAAATAAAAAAAATGCAATACAAATGTCAGCCCAGCTGTGTGCAGGGAGCGCTGCAACAGCTTTGTTCTAAGGTAAGTATTTCATAATGAGCTAGTATCAATGCATACCAGCACATTATGACATTGCCTTGAAGGAAATTATTTTTATTTAATTTTTCTCCTCCAACTGCAGTTCACTACCACTATAAGATAGAAATGATCCCAGCTACACCGCAGAGCTCCATTACACTTCAATGGGGGGTGTGCAGCAAATCTACATGGAAGGAAATGGTTAACAGGAGAGAAGACATCCTCAAAGCCGGAAAGTGCTAATTGCAGAACAATGGAGGCACATAAAGCATTGTAGCAATCCAACAAAAGTAATCATTAGTACAGCAAGGATATAGCCCTGGTCATCGCCATCCATTGTGTGCTTCCATTTCCATAGAGGATTTATTTCCATGCCAGGACTCCCTTGATAATATTAGTAGACACCTGACTGGACCTGCTCCAAACCAGGAAAATTCTAACTCAAATGAAAACCTCAAGCCAAAAAGATAAGTAGATCCAGAGATATAGGAAGCAGAAGTTAAAGTTTGCATAGGTACGTTGGTCCAGCTTGGCCCGACATAAGTATGTAGGTGACATACCTGGCCGATCCACAAAAAAGCAGGTTATCACTGTAATCAGGAACCAAAGAAGAGACGGGGGTATATTTATTACAATATCACTAAGGCTGGATACACACCTGTGCATTTTTGGTGCTTTTTGTATTTTGCAGATTTGCACTACAGTCCATTTAGCATGGTTTCCTATGGAACACCTTCTGTAGTGCAGATCTGCAAAAAGCACAAAAAATGCACAAGTGTGAATCCAGCCTAAATTAAATGTCCAAACACCAAAATTGCTCTCTAACCAAGCATATGTAAAGCAAAAAGGAGAGGAGCGGTTAAACCTACCGTATATACCCAAGTATAAGCCGAGTTTTTCAGCACATTTTGTGTGTGCTGAAAGTGCCCCCCTCGGCTTATACTGGAGTAAAGCACTTTTCTGCAGCAGAGAATGACATTTTCCGAACCGACTTTGGGGCCCCGTATCTCGGGGGCAACTTGGTGCTAGGAACCCCAAGCAACCCAGTGGAACTAGCACTACAACATATCCAAAGATGGGGTTCCTAGCACCAAGTGGCCCCGAGATACGGGGCCCCAAAATCGGTTTCGGAAAATGTCATTCTCTGCTGCAAAAAAGTGCTTGACATTTTCCAAAACGACTTTGGGGCCACGGATCTCAGGGCCACTTGGTGCTAGGAATCCCATATTTGGATATGTTGTAGTGATAGTTCCACTGGGTTTGCGCACCAAATTTGGGGTTCCTAGCACCAAGTGGCCCTGAGATACAGGGCCTCAAAGTCGGTCAACAGTTTCCATCTGCAGCAATGTCATTTCGGGACCCCAAATTTTGGCTGCAGCTAGGGGGCATCTAGGAACCCTTAACTACCAAGTTTGATGTTTGGGGGAACTATGGCTGCAAATGGGCACAGTGAGGCTGCAAATGGGCATTGTTGACCCTCTTTTCCACTTACAGTAGATGCGCATTTCTCACCCTAGGCTTATACTCGAGTCAATATGTTTTCCCAGTTGTTTGTGGTAAAATTAGGTGCCTCGGCTTATATTCGGGTCGGCTTATACTCGAGTATATACGGTATGTCTTATAAAATAATAATCAAAAAGTATTTTAAGATCCATAAATCCTGGGGCACCGGGACTGGACCATCAAAGTTATCAGCAATTTGTTTTCTGGTTAAGTGGAGCATTTAATATTTGGAGTTGTGAAATTATAGAGAGCGCAGGAATAGAATAGCTTTTCTCAGGAAATATGACAAGCCCTTTATCTAGACGGGGCCTTTGCACCGAGTTCTGATGATCAACAGTCTGCTATGCTCCGATGACGGACATCATTAACCACATGACAAAGGGACAAGTCTGGTCCGAATTCCGGTTATGGAATACACAAAGACTTTCCTGTGCACTTCCCCAATGTACACAGAGGAAGAATGGAGATCCGGCTCTCTGCTTCACATACATAAACTTTATTCTCACCCAACTTCCACCGGGAGAAAGATAAGAAGAATGTGGTTCAGAAGACCCTCATCAGGGGAGGCGGATGTTTTTTGACAAGCCTGGTCTAAATCTAAAACTTACCATACACATAAAGATAGTTCATCTACCCCCCCCACAGCTTATAAATCTTCTTTTTACAGTATAATACTGCCACTATATACCTTTTTGCATGATCTGTATACCACGGTTACATGATAAACTGCACAGTTTCTCCAGTGCTGAGAGTTCAGGTAGGAGGAGATTTCCACTGCAGCCTGTATACACGCCCACATGTGTGATGTCAATATCATGTGACCTGGCTAGCTCTGAGAACAAGAAACTGTTCTCTCCAGCATAAAAAGACACAACTGAGCATGTGCAGGTCGGCTACCCTGCCGGTGTTAGCTGGCCTTTCCCAGATAGACAGTGCAGGAGGAGGAGGAGGATCTGTGCATACAGGATAAAAACAGCCTTTTTACACAATGCAGAGGATTAACCCCTCAAGTTCCACAGTGAGTATAACAAGCATGCTATGCTGCATATACAGGCTGATTTTACGGTTGTGGGTTTAGTAACACTTTAAGACGAAGATGTGAAGTGACAAGAAAGGCCAAAAAAGGACCATGGCACTGCATATGGAGTTCAACAATTCAAGAAACGGAGAACTAGTCTATCAACATTCTGTATCAGCGATCAGAACATCCAGAAAAGGATAGAAACAACCGACAACCACTACTCCCAGCAACAGGCAGAGCTATCCAACAACCACTACTCCCAGCAACAGGCAGAGCTATCCAACAACCACCACTCCCAGCAACAGGCAGAGCTATCCAACAACCACCACTCCCAGCAACAGGCAGAGCTATCCAACAACCACCACTCCCAGCAACAGGCAGAGCTATCCAACAACCACCACTCCCAGCAACAGGCAGAGCTATCCAACAACCACCACTCCCAGCAACAGGCAGAGCTATCCAACAACCACCACTCCCAGCAACAGGCAGAGCTATCCAACAACCACCACTCCCAGCAACAGGCAGAGCTATCCAACAACCACCACTCCCAGCAACAGGCAGAGCTATCCAACAACCACCACTCCCAGCAACAGGCAGAGCTATCCAACAACCACCACTCCCAGCAACAGGCAGAGCTATCCAACAACCACTACTCCCAGCAACAGGCAGAGCTATCCAACAACCACTACTCCCAGCAACAGGCAGAGCTATCCAACAACCACTACTCCCAGCAACAGGCAGAGCTATCCAACAACCACTACTCCCAGCAACAGGCAGAGGATATCCAACAACCACTACTCCCAGCAACAGGCAGAGCCATCCAACAACCACTACTCACAGAAACAGGCAGAGCTATCCAACAGCCACTACCCCCAGCAACAGGCAGAGCTATCCAACAGCCACCACCCCCAGCAACAGGCAGAGCTATCCAACAGCCACCACCCCCAGCAACAGGCAGAGCTATCCAACAGCCACCACCCCCAGCAACAGGCAGAGCTATCCAACAGCCACCACCCCCAGCAACAGGCAGAGCTATCCAACAGCCACCACCCCCAGCAACAGGCAGAGCTATCCAACAGCCACCACCCCCAGCAACAGGCAGAGATATCCAACAGCCACCACCCCCAGCAACAGGCAGAGATATCCAACAGCCACCTCTCCCAGCAACAGGCAGAGATATCCAACAACCACTACTCCCAGCAACAGGCAGAGATATCCAACAGCCACTACTCCCAGCAACAGGCAGAGACATCCAACAGCCACCACTCCCAGCAACAGGCACAGCTATCCAACAGCCACAACCCCCAGCAACAGGCAGAGATATCCAACAGCCACCACTCCCAGCAACAGGCAGAGATATCCAACAGCCACTTCTCCCAGCAACAGGCAGAGATATCCAACAACCACTACAGAGATATTTGACAGGTGCTAACCCTATCAATGGGCAGCAGCATCCAACATCCACAACCACCAACGAGGGGAAAAATATGGAAACCACTACCTCCGGACATCTGAATAAACATAAAGACCAGCAATGGGTGGAGATCTCTGAATAAAACACTACCCCAGGAACGGGTGGAGACAATTGAAAAAAAAATACATCCAGCAATAGGCGAAGACATCTGAATAAACTTAACCCCCAGCAATGGGTGGAGACATTGGAGTAAACGTTACCCCCAGCAATGGGTGGAGACATTGGAGTAAACGTTACCCCCAGCAATAAGTGGAGACATCTGAATAAACGTTACACCCAGCAATGGCTGCAGACCACGAAATAAACGCTACCGCCAGCAATGGGCGGAGACTTCTAAATAAACATTACCCCAAGCACTGGGCGGAGACTTCTGAATAAACGTTACCCCCAGCACTGGGCGGAGACTTCTGAATAAAAGTTACCCCCAGCACTGGGCGGAGACTTCTGAATAAACGTTACCCCAAGCACTGGGCGGAGACTTCTGAATAAACGTTACTCCCAGCACTGGGCGGAGACTTCTGAATAAACGTTACCCCAAGCACTGGGCGGAGAATTCTGAATAAACGTTACCCCAAGCACTGGGCGGAGACTTCTGAATAAACGTTACTCCAAGCACTGGGCGAAGACTTCTGAATAAACGTTACCCCCAGCACTGGGCAGAGACTTCTGAATAAACGTTACCCCCAGCACTGGGCGGAGACTTCTGAATAAACGTTACCCCAAGCACTGGGCGGAGACTTCTGAATAAACGTTACCCCCAGCACTGGGCGGAGACTTCTGAATAAACGTTACCCCCAGCACTGGGCGGAGACTTCTGAATAAACGTTACCCCAAGCACTGGGCGGAGACTTCTGAATAAACGTTACCCCAAGCACTGGGCGGAGACTTCTGAATAAACGTTACCCCCAGCACTGGGCGGAGACTTCTGAATAAACGTTACCCCCAGCACTGGGCGGAGACTTCTGAATAAACGTTACCCCAAGCACTGGGCGGAGACTTCTGAATAAACGTTACCCCCAGCACTGGGCGGAGACTTCTGAATAAACGTTACCCCAAGCACTGGGCGGAGACTTCTGAATAAACGTTACCCCAAGCACTGGGCGGAGACTTCTGAATAAACGTTACTCCAAGCACTGGGCGGAGACTTCTGAATAAATGTTACCCCCAGCACTGGGCGGAGACTTCTGAATAAACGTTACCGCAAGCACTGGGCGGAGACTTCTGAATAAACGTTACCCCCAGCACTGGGCAGAGACTTCTGAATAAACGTTACCCCCAGCACTGGGCGGAGACTTCTGAATAAACGTTACCCCAAGCACTGGGCGGAGACTTCTGAATAAACGTTACCCCCAGCACTAAGGCGGAGACATCTGAATAAACGTTACCCCCAGCAATGGGTGGAGACTTCTGAATAAACGTTACCTCCCAGCACTGGGCGGAGACTTCTGAATAAAAGTTACCCCAAGCACTGGGCGGAGACTTCTGAATAAACGTTACCCCCAGCACTGGGCGGAGACTTCTGAATAAACGTTACCCCCAGCACTGGGCGGAGACTTCTGAATAAACGTTACCCCAAGCACTGGGCGGAGACTTCTGAATAAACGTTACCCCAAGCACTGGGCGGAGACTTCTGAATAAACGTTACCCCCAGCACTGGGCGGAGACTTCTGAATAAACGTTACCCCCAGCACTGGGCAGAGACTTCTGAATAAACGTTACCCCCAGCACTGGGCGGAGACTTCTGAATAAACGTTACCCCAAGCACTGGGCGGAGACTTCTGAATAAACGTTACCCCAAGCACTGGGCGGAGACTTCTGAATAAACGTTACTCCCAGCACTGGGCGGAGACTTCTGAATAAACGTTACCCCAAGCACTGGGCGGAGACTTCTGAATAAACGTTACCCCAAGCACTGGGCGGAGACTTCTGAATAAACGTTACCCCAAGCACTGAGCGGAGACTTCTGAATAAACGTTACCCCAAGCACTGGGCGGAGACTTCTGAATAAACGTTACCCCCAGCACTGGGCGGAGACTTCTGAATAAACGTTACCCCCAGCACTGGGCGGAGACTTCTGAATAAACGTTACCCCAAGCACTGGGCGGAGACTTCTGAATAAACGTTACCCCAAGCACTGGGCGGAGACTTCTGAATAAACGTTACTCCAAGCACTGGGCGGAGACTTCTGAATAAATGTTACCCCCAGCACTGGGCGGAGACTTCTGAATAAACGTTACCGCAAGCACTGGGCGGAGACTTCTGAATAAACGTTACCCCCAGCAATAAGTGGAGACATCTGAATAAACGTTACACCCAGCAATGGCTGCAGACCACGAAATAAACGCTACCGCCAGCACTGGGCGGAGACTTCTAAATAAACATTACCCCAAGCACTGGACGGAGACTTCTGAATAAAAGTTACCCCAAGCACTGGGCGGAGACTTCTGAATAAACGTTACCCCAAGCACTGGGCGGAAACTTCTGAATAAACGTTACTCCCAGCACTGGGCGGAGACTTCTGAATAAACGTTACCCCAAGCACTGGGCGGAGACTTCTGAATAAACGTTACCCCCAGCACTGGGCGGAGACTTCTGAATAAACGTTACCCCCAGCACTGGGCGGAGACTTCTGAATAAACGTTACCCCCAGCACTGGGCGGAGACTTCTGAATAAACGTTACCCCCAGCACTGGGCGGAGACTTCTGAATAAACGTTACCCCAAGCACTGGGCGGAGACTTCTGAATAAACGTTACCCCAAGCACTGGGCGGAGACTTCTGAATAAACATTACCCCAAGCACTGGGCGGAGACTTCAGAATAAACGTTACTCCCAGCACTGGGCGGAGACTTCTGAATAAACGTTACCCCAAGCACTGGGCGGAGACTTCTGAATAAACGTTACCCCAAGCACTGGGCGGAGACTTCTGAATAAACGTTACCCCAAGCACTGAGCGGAGACTTCTGAATAAACGTTACCCCAAGCACTGGGCGGAGACTTCTGAATAAACGTTACCCCCAGCACTGGGCGGAGACTTCTGAATAAACGTTACCCCCAGCACTGGGCGGAGACTTCTGAATAAACGTTACCCCCAGCACTGGGCGGAGACTTCTGAATAAACGTTACCCCAAGCACTGGGCGGAGACTTCTGAATAAACGTTACTCCAAGCACTGGGCGGAGACTTCTGAATAAATGTTACCCCCAGCACTGGGCGGAGACTTCTGAATAAACGTTACCGCAAGCACTGGGCGGAGACTTCTGAATAAACGTTACCCCCAGCACTGGGCAGAGACTTCTGAATAAACGTTACCCCCAGCACTGGGCGGAGACTTCTGAATAAACGTTACCCCAAGCACTGGGCGGAGACTTCTGAATAAACGTTACCCCAAGCACTGGGCGGAGACTTCTGAATAAACGTTACCCCCAGCACTGGGTGGAGACTTCTGAATAAACGTTACTCCAAGCACTGGGCGGAGACTTCTGAATAAACGTTACCCCCAGCACTGGGCGGAGACTTCTGAATAAACGTTACCCCCAGCACTGGGTGGAGACTTCTGAATAAACGTTACTCCAAGCACTGGGCGGAGACTTCTGAATAAACATTACCCCAAGCACTGTGCGGAGACTTCTGAATAAACATTACCCCAAGCACTGTGCGGAGACTTCTGAATAAACATTACCCCAAGCACTGGGCGGAGACTTCTGAATAAACGTTACCCCCAGCACTGGGTGGAGACTTCTGAATAAACGTTACTCCAAGCACTGGGCGGAGACTTCTGAATAAACATTACCCCAAGCACTGTGCGGAGACTTCTGAATAAACGTTACCCCAAGCACTGGGCGGAGACTTCTGAATAAACGTTACCCCAAGCACTGGGCGGAGACTTCTGAATAAACATTACCCCAAGCACTGTGCGGAGACTTCTGAATAAACGTTACCCCAAGCACTGTGCGGAGACTTCTGAATAAACGTTACCCCAAGCACTGGGCGGAGACTTCTGAATAAACATTACCCCAAGCACTGGGCGGAGACTTCTGAATAAACGTTACCCCAAGCACTGTGCGGAGACTTCCGAATAAACGTTACCCCAAACACTGGGCGGAGACTTCCGAATAAACGTTACCCCAAGCACTGGGCGGAGACTTCAAAATAAACATTACCCC
Source organism: Lithobates sylvaticus (assembly GCA_028564925.1). Taxonomy (NCBI): domain Eukaryota; kingdom Metazoa; phylum Chordata; class Amphibia; order Anura; family Ranidae; genus Lithobates; species Lithobates sylvaticus. Next base: position 185,008,233 of record CM053035.1, on the reverse strand, counting down.
AAGCACTGGGCGGAGACTTCAGAATAAACGTTACCCCAAGCACTGGGCGGAGACTTCTGAATAAACGTTACTCCAAGCACTGGGCGGAGACTTCTGCATCTGAGTACAACCAGACACATGGAAGAGGTAAAGGATCGATCGCACAGTATATACCGTATTCTCTCTTATCAGATTGTTTTAGATGACACGCTCTTGTGACAAAGCTTTCTTCTTTGAGAACTTTTTAAGCTTTTCCATATTTGATAAAAGGATTGTCTCCATATATTCTCGACACTGTGGAAGATGCTGGCAAAATGCCACAACAGCGATCGCACTCCTGGAGTTGGCGCGACGTGCAATAAAAGGATTCTGGGAAGGCACAGAACGATGTTGTGGAAAATTCCCTCCATCGCGGGAGGACAGGGGTCACTCTGGACAGGGTGACCTCATACACAGCAGAGAAACTCGCTGACCTCTCCATCTAAAAATACAAATCAGTTGAGTTACCGACTGTTCTGACTTTCTTACTACCGTATATACTCGAGTATAAGCCGAGTTTTTCAGCACATTTTTTTGTGTGCTGAAAATGCCCCCCTCGGCTTATTCTCGAGTCAAGCATTTTTCTGCAGCAGAGAATTACATTTTCCGACCCGACTTTGGGGCCCCGTATCTCAGGGGCCACTTGGTATGCCAACCTAGTGGAATCAGCTCTACCACATATCCCATTTGGGGTTCCACCCTGGGTTTGCACACCAAATTTGGTGTTCCTAGCACCAAGTGGCCCCCGAGATACGGGGTCCCAAAGTCGGGTCGGAAAATGTCATTCTCTGATGCAGAAAAGGGTTTGACATTTTTTGACCCGACTTTGGGGCCCCGTATCTCGGGGGCCACTTGGTGCTAGGAACACCAAATTTGGTGTGCAAACCCAGGGGAACTAGCAATACAACAGCAATACATAACATAATTTCTGCCTAATTACCCCCTTATTTACCCATGGTGTGAGCTTTACCCCCACTTACCGTATATTCTTGAGTATAAGCCGACCCGAATTTAAGTCAAGGCACCTAATTTTACCACAAAAAAACTGGGAAAACATATTGACTCGAGTATAAGCCTAGGATGAGAAATGTGCAGCTACTGTAAGTGGAAAAGAGGGTCAACAATGCCCATTTGCAGCCTCACTGTGCCCATTTGCAGCCATAGGTCCCCTGAACTTCAAACTCGGTGGTTAAGGGTTCCTAGATGCCCCCTAGCTGCAACCAAAATTTGGGGTCTCTGAACCCAAAGGGTCCCAAAATGACATTGCTGCAATTGGACACAGTTGACCAACTTTGGGGCCCCGTATCTTGGGGCCACTTGGTGCTAGGAACCCCAAATTTTGTGTGCAAGCCCAGTGGAACTAGCACTACAACATATCCATGGGGTTCCTAGCACCAAGTGGCCCCGAGATACGGGGCCCCAAAGTCGGTTCTGAAAATGTCAAGCACTTTTCTGCAGCAGAGAATGACATTTTCCGAACCGATTTTGGGGCCTCGTATCTCGGGGCCACTTGGTGCTAGGAACCCCATCTTTGGATATGTTGTAGTGCTAGTTCCACTGGGTTGGTTGGCGTTCCTAGCACTAAGTGGCTCCGAGATACGGGGCCCCAAAATCGGTCAACTGTGTCCATCTGCAGCAATGTCATTTCGGGACGCTTTGGGTCCAGAGAGGGGGTCTAGGGGGCATCTAGGAACCCTTAACTACCAAGTTTGAAGCTTGGGGGACCTATGGCTGCAAATGGGCATAGTTGACCCTCTTTTACACTTACAGTAGCTGCGCATTTCTCACCCTAGGCTTATACTCGAGTCAATAAGTTTTCCCATTTTTTTGTTGTAAAATTAGGTGCCTCGGCTTATATTCAGGTCGGCTTATACTCGAGTATATACGGTACATGCTAAACAACAGTCACACAGCCAACCGCACTGCTCAGCCAGTAGGGTGGCACCATAATTTCATCTTCCAGTATGACCAAGGGGGCACCAATATTGTGACATCTTCCTGTGTCACCCATCTGCTCAATAAAATCAGTCGTGTGATGTCAGCACTCCAAGCACAAAGCATACAGGCCTGCCATATTCCAAACACTGAATTGTGGGACACTCTTATGCCCCATACACACTATCAGATTTTCTGCTGATTTTTTCCTTCAGATTTACCAAAACCATATAATAGGAGGTCAAAGCTTAGGAGTTTCAATTTGTATGCAATCAGGCAGGCCCTTCTACTACATGGTTTTGGTAAATCTGAAGGAAAAAAATCAGCAGAAAATCTGATAGTGTGTATGGGGCTTTACTGTCTCCCGTAGCTCCCGTGTAGCCCTCATGTCCCTTGGGGCCAATACCTCAGTCAGCGCTATCTATCTTCGCCTCTCCATGACGCAAAGCAAGATTAATTGTGAATAGGAGTTGAAAAGTTATTTGGAACTCCCAAACATGATACATATATTTTTTTTAGCAGAGACCCTAGAGAATAAAATGGCGGTTGTTGCAATATTTTATGTCACGCCATATTTGCGCAGCAGTTTTTCAAATGCAATTTTTTGGGAAAAAAATACACTTTAATGTATTAAAAAAAAAAAACTAAACAGTAAAGTTAGTCCAATTTTTTTTTTTTTTTTTTTTTTTATAAGGTGAAAGAAGATGTTACACCGCGAGAATCGTGATCTTTATTCTAAGCAAAAAAAAACGTGATTCTCATTTTAGCCAAAATCGTGCAGCTCTATTTCACACTGTGGCCGTTTTCAGGGGTTTTAGCTCTAAAAATATTGCCTGTAAAGTGCCTGGAAACTGCCTTTCCAGAGTGGAAGCCTGAGTGCGTTCACACTGGGGCGGTGCGCTTGCGAAACGGGAAAAAAGTCCTGCAAGCAGCATCTTTGGAGCAGTGTATACAGTGCTCATACACCGTCCCTGCCCATTGGAATGAATGGGCAGTGCTTCCGAAGTGCCACAACACGGGCGCTATTAACCCCTTCTTCAGCCGCTAGCGGGGGTTAAAAGTGCCCCGCTAACGGGCGAAAAAAGTGCAGCTAAAAAGACGATAAAGTGCTGCTAAAACTAGCGGCACTTTACTGCTAGCGAACCCGCCGCCCCAGTGTAAAAGTAGCCTCATGGCTTGTACACACAGTCGGAATTCCGATGGAATTTCGCTCAAACTGTCTTGCCTACACACGGTCACACCAAATTCCGATGGTCTGTAACACTACGGCATACAACACGTTTGACAGCACTATTAAAAGGGAAGTTTAATGCTTCTGAGCATGCGTCGAATTGTTTCCGAGCATGCTTTGGAATTTTGCGTGTCGGAATTTCATACACACGATCGGAAAATCCGATAGAAAGGTTTTCCGTCTGAAAAATTGAGAACAAAGTCCGCCGGAAATTCCGACAGAAAAAGACCGATGGGCATACACACGGTCGGAAAATCCGATGAAAAGCTCCCATCGGACTGTTTCCATCGGAAATTCCGACTGTGTGTACGCCGCATTAGACTCCTTTCGCTCTGGAGGCATTTTTCAGCCACTTTAGCGCTAAAATTAGCACCTGTAAATCGCTTGAAAAAAAAAAGTCTCAGCTGCATTCCAGTCACAAAAAGTCCTGCAAGCAGCTTCTTTGCAGCGCTGTAGGAGTAGCGAATACACCGCTTCTAAAGTGCCCATGCCGATTGAAATCAATGGGCAGCACCGCCGGCAAACCGGCGTTTTGCGGGCGGATTTAACCCTTTTTCGGCTGTTAGCGGGGGTTAAAACTGCCCTGGCAGTGGCCGAATAGCGATGCTAAAAACGGTAAAGCGGCGCTAAAAATAGCGCCGCTTTACCGTCGATGCCCGGGCACCGGCAGCATGAAAGCACTCTTAGTAAATCATCCCCATAATGTATCACTAAGACCCCTTTCACACTGCAGCAGTTTTCAGGCGTTTTAGCGCTAAAAATAGCGCCTGTAAAGCGCCTGAAAACTGCTTCTCATGCCACCCCAGTGTGAAAGCCGAGTGCGTTTACACTGGGGCGGTGCGCTTGCGAAATGGAAAAAAGAGCCCTGCAAGCAGCATCTTTGGGGCGGTCCTACACCGCCCCTGCCCATTGGAATAAATGGGCAGCGCTTCCTAAGCGCCTGAAAAGCGATTCGGAAGCGCCATATCGCAGACGATCTTAACCCCTTCTTCACTTTTAGCCCCCTCTAGCAGCCGAAAAGCGCAGCATAAACAGCGGTAAATCGCCGCTAAAACTAGCAGCACTTTACCGCTTGCGGACCCGCCGCCCCAGTGTGAAAGCAGCCTAAATAAAATGAAGAAAACAATGAACTAAAAGCGGGCGCTGGACTCGCATTCCAATACCACTCAGACATCAGAAATCTTTTTGGCGCAGCTTGTGAGATGAGCAGAGTTCAGGTACAAGTGACAGTTGTTCACACCCGGCTCCATCACATCTCCCCCCCCCCCAGGGTCACGGTGCTCAGGGGGGGGCCCAGCCATTCATCACCAGATGTCACATCTACTGCATTTATCCCACCAACAGCCACCAGTGTCGCCGTCAGCTGTTCCATTCATGCCCATGGCTCTGATCAGACAGACGAGCCGGAGACAGCTGGCAGAGGCTGCAAACAGTGACAGGTGGGCGTCAGCTGAACCCACGCCAAGCTTTATACACCCCCCCCCCCCCCCCCCCCCCCCCCCTATGTACGGAGCAGCAGATACACACCGCACAGGTATCATAGACACACATGGAATATACCAGTCCATATCAATACATACAATACAGATCAAGTGATTATTGCTATCCATTTGCTGGAGTAAGATCAGATTTAAATGCCACCCAAAAGGCTTATACCCAAATACCCCCCTCCCCTCCCCCAATCACTGATGTAACCAAAAGCCAACCATATGCCCCAACATTTTTTAAATCCATCTACCTTTTTAAAGTTACAAAGGGGCTAGAATTATTGCTTTCGCTATAAAGTTTGCGGCGATATCTCACATGTGTAGTATGATAGTTTACAGGTGAACAGCCTACGTATGCGTTCGTCTGTGCGCACAGGCGTGGGGGGGGGGGCGGGGGGCACTTTGAAAAGTCCAGTGCATTTTCCCCCTCTTTTTTCTTAGAGCGGAGTTCCACCCAAAAATGGAACTTCCACTTTAAGGGAAGTGACCCCCCTGACATGCCGCATTTGGCATGTCATTATTTGGGGGGGGGCGGATACCCTTTTTTTCAGCTCCCACTTCCTCCCGGCACACCGCAGCACCGGAAGGGAGATCACCTCTCCCCCCTCCCTCTCGGCAATCATCTGGGATATGTCACAGGTCCCAGATAATTGCACCGGCCAGTCAAGGCGCGCCACGCATGCGCAGTGTGTGCCCGGCTAAGAAGCCACAGCCAGGCGCCCACAGTAAAAATGCCGGCGCCACAGAGAGGAGGGGGAGACGAGCGGGGTTTCGATCCCCTGCATCACTGGACTTCGATCCCCCGCATTGCTGGACCCTGGGACAGGTAAGTGTCCGATTATTAAAAGTCAGCAGCTGCAGTATTTGTAGCTGCTGACTTTTAATTAAAAAAATAATTTTAAGCAGAACTTCCTTTTTAACCTTAAAGCGTGGTGTTTCAGCTTAAAAAAAAAAAAAAACTTTAAAGTCAGCAGCTAAAAAAAAAAGTAGCTGCTGACTTTTAATAAGTACACTTACCCTCCCAGGGCGCCCACGATGTCAGTCGTGGAGGCCGAGATGTCCCTCTGCGATCCGGATCCAGCGCCGCCATCCTCAGTAAGGGAAACGGCTTCGCGCGGCCTACTGCGCATGCGCGAGTCGGATTTGTGAATGGGGAACGCGATGTGTTGTGGGACACAGTTCCCATAACACACTGCACCCCATTCACTAGAAGACGGAAGGAGAGAAGATCACCGCGGCGCTGGAGGAGGCAGATTAGGACAATCTGCCTAGCAACAGCCATTTCTGGTAAGTAAAAAAAAAAATATATATTTTTTTTTTTTTTCCATTTGAAATTGTTACTAACATTTTTTAAAGTTTTTGTTTTCAGGGTGTCCCACCACTTTAAATAAGGACGTATGTTCCAGTGCATTTTTGGTGCGTTTTTCAGCATTCCAGTGCAGGAAAAATGCACCACGTTCTACTTTTTTTTTCTGAAATTGGAACTGCAAGCACTGGTGTGAACTATGCCATTAAAAACCATATAACCTACTTTCCATGCGTTTTTGATGCAGAAAAAAAAAAAACGCACTAGACTGCATGTGGTGTGAAATGGCCCTAAATATTTTTTGATCGCTTTTATTGCTATCACAAGAAATGTAATCATCCCTTGTAATAACAATAAATCATGTCAGGTCCTCTTTATGGAGACATCTGGGGTCTATAAGACCCCAGATCTCTCCTCTGCCCTTGAAAGGATCAGATTAAAAAAAAAAAAAAAAAAACAAAATGGAAGAAAAATAAAAAAAATAATAAATAAAACACAACATTAATCTGATGCTTTTCCGAAAAAAAAAAAAAAAAAAAAAAAAAAAAAAAAAAAAAAAGAGGCAAAGTTTACATCTGTCCTAAACCGGAAGTGACGCTTCCAACCTCCTAGATCACAGAGGTGAACAGAGACGATCTGCTCTCTCCTCACCTATATGGGCAGCCAGAGAAAAAGAATCCACATCGATTAGTAAAAGCAGCAAACATTACACATAGTTAGGCACACAATTAACCCCTTGATCGCCCCTAGATGTCAACCCCTTCCCAGCCAGTGTCATTAGTACAGTGTGTATAGCAGGGCTCGACAAACCCCGGGCGCTAGGTCGCATTTGCGACTAGAAATAGCGAACAGGTGCCTGGGGCGGCACAGCTGGGGTATCCAGTCTCCGTGCAACACCGTCCCCCCACCCCCCGGTAATTGACGCCGCGGATTTGCGGCCTTATGGTTCCTTCTTGAATATAGCGCCCTCTTGTGGGGGATCCCCAAAGAAATTCCCTTCATTTGCAAGGATTTCCTCTCACTTCCTGTTTAGCTATGGGACAGGAAGTGAAGGGAAATCTCTGCAATGGGACACAGATGGCGAAAAAAAAAAAATCTAACAGGTTATAACCCTCCCTTGCTATATCCAAAAAAAATGTAATAAAATATTTGCCTATAGTTCAACTTTAAAGGGGAGTTCCAGGCATTTTAAAAGTCAGCAGCTACAAAAAGTGTAGTTGCTGACTTTTAAAAAAAATGACACTTACCTGTTCCACGGTCCAGCGATGCGGCCGAACGGGGTGTTGCTCCTCTCCCCCCCCGGCCGTGACAGCTTTCCTCTTCACGGCCGGGAACGCACGGTGCATGCGTTTGCCGCGCTGCGCTCCCGGAGTGGATAGGCGATCTCCTGGGACCTGTCACGTGTCCCAGGAGATCGCCTAGAGGGAGGAGTCGCCTAGGCGGTTCCTGGGCGGAAGGAGGAAGTGGGACAGGAAGTCCCCCTCCTAATGAAGCCCCCACTCCCCCCCCAAAAAAAATTACATGCCAAATGTGGCATGTAAGGGGGTGACGAGTGGTTAAAGCGGAAGTTCCATTTTTAAGAGGAACTCCGCTTTAACTTTTCACTAAGGTTAGAAAAGTTGTTCTACCTTGGTTACCCCGCTGCTGGGACTGGCCCAGCTTGGTAGGAATATGGATAAAAATTAGGGATGCACCGAAATTTCAGCCGCTGAAAATTATCAGCCAAAAATAGGGTTATAGGCATTTTGCAGCGATTTTAGTGTGTTTTTTTCATAGGTCATGTGACTTCTTGCTGCGATTTCAATGGGGGAGGTGTGTTTTTGGTGTATTTTTTGTATTTATTTTTTTTAAAACGGACCAAATATGCACCAAAAATGCAGCAAGCATTTTTTTTTTTTTAGAAATGTTTTATTTCGGATTTACCACAGTACATCATTGTTCAGAAAAAAAAAATAGCATAACTGGCTAACATGTATCTAAACCGAATAGAATAAAGTACAGACTTAGGGGGTAGGGGTAACTCATCAAATATCGATGTATGTTAGTGCTGAATTAACCGTATATACTCGAGTATAAGCCGAGGCACCTAATTTTACGACAAAAAACTGGGAAAACTTATTGACTCGAGTATAAGCCTAGGGTGAGAAATGCGCAGCTACTGTAAGTGGAAAAGAGGGTCAACAATGCCCATTTGCAGCCTCACTGTGCCCATTTGCAGCCATAGGTCCCCCGAACTTCAAACTTGGTAGTTAAGGGTTCCTAGATGCCCCCTAGCTGCAGCCAAAATTTTGGGTCCGAAATGATATTGCTGCAGATGGACACAGTTGACCGACTTTGGGGCCCCGTATCTCGGGGCCACTTGGTGCTAGGAACCCTAAAGTTGTAGTGCTCGTTCCACTGGGTTTGCACACCAAATTTGGGGTTCCTAGCACCAAGTGGCCCCAAATTCGGGTTGGAAAATTTCAGGCACTTTTCTGCAGTAGAGAATGATATTTTCCGAACCGACTTTGGGGCCACTTAGTGCTAGGAACCCCAAATTTGGATATGTTGTAGTGCTATTTCCACTGGGTTTGGGGTTCCTAGCACCAAGTGACTCCGAGATACGGGGCCCCAAAGTCGGGTCGGAAAATGTCATTCTCTGCTGCAGAAAAATGCTTGACTCGAGTATAAGCCGAGGGGGGCACTTTTAGCACACAAAAGAAATGTGCTGAAAAACTCGGCTTATACTCGAGTATATACAGTAACTATATAAACCTTATAAGGGCTCATAACCAAGCAGGAGAAGACATACATAGAAGTTAAAGGGATGCATTTTTGTTGAGCTTTTTCTTGCGCTTTTTAAAAACGCAAAAAAAACGATTTGAAAAAAAAAAAACTGCTCAGTGTGACAGCAGCCTATCGCCCAAAAAAGTGTCGATAGTGGCCGAGAATAAATTCATGTTCATTTAAATTCATGATAAATAATTAAAAAGTTAAATACAATTATATATAAAAAAAAAAAAAAAAAAAAAAAACATAAATTTCGGTGCATCCTGAATTTTCGGTTATGGCACATGAATATTGAAATTCAGAAATAAAAATACTGAATAAGGGAAAAGTTAGAGCTTTTGTAAAGTCTGAGCAGACAGCATTGTGCCCGTGGCGTCTGCCTTATTCACCCAGAGCTTGTGTACATTATTCCTCCCGAATGACAGCACCAAACAATGACGGAAGGCTGTATCTGCAGGAAGAAGTGCGCTCATTGTCTGGTGACATCTCGATGCCAGCACATTCCTGGCACTATCCGGCTCCGCACCATTTAACTCCTTCTTTATAGGAGATACACAAAAAAACACATCAACTGTCATAGATGTGTCCACCTCTGGAAAAGACTTGGTTTTGGGTTGTGTATAGGACGCCAAGGTTGGGTCCTGGACGGGTACTATAATATATCACCAATATTTGGGTTGTGGTCCCTTTAACCACTTAAGCCCCGGACCATTTTGCTGGCCAAAGACCAGAGCACTTTTTGCGATTCAGCACTGCGTCGCTTTAACTGACAATTGCGCGGTTGTGCGACGTTGTACCCAAACAAAATTGACGTCCTTTTTTCCCCACAAATAGAGCTTTATTTTTTTGGTATTTGATCACCTCTACGGTTTTTATTTTTTGCGCTATAAACAAAAACATTTTGCTATAATAAATATCCCCATATAAAAATATATATATAAAAAAAAATGTTTTTCCTCAGTTTAGGCAGATACGTATTCTACATATTTTTGGTTAAAAAAAAATTTTACCCCTTTTTTTTTCCCGCAATAAGCGTTTATTGATTAGTTTGCACAAAAGTTATAGCGTTTATAAAATAGGGGATAGATTAATAGCCTTTTTATTAATATTTTTTACTTAGTAATGGCGGCGATCAGCGATTTTTATGGTAACTGCGACATTATGGCGGAGACATCGGACATTTTTGACACATTTTTGGGACCATTGTCATTTATACAGCAATCAGTGCTATACAAATAAACTGATTCCTGTGTAAATGACACTGGTAGTGAAGGGGTTAACCACTAGGGGGCAGTTAAGGGGTTAAGTGTGTCCTGGGGAGTGAGTCTAACTGTGGGGGGGCGTGGCTACGTGTGGAACGTCACTGATCTCTGCTCCCGATCACAGGGAGCAGAGATCAGTGACACTGTCACTAGGCAGAGCGGGGAGATGCTTGTTTACAATAGCATCTCCCCGTTCTTCCTCTCCGTGAGACGATGGCGGGTATCCCCGCAGACATCGAGTCCGCGGGACCCGCGACCCGACTTTTGGAGCTTGCCACGGGCGCACACACACCCGCAGGCCGCCTCTTAAAGGGCAACGTACAGGTATGTTAGTTTGCCTGTGCGTGCCATTCTGACGCAGTATATCTGCGTGAGGCGGTTGGCAAGCGGTTAAGGGAAGTGTAATAGTATTTAGGGGGTCACCCAGGATGGGCGAGGAATAGCTTAAATCAGGCGAGGACTGGCTCGCAGTTCTCTCTGTGTTAATATTTTTTTTGCCAACATCCCAAATATATATATATATATATATATATATATATATATATATATATATATATATATATATATATATATATATATGAAAGTAATGCCCCCCCCCCACCGGTACTATGGGACTTTAAGGGCAAACTTTTGATAACACAGTATTTTGAAACATAGAAAGATTTATTGTTTTATAACTTAAAAAGTATAGCGATGTGAAACAACACCATGCATAAAACAGTACATAATATACATATAATATGAGAAAAATGCTTCTCCTAGACACGTTTCAGGAATTTCAGGGTGAATCCCTTCTTCAGGGGCATGAAGGAGATGATAATTGGAGATACTCAGTGCTATGTTCATGAGATCAAATATTTATAAAAAAAATATAGAAAGATATATATCAAGAAGTGGAAAAAGTGACCAAATAAATGAGCAATCCTCTGGGCTCGAGAAGTCCCTCACAATGATCCCCAATGATCTGCAGTATGTAGGTCACAGCAGCCAAGTCGAGAAAACCAACATGGAGCTGGAACTGTAGTAATGTCAGTCCTTGGTGTAGAGTGTCGGCGTTAATCTCGCCTGGCGGACACTGCTGTTCTGGGGTCCCCCTGGGAGATTAACGCCGAAAAAAACCCCCCAAAAAAAACTACATGTAAAAATCGAAAAATAAAAATACTACATGTAAAAATTGAAAAAAATAAAATAAAAAAACTACATGTAAAAATCATAATTTTTTTGCTATAAAATAACATAGAACCCCCAAACATTACATTTTTTTTTTTTTTTTTTAACAGAGACCCTGGAGAATACAATGGCGGTGATTGCGACTTTTTATCTCGCACAGCATTTGCGCAGCAATTTTTCCAACAAATTTTTTTTGGAAAAAAAAAACCTTTCATGCTTTGAAAAAAAAAACAGTAAAGTTAGGCCAATTTTATAATGTGAAAGATGATGTTACGCTGAGTAGATACCCAACATGTCACGCTTCAAAACTGCACACGCTCGTGGAATGGCACCAAACTTCGGTACTTAAAAATCCCCATAGGCGACGCTTTACGTTTTTTTTTTTAACTGGTCACATGTTTAGAGTTACAGAGGAGGTCTAGTAGTAGAATTATTGCTCTCGCTCTGACGTTCGCGGTGACACCTCACATGTGTGGTTTGAACACCGTTTTCATTCGATTCTGCGTGTGAGCACACAGGGGCGCTTTAAAAAAAAGAAAATTTTTATTGTTAATTTTACTTTATTTTTTTTAAAGTGTCAAGCTAAAAAATGTAAATAAAGATTTTGATCACTTTTATTCCTATTATAAGGAATGTAAACATCCCTTGTAATAGGAATATGGCATGACAGGACCTCTTTACAGTGAGATATGGGAGTCAATAAGACCCCACATCTCACCTCCTAGGCGGGGACAGCTGAAATAAAAAAACGATCACGGCTTCCCAGCCGAGGCGGCACCATTTGTTTGAATGCAGAGGCTGGGCGTAACGTCATAACATCGCGCCCGGCCTCCAAACGATCATAGAGACTCCGGTGACCATGTTGTCCGCGGGAAATCTCTATGGTAAACATCCAGGGCCGGCGGATCCGTTCTCCAACTCACCGATGGCAGCGGCGAGTCGGTAGAAGCACCGGAGGGCGGCGCGCGCGCGGGGGGGGGGGGGAACGACATCCCCTCCCACCATCTGTAAGAATGATCAAGCGGTGGAATAGCCGCTAGGATCGTTCTTATGGTGTAAGCAGTGACGGCGAACCTTGGCACCCCAGATGTTTTGGAACTACATTTCCCATGATGCTCAACTACACTGCAAATAGACTCCCTCCAGAGGTGGTTCTGGCTAACTCAGTAGATTGCTTTAAGAAAGGCCTGGATACTTTCCTAAATGTATATAATATAACTGGGTACTGATATTTATAGGTAAGGTTGATCCGGGGAAAATCCGATTGCCTCTCGGGGGATCAGGAAGGGATTTTTTTCCCCTGCTGTAGCAGATTGGAGAATGCTCTTTTGGGGTTTTTTTTGCCTTCCTCTGGATCAACTGTGGGTATAGAATGGGGTTTATTGGATTGTACGATATATTTTATTTTTATTTATTATTTTTTTTTTTTTTTTATGGTTGAACTGGATGGACTTGTGTCTTTTTTCGGCCTAGCTAACTATGTAACTGCAGAGTGCATGAGCATCGTGGGAAATGTCGTTCCAAAACATCTGGGGTGCCAAGGTTCACCATCACTGGTGTAAGGGATCGCCGACTGAAAAAGCCAATATCTGAATGATGATTGTAGCTGCACCCATCATTCACATATACCCCCACAAAGTCAAGGACGTCATATGACGGCCAAGGGTGGGCAAGTAGTTGAGCGATATGGGCGAAAGTGACGTCTGATGTCGCTTCCGCCCTGCCATGCTATGGAGCCGATCGGCGGCCACCTTCCCCTCAGCCAGCAGCCAGGCCTCCATGGGAGAGGACGCGATCATCTACGCCGCTACCGGCGGGTCCGTTAAGTGGTGGAGACGTCCGGAGCGTGGCAGGAGGGGGGTGGGCACCTATCCCGCCGCCGATAAAAGTGATCTTGCAGCGAATGCGCCTCAATGACCACTTTTAACTTAAAGAGAAACACACAGCGCTCCCAAAAATACAGAGGTTATGGCAGCTAGCTGCTGCCATAACCCCGGTATTTAGCGTCAAAGTACCCACGTTTTGCGTGAAGTGGTTAAGGTAAAAAATAAAAAATTACGACCGCAGCCCCTTCCAGCTTCCACCTTTAAACACTTACCTGACTCCTGTAAGATTTCAGCTCTGTCTGGCTTCACTTCTTCTCTCCCCTCTTCCTTCTCTCACAAGCTCCACTGACAGCAGCGAGATTCATTGGCTCCTGCTGCTGTCAGTCAAATCCTGTGAGGAGAGAGCAGGGGGCGGGTTCGAGCCGCACTGTGTGTATCTATAGACAAACACAAGCGAGCCTGCATGTCTGCCCCCCCCCCCCTCCCATAGCAGGTGGCTTGTTATGGGGGCAGACACAGAAGAGGAGGAGCAAAGATCGCGGGCAGAGGACCCCAAGAGGAGGAACGAGGCTGCTCTGTGCAAAACCCTTACACCGAGCCGGGGAGTAGAACATGTTTATTATTTTAACTAGCTCCCGCCCGCCCTATAGTAAAATGACGGTGGGCGAGACCCCCTCTTGTTCTGGGGCGCCGTCATAGGACGTCACCCCAGTGTCATCGCTCTGGCACGCAGTGATCCCGGCGTGTTCCTAGGACATGGCGTGACCCTGATCTGGGTAAAGAACAGACGACGTGGCTCTTTACCATGTGATCGGCTGTGTCCAATCAGAGACAGTCACATGTAAAACACGGAAGAGCAGTTTTTCAGCTCTCCTCGCCTCACACTGACAGAGGGAGAGGAGAGCCAATTGGCGGCATTTCCTCGCAGCAGAGACTGTACAGGTAATCAGTGCCCCGATTATCAATGTAGCACCAGCAGTGCCCATCAGTGATGCCAGTCAGTGCTGCACCATCAGTGCCCATCAGTGCTGCCTATCAGTACTCACCAGTGCCACATACCAGTGCCCACCAGTACACCATATTAGTGCAACCTAATCAGTGGGCATCAGTGAAGGAGAAAAATGACTTATTTACAAAATGTACTGACAGAAAACGAAGAAAAACTTTTTTTTTTCTCCAAATTTTCGGTCTTTTAGCAAAGAATTAAAAAAAATCCCAGCGGTGATTAAATACCATGAAATAAAAAGCTCTATTTGTGTGAAGAAAATGATAACAATGTCACATGGTTAGCACGACCGCGCAATTGTCATTCAAAGTGCGACAGCGCTGAAAGCTGAAAATTGTCCTGGGCAGGAAGGAGGGGGGGGGGGGTAAAAGTGTCCGGTATTGAAGTGGTTAAGGTAAAAAAAAAACAAAAAAAAAAAAAAAAACACAGCATTGTAGCAATCCTTATCAACTATCTTTTTTGGGTGAACTTGATGGCCAATATCACCCCCCCCCCACTCCCTTATTGAGGTACAATAGACAGACAGAGGGGGATTATTGGGGTATAACAGAGGGACAGAGGGACTATTACTGGGGTACAATGATGGACAATGGAGGGACTGGGGTATAATTAAAGGCAGATAAGGTAATGGGGGTACAATAGAGGATTATTGGAGTACACTGAAGGGGTACAGTAAAGGAGGAGGTATATGGGGGTACAGAAGAGGGGGGATATCGGGGTACAATAGTGGGGGAGGAGAGATATCGGGGGAAAAGTAGAGGGGGAGGGATATCGGGGTACGGTAGAAGGGAATGAGGGATATGGGGGTATAGTAGAGGGTGGAGGAGAGATATCCCTCCTCCCCCTCTACTGTACCCGGATAACTCTCATTCCCCTCTACTATACTCCGATAGCGATAGGGTATAGACGAGGGGGATATCGGGGTACAATAGTAGGGGGAAGAGGGATATGGGGGTACAGTAGAGGGGGGAGGAGCGATATGGGGATACAGTAGAGGGGGGAGGAGCGATATGGGGGTACAGTAGAGGGGGGAGGAGCGATATGGGGGTACAGTAGAGGGGGGAGGAGAGGTATGGAGGTACAGTAGAGGGGGAGGAGCGATATGGGGGTACAGTAGAGGGGGGAGGAGAGGTATGGAGGTACAGTAGAGGGGGGGAGATATGGGGGTACAGTAGAGGGGGGAGGAGAGATATGGGGGAACAGTAGAGGGGGGAGGAGATATATGGGGTACAGTAGAGGGGGGAGGGGAGATATGGGGGTACAGTAGAGGGGGGAGGAGTGATATGGGGATACAGTAGAGGGGGGAGAGATATGGGGGTACAGTAGAGGGGGGAGGAGCGATATGGGGGTACAGTAGAGGGGGGAGGAGAGGTATGGAGGTACAGTAGAGGGGGAGGAGCGATATGGGGGTACAGTAGAGGGGGGAGGAGAGGTATGGAGGTACAGTAGAGGGGGAGGAGCGATATGGGGGTACAGTAGAGGGGGGAGGAGAGGTATGGAGGTACAGTAGAGATATGGAGGTACAGTAGAGGGGGGGAGATATGGGGGTACAGTAGAGGGGGGAGGAGAGATATGGGGGTACAGTAGAGGGGGGAGGAGAGATATGGGGGTACAGTAGAGGGGGAGGAGAGATATGGAGGTACAGTAGAGGGGGGAGAGATATGGGGGTACAGTAGAGTGGGGAGGAGCGATATGGGGGTACAGTAGAGGGGGGAGCGATATGGGGGTACAGTAGAGGGGGGAGGAGCGATATGGGGGTACAGTAGAGGGGGGAGGAGAGATATGGGGGTACAGTAGAGGGGGGAGGAGATATGGGGGTACAGTAGAGGGGGGAGGAGATATGGGGGAACAGTAGAGGGGGAGGAGAGATATGGGGGTACAGTAGAGGGGGGAGGAGAGATATGGGGGTACAGTAGAGGGGGGAGGGGAGATATGGGGGTACAGTAGAGGGGGGAGGAGCGATATGGGGGTACAGTAGAGGGGGGAGGAGATATGGGGGTACAGTAGAGGGGGGAGGAGAGATATGGGGGAACAGTAGAGGGGGGAGGAGAGATATGGGGGAACAGTAGAGGGGGAGGAGAGATATGGAGGTACAGTAGAGGGGGAAGGAGAGATATCAGAGTATAGTAGAGGGGGGTATGGGGGTACAATAGTAGGGGGAAGAGGGATATTGGGGTACAGTAGAGGGGGAGGGATATGGGGGTACAATGGAGGGTAGGGAGGATATCGGGGTATAGTAGAGGGGGATATGGGGGTACAATAGTGGGGGAGGGGGATATGGGGGTACAATAGACGGACAGAGGAGAGATAAGGAGATCGGAGAACAATAGAGAGAGATCGGAGGGAAGGAGAAGCGGGTGTTACACACAAAGAACGGCACCGGGTGGAAGGGAACGTCACCCCTCAATCACCCGGCGGTGGGAGGAGTCTGCGCCCGGTACTCACCCCGCAATAGGAGGAAAAGAAGCCCCGAAACTCTCCGCGCCGCCATCTTCTGCCCCGAGGATGTACTAAGCTCCGCCCACCTCTGTCCATTGGTCTGCTATTCCCGACTAACGGTAACTAACGGTATTCAGGGATGAAGGCTTTTTACTTCCCTCTGCTGGCCTCTTCCAGGTATTACACCTCCTTCTGTTTCCTATACACAGCTATAGAATCCTGTGATCGCCACCTGCTGGTGTTTGTTTAGTGTTACAATCTTCTTTAGCTCCCATATGCAGCCTTACGGCTCACTGTGGGCCACCTGCTGGCCGCCCTTCGGTATGACATCTTCTCTTTTCTTCTATGTAAGGCAATTCTACAATTAGTTTGTTGTGGTCTGAGCGGAAAGGAGAAAAAAAAAAAAGTTTTCACAGCAAGACATCTGGGGAAAAAAAACAATCTATTGGGGTATTTCATACCATTATAAAAGGATTGGTAATGGGCCAAATGGTCAGATGGTGATTAAAGGGTTACTCCACTTTCACAGAGTTTTAAAAAATAATTTTAAGCCTGAAGATTACCAAAACATGATATATTTTCTGAAAGCAAACACCCTAGAGAATAAAATAGTGGTAGCTGCAATGTTTTATGTCACAAGATATTAGCACAACGGTATAGGAAATGCAAAATTGCAGTAAGAAATACACTAAAGTTAATTTTATTGCACACAAACGGAATATATTGCTAATTTTTTTGGTAAAATATAAAAGATAAGGGTGCGCTGAGAAAAGGGATCCCCGGCATGTCAAACCCTAAAATTGCGTGTACCCTATAGTTTCTATAAGTGATGCTTTTAAAAGCCATACAGATCATTCATTTAGAGTTACCCATGAATAATTGGCCTAGAATTCCACACTTTCATGCATAGGCACCCCCAACATTTACGTTTTCATGTGCATGTATGTGTGGGTGGGGGGCTCCAAAATTTAAAGGGGGGTGGTAAAGTCATAGCTCCCAACTGTCCCTGATTTGGAGGGACTGTCCCTGATTTGGAGCAATGTCCCTCTGTCCCTCTTTCCTCCTCATTTGTCCCTCATTTCAGTCTGATCTATATAGTTGTATATAAAATGCACTTTTTGTGTTTCAAAAAGTGTTTCCCAGCGCTAAACCTTTCATCCAATTTCTAAATTGCTGCATTTGTACGTTTTAAAAGCCAATATAAAGGAACAGTAGTGGTAAAAAAAAAAGTCCCTTGTGGATTTAATTAACTGCTTCCCAACCACCTCCTGCACATTTACGTCGGCAGAATGGCACGGCTGGGCAAAAGCACGTACCGGTACGTCCCCTTTAATTGCCCAGCCGTGGGCCGCGGTCGGGAGCTCCGTGACCACGGCCGCGGGACCAGCGGACCCGATCGCCGCTGGTGTCCCGCGATCGGGTCACAGAGCTAAAGGACGGGGAGAGGTCTGTGTAAACAAACCTCTCCCCGCGCTTCCTACTCTGCCTGTCACTAATCGGCTGTTCCCTGTCATCGGGAACGCCGATCAGTGACGTCAGACGTCAGCCACGCCCCCTACTGTAAAAAAAAAACCACACACACACACGTCACACTAACTCCTCCCCGCCCCCTAGTGGTTAACTCCTTCACTGCCAGTGTCATTTATACAGGAATCAATGCATTTAAATAGCACTGATTGCTGTATGAATGACAATGGTCCCAAAAATGTGTCAAAAATGTCCGATGTGTCCGCCATAATGTCGCAGTCACAATAAAAATCGCTGATCACCGCCATTACTAGTAAAAAAAAAAAAAATATTAATAAAAATGCTATAAAACTATCCCCTATTTTGTAAACGCTAAAACTTTTGCGCAAACCAATCAATAATCGCTAATTGCGTTTTTTTTTTACCAAAAATATGTAGAAGAATACGTATCGGCCTAAACTGAGGAAAAAAAATGTTTTTTTATATATTTTTTGGGGATATTTATTATAGCAAAAAGTAAAAAATATTGAATTTTTTCCAAAATTGACGCTCTATTTTGGTTTATAGCGCAAAAAATAAAAACCGCAGGGGCGATCAACTACCACCAAAAGAAAGCTGTATTTGTGGGAAAAAAAGGACGCCAATTTTGTTTGGGAGCCACGTCGCATGACCGCGCAATTGTCAGGTCAAGCGACGCAGTGCCGAATCGCAAAAAGGGGCCTGGTTGCAAATTGGTCCAGGGCTGAAGTGGTTAACCTTTTTTGGCAGGGGGGCGTGTCCTATGCCTACATACATTTGTAAGTAGGTGTCCCTCATTCCCATCTCAAAATGTTGGGAGGTATGGGTAAAGTGGTTGTAAAGGAAGAAGGTTTTTTATCTTAATACATTCTATGCATTAAGATAAAAAGCCTTCTGTGTGCAGAAGCCCCCCAATACTTACCTGAGCCCCGTCTCTGTCCAGCGATGTCTACAAGTGACTCGGCCATTCGGGACTCTCCCTCCTGACTGGCTGAGACACAGCAGTGGCTCCACTGGCTCCCGCTGCTGTCAATAAAAGTCAGTTAGCCAATCAGGAGAGAGGGGGTGGGGACAAATCACAGCTCCGTGTCTGAATGGACACACAAAGCTGCAGCTCGGCTCGGGTGCCCCCATAGCAAGCTGCTTGCTGTGGGGGCACTCGGCAGGAGGGAGGGGCCAGGAGAGCCGAAGAGGGACCAGAGAAGAAGAGGATCGAGGCTGCACTGTGCAAAACCACTGCACAGAGGAGGTAAGTAAAACATGTTTGTTATTTTTCTAGAAAAAAAATTAGACTTTACAATCACTTTAAGTGCTGCTGTAATTTTTTTTTTTACAAAAACAAACAAAATTGCCGTCCTTTTTTTCCCACAAATAGAGCTTTCTTTTGGTGGTATTTGATCACCTCTGCGGTTTTTATTTTCTGTGCTATAAACAAAAAAAGAGCGACAATTGGGAAAAAAACGCATTATTTTTTACTTTTTGCTATAATAAATATCCCCCAAAAATATATAAAAACATTTTTTTCCCTCAGTTTAGGCCGATACGTATTCTTCTACATACTTTTGGTAAAAAAAAAAAACGCAATAAGCGATTATTGATTGGTTTGCACAAAAGTTATAGCGGCTATAAAATAGAGGATAGTTTTATGGCATTTTTTATTTTTTATTAGTA
Source organism: Lithobates sylvaticus (assembly GCA_028564925.1). Taxonomy (NCBI): domain Eukaryota; kingdom Metazoa; phylum Chordata; class Amphibia; order Anura; family Ranidae; genus Lithobates; species Lithobates sylvaticus. The sequence goes on along the minus strand of CM053035.1, from coordinate 184,988,628 downwards.
ATGGCAGCGATCTGCGATTTTTATCGTGACTGCGAAATTATGGCGGACACATCAGACATTTGTCATACTATTTTGGGACCATTGTCATTTATACAGTGATCAGTGCTATAAAAATGCATTGATTACTGTGTAAATGACACTGGCAGTGAATGGGGTTAACCACTAGGGGACGATGAAGGGGTTAAGTGTGTCCTAGGGAGTGATTCTAACTTCCCCAGCCATACTAGTTGGGAACAGTGACACCAAGACCTGGAAGTGACGTTTTACACATTGCTTCCAGGTCAGTAACAGGAAGCAGAGATCAGCAAACGAGCGTTCGCTGATCTCCCTCCCCCCTACCTAGTGGCATCCGCCTTGCTGGTCCCAGGTCCACCAATGGGTATTCAGAGTCTGGGAAACATGGGCCACACATGGAGGGGGGGGGGGGGTGACATGTGGTTCCCAGCAGGGGTTCGGTGCATTTCCCTTCACCGTTTCAGGTCCGATTTCAGCCCGAATTTTGGGCTGAATTGAGACCTGAAACGGACCAAAAGACGCACAGGACTGCTGTGAAATTCGCACCGGAGCCACTCCAGAGATGTGTGAACCGGCTCCATAGAAAGCTGGTTACAATCTCCTGCTATGTGAATTGGATGCAGAGAAACCCTCATCCAGTTTGCATAGGTGTGAACCCAGCTTTAATGTTATTACAAACAACCAGTTCTTTTCAATCTGCAGCACTTTAATTCTCAGAAAAATGTATGCAATATGGCAAAGTAGAGGCATTTTGTGTAGTTTGCTGACCAACATGCACTCGCTAAACCAACGTGCACTCGCTGAACCAACGTGCACTCACTGACCAACGTGCACTCGCTGAACCAACGTGCACCCGCTGAACCAACGTGCACTCGCTGAACCAACGTGCACTCGCTGAACCAACGTGCACTCGCTGAACCAACGTGCACTCGCTGAACCAACGTGCACTCGCTGAACCAATGTGCACTCACTGACCAACGTGCACTCGCTGAACCAACGTGCACTCGCTGAACCAACGTGCACTCGCTGAACCAATGTGCACTCACTGACCAACGTGCACTCGCTGAACCAACGTGCACCCGCTGAACCAACGTGCACTCGCTGAACCAACGTGCACTCGCTGAACCAACGTGCACTCGCTGAACCAACGTGCACTCGCTGAACCAATGTGCACTCTCTGACCAACGTGCACTCGCTGAACCAACGTGCACTCGCTGAACCAACGTGCACTCGCTGAACCAACGTGCACTCGCTGAACCAACGTGCACTCGCTGAACCAATGTGCACTCTCTGACCAACGTGCACTCGCTGAACCAACGTGCACTCGCTGAACCAATGTGCACTCACTGACCAACGTGCACTCGCTGAACCAACGTGCACCCGCTGAACCAACGTGCACTCGCTGAACCAACGTGCACTCGCTGAACCAACGTGCACTCGCTGAACCAACGTGCACTCGCTGAACCAATGTGCACTCACTGACCAACGTGCACTCGCTGAACCACTCGCTGAACCAACGTGCACTCGCTGAACCAACGTGCACTCGCTGAACCAACGTGCACTCGCTGAACCAACGTGCACTCGCTGAACCAATGTGCACTCTCTGACCAACGTGCACTCGCTGAACCAACGTGCACCCGCTGAACCAACGTGCACCCGCTGAACCAATATGCACTCGCTGAACCAACGTGCACTCACTGACCAACGTGCACACACATGCACAATACACAAGTACTAACGATCCACACACACTACTCAGACAATACTCAGGTACTCACAATACACAGGTACTACCTGACACTAACACTCAATACAGTCCACATGCACTCGCAGCACTCATATACTTAAAATACACAGGTACACACTCACCCTACACAGGTACTTATACACATATGTACACTTCCTTCAGAAATAAAGTTATCCCCCTCCTATACAGATGGTACAGCTAACTGCTTAAACTGCCACTATGTAGACCAGGCATGTCCAAAGTCCGGCCCGCGGGCCAATCGCGGCCCGCGGGCCAATTGCGGCCCGCGGTCCAGTTTTGAACGGCCCGCCTGGTTATCTAAACCTGCCTCTCACAACCAGTGTGCTGCGGGATCAGGGCTGTCAGATGAGCCCGATCCCCTGCCGAACATCGGCACTGTGTGAGAAGCTCCGTCAGGCTCAAAAGTGAAAGTAAATTGCAGGGGAGTGTGATGTGCTCTCTGCTTCCCCCTACAGTGCAGTACCCGGCTGAATGAGGAAGCTGGAAAGGTACAGTACTATGCTATAAGCTAGATTTGTTTTTAAATGGCTTTATTCATGTGTCTGTGTGTGTCTGTGCATGTGTGTGTCTGTGTGTGTGTTTGTATGCATGTCTGTATGTATGTGTATGCATGTGTGTGGATGTGTCTGTATATATGTCTGTATGTATGTGTATGCATGTGTCTGTATGTATGCGTATGCATGTGTCTGTATGTATGTGTGTATGCATTTGTCTGTATGTGTGTGTGCGTGTGTCTGTGTGTATGTATGTGTGTGTGCGTGTGTATGTATGTGTGCATGTGTCTTTTAATCCGGACCCCCCCCCCCCCCCCATTCCTGTGCCATCAGAACTTCTTTTGTAGGGCTTGTTTGTGATATCAGCCAGGACTGCTGCTCCTCTGAAAAGCAATCCATGCACAGATCGCTTTTCAGAGGCATTTGACAGGCTGTAAAGAGGCATTATGTTGCCTCCTCACCACCTGTTTTAAGCCCGTAAAATCCAGCATCACTATACCGCAACTGTGCAATGCACACAGTTGCGGGGTAGTTGCAGTGCAGGCCCATTCACCCTGGGTGTACCTCCAGCTGCAGCCACAGCATGTGTACACCCCCATCTGCTCCCTCTGCAACTAAAGGGGGAGAAGTTGGGGGTGGTAAAACAGCTTAACCGTGTGGTTTTACTGCCCCTCCAACCTGACATGTGAACAAGCCCTTGGTTCACATCTGTGTGGCTGCGTGTAGAGCAGCCCATTAATTTCAATGGGCTTCCCTACCCACAAAAATGCAGAGAGAGAGAAGACCCCAACCTTTTTTTTTTTTTTTTTTTTTTTAATTGCACTGCACCAAAAGCACCCCACATTTTCCAATGTGTGGGGTACCATTAAGAATTAATGGTACACCTAAAGAGCAGAGCATTCGTCTGTGTGTCGGGAACGAGCGAGGACAAAGGCAAGAGAATTCTTGTTGGGCAGTGTATTAGTGCTCGAACGAACACACTTAGACCAAATTTTATTGGTTCAAAGAATGTCAGGCAAAATGGTCGGCCCTCACGCATGTTCACTTCATCAAATCTGGCCCTCTTTGAAAAAAAGTTTGGACACCCCTGATGTAGACGATGTAACCTGGCCAGCCTATAATGCTAGCCTGAGAAGAATGAGAACGGTCCGTGAAAGAGTTATATAGGGGCCTTTCTACAAGTAAGGGCAATAAAGTCCACGTTGCAGATCTGATGTTCTTCACTGGCTAGTTGGAGCTTGTAATTCTAATCCGATAGAGTGTAGTGGGGCAATAAATTCCTTGGAATGGAGAAAGCTAAAGATGGCTAAGCACAGTGTTCAAATAATGCAGTAAAGTATCCTTGAATTAAAGATGTCTGTGCAAAGTGTCTCAATGCAAGTATGACAAAGAATGGATAAAGGTCGAGCGATTTGCCCTCTCACCAATGACCAGATCACTCCGATGCCTTCCGAACAGGAACTCGTGCAGCAACACTCGTGCAGCGGATCCGCTGTCTCGATCTCCCGACGTGAAGCTTGACACACACACCGACAGGCAGGCGGCCAGCGTGGTGCTGGAAAGGATGTCCGACAGCGAACGGCAGAGCTAGGCCCCTCAGGCCACGGGTTGGAAAGTCATACTCCACGTGGTAGGCTGCAACCTCTCTCTCCCTGTTGCGCAGAGAGGTCTGTCTTGTGTCAGGCCAAGGAGGAAGAGAGCAGCGCGTGGGCTTCTGATGCTTTTATAGCTACTCTCAGCAACCTTCAGATGGCAGCAAAGATCCCTGGGATATGTAGTCCTGGCACACAATCATGCAAAGCAATTATCTGACTGGAAGACTATTCATCCCACAATCCTTTTATTTGGCACACAAATATGATGTCACTGGATACATGGATCACTAGAGGGACAGCCGATACCCTGAAACACTAGAGGGTACGGTGCTTTATGCTCGCAGTCCATATTGCTACATCAATTTTGCAAGTTTGCGTTCAAGTTCTACACTTCTGGGCATCCCATGTTTCCACTCACCATCCAAGTTTTGACCCCCTAAATAAACAAAAAAACAAAACAAACATCCCCTGGACTGATTCTTGAGTCTGCATGGAAGTTGCAAAAATTCCTGATGCCTGGCTGTGTGCATAAGGGGGATCCGCAAATCCAGCAGCGCTTGTGGGGGTAGTGCTACAACCAGTAGTGGCACGTCCACTAGGGGTGCCCAGGTGCCGCCCCCTCTCTCCTCATCACCCCCTATACAACTAATGGATAGATTCATGCATACCATGAATCTATCCACAGCCACCGCTGCCACCCCCTATTCAGGCATCCGGCCCCTTTCAGGACGCTGGGCGCCTGAATTATAGCGGTGGGGGTGTATTTTTGAACCAGCTGATTAGAGCCATAGGCTCTAATAGTCTCCAAAATATGTGTGTTCGTGGCACAGAGCATTGCACTAGGAGCCCACCCAGGTGTTACAACAGCAAATGAATATTCGCTGTTGTAACACTGATCCTCAATGTGGCCAATCATAAGCAGGTCTGAGAGACATTTTCTGATTGGCCGAAAAGAGAAGACTTGAGATTGGCCGCTGAGAAGAAAGAAACGGAAGCCAGAGCCGTTGCTTGTAGAGATTGGAGAGCAGGGGAAGGGAGAGCCGTGCCACCGCTGAGAGCCTGGGAGAAGTGCTGATGGGGTAAGTGCACCAGACTCTCCGACCGACTGACTGGGGGGGGGTACTGTTTGCCGCTGCCCCCCCCCAAAGAAAATTACCACCGGCCGCCACTGGCTACAACTGCAATAAATCTACAAAAATACATCTCCTAGACTGAGCCTGTGTTTGGCGATGTGCTTGGAATTGGTGTCTGGGCCCTGCAGCCTCTGAATTGGTAAGGAAGACCTTGGTCATTTCAAGCAGCTTCTTGGGGGGTAAGCGCTGCAATACTTATAGTAGAAACAAAAGAAAAAATGATACAATGCGTTAAACACACCAGTTGGTATATTACAATCAGTACAGGATCCCAATAATAAGACAGTAATTTTCAGTCTAGTCCTTGCTGTTTCTAATTAGCCCCATGTCCCCTCTTCAAAACAATTGTAATTTAATAGGGAAGAAAATCTCTTCTTAAATAATGCCCATTGGACCCCATGTGAGCCACAGGGAAGGAGAAAAAAGGAGAATATATAACAGATGAATAAAGAAAATCAAATTTACTTTCATTGCACAAATTAGGGTCAAACACACCGCTGTTTCTCTGGTAATACAATAAAAACGATGTCCTTATATTGTGCTGAAATAATTACGCCTTGTTATTAATAACTGTAACTCAGATACCTATGATCATCTAAGTGAAATCATATCCACATAGAAAACGGAGAATGTTGCTGTTCTTTATTCATTTAGAATGTATCCAATTTAATTTTGTTCTGTAAATGTTTGTTACCGAGGATATCAACCAATAGAAGCTCCAGCCAGGAAGCCAACAATGCGAATGATAGAACAAATTATTTTCAGAGAATAGAAGAGAGTGGGACCAGCGATGGCCAGTGTGGACATGAAAGGCGATAAATTGGTTTTCCAGTTTTCATTCATTTTTTTTTACAATATGTTGGGGTGGGACATGCCAGGCTTCACATGGTTGTTGCACAATTGCAGCAAGTCCGCATTGCATGACTCCAGATCAAAATTCTTTGCAAACATTCTGCAAGTCTGTTGTAAGTTCTGGTTCAGTTATGTTGTGCAATAGTCATCCCACCACAGGGGGCACTGTGGCTAAATTTTCATGCTGTAGACTTGCAGAGCTCTTGCTGTAGACTCACCACTGCCACTTTGCTCTTGACAGAGACTTATCACACAAATTTGCTATAAATTGTAAAATTGTCAACTAGAACTTGTGCTTCAAGTGCTCTGCAAGTGTACAACTTGCCAGTGAAAATGTGCAGCAATATAAAGTAATTGTAAAGTCAGAGTTTTTTTTTATCGTAAAGTGATTGAAAAGTCTTGTTTTTTTTTTTCTATTAAAATAACAAACATGTTATACTTACCTGCTCTGGGCAGGGGTTTTGCACAGAGCAGCCCAGACCCACCTCTTCTCGGGTCCCTGGCACAGTAAGCAGCTTGTTATGGAGGGCACCCGAGCCAAGTTGCAGCTCCGTCTATCTATTAAGACAGAGAGCTGTGTTTCGGCCCTACCCCCTCTCTCATCAGTGGGAGCTAATGGCGCCGCTGGTGTCTCTCAGCTAATCAGGAGGGAGAGTCTTGGAAGACTGATTCACTTGTGGACATTGCTGGATAGAGATGGGGCTCAAGTAAGTATTAGGGGGCTGCTCCCCACAGAAGGCTTTTTATCTTAATGCATAGAATGTATTAAGATAAAAAAAACCTTCTGCCTTTACAATCACTTTAATGCATTCTATGCATTAAGATAAAAAGCCTTCTGTGTGCAGCAGCCTCCCCATCACCCCTCCTAATACTTACCTGAGCCCCCTCTAGATCCAGCGATGTTGCACGAGACACTCGGCTGGCTGAAATTCCCCTCCTCATTGGCTGAGACATCAGCGCAGCTCCATTGGCTCCCGCCAATCAAAGTCAGTCAGCCGAGAGTAGACATGTGCACTGACAAAAAATTAGTTCATTTTCGTTTTCGTTTCATTCGTTTTTTTGCTTTTTTCAAAAATTCAGAAATTCGGAAATCCAAAAATTCGATATTCGGAAATTCGAAATTCGGAAATTCAAAAATTGGGAAATCCGAAAATGCGAAATTCGGAAATTCGAAAATTCGGAAATTCGTCATTTCGGAAATTCGAAAATTCGAAAATCCGAAAATTCGAAATTCGGAAATTTTGGAAATTCTGCATTTCGCAAATTTTGAAATTCGGAAATTCTGAAATTTTCGGAAATTGAAAAATTCGGAAATTCGGAATTAACGAATTTGTCAAAATTTGTTAAAAAACTAATTAGGAACTAAACGAATTGCACATGTCTAGCCGAGCGGGGGCAGGGTCAGGCCACAGCTCTGTGTCTGACAGACTTACAATTCAACACTGCCCCAATTTTGTGGCAAGTTATCCTTTCTATCTCGGAAGAAGCAATGTTCATTTTGACGTCAAATTTCTATTTGGTTTTATTCATTATATTTTGACTAAAATGCCATTTTAGTTTTAGTCATATTTTAGTGATCTGAATTGTTTTCGTTTTAGTCGTATTTTAGTCGACTAAAATCTGCAGTACATTTTTGTCGACTAAAACCGTTTTTAGTTTGTACATAATTGGATGATAGAAACCATTTCAGAGCTTCCTCTCAGATCTAGACCAAATGCACTTAAGTTGCAATCCAAAGTGCATTTGCAGTGCACAGTATATTTACCTTTAGAAAATCAACCTCCCTATGATGATCTAAAAGCAGCAGAAAGAGTGTTTCTGGAATGAGAACTTGGAGGGAAAAGCTACTTGCATTTTCATTATGGTGCTCATCATTTACGTTTTTTTTTTTTAATATTCAGATTTTATTTATAATTTTTTTTCCATTTTACAGACAAAAATACAAAAACAAAAATGTATTTAAAAAAAATAAATTTTACAGACAAAAAATAAAAAAGTTAAAAAATATTTGTTTTATTTATTTTAAGTATTTTAATGTCTTTATGGCACATCTGGCAAGGATGTGTTTTGTAGCACTTGGAAAAGAATATTTCTTCTCACAATATTTGAAAATTGCAGGTTTGCTCTCAGCAGAAATTACACTGTTGAAATTATTCCAAACTCAAGATGTTGGTCTCACCATTTTACTGAGAGGAGGAAAAGAAAAAACAATTTACCGACAAGACTATAGGTGGAGAACATTTATAAGATTACAATAAAAAAATAGGTAAAACTAGGATATAAAACCAAAACCTATTAAAGTACTGTAGCAGCGCTCAGTATCAGAGAGTAAACACTGATAAGATATATGAATAAAATTCACTAATAAAATTCATATATAAAAGTGGGTGGTCAGAGTATACAAATTGTGGCAATAAAAAGTGTAATAAATATAAATATATAAAAAAACACTATGAAAAAATTGATATGAAGAGACCAATAATCTAGCAATAGAATTACTAATCTATCATAACAGTTCGTCAACAAAGTCCAGAGTTGGTTGTGATCTGGTGTGAGAAAGTAGTTCACTTATTAGATGTGCCACAGCTGATTAGTCCATCCACCAAAGAAAATTCCACCACGTGCAAGGGGGTTCCCCTTTTGGGGATGCACTCACCAGAGCTAAAAAGATTACGGGCACAAAAAGTATCTTTCACAGGTCACTGCTCCTTCTTTTGATGGTACCCTTCAATTCTCCTCCACAGCCTCTGATTCACCAGCTCACCCAATGCAGGCAGGTCATGTGTGAAAAGAATTGTACCACATAGCGTAATACTGCATAAAAGTTTTTATTCACCCTCCCTTATAACACAAAAAAATTTTGTAAAAAAACAACCCCTTTTGTACAAATGCGTACCAGATATATAAGAACAGTATTCAATGACATGAAACTTATGCCCTTTGATCATAAATGCGTACCAGATGTTATAGGTATATCAGCATATTAGGGATAAATGTAAAGTGGTGCACTGTGCCTGGTTCCCTTTCCGGGTCCTCTTAGTCGATTTCCGCTCGTGGAGCGCTGGAAACGACGTCCTGTAGGTATCCGGGGTGATGGAACGCAAGGTGGAGCGCACGCTAGCTTACTTCCGGGTTCTCTGGTCTACGTCCCTGACGCGCGTTTCGTCACATCCGACTTCGTCACGAGGGCGTCTCGTGACGAAGTCGGATGTGACGAAACGCGCGTCAGGGACGTAGACCAGAGAACCCGGAAGTAAGCTAGCGTGCGCTCCACCTTGCGTTCCATCACCCCGGATACCTACAGGACGTCGTTTCCAGCGCTCCACGAGCGGAAATCGACTAAGAGGACCCGGAAAGGGAACCAGGCACAGTGCACCACTTTACATTTATCCCTAATATGCTGATATACCTATAACATCTGGTACGCATTTATGATCAAAGGGCATAAGTTTCATGTCATTGAATACTGTTCTTATATATCTGGTACGCATTTGTACAAAAGGGGTTGTTTTTTTACAAAAATTTTTTTGTGTTATAAGGGAGGGTGAATAAAAACTTTTATGCAGTATTACGCTATGTGGTACAATTCTTTTCACACATGACCTGCCTGCATTGGGTGAGCTGGTGAATCAGAGGCTGTGGAGGAGAATTGAAGGGTACCATCAAAAGAAGGAGCAGTGACCTGTGAAAGATACTTTTTGTGCCCGTAATCTTTTTAGCTCTGGTGAGTGCATCCCCAAAAGGTGAACCCCCTTGCACGTGGTGGAATTTTCTTTGGTGGATGGACTAATCAGCTGTGGCACATCTAATAAGTGAACTACTTTCTCACACCAGATCACAACCAACTCTGGACTTTGTTGACGAACTGTTATGATAGATTAGTAATTCTATTGCTAGATTATTGGTCTCTTCATATCAATTTTTTCATAGTGTTTTTTTATATATTTATATTTATTACACTTTTTATTGCCACAATTTGTATACTCTGACCACCCACTTTTATATATGAATTTTATTAGTGAATTTTATTCATATATCTTATCAGTGTTTACTCTCTGATACTGAGCGCTGCTACAGTACTTTAATAGGTTTTGGTTTTATATCCTAGTTTTACCTATTTTTTTATTGTAATCTTATATGTGTATCTTCTTAAAGCAGCTGCCATCAGTGCACTTAATTTTAATTTTAAAGTCGCACACTTGATAACGTATATATTTATTTATTTATTTATTTATTTATATACTCACTATACACACTCAGAAACCGCTAGATAACACTATCCACGCAGGCGCAGAGAGGTGTTTGATATAGCTGGGCCAATTTTACAAACATCCTTCTTTACAGGTGGAGAACATTAATAGATATCATGAAAGGGTTAAAGCAGAGCTCCACCCTAACATTAATAGATATCATGAAAGGTTTCAAAAGAAACAAATTTGTCAGAAATTTGGGCAATTAAAGTGTTACTAAACCCAGGAGCCTGCGTTCACTATATCTGGTCTCCCACAGTACACAGAACATGGAAATGCAATTATTTTAGCAAATATAAACGGCTAAATATTGACATGCATTAAAAAGGGGATCAACTCCAGAGATAAAATGATAATTCTCCCACTCTACAAGACTCTGGTCTGGCCGCACCTGGAGTATGCTGTCCAGTTCTGGGCACCAGTCCTCAGGAAGGAGACGCTTGAGAGGGGATATGATTTCAATATACAAATACCATACTGTGAACCCACAATAGGGATAAAACTTTTTTGCCGAAGGGAGTTTAACAAGACACGTGGCCACTCATTAAAATTAGAAGAAAAGAGGGTTCTTTACTGTAAAGGAGCGGCAAGGATGTGGAATTCCCTTCCACAGGTGGTAGTCTCAGCGGGGGGCATCGATAGTTTCAAGAAACTATTAGATTAAACATGGCATTAAGCTTGCAGTAATGTACACAGAAGTAAATGGCATTAAACTTGCAGTAACGCACAAAACTATATTCTGTAAACTGGCAGTAATGCAGACAAAACTATATGGCGTTAAACTGGCAGCAACGCACACAGAACTATATGGCGTTAAACTGGCAGTAACGTACAAAACTATATGGCATTAAACTGGTGACCATTGGAGAGATCTGTGTGCCATTTCTTTTCATTGTCATTGCTTGTCTATTATGATACCCTCCGGCCACCGAATTGCCCAAAAAACCTCCAAGGAAACTGGAGCAAACGACCGATCCCCATGCTAATCATAGCTGAATGACATCTCCTCAGCTAAAAAAGGAAGGGATGAGGATGTTGATGTCACTTCTATTGCCATCCCTTTGCTTATGTCTCCCTCAACAAAGGTATTATACCCAGTTATCATTGTTGTGATCCCATGTTTTTTTTTTTCTTTCCGTCAATGATATGCCCAAAAAGAAAAATATGTAACTTAGAGAAAGTCCACTGTAGCTGACTGTGGATTTAATCTGAACTGGGACAAGCAGATCAGGAAGGTCAGAAATCCTTATCTGCATATTTGCTCTAAGTTAGTGACAGTAAGCCTCCAAGATTCACCCTGGAAAGCCTTTAATGTGATCGCCTATTCCTTTTGAATGCTTTTCCCTTTTTATCCACTGGAAGGAGACATTGCACTTTGCCAAAAATAATGCCGATGTGCGATGACTGATTTTATGTACTGAGAGCGCAACATCCGTAAGAGCTTCCATTGCTCTCCGCTGAGACTGGAAATGAACAGATAGCTGTACTAAGAGAATTATGTGAGCTGTATTGCTGATCCCCTTCTGAGAAGAATAATTACCTGGCTGCTGTGCTGATTAAAAGAGAAAAAAAAAAAAAAAACCTTTATTACTTTAGTTCCATATAAGCTCTGACTTCACTGGCTGCATACTTGCTCCTGGTTAGTGACTCCAAAATTTGAATCTGCAGCCAGGCAAATAGCATTTCCAAGAGAACAGCAATCACATTTCTTGTATTTTTAAATGTGTATCCATTAAAGTGACATTAAACTTTTTTTTTTTCTTAAATAACAAACATGTTATACAGGGGCGGACTGACAACTCATGGGGCCCCCGGGCAATAGGAGATTATGGGGCCCCCAGGCAATCAGAGATTATGGGGCCACACAGTATACACACACAGTATACAATCACACAGTATACACATACATGTACACACAGTATAGACAGACATGTTTCTATTGGCTGAGAAGGTACTGGAGAGGTGGGGCAGCTATAATCTCTAGATTTTTAGATCAAAAGGATGTCGGTAAGGGACATTTCAGAGACAGATGTAAAACAAAACACAGATTTTTATATACTGTCCCTGGTTTTACTGAGGGTGGCATCCCTGATGGGGCCCCCTAGTGGCCCGGGGCCCTCGGGCAGTGCCCGAGTGGCCGAATGGTCAGTCCGCCCCTGATGTTATACTTACCTGCTCTGTGTAATGGTTTTGCACAGAGCAGCCCCGACCCTCCTCTTGTGGGGTCCCCCTTCAGCACTTCTGGTTCCTCCCTCCTTCCGAGTACTTCCACCTAGCAAGCCGCTTACTAAGGGGGGGGGGGTTGTTCCTCCTGAGCCCCACTACCTGCGTCTATTGACACAGACGATGGGGGCTTTGCCCTGCCCCTCGCTCCCTCGTCATAGGATGTGATTGACAGCAACGGGAGCCAATGGCTCTCGTTGCAATCAAATTGTTCTGTGAGGAGGGAGAGAGTGGAGAGAGCCGCTGCTCTTGTGCAAAGCAATGGATCAAGATTGCGCTCAGGTAATTATAAGGGGCAAGTGGTGAGGGGGGAATCCTGCAGCACAGAAAGGTTTTTACCTTAATGCAGAGAAATGCATTAAGGCAAGGATTTTTTTTCTCATAGAATAGGTGCAGGAACTCACTGAGTCACTACTTGTTTCCGCCCCCTACCCACCTCTGAGCACCGTCCCTTGGTTCCACCCCCCACACACCTCCCTTTACTAACCCTTTTAGAGAGAGCCCAACCCAGCTCATGTACTTCTTTTGAGTGACAGGGATTCTGTTTGCGTGTTTTTACCACAATTTTCCCCCAACAAATTGCGGGAAAATCAAGCCACGTTTGGGGTGCTATTAATATTAATAGGCAACGCACGGGGAATGCACGCGATTTGCCGCTATTGCGAATCGCGGGCAGAATTGCAGTGATTTTTGCCCCAGGATTTGGAATGCGGAGATGTGAACTGAGCCTTATGCCCCGTACACACGAGCGGATTTTCCGCCGGAAAAAATTTGGATGGTTTTTATGACGGAATTCCTCTCAAGCTTGGCTTACATACACACGGTCACACAAAAGTTCTCTGAACTTTCAACCGCCAAGAACACTGTGACGTGCAACACTACGACGAGCCGAGAAAATTAAGTTCAATGCTTCCGAGCATGCGTCGAATTGTTTCCGAGCATGCGTAGGAATTTGTGCAGACGATCGGAACTTTTTCCGACCGAAAAATTGAGAACCTGCTCTCAATCTTTTGCTGGCCGAAACTCCGCCAGCGAAAGTCCGATGGAGCATACACACGATCGCATTTTCCGACCAAAAGCTGTCATCGGTCTTTTGCTGGCAGAATTTCCGATCGTGTGTACGCGGCATTAGACATGTGTGGTCAGCTTTGTCATACCTTTTTTCATATGATCAGTGGTCTTATCTTCATTAATATTTTCTGATATCACAATATACAGCAACAATATATTTTTTTTAAACTCTGCCTTATCAACAAAACCAACAATAAACCACTTCCACTCAACTAAAACATAAACTAATTATATTTATAATTGTTTGACTCTGTTGGCCAGATATACCCTCACTTCCTGTCCCACTGACATTTTTTGTCTGAAGTTGGACTTTTCCTGCACCGGCCAATTTTCAACTTTCAGCCTGTCGCAATTTGAATGATAATTGCGCGGTCATGTAACACTGTACCCATGAGAAATTTGTATCATTTTATTTACACAGATAGAGCTTTTGGTGGCAATTAATCACCACTGGGTTTTACATTTTTTGCTAAATTATAAAAAAAATAAATAAAAAAAAAATTTTTTTTTCTTCGTTTCTGTTATAAAATTTTGCAAATAAATAATCTTTCTTCATAAATTTAGGTCAAATTGTATTCTGCTACATTACTTTAGTGAAAATAACCCAAATCAGTGTATATTATTGCTCTCTTATATGCTCTCTATTTGTCCTGATTATCATTAACACTGAGCATGAAAGTGAAACAAGATCCCAAATTTTGAGTTGTCAGCAGAACAGGAAAGCAGGGAAAATCTTCCAATGGGAACACAAATTCTAGTGACAATAAGGGTTTCCTCACTTTGGAGGGATTTACTCTCACTTCCTGTCTTGACTATGGAACAGAAGTAAAAAGGTAAATCTCCCCAATAGAACATACATGGCAAAAAAAAATAAAAAATGTATCCAAAATCCATAAGTCTTGGCTTCAGGTCTACTTTAAAAGCCCAAGTCAATGGAAATGGATAGGGTCAGAGAACGATTCATAATTTAGTGATTGACGCTTCCAAACTATTTCTGGAATATTCAAACAGAAGCGGACAGAAGCTATGAGGTTTAGGGAAACCCTGATGATCAGACCTGAAATATGAATTATAGCTCAGCTGGCTACAGCAGAGCTATACACTAAACGTATCCAGCCCAGGGCAGGAGAGCTACACATATATTGTTCTGCCTCCAGAAGAAACTTCATTATGTCTGTTCTCCCTACAATATAAAATTTGGCCACTAGATGGAGCTCAGAATACATGTACTATTTTACAAAAGATAGAGACTGGCTTATATAGCTACATAGTAGGTAAGGTTGAGTAAAGACAATAAGTCCAACTAGTTCAACCTGTGTAGGTGTACGTGTGTCAGTGTCGATAATCATTTCCCATATCCCTGTATGTTGTGTTCTTTAAGATGCACATCTAAGAGTCTTTTTAAAATATCAATACTCCCCGCTGACACCTCCAATTGTGGAAGAGAGTTCCACATCCTTATCGCCCTGACAGTGAAGAACCCCCTATGCAGCTTAAGATTAAACCTCCATTCTCATTGTGTGGCCCCGTGTCCTCGTTTTTTTCCTACTCTGGGATCACGTTTGAGGTGTTTGTAAATCGCTATCATGTCCCCTCTCAAGCGTCTCTTCAACAGTGAGAATAAATTTAGTGCTTGTGGTCGTTCCTCGTAATTGAGGTCCTCCAGTCACTTTATTCATTTTGTTGCCCTTCTCTGGACTCTCTCCAGCTCCAGCACATCCCTTCTGAGGATTGGTGACCAGCACTGGACGGAATACTCCACATGTGGGCCAACCATAGTTTTATGTGGCAGGATTATCGTTTTATCTCTGGGGTATATCTCTTTTTTTATGCATGCTAAAATTCTGCCGGCTTTGGTAGTTTGCGTTTATGTTTTTAGCCCCCAAGTGCATTACCTTATATTTCTCCACATTAAACCTCATTTGCCATGTATTCGCCCACTCCATTATTTTGTTCTGGTCTTTCTGTAAAATTTCTATATCCTGATGTGAAGTTATTGCCCTGCTTATTTTTGTGTCTTCCACGAAGAATGAGATTGAGCTATTTATCCCATCCTCTATATTTATCTTTGTCCTCAGTCCCTTTTCTGTATCAAAAGTGAGACATCAGGGGTCTGTTTAGAATACTGATATTTTATCAAAGCCCCCCAGCAGGGCTCCTAACAATATTAAAAAAAAATCAAAATACTAAAAATAATATTGTAAAAAATAATAAAAAACTATAATTGTAAAAAAAATGATAAACTAAAATAAAAAACGAATGACACCGTCTACTGCTCTACTGACTTGGTCCCCTGACCTACTGACAAAATTCACTGCTCTACTGACAACGTCTATGTTTTAATATATATTTTATATATATATATATATATATATATGTATATGTAGCGGCCATAACCCTCGATGGGGCGGCCTTGACTTTTGGGCTTACCGGTTACCTCCGCTTGGCTTGTTCTTCCAGTCTAGGGGTTCCCAGGGTTAGTACCCAACAACTTTGGACGCTGACACCACAAAAGTCCTTTAGAAAGGTTTTTATTTGCAGGGGTAACATCCAACAAACACAGTCTCATATGGGAACAGAGGGCAAGGGTGAAGAAACTCAGGCACCTTGAACTGCTGACTATTAGGAAGTCTCTAATGCAAACCCAGAGAGTAGCCACTCACAGCTGGGCGCTTCAAAGCTGAACGAATCTCTAGCCAGAGATTATGGCGGTCAGCACTTGAATTCAGAACTTGCAAAGTCTCTGACCTTGAATGTGGTTGCAACTAAGAGTGAACAGGAACCTTTTCCTTAGTACCTGGAACGTTCTCCGTCTCCTTGGCAGTATTGGGAAAGTGTGGATCCGTTAGTGTCCTTGACAACCCAGCAACCAGGCACTTCTTGGGATGCCAGCTTGTTGGCCCTCTTCCGAAGAGTCCTCCCCGGTCACTTACACGAGCTGCGGTGCCCCTCCAAGTTGAGAGCGCACCCGGACGCCTTGAATCCTCCCTCAGTTACTGCGCCAGTTCCGAGACTCGGGAACAGATGGATCCTCGCCCCAGACCAAGCGGGTCTAATGGGGTTATTCAAACGGAACATGTTGCGGTGCGGCACACGCTCCCGGGACCCCTCGCGGGGCTACCCCGGTCCAGACTCAGGAACAGGCAGCTATGGCCGAATGAACCCCCGAACACGTGACTCCAACATCTTAAGTATCCTTCCCCAGACTCCTCAGCGGGGCCAGACGCACCCACTGATTGACTCCGGGGAATGCTGATACCCAAAACGTCCAACCAGGCCTGGTTCTAGGCCTGTCATGTGCACCTAACTGTACACATGACCAGGCAGAACCCTAACACAGCCCATCCAAACTGATGCCAAAGTCCAAACCTGCTCAATTAACCCTCAGAACCTTTTTACTGTTCTGAGAGAAAAACTAAATTTGTACATAGCGGGCACCTTGCAAACGTGTCGCCGCTATATATATATATATATATATATATATATATATATATATATAGTGCCTTGAAAAAGTATTCACACCCCTTCATATTTTCCACATTTTGTCATGTTACAACCAAAAACGTAAATATATTTTATTGGGATTTTATGTGATAGACCATCACAAAGTGGCACATAATTGTGAAGTGGAAAGAAAATTATAAATGTTTTCAATTTTTTTTTACAAATAAATATCTGAAAAGTGTGGCGTGTGTAGCGCTGACATCCTTGCATATTAATGTGTGTTTGCATACTATAATATAAAGTCTATAGACATTGCTGTGGTTCAGTGTTTGGAGCCATCTAGCGGCCAAATACTGGTATTGAAATGGTTTTTACCTCAGAACAAGCACAAAAGACTGATACAGGAAGTGACTGTTGTTTTGATCAGAAGGTTGACCCCTTTTTACCCAGGAGGCTTGGTGACCTACCCATGAACACTCTCTCAAGCAGTGCATGCTGGGTAGGAGATAAAAGGAACCCGAGCGGCCATTTTAGGTCTCTTGGGATCGCATGGCCTGCCTGTGAGGATCTTTGAACAGGTCTCCCGGAGAACGCAGCCTACAGCCATTGCGGGATGAAATCCCGCTTGTTCGTGCAAGTGACCTGACGGTGCCTGAGAGACAGTGACCGGATTGAACAGATCCAGAGACCCTCATTCAAGCATCAGAGGGTCGGGCTCACCCAGCGGAGCAGAACGGAGCAACGGGCCCAGCTGAGCAGAGAAGCAAGCTGCAGTCACCGGACCAAAGCTACTACACAGAGCTCCGATCTAGTTGGTGAGTGAGTCACGGCCCACAGTTTGTTAACTTTCACACGCAGTTAGATTCATACACAGGCCTCGCCAGGATTTGTAGTTCCACGGAGGAGGAGCAGAGCAACTGACACTGAACAGGCTTGAGGCCTATTTACTCTGACATCCCAAGTGTTGTAATATAATTACCACAGTTACACCCGGAGCACCTTTACCTCAATTTGACTCACTTTAACCTGTGGATTACAAAGGTCACAAGGAATTCCTTTAGCTAGCGAAGACAAGAAGATCAAAGACAAGGTACTTTAAGTGAGATCTCACGCATAGCTTATAAAGTAGTTGGAGCTCCCGGGTATATACATATATATTGTTTGAACTTATTTGTACTGAAACCTGTTGTGCTGTCGTACTATGTTGGGACGACAGCACAATTAATGTAATTACCTCTTTGAATACCTTAATAGTAAAATATTTTTTGGTTAAGTATCCAGTTGTGTAGCGTACTGTTTTCCCAGCAGGTGGAGCCAGTGGATCCTGAGGTTACAATACAGGTACCTTGCATTATATTGTATTGTATTGTATTGTATTGCATTGCGCCACATCTGTGCCAAGGGGATTGAGCCAAATTAGTGGGGTTTATTGGAAGAGTGCAGGCCCAAATCAAACCAGCAGCTCCTTCGGGGGTCAGTGTTACACGTGCATTTATATTCAGCCCCCCTTTAATCTGATAACCTTAACTAAAATCTAGTGGAACCAACTGCCTTTAGAAATCACCTAATTAGTAAATAGAATCCACCTGTGTGTAATCTCATCTCAGTATAAATACAGCTGTTCTGTGAAGCCCTCAGAGGTTTGTTAGAGAACCTTACGAAACAAACAGCATCACTAAGGGCAAGGAACACACCAGACAGGTCAGGGATAAAGTTGTAGAAAAGTTTAAAGCAGGGTTAGGTTATAAAAAAACATCCCAAGCTTTGAACATCTCACGGAGCACTGTTCAATTCATCATCTGAAAATTGAAAGAGTATGGCACAACTGCAAACCTACCAAGACATGGCCGTCCACCTAAACTGACCGGCCGGGCAAGGAGAGCATTAATCAGAGAAGCAGCCAAGAGGCCCATGGTAACTCTGGAGGAGATGTAGAGATCCACAGCTCAGGTGGAAGAATCTGTCCACAGGACAACTATTAGTCGTGCTCTCCACAAATCTGACCTTTATAGAAGAGTGGCAAGAAAAAAGCCATTCAAAAAAGAAGTCCCTTTTGCATTTTGTGAGAAGCCAGATTCTAGAGTATTACAATGAGCAATGATGATATTATGGCAGATATATTACAGTATGTCAGTATAGTCATTTCAACTCAGGCCATTCTGTCAGCTGATAATATTTTGCTATACATGTAATATTTGTCTCTTCTTTTGTGAGATGAGGTTATAATTGGTGATAGCAGGGCTGGAAAAAGGGGTGGGCAGGAGGATTGGCTGCTAGGCATTGTGGTATCATGTAAAGTGGGAGCTTTGAGGCACCACAAGGAGATTGGGGGAGAGGAGGGTTTGTGTTGGAAGGTGGGATTTGGGGGGTGGCAGGGGGTAAGTATTGTTCTAGGAGGGGACATTTTTGGGGGAGGTGCTGAGAGTGGTAATTTAGGGGGATTTGTGTTAGGAGGGGGATGGGGAAGAGGATTTGTGCTAGGAGGGTTGATTTAAATTGGGAGGGAGGAGATGTGTACTGTGTGGGGGGGGGGGGGCATTTTAACTGGGGGCTTTCAGCAGGGGGGGGGGGTGCATTTGCACCGGAAGAGGAGGAATTTATGCAAATGGGGTAAAAATGCAGATTAGTGCTCAGTGTTTTTATTGGAGGATTTTTGCTGACACATAATGCTCATACATCTTGGGGGGGGGGGGGGGGGGGCGGCGGCTGTTTAGCCTGCTCGTCTTGGGCTCTCTGCACTAAGTTATAGTTTATGATTTCTTTGGTGATGGTTGATGATTTCTTGTGTGACGATTTCTTGGGTTATAAATGATTCATTGATGATGGTTAATGATTTCCTAGGAAATGAATGATGATTTATTGGGTAACGGTTGATTATTTATTTTGTGATGGTTAAGGGATTGCTCGGGTGGGTATTGATTTCTTGTGTGATGGTTGATGACTTATTGGGTTGTGGTTGATGTTTTCTTGGGTGAATAATGATCTATTCGGTTGGTTGATTTCTTGTGTGATGGTTGAGGATTTCTTGTGTGATGTTGAGAATTTCTTGTGTGATGGTTTCTTTGGTGATCGTTGATCATTTCTGGTGTGATGGTTCATGGTTTCTTGGGTGATCATTGATCATTTCTGGTGTGATGGTGCATGGTTTCTTGGGTGATCGTTGATCATTTCTGGTGTGATGGTTCATGGTTTCTTTTCGTGATCGGTGATGGTTCATGGTTTCTTGGGTGATCATTGATCAATTGTGGTGTAATGGTTCATGGTTTCTTGGGTGATCATTGATCATTTCTGGTGTGATGGTTGATGGTTTCTTGGGTGATCGTTGATCATTTCTGGTGTGATGGTTCATGGTTTCTTGGGTGTTCGTTGATCATTTCTGGTGTAAAGGTTGATGGTTTCTTGGGTGATTGTTAATCATTTCTGGTGTGATGGTTTCTTGGGTGATCGTGATCATTTTTAGTGTGATGGTTCATGGTTCCTTGGGTGATCATTGATCAATTGTGGTGTGATGGTTGATGTTTTCTTGGGTGATCGTTGATCATTTCTGGTGTGATGGTTGATGGTTTCTTGGGTCATCGTTGATCATTTCTGGTGTGATGGTTCATGGTTTCTTATGTGATAGTTGGGGATGTCCTAGGTAATGGATAATTATATATTCAGTGATGGAATATTTTATATCATTGTATCATCTAAACTGATTCTTCCTTGTATCATTATTCCCCATAATGGACACTGTACCAGAACCAGACAAAACAGGCAGTATGGCCATCTATACGTTATCTCTCTGTACACATGTAGGAATTAACCAGTTCCTTTTCCTGGGTGTAATGTAGACATTATATTGTGTGCAATGGTGAGGAGATGAAGCTTTAGCTTTGCAGAGCTTTCCATTCTACATCACATTACTTAGCTGTTACCTTCAATACTCTTCACTGGGCTTATTCATTCATTCTGTGTAAATTCCATAAACTAACGCGGAGGATGCTAGTGTGGAAGGGAAAAACCGCATTGATTTTCTCTGCTAGTTTATCGTGTGGTAGATATTTCCATTATGTTCAGTTCATGATGCAGGAAATGTGTAAAACAATTGTTTTATGGTGTTTTATAGTCCCAAGTCAGCCCAGTGGTACAGTTTATTTATTGCACGCTAAATCATACTTCCGGTGTATTCGGGTCCATTCCAAGAACCGCAATCCTTGAATATCAGAAGGTTACACACTTCTCTGTCCTCCATTAATGAGTCCCAACATAGAAGAAACATGCTGTGTGTAGTGCAGAGAGGAGAGCACCCAGGGCTGAACTCTCCCCAGAATCCTGTTCTTCATCCACACCTACTGTATACTGTGTGGTTGATAAATACTAAATGTGGGTGAGAAGAATTACCGTACATACAGACAGGACTACAATTACTTACTTGACAGATAATAAAGATAATAAAAGTGCCCTACATGTAAAAGATAAATTAATACAAATGATGAACATATTGTACCCATTTTTCTACATGCCCTGGAGGCAGCACCCCTAGAGTACACACATCTCACCCATTGGGGCACTTTTTGCCCAGGTTGTAGATCTTTTTGTCACCAAATGAACTTTAACCACTTCAGCCCCCCGGAAGGATTTGCCCGCTTAATGACCAGGCCCTTTTTTGCAATACGGCACTGTGTCGCTTTAACTGACAATTGCGCGGCCGTGTGACGTTGTACCCAAACAAAATGTATGTCCTTTTTCTTTCCACAAATAGATCCGGCGATCGTGGATGAGGCGTGTCCCTCAGGACACAGCCCATCCCCGATCAGTGTAAAGAGCCAATAAAAATGTCTCTTTACAACATGGCCGGCTGTGTCCAATCACAGCCGATCAGAAGCACTGTCCTCGGGGCGCGCATTAGCAGCGATCAGGGATGAGGCATGTCACTTTGACACAGCCAATCCACAGCCAATGAAATTGTCTCTTTACCACATGACCGGCTGTGTGCAATCATAGCCGGTCACAGAATGTAAACAAGCCGCGGTAACTAGCTGTTACCAGGTTCTCCTCCTCCCACACCGATCGTATGGGAGGAGGAGATTGTGGTAACAGCTAGTTACCACCTACAGTACACACCATTACACACTGATTGCCCCAGTAATAAAGAAGACCTGTCACCAGCCCATCAGAGTATCAGTCACCAGCCCATCAAAGTATCTGAGTACTTGTCCCAAGCCCAGAGTACTTGACAACCTATCTGCAGACCATTTGCGTACCCGAATACCTGTCACAACCCCTCAGAGTATCAGAGTACCTGTCACTAGCCCATCAGAGTACCCGTGTACCTGTCTGCAGCTCATGCCTCATAGAATATACATTGGGGTGTTTGCTTTCCAATATGGTGTCATTTTGTGGGTAATTCCATTGTCCTGGTGCTCCAGGGCCTTCAAAAGTGTGATAGGTCATCAAGAAATGAGATGTGTAATTTATGCTCCTAAAATGCCTGATGGCGCTCCCTGATGGGCCTCTGTATGTGGCCAGGCTGTGTAAAAGTCTCACACATGTGGTATCACCATACTCGAAAAGAATAGCAGAGTGTATTTTGGGGTGAAATGTTTCCTATGTACATGCTATGTGTTAGAAAAATCTTATGAATTGACAACTTTGTGTAAACAAAAAAAAATTTTCATTTTCTTTCCACATTTTCCAAATATTTGTGGGAAAAAATGACATGTTCAAAAGACTCATTATGCCTCATAGAATATACATTGGGGTGTTTGCTTTCCAAAATGGGGTCATTTTGTGGGTAATTCCATTGTCGTGGTGTTCAAGGTCCTTCAAAAGTGTGATAGGTCGTCAGGAAATTATATGAAATTATATGTGTAATTTTATGCTCCTAGAACACCTGATGGTGCTCTCTCATAGCTCCCAACTGTCCCTGATTTTGAGGGACTGTCCCTGATTCGGATCAAAGTCCCTCTGTCCCTCTTTCCTCCTCCATTTGTCCCTAATGTTTGTCTGATCTATATAGTTGTATATAAAATGCACTTTTAATCTTTTAAAAAGTGTTTTCCCAGCGCTAAACCTTTCAGCCAATTTCTAAACTGTTGCATTTGCAAATTTCAAAAGCCTGTATAAAGGAATAGTAGTATTAAAAAAAAGCACTTGTGGGTTTAACGATATTTTTTTTTGTATGATTCTTCTTTAAGGGGTGTGTCCTATGTCTACATACTTTTGCTAATAGGTGTCCCTCATTCCCATCTCAAAAAGTTGGGAGGTATGCTCTCTGCACGTTGAGCCTCTGTATGTGGCTAGACTGTCAAAAAGTCTCACGTGTGGTATAGCCACACTCGGGAGGAGTAGCAGAATGTGTTTTGGGGTGTAATTGGAAGTATGCATATGCTGTGTGTGAGAACTTGTTATCATGACAATTTTGTGTAAAAAAAAAAAAAAATTTCTTAATTTTTCCAAGAATTGTGGGACAAAATTACAACTTCAAAAAACTCATGCCTCTTACTAAAAACCTTGGACTTTCTCCTTTCCAAAAAGGGGTAATTTGGGGGATATTTGTACTGTCCTGACATTTCAGGGCCTCAAGAAATTAGATAGGCCGTCAGTACATTAGGTGTGATCAATTTTCAGTGATTGGCACCTTAGCTTGTAGACTCTATAACTTTCACACAGACTATTGCTGCGTACACACGACCGTACTTTCCGACAGCAAAGGTCCGACGGTTTTTCCGACGGACTTTCGGCGGACTTCCGACTGACTTTCCGAATGAACGGACTTGGACACACACAATCACACCAAAGTCCGACGGAATCGAACGCGATGACGAACTAGAATAAGGAAGTTCATAGCCAGTAGCCAATAGCTGCCCTAGCGTCGGTTTTCGTCCGTCGGACTAGAAAGTCCAGTCGTGTGTACGCGGCATAAATAATATCCACTAAATTTGGGTTATTTTTTACCAAAGATATGTAGCAGTATACATTTTGGCCTAAATTTATGAACAAAAATGACTTATTTGCAATAGAAACCAAAAGAAAAAAAAGTTAATTTTTTTTTTTTTTCAAAATTTTTGCTCTTTTTATTTTTTTACTTATATTGCAAAAAATAAAAAACCCAGTGGTGATTAAATACCACCAAAAGAAAGCTCTATTAGTGTGATAAAAATGTTGTTTGGATACAGTGTTGCATGACTGAGTAATTGGCATTCAAATTGCAAGCGCGCTGAAAGCTGAAAATTGGTCTGGGCAAGAAGGTGGTAAAAGTGCCTGGTATTGAAGTGGTTAAAGAAAAAGTTGAAGGAAGATCTGATGAACAGTACACCAGTTAATAAAGTGTCTCCAGACCAATCTAGAACGCTAGAACGTACCTTTCCCTTTGACTGTGGATGGTTGCTTCTCTGTTCTGAACACAAATTGATGTTGGTTAAATTCGATGTTTTACACCATGGGTCTTCAAACTATGGCCCTCCAGTTGTTCAGGAACTACAATTCCCATCATGCCTAGTCATGTCTGTGAATGTCAGTGTTTTACAATGCCTCATGGGATGTGTAGTTTTGCAACAGCTGGAGGGCCGTAGTTTGAGGATCCCTGTTTTACACAATGACACCGTACAGCATATGATTTATCCTAAAGCACTGCAGTTGTGACTTTATAACCTGCATTCATTTCAGTTATTTTTCCAAAGTTTTGTTTTTCTACACTTCACTTGTCACTTAGGAGTCATTGTGATCCCTCCAGAGTCTCTCCTCTTCATCTCTTATATTGCCACTTGTCAGCCTTTCTTTTTCCACACTTATGCTTTAAAGTGTCACTAAACCCACATCATATAAAAATATGAATAAATGGCTTATTACATGCTGTTCATACCCACTCAGTCACTATGAGATCAATTTTCTGTTTTCTGCAATAACAAAAAAACCTGGTTGATCCTGCTGCTCTCTATCTCCACCTTCTGTTCATGTCTCCGATTCAGCTAGGGATTTTGCAGCTGTGGTCACAACTTTGCACATGCTCAGTTTCCAGTGAGTTTCTATGCTGAGCATTTCCTCCCTCTCACTCACATCTGAGCAGCCCACGTCATTATAGACCCTCTAGTGTGCTACTAGCATGAGTGCAGGCAAATCTATATTTTGGCTCATGTTAAAGTGTTACTAAACCCAGGGTCCTGCATTCACTATATCTGGTCTCCCACAGTACACAGAACATGGAAATGCAATTATTTTAGTAAATACAAACTGCTAAATACCTTTTCTTATGAATCAGCAGTATATAGCAGCCTTGTGACTTCTATCAGTTCCTAGTAAAGCTTGTAGGAGGAGTTTTCATTCTCCACTGATCCTCTGTCTGGACATGTCTGGGCAGTGCTGATTGGCCCTGTGCTAATCACATGCACCCTCCCAAGAAAAAATAAAAAAACTCTCTAGCAAAAAACACCAAACTGAGCATGTGCAGCCTGTCCCCTGGCTCTGTAAATATTAGGTTATTTTTTGGAGACAGTGGAAGAAGGGGAGGATCAGTGAAGAAAGGATCAAACAGTCTTTATACACAATTCAGAGGATTAACCCCTTAGGTTATACAGTGAGTATAACAAGCATGTATTAGCATGACTTATTTTACTGTTGTGGGTTTAGTAACACGTTAACTTCTGAGCCTTTATTCTGTGTCAAATGTTTATTGCAGGTCAGGGGTGAATGACTCATACCGGTGCCTCTCTTTGGTTCTGGGAGTTTGGAGAAACTTCTAGAAACTGGAGGGTGGAGGCCAGGGGTGTTGATCATTCATCTTCAACCCCTACAGGGGTAGTGCTACACATACATGTGGGTGTATACACAGTGGTAAATGACATGCCCACTAACTATCCAAACACAATGACGGTAGGGTTTTTACATGTAGATTGATGGTGGCTTCACCTCCCTCTTATGCTAAGACACAGGCTGGAGGGGCGTAACACAGCCTGTGACTGATAGAAATCTGTCCCCCACCCTGTTATTTCCACAAAATAATAAAAATTTGATTTCAAATATATATTTGTATGCCAATTTAAAACAAAGTATCGTTTTAAATATAGGTTGTTTTTTTTTTTTTTAATATGTAACCAGCAGCAGAGGACTAGAAGCTCTTCCTGTTTATGTTTCCCTGCAGACAGGCTAGGAAAGATCTGGGTGATGTGATCCTGGTTTGCCAACCGTTCACAATTTTACGGACAGTCTATAAATATTAAACCATTTACGAGATGTCTGTAAATCTGTAAATGTACATTAAAAAAATGGCCTTTAGCCAACTGTGCAACTGCTCATGTGCAGTTCCGTAGCCAGGCCCGGATCGGGCAAGCTCAGCTGCACTCAAGCGGGGAGGGGGGGGGGGGTTTGCACTGTCATCATGGCCACTTGGCGCCTTTTTACACAGCAAGCGACAGCCAGGAGGCCTGGATGGGAAGACGGTAGAGCTACTCCCCAGGTCTCGGTGGTGGGAGTCTTGGGGGGCTGTCTCTGTCATCTCTGTCTGTGCCAGTCAGACAGGAACTACATGCTGCAGAATAGAGGAGCCATGGGCACGCCGGGCACATGCAGCAGAGAGTGATGACTGGTGAGATTTTAACTGTATCATACCCACAGCCTCTAAGCATCTCCTGTACCATGTCTGCAGCCTCTAAGCATCTCCTGTATCATGTCTGCAGCTTCTAAGCATCTCCTGTACCATGTCCACAGCCTCTGAGCATCTACTGCACCATGTCCACAGCCTCTAAGCATCTCCTGTACTATGTCTTCAGCCTCTAAGCATCTCATGTACTATGTCCGCAGCTTCTAACCATCTCCTGTACAATGTCCACAGCCTTTAATTATCTCCTGTACCATGTCTGCGGCCTTTAACCATCTCCTGTACCATGTCAAAAGCCTCTAACCATCTCCTGCACCATGTTTGCAGCCTCTAACCATCTCCTTCATCATGTTTGCAGCCTCTAACCATCTCCTGCATCATGTTTGCAGCCTCTAACCATCTCCTGCATCATGTTTGCAGCCTCTAACCATCTCCTGCATCATGTCTGCAGCCTCTAACCATCTCTGGTACCATGTCTGGAGCCTCTAATTATCGCCTGTAACATGTCCACAGCCTCTAACCATCTCCTGTACCATGTCCGCAGCTTCTAATTATCTCCTGTAACATGGGGGGGGGGGGGGGGGGGTGGGGGGGGGGTGGGGAGGGGGGGGGGTGGGTTGGGGGGGGGGGGGGGGGGGGGGGGGGGGGGGGGGGAGGGGTTTGGGGGGGGGGGGGGCGGGGGGGGGGGGGGGGGGGTTGGAAACACTGTGCATATTGATTAGGAAAAAGGTACTTAGATTTATTTTTTTATTATTAAAATAATTACAGTGCTATCATCCACACAGAGAAATAGAAGGGACAATGTAAATTAAAGTGGAGTAAACTCCCATGCATAAATTGTACTTATAGGTAAGCCTATTATAAAGCTTACCTATAGGTACTGTAAATATCTCCTAAACATGCGCCGTTTAGGAGATATTAACTATACATTCAGCTGGTTATGTCACTGGCGCTTTAAAAAAAATGGCCATCTGGACCCCCTGTGCCATAAACGGCAGTTCCCGTGCGCATGCGTGGGAGTGACGTCATCGCGACTTTGGCCACTGACACAGCCGGAGTCTGTAAATCCAGAAGGCAGACCGGGTGAAGATGGAAGCCTTGTCACTTACCCCTGGAAGGACTGCAGGTCTCGCCCTTTGCAGCATGCTTTTTCTTCAAGCTCCTGCCCCTGCCTGCCTCTCTGGCTACAGGAATTTATCCATCAGGTACACTGTTTACTTAGATGGGCTCTACCAATATAAAGGTGCACTGTGATGGTTCACAAATTAAATTTAAGAATGGGCACACCTGCTCTGTAGGGGCACTTTGATGGGGAGACCTGCTCTTTATGGGGCACTTTGATGGGGACACCTGCTTTGTGGGGTCACTCTGAAGGGGACACCTGCTCTATGGGAGCACTCCTATAGAAACTCTGGCTCTATAGGAGAACTCTGATAGAGACTCCGGCTCTATGGGGGCACTTGCTCTTTTGGGAAACTCTGAAGGAAACACCTGCTCTTTGGGGGCACTCTGATGGGGGACTCCTGCTCTATGGACGCACTCTGATGGGGATACCTGCTCTATGGGAGCAATCTGCTGAGGACACCTGATCTATGGGAGCAATCTGCTGAGGACACCTGCTCTATGGGGGCACTCTGAATGGGACACCTGATGTAGTGGGCACTCTAATAGGCACAACTGATCTATGGGGGCACTCTAATGGGGACACACTGATGGGGACATCTGATGTAAAGTGGCACTCTGATGGGGACACCTGATATAAAGAGGCACTCTGAAGGGGGAACCTGACCAATGGGGGCACTCTGATAGGGACACCTGATTTAAAGAGGCACTCTGATGGGGACACCTGCTCTATGTTGGCAATCTGATGGACACACTTGATGTGAAGGGGCACTCTAGTAGGGGACCTTTATCTATAGGTGCACTCTGCGGGAACATATGTAAGAGGGCACTCTGATGGGGGAACCTGATGTAAAGGGGCACTCTGATGAGAAATAAATACTGTTGAAATGCTATGGAAATTTTCTAATTTTTTGACATACAATGACATCAATCTTTCTGAATCATAGCACAAACTTGTGATTCAGACCTCAGTTGGAAGAACATTTTAGTTACCTGACCTCCTTGAATTGTAATTCAATAACCCTGTTCTATATGAATACAACAAAATCTGCCCCTGTACAAACCAATAGTAAAGCCCTATACACACGGTCGGACAATCCGACCACCAAATCCATCGGATTTGGTCCGACGGATTTAGTCCGACACTGGTGTTGCATACACACGGTCGGACAAAGTTGTCGGAAAATCCGATCATTCTGAACGTGGTGACGTTTGTTGCCTACGACGGGACTACGTAGAGGCTAGTAGCCAATAGCTTTGGTCTTGTAATGTGATCTGAGCATGCATGCATGGCACTTTGTCCGTTGGAATTCGCTACACACGATCGGAATTGGTGTGATCGGACTTTGTTGTCGGAAAATCTATCCAGCAGGAGATAGAACTTTGTCCGTCGGATAATCCGATGGAAACTGTCCGATAGTGCCTACACACGGTCGGAATTTCCGACAACATTTTCCGATAGGACAGAATCCATCGGAAAATCCGACCGTGTGTATGGGGCTTAAGACCTCATCTGGAGTATGCAGTTCAGTTTTGGGCATCAGTTCACAAAAGAGATATGGTGGAACTGAAGAGAGTGCAGAGAAGAGCAACCAAACTTAGAAGAGGCATGGAGGAGCTCAGCTATGAGGAAAGATTACCTGAAGTGAATGTATTCCCTCTGAATTAAGAGTGGATATGATCACTGTCACAGATTTGGGCTGCAGGAGAACCATTCCCTGGAGAACTCTGTGTTTTAGTGTGTTCTTAAGTTATCCAAACAGAGCTGGTCCCTAATTGCTTTTGGCTTCTCATGCATAAGGAATTCTTATGGGGGTTGCCGGACTGTCTAAGGTGGTCATTGTCATCATAATAGGATTAACTCTACTGTCTAAGGCCCCTTTCACACTGGGGCGGGAGCCGCGGCGACGGTAAAGCAGCGATATATTTAGCGCTGCTTTACCGTCGTTTTAGCAGCGGTATTCGGCCGCTCGCGGGGCGGTTTTACCCCCTGCGAGCGGCCGAAAAAAGGGTTAAAATCCCCCGCAAAGCGCAGCCGTAGCGGCGCTTTGCGGCGGTATTGCGCGGTATTACCGCGGTGTCCCATTGAAATCAATGGGTAGGAGCGGCATAGGAGCGGTGAATACACCGCTCCTATACCGCTCCAAAGATGCTGCTAGCAGGACTTTTTTTACCGTCCTGCTAGCGCACCGCTCCAGTGTGAAAGCCCACCAGCTTTCACACTGGAGTGAATGGGGCCGTTTTTTTCAGGCGGTGTACAGGCGATATTTTTAGCGCTGTACCGCCGGAAAACCGCCCAGTGTGAAAGGGGCCTAAGGTGACCATTGTCTGAGATGGGAGTAGCCCTTATCTGATGTTTTTTTTTGTATAAATTCAGTGTGTTTCTTAAATAAAGCAGTTCTTATTCTGGTGTACTCCAAGACGGTGTTGTCTAGTTCTTGTGGTTACTATAGCAAGATCCACTGGTCTCGTGTTCCAGAACTTGGGAAGCAGCTTCTTGGCAGATATACCCAACAGGGTGACCGGAGTCTGTCACAATCACCTTGTATAAATACCTAAATGGTCTAAATAGTAAACTTGGTGCAAAGTTGTTCACTTTTAAGGTTTCAAGTTAAATAAAAATGACAAGGGGCACTCTCTAGAGAAAAAGAGGTGCAACCTCCATGTACGGAAGGGCTTCACAAGAACTGGTTTTAGCCAATTCTGTAAATTGTTTCAAAAAAGGTTGGAAGTGTTTGTAAATGCACAAAATACAACTGGCTATTAATATATAAAAGTAATACTGTAGATTGTTGATCCGAGAGATTGGAGTGACAGTCGTGCAACCTTGATACGTTTTTAATGTTCAGGCTCATTAGTTTGCAGAGCATGAAGAAAGATCACAGGTACAAATATCAGACTTTATTGACACATCACAGGATTACAACCATCTGACTGTCCTCATCTAGAAAAAATGTACAAACGCTGTGGAACATGCAGCGATCCGGCTGTGTCTTAACTAAACATTCTTGCCTTCTAAGATTTAAATGAAAGCCAAATAAATACATCCCAAAATTTTCATTGTGTCATGAAATTCCAAGCGTGCTCCCTCAAGTAGATCAGACTATCACTAAAATGATATCTATGACAGATCTGTGGGACATATTATAGCTGGAATAATGTAGATGAGCTGTCAATGGAGGTTACTGTAGAGGGGAATGTTTCAGCCATCACTCTAGAGAGGCAATGCTCTCCAGCTTTCTGTTGCTCCATTAATATTCTACTAACATTTTTGAAATGGTAACAATGGATGGACTGTACTGGAGATGCTAGGGCAGGGTGATTGTTATAGCAAGGGGTTACAATCGGCAGTTACAGGCTGGCTATCAGCCCACAGTTGTCAGACATGTTGTTGGAGTTCACAAAATAATATCCTGACGTTGAAGGTCCCACAATAATGACACTGACAGTTGGGGATCCAAATTGGCAAAATAACATTGTGTAAAAGAAATGTAGTCATCTGTTCTTGAACCATGGAAAATGGAGCCTCCGATAGTCCAGTTGGCCATCACATCCTTTCATGTATAATATAATCACCTTCAGTCTAAGACTGCTGGTAACCGTGTGCTTGACAACAGGAGTGTGCCAGTGTCCATCTCATCCAATATGGGTTGTCAGAGTCAGAGGGCTCCCTCACGGATTCCACCATTAACATACTTAGACAGAAGCCACAAAGCTGCAGACTGAATGGAAACTGATCACTAAAGGCCCTCCGATGACCCAATGGGACACTGGTAATCTTTGGAACATACAGATATTCTTATAGGTTGTGTAATCCTATTGCACTGGAGAGTTCCATACTCTACATTGGACAGTCTAGTCTGTGCGAGTGGTCAGTAAGGATAATAAGCTCAGCACAACTACACAAAAATATCTGCCCACTCCTTCTTAGAGCCTGAGTATTTCTTGTAGGTCCACTATATGCATCAGTCCTTTTGCCGTGTCCAAAAAAATTATAATGTATCTGTGGAGCCAATGATGCAGGTGAAGGAGATCTCTATTCCACCGATGCAGTGAAGACCACTGTCCATGTAGCGAGCCCTCCTCTCACCTCATCCTGCCTTATCTGAAAAGACCTATGGAGCATGACACAGGGACTGACATAGACACCAACACAAGAAACCAGCCCCATAGTTCCCCCCGGGCTCCCATTCCACATCTGAGGTGCCTGCAAGGGCTTTCAGTATGTAGAAAAGAAAGATTTCTTTCAGCAGAAAAACAAACCCGAGGGAGGATGAGGATAGCAAGGTGGAGGGTCCTCCAAAATATCTATGAAGTCTTTTCCTAGGAAGGGGGGGAGGGACGCTCCACATGGCTTCAAGGTATCTCAAACCTCCCCCCGTCTCCACAGTCACCTTCTTCATCAAAACTTGCTGAGGGAGTAGAGGATGGAGAACCAGAGGCAGATGATGGCCAAGGCAGCTGAGGTGGAGCTGCTCGTGTTGTGTATGGCTCCCGGTCCTGCAAAGAGAAAGTGTTCATTATTCATCAGTGCAAGCCAGTGAAAATAGTTTACTTTAATCTAGGATTAGAAAAAAAGAGAAAAGAAGGAAAACCAACTTGATGGACTATACCGGTACCTGAACACGATGTGCAGACATAAAATATTAAATTTAAAATAATTTTATTGATACAAAATCTATATAATCTATAATCTCATTATTTACATATACATAAATGCAGAAAAAAATGATGTCATATGATATGTCATAAATGCTAGTGGACGCGTTTCGCCCGAAGGCTTCCTCAGTACATAGGTCAAGTCCATGAAATGCACAGCAATATTAATCACACATCATCTCTCTCCGTTCACATCTATGGGTCTAACACCGCCTCCATTTTTAGATTGAGCCACTTAATATGGTGGCCATTTTAGATTCACATGAATTGAAAATTACCCATAATCATTGATTTAATTGCTATCTTTATAGATGTGTGATTAATTTTGCTGTGCATTTCATAGACTTATGTACCTCATATCTTCCAGGCTTTTGTGATCCTTCTAACTGTCATGACTATGGTTCTGAGGAAGCCTTCGGGCGAAAACGCCTCAACTAGCATTTATGACATATCATATGACATCAATTTTTTCTGCATTTATGTATATGTATTTAATGAGATTATAGATTATATAGATTTTGTATCAATAAAATTATTTTTAATTTAATATTTAACGTGTTCAGGTACCGGTATAGTCAATCAAGTTGGTTTTCCTTCTTTTCTCTTTTTTTCTAATGTTATAGGATGAGGTACCCCCCATAGCTTTTCTACACAGTTTTATCTAGGATTATTTATGCTGCTTGTGGAAACCACATGTCAATTTTACATTTGTGAGATGACAACAGGAAAATCCGCCTACCAAACGGGATACAGCAGAATGCCTCAGCAGGATGGACTGGTTGAGTCTAGGAGACTGAAGAGCTTCTCCCATCAGCATTAAAATCAGGCATTTGTGTTAAACAGGCCTGATGTATCAAACACCCAGTGAAGGTTGAAACACGTTGCTTGTAGCACCCTCCTAGTTGCTAATGTAGGTAAACTTAGTCTGGTTAGGAGCATAGGTTACTTTTGTTTAAAAGGCTGTACAGTGCTCCAAAGGTTGTGGCTCTGTTGCTACCTACCCTTGGCTTCTAGAACTCTCTTGATAGTCCTGGAACTTAGAGGGTGGAGGAACAGAGGCTGCAGCCTCAATATTTAGTTGAGTTTCCACCAATCCCTGGGGAGGTAAGGGCCAGAAGGTGGGAAAACAACCCATAAATACTCAAGAGCCTGGCTGTCAGAGTGCAGAGTCCAGAAGGAAGACCAGGAGAAAGAGAGAGAGAGAGAGAGAGAGAGAGAGAGAGAGAGAGAGAGAAGTAGGAAACCTCACACCAATCCAATCTCAGCTAGGCATAGCTGTAGACATCCAGGGAACCAGAATCAGTGTGTACAGCAGTAAGGCCGGTGCAGCAGCCTTCTGGATTTAAGGAGCTATTTAAAAGGAATTGAGTGAGAACCTTCTATTCAACATACCCCAAGGCTAAAGAGAGGACAGTAAGGCATAATACTTTAAATGTCTGGGACCAGGGGACAGCTTAGAGCCAGCGCAAAGAATCCAAGAGCACCCCAATATCCCTAGCATGGGTCAAATGCAGCCAGGTGATTGCAACACAGCCAGGTGCTGCACCTGCAACTTCAGTTTTTTGGAAATTCTGTTGTTACTTTATCTGTACCATCACTCCAACGGGTGAGCAGCACGGTTGGAGTTAGTTCATAGCAGCCAGAGACACTAGCGGGTCCTAATCTGTTTGTTTGAAGTGCTTCATTTCTGGGCATCCCTATTCCCTATGCAAGTTCATCCCTTTAAATAAACAAAATAAAACCAAATCCCAAATTTATTGAGCTTCTGGAGAGAGTGAGAAAATTCCTGTTGCCCGGCTATGTGGGAGAAAGACCCAACAAATCCAGCAGCCCTTGCGGAGGTTAGCTAGCGCTACACATATATTTATACCGTACCCGCTTTTAACCACTTACTGACTGCCCTATAGCAGATATACTGCTACAGGGCGGCCGCTGTGAGCAGGATCAAGTATGTATATGTGATCCTGCACTTCCGGGTCAAGGGTGCAAATGCGAAAATTCTACACAGCGGGTACCACGTACTTGATAGGTAATGATTAACCACACCGCTATTGTGTGAAACGTGTATGTAGCAGAATACATATTGGCCTAAAATTAATAAAGAATTGTTTTCAATTTTTTTATTGGATACCGTATATACTCGAGTATAAGCCGAGTTTTTCAGCACATTTTTTGTGCTGAAAGTGCCCCCCTCGGCTCATACTGGAGTCAAGCACTTTTCTGCAGCAGAGAATGACATTTTCCGACCCATATTTGGGGCCCCGTATCTTGCAAACCCACAAAAGTGTGCAAACCCAGTGGAACTAGCACTACAACCTATCCACATTTGGGGTTCCTAGCACCAAGTGGCCCTGAGATACAGGGCCCCAAAGTCGGTCAACTGTGTCCATCTGCAGCAATGTAATTTCGGCACCCTTTGGGTCCAGAGACCCCAAATGTTGCTGCAGCTAGGGGGCATCTAGGAACCCTTAACTACAAGTTTGAAGTTCGGGGGACCTATGGCTGCAAATGGGCACAGTGAGGCTGCAAATGGGCACAGTGAGGCATGCAAATGGGAACAGTGAGGCATGCAAATGGGCATTGTTGACCCTCTTTTCCACTTACAGTAGCTGCGCTCGAGTCAATACGTTTTCCCAGTTTTTTGTGGTAAAATTAGGTACCTCGGCTTATATTCGGGTCGGCTTATACTCAAGTATATACGGTATGTTTTATAGCAGAAAGTAAAACATGTTTTTTTTTTGTTTTTTTTCAAAATTGTCTGGCTTTTTTTGTTCATAGCGCAAAAAAAACCCAGAGGGGATCAGATACCACCAAAAGAAAGCTCTATTTGTGGGGAAAATACATACATTTGGGTACAGCATCGCACACCCGCACAAAAAAATTGCCTGGTCATGAAGGGGGGTAAATCTTCCGGAGCTGAAGTGGTTAATAGATGTAGTTTAGGATATATGTTTTATTGATCTTGGGGATGTGCTAATCAATCAAAGGACTCTGACTTATCAAAGAGTGTGAAATAATACCCATTTGTTGCCCCCTGGATGCAGGGCATGCCAGAAGCAGAATCACATACTGAAATCTGATTGACTGCTAAGGGGAACACAGACAGAACTCATTTGTGTTCAGATTAAAACTCTCTCCTCTCAGGACAGTGACAGGGTCTCTAATATACTGTATGTCGGTGACAGAAAATCTAAGTATATACCCTTGTGACGTGCGGCTAGTGTGAGATTGTTATTATGGCTGCTCTTATCAGCAGGTGACCCCACTGAGTTGCTCATACTAGCAAATTACAGTCCAGAAAACATTGCTCCAGTACAGAAGGCAATCAAAGATAACAATTGATTAGTCGCTACAGGCAACATAGATACTCTTATCATACCATATAAGATGACACTGGCGTTGCTGTTGCCCAGCTTATTTGATGCCACACAAGTATAATTCCCATAATCCTTTTCAGATACGTTGAAGAAGGTCAGAACGGACATGTGATCTTTGTTGTCGATCCTTACTCCACCCAGGCTGTTAGATAACCTGTAGAATACAAGCAGATTTCATCACAATTCCAGTCTCCCAGGAACACAAAACATGTTCGTTTGCTCTGGCGGAAAATCTATTTAGATAAAAATCACTTGTCAGTTTTCCTATCTTGGAGATGTGCGCATGTTACCAGACACAGCGTGGAAATATTCATCGACATGAAAGATATAGCCAGATTCCCTACTGTCTCTATCAAGTCATGCAAAACCTTTAACTGCAGTACCCCTTCCTGAAATGTTTTGCAAGTTCTATCCTGCCTGTATGGTAATTGTCTGTCAGTTTTAGGCTGGATTCACACCTATGCAGTTTTAGTGCTTTTTGCATTTTTCAGATTTGCGCTACGGTCACTTTAACATGGTTTCCTATGGAACACGTTCTGTAGTGCAAATCTGCAAAAAGCACAAAAAATGCATAGGTGTGAATCCAGCCTCAAACCATTTCTCTAGAGCAGCCTTTCTCAACATTTTAACCACAGAGGAACCCAGAAGTTAATTTTATAGGTCTTGGGGAACCCTTGTTAAAAAACAATTTGTTAGGTGTCAATGAGAAAATGTCTCTTATGCCACGTACACACGATCGGACATTCCTACAACAAAATCCATGGGTTTTTTCCAACGGATGTTGGCTCAAACTTGTCTTGCATACACACGGTCACACAAATCTTGTCGGAAATTTCCGAATGTCAAGAACGCGGTGACGTACAACACGAGACGAGAAAAATTAAGTTCACTAGCCAGTGCGGCTCTTCTGCTTGATTCCGAGCATGCGTGGAACATTGTGCGTCAGAATTGTGTAAACACGATCGGAATTTACGACAACGGATTTTGTTGTCGGAAATTTGGGAACCAGATCTCCAATTTTGTGTGACGGAAATTCCGATGGAAAAATGTCCAATGGAGCCTACACACGGTTGGAATTTCCGACAAAGAGCTCCAATCGAACATTTGTTGTTGGAAAATCTGACCGTGTGTATGCGGTATTACAATAGGAAAAATAAAACCCTACAGCGGTGGGTAGAATGCCACCCTAAGGCCGGTTTCACACTGGGGCAGTGGCGGTAAAGCAGCACTATATTTAGCGCTGCTTTACTGTCGTTTTAGCTGTGGTTTTCGGCCGCTAGCGGGGTGGTTTTAACCCCCGCTAGCGGCCGAAAAAGGTTTTAAACCCCCCGCAAAGCGCTGCTGCAGAGGCGCTTTTCCGGTGGTATTACCGCGGTGTCCCATTGATTTCAATGGGTAGGAGCAGTAAATACACCGCTCCTTCACCGCTCCAAATATGCTGCTAGCAGGACTTTTTTTACCGTCCTGCTAGCACACCGCTCCAGTGTGAAAGCCCTCCGGCTTTCACACTGGAGTTAAAGGACGCGCTTTTTTCAGGCTCATTACAGGTGCTATTTTTAGCGCTGTAGCGCCTGAAAAACGCGTAGGTGTGAAAGGGGCTTTATGGACAGTTAAAATTAAAATTGCTGTCATGCTACTGGCTTTGCCAAATGGTAATGACCCTGGAACTATGCAAGCACCATCAAATGGGAGATCAATCAGCCACAGCTCAAGGAACCCCTGGCAGCCTCTGGAGGAACCTTTGGGTTCCACAGAACCCTGGTTGAGAATGGCTGCTCTAGAGTCTACTGAACAAGGAGCAGGGCAGTGTTCCAACACTCAGTGTGGCACCATTGGATCTAGACTTGTTGGAAGGCAACAGATAAAGGTGTGGCAGACTTTTCACCTATATAATGTGCAAATTCTACTGGACAAGGGGCAGAATGTTGGACACTCAGTGCGGCATTATCTGGTCTTCACTTGTACAAAGGCCACTGATGGAGGAGGGAGCAAATATTTCACCAGTACAATGAGTAATGTCTCCTGGACAGAGGTAGGGCAGTGTGCCGGACACTCAGTGTGGCATTATCTGGTCTTCACTTGTACAAAGGCTGATATTTCCCCAGTAAAATGTGCAAAGCCTCCTGGACAGAGGTAGAGAGGAGTGGTGGACACTCACTGTGGCTTCATCATGTCTAGATTTGTAAGAAGCCCAAAGATGGAGGCGGAGGCCAAATATGAGCCCCTTTAGAACCAAAAACACAACCATGTGTCAGCCAGCAAATTCTCAAGGATAATTGTGTAACCTAGGACACAGGAAATATGTAAACTGGTATATTTGTTGATGAATGAATAATATCAATTCAGGTGAGAAGTGGCCAGCCACATGTCAGTTTTTATAGTGATGGTGACACCAGTGAATGATGCCTGCATAATTTGTGTTGAAATGGCCCCCTTGTAGTCTCCATCAGAAGCCCATGTGACAGGATGACAACACTGGAGCACAATCAGGAGACAGGGCCAGAATATTGTTTCCCTATAACAGGACGTGCTTAAACCACCTTCATAGCTGGATTACCAGGGATTAATTTAATGGAAGTTGCAAATTAAGAAATATGGAAAATGATGACAAAATTACCTTTTTGGAGTGATTCTGGGATCCCCGGATGAACTACCTAATGGGAACCACCTATTACATTAGCAACAGCTCTGCTTTGGATTGGAGAGGCTATATGCCGATGTACTCATTTTTTTTCCACCGTGTCTTTTTCGTCGTCTTTTAATTTTTTATTTTTTTTCTATCTCCCAACACTTTGGGAAGACTCCTTTGAGAGCATGATTAGATGGGAGGTTGAGGTTTGCGGGGTATGCGGCTTGTAAGGGGCCCAGAATGGTTGGGCTACCAGGGATTTGCACGTGGCTGCCCTATGCCTTATATCTTCTTGCAGTACCATGACGATAAGCCTGTTTGATGCAGATGACTAATAAGTAGGGTTGCCACTTCATCCCTTTAAAACAAACACATATTAATTACACAGGTTCTGTGGCTGATTAAGATGGTAATTAACCACTTCAGCCCCGGACCATTTGGCAGCCAAAGGACCAGAGGTCTTTTTTCAATTTCGCACTGCACTACTTTAACTGGTAATTGCGCGGTCATGCAATTTTGTAACCAAACGAAATTTGCGTCCTTTTCTTCCCACAAATAGAGCTTTCTTTTGATGGTATTTGATTGCCTCTGTGATTTTTATTTTTTGCGATATAAACGGAAAAAGAGCGAAAATTTTGAAAAAAAAAGAGATTTTCTACTTTTTGTTATAAAAAAAATCTAATAAACTCAATTTTAGTCAAACATTTGGGCCAAAATGTATTCAGCCACATGTCTTTAGTAAAAAAAATGCCAATAAGCGTATATTTATTGGTTTGCGCAAAAGTTATAGCGTCTACAAACTAGAGTACATTTTCTGGAATTTACACCGCTTTTAATTTATGACTGCCTATTTCATTTCTTGAGGTGCTAAAATGGCAGAGAAGTACAAAACCCCCCCAATGACCCCATTTTGGAAAGTAGACACCCCAAGCTATTTGCTGAGAGGCATGTTGAGCCCATTGAATATTTTTTTTTTTAGTCCCAAGTGATTGAATAAAGACAAAAATAAAAAAGATTTTTTGTTTTTTTAAAAAGTTGTCACTAAATGATATATTGCTCACACATGCCATAGTTATATGTGGAATTGCACCCCCCAAAATACATTTTGCTGCTTCTCCTGAGTATGGGGATACCACATGTGTGGGACTTTTTGGGAGCCTAGCCGCGTACGGGGCCCCGAAACCCAAGCACCGCCTTCAGGATTTCTAAGGGTGCAAATTTTTGATTTCACTCCTCACTACCTATCACAGTTTCGAAGGCCATAAAATGCCAAAATAGCACAAAACCCCCCCAAATGACCCCATTTTGGAAAGTAGACACCCCAAGCTATTTGTTGAGAGGCATGGTGAGTATTTTACAGCTCTCATTTGTTTTTGAAAATGAAGAAAGTAAAGAAAAAAAACATTTTTTTTTCTTTTTTCAATTTTCAAAACTTTGTGACAAAAAGCGACATCTGCAAAATACTCACAATACCTCTCAGCAAATAGCTTGGGGTGTCTACTTTCCAAAATGGGGTCATTTTGGGGGGTTTTATGCCATCTGGGCATTCCATGGCCTCCGAAACTGTGATTGGCAGTGAGAAGTGAAATAAAAAAATTACACCCTTAGAAAGCCTGAAGGCGGTGATTGGTTTTTGGGGTTCCGTACGCAGCTAGGCTCCCAAAAAGTCCCACACATGTGGTATCCCCGTACTCAGGAGAAGCAACAGAATGTATTTTGGGGTGTATTTCTACATATGCCCATGACATGTTTGAGCAATATATCATTTAGTGACAACTTTTTGTAAAAAAAATATATATATTTTTTTTTTTTTTCATTATTCAATCTCTTGGGACAAAAAAAAAAAAATATTTAATGGGCTCAACATTGCTCTCATCAAATAGCTTGGGGTGTCTACTTTCCAAAATGGGGTCATTTGGGGGGGGTTTGAACTGTCCTGGCATTTTATGCACAACATTTAGAAGCCTATGTCACACGTCACCCACTCTTCTAACCACTTGTAGACAAAGCCCTTTCTGACACTTTTTGTTTACATGAAAACATATTTTTTTTTTTGCAAGAAAATTACGTTGAACCCCCAAACACTATATATAATGTTAAAGCAAAGGCCCTACAGATTAAAATGGTGGGTGTTGCATTTTTTTTTTTCCACACAGTATTTGCGCAGCGATTTTTCAAACGCATTTTTTGTGGAAAAAATACACTTTTTTTTATTTTAATGCACTAAAACACACTATATTGCTCAAATTTTTGATGAAATAAAAAATATGATCTTAGGCCGAGTACATGGATACCAAACACGACATGCTTTAAAATTGCGCACAAACACGCAGTGGCGACAAACTACATACATTTTTAAAAGCCTTTAAAAGCCTTTACATGATACCACATTAGATTCACGGAGGAGGTCTACTGCTAAAATTACTGCCCTCGATCTGACCTTCGCGGTGATACCTCACATGCATGGTGCAATTGCTGTTTACATATGACGCCAGACCAACGCTTGTGTACGCCTTTGCGCAAGAGAAGGGGGGGCAGGGGTGCTTTTTTTTTTTTTTTTTTTTTTTTTTTTATTTATTTATTTAGCTTTTTTATTTTATTTTTAAACTGTTCCTTCCATTTTTTTTCTTTGTTATGATTTTTATTGTTATCTCAGGGAATGTAAATATCCCCTATGATAGCAATAGGCAGTGACAGGTACTCTTTTTTTGAAAAAATTGGGGTCTATTAGACCCTAGATCTTTCCTCTGCCCTCAAAGCATCTGACCACACCAAGATTGGTGTGATAAAATGCTTTCCCAATTTCCCAATGGCGCGGTTTATATCCGGGAGGGGGGACATTCCCTCCCACTGCTTGTAAAAGCAGTCTAGAGGCTAATTACCCGCTAGAATTGCTTTTACATGAAAGCCGATCACTGGCTGAAAAGAATGATACCAAGATGATACCTAAACCTGCAGGCATCATTCTGGTATAACCATTCAAAGTCCAGCAACATACTGGACATATATTGTAATCTTTTTTTTTTTTCATGCAGCCTCTCGGCTGAACGAAAAAAAGAGATTGATTGGTGGGTATGCCCACCATTAGAATACCTCCCTTCATCCACCCACTTCTAATGATGGGCATACATGCACCATTTATATATGCCGATGCATGGGGGCATCCTCCCGCAAAAGTTATGCCGTGTACACACGGTCGGAATTTCGACCGTATGTACGTGGCATTAGGAGCCAATCGCTCCTCCCCCCCCCTGCTGCCCCCATGCTTCGGCATATATGCTCTTTTTTTTAACTGTGGTGGTGAAATCACCTCCTACAGTGTTGGAGTCGCGTCTTTATGTATCGTGGGAGCAAACGCTGTTGCTGTCAAGATAAATAAATCCGCGTTGCAACTGAATGGCGCACCTGAAAACAAAAAAATGCTTAACACTAAAACACAGTAAACAAAATTACATACCTGAAAAGCAAGCATGATAAAACATGATAAAACATAATAAAACATTGCAGAATAGAATGGAGTAAAAAAAGAGCAACAATAGAGAGAGAATAGAGTGAGAGAGAGAACAATAAAACGACAACTATTTTATTTTATTTTTTTTTTTTTGAGATTCACAGGTAAAAAAGCTCCTGACTGAAGCGACTGAATCAAAACGCTACCACAAAAAAAACTGTTAGCGATCGCAGGGATCAGGCCTGACTCTGCGAACGCTGCAGTTATGTGTGCTTAGTGTTTTGTAAGTGACAGTGATCGATCGATACTGCACTTGGGTGGGCTGGGCTGGGCGGAGGGGGAAAACGCAGGTGCTAGCAGGTATCTGGGCTGATCCCGCTAACAATGCGGTTTTTTTTGGAACCCTAAACTGCTGGGACGCTAGTATAGATCTGATCAGATCAGATATTGATCTGTTCAGATACTATACCACTAAGGGAGGTGTATGCTTTGTGCGTGGGTGTTTGCGGTACTGGCACTAACCTGGGGCGACGCAGACCTTATTTGACCCTAAAACCTAATTGATATCACCCGCCGGGCGATCAGGGGGTTAAACCGTTATTGGGTAATAAATGGCGGGTGCCCTGACAGTATAAAAAACAAGCTAACTAACCAGCGTCACCCGTAACAGTAATACAAAAAAAAAACTGGTTACCTAGCGACACTAATGCAGCGATCAGAAAAACGATCGCTTAGTGACACTGGCAAAAGGGGGTGAAAGGGTTAACTAGGGGCAATCAGGGGGTTAAACCTTTATTAGGTAATATATGGGGGTACCTGACGCTATATAAAAACCTGACGGGGAACCTAAATAACGAAATAACTAACTGGCTAACCAGCGTCACCAGTGACAGTTATACAGTGATCACTGGTGAAAGGGTTAACTCTAGGGGCAATCAGGGGGTTAAAACCTTTATTTAGGTTGTAATATGGGGGTACCTGACCTATAAACCTA
This sequence comes from Lithobates sylvaticus, assembly GCA_028564925.1. Classification (NCBI taxonomy): domain Eukaryota; kingdom Metazoa; phylum Chordata; class Amphibia; order Anura; family Ranidae; genus Lithobates; species Lithobates sylvaticus. The sequence continues at coordinate 184,945,974 of CM053035.1, read as the reverse complement.
TTTATGAACCTATATAAACATGGCGGTTACCTAAAAAAAAAAAATGGTTACCTAGCGACACTAATGCAGCGATCAGAAAAACGATCGCTTAGTGACACTGGCAAAAGGGGGTGAAAGGGTTAACTAGGGGCAATCAGGGGGCTAAAACCTTTATTAGGTAATATATGGGGGTACCTGACGCTATATAAAAACCTGACGGGGAACCTAAATAACGAAATAACTAACTGGCTAACCAGCGTCACCAGTGACAGTTATACGGTGATCACTGGTGAAAGGGTTAACTCTAGGGGCAATCAAGGGGTTAAAACCTTTATTTAGGTTGTAATATGGGGGTACCTGACCTATAAAACTATTTATGAACCTATATAAACATGGCGGTTACCTAAAAAAAAAAATGGTTACCTAGCGACAGCAGTGACACTAATACAGCGATCAGAAAAACGATCGCTTAGTGACACTGGCAAAAGGGGGTGAAAGGGTTACCTGGGGGGCAATCAAGGGGTTAAACCTTTATTAGGGGGGGGTAGGGGGCTACCTTGGACCTAAAACTAACTGCACTGACAGTTATTACAGTCACACTGACACTAAATGCAGTGATCAGTAAAAAAATGATCACTGCAATTAGTGACACTGTGACTGGGGGGGGGGGGGGTGTGATCTGGGGGGTGATCAGGGGGTGACAGGGGGGTGGAATATGTGCCTAACTGTACTGGTGTCAGTGTACTGTTGTGCACTAACCTTTACATGTTCGCCGCTCGGCGTCTCCGGTCACATAGACCGGCGCACCGAGCGTGACATCACTTCCGCCTTCCTGTCTATACAATAGACAGGAAGGGGAAGCTTTTCATTGGCCAGGAGCGATCGCGAGGGGGTGGCCAGAAACCACTGGCCGTCCCCTCGTCCCGGATCGCTCCTGACACGATCCCGACCGTCCCCGCCGGCGGAGGGGGGTCCGATCGGACCCCCCAACCGCCTGAAGAATGGCACGTACAGGTACGTGGTTCTGCCTGTACGTGCCATTCTGCCGACGTATATATACATGGGGCGGTCGGGAAGTGGTTAAACTCACTTGGTGCCTTATCTGCATTAAATGAGCCACAGAACTTGTGTAATTCATATGTGTTAAGGTTTAAAGGGATGAGGCGGCAACCCTACTAATGAGTCGTTCCTAATATGCTGTGGTTAGAATATGTCAGACATGCTGATAGCCTGGATCTTCAATTTCTAATTTTTTATACTGGGAATGTTATCGTTATAATTGTAACCTTATATTTTGTTATGAAAAGGAGATGATGTATGATGATATGTGTATTGCCATTTGTAATCTCTGTTCACTTTTACAATCTCTGAATAAACATTATTTAAAATAAAAAATAGTGAAAATGGATGACATTACTATTAAAGAAGATTTTGTGATTGGATTTACAAAATATCTACTTTCAGGTGATTTCATTGTGATGTTTATGAGTGTTTTTTTTCCCTATGAATTAACTCTTACTTATTAAAGGAAAGGTCCTTATATCTCTGCCTGTTACTGTAACCTAGCTACAATTCAGCTTGCACTCTCAAGTACTTTCTGAATCATAAACCTGGGACAAGGATGACATTAAAAAGGTCACAGGTCCTTGTCTGCATACTCGTTCTAGTTTAATAAAAGCAGAGGGTCAGCAATACACCCAGGTAAATAGCATTTTAAAGATGAGAGGTCAGCAACGGCAGCCTCCATGTTCTTTCAGGAAAGGCTTCCACGAATGTCTGACTACTTCTCAAATAACTGCCACCCTGCAGGGCTGGCATCACTTTTCTGCCCATCAACATCTCCTAATATTGGAAATATTTCTGTGGTTTTGTATGCTGGAACCATGGAGCAGACACCTAAGACACCTGGGAACCAGTATACATTCATAGAATAATTCTCCTGCGCTTGGGTGGTAGGTCTAGGGCAGTGATAGCAAACCTTGGCACCCCAGCTGTTTTGGAACTACATTTCCCATGATGCTCATGCACTCTGCAGTGTAGTTGAGCATCATGGGAAATGTAGTTCCAAAACATCTGGGGTGCCAAGGTTCGTCATCACTGGTCTAGGGGATGTATAGTGCAGACAACTCTTTTCAATGCCGACGGCCTTGCTGCCCTCCTCAGAACAATGGGTATCCTTAGAACTGTAAAATATTAGCAAAAGGAGGGTGCACCGACCTAGTGCATTACCAAAAATAAATTTTATTCCAAATAAAAACAGAAATGGGGGGAAATCACATACAGACATTTTATATAGACATAACAGCAGAGGCAGATGTGAACAGTCTCCCTCGGGTCTGTTATGAAGAACCGTGATGCTGGAAGACCAGAGTGGCTAACGCATTTCGAGGGAGGACCCTCTTCCTCAGAGCCAAAGTGATCCCTGCCTGTTCTTCCGGCATCATGCTGTTTTTATTTGGAATAAAATGTATTTTTGGTAATGCACTAGGACGGTGCACCCTCATTTTGCTAATATTAACCAGTATACATTGGCATTCATCAATCATTTTTGAAGGCTCTGAAAAGCTATCATTACTTTCTAAACTGGGTACTAAAGAAAAAAGTGTTTGTTGCAGCTTTTCTCCTGCATTGCTATAGTAATGCCCTGTACACACGATCGGACATTCCGACAACAAAATCCCATGTTTTTTTTCCCCGACGGATGTTGGCTCAAACTTGTCTTGCATACACACGGTCACACAAAGTTGGTCGAAAATTCCGAACTTTAAGAAAGCGGTGACGTACGACACTTACAACGAGCCGAGAAAAATGAGGTTCAATAGCCAGTGCTGGTCTTCTGCTTGATTCCGAGCATGCGTGGCACTTTGTGGGTCAGGATTGTGTACACACGATCGGAATTTGCTCAAACGGATTTTGTTGTCGGAAAATTTGAGAACCAGATTTCAAATTTTGTGTGACAGAAATTCCAATTGAAACTGTCTGATGGAGCCTACACACGCTCGGAATTTCCAACAAGCTCCGATCGCACATTTTCCGTCAGAAAGTTTGACCGTGTGTACGGGGCATTCCTCTACACAAGCCAATGAGAATTTATTGTGAACGTATCTCAAATGCAACCATTTTCCAGGAACACAAGTGAGAGCTGCTTCTGGAATTTGTATGTTCTTCTAATCCTTACAAGGTAATGATTCCTCTGTATTACCATATGTGCGGCTGATCACATACTGTGCATAAGACGTTGTAAATCTATAATCGTATTACTGATGTTATATATCTAGTACATGATAACCCCCAGCATGCTGCAGCAGGGAGCCTGCCTACTTTACATACATCAGAGTCACACTACTTGAAACATCTGTTCTTCATTTGGCATCAGAGAGGAATAAAGACACGAAAAATGCAAATATTTAAAAAAATTAATATGAAGTGTCCTTGGATGTGAATACAATTCTGAGGCCAAAAATAAACAGCGATGCTTTCTATTTATAAGCGTCTCTCGTTCCATCACATTCCAGGAGGAGGGAGTACTCTGCTGTCATTCTTTACTCTCAGCTGTAGGGTCAGGGCCAATTACAACAAATGTTCTGATCGATCTTCTATCTCCTTATATTAGATTATAGAAGAGTGCCCGGCCCATAGATCAGATTTGGGATCAGATTTTTTGTTGGTGCCACAGTCTTAAGAAGCACCTTATTCTAATTGGTCTATATAAGCACTTCCACTTATGGAATGGACAAGCTCCAATCAGAGTGCAGCTCTGTAGTATGATTAAGAAATCTTCTATAATCAGAGATGTGGTCGCACAGCTTCAGAAAATTATTCATTTAATGCCAAAGAGCAGCACTAAAGTAGATCTCCACCTTAAAGCGGCGCTCCACCCTAAAGTGGAACTTCCGCTTATCGGATTTCTCCCCCCCTCCGGTGCCACAATTGGCACCTTTCAGGGGGGTGCAGATACCTGTATAATCCAGGTATCTGCACCCTCTTCTGGGACTAGCTAGCCGCAGCTGCCCCGCCCCTATCCGCAGATGCCCGCCCCCCCCCCCATTGTGTCCTGGGAAACACACAGTTCCCAGGACACAACGGGGACCAGTAAAGACGCGCAGCGCGACTTGCGCATGGGCAGTAGGGAACCGGGCAGTGAAGCCGCAATGCTTCACTTCCCGATTCCCTGACAGGGATGGCGGCAGGGGCAGCCGAGAGACGAGCGGTTGCTCGTCATCTTCTGTCGACATCGCTGGAACAGGTAAGTGTCCATTTATTAAAAGTCAGCAGCTGCAGTATTTGTAGCTGCTAACTTTTTATATTTTTTGTGCAGATGGCACTCCTCTTTAAGAAAAAAACAAAACAAAACTGCTTTCTCCCGACTTCTCTCCCCTTTCCTCTCTCACATTTGGATAATGTTTTTAACTTATGTTTGAGGAGAGAGTGATGCGTAGCGCCCTGTCTTCAACAGCGACTACTACCTACATTTTGTTGAGTAGTAGTCAGCTGAAGCTGAATTTGTAGTTTATTTCATCGCTTGGTTTCCCCTAAACTCAGTGGAGCTGTTGTTTCTCTCTGCTGCCAGTAGATGTCACTGGTACCTGGCAACAGTATGAGATTCCACAATAAGACTTATACCAGAGGTCTCAAACTGGTGGCCCTCCAGCTGTTGCGAAAAAACTACCAGTCCCATAATACCTGTGCCTGTGGGGAGTCCTGCTTGTAACTGTCAGCCTTGCAATGCCTCATGGGACTTGTAGTTTCTCAACAGCTGGAGGGCCGCCAGTTTGGGACTCCGGACTTATACAGTAAATATTTATATTTTCTTCAGCCAACCAGTAGGAGGTTTCTTACCACTGGTACATGCTGGGGAGGATATAAATATCTTGGGCAGGCCTTGTAATCTCAGTCTTCCCTCCGAGCTGTGGGCTGGGGAGGTGCTGCTGGAGTAATCTATTCTGTCCCCATTTTAGCCATAGACTCAGCCCTGGGGTGAAATGCTGGCCCTCCCTGTCTCCAGGGTTACTCCACCTACTCCTGGAGGTCAGGGGGGTGCTACAGATGTTTGCCTCCCAATTCTGAATGAGAACTGACGTGCCAGGGGCCTTCAAGTCCAGTCAGAGCCCTGCGGCACACCTGCACGCTATTTAATCTTTAATGTATAACCTCAGATCCAATTTTATGAAGAAATGGACAGTGCTGGAACAAGGTCCTTTAGCACCCAAAAAGTCAACGAGTGCCCCACCCATGAGTGGTGAACTACTTCTTCATCATACGTTGCAGGTCCTGGCCTTTTTGTGACTCTTGCCTCCTGCTGAAAAGTTCAAGGCAAGTCTTTTGCCTACCCATAGCACAAGACTTCCTAATTCATCTACAATGGGGTTGATTTACTAAGACTAGAGTGCAAAATATGGTGCAGCTCTGCATATAAACCAATCGGCTTTTTTTTTTAAAAAGCTTAATTGAACAAGCTAACGTTAGAGGCTAATTGGCTACCTTGCACAACTGCACCAGATTTTGCACTCTACACTTTTAGTAATTCAACCCCAATGTGTCAAAGTAATTTCAAATCTCCATCTGCTGAAGTCCCTGCAGTTTAGTAACAGCACACATCATCCCCCCTATTAAGAATAAGTATTATTGGGATATTTCACAGAGTTTATATCTAATTCTCCGATACTCACCGAGTGTCTTCCTTATACCACTGGAATTCAGCCAGCGGGACAGCCAGGGCAGAGCAGCGCAGAATGCCTTTCTGTCCGACAGACGCGCCCGTGTTTCTGGTATCAGATATGTATGGTGGGTCTGTGAAATGAACACGCAAATCAAAAAGTCAGCTCAATTATATCATTTTGTGGTATGTTTATCAAAGGTTTGATGGGGACTTCACAAAACATTCACCCAACATTTGCCCAGTGAAAAAATAACATCCCTTTAAATCAGCAACACCTGTTCTTTAAAAGGAGAAGGCATTTCCTGTAACACTCACCCTATTCAGAAAAATGTTCCCTACCATTACCAATAACCTGATATTCCATCATGCAGTTTCTAAATAAAATTTGCCTGGTTGAGGAGTTAAATCATTGCCTTTCTCAGTAGAAATGCAATGCTTGCTTATAGAGCACACTGTACCGGTGTTTGTAATTAGGATTAACGTTTTAATAATAAAAATAAAAAAAATAGGGCCCCACATATCTTGCTGATAGTCTCTGCTGGTATATGTTGTACAATATAGACTGTACCTGCTAATATATAATATAGTGCACATGCTGCGGGTATATGGCGTGCCTTGCAGATGGACTCTGCTGGTATATAATGTTGTATATGTGGATTTCACCTGCTGATTTAAATCAAATTCACATGCTGGTATATGGTCTTTGTTGATGTATGTTGTACATGTAGACTGTACTTGCTAGCAGTAGCATATATAATATATAGTTCAATATACACATGTAGCGCTGGTACTTCTGATAAGTACGCACTATGTTTGTAAATTTAGTTTTTCCCAAGACTATAGTTAAGTCTTGGGGTATAATTGTGTTAAATTATGCTTTGGCATCAGTTTGGCTGGGCTGCATTGAGGTTCTGCCTGGTCATAGGTGGGATTTGCACCTATGACAGGCTTAGAACGCAGTCTGGTTGGACGCATTGGTACCAATCTCTGCTCGGAGCCAATCAGTGGGCATGTTCGTCCCGCTGTGTATTCCAGGAGAGGATACTTAAGGTGCTGAGGTCACGTGGTTCGGGGTCCCGGTCCAGAAGTTGTTCAGAATCAAGTGTCGGTCTCTACAGTTACTGGGTATCAACCCTGGGAACCCCGAAATAAGAGCGACACGCTACAAGGCGGAGGAGGTAATTGGTAAGCCCAGAAAAATTCAGCAGCTCCTTCGGGGGTCAGTGCTACACACATATGGTGTATCTTGAATATGGTCTCTGCTGGTATATTTTATGCATGTGGTTGGTACCTGCCAACATATAATATACAGTGCACATGCCGGTATATAGCATGCATTTCAGATGGTCTCTGCTGGTATAAGTTGTACATATAGATTTTACCTGCTGATATATAAAATATAGCAGGGATATGCAATTAGGGGACCTCCAGCTGTTGCAAAACGACAAGTCCCATCATGCCTCTGCCTCTGGGTGTCATGTTTGTGGCTGTCAGAGTCTTGCTATCCCTCATGGGACTTGTAGTTCTGCAACAGCTGGAGGTCCGCTAATTGCATATCCCTGATGTATAGTATACATGCTGTTGGTATATGGCATGCCTTGCAGATGGTCCCGGCTAATATATGTTGTACATTTAGATTGTACTTGCTGATACATAATATATAATTGCACGTTGCTGGTCTATAGATGCCTTGCAGATGGTCTCTGCTGGTATATGTTGTACATGTACAGTAGATTGTACTTGCTGATAAATAATATATAGTGCCCACGCTGGTATATGGTCTCTGCCGGTGTAAATTGTAGCCATAGATTGTACCTGTTGGCACACAGTATACAGTGGGGAAAATAATTATTTGATCCCCTGCAGATTTTGGAAGTTTGCCCCACTTACAAAGAAATGAAGGATCTATAATTTGTATCATAGGTGTTTTTAAATGATAGAGACAGAATATCAACTAAAAATCCAGAAAAAAACACGATACAAATGTTATAAATTGAGTTGCAGGTCTTTGGCCTTGCCCATGATGGTGAGGCTTTGAATAGAAGAAAGAGCTTCTGTGGACAGGTGTCTTTTATACACATAACGAGTTGTCATTAGAAACACCTTCTTAACCACTTCATATCCGGGCCAATTCTGAAACTTTGCTCTTACATGTAAAAATCGACTTTTTTTTTTGCTAGAAAATTACTTAGAACCCCCAAACATTACTAGAGAATAAAATGAGACCCTAGAGAATAAAATGGTGATTGTTACAATGTCACATTGTATTTGCGCAGCAGTTTTTCATTTAATTTTTGGGAAAAAATACACTTTAATGAATAAATAATAATAGTTACCCCAATTATTTTGTATAATGTGAAAGATGATGTTACGCCAAGGAAATTGATACCTAATATGTCAGGCTGTCTTCCTGTGGAATGGGGACAAACTACGGTGCTTTAAATTCTCCATAGGCGTTGCTTTAAGTACTTGCCGAACACCGATATACGTCCTAACTTTGACCCCGGTATCCTCGTGTTTGGACGACAGTCAGCTACAAGATAAAAGTGGTCTCCGCAGAGAATTCGCCGCAAGAACAGTTTTATCGGTGGCGGGAGAGGGCCCCCTCCGCCGCTTACCGGAGCCGTCGGCAGCGTCGGAGGCGATCCGGTCCTCTCACTGGCTGTGCACGGAGACGAGTGAGGGGAAGATGGCCCCCACTCGTCTCCAGGACACTGCAGGGCGGAAGCGACGTCAAAATGTCACTTCCGCCCATAGCTCTCTCATTTTTTTTAAATAATTTTATTAAATGACAAATTTTTATTTATTTTTTTAATAGCATTTTAGTGTAAATATGAGATCTGAGGTCTTTTTGACCCCAGATCTCATATTTAAGAGGTCCTGTCATGCCAAGGGATGTTTACATTCCTTGCAATAGGAATAACAGTGACACCATTTATTTTGTTTAAAGAGTGTAAAAATAAAAGGTAAAACAAATAAGAAATTTTTTTTTTTTTTTAAACGTGCCCCGTCCCGCCGAGCTGGCGTGCAGAAGCGAATGCATACGTGAGCAGCGCCCGCATATGAAAATGGCATTCAAACCACACATGTGAGGTATCGCCACGATCGGTAAAGCGAGAGCAATAATTCTAGACCTCCTCTGTAACTCAAAATGCAACCTGTAGAATTTTGTAAACATCGCCTATGGAGATTTTTAAGGGTAAAAGTTTGTCGCCATTCCACTAGCTGGCGCAATTTTCAAGCATGACATGTTGGGTATCAATTTACTCGACGAAACCTTAGCTTTCACAATATAAAAAAAATTGGGCTAACTTTAATGTTGTGTTATTTTTCAATTCAAAAAAGTGTATTTTAAAAAAAAAAAAAAAAAAGTGTGCTTGTAAGACCACTGCGCAAATACGGCGTGACATAAAGTATTGCAATGACCACCATTTTATTCTCTAGGGAAGGGGTCTCAAACTGGCTGCCCTCCAGCTGTTGCAAAACTACAAATCCCATCATGCCTCTGCCTATGGGAGTCATGTCTGTAACTGTCAGCCTTGCAATGCCTCATGGGACTTGTAGTTTCGCAGCAGCTGGAGGGCCGCCAGTTTGAGACCCCTGCTCTAGGGTGTTAGAAAAAAAAATGTATAATGTTTGGGGGTTCTAAGTAATTTTCTAGCAAAAATTTTTTTTTTTAACTTGTAAACAACACATCTAAAAAAAAGAAGCCTGGTCCTCTTTTTTGGTTACCAGTTTAGAGCTACACAAGAGGTCTGGTTCTAGAATTATTGCTCTCACTCCAACGTTCGCAGGGATACCTCACATTTTTTATAATTTTTTTTTTTGGATTAACTTTATTGCTATCACAAGGGATGAACAACATCCCTTGTGACTGCATGGGCCATGACAGGTCCTCTTTATGGAGAGATCTTGGTTCTATTAGAATCCAAATCTCTCCTCTGGCCTCCAATGCAGTAATGAGAAATTTTGGTGGTCCCCATGGGTTCTGCTGCAATCAACATTTTGGTGGATGCATACCGCCCAATGTTCTTTCAACTGTTGTTCTCAATGCGCGCTGACAGTCAATATTGTCAGACACAGATCAGACTGATCGGCTGCTTTCCCGACTGCTAGCGGTCAGGTAAACACAAAGAGGTGAGACCGGAAGTGAAGACATACTTATCACTTACCGTTTACGGGGTCACAGAGCGAGAGAGGGTCTCTCTGTTCCGTGCAGCTAATGCCACCGGTCGCATTACTCCCAAGCTCCGCGATCAGACGGTAAAGCCCGGGAGAGGCGGCAGCTGGAGGGTGGGGGGATTCAGTGGGACCCCCTTTCACCACCCACAGAAGTGATCAAGTGGATATTAAGCCACTCTAATCACTTCTGCTACAAAGGAAATCGCCGGCTGAAAAATTCAATACCGGGATGATGCATGTAGGTGCAGGCATCATCCCGGAATAACTACTGCAACCCGAGCACGTCCATGGACGTCCTACAGGCGGCAAGTAGTTAAAGTGGAACTTTACCCATAACAACTTGATAAAAAAATAATGTTCTTAAGCAAGGAACATACATTCCACAATTATGCTACTTCATCATGTGTTTTTTCTGAATTTTTGGTTGATATTCTGCCGCTATCATTTAAAATAAACCTATGATAAAAATAGACCCTTCATTTCTTTATAAGTGGGCAAACTTACAAATATGCAGGGCATCAAGAATTATTTTCGCCACTGTATAGTGCACACGCTGGTATATGGTGTACCTTGCAGATGGTCTCTGCTGGTATACGTCATATATATGGATTGTACCTGTCGCATTTTAGAGTCCTCTGAGAATCAATTGGTTTTTAAGATGACAGTAAATTGCTAGGCCCAGATATGCACTGTCAGACATTTCTCATGTACGTCTTTTCTTTAATAACAAAAGAAGAAGAAGATGCCACTCACAGTTGACGGTGATTCTGACTCTGCGGACATCTGGTATGGACACCTCATTGGCGGCACTGCATTCATATAGTCCCGACTGCTCCTTGGTGATCCCTGCGATCTCCAGATACTCATCATCACCTACAAATCCACGAGCTGTAAGAGGACACAGACAACTGTAACATGAATAGCACATAGAGAACCCTACACACATGTACATGGCTTCATTGAGAATGACGGGTTGGATGAAGCCAGTGAGCTTTCAGACACAAACAGCATCTATTCATGGAAAAGCAGGGAAGGAACCGGACAATAACACATCAGCCATCCTTCCCTGCCATTATCCATAATGACCTCCTGCAGACGCCAGTGCTTTTCTTCCACTGCAGCATTTGCTGTGGTCAGACAGGAATTTTTCATTCATTGTAAACAAATGGAAACAAAGAGAAGCCCAAATCAAGACAGGAAAAGAATAGAGGAGGGCGTACATGACCAAGGAAACGGGTTCAGAGGGCAAGGATGGTACAGCACTCAGGATTGGATGAACTGCAAAGGGAGGAGGTGCCATAGGCAACAGATATAGGAGTTGGTCCCTCCCCATCGTGCAGTGGTAGCGTGGCGGAGAAAGATTCACACCCACCCACCCTCCTTTTTATTATGATTATGGTTTGTCTCTCTTTGTCTGACTGTTTTTTCCACAGATTTATTGGCTTCAAGGAAACCGTGGCAGTGGCGAGTGTGTTGGTCTTTGCGGGTGATGGAAGAAAACTTGGATAAGGAAGAGTTCGGGACCCATCGGTGGTATGGGTCCAGCTGGTGGTATTCCAGTTAACGGTGGTTTAGCTGGAACTTGGATAAAAGGGTGCACTGTGGTCAGTGGTGTTTGTCTCCGAGATAGTATGTCAGCTGGGGGCCTAATTTTGGTTATGGGTACCGCAGTGCATTATTAACATAATATGTTAATTTTGGGTTTCCTGCAAAGACCAACGCAAGTATTGACTGATGGGTGGTGGTTGAACAGATGTTTATACAGTTATGTTAATTTTAAGTGAGTTGTTAAATAAAGAGGCTGCTACGGCCAATATTTACTGCAACTTGGTGTGGTCTCCATTAATGGGGAGGTAAGGGGGGTATTGGAGTATGGGTTGGTCGGGCAAGTATGTGGTAAGCAGTGTTGGTCATCTTACTTTAAAAAAGTAATTAGTTAAGTTAGAAATTACTTCTCCCAAAAAGTAATTGCGTTAGTAACTCAGTTACTACATTGGAAAAGTAATTAGTTACTCAGCAAAGTAACTGACTTTTTTTTTTAACTCTGCAAGGGGCGTCTATCGTGTAACTAAGGGGCGGGTCTAGTATTACTGTAAGCAAGGGGCGCATTTATTATTATTGTTATATATCGTGTAACCAAGGGGCTGCTCTATTATTACTCTAACCAAGGGGCAGATCTGTTATAGCGTGTAAGCAAGTGGCGGGTCTATTAATATTATTATATCATGTAAGGGGCGGATTTCTACAGAAGAGGGTGAATGTTAAAATAATAGGCAGAGCTTCATATATAACAATAATAATAAATGCGCCCCTTGGTTACAGTAATACTAGACCCGCCCCTTAGTTACCCGATAGACGTCCCTTGCAGAGTAGCACGAGCATCAGAAGCGTGCGGCATCGCCTCATACAATTACATGTTAACTGCGCCTGCGCGGTGTAGAGTTCACTCAGAGCTGTTTAGGTTTGGCAATTTTCGGAAGCTCCGTAGTCCTTCGTACTGTGCAAGCACTGCGCCTGCGCAGTAAAGGGGGTCCTTATCCGGCGGGGGGAACTTTTTTCGGCAGGACACCAAAATTACACTACTGCCATCTAGTGGCGGTAGATGTAATTGGGGTAACTAAGCCAAAGTAATGGGAACTGAGTTACCATGAGGGGAAAAGTAATCAGTTAGATTACTAGTTACCCTCTAAAGTAACTGAGTTACGTAACTCAGTTTATTTTAACTCAGTTACTTACATCACTGGTGGTAAGTATGGACCATCTGTTATACAATGGTCATGAGAGAGAGAGAGAGAGAGCAGCCATGGGGGGATGGTGACTTTGAAGGGTTAGTTAATCTTTACCAAAAAACTGCCTATGCAGGCGGACAGGTAACCTATGGGTGTGAGAATATGACGTGGCTTTATAGGTGGGAGAGAAAAAGAGAATCTATGGGCAAGAGGAAATAAAATGAATCTATAAGTTGAGAAGCACGGCATTGATAACGGACCCCTCCTTTGTAGTTCTTGCTCCTGTGAACTCAGAGGGAGACACCGGGAGTAGTGCAGAGAGCGGGAGGTGAAGGAGGGGACTTCCAATGGCAACACTGATCACAGACTGTGGGAGGGAGAACAGAGCTTGAGCACATGGCTGGATAAGAAGGTGAGATCCAATGATGAGTCTGTGTAAGGCAGCAGTGTGATGAAAAGTGTGGGGGGTGGGGGAGCTGGAGCATTGTATTTATAAGGCATGTAAAATTCACATTAGTGGTCCGTGGGATTTAAAATTGTGTGTTTAGTGCAGGGCCATCTTTATTATTGATTGGACCCTGGGCAAACATTTTCTTGGACCCCCTCTTCCACGCTCTCCACATGCTCTGAGACATACAGTAAATAGCAGCTAGACTCAAAATCAGTTTACTGAATCAGATCAGGCTAGCGATTGCTATTGGTTGCCAGAGGTTACAGTGTGTCATTACGGCTCACTGACTGGCTGATAGAGGTTACAGCACATGACTTCTGCTTGTTGATTTGTTGCTAGAGATTACTGTACATCAATACTGCTCACTTATTGATTGTTAGAGGTTACTGGACATCTATACCACTCACTAATTGGTTGCTAGAGGTTACTGCACATTATTACTGCTCACTAATTGGTTCCTAGAGGTTACTGCATATTCTTGCCGCGCACTGACTGTTCACATGCACCAAAATTCAGGGTGCTGTGGCACCATGTTATTTAGCAGAAGGGTTCCACCTACAATTTGCTTACCTTTGCAGAACAGGCTGATGTTAATGACTATAGTTGTGGGCAGGACTTTCAAGCATGCTCCTTTACCTCCCCAGTGAGCAGCTTTCAGAAGAAGTGATGGTAGATATAACCTCAGGGGGACATGACATACATATGAATGTTGCCTCTATTTACATATCAATGCTGTGGTCCACGACTATTTACATATTAATGCACGTTAATTACATGTAAACACAAGGTCTGCAGGTGAGTCATCTGTACATGGCAAAGGGTCAAAGCTGGGCAGCAGCAACAGAACTTTACACTGAGATATTGGGACACAACATGGGACTAAAACTTCAAGGGATAAGGGAATTTAAATTGGGATAGTTGGCAAGTATGAGGTAGCTGCTTTGGGCCTCACAAAAACGATGGGGTCCAGGGCAGCTGCCCCTTTTGCCCTGCCTTAAAAAACGGTCCTGGTTTAGTGGTCCGTGAGGTCCATAAAGGTTGGTGACTACTGAGCTAGAGGGCACAGGTGACCTATTGGGGGGGGGGGGGGTATATTGTGGATCTATGGGCAGGAAAAGAAAAAGGGATCTATGGATAGGAGGATATATATTGGTTCTATGAGCTGGGAAGCACAGGTGACTTAAGAGGGAAAGATGTAATGTGGCTCTACAGGCAGGAAAGCAAAGGAGGATCTACGGTTAAAAGGATATTAGATGGATCTATGAGCTGGAGAGTACAGGTGACCTATAGGGGGAGGATATAATGTGGATCTATGGGCAGGAGAGGAAAATAGAATCTCTAGGTTTGCCTGCTTCCCTCCCTTTGCAGCCCGGAGAGGCTACACTTAAAGAGGCAGATGTAGCTGAGCAAGTGATGTGCATCCCCCTGAACCATACCAAAATGTAAGTATTAAATAAACACAAAGTATCCTTGTTTGCTAGGTGGCAGGCAGTCGCTTGTGTCCTAGCAACCAAACACACTTGCGGCCCGCACAGTGGGACGTTGACGTTATTATTACTATTGCCAATAAATGAATGACTTCCGGCAGCAGCCAGAGGTTCACTTCAGCAGGTAAACACCCTATTTATTTTGCTCATTCAATGAACAGTGAACACCCAAAGTTTGTATAAATCCCAGCCCGCAGCAAATGCGAACTCCATTCCAATTCTCTAGTTGACTATGCAGATTAGCTAGTGTAACCCAGTCGATTGTGCCTTCTAGAAACAATAGCATAGCATGAACATATACTCAATTATGTTCTTCAACCACTTGAAAACCAGGTCTAGTCCGACTAGGCATGTGCAATTTGTTTCGGTCCGAATGTAAATTAGCCGCTGGGATTGCTTTTACTTTGTAGAGCAAGGGTCAGCAACCCACAGCCCGCGGGCCGCACCCGCCCCGCCACCACTAATTGTCCAGCCTGTGAGTTCCCATGGTCACACATGGTCGCCGCTGTCCTCTTCATTGGACAGCAGGGAGCGGATGGTATCACAGGGCTGGATGAGGGCGGGAACCGCTGAAGTTAACTTTTTACATAAACAGCAGGTGATTGGTTGCTAGGATCGCCCGGCAAACAATCACCAGCCTGTTGATGTAAAAAGTAAACTTCAGCAATTCCCGCCCCCATCCAGCCCTGTGATACCAGCCGCTCGCCGCTGTGCTCTACACCAGTGTAAGATAGGAGGATTCTACCTACACAGCATGTGTTTTTGGACAGAGGACACTATGGGGCAGGGTACACTTTGGGGGCAGAGGACACTATGGAGGCAGTGGAGAGAGGACGCTATGGAGGCAGAGGACAGAGGACACTATGGGGGAAGAGGACACTATGGGGGAAGAGGACACTATGGGGCAGAGGAAACTGTAAGGGCAGAGGACACTATGGGGACAGAGGACACTATGGGGACAGAGGACACTATGGGGGCAGAGGACACTATGGGGGCAGAGGACACTATGGGGGCAGAGGACAGGGGACACTATGGGGGCAGAGGACACTATGGGGGCAGAGGACACTATGGGGGCAGAGGACACTATAGGGACAGAGGACACTATGGGGCAGAGGACACTATGGGGGCAGAGAACACTATGGGGGCAAAAGACAGAGGACACTATGGGGGCAAAAGATAGAGGACACTATGGGGGCAAAAGACAATGGACACTATGGGGGCAGAGGACACTATGGGGCAGAGGACACTATGGGGGCAGAGGACACTATGGGGAGCAGGGGACACTATGGGGGCAGGGGACACTATGGGGGCAGGGGACACTATGGGGCAGGGGACACTATGGGGCAGGGGACACTATGGGGGCAGGGGACACTATGGGGGCAGGGGACACTTTGGGGGCAGAGGACACTTTGGGGGCAGAGGACACTATGGGGGCAGAGGACACTAGAGTGGGGGGGTGCAGGGACAAGGGACACTGCTTTGGGGGGCACAAGAAACTTGCGATGGGGGAGGGTGGCAGGGGACACTATGGGAGTGATGTGAAGGGGGACAGAGGACATCGCAATGGGGGGGGGGGGGCCCTATTAAGGGCTGTGTAAGGTAGGAGAGTTCTACCTGCACAGTGTGTGTTTTTGTGTCCATGGGGTGGGGTGCAGGGGGGAGCAGAGGACACTATGGGGCAGAGGACACTATGGGGGCAGAGGACACTATGGGGACAGATGGACACTATGGGGACAGATGGACACTATGGGAGCAGAGGACACTATGGGGGCAAAGGACAGAGGACACTATGGGGGCAGAGGACAGAGGACAAAATGGGGGCAGAGGACTCTATGAGGGCAGAGGACACTACAGTGGGGGGGGGGGGGGGTGCAGGGACAGAAGACACTGCTTTGGGGGGCACAGGAAACATGCTATGGGGGAGGGGGCAGAGGACACTATGGCAGTGATGTGAAGGGTGACAGATGACATTGCAATGGGAGGGACCCTATTAGGGACCCCATCACCCCTGGGGATAGGGACCCCATCTCACTTGGGGAAAGGGGCCCCTTCTCCCCTGGGGACATGGACCCTTCTCTCCTGGGGACAGGGACCCCATCACCCCTGAGAATGAGCCCCCCCCCCTATGGTGGCTATGAATGCAGATATGTGCGATTTACAGGTTGCAGAATTCAGATATGTGCAATTTACAGGTTGCAGAATGCAGATATGTGTGATTTACAGGTTGCAGAATGCAGTTATGTGCGATTTACAGAATGCAGATATGTGCGATTTACAGGTTGCAGAATGCAGTTATGTGCGATTTACAGAATGCAGATATGTGCGATTTACAGGTTGCAGAATGCAGATATGTATGATTTACAGGTTGCAGAATGCATATATGTGTGATTTACAGGTTGCTTTTGTAGAGCCCTGTGTATAATGTGCAGCCTGCTATATGATGTGCAGAGCCCTGTGTATAATGTGCAGCCTGGTATATGATGTGCAGAGCCATGTGTATAATGTGCAGCCTGGTATATGATGTGCAGTGCCATGTGTATAATGTGCAGCCTGGTATATGATGTGCAGAGCCCTGTGTATAATGTGCAGCCTGGTATATCATGTGCAGAGCCCTGTGTATAATGTGCAGCCTGGTATATTGTGTACAGAGCCCTGTGTATAATGTGCAGCCTGGTATATGATGTGGATTCTATCAGGGGTGTGGCTTATGAGAAGTGGGAGGGTCTGGGTCTTGCGCCCCCCCCCCCCCCCCCATCCTAAAACTTCACCAGCCGCCACTCACCAAGTGGCTAAAAGCAGTACAGAATTAATGTATATACTGTAAGGTTGGATTTCACTCTGTCCTTTTCTTCCAGTGATGAGATGATTGGAGCTTTGTGACATGGTGCATTATCCTGCTGGAAGGAGCCATCAGAAGATAAGTACACTGTAGGCATAAAGGGATGGACATGGTCAGCAACAATACTCTGGTAGACCGTGGCGTTTAAACGATGCAAAGTGTGCCAAGGAAATATCACGCACACCATTACACCACCAGCCTGAACCATTGATACAAGGCAGGATGGATCCATACTTTCATGTTGTTTATGCCAAATTCTGATCCTACCATCTGAATGTCTCAGCTGAAATCGAGAATCATCAGCCCAGGCAATGTTTTTCCAATCTTCTATTGTCCAATTTTGGTGATCCTGTGCGAATTGTAGCATCAGTTTCCTGTTCTTAGCTGACAGGAGTGTGGTCTTATGGTGCTGTAGCCCATCTGCTTTAAGGTTCAATGTGTTGTACATTCAGAGAAGGTATTCTGGATACCTTGATTGTAACGAGTGGTTATTTGAGTTACTGTTGCCTTTCTGTTATCTCAAACCAGTCTGCCTATTCTCCTCTGTCCTCTGACACCAACAAGGCATTTTCCTCCACACAACTGCCGCTCACTGGATATTTTCTCTTTTCCCGACCATTCTCTGTAAACCCGAGAGATTGTTGTGTGTGAAAGTCCCAGTAGATCAGCCGTTTTTGAACTACTCAGACCAGCCCGTCTGGCACCAACAACCATGCCATGTTGAAAGACACTTAAATCCCCTTTCTTCTCCAGTCTGATGGTCGGTTTGAACTTCAGCAAATTGTCTTCACCACATCTAGATGCCTAAATGCATTGAGTTGCTGCCATGTGATTGGCTAATTAGCAATTTGTGTTACCAAGCAATTGAACAGGTGAACTGAGTACTGGTGTACCGGTGAGTGTATATAGCTGCAGTTGCAGCACTATGTCTACATGGCATTGTATAAATGCCACTTTTCTTTTTTAACAAAAATGTATTACCAAAAAAAAAAAAAAATGTATACAGTAAAACCTTGGATTGCAAGCATAATTCATTCTGGAAACATGCTTGTAATCCAAAGCACTCTTATATCAAAGCGAATTTCCCCATAAGAAATAATGGAATCTCAGACGATTCATTCCACAACCATTTATTCATAAGTCCTTCAGTTTATAGTCCATATAAAAATATTATAGCAATGTGATCGGTTGTGTAACCATAAAATGTCCATCCACAAATGGAAGCTTCTACAAGGGGATTAGAAGCAAAATCCAGTAGGAACTACAGAGTATAAAAGAGAAGAGAGGCGCCTCTAAGTGTAGCAATACAGTTACATTTAATGAAGGTACAACATTTAGCAACTCACATGGTTGATGATTAAAAGAGGCACATCTAAGTATGCAGGCATCCGGGGTAAAGCTGTCCACATAGACCGTCCTCCTCACCGCCGGCTCTCACCGATGTCAGTCTGCAATCATGACTGGGAAGACTACCCAGCAGTAGAGCGATCTGAAATCAAGGCTTGAAGCGCTGGTAGAGCACAGTGTGGAAGGGACGACATCGATGGCGGTGAGGAGGACGGTCTATGTGGACAACTTTACTTGGATGCCTGCATACTTAGATGTGCCTGTTTTAATCATCAACCATGTGAGTTGCTAAATGTTGCACCTATATTAACCGCTTTCCGTCCAGCCGCTGCAGTCGTACTGCGGCAACATGGCTCGGCTGCGCGAATCGCCGTTATGTTACGTCACTTCTTTTTTTGGCCACTAGGAGCGCGCGCGTGAGATGGCGAGAACCGGGATCTCTGTGTGTAAACACAGAGATCCTGGTTCAATGAGGGGAGAAGAGACTGATTGTGTGATCATACAAAGTATGAACACCCATCTATCTCTTCCATTAGCTAGTCCCATCCACCTTCAGTTAGAACACACACTAGGGAACACAGTTAACCCTTTGATCGCCCCCTAGTGTTAACCCCTTCACTGCCAGTGACATTTTTATAGTAATCAATGCATTTTTAAAGCACTGATCACTGTATAAATGCGAATGGTGCCAAAAATGTGTCAAAATTGTCTGATGTGTCCGCCATAATGCCGTAGTCACGATAAAAATCGCAGATCTCGGCCATTACTAGTAAAAGAAAAAATAATAATAAAAATGCTATAAATCTATCCCCTATTTTGTAGACGCTACAACTTTTGCGCAAACCAATCAATTATTGCGATTTTTATTAACAAAAATATGTAGAAAAATACATATCGGCCTAAACTGAGAAAAAAAATTGCTTTAAAAAAAAAATGGGGATTTTTTTATTATTTATTATAAAAAAAAATGTATTATTATATTTTATTATTATTTATTATTATAGCAAAAAGTACAAAATATTGTGTTTTTTTCAAAATTGTCGCTCTTTTTTTTGTTTATAGCGCAAAAGATG
Organism: Lithobates sylvaticus; assembly: GCA_028564925.1. Lineage (NCBI taxonomy): Eukaryota > Metazoa > Chordata > Amphibia > Anura > Ranidae > Lithobates > Lithobates sylvaticus. Next base: position 184,926,228 of record CM053035.1, on the reverse strand, counting down.
AAAACCGCAGAGGCTCTTTGTTTAGAGCGCAAATACCACCAAAAGAAAGCTCTATTTGTGGGAAAAAAAGAATGTCAATTTTGTTTGGGTACAGCGTCGCAACGACCGCGCAATTGTCAGTTAAAGCAACGCAGTGCCGCAAAAAATGCTCTGGTCATTTAGCAGCCAAATCTTCCCAGGCTAAAGTGGTTAAATGTAACCATATTGCTACACTTATGCCGCATACACACGATCGGAAATTCGACCAGCAAAAGAACGATGAGAGCTTTTCGTCGGAAAATGCGACCGTGTGTAGACTCCATCGGAGTTTTGCTGGCCGAATTTCCACCAGCAAAAGTTTGAGAGTATGTTCTCAATTTTTCCGACGGAAAAACTTTCTATCGGAAATTCCTATCGTCTGTGGCAATCCGACGCGAAAAAGTCGAAGCATGCTCGGAAACAATTCGACGCATGCTCAGAGGCATTGAACTTCATTTTTGCAGCTCGTCGTAGTGTTGTACATCACCGTGTTCTTGACAGTCGGAATTTGGTGTGACTGTGTAGGCAACACAAGCTTGAGCGGAATTCCGTCGGAAAAAACATCCAAGGCTTTTCCGACGAGAATTCCGATCGTGTGTACGCGACATTAGAGGCACCACTCTTCTCTTTTATACTCAGTTGTGACGTGACGCTACTCTTGTATCAGGACATCGCTTGTATATCAAGTCAAAACTTATTAAAAAATGTTGCTCGTCTTGCAAAACGCTCTCAAACCAAGGTTTTACTGGGGGTTATTTACGAAAGGCAAATCCACTTTGCACTGCAAGTGCACTTGGAAGTGCAGTTGTTCTAAATCTAATGCCGCGTACACACGATCAGAATTCTCGTCGGAAAAAGCTCTAATGGTTTTCTGTCGGAATTTCGCTCAAACTGTCTTGCCTACACACGGTCACACCAAATTCCGACGGTCAATAACACAGCGGCATACAACACATTCGACGGCACTATAAAAGGGAAGTTTAATGCTTCTGAGCATGCGTCAAAATGTTTCAGAGCATGCGTCGGAATTTTGCGTGTCGGAATTTCATACACACGATCGGAAAATCCGATAGAAAGGTTTTCCGTCTGAAAAATTAAGAACAGGTTCTCAATCCAAAGTCTGTCGGAAATTCCGACAGAAAAAGACAGATGGGCATACACACGGTCGGAAAATCCGATGGAAAGCTCCCATCGGAAATTCCGGCCGTGTGTACGCGGTGTAAGGGGTAGATCTGAAATTAGTGGAAGCTCTGCTGATTTTATCATCCAATCATGTGCAAGCTAACATGCTGTTTTTTATTTTCCTTGCATGTCCCCCTCGGATCTACAGTGACTTTACTTCCAAGTGCACTTTCAGTGCAAAGTGGATTTGCCTTTTGTAAATAACCCCCAGTGTATAAAGTTGGAGAGCTCTGATCTCACCCTGCTATTACAAGCTGTGAGTTTGGACCCAAAATGTCCTCCATAACTTACTGACGCATCCATTTATGTGCTGGGAAGCACCATACCGAGCGCTCTGTCAGTCAGAGCCCCAAGCTTAGACTTAAGGTGCCAAATAAGAAGGTTTTGTATCTGTGATCTGGATTACACGTGTCAGCAAACCGGTGAAGCCCGTGGAGGATTTCTATAGGCTGATGCTTAGTGTTTTAATGGCAGATCAGTCAATCATTCCTCAGTTCACGTGAAAATCTCCTTTTGTCGGGTGAATGACAGAACGGGAAGGATCTATTCTCGACTTACAGTCAAGACATGAGACACCTACGCAGCACCAGACTTGTCCAACCATCTGATAAATCTCCTTGGGTCCAGCTCCTGCCAGCCTATTGCACTGAGCCATGCCCGGCGCAGACAGGCTGACAGAACATCTGCCCGCCGCTCCGTGTTATTCCGGCATCATACACCCTCCATCCCTGTAAATAATGCATTGAAGATGGCAGGCGAAGGTTTCACAGTGTAGTTGGCGCTCTGTGGTGAGTCACAGCTCCCGTGAAGTGCTGAGCTGGGAATACATCCCTCCACCATTATCTGCATATAAATAGCATCTTCAGGGGGGGGGGGGGGGGGGGATGCAGGGGGTATCTTACCCTGTCACTGGTGCTCAATTTATAGGACATTAAAACCTCCTTTCTTTTCGGCCCTGAGCCTAGAAGCAGCCGGTGCTGCTGTCACCGATTGTATTCATTAACAAACTCGACCATTTATCCTCTTCCTTGCTCTTCCAGCGCTTATTATGTCACTAGAGTTCCAGGTTCTTCGGTCCCCCCCCCCCTCAAACTTTTACCCCATGTCTGGCTGCCTCCCCTCCTCTCTCTGTGACTTCAGCAAGTGACAGAATGGGGACAGGCTGTGCAATGCCAGCAGCTCAGGGGAACTTACCAAGATAGGAATGTGGAAATAGAAATATGTAGAGTTTTAATTAGTTCTTACACTTAATATGCAAATGTTCGTGTCCTTCTTAGGTTGGGTAAAATGAGACTTTTATTTAAATGTGAGGAGTGCTTAGAAGAGCTAATTAAGCAGCCAAGAGAAGATAGAATAGGAAGCTTGCGGCGACACCTGCGTGTGTACAAAATCAATATATGTTCTTTGTGTCACTTCCAGTCTGGGCACACATCTCCTCTGGATTCATCACTCCGGGGTCCTCGGTGAGCCTGAATAAGTTATACGCAAAATGCCCCTTTGGAGGCGTCAGAGGAATAAGACATGCCAACACATATTATAATGGAGGAGGAAGGATGGGGGTAAAGTGAGAATGTTGTTGATGTGCCTTCCCGGTAATAACAATCCTAGCATCCCCTGTGTCCCTCGTTAGCTGACCTTGCTGTGAAGCTGCTTGTTATAATTACCACGATTAAATATTATGCTCCAATTAAAACCGACCACCTGGGGAACGGGAGAAGAATCTTCACACCGATTCAGATCAGAACAAAAATAAGCCCATTAAAGCTTTAGGCTTCCAGCTGAGCCACCAAGGAGGGGCGCTCTCCTGCCACTATGCCCAGCCCACACTTACATCTTAAGGCATGGCGGAGACCGAATAAGAACCACAGCACATCAGAGCTCACCGCCACTTAGTACCGTGTTTATCATATCGAGGACGCATAGAGCAGGAATATTCCCCAAGGGTTACTTCTGTGCATTGGTGTGCGCAGCTTATTGCATTAGGGTGTGCACCCCAGAGCGCAAACACACATCCATGTATATCAGCAGAGCAGAAATTGATGTCAGTAGGCAGTGATGTAAGTAACGCCATTAAAATAAACAGAGTTACTTAACAAAGTTACTTTAGAGGGTAACGAGTAATCTAACTGATTACTCTTCCCCTCATGGTAACGCAGTTCCCATTACTTGGGCGGCGTTACCGCAATTCCATCTACCGTGGCCGCGCTGCCTGGCCGTTCGTTCCGCCGTGGGGAGGGGGGCTTTTGCCCGCTGAGCTGAGAAGAGGCTGAGACTCAGAGAGACTGTCTGGAACGCCCCATCCCACCCGGCCTATCCAGAGAGAGAGAGAGAGAATGTAGGGAGGCGGGGCGGACACTGAAAAATGAAGCCAGCTGACCAGCTGACACCAATCGAGTGAAGGGGAGGGTCTCTCTCTCTCCCCATGAGGAAAGGCATCCCTGGAGGCACTCAAGTAAGTGACTGTCTGACGATCCGAATTGCAGTGCAATCGATCCATCCCAAGTCCTCCACCACCTCTGCTTCTTACTGATCCCATCCCTACCCACCATCACTTCTACAACAGAGGTGATGGGGGATAGGGTAGGGATGAGATCAGTGGTGGTGGGGGATGGGATCAGTAAAAGGCAGAGGTGGTGGTGGGAGAGGATGGCACCACCACCGCTGCCACCCCCCCAAGTACCACCGCTGCCACCCCCCCCCCCCCCCCCCCCAAGTACCACCGCTGCCACCCCCCAAGTACTGTACACCACCCCCAAGTACACCACCACCACTGCCACTGCCACCCCCCCAAGTACTGTACACCACCCCCACTGCCACCCCTCCAAGTACACCACCACCGCTGCCACCCCCTCAAGTACCACCTCTGCCACCCCTGTCACAGTTACTTTGCTGAGTAACCAATTACTTTTCCTATGTAGTAATCAAGTTACAAACGCAATTACTTATTATTTAAGTAATTTGTAACTTAACTAATGACTTTTTTAAAGTAAGATGACCAACACGGTCAGTAGGACAGTGGACGGTGTCAGTTGTTTTTATTTTTATAATTATTTTTTCTTTTTTTTACAATTTTAATTTAATTATTTTTTACAATATTTTTATTATTATTTTTTACAATTTTTTTTAGGAGCCCCATTGGAGGTTTTGGTGAAATAAAAAACAAAATAGTCGCGCTCAATCAATAATAAACTGCAAATGCACCATAGAATAATGTCTTAGTGCATATTGGATAAACAGAACATTGATATTGAAAAAGTGAAAAAAAAATATATATGTATGTGAAAAAATAGTTATAAATAAATTGAATTAAAAATAAAAAATAAATGAAAAATTTTAAAAATAAAAGTTCTAGAAGGTACAAAAATGTTCCCAAAATGCTAAATCCAACAAGATATTGTGATCCAAGAAGTTCCACCAACAAGAAAAAACAGGCATACACACGATCAGAGTTTCCGATAACAAAACCGTGGATTTTTGTTCGAAGGTTGTTGGCTCCCACTTGTCTTGAATACACACGGTCACACAAATGTTGGCCAACAATCACGAACATGGGAACGTGGTGACGTACAAGAGGCACGACGAGCCGATAAAAAGGAAGTTCAATAGCCAGTGCACCACCCTTTGGGCTCCTTCTGCTTGATTCCGAGCATGCGTGAACTTTTGTGCGACGGATTTGTGTACATGCGATCGGAAATTCCGACAACAAAATTTTGTTGGCGGAGAATTTGAGAACCTGCTAGCCAACATTTGTTGGCGGAAAGTCTGGCAACAAATGTTTCATGGAGCATACACACGGTCAGACTTTCAGCCAACAAGCTCACATCCAACGTTTACCGTCGGAAAATCCGACCGTGTGTATTAGGACTCTTACCATTTAATGTGAACCTCGCATCACTAGCGAGGTCAAACATTATAGCCATCTGCAGGGTCAAATGGCCCACCTCGTCTCTGGGACTCACTGACGTTCAGAGAAGGTCATCCACGATATCCAGCTCTCATCTAGGGATCTCGATCAGCCAGACACCACGGAGCATATTGGGTTATAATTCATCTCCAGGTGAATGGACACTGGTAGACCAAAGGTCAAATATCAAGGGTCTAAACAAAGAGAAAGGGACTGAGGACAGAGCTTTCCCAGTCCCTCTATCTGCAGACAGTGAACAAATGGGAAGTGCTCTTTGCTCAGTGGCTTCTTGTTCATTCACAGACTAAAGCATAGTTTACTATGCTGCAGTTAAGAATGAACACAGGAGCGATCGGTACAGATCACTCACTGTATTCATTCACTCATTAATTTATCCATCCTGAAACATCCTTAGGGTTTCTGCCTTTTCTCCAAGTCAAACCGGAACACTTTAGCGGCACACAGCAATTTTTTTTTTTATATATTATATTATAAACTATACATATATTTTGCTATTAAATAACATTTTAATCATATGAAGTTAATTACAAGAGTCCCCCTTTACATCAGAGTCCACAGCGTTTCCCTTTTACATTTGAACTCGCAGAGTTTCCTTTCACTGTAATGGGGACTCTGAAGACTCTGATGTAAGGGAGAACATTGGGGACTCTAATAAAGGGATGCTCTGGGAACCCTGATTTAAGGGGGAACACTGAGAACTCCGATGTACAGAGAGGACTCTGATGTAAGGGGGAACACTGCGGCCTCTGGTGTAAAGGGGAACTCTGATGTAAGGGGTGCTCTGAGAACCCTGATTTACCTTAGTGTACTCACTCAGTGGCAGGAGAGAGAAGGGGGGAGACTTCAGTCACAGACAGGGATGGATGGTGAGCTCACTCACCCCTTGGCAGTCAGCGCCTCTCATCCAGATGTATCTAAGGCTACTGTACTTCTAATTTCTGGCCCCCACTTTCCTTTTCTGAGGCACAGCGCCAGGGATTGGAGTGTGGTCAGACACAGAGGAAGGGGGGCAGGAGGAAGAGGTGCAGCTTGAGCCCTCTCTCCTCTCCCGTCTGTGTGTGTTTAAGGGGGGGGGTCTGTTAGTGCTGGCTTTGGGCAGTGTGAAAGAGTGTAACACACACTCTCAGCTTAGACAATTGCAGCCAGCAACCCTGCTGGGAAGCCATAGTCCAGTCTGAATCATGTGTCCGAATTTCAGGCAGTCTGAAACCCGGACGCATGATTCCAAACCCGAACTGTCCGGGTGAATCCCAGACAGGTGGCAACCCTAAACATCCCCCGCAGCAGCCAGTGGGAGAGGAGCAAAGCTGGTAACACTGCAGGGGAAAGGCGGGGAATGTCAGAAAGCAGGGGCAATTGGCACCACACAGGGGGATTAGGGTGTGCCCAGGCACACCCAGCGCACCCTTTGCACACGTCTATGACTCAGTGTGCTATCTAAGCTGCTCATGGCATCCAGTTTGAGACCAAAGAGAATACTCACATGTAAAGATTAGAGCTTCTGTGATAATAGTCAGCCAGTCTGGGGGCAGTTCACCCTGGTGTCCAGTTAGAAAACATGACTTAAAAGTTGTAATTGTATGGTTCTTTGCACATAGGGGTGCTAAGCCATTCAACATAAATACCAGCATCTTTCCCTTGCCTGGGCAGCACTGGTGCAGTATACAGCCTCCTATAGACATTAATATATGTGTGCTGCTGTATTTGAGTATAAAGTAGACATGTGCAATTCGTTTCGTTTTTTTTTAGTTTTCCGTTAAAATTCGTTATATTCGTTCATTCGTTATCGTACGAATGAACAAATGATTCGCAAAATTTTTTAACGAATAACGAATTATCGAATCGAACAAATACGAAAAACAACGAAAATCCGAAATAACCAAATTAGAAACAACGAAACTACTAAAGAAGAAAATGCGAAAAACGAAAACAGGAACAACGAAAATCAAAATGAACGAAAAAATTCGTACATTCGTAACTTTTTTTTTTGTTGAATTGCTAATTTTCAGTGTCCCTTACAATGGCGCTGCTTAACGTGCTTCGAATGGATTGAACGAAAAAATTTGTACATTCGTAACTTTTTTTTGATTTGTAATTTTCCGTGTCTCCTACAATGGCGCTGCTTAACGTGCTTCGAATGGATTGAACGAAAAAAATCGTACATTCGTAACTTTTTTTTTTTTTTTTTCGATTCGTAATTTTCCGTATCTCTTACAATGGCGCTGCTTAACGTGCTTCGAATGGATTGAACAAAAAAAAAAACGTACATTCGTAACTTTTTTTTTCGATTCGTAATTTTCAGTGTCTCTTACAATGTGTAATAATAGCATACACATTACATAAAATTATGAATTATGCTCCGATTACGAATCTACGAAAACAATGTTACGAAAGTACGAATAAATCAATCTTACGAAAGTACGAATGTAACTAAATGTACGAAAATACGAATGCGTCCGAATTTCGAATAAACGAAAATGAAACTAACGGAAAAAACGAATCAAGGAAAAAATAACTCTTACGAAAATACGAATCGTTACGAATCAACGGAAACGAACAGAAACTAAACGAAAATAAACAAATTTTTCTATTGTGCACATGTCTAGTATAAAGTGGTGCTATCATAAACACGAGTACAGCTTATGAGCATATGCAAAGAATAGATAGTTTTCTATTTTTTGCATACACCCATATGCTGCATTTGTGTTTATGATAGCACATCCCTATAGTCTTCTTAATTGGAGGCTGTTCACTGCACGTGGGCCGCGCAGGTGGGGGAAGACGTCAGCATCTACATAGAATAGGTTCAGTTTGGTTTGCAAGGACCTTTTTTGGGTGCTGCATTGAAAAATGTATGCAACTTCTCTGCAATTACTTTAATTGTCTTTACACTGATATCTGTCAGATTTGGACATTATGGAAGATAATTAAATCCATCACAATAGCCACCTAGATAAGTGTATCTTGTGCAGCTGTGTTTCTATCTAAATTTAGTGTGTGTTGTCGCTGGGCTACGGTTACCAGATTTTCAAAATGAAATCCCTAGAGAGACCCATTGACCACACCTACTTTTAAACCACACCCACAAAGTCACACCCCATTTGTAGCCACCCCAAAAAAATCACACCCCTATTTTTAAGATGCTCTGCAACAGCTGGGCACCACGAACACAGAAATCATGTGGCACGCTTACTGCTTGGCAGTAAACTGTGGGAGTGGTCAGATTGTGGTAACAGTGAGAGGGGCTCAAACTGGTATGGTTAAATTAAATATTGGTCTACTATGGGTCAGGAGTGTGTAATGTATTGAGTTCAGAGGTCAGCAGTGTGTAATGCACAGAGTGCAATGGTCAGAAGTATTTAAAGTACTGATTGCAGAGGTCGGGAGGGTGTAATGCACAGATTGCAGAGGTCAGGAGGGTGCAACACAGAAGGTGCGAAGGTCAGGGGAGTGAAACGTACAGAGTGCAGAAGTTAGGAGGGTGCAACACAGAGTGCAGAGATCAGGAGGGTATAATGCAGATTGCAGAGATCAGGAGGGTGTAATGCACAGATTGCAGATGTCAGGAGGGTGCAACACAAAAAGTGCAAAGGTCAGGGGAGTGAAACGTACAGAGTGCAGAGGTTAGGAGGGTGCAACACAGAGTGCAGAGGTCAGAAGGGTGTAAGGCACAAAGCGCAGATGTCAGGAAGGTGTAAGGCACAGAGGGCAGAGTTCTGGAGGGTGTAAAACACAGACTGCAGAGGTCAGAAGGGTGTAACATACAGTGTGCAGAAATTAGGAATATGTAATGCACTCAGGAGGGGATAACACACAGATTGCAGAGGTCAAAAGTAATTAATGCACAGAATTCAGGAGTCAAGAGTACATAATAAACAGATTTCAGAGGTCTTGAGCAAGTAATGCACATAATGCAAAGGTTGTGCAATACGTTCAGCTGCAGCACAGTATTTTTAAGTTATTCTACCTTGCCCTTTGCAGCTGGCTCACATGATAGTCTGGCATCCATTCCTTCCCCTTTCTCTTTGCCTGTGCTTTCTATGTATGCAGGCCCCCCAAGGTTTTCTGCCTGGCTGCCACGGTGCAGTGTAAACATTTTGTGGTGGCTCAACAGTCCCTGGCAGCCCACAGTAAGTGCACAGCCAAGGCATCCATTCAGCAATCGCCCCGTGCAATGGTCAATACAGATTCCATGTATTGACCACTACACAGGAAATTGCTGAGTGGTCGTCTGCACTGTGCATTTACTGTAGGCTGCTGGGATACCAGGGACAATGGACAATGCTGGAGATCCTCATTTCAGGGGGGACAGATCCCTCAAAATAAGAAAGGTCACTGGGAGATGGGGACAAATCTTAGGCTGGGCTGTAACCAGCCTGAGCTGTCATTTACTTATTTGGGGTTCTGTAGATTTTAAGCCTGTTGGGTTGATTGATTCAGCCTTTTGCTGTAAGGAGGTTCAAGTAATCAGTGTGGAAAGGAATAACCACTAGGTCATGAATATTTATCTGACTCAGTCAATCCCTGATGGTGTCATTCAGAGGTTGGGTCTGGGGAGGTGATAAATGTTTGGGAACACTTTTCCAGCACTCTATTTCCCTTGGGGCTCTCCTCCTGGAAGCGTGACGACTGCTGTCTAAGCCAGACCTCAGGATGTGCTATGTGTTGAGGGCTTTGGAAACCAAATTAGAGCTGGAGTAATGTCTAAAGGGTACTGTGCTGAACAGAGATAACTGTAGAGGGTCACAGGGGAGCTGGGAGGCAAGCTGATGTCTGGACCTTGGAAGAGGGATCTTTACTCATGGACTTGGGTATTTTTGTCTTACAGAGGGACAGAAGTTATATCCTAGTGCGAATAAATGCTGTGACTGTGCCCAAAGGATGTCCCAGCACAGACAAGTGAATACTCAGGGACACATTGCTTCCCATATAGCAAGCAATTGTGCTGCAAGTTGGAAAATGACTTGCCAAGCTATTGCTAGACTTGAAGAAAAGAGTGCCTGCACACCGGAGTAACAAAAGTCCTTTTATTCCTCTTCCATAAAATGCAAAGAGTCACACACCACAGGATAGTAGCAAGTGCATCGGGTAGACGCGTTTCACACAGTTATATTGTGCTTGTAGCAAAGTCCCGGATCACTAAGGATGAACTGTCCTTAGCCCTATCCGGGTTAGAGCACAGGATTGGCAGGGTGGCAGGAAGCGTGACAGATCCCCCCTCCCCGGAAGTCTCCTCGTTTGGAGTAGGAATGGGGTGAGGATGGGGGAAGAGCTTAAAGCTCAGGATTTGGTGGAGTGCCCGGCAGATGAGTCTGCTTCCAAGCAATCTGGACAAGAAAGTAAAATCAATGGTTTTTGAATAAATTAATGCACAGTGTAAAAACGAGCGGCGAGCCTAAATGTCACTTCCCGTGTCCGTATGCCTGTGTCCTACGCGTTACGTCACTATCATGTGTCTTCCCCACCTGAGTGACCAACCCCCTCTCTCTCTTCTATTTGAATGCTGCTTACCTTACAGCAGTAAGGTAAGAAGTTAGTACACCTATGGGTGGCATTTGCACCGAAGTCCCACAACCACTGAAGTCACAGTGCCATCTACTGTTTACTGCAGAGCACTTTCACTTTGCACCTTGGATCCAGAAGGATTTTCTGTGATTCATCAGCAATATTTGCACCTCCATTTTGTATATTTTTATGGACTTTCATCCATTACAGTCACCTGTTTAGCACCGTTGCACTTTTCTCTATTGCATCCTGCATTTGCACTTATACAGCATATATATTGCATTTTATTATTTATTGCATTTTATTATTGCTTTAATGAATTTGGGAGCGCAACACCAACCATTGATTTTTACTTATACTGATTTGTGGGTAGCGTTTGACCTTTTCTTTGGCCAGTTCTGCTATTCAGCCAGCTGTTGCAGCAATTGGTATTTGCCAGTCCGTATAGGATCAAGTCAAACGGCTGGATAAGCCCAACCAGGAGGATGATCTGCCTGAAAGTAAGACAGATATGCCTCGGGCGCTGTGTTTTGCTGTTGATTATTTAAAGCATTCAATACAGCAGGTTTCTCATCTGGCTCTCTTGTCTGTACATATGCGCAGACTTTTATGGCTTAAGAACTGGCCAGCCGAGCTTCCTTGTAAAAAGTTATTGGCAGGTTTCCCATTTCATGGGGAACGTTTATTTGGTGATCACATGGACAAATATATCCAAAAGTTTTCCGGGGGGAAGAGTTCTCTACTTCGTGTGAAGAAAAGCACCAAACGTCCCTCGTTTAAAAACCCAGGGACTGCTTCCTCAAATGTCTAAGCGTCAGGACGGTTCCGCTGCCAACAGGGCGCTAGGGCCAAGGGGAAGCTGCAAGGCCAGGGCCAGAAAAAGCCCTGGGTCCAAAATTCTTCTAAACCCAGCACCAACCCCTCCTTTAAAGGGGACGCCCCCACTCAATCGGGTAGGGGGAAGGCTTCTGCACTTTGCAGACATTTGGAAAACAACAATTCAGGACAAGTGGGTCACCTCAATTATATCTCACGGTTACAAGCTGGAGATACGGGGGGTGCTCCCTCAGAGGTTTCTAAGATCCAGCGTTCCCTTGGATCCTCCAAAAAATAAACTTATTGCTTCAGGCAATACATCATCTAGTGCATCAAGGAGTGATTGTAGAGGTTCTGGTATCCAAAAGGTGCACAGGGTTTTACTCAAACCTGTTTACGGTTCAAAAACCAAACGGGGACACAAGGCCCATTTTGGACCTAAGGTCCCTGAACAAGTTTAATGTTCTATTGTAGTTTATTGATACAATCCTTTTGGATGGAATCTGTCTGCTCAGTAGTAACCTCACTCCAGAGGGGTGACTTTTTAGCCTCCATCAATATAAATGATGCGTACTTACACGTACCTATCTTTCAGCCTCATCAGAGGTTCCTACGTTAGGCAGTAGAGGAATGTCATTTAGAGTCCCCGGGCGTTCACAAAGGTCCTAGAACCAGTACAGGGTCTTTTAAGGGCCCAAGGGATCCTGGTGCTCGGGTATCTGGATGACCTCCTGCTCAGAGATCACTCAGTACAGGCTTTAGAACAGAGCATAATATACACAGTGAGGTATTTGAAAAGCTTAGGCTGGATCATAAATACTGAAAAGTCAGCCTTGAGACCAGCTCAAAGTCTAAAATATTTAGGTCTGATTCTAAACACGGTCCAAGCAAGAGTATTCTTGCTACCCATAAGGATCTGTGCCCTGAAGGATCAGGTGCGTCACATAAGGGGCATCAGACAACAGTCCATTCGGCTCTGTATGAGTCTTCTAGGGAGGGTGGTATCCTCCCTCGAGGCAGTGCCCTATGCCCAGTTCCATTCCAGGCCTTTACAACAAGACATCTTGTTGGCTTGGAACAGAGAAAGAAAAGCCCTAGATTATCCAATGTGCTTATCTCCTCAGGCATGCTTAAGCCTAAGCTGGTGGTTGCAGGATCAGAAACCGCAAAAGGGAAAATCTCTCGGGCTGGGGAGCGACCCTAGACAGGCTCACAGCCCAGGAGAAATGGTCAGGGACAGAGCAGACCCTTCCCATCAACATTCTAGAATTACGGGCAGTACGTCTAGCCCTACGATCCTGGATGGTGGAGCTTCAGGACTGCCCCATCAGGGTTCAGTCCAACAATACCACGGCAGTGACCTATATAAACCACCAAGGTGGTACCAGGAGTCGTTCAACTCTGAAGGAGGTGAACTACATACTAGCCTGAGCAGAGGCTAATATCGGCAGTCCATATCCTGGGAGTAGAGAACTGGAAAGGCAGATTATCTCAGCCGCAAGCAGATCTGCCCAGGGGAATGGTCCCTACACCCAGAGGTGTTCCAGGAAATTTGCCAACGTTGGGGATGGCCAGAGGTCAACCTACTGGCATCCAGGTTCAACAAATAGCTACAGCAGTTTGTGTCTCGAACAAGAGATCCTCTGGCAATTGGAGCAGATGCTCTGATAGTTCCATGGAGCCAGTACTCCCTGGTTTATGCTTTCCCTCCAATCCCTCTCCTTCCACATTTGTTGCGCAGGATTCGGAGAGAGGGGATTCCAGTCATTCTGGTGGCACCAGACTGGCCCAGAAGGTCCTGGTTCCCAGAGATTGTGAGACAATAGACGGGCCTTGGATGCTTCCACGTCCCCCCGATTTACTGTCTCAAGGTCCTATATTCCACCTCAATTTACAGTCTCTAAATTTGACGGCATGGCCATTGAAGCCATGGTATTAAAGGACCGTGGCATCTCGGGACCAGTGGTATCTACCCTAGTGAATGCTAGAAAAGCTATCACTAAGAAGATTTATGATAAGGTCTGGAAGACTTATATTGCTTGGAGTGAAGCCAGAAAATGGCATCCTTGGAAATATGTGATTGAGAGAATCCTCTCTTTTCTACAGTCAGCTGTGGAAATCAAATTGGCTTTGAGTTCAATCAGAGGTCAAGTTTCGGCCCTATCAGTATTCTTCCAAAGGTCTTTAGCCTCCCATTTACTGATCCGAAACGTTATGCAAGGGGCAACTCGCTTGCTTCTCCCCATCAGGTCACCTATGTGTCCTTGGGACTTGAACTTGGTGCTGTCTGTGTTACAGAAACAACCATTTGAACCTATTAAGGAAATTTCATTAGATTTGCTGTCATGCAAGCTAGCCTTCCAGATGGCTATCACCTCGACCAGAAGGGTGTCGGAGTTGGCGGCCCTTTCATGCATCGAACTGTACTTGATCCTTCACCATGATAGAGTCCTGTTACGACCTGTTCCATCCTTTTTGCCAAAAGTGGTGTTGTCCTTTCATTTAAATCAGGACATTATTTTGCCTTCTTTTTTCTCTCAGCCTCGTTCGGCAGAAGAGAGACGACCGCATTCTTTGGACGTTGTCCGGGCAGTCAAGGTATATTTGTCTAGATCTGCGGAGATCCGAGAATCAGACTCTTTTTTTGTTTTACCAAAAGGACCCAAGAAGGGGCAGGCAGCTTCCAAAGCTTCCATTGCCAATTGGGTCTGTCAATTGGTCATTCAGGCCTATGGTCTGAAACATAAAGCTCCTCCCTTTAGGGTGAGAGCTCATTCTACCAGGGGTGTAGGAACCTCCTGGGCTTTTCGCCATCAGGTATCTGTGGCTCAGATTTGTAAGGCTGCTACCTGGTTTTCAGTGCATACATTCACAAGTGGATGTTCGAGCAGCTGAGGATTCGGCTATCGGCCGCAGTATAAGTTCTGATGGCTATTGTTTGGCAGGGTGTCTCCCTTCCCTCAATGCTATTGCTCTGGGACATCCCAGCAGGTAATGAATATTAGCCTGACTCTGTGTCCCATGATTTTTACGTCATACTTACCTGTAAAATCCCTTTCTTTGAGTACATCATGGGACACAGAGATCCCTCCCCTCTTTTTTGAGGATTTAGTGCTTGCTACAAAACTAAAGTACTTCCTGTATAGGAGGGGTTATATAGGGGATCACTTCCTGTCTGAAGACCTTTGGTCTACCAGTGTCCATTCACCTAATGATGGAGTATAATCCAGCAGGTAATGAATATTAGCCTGTCTCTGTGTCACATGATGTACGCAAAGAAAAGGATTTTACAGGTAAGTATGACGTAAAAATCTGATAATATAAAATAATATGCAAAGTGGTTGAAGGGAAGCTTTAGAAAGGTGTTTTTATTACAAATTATGTGAGCAGACTGCAGTTCCTCTTTAAGAAAAACATCAGGAAGTATTTGCCTTCCATCATAATGAACAATCATCTATCATAGTGGATACTCTCAAGCATTATGCCTACATAAACCAACTGCAAAAACAACATTATACAGTGTCAGAAACTTGGGAATTGTCACAGTCACTTTAGTACTTACATTTCTCATGATAGTGTTTCCACGTCACAGCAGGTTCCGGTCTGCCAGTGGCTAAACATTGCAGGATCACTGTGCTGCCCTCATTCACTGTAATGTCTGAAGAGATATTCAAGATTTTTGGAGGAACTGTTGGAAAAGAACAGAAAGAAAAGGATGAATAAGGGGGGGATAGAGATGGGGGGGGTGTTGGGAGCAGGGGAAAGAGAACAAGGGGGATGCGAGGGGGTTCAGTACTTGGCACAAATGGGAGCTGGGTCTTCTAAGTGGGGACTATTACAATTAAAAGTAATGCAGGATAACTAAAGAAACTACCAGAAGATTCAGACATCTGTCTAATGCCGCGTACACACGGTCGGAATTCTCGTCGGAAAAAGCTCTGATGGTTTTCCCATCGGAATTCCAATGGAATTTCGCTCAAACTGTCTTGCCTACACACGGTCACACCAAATTCCGACGGTCAATAACACCACGGCATACAACATGTTCGACTGCACTATAAAAGGGAAGTTTAATGCTTCTGAGCATGCGTCAAATTGGTTCCGAGCATGCATTGGATTTTGCGTGTCGAAATTGCATACACACGATCGGAAAATCCGATAGAAAGGTTTTCCGTCGGAAAAATTAAGAACAGGTTCTCAATCCAAAGTCCGTCGGAAATTCAGACAGAAAAAGACAGATGGGCATACACACGGTCGGAAAATCCCATGAAAAGCTCCCATCGGACTGTTTTCATCGGAAATTCTGGTCGTGTGTACGCGGCATAAGGCTCCGTGCACACTGGGCTTAAAAAAAAAAGCCAGTTCCCCTGGCAGAAAAAAATAATTTAGAGCGTTTTTCGTACACAGTTTAGGTGAGTTTAGGAGAATTTTGCATTTTTTTGTGCCAGAAAGCTCCAATCGTGAATGCAAACCAGAAGGGTTTTTTTCCTGCCTCTAAACGTTGAGCTTAAAATATGCCTGTAATCGTCCTAATGTGCATGGACACAAAGGATAACACTGAGCTGCTTCTACAGGCAGAACACAAAACTCATGTAGAAGCAAAGTTTTTTAAGCCAGTGTGCATGAAGCCTTATTGTTTATGGAGAGTTTATGGAAAGGCTGAAGACATAGTTGCGAGCATCTGGAGAAAGACATATTGTGATACCCTCAAAGGTTGATTGACAGCAGACTACAAGGGTTACTGGATCTAGAAGACCAGACGTGACTGAGTGTGATCTACAGGAGTTACTAGAACTTAGAAGCTCAAGATCCACAGGGGTTACTGCAGCGGCGTTGCAAGGGGGGTGCGGGGGGTGCGGGCCGCACCCGGGTGTCACCCGACAGAGGGGTGACACCCGGCACGGGATTGAGAGATGCACCGCGGCTCTCTCCTCCTCCTCCGTCCACTGAGCACTATCTCTGCTCAGCGATGTTCGGTGAGGAGGAGAAATAATTGTGAGGCAGACGGGCAGCTCGCGTTACCTTAGCCCAGTGCACGGCGCCTGCATGTCCTCAGTGAAGCGGCACTGCAATCCCCTGTTATTGTGACAGGCAGGCAGAGATGCCGGCTGCCTATCACATTTACACTCCTCGGAGCCAAGGCTCCTCCTCCACACTGACGGGACACAACAGGAGGAAGAGCCTAGGAGGAGGGACAATGGACATCCATGTGGACAGAGCCACGCTGATCTGAGGTCTGTGAATGTAGGGGGGAGAGATGTATGCAATGTCACTATGGGCAGATATACACAGGGGGGGGGGGGGGTGTACATTATGGAGATTACACAGGGGGTACATTAGGGGGGTACATTATGGAGATTACACAGGGGGCACATTATGGAGATTACACAGGGGGTACATTATGGGGGATTACACAGGGGGTACATTATGGGGGGATTACACAGGGGGCACATTATGGAGATTACACAGGGGGCACATTATGGAGATTACACAGGGGGTACATTATGGGGGATTACACAGGGGGTACATTATGGGGGATTACACAGGGGGTACATTATGGGGATTACACAGGGGGTACATTATGGAGATTACACAGGGGCTACATTATGGGGGATTACACAGGGGGTACATTATGGGGGATTACACAGGGGGTACATTATGGAGATTACACAGGGGGCACATTATGGAGATTACACAGGGGGTACATTATGGGGGATTACACAGGGGGTACATTATGGGGGATTACACAGGGGGTACATTATGGAGATTACACAGGGGCTACATTATGGGGGATTACACAGGGGGTACATTATGGGGGATTACACAGGGGGTACATTATGGGGGGATTAAACAGGGGGTACATTAGGGGGGTATTGAGATTACACAGGGGGTACATTAGGGGGATTACACAGGGGGTACATTATGGAGATTACACAGGGGGCACATTATGGAGATTACACAGGGGGCACATTATGGAGATTACACAGGGGGCACATTATGGAGGATTACACAGGGGGCACATTATGGGGGATTACACAGGGGGTACATTATGGGGGATTACACAGGGGGAACATTATGGGGGATTACACAGGGGGTACATTATGGGGGATTACACAGGGGGTACATTATGGGGGATTACACAGGGGGCACATTATGGAGATTACACAGGGGGCACATTATGGAGATTACACAGCGGGCACATTATGGAGATTACACAGGGGGCACATTATGGAGATTACACAGGGGGCACATTATGGAGATTACACAGGGGGCACATTATGGGGGATTACACAGGGGGCACATTATGGGGGATTACACAGGGGGCACATTATGGGGGATTACACAGGGGGTACATTATGGGGGATTACACAGGGGGTACATTATGGGGGATTACACAGGGGGAACATTATGGGGGATTACACAGGGGGCACATTATGGGGGATTACACAGGGGGTACATTATGGAGATTACACAGGGGGCACATTATGGGGGATTACACAGGGGGTACATTATGGAGATTACACAGGGGCTACATTATGGGGGATTACACAGGGGGTACATTATGGGGGATTACACAGGGGGTACATTATGGGGGGATTACACAGGGGGTACATTAGGGGGGTATTGAGATTACACAGGGGGTACATTAGGGGGATTACACAGGGGGTACATTAGGGGGATTACACAGGGGGTACATTAGGGGGTATTGAGATTACACAGGGGGTACATTAGGGGGATTACACAGGGGGTACATTAGGGGGATTACACGGGGTGGTTACATTAGGGGGATTACACGGGGGTGGTTACCTTAAGGGGGATTACACGGGGGTGGTTACCTTAAGGGGGATTACACGGGGGTACCTTAGGGGGATTACAGGGGGGTACTACACAGGGGGGGGTTACATCAGGGGGATTAAACTGGAAGGGGATTACACTGTTACATTGGGGGGGTATTTAGACTTGGGGCTCAGTCTAATATGCTTGAGTCTATTTTTTGTCCCAGTCCAGGCCTGGGTGACACCATTAAGAAGGAAGTGATATCCGACTGTGATGATGTCACCCCCATCCGCGACAGTGCATGGATTGGTGCACTGGCATAAACCACAACATTTACAGGGGCTGGTTTGGCGTGCGCACCATGATGCTGCCATCCCAAAACTAGCCTACCCAGCACCCTGCAGAGCACCGTGGCAGGCTAGGCAGAAGAGAGCCTGATGCACTAGCCTGCTCAGTGTCTACTGCTCTGTCCTACTCCTGCTGTCACTCCGCAGTGGCAGGACAGAGCACTATGGCAGGCTCGGGGGGAGAGCTGTGCTGATGCGCTAGCCTGCTCAGTGCCCCGGATTGCTCAGTGACGGGGTGGGGGGGGGGGACACCATATTTTACCGCACCAGGTGACACCAACCCTAGTGACGCCACTGGGTTACTGGATCTAGAAGAACTCCAGTGGTGTATGGGTGTTATCTACAAGGGTTATTGGATCTAGAAGGCGACCAGCAGTAACTGAGTTATGATCTAAAAGGGTTACTGAATTCAGAGGAAGCCCAGCAGTGAATGAGCGGGTTCTTCATGAGTTACTTGGTCCCGCTGGATCTAAAATAAGAACAGCAGTTATTCAGTGGGTTCTCTAAAGGGTTACCGGGTCCTGCTGGATCTAGAAGAAGAACAGCAACGATTGAGTGGGATTTACAAGGGTTATTAGATCCAGAGGAAGACCAGTGAAGACTAAATGGAATTTTCCAGGGTTACGGAATCTATAAAATGACGATCAGTGACTAAGCAGGATCTACAATAGTTACAGACTTAATGCCTGTACACACGATCAGAAAAGCATACAAAAATACAACTTTCGAAGTGATCATACCATAATTTGATCGTTAATACAGAGCTTTCGAGAGCCGATCGCGACAATTTGATACGATTTTCATTTAATCAGTACAGTTGTCATTTAAAAATACAAAACAATACAAATACACTACAACACATTGGGGGGTTATTTACTAAAGGCAAATCCACTGAAAGTGCACTTGGAAGTAAAGTCGCTGGAGATCCGAGGGGGACATGCAAGGAAAATAAAAAACAGCATTTTACAATAGCTTGCACATGAAATCAGCAGAGCTTAACCTCATTTCCTAGCTTCCCCTCCGATCTACAGCAATCTACAGCGACTGCACTTACAAGTGCAGTTCCAAGTGCACTTGTAGTGCAAAGTGGATTTGCCTTTAGTAAACCAACCCTAATGCATCACTTTCGTATTTTTATTCTGTCGTACGAGAATTTTCGTAACTTTAGTACACTCTAGATTTTTGATATGAGGCATGCAAAAAAAACCCCCAAAAAACAGACGATCATTTGTCCGATAATCTCATAGTGTGTTCCAGGCACTAGAGGAAGGCCGGTGTGCTATACTGAATCCAAGAAAACCAGCAGTCACCAATTACACTAAATAAGGCCCCTTTCACACTGGGGCGGGAGCCGCGGCGATGGTAAAGCAGCGCTATATTTAGCGCTGCTTTACCATCGTTTTAGCCGCAGTATTCGGCCGCTCGGGGGGGGGGGGCGGTTTTACCCCCACGAGCTTTGCGGCGGTATTGCAGCGGTATTACCGCGGTGTCCCATTGAAATCAATGGGTAGGAGCGGTATAGGAGCGGTGAATACACCGCTCCTATACCGCTCCAAAGATGCTACTAGCAGGACTTTTTCTACTGTCCTGCTAGCGCACCGCTCCAGTGTGAAAGCCCGCCGGCTTTCACACTGGAGTGAATGGGGCCGTTTTTTTCAGGCGGTGTACAGGCGCTATTTTTAGCGATGTACCTGAAAACCACCCCAGTGTGAAAGGGGCCTAAGAGCTACTGGATCTAGAGTAAGACAACAAGTATGTGTGATCTACAATGATTTCTACTGTATATCAAGAACAAGTCAATCAGTGAATGAGTAGGAGCAAAGAGTGTTAGCCCCCGTACACACGGTCGTAAATTCCGACCACAAAATCCATCCGTTTTTTTCCGACGGATTTTGTCCGAAACTGGTGTTGCATACACACGGTCGGACAAAGTTGTCGGAAAATCCGATCATTCTGAACGTGGTGGCGTTCGTTGCGTACTACGGAACTACGTAGAGGCTAGTAGCCAATAGCTTTGGTCTCGTAATTTGATCTGAGCATGCGTGGCACTTTGTCCGTCGGAATTCCCTACACAGGATCGGAAAAAGTCCGATTGGATTTTGTTGTCGGAAAATTTGAGATCCTGCTCTCAAATTTTTTCCGACGGAAAAAGTCCGATTGAGCCCACACACGGGCGGATTTTCCAACAACATGGTCCGATCGGACATTTTCCGTCAGAATTTCCGACCGTGTGTATGGGGGCTTACTGGATCCAGAGCTGGATGGTCTAGACTCCTAGACTCTCCCCCTAGCCGTTATCTGTGGACATCAGTAGTGGGATCTCATATTAAAGTAAAAGCAGGGTTATAGTGTATCTTTAGATTGTTGGCTCTGGAGAGCAGGGCCGTTTTTTCCACTGGGCATGCTGGGCAGTTGCCCAGGGGCCCCACTTGTCTGGAGGGCCCCATCCAGGGCTGATCCTCAGCACTGCAATCTGCTGCTTAAATTGACTGACTGCACTGGTTGCTCACTTCGCCGGCCGGCATCTAGCTAGCAACCAGTGATGTCAATCAGAGGCCGCAGCCGCCCCAGCATTCATAGCACACCGCGGCTGTCCCAGTGGCTAGTGAACAGGCTCCGCCCACTTCTGCCATGTTCTTGAGATAGCATGGAGAGGGAGCGGAAAGACGGCCCTTGATAGCTGGTGCTGCCTTGCTGCTGTGAGTGACACACTGTACTGCACCAGGCCGGCGGCTTCAAGTAAGTCTAACAATGTCTACTTAAATAAGTTCAAGTTGTGCATCAAACACAGCCACTGTCTGTGCCCCTCAAACCTGCCACATTGCCCATTAAACAGCCACTGTGCCCATCAAAGCTGCCACTGTGCCAATCAAAAGCTGCCATGTGCCCATCAAAATCTCCCACTGTGCCCATTAAACGCAGCCACTATGCCCATCAAACGCTGCCACTGTGCCCATCAAATTCGTGTTATATTGTCCAAACGTTGTGTTAATGTTTAAACACTGATTTTGTTGAAAGTACCAATAAATATAGCCTTATTGATAATTTGCATTTTTATTCTCGTGCGTGATCGTGTAGACAGGGCCCCAGTGTACTGTATTGCCCGGGGCCTATAATGCTCTTAAGATGGCCCTGCTGGAGAGCAGATTCCTCTCTATCTTGTAGTATGTTTTTTATAATGAGAATTTGTCTTTCTTTTAACAATTATACTACACTGTGTGTCTTTTGCCAGGATTTTTGCAGTAGAGGCAACTGTCAATTTATATTTTTAAACAATGCTATGATTTCAACACACACACACACCCGGCTGCTGTTAAAGTAAGTGCTCAAATAATGATATATTTATTTTTATTATACTATGGCATTCTTAGTATTTACTTAGCTACCCATATAATAAATTGGCTGGAAACAACAAGTGGTGCAATTGAATCATTTCACAAAGTCACATAAAATGCCACCATTTATAACAGTAATAGAGAGCTGCATTTCGGAATGTTTGATATCATTATATCTGTATACACATCATAAGGAAAAGCAAGCCATTTATCAAGCAGCTGCAATGACTTCCAATGAGGATTGGGTGACATCTCCATATTGAACTATAAATTTTCAAATGGAAATGACAACATAGTAAAGGCTTGAGTGGAGCAAGGTTGGTCAAAGTAGTCTATCAGCAGTGATGTAAGTAACTGAGTTATAATAAACAGAGTTACTTAACGCAGTTACTTTAGAGGGTAACGAGTAATCTAACTGATTACTTTTCCCCTCATGGTAATGCAGTTCCCATTACTTGGGCAGAGTTACTGCAATTACATCTACCGCCACTAAATGGCAGTAGTGTAATTTTGGTGTCCTGCCAAAAAAGTTCCCCCGCTGGATAAGGACCCCCTGTACTGCGCAGGCGCAGCGCTTGCACAGTACGAAGGACTACGGAGCTTACGAAAATCGCCAAACCTAAACAGCTCTGAGTGAACTCTACACCGTGCAGGCGCAGTTAACATGTAATTGTACGAGGCGATGCCGCACGCTCCCGATGCTCGTGCTACTCTGCAAGGGGCATCTATCGTGTAACTAAGGGGCGGGTCTAGTATTACTGTAACCAAGGGGCGCATTTATTATTATTGTTATATATCGAGCTCTGCCCATTAATTTAACATTCGCCCTCTTCTGTAGCCATCCGCCCCTTACACGATATAATAATAATAGATCCGCCCCTTGCTTACACGCTATAACAGATCTTCCCCTTGGTTAGAGTAATAATAGAGCAGCCCCTTGGTTACACGATATATAACAATAATAAATGCGCCCCTTGCTTACAGTAATACTAGACCCGCCCCTTAGTTACACGTATAGAATATTTTAAAAAAAGTCAGTTACTTTGCTGCGTAACTAATTACTTTTCCAATGTAGTAACTGAGTTACTAACGCAATTACTTTTTGGGAGAAGTAATTTTTAACTTAACTAATTACTTTTTTAAAGTAAGATGACCAACACTGTCTATCAGTTCTTAATAATCTCCAATCAATGGATTGTATGTCACTTAGCAAGTTTCTAGCACAGGGAAATTGAAGAGAAATTTTTCTGCAAACTGTTATTACTATAAACTTTAAAGAACAAAACAACACCGACACAGACGTGGCAGACGATTGTCATTTCCTCATGTTTGTAGACACCCCTTGCCATAAAAATATGCACATGGGACTGATATGCAAATTATGCTAGAAGAAAATTTACTCAATGTCTATAGCAACTATTTAGCTCTCAATGCTCGGGCAAGGTTTGAAAATGAAGCAAAGATTCCAATTGGTTTTGGAAATGAAGCAAGGATTCCAATTGGTTGCACTAGGTAGCAAAAATTAGCACACTCATTCTACATCTTCCCCTTTGCATCTTACTGGAAAATTATAGCCGATTCCAGAAAGTTTTGTCATGTTACAACCAAAAACGTAAATGTATTTTATTGGGATTTTATGTGATAGACCAACACAAAGTAGCACATAATTGTGAAGTGGAAGGAAAATGCAAAATAGCTCAAGTTCTGTCAGATTGGATGGAGAGCGTCTGTGAACAGCAATTTTCCAGCCTTGCCACAGATTCTCAATTGGATTTAGGTCTGGACTTTGACTGGACCATTCTTATGCCCCGTACACACGGTCGGATATTCCGATGGAAAAAGTCCAATCGGATTATGTTGTAGGAAAATCCGATCGTGTGTGGGCTCTAGCGGACTTCGGACAAAGTCGGAATTTCAAATTTCAGGCTCTCAAATTTTCCGACAACAAAATCCGATCAGACTTTTTCCGATCGTGTGTAGGGAAGTGCCACGCATGCTCAGATCAAATTACGAGACCAAAGCTATTGGCTACTAGCCTCTACGTAGTTCCGTAGTAAGCAACGAAAGTCAACGCTTTCGTAGCGATCAGATTTTCCGACAACTTTGTCTGACCGTGTGTATGCAACACCAGTTTCGGACAGAATCCGTTGGAATAAATCGGACGGATTTTGTGGTCGGAATTTTCAACCGTGTGTACGGGGGCTTACACATGAATATGCTTTGATCTAAACCATTCCATTGTAGCTTTGGCTGTATGTTTAGGGTTGTTGTCCTGTAAACCTCCTCGAAGTCTCAAGTCTTTTACAGGCTCAAACAGGTTTTATTCTAAGATTGCCCTGTATTTGGCTCCATCTATCTTCCCATCAACTCTGACCAGCTTCCCTGTCCCTGCTGAAGAAAAGCATCCCCACATCATTAAGCTGCCACCACCATGTTTCACGGATGGTTTGTTCAGGGTGAGTGTTAGTTTTCCCCCACACATAGCGTTTTGCTTTTTAGGCCAAAAAGTAAAATTTTGGTCTCATCTGACCAGAGCACCTTCTACCACATGTTTGCTGTCAAACCCCCCCCCCCCCCCCCCGCATATATTCTCGCAAACTGGACTTCTGGATTGAACAGTGCTCCGTGAGATGTTCAAAGCTTGGGATGTTTTTGTATAACCTAACCCTGCTTTAAACTTCTCCACAACTTTATCCCTGACCTGTGTGGTATGTTCCTTGGTCTTCATGATGCTGTTTGTTCACTAAGGATCTCTAACAAACCTCTGAGGGCTTCAAAGAACAGCTGTATTTACCAATTCCCAGTAAACCCACCATTAACTGGGATACCACAGAGGACTCTATACCTTAGATGGGCCCCCTACCATGAATTATAACAGAAATTTGAACGTCTCCAAAGACCCTAACCGCTTAAACATTATTGTCAACATAAACAAATCCAACACCAGGTGGGTGGGTGGGAAGTTTCTTCACATCCGCTGGGTCTGACTGATTGCTGCCAAAACTGAACCCCAACCTGTATACCCGCCGCAGCCCCCCTCCTCTCTGAAAACTGACCAATCCCGGTGAGTCGCATCTTCTGCCGATTTAACCCTATCCTAGCTTGTTCCACTTGTCATGCAGCCCTACGCCTATTTTTTATTTATTTTTTTGCTTCAGGCTTCTCTTAATAGGAACATGGGGCTGAAAACTCATCTGTGCAAGAGACGGAGGGGGTAAAGGTGACAATTTAGGGATTTGTGACCCTTTTCAGATCCTGCATTGATATTGCTCTCCCGAAAAATAATATGCAGGAAAACATCTCACAATCCACTCCACAGAATTATCATAGCTGCCATCATTCCTTTCTACATGCAATGTACACATTACACAGCAGACTGAATGCTTGCTATGGACATGGGCATCCGCAGAATTTTTTTCAGGGGGGGGGGTCATTTTAGGGTCACCCATGCACTGCCCCTTTTTTTGGGACTACATGTCCCATGATGCTCTCCTCTCCTAATCTCCTTTGATTGGCTCGCAGTTATGGCCAATAGGGAAGGAACAGAGCGAGCAGGAAGCTGGGCGGGGAACTTGTCGAGTTCTCGCCGAGTTCTCTGCTGGACTGAGCAGGGAACAGAGCCAAAGTCACAGTGCACTGATGGGGGGCATGACAGCACCTTGATGGTGTCACCCCACTGGCAGGTGGCACCTGGGTGCGAGCTGCCCACACCCCGATAGCGACGCAACTGTGCTGAATTTAAGATCCGATCCCTAATTCCGGGGGGGGGGGGCACTTGCCCCTACCTGCGGACGCCCATGGCTATGGACAACATCAAAGTTTTCAGAAGTGTAGAGTATCATGCGGCAGGAATAGTTGCATCCGTTGTCTCCACTGACATTTCTTTCATTAATTATTATTACAAATCTGTAGTAATGATCTACTAAGAAGAAAGTACATGCTGCTGCCAGAGCTGTACAAAAAGTATTACCAATTGATCTAAGCAATTTTTACTAAGCAAACTGTACATTAAAATGCTATTAAAAGCATAAGGACTTCTTATAACACCAATCTTGTCACACAGAATTACATCCCAGACGCCTCAAAATATTAACTGAGCAGCACAAACTAACTACAGTCGCTGTGCTTCTCTCTATGCAATGCCACGCAAGACCAGTGAACCATGATGACTGGCCATGGGGATCAGGAGGGAGGGGACAGGCAAGGAATGAGGACAGAGGCGGAATGAGGGGCAGGGGAGGGACTAGGGATAGAGGAGGAATGAGGGGCGGGGGGGGGGACTGCAGACAGTGAATAAATGAGGGGCAGGGGAGGGACTAGGGATAGAGGAGGAATGAGGCAGGGAAAGGGAATGAGGACATAGGAGGAATTAGAAGCAAGGGAGACACTGGAACAGAGGAGGGATAGGGTAAGGAGAAGGATGACGGTCCAAGAAGAGATGGGGAGAAAGGATGGATGGGATACAGAGAAGGAATGTGGACAGAAGAGGGATGGAGAAGAAATAGGGACAGATGGACAATGGAGACCAGAGGGGGAATTGAGACAGAAGAGGAGTGGTAAGTGGAGGGACAGGGGACAGAGGAGTGACAGGGAACAGAGCACAAAGGGGAGACAGATGAGTAATGAAGGAGAAATGATGGGCAGGAGAGGGACTGGAGACAGTGAAAGAATGAGGGGCAGGGATGGGACTCAGTACAGAGGAGAAATGAGGGGAAGGGGAGGGATTGGGAACATAAGAGGAATGAAAGGAAGGGGAGGGACTGGAGACAGTGAAGGAATGGGGGGCAGGGATGGGACTGGGTACAGAGGAAGAATGAGGGGAAGGGGAGGGACTGAGTACAGAGGAGGAATTGGGGCAGGGGAGGGACTAGGGATAGAGGAGAAATGAGGGGCAGGGGAGGGACTGGAGACAGTGAAGGAATCAGGGGCAGGTATGGGACTGGGTACAGAGGAGAAATGAGGGGAAGGGGAGGGACTGGGGAAAGAGATGGAATGATGGTCAGGAGGTGGACTAGGGAAAGAGGATGAATGAAGGGCAGGGGAGGGACTGGGGATAGAGGATGAATCAGGGGCAGGGGAGGGACTGGGAATAGAGGTTGAACCAGGAGCAGGGGAGGGACTGGGGATAGAGGATGAATCAGGGGCAGGGGAGGGACTGGGGATAGAGGTTGAACCAGGGGCAGGGGAGGGACTGGATATAGAGGATGAATCAGGGGCAGGGGAGGGACTGGGGATAGAGGATGGATCAGGGGCAGGGGAGGGACTGGGGACAGAGGAGTGACAGGGAAGAGAGAGATAGAGGTGGGATAGGGAGGGATAGGAGGACAGAGAAGGGATGGGTGATAGAAGAGGGGCAGGGAAAAGAGGAGGGATGGAGACAGAGCAGAGCTTTAGGACATACTGCAAGAGATAGTCAGAGACTATAGACCTACTGCAGGAAATGGGCAGAGATTTGGGCACACCATAGGAGAAGATCAGAGACTGGGGATATATTACAGGAGAAGATCAGAGACTAGGGATACAATATAAAGCTGTAGCCTGGGTAGTGGGTACTACACAATAATTAGGGCTGTAGGATGGTAGCCAGGGCTGTATAATGTGTTCAGTGAGCGGAACTGCAGCCAACATCTATCTTCAAAGTGGTCAGAAATGTGACAGAGCCCCTGTAGTCAGGTGTAGCACTCCTGGGCAAAGGTGTCCAAACTGGCAATGCATATACTGTATCCAATAAGGGTCACAAACCATAGCAATATTTTGCTCTTGAAGTTTTTCTTAGGACCTATAGGCACAGAAGGTCTGTAAACGTAAGTGCAACTAATAAACAGGTCTCATAGCAGGTCTCAATTAGAAGTGGTCTGAGTAGGAGTTGTTAGTAACTATTGATGGACTCTACAGAATACAGTACACAACATCTGAAGCTCACCTTGTTGAGGTTCCACATCAGTCATTTACAGACATCCACCTATTCTTCACCCCAAGGTTAGATCTGCTTCTACCTAATAATTACAAGCCTCCATAACAAGAGGCTGATTAATAGCTCATTATTTACCCACCCAAATGATGTTCCAGATGTATGAGTGTGACATGTGGAAGGGTCGTTGGTTCAAGGAAAGGCAACATTTATAATTAGTGATATCTAAAATGTTTTTTAGATACATACTGTATGTATATATATATATATATGACAATTAATTCCTTATCACTTTTTATGTTCACTAATGATAATCCAGTGTTTCTTAGACAAAGTGGTCACCATAGCAATGTGCTCTATTAATAACAGTATAGGAAAGTGGTTCCTACTGTCAGTGAAATATGCAGAGAAGGGCCCCTTGCTTCAGTTGTGTGGCCCTTGGTATCACAGAGTAGCCAGTAAGCAAGTCCTTTTTATCATGCAGCAATCAGATCCCTGGTATCATACAGTAGATGGGTTTTGGGGCTTTGGTATAATAGAGCAGCGGGTGTGGAGCCCCTGGTACATACCTCCCATCTTTTTGAGATGGGACTGAGGGACACCTATTAGCAAAAGTGCGTAGGCATAGGACACCATATTTAAAATAGGCAAAAGCTGAAGAGACTGGCAAGGCTGCAAAGGCACTGGGCAAGGCTGCAAAGGCACTGGGCAAGGCTGCAGATGGACACTGGGCTAGGCTGCAATGATGGACAAGGCTGCAGATGGACACTGATAAAGCTGCATTGATGGGCATTTAAATGTAAGTTTTTTTCCTTAAACTTCCTTCCTAAACTTGGGGTGCGTGTTATACGCCGGCGCATGTTATACGCCGATAAATACGGTAGTTAAACCCACAAGTGCTTTTTTCACCACTACTATTCCTTTATGTTGGCTTTTGAAATTTACAAATGCAGCAATTTAGAAATTGGATAATAAGGTTTATCACTGGGAAACACTTTTTGAAAGATAAAAAGTGCATTTTATATACAATTATATGGATTAGACCAAAGTCAGGGACAAATTAGGAGGACAGAGAGACAAAGGGACTTTGTTCCAAGCCAGGGACAGTATCTTCAAATCACGGACAGTTGGGAGCTATAGTATACCTGGTATAATACAGCAGCTGTTATGGGGCCCCTTGTATAATACAGCAGATGGTGTGGGGCCCCTGGTATAATACAGAAATGGGACACCATGGGGGTTATTTACTAAAGGCAAATCCACTGTGCACTACTAGTGCACTTGGAAGTGCAGTCGCTGTAGATCCTAGAGGGGGACATGCAAGGACAATAAAAACAGCATTTTTGCTTGCACATGATTGAATGATAGAAATCAGCAGAGCTTCCCCTCATTTCAGATCGTTCCCTAAGATCTACAGCGACTGCGCTTCAAAGTGCACTTGTAGTGCACAGTGAACTTGCCTTTAATAAATCAACCCCCATGTTATAGACTAACTAAAGGCAAAACAACTGTGCACTTTTGCAAGTGCAGTTGCACTCATTTTCCCCAAAGCTTAGTAACTGTGGTAAAGCTTTACGTTATCATAGGGGTATCATAGTAAAGGGGGCTGAATACAAGTATGCACGCCATACTTTTCAGATATTTATTTGTAAAAAAAAAAAAATTAAAAAAAATGAAAACCATATATAATTTTCTTTCCCCTTCACAATTATGTGCCACTTTGTGTTGGTCAATCACATAAAATACCAATAAAATACATTTACATTTTTGGTTGTAACATGACAAAATGTGGAAAATTTCAAGGGGTATGAATACTTTTTTCAAGGCACTGTATATCTTGTGCTGTTCATTTTTTTAAAATGCAAAATGCTACATATGGCCACTAGATGGCGCTAAAAATATAAATTTAAATGTTAAAGCTGAACCTCTGATTCCCCATCCCCCCATACAAGACCAGTCCCTGTGGCTCCTGCTCCCCTCCACGGTCTAGTGATCTTGTGCGGTGGACTGATGTCATCACGCCCATAGACCTGCTCTGAATGTGAGGACATCAGGAACAGTCCATCAGGATCCATGAGGATCAGGTGAGTATAAACCTTTCTCCAATACCCTAGACCAGTGGTCTCCAAACTGTGGCCCTTTGTTTGCCTTTATCCGACCCTTAGGGCACTATTCCTTCCACTGAGACAAGACACTATTCATTCCACTAACGCCAACAATGGGGCACTATTTCCCCCACTGACACCAATGATGGGGCACTCTTTACTCCCAGTGACCCCAGGACTTTTGCTGCTCCCACTGCCCACAATCCGGCCCCCCTAAAGTCTGAAGGGCAATAAACTGGCTCTTGATTGAGACTGCCCTAGACAAAAATGAGCAGTTGACATGTGCAGTGCATTACAGCCCCACTGCATGGGAAAACTTTTTTTGTCCGGAGCTGTTCTTTAAAATTTATGTTTTAAATTAGAACAGCAGAGGAATAGCCCGATCACATTATCTTTTTATGCCCCTTTGGAACAGAACAAATGTACTTTAACTGGGTGAATGTCTACGCAAATTCTTGATAAATCAACCACTATGTGTTCATACTAAACTTCTTTGGAGTGATGGTGATTTTCTACTACATATTTCTGGTTCTGAACAACACCATTCGTTGCAGTTGCTTCAAGAGCCCACCAAGTCAAACTTGGTCTCGCACTACGAGGACTGTGCAGCCATAGACATCATTTGTTGTTACCAAACCGAACAGGCCCAGAGCAGAAGGGAACCTAGGTGTAGGGCCCACGTGACTGGAGTGGCTGGGCAGGCTGAATGGTCAATTTTACAAGTTAGTGTAAATAGGGGTTTTGCTATTGGCTCAGTGGTAGGATAGAGGTTTGGTCTGGTTACTGGGTTGGCCTCGGGGGGCGAGGGCAGTTTCTTTCTGTGGGAGAGAGACATCGGCACAGGTAGCTTTTCTTTCCCTCCCTATCTTTTTTATGCAGTGTGGTTTAATGTTGTGTTTTCTCATTTAGGTTAATGGCTGTAGGGGTCTCGTGTTTCTTGAAGGTCGGAATGTTGGAAGGTGTACAGTATGTAGTGTGGAACGGGTTGGGCCTATCTCAGTATGGGTAGCTTCCCTTTCATGGAAATAATGGGCTATGGGTTTTCAGGCTACATCGAGCAAGAAATTGGTAATAGTTTGTCCCTGAGCTGGTGGAATTGCGGCTAGGGTCCAAGATACCTAGGTGGTGGTGGTACAGCCGATGCGATAGAAAACCTTCCTTCATGAGCCATATGCCCTGTACACACGGTCGGAAATTCAGACGGAGAATGTCTGATCGGACCATGTTGTCGGAAAATCCGCCCGTGTCTGGGCTCCATCTGACTTTTTCCGTCGGAGATCTTGCTCTCAAATTTTCCGACAACAAAATCCGATTGGACTTTTTCCGATCGTGTGTAGAGAATTCCGACGGACAAAGTGCCACGCATGCTCAGATCAAATTACGAGACCAAAGCTATTGGCTACTACATAGTTCCGTCGTACGCAACGAACGTCACCGCGTTCGGAATGATCGGATTTTCTGACAACTTTGTCCGACCGTGTGTATGCAACACCAGTGTCGGACAAAATCCGTCTGAAAAAATCAGACGGATTTTGTGGTCGGAATTTCCAACCATGTGTACGGGGGCTTAGACATAGCAGTCAGTTTAAGCTGGGCACAAAAAGTTGGGTTATATAAAATGGAATTTATTTTATATAAAATGTTATGGTTGTTAATAAAGGGGCCGCTACGGTCATTTAAAATCCAGATGGTGTCGTGTATTCCTTTTCTAAGGTTTATTGGGCAACCTAGAGGGTTGGTATCAGGAATGGGGGCAGACGATACATCAGCCATACACCAGTCATGACTTGAGTAAGCAGCCACATAACCAGCCATAAGGCTCCTAGCGTACTCTGTGAGAACAGAAAGTTTACATAAGGGGCGCCGCCCCCCATCCATGCATCCGGCCCCCTAATCTACATGCGGGGCTCCGGACGCATGGATTCCAATTTTTTTTTTTTTAAGCATGTGATTAGAGCCAAAGGCTCTAATAGGCTTCAAAAAAGGGTGGACTCGGGGCGCAGAGCATTGCGCCCCGAGCACACCCACTTGTGTGACAATAGCGAATGAATATTGTCACACTGATTCTCCTCCAGGCCAATCAGGAAGCAGGTCCTGAGACACGTCACCCGAATAGCTGAAAGGACAGGGGATCCTATTGGATGCATAGGAGGAGGAGACGCACAGCGGAAGCCGCCGTGATGCTGAGGAGGAGACACCACGGAATTCACCACCCGCTGCCCGTAGGAGCGCTGCCAAAACACCAGCCGCCACTGCTGTCACTAATGTTCATATAGCATGAAATATTTTTTGCTATTGGGATAGCGCCATTTTTTTGTACCCAGCGCAATCACTTATCTTCCAGATGGAACTGGCACAAGAGACCTGTTGTCTGAGTGGTCCTTACTCTGGTACCTGAACAATTAAATTGCAAAACAATAACACTTTTTACAAGATGTGAAAAGAAAGAAAGATGTGTGCTCCGATCAAAGTAACTTCATGACCAGGTAAAAATCATTCTTACCTTGTACAATGAGGTGTATGCGGGAGGTTTTGGGGTGATTGTCTGTCTGGACAGAGCAGATGTATGGTCCCTCGTCATAGATGTCCACATTTTGGATCTTGATGCTGTACTGGTTCTTGGTGCTGGCTACCAGAACCACACGGGGGTCTATGGACCACTTATCATTGCTGGTGTATAAGATGGTGGTGCGGTTCATCCAGGCCACCCGCGTCACTCGATTGTCCACTGCGCACCTGCAGATTTAAAACCAATCTGGTTAGAAGATCCGATCAGAAGTAAAATCAATTCAAAGAATGTGACATCTGCAACAAAAAAAAAATTCTCCATTAAAGTAAAATCGATCAATGACATATTGATGCTATGGCAGAAAGCACTGCAACTGTGTTAAAGTCACCAGGTCCCTTCGGCAGGCTTTTCAGCGGCTTCTATGTAGGATTGAAGCTTCTTGTCATGTGATTACCAGCAACTTCCCTCTTATGCTCCCACATTTATATGTGCGACTACACTGGGCTTAGAAAGAACAAATGGTGCTGGAACCAGAGAACACGCATCATCAAGGCCGTTCAGAAGAAAGACAAGCCTGTAGCAAAAAATAAATAAAAAATAGGCGAAGAGCTTCATGGTAGGGGAGACAGTGATAACTGACAAGAAAGGGTTAATTACATGGAGTGAGGAGGGAAAGGTTATCAGGATTGGCTGGTTGTTTTGTGAGGGGAGACGTGCAGCACGGAACACAGCAGCAGACTCGTGGTGGATCCAAAGAAGAAGGAAGTCCCGCCCTCCCACCGTTTAATTGTGGATTGTTTTTATTTTATTAGCCTGGACATGTGGCTGTTGGGGTCTGTGGAGTAGTGTTGCCACCTGATCCCTTTAAACTAGAGCTGTTACTGATTAAAATTTTCGTGTTCGATTAATCGTTTTTTTTTACATCGATTAATCGACTAATTTCGATTAATTATATGCACATAAAGATCCAACTACTTTTAGCTGATCTACTTGCATTGCAACTCTGCATTAGTCAGTGGTAAATGTGGTATACACTATATACAATCACCCGACACTAGTTAGTTTCCACAATCCATGACTTAACTTCACAGTTCACACAAATACATTTTAAATTCAAACTGTAGCACTGATGTAAGTAATTTTTTTTTTTTTCACAGTAGAGTGACAATCCCTCCACCTCCAGTCTAACTAATCACTCTCACCTTATGGCATGGACCCCTGTGCTCATGCAAGTAGGTATCAAAAGGGTAAACACGGACCATAAACTTCTCTCACATCTCCTTAGATCTCAGCAAGGACGCCAGGTCATGGGTAGAAAGAAAAGACCTAAGTGCTCACCGTTTAAGTATAAGATTGAATTTTTGTGTTCGAACACAAACTACTCACATAAAGATGATAAAACACAACATGTAAAGCCGACAATCATGTTAGTTCCGTAGGGCAGCAGCAGGTGATGTCATGCGCGTAGCTCCTCCCCCGTACGCCTTACGTTCAATCAGAACTTCAATGTCACCGGACTCCTCCCCCTGCCCTTCGTTAGCAGACGGAGGCACTTGGGGAAGGGGGAGGAGTCCGGTGATGTCGATGTCTGTGACGTCACCGGATCTCCGACGGAACTTATTGAAGACCCGGAAGCCGGCGGAGAGCTGAGTACCGATCAAAAGAATTTTAGGCGATCAAAAGAATTTTGATCGATCAAAAATATTAATCGATTAATCGAGGAATTAATCTTTAATTTCCACAGCCCTACTTTAAAACCAAACACATATGAATTACACAGGTTGTGTGGCTGATTAAGGTGGTAATTAAACTCACTTGGTGCCTTATCTGCATTAAATTAGCCTCAGAACCTGTGTAATTCATATGTGTTTGGGTCTAAAGGGATGAGGTGGCAACCCTACTGTGAGGGCATTAGCAATTTGGAGCTGTAAGGTTTGCCCCTGAGTGTTGCGCGGCTGGGGACAGTGAAGTGAAATGGGTTTGTCCCTGAGCTGGGGCTGCGTGGCTGGGGATAGTGACTATCATACGTGGCCTTAAAATTTTGCATGTGTTCCTCGAATATATATTATGTACCCCCCAAAGAATCATGTTTGCCCCCAAGCTTTACTTTTGGCCCCTCACTGACTCATCCTTCTTCCCCCACTGTCCCTGAGCTGATTGTATCAGAGCTGATTAATAGACCTGCATGAACACAAGCACTGGTTAGTTATAAAGTAGATCATCTTGCTTCATATAAACTAGACTAGATAAATGAATAAAATTGCTATGGGGAACACCACTTTGCATTCAAAATAATTTCCTTTGTACATTCTCGTGTTTTTGTTCTTGGATTTAAAATAACCTCCACAGATTAGCCTCATGAATTTTAGGGGGAGACCAGAGGCTGGGGAATGATCTGGGTAAAAGCAGTGTTAATTTTGATGTCAAACTTCATTTTGGTTTTAGTCATAGTCTATTGATTAAAATGCCATTTTAGTTTTAGTCGTATTTTAGTCATCTGAAATGTTTTAGTTGTATTTTAGTCAACTAAAATCTCCAGTACATTTTAGTCGACTAAAATCAAATGGGTTTAGTTAAATTGTAATGCATTATTTAAGCATTTGTCTACGATTGCCAAACTCATTATATACTCCTGGAGCAAAAATCTAATACCATGTTATTATTTCTAGTATTAAGGTTTGAACATGCACTACAGACACAGATTCAGCTGTTGTGATATATAACGTCTTCCTACTCTGATTTTTGATGTGGCCATTTTGTTTTCAAAACAAGGCTTGGCCATCCACTGGTCGCCAAACCGAGGCTTGGTTTTCTACTCAGATTTTGACACGGCCATCTTGTTTTCAAAAGGAGGCTTGGCCATCTATATAGATCTAACAGCCATTTTGATTGTAAAAAACGAGGCTTGGTTCGTTCCTTGAGGCGGCCTTTTTTCAAAAAGAGGCTTGGCTATCCAAGTGTTCCCGAGGTTTGGTAGAACGGTGGCCACATTGATAACACATGGAATTTGTTTACCGGAGACAACTGCGCTCTCCCTGCCCTGGACACTATAAAATGGCATGGAGGTGGACATAGACCCCATGTCCTCAATGATGTCACATATGATGAAACATGTGGGACGTAGTCTATGTCTGAACTAACCATGCCAATTGAGCTTGTATACAAGTCATTTTTTATGCTGGGAACTACCATTTTAACCGTTGACTATTCGCTTTTCTATTTTGAGAAAAGTAACCTTTCAATGTTTACGGTTTTACACGAATTTACGAATGTACGAATTTATGAATTTACGAATTGCGATCATAACGAATGACCCAAAAAACAAAAAAAAACGAATGAAACGAAAATGAATGAATTTTTTGGCAGTGCACACGTCTAGCCAGCACTCGTGTTCCTCCTGTCCCTTGGCACCATCTAGTCCACCTTCAGTGAGGCCTGGGCTGGAGATACAAGAGAGGCCAACCTCGTAAAATTCAGTCTCCTACCAGGAATGTGACAGGGGCTCTGGTGAGAGACTGGGGAGAGGGAGATGTTGGGGGATATGTGATGGATCCAAATGTTGGGGGAGACCTAAGGCTAAAGAATGATTTGAGGGAAGGGAGGCAGATGCTGGAGAAGGACCTAGAATGAACCAAAATTTCAGGTGCATTAGGAATGGTGTCCTGAGGCTGGAGAATTTAGGAGGACTTCAAGTGCTGGGGGAGATCAGCGGGGTCTTGAGGATGAGTTAGATCTTGAGGAAAGAGATGTTAGGGGGATGGGGGTTTGTGGATTTTTCAATTAATAGGTTCTCTTCACATGCAAAAATAAGAATGTGTTGCTCACCAGCCCAGCATGATAAAGCAGGAGAGGATTAATGGAGCATTATTCTAAATTCATTAACACCACAGTGTGGGAATCAATCGTCTGTAACAGATATCCTGCTTAAAGTGAATGGATTAATAAAATATAAAGGGAAGCTCACTGTGTACCCTCCAGCTCACCTCGCTTGTGCCTTACCTGTTCAAAACCAAGTAGAGATTTCATCACTCCCAGTATCCTCTTCTACCTGTGCCCTCCAGTTACAACATGGCCATGTAACCCACAGCAGCCATTAAGGTTTTACTATTCACTGATCTGAAAAGGCCGAAACCAGGCTGCTTTGTATCATCCTTGTGAATAAAACCTAAGGTCATTCCAGGAGAACCTTCCTATCTTTTCCTACTTTTGGCTGTCAGTAAAAATTAAATGTTAGATAGGGTTACAGGCCCCTTAAATGGGCGTTATACCTCTAATGATGGATCTCATTAATTATAATGGCCGCTAGAAGGATTAATGCAAACAGTAAAACGAATGTGGCGGTCACGCTAATAAAGTGTGAAAGCTTTCTGGGCATTGGCAGACATGTAGAAGAACGCGGTTCTGCTGATTTACATGCTGCGCGGTACAACACCCCGCTAATGTCATTACAATGAGGACTAGAAGGCTGTGGGAATAATGGGTGCCTGTGAAGAGGCAGAAGGGGCATTATGAAATTGTTGGGCACAGCGCCAGCTGTTCTTGCCTGGTACTGTACACTGCATACCCACATCTGTTGGGCCTGACTTACCGTATATACTCGAGTATAAGCCGAGTTTTTCAGCACATTTTATTGTGCTGAAAGTGCCCCCCTCGGCTTATACTCGAGTCAAGCACTTTTCTGCAGCAGAAAATTACATTTTCCGCCCCGACTTCGGGCCCCCGTATCTCGGGGCCTCTTGGTGCTAGGAACCCCACTTTGGTCTGCAAACCAAGTGGAACCAACACTACAACATATCCAAAGATGGGGTTCCTAGCATTAAGTGGCCCCGAGATACGGGGCCCCAAAGTCGGTTCGGAAAAAAGTGCTGCAGAAAAGTGCTTGACATTTTCCGAACCGACTTTGGGGCTCCATATCTCTGTTATAGTGCTAGTTCGACTGAGTATGCATACCAAATTTGGGGTTCCTAGCACCAAGTGGTCCCAAGATACGGGGCACCCAAAGTCGGTCAACTGTGTCCATCTGCAGCTATGTTATTTCAGGACCCTTTGGGTCCAGAGACCCCAAATTTTGGCTGCAGCTAGGGGGCATCTAGGAACCCTTAACTACCAGGTTTGAAGTTTGGGGGACCTATGGCTGCAAATATGCAAAGTGAGGCATGCAAATGGGCACAGTGAGGCATGCAAATGGGCACGGTGAGGCTGCAAATGGGCATTGTTGACCCTCTTTTCCACTTACAGTAGCTGCGCATTTCTCACCCTAGGCTTATACGCGAGTCAATACGTTTTTCCATTTTTTTGTGGTAAAATTAGGTGCCTCGGCTTATATTCGGGTTGGCCTATACTCGAGTATATACGGTACTTTACATATCATAAAATTAGTAATCATATTACTACCTTATTTTTCTGTTTTACTTGAAATAAGCTTGCAACTAGCCGATAGGACAGTGAGGAGGTCACAGACTGTTTGTGTATTGTCTGCTGAACACGTAATAGTTTTATGTCAACTACAATGAAAATCAATTAATATGGTGACCACTGGAATCAATATACCCGAGCCAAGGCCTGACTGTGGTGTGATAATATAAAATCTAGATTATTGCATCTTTGTAGAGATATCCAGCAAAATCGGTCACAGGGACATCGGTCCCGATCACGGAGAGCCACTGCTGCTATGCAGTGCCACCTATCAGTACCCATCAGTGCTGCCAATCAGTGCCTCATCAGTGCCACCTATCAGTGCTGCCTATCAGTGTCACCTACCAGTGCCCATCGGTGTCACCTATAAGTGTCGCCTATCAGTGCCCTTCAGTGCCACCTATCCATGCCCACCAGTGCCACCTATTAGTGCCAATCAGTCCCGCCTCATCAGTGCACATCAATGAAGTTTTCAAAATTTTATAACAAACTATAAAACTTTTTTTTTCAAAATTTTCGGTCTTTTTTGTTTTTTTTTAGCAATAAATAAAAACCCAGCAGTGGTTAGATACCATCAAAAGAAACCTCTATTTGAGTGAAAAAATTATAAAGATGTAATTTGGGTAAAGTGTTGCATGACCGCGTAAGTCCAGTAAGCAAGTGGTTAAACTGAATGGGTTGTTTGATTGTGAGGGTTTACAATCACTAAGCTGGCCATACAAGATGAATTTCTTTAACCACTACGCGCCCGCGCTATAGCCGAAAGACGGCTGCAGCGCGGACGCTCCCTGCCGGGAGGATGTCCCTGGACATCCTCCTGTTTACTTCCCTAATGCGCGCTCCTGAGAGCGCGCATCGGGGAAGTTCTGTGCTGGCCGTGTCCGTCGGACACAGCCGGTCACAGATTGCTGTAAACGGCCAATCACAGCGGCCGTTTACAGCGAGATCGGGCTGTCCAATGAGAGATGATCTCATATGTTTGCATATGCAAACATATGAGATCATCTCTCAGCGCCGCTCTGCCTCCTCACACAGACAGCGTGTGAGGAGGGAGAGAGGAACGGCGCCGGTGCGCTGCAAGTAAGAAAAAATAAATAAATAAATAAATAAAGTGATCTGTCCCCGCTGCCATGCTGCCACCTGTCACCAGTACCACCTGTCCCAGCTGCCACCTGTCACCAGTACCACCTGTCCCAGCTGCCACCTGCCATCAGTACCACCTGTCCCAGCTGCCACCTGTCATCAGTACCACCTGTCCCCAGTACCACCTGTCCCCAGAGTGCCATCTGCCAGTGCCACCTGTCCCCAGTACCACCTGTCCCCAGTGCCATCCATGCCATCTGCCAGTGCCACCTGTCCCCAGTGCCACCTGTCCCCAGTGCCATCTGTCATCAGTGCCACATCAGTGCCACGTCAGTGCCATCTGTCATCAGTGCCACGTCAGTGCCATCTGTCATCAGTGCCACGTATCAGTGCCATCTGTCAAAAGTGCCACCTATCAGTGTCACGTGCCATCTGTTATCAGTGGCACGTGTCATCAATGCCACGTTTCAGTGCCATCTGTCATCAGTGTCACGTGTCATCAGTGCCACGTATCGGTGCCATCTGTCATCAGTGCCACGTATTAGTGCCATCTCTCATCAGTGCCACATGATATCAGTGCCATCTGTCAGCAGTGCCACATATTAGTGCCATCTGTCAGTGTCACGTTTCATCAGTGCCCCCGTATTAGTGCCATCTGACATCAGTGCCACATCAGTGTCACGTATCATTAGTGCCACCTGTCATCAGTGCCACGTCAGTGTCACGTGTCATTGTCCTGGTGCTCCAGGGCCTATAAAAGTGTAATAGGTAGTCAACAATTTAGATGTGTAATTTATGCTCCTAGAACAAGTGATGGCGCTCCCTGCATGTTGGGCCTCTCTAAGTGGCCAGGCTGTGTAAAAGTCCCACACATGTGGTATCGTAATACTCAGGAGGAGTAGCAGAATTTATTTTGGGGTGTCATTTGTGGTATACACATGCCATGTGAGAGAAATAACCTATTACAATGACAATTTTGTGGAAAAAAATAAAAAATAAAAAAATTATTCATTTTGCAAAGAATTGTGGGAAAAAATGACAACATCAAAAAGCTCACCATGCCTCTTACTAAATACCTTGGAATGTCTACTTTCAAAAAAGGGGTCATTTGGGGGGTATTTGTACTTTCCTGGCTTGTTCGGGTCACAAGAAATGAGATAGGCCACCAGTACATCAGATGTGATCAATTTTGTATAATTTGCACCACAGATTGTAGAGTCTGTAACTTTCACAAAGACCAAATAATTTCCACTAATTTGGGTTATTTTTACCAAAGATATGTGGCAGTATAAATTGTGGCCAAAATTTATGAAGAAAAATTAATAATTTGCTAAATTTTATCACAGAAACAAAGGAAATGCGTTTTTTTTTCAAAATTTTCGGTCTTTTTTTCATTTATAGCACAAAAAATAAAAAACCCAGAGGTGATCAAATACCACCAAAAGAAAGCTCTATTTGTGGGAAAAAAAGGACAAAAAAATAATTTGGGTTCAGTGTTGCATGACTGAGTAATTGTCATTCAAAGTGTGAGAGCACCGAAAGCTGAAAATTGGTCTGGGCAGGAAGGGTGTTTAAGTGCCCAGTAAGCAAGTGGTTAATTCAATTAGGAGGTTGAACGGAAAACAAATGAGCCAATTCCCCCATCCACACATTCAATATGGATGGGGGAATTCTTCCCACTAAGCCTTTGTATCTCGACCGTGGGGAGCCTTCCTTGCCATCAGAATACAATGATTAGTGTTGCTGGCTTTAGCCGGCAGCACTGGTTGTTCGGGAAAAACCTGACAAGCTGGATGTGAACAAGTCGATCAATTGATCGACTTGTGTACATCCAGCCCGCCCATAAATGGATTGAAATTTGTCTGGTTCCCTCGTGGACTGGACAAATTTTGATCCATGTATGGATGGCTTTAGACCCCGGCAGACTTGGGAGGATCTTTGTCATGAAAAAGCTATGGAGCTGGATGGAATTTCTCACTCTGTAAACCCTTGTACCGCAGAAGTAGTGCAGGTGAATCTGCAGGTGAAGTAGGACACGATCGAAGGAAAACATCTTCTAATGGACAGGCTGCCATTTACCGCCATCTTTAAAAACATAAATGTCCCATTGCAGAAGTAGATTTTAGGAACAAACTGAGCCTTTGTTGGCCTTGGCTGACCAATTGCACATTTTCCTTTTCTTCGACCCATCTTTTTTTCCACTGTCTGTGGTCCATTTGTGGTAACCTGCCTCCAACTACCACTACAAAGACTGGCCCAGACAGTATATTTGTTACATAAACTGACATGATTGCTATGGAGAGTTATCCTAATTTTCCTCCATTCCTTCATACTAAATCTTTGAAGATCAGCCCACTTTGAAAACCTCCTGAGAGTTACCATCCTGGTGACAATTATTTTGTCATTTGTGTAACATCTTTTTTCATGTGCAAATTATAGAAATTGCTTTAGAGTGTCAAAATGACAGAAATATTCCAGTTTCTTATAAATCACAGCTACTGCATCAAGGAGTCTATTGCCGTGTACACACGGTCGGATTTTCCGATGGGAAATGTTGCATGTGAGCTTGTTGTCGGAAAGTCCGACCGCGTGTATGCTCCACCGAACATTTACTGTTGGACTTTCCGCCAACAAATGTTTGATAGCAGGTTCTCAAATTTTCCGCCAACAAAACTTTGTTGTCGGAAAGTCCGATCGTGTGTACACAAGTCCGACGCCTAAAAGTTCACGCATGCTCGGAATCAATCACTGGCTATTGAATTTCCTTTTTTTCAGCTCGCCATACATCTTGTACGTCACCGCGCTCCCACGTAATTGTTGGCCAACATTTGTGTGACCGTGTGTATGCCAGACAAGTTTGAGCCAACATCTTTCGAACAAAAATCCATGATTTTGTTTTCGGACAATCCGATCGCGTGTACGCGGCATATGATTACATTCTTCTTGAGTGAAAGATGAATGGAGCCACCCTTCCTCTAGCAGCATCCTTTGGAGCCACCCTTCCTCTAGCAGCATGCTATGGAGCCACCCTTCCTCTAGCAGCATCCTTTGGATCCACCCTTCCTCTAGCAGCATCCTTTGGATCCACCCTTTGTCTAGCAGCATCCTATGGAGCCACCCTTCCTCTAGCAGCATCCTATGGAGCCACCTCTAGCAGCATCTTATGGAGCCACCCTTCCTCTAGCATCATCCTTTGGAGCCACCCTTCCTCTAGCATCATCCTTTGTAGCCACCCTTCCTCTAGCAGCATCCTATGGAGCCACCCTTCCTCTAGCAGCATCCTATGGAGCCACCCTTCCTCTAGCAGCATCCTATGGAGCCACCCTTCCTCTAGCAGCATCCTATGGAGCCACCCTTCCTCTAGCAGCATCCTTTGGGGCCACCCTTCCTCTAGCAGCATCCTATGGGGCCACCCTTCCTCTAGCAGCATCCTGTGGGGCCACCCTTCCTCTAGCAGCATCCTTTGGAGCCACCCTTCCTTTAGCAGCATCCTTTGGAGCCACCCTTCCTCTAGCAGCATCCTTTGGAGCCACCCATTCCTGTAGCAGCATCCTTTGGAGCCCCCCTTCCTCTAGCAGCATCCTATGGAGCCACCCTTCCTCTAGAAGCATCATTTGTAGCCACCCTTTCTCTGGCAGCATCCTTTGGAGCCACCCTTCCTCTGGCAGCATCCTTTGGAGCCACCCTTCCTCTGGCAACATCCTTTGGAGGCACCCTTTCATGCAGAGACTAGAGCTGTGTCTCTCGTCACTGTGTGCATCAATAGAAACACAAATTCCTATAGCCTAGGATGGCAAGGCACTCCCCTGCTCTTCCATCTTCCGCCCTTCAACTCTCTCCAAGCTAACAGACTGACTCCAGACTGCACTGTCCATTTTTAACTCTTTCCTGTAGAGAACCACTGAGAGAGCAGGAGCCAGCAGCATTGAAAGTTGCAAACTCCAAGTGCTGGGTTAGGAATTTTAACAAATAGTTTACTGGGATTTTTTTTTTTTTTTTTATCATACTCAATGCATTAACCACTTAAAGACCAACTGCCGCACTAATATTGCATCATGGTACATCGGCCGCATTAAGACCACTAGGGGGCGCGCGCCACCGGTGGTCCGCCAGCCACCCGCGATCGCTCCTGAGAGAGACAGAACGGGGATCTGTCAATGTAAACAGACAGATCCCTGTTCTGTCACTATTCCTAGTGATTAGGAACAGCGATCTGTCTCCTCCTCCAGTCATCACACTTCCCCCACTGTTAGAAACACCTCCCTAGGAAACACTTAACCCCTTGATCGCCCCCTAGTGCTAATCCCTTCCCTGCCAGTGACATTTATACAGTAATCAGTGGCTATTTTTAGCTCTGATCGCTGTATAAATGTCAATGGTGGGACTGCGCCACAATGTCGCAGTCCCACTAAAAGTCGCTGATCACGGCCATTACTAGTAAAAAAAAAATGACAATAAAAATGTCATAAATCTATCCCCTATTTTGTAGCTATAACTTTTGCGCAAACCAATCAATATACGCTTATTGCGATTTTTTTTGTTACCAAAAATATGTAGAAGAATACATATCCACATAAACTGATAAAGAAATAATTTTTTTTTACATTTTTTGGGGATATTTATTATAGCAAAATGTAAAAAATATAGTTTTTTTCTCAAAATTGTCAGTCTTTTTTTGTTTATAGCGCAAAAAAAAAAACGGA
Source organism: Lithobates sylvaticus (assembly GCA_028564925.1). NCBI lineage: Eukaryota > Metazoa > Chordata > Amphibia > Anura > Ranidae > Lithobates > Lithobates sylvaticus. Next base: position 184,882,597 of record CM053035.1, on the reverse strand, counting down.
GTGATCAAATACCACTAAAAGAAAGCTCTATTTGTGGGGAAAAAAAGAACATTATTTAATTTAGGTACAGCGTTGCACGACTACACAATTGTCCTTTAAAGTAACACAGTGCCGTATAGCAAAAAATGCCCCGGCCCGGGCAAATTGTTCCGGTCCTTAAGTGGTTAAGCTAGAAAATAGTGAGGCCTTATTACTACTTTCGAGATCTATGAATGAAACTGCGCCACAGATTCCAAATGCTTCCCCAAAAAATGATGTGCCAATAAAAAACAGACAGCTGCTACCCTAGTTTTGATAAACATAAAATTTCAATGATAATGGAAAATGAGCAGCGCTAGTCTAAATCAAACCTCCATACTACACTAATACCTCCCACATGTGTCCATGAATATCTAATTTAATGATGTGCCTATTGCCTAACAAATTTATATGTACAAAAGTGCTAGAGCAATAACAAATAAATATTACATAAAAGGTGTAATCAATTCAAATATATAAAGTGCTTAGTGCAAATATCATATACAACACACACTGTTAACAGTGCAAAAAAGTGATTTTATATACAGTATATATATATACACAGTGCAAAAAAGTGATATAAAAATGAATAAATAAAAACCCGGCTGAGCTCTTCCTATTTGTGTGGAAGTGAAATGGGATGTGCACAGTGGATGTGCGCTGATTAGTGAAATCAAAAAACCACATAGAAAACATGCATTGACAAAAAATGAAAAACTGGTGTAAATAGGTAAACACCCTACTGAGCATTCAATAGTGTATGGTACCTGTTATCAACTGTTGTAAAGAAGATACAAATTTATATATCATATACCATAAACAGTGTGCAAACTAAATCCTGGACTGTGGCCAGTAAACCTTGGTGAAAATAATCCAAAAAAAAAAGGATAATATTTCAACTTGATAACAAAATAATGATGAACACCCTACAGGGCATTCAAAACAATATTAACCTTGTTATTGGCTATTGGAAAATGAATGCCAACTTGGTACCCTAACTGGAATATAACCAGTGAACTTTTAGTGAAAAAAGAATCTAAAGAAATAAAAATACAAATAAAAAGTAAACACCCTACAGAGCTTAAAAATTGCAATGGTGACCAAATATGTGTATAATCCCCAGGGAATGGAAAAACAATCCCTTAGGGGTTGAGTGACAACCGCTTCACCCCAAAAAAATTTTTATATTCAAACACAAAAAAAATTAATAAATTAAAAAGTAAAAAGTAAACACCCTACAGAGCTTAAAGATCACAATAGTGACCGAGTATGTGTATAATCCCCAGGGAATGTATGGAGACAATCCCTAAGGGGTTGTGTAACAGCCGCTTCACCAAAAAAATGAAATCAGTCACAAACAATATAAATAAGTGCGTCTTGAAATGCACAATGTAGCAAACAAGATCCGTGCTGTTAACAGTCTATGTGAGGACTCCAAATATCTTGAAATGAAAGTGACTTGTATAACACCAAGAAAAGATGTGAAGACCTCCACCATAGGGCAAACTTGTCTCCTTACCGGAACTATATGGTCCCTTTTTTAAGGGGACCTTTCACACAGGTGGCTCTTAACCCTAGCCAGGGGTATACAGGGAAGAACGTCCGGTATCCAACCGATCACATAGACTCGTCCAGAATAGCTCCCAACCCGGGTCCTTCTCTGATGTCAGCTCAAGATTAGGCTCGGTGGCCAAATTGCAGTTGGAACCAAAGGGGATTAAAGAGAGCTCACATAGTGTGAAATCCAACGATATTTTATTAAATAAAAATAAGTAAACACTTACAGTGTAGCAAAATTCAATAGGCTTGAAGCGAGCCGGCCGGTCTCGCAAATACAGCCCGTGGTATGGGATCACGTCTTACAGCGGTAGCGTCAGGACGTAGCTCCTCCTCCCTACGCGTTTCGTCATCAACGGACGTCGTCACGGGGCACGGGCTGCGTCATGACGCACCGCTTTATATACAGGCACTGATCCCCCAAGCCTCAGTGTGAATCTCAGACTCGGGAACAGCGTCCGCCATTTTGGAAGAGGGAAAGAACACTCTAAACCTCTCATAAAAGTGATTACACCCCTCACATTTTTGTAAATATTTTATTACATCTTTTCATGTGACAACACTGAAGAAATGACACTTTGCTACAATGTACAATGTAAAGTAGTGAATGTACAGCTTGTATAACAGTGTAAATTTGCTGTCCCCTCAAAATAACTCAACACACAGCCATTAACGTCTAAACCGCTGGCAACAAAAGTGAGTACACCCCTAAGTGAAAATGTCCAAATTGGCCCCAATTAGCCATTTTCCCTCCTCTGTGTCATGTGACTCGTTAGTATTACAAGGTCTCAGGTGTGAATGGGGAGCAGGTGTGTTAAGTTTGGTGTTATCGCTCTCTCATACTGGTCACTGGAAGTTCAACATGGCACCTCATGGCAAAGAACTCTCTGAGGATCTGAAAAAAAATATTTTTGCTCTATATAAAGATGGCCCTAGGCTATAAGAAGATTGCCAAGACCCTTAAACTGAGCTGCAGCACGGTGGCCAAGATCATACAGCGGTTTAACAGGACAGGTTTCACTCAGAACAGACCTCGCCATGGTTGACCAAAGATGTTGAGTGCACGTGCTCAGCGTCATATATAGAGGTGGTCTTTGGGAAATGGACGTATGAGTGCTGCCAGCATTGCTGTAGAGGTTGAAGGGGCATGGCTGTCATCCCAGAAGGAAGCCTCTTCTAAAAGATGATGCAAAAGAAAGCCTGCAAACAGTTTGCTGAAGACAAGCAGACTAAGGACATGGATTACTGGAACCATGTCCTGTGGTCTGATGAGACCAAGATAAACTTATTTGGTTCAGATGGTGTCAAGCGTGTGTGGTGGCAACAAGGTGAGGAGTACGAAGACAAGTGTGTCTTGTCTACAGTCAAGCATGGTGGTGGGAGTGTCATGGTCTGGGGCTGCATGAGTGTTGCCAACACTGGGGAGCTACACTTCATTGAGGGAACCATGAATGCCAACATGTACTGTGACATACTAAAGCAGAACATGATCCCCTCCCTTCAGAGACTGGGCCGCAGGGCAGTATTCCAACATAATAACGACCCCAAACACACCTCCAGGACTACCTCTGCCTTGCTAAAGAAGCTGAGGGTAAAGGTGATGGAATGGCCAAGCATGTCTCCAGACCTAAACCCTATTGAGCATCTGTGGGGCATCCTCAAACGGAAGGTGGAAGAGCGCAAGGTCTCTAACCTCCACCAGCTCAGTGATGTCATCATGGAGGAGTGGAAGAGGACTCCAGTGGCAACCTGTGAAGCTCTGGTGAACTCAATGCCCAAGAGAGATAAGGCAGTGCTGGAAAATAATGGTGGCCACACAAAATATTGACATTCTTCTTTCACTCATGGTTGGTGTTTGGCTGAAGCCATTTATTATCAATTAACTGTTTTACTCTTTTAAAATCATAATGGCAACAGAAACTACCCAAATGACCCTGATCAAAAGTTTACATACCCCAGTTCTTAATACTGCGTATTGTCCCCTTTAATATCAATGACAGCTTGAAGTATTTTGTGATACTTGTGGAAGAGGCTCTTTATCTTCTCAGATGGTAAAGCTGCCCATTCCTCTTGGCAAAAAGCCTCCAGTTCTTGTAAATTCTTGGACTGTCTTGCATGAACTGCACGTTTGAGATCTCCCCAGAGTGGCTCAATAAAATTGAGGTCAGGAGACTGAGATGGCCACTCCAGAACCTCCACTTTATTCTGTTGTAGCCAATGACAGGTCAACTTGGCCTTGTGTTTTGGATCATTGTCATGTTGCAATGTCCAAGTATGTCCCTTGTGCAGCTTCCTGGCTGATGAATGCAAATGTTCCTCCAGTATTTTTTGATAACATACTGCATTCATCTTACCAACAATTTTGACCAAATTTCCTGTGCCTTTGTAGCTCACACATCCCCAAAACATCAGCGACCCACCTCTGTACCTTTCGCCATAGGCCTTCTTGACTCCTCTCCAAATGTAGCGCTTATGGTTGTGGCCAAAAAGCTCAATTTTGGTCTCATCACTCCAAAGAACTTTGTGCCAGAAGGTTTGAGGCTTGTCTCTGTGCTGTTTGGCGTATTGTAAGTGGGATACTTTGTATCATTTGCGTAGTAATGGCTTTCTTCTGGCGACTCGACCATGTAGCCCATCTTTCTTCAAGTGCCTCCTTATTGTGCATCTTGAAACAGCCACACCACATGTTTTCAGAGAGTCCTGTGTTTCACCTGAAGTTATTTGTGGGTTTTTCTTTGCATTCTGAACATTTTTCCTGGCGGCTGTGGCTGAAATTTTAGTTGGTCTACCTGACCGTGGTTTGGTTTCAACAGAACCCCTCATTTAACACTTCTTGATTAGAGTTTGAACACTGCTGATTGCCATTCTCAATTCCTTAGAATTCATTGGACTATCCTTTCCTGTTTTAAACAGTTCAACTACCTTTTCCCGCAGAATTTTGACAATTCTTTTGCTTTCCCCATGACTCAGAATCCAGAAACATCAGTGCAGCACTGGATGAAAGATGCAAGGGTCTGTCAGGAGTCCAGAAACTCATTGACCTTTTATACACACACCAATTACAAGCAAACAGATCACAGGTGGGGATGGTTACCTTTAATAGCCATTCAAACCCCTTTGTGTCCACTTGTGTGCATGTTATCAGGCCAAAATCACCAGGGTATGTAAACTTTTGTTTAGGGTCATTTGGGTAGTTTCTGTTCTCATTATGATTTTAAAAAGGGTAAACACAGTTGATTGATAAAAAAATGGCTTCAGCCAAACACTAACCACGAGTGAAAGAAATGTTTTTGTGCTATCATTCATATTCTCTGAAAAATGGCCAAGAAATCATACATTTTGCCAGGGTATGTAAACTTATGAGCACAACTGTGTGTATATATATATATATATTATGGTCGGAGCCCTCGGTCCATAACGATGTGAAGGAGCAAAACATAAACACGCCACAAGACAGACAACAAACTAGACCTGAAGTGTGCCCTGGTCTACCGTAAGGTAAGCCCTGGTGAGCTGGGCCGTGAGGCCCTTTCTGCTAGGAGAGTAGTTAAGAAAAGGGCGCTTACCTGAGAAGTAATGGCTGTTTCTGTAGAGAACCATATCAGAGTGTTCTGAGAAAGGGAATGGGTGGGCGGGTACGGCGCGCTAGAACCGACACCAGCCTCGTGGAGAGGTCTGGTATTTATACCCTCCGGGCTCCTCCCATAATTGCAGGCCACCATGCTGGCCTTCCTATTTATGGTCGGAGCCCTCGGTCCATAACGATGTGAAGGAGCAAAACATAAACACGCCACAAGACAGACAACAAACTAGACCTGAAGTGTGCCCTGGTCTACCGTAAGGTAAGCCCTGGTGAGCTGGGCCGTGAGGCCCTTTCTGCTAGGAGAGTAGTTAAGAAAAGGGCGCAAAAGACTTGTTTTTAGGGAGGTAATGGTTTATTTGTTTGGTAAAGGCAAATGCTACAAGGCAAGGTTACTGAAGGCCCGGGACATTTCGGTCTGGGGATCGGGAATGTAACGGGCAAAACAGGTGGACTTCCATCGTCCCATCCTCCTGATCACGTGATCGGGGACTCCATTGCGGGAGGCCGCGGAGGCTGCTCCGATGCGAAAGGAGTGACCTGAGAATTTCGCTGGGTCAAGACCTAAGTTGCGGAGGAGAATCCTGACGTGCGTGACGAATTGATTGCTACTAAGGGGTCTGACCGGAAATGGTAGCAATGGGCTGTCAGGTGAGGGATCAGGTAGGTGTGCTAATAGCTGATCTAGAACTGCCACGGGGCACCAGGCATTGAGAGTTTCGAACAGTTTGATGTCGATGCCTGGGCCAGTCTGCTGCGTTTTGGATGCCTCGAGGTGCAGGATGAAAAAGGTCTGATGGCGTACGAGGTGCCGCCTGCGTAGCGTCTTGCAGCTAGGGCCAGTAACTGAAAACTCGCTGGGCCGTAAGAAGCCGTAGAAGGCCAGGTACATGGCAGCCTGGATGACCAGGCTGGGAAAAAGGCCAAAAGGTGAATGCGAGAGCATGATCGATAACTCCCGGAAAATGGCACCGGTTACTGGGAGGCGTTTGGCATTGACCTGCGGCTGTTTTTTGAGGATGCCGCGCAGGATTGCCTTGACTGCGTGGGAAGCGAACAAAGATGGTTTGGAAGGGTCTTGTAAGGAAATGAAGTGCTGGATACCGGCTAGATAAAGTTTGATGGTATTGTGTGATAACGCCAGCCGAGTGTAGCAGTGGGAAATGAAGGCTAGAATATGGTGGAGGTCCCCTGGTGACCCCCCGTGGCATGTGTCCAGAAACCGTAGGTACGTCCTCCAAGCAGCTTGGTAGGCTTTCAGCGTGTTGCGTGACAATGAGAGGTTTATGAGACTGGTGGCGCCGTGAAGGTGGTGACTCAGACTGGGGTTAGTTGAGACCAGTGAGGGATAGCGGACATGGTCGGATCGGGTCCGGATTCTTGTAATGCATGATGTGGGGGTGGCGGGGGCGACAGCTGGTGGAGTGGGGGTAACTTGCTGGAGCTCCAAGGTCCCCACTCTGGCCTGGACGTCAGAGATGGTAGTTGATAGGGAGGAGACCAGCGTGTGTAGCTGGGACACTGCCGAGGCAATTGATTGCAGTGATGCCTGCGTGTCTGGTGGGTTTGGTGGGGATGGGCTTGGGAACAGTAGCCTGAACAGTTCAGCTTTCCTGGCCGTGATGGGGTGGGGGATGTTCCTGCGCCTCAGCTCGGCTGAGAGTCTGGGGATGGTCCAAGCTCTGAAGGCTTGTGCGAAGTTGTCTGCCGGGCCCGCTTCGGGAGGTGATGGGGCGGGGTTGAGATTGTCGCTGCCGGCCAGAGACATGGCGTCTGCTAGAATAAAAGAGGGGGGGGGGATGCATGTTTCTCTCGTTTACTTTTTTTTTTTTTTTTTTTGAAGGGCAGGAGAGGATGTATCTGTGTTTGTGGATTGCGGAAATATGAAGGGAGGAGGGGGGGGGGGCAGGGCGGGATACCTGTGTGACGGGCATTGGGGACAAACGGTTTGCGCGCGTGCGCTGAGTGGGATGTTTCCATGGGCCTATATGTAAACTCGGAGGATGCGTGACACCCGAGGTGAGCCAGGAGGTGACTGGCCGGGTGGCTGATGCTCGGGTGTCCGTCTGTGCTCGGCACGGACTGGTTAACCAGAGCCCCCCCAGGGCGGCACTGGGGGGAGTGGCTACTGATTGGTTTGCTAAGTAGGAATGTTTCGATCTGTAGTAATTTGACGTGGGTTCGGTCAGCTAATACTTGCACTGCCAGCAAGTCATGAGATTAGGTGACCTTGTCTGCGTAGTGAAGGCTTGTGCTTCGAAAAATAGAGTGATATGCATAGAAGTATGTGACAGTCACTAACGCCTGGAAATTTTTTATATCAAAACTATGGTGTTCTGCGTGGATGGGAAGGGGAAGTGTGTGAACGAAGCAGGATACCGTTCGACGGTATGGTGAGAATCGGGGATGCGCGTGAGCGCTGGGTGAGTTTGTTTCATTGGCCTGTGGAACTCAAAGAATGCGTGACAGCCGAGGTAAGCCAGGAGGTGACTGGCCAGGTAACCGATGCTCGGGTGTCCGTCTGTGCTCGGCACGGACTGGTTAACCAGAGCCCCCCCAGGGCGGCACTGGGGGGAGTGGCTACTGATTGGTTTGCTAAGTAGGAATGTTTCGATCTGTAGCAATATGACATAGGTTCGGTCAGCTAATACTTGCACTGCCAGCAAGTCATGAGACTAGGTGACCTTGTCTGCGTAGTGAAGACTTGTGCTTCGAAAACAGAGTGACATGCATAGAAGTATGTGACAGTTACTAACGCCTGGGTGCTGAGCCGAATAAGTATGTGTGACAGGGATATGTAGTGAAAAGGTGTGTGAAGAGAATGGAAAACTGAACCAACGACAACCTACGCACCTGCTTGCTGCCCTAGTGATAGAGTCTCTGTTGGGGTCAAGCCTGGGAGACCTGGTGCCTATGGTGGGGTGACATGAATTTATTTGTGAGAGATGGGTTGCAAGAGCTGATTCGGGGCCATAGTTGACCCCCTGGTGAAGAGATGCAAGCCCTCAAAATTACCTGGAAAGAGAAAGGGGTGGTCCGATCCTGTTGTATAGGAGACCAAGGGACGACTTACTGACCTAAGGGAAAGGTGAAAAGGGATAGAGAAAGGCGTGAGTAGCTGAAGTTTGCTACTGGGGAAGTTGTGGCTGCGAGGCCAATGGAGATCGAGCTGCAACGATTGCAGAGGTATGTGGGAGGTGGATGTGGGAGCCGTGACACAAACCTGCGGTGAAGCAAGATGTGCGGGGGACGGCTGTGCCTCACATTGGCTGGGTTGCCGTGGAAGGCAAGGAGTGGACTGTCTTGCTGAGGTTTGCAAGGTGTGGGGGCCCATTTACACGAACTTGCGGTGGTTGCAAGAAGTGCGTGGGGAGTGCAGTGACATGTTCTGGTGGGTGTGTGTGTGTTTTATTTTGCAAGGTATGGGGGCCCATTTACACGAACTTGCGGTGACTGCAAGAAGTGCGTGGGGAGGGCAGTGACAGATGCTCTGGTGGGTGTGTGTGTTTTTTTTTTTTTTTTTTTTTTTTTGGGGGGGGGGGGGCGGGGGGGGGGGGGGGGGTGTGGTGGTGGACGTGTGAGTGAGGGGATGCTTGCACTGGGTAGCGGGCGTAACAACCAGTGGAAGTGGGGTGAATTGTGGGGTGGAAAACAAACAAACAATAGCATGGTAGTTGAAATGACTCAGTGGAAAAAACAGGGGTTTCGACGTAGCGACGAAAAAGCATAAATCCTACCTGCGACGCTGAAGCGGAACGAACTGGGGGTGCGACCGGGAATCGAATCCGTAATCTGGAACGAGGAGCGTCGGACAACTCAGGAACGTGTACTGAGTTGCTTGTCGGCCTGGTGACGTGTAATACGGCGCGCTAGAACCGACACCAGCCTCGTGGAGAGGTCTGGTATTTATACCCTCCGGGCTCCTCCCATAATTGCAGGCCACCATGCTGGCCTTCCTATATATATATATATATATATATATATATATATACACACACACACACACACTATATTGCCAAAAGTATTGGGATGCCTGCCTATACACACACATGAACTTTAAAGTGGTTGTACACCCTTTACAACCACTTTTACCTACAGGTAAGCCTATATTATCCACTTTAAGACCGGACCATTTTGCTGGCCAAAGACCAGACCCCTTTTTTCGATTCGGCACTGCATCGCTTTAACTGACAATTGCGCGGTCGTGCGACGTGGCTCCCAAACAAAATTGACGTCCTTTTTTTCCCACAAATAGAGCTTTCTTTTGGTGGTATTAGATCGCCCCTGCGGTTTTTATTTTTTGCACTATAAACAAAAAATAGCGACAATTTTTAAAAAAACACATTATTTTTTACTTTTTGCTATAATAAATATCCCCCAAAAATGTATAAAAAAAACATTTTTTTTTCTTCAGTTTTGGCCGATACGTATTCTTCTACATATTTTTGATAAAATAAATAAGCGATTATTGATTGGTTTGCGCAAAAGTTATAGCGTTTACAAAATAGGGGATAGTTTTATGGCATTTTTATTAATCTTTTTTTTTTTTTTTTTACTAGTAATGGCGGCGATCAGCGATTTTTCTCGTGACTGCAACATTATAGCGGACACATCGGATATTTTTGACACACTTTTGGGACCATTGTCATTTATACAGCAATCAGTGCTATAGAAGGGGTTAACCACTAGGTGGCAGTGTAGGGGTTAAGTGTGTCCTAGGGGCGTGTTGGTAACTGTGGGGGGCGTGGCTGTGTTTTACACATCACTGATCTCTGCTCCAATCACAGGGAGCAGAGATCAGTGACACTGTTTCTAGGCAGAACGGGGAGCTTGTTTACTTTAGCATCTCCCCGTTTTTCCTCCCCGTGAGACGATCGCGGGTATCCCCGCGGCGATCGAGTCCGCGGGACTCGCTATCCGACTCACGGAGGTCCCGACCGGCGCGCATGCAATGGCACGGCGGCAAATTTAAAGGGACATACCTGTACGCCCATTTGCCTATCAATGTCATTCTGCCGACGTACATCTGTGTGCGCCGATCGGGAACTGGTTAAGGCTTACCTGTAGGTGCTGGAAATATCTCCTAAATCTCCACGATTTAGGAGATATTTACCATAAAGGCCTAACCTTATTTATTAATATCCTTTTCTTCCTAATGCTCCACAGACCTCTGACCAATATGCCACCATCAGGAGGCCCACACATCCTCCTGTCATTATTATCTATCCCCGTACCACCAGTAGGATCAACACTCCCTCCAACCATTCTTCCAGCCATCAACTCCTTGCTCTGGCATCCCTGCCGCTATTTCTACCATCACCTGCCCTACCCTCCATCCAATCATTCTTACCACCACCCACCTTCCTTTTCCAAAACTGTTCCCCCAACACCACCTGACCCAACCCTATTTCTTTCCCCCTTCCACCCTAACCCTCCCTCTTACCCCAGTCATTCCATTCACCACCCTCTGCTCCTGTTCCTTTTACCTCACTCTCCATCCAAATATTCTTCCATTCACCTGATTCCACCCTCTTTTGTTATCCTTCCTATTACCAATCCTTCATCCAACCTCTTTTCTTGCCACCAACTGTCGCACCCTATCATTGACCAAACACTACTTCAAATCATTGTGCCCCTTACTACCTGTGACCTACCTACCTCCGACTCCCCCTATCACCGCTGCCTAAATTCACCCTCTCTCCCTCTTACCCCCACCACCACCTTTTTATCCCTCCAGCCATTCTTCCCACCTGTCCCATCCTCTGTCAATCATTTTTCACCACCAACATCAGCCCCCCATCCATCACTGACTACATAAAATATTCTACAAAATTATACATTAAACCAAGAGTGATAGAGATTTGGATAAGAAAGAGGGTTTGTCATGCATATACAAGCTTGGAACTGGAAAAGCATCTCTTGTTTATGCAATGATATGCGGACACCCTCCTAGCCGTACTTGTTATTATATGACCCCCCTGCCCCCGTACTGCATCTTCCATGTGCTGGGTGTAAGCTGCTTCAGGTGTGTTACACATCATTGTCATGAATAAATTAAATGGAATCACATTCCACATTTGTTTTGAATATCAGCGATGTACATGGCATCTCACATCGTCCTTGAGGTGTCCTTCATGCTGGAATGTTGTCATTCCAACTTGTCCTTGAGCATTGTTTTCCGTAGCGGCTTCTATAGAAACATCGTTGCATACGTATCTCATGCAGGGAAGCATGAGTTAGGATGGGGGCTATTATACTAATAATGACACCTTTACTATGTGATCACACATCACAGAAAAAGCATGGCCATGTTGATTTCAACAGCGTTGGTCAAGAACCATTATATAGGCTAGGGTGACCAGACATCCCCGGTTTCTGGGGACAGTCCCCGGATTGAGGATACTGTCTCCGAACTAAGTCTGTCCCCGGTTTTGTCCCCGGATTGGATTTGAACAGGGGCTGGGGCAATTTCAAAGACAGTCAGTGTAGAATTAAAAAAAAAAAAAATCTGAATTATATTTTTCATTATCTGTGCTCCTTTCTGATGATCATGTGCTGATTGGAGCGGAGAGAATATTTCTTCAGTTTCGGGTGCATGCCTGTTCTGCTCCTACTCGCATGTTCTTCTGCCTAGGCTCAAGTCCCGGCCAGCCACCCACCTGCCCATCTCCTTGCCTTCCCTGGCAGAGCGATCTTCCTCCGCTCCCCACCCAGTAGTAGTCGGGGCCCGGAGAGTAAAGCCCCATACACACGGTCAGATTTTCCGACGGAAAATTTCCTATCGGACAATAATGTCGGAAATTCCGACCGTGTGTAGGCTCCATCGGACATTTTCCATCGGATTTTCCGACGGACAAAGTTTTATCTCCTGCTCTCAAATTTTTTTTTTATCAGACTTTTTCCGATCGTGTGTAGCGAATTCCGACGGACAAAGTGCCACGCATGCTCAGATCACATTACAAGACCAAAGCTATTGGCTACTAGCCTCTACGTAGTCCCGTCGAAGGCAACAAACGTCACCACGTTCAGAATGATCGGATTTTCCGACAACTTTGTCCGACCGTGTGTATGCAACACCAGTGTCGGACTAAATCCGTCGGAAAAAATCCGATGGATTTTGTGGTTGGATTTTCCGACCGTGTGTATGGGGCATAAGACTTGACAGGCTATGTCCCCGGATTTCATTTAAAAAATCTGGTCACCTTAATATAGGCTAAAGAGCAGTCCAAGAAGGAGCAGTGAGGAGTGGCAGAAAATTGGTGGCAGATATTTTCCAGCAGTCAAAAAAATTAATGTTTAAGGCTTGGTTCACATATATGCGAATTTGGTGCATTTTTAACAGCATCCGATTCGCATAACATGTGAATCAGACCAGCTTTGAATGGAGCCGGTTTCCCACATATCCGGGGCGGCCGTGGTCCGTTTCCAAAAAGGGTCCTGTGCGATCTTAGGTCCGGTTTAGGTGCGAATTCAAGTAAAAATTAGCACCTGAACCAGTGAACAAAACTGCACCAGACTCAGGACTGCAAACCGCAGCCGGACATGCGTGAACCCAGCCCAAAGCATTTATCTCAAAATATAAAGTCATATATTTATTTCAATTATTTCTAGCCTATTCCTATTAATCTGAATTACCTTGAAGTTTGTAAACTTACTTTGAAAAGATCTTCACACATTTACTTCCTTGAATTCTGTTACCTGTAGCTACTTTTCCATGTCAGTAAGCACTGCTGTGTCACACATTTCACAGAGCCTGCCTTCTGAACTACAGCAGTGCTGAGAGAAAGGAGTTTCAGGAGGCAGAGTCAGTACAGGAATCACTGCTTGCACGCAGCAAGGTACCATGGGACATGTAGTCCTTAGGAACTGAAAGTAAACAGCTGACCAGAAACTGCAAAGCATGCAGGGAATCCAGGAAGTTTTGGACATAGATGGCCAGCAGATAGGCAGCACTCACAACACGAAAGAAGATTTTTTTCCAAGTAAGCTTGTATTGGATTGTCAATAATAACTATTGCTTGTATTGTTATTACAATGCTGATGTTATAAAGTGAGGGTACTGTATATGCTGTGACCATAGATTTCCTTTAAAGCTGGTCTCCAGCTTTTACTATGCTTTGCATAGTTTGTTTGGACCTATAGATGTGTGCACTGTATAAACAAGCCCCAGCTACATACAGTATACAGTGCTGTGTTCTGACAGTGAGATGGGAACTCCCTGTCCCACTCCCGAAACAAAATCAAGTTGGGAAATCAGACATTCACAGGCAGCTTTGTATTCTATGAATGAATGCAAAACTTGTATTGTGACATCATTTAAACGTCATTTATGACGAAACGTCGTATGGGAAGGCATGCAGCGACGCCACCACTACAGACTTATCGAATCAGGGGACGGGTTTGCACTGACCGGCCGACAGTGTTTGTTATTGCTTTTTGTCTGTTTTTCATCTTCCTGATGTAAGTGATTTTTAACCTTTTTAAATAAAATAGTCGTTACCAGTATCACGCTATGGGTGGCCCCCTTTTTGTTTTCCTTATAAACGGAGGAACCTACTAGGTTTTGGCTCGGTTGAGAGTTGGATGACGTGACGTTTTCTCCTCTTCCCCCTTGGAGTGATTCCCCTAGAGGCGTTTAACCCTATCAGCTTACACCTACTGGAGAAACCACAGGCTATATTGTCAGTGCCCTAATATTGCTGCCATCTGGTAAGCCTCCTATTCATCAGGTGGTCGGGATAAAGCACCGTTTTGTATGCATGTCACAGTGTATAGACTTGGAGCACGAGCACCGTGGTGTTTTTGAACAATACCCACCTGTGGACATTAAGTTGATTACTTCCGATGCCCAGATTGATTTGTATTGGACCTTTATCATTAACATTCCTGTTTTGGACTGTCCCACATTTGATCAGTGCATTTTTCTTTTAAGATTTTTGATGGGTCTCATTATGGTCTTTTTGACCTATATGTTTATTAATTATTAATTCTTAATATTGGTGCAGCCTTATTTACTGTACATCATTTACAGGCCTGTCCACCTCAGCCAATCAGAGGAAGCTGCTGAGCAACGCTCAGTCAGACTCGATTTTGTTCCGGATTTTGGACAGGAATTTTCCATCCTTCTGCTAGAACACAGCGCTGTATACTGTATGTAGCTTAAGCTCATTTATACAACACACAGCGGACACATTTAGTAGTGAAGGTAATAGTTTGGACCACTTGGCACCCACGCTTAAAATGCCGAGATGGCATAAAGGGATGCCCTCCCGTTCTCACGCTGCCCGTGCATCCCTGCTAGCATTTACTCCACCCCACATTGCTTTTATTCCTTTTTATATTTTTGTGATCACTTTTATTGCGTCATTGCTGATATATGACATATTCCAATAAACCGTCTGGTTTGACCTGCACTATCCGGAGCTCTCCTTTTTTCCACATGCTTTTTTTGGAGTCCATGAGGAGCTGTTTGGGGTGATATCTATTTTGACTTTAGAGCGTCCTTGGAGTCTTGAGGCCGAGAGCCGGGGACATCTCATTGGACCTGCCTGACCACCTCCTGTGTACAGCATCTGATCCAGACCTCATAGGATCTCGAGCCTGTCTGACCCACTGTCATAGGACATGTGTGTCCATCCCAGTTGGTAAGAGTATTTATTTACTTACCTTCGAAGTGTTGCTGAGAGTGACTACAGACAATCAGTTTCTCATTCCCATTGGTTTGGTGTCACCTCAACAGGAAGAGCTCTTACCTTCACATTTATGTGGACTGTTTCTCTGTGTCTGATTTATACACTTATTGTGTTCAAGCACAGTTCATTTTGTTTTCCATACACTAAATTTGTTTTCTATATGTACTGCATTTAGGCACATGCACTACTTTATTTTAGTGTGCTTATTACCGCTACACCGTTGTTTTACTATTTACGTTAAACTTTGTTTGAGTGTTGGCAGCTTTTTCTTTCACTTTGTATTGATTTATCTATGTTGTAGTGCAGTCTTTCCTCCACATTTCTTACTTCTAGCTGTGTATATTCAGACCTGGATGTAAACATCCGGTTTGTAGGTGGTTCCGCTTCCAGCAGATGGGAGAGAGGCTTGGAGAGCAGGGGGCATGGGCGTTTCTATTTCCACCCTTTCTCCTATATATAAAGAAATTATAACGAGCTCTGACCACGCCCCCCTGGCGACGTTCGATTGGACGAAACGCAGCGTAGGATGGAGCTCTGATGTCAGGATGCTGCAACGTGTTGACCACAGCCATCTTTGTGGTTGGAAACAAACGCTACCTTATGCAGACTGCTGCTTTTGAACATGCCTGTTTTTATTTGCTAAAATGTGAGTACCCTGGATATTTTTTTAAATAAATGTTATCCTGGTTTTAAAGTATTACGCCATGAGGAGTTCCTTCTTTTGTATCTTATGTATGTACCTCTGAATATTCATCTGATGAGACTACAAGACCCAGCCATCTATGACCCTCAAGAAATGGTTTTGTGGCTCTGTGGATTTATCATGCTTGTTTGACCACCTGTAATTTAGTGGTCCATTCTTTATGGTAAGAGGCCTGGTGTGTTGATGTTCGGTAGAGGATAAGTTCATGCTCACCTAATTTGTGTCTCTGTATACACCGTGGGTGGTTCCAGTTTTTTCCCCTGAACAAGGACTTTATCATAAACACTACGGACTTTTAATTTTAATGTTATGTTCTTAGCGCTGCGTACACCTATATTTTCAAAGAGAAGTTCCGCCTGGGTGAAAAAAAATAAAAAGTCAGCAGCTACAAATACTGTAGATGCTGACTTTTAATATAAGGACACTTACCTGTTCAGGGAATCCCCAATGTCGACACCCGAAGCCAACCCATCCATCGGCTCCGAGTGCAGGCGCCGGCATCCTTACTAAGGGAAACAGGAAGTGAAGCCTTGCGGCTTCACAGCATGTTTCCTATTGTGCATGCGCGAGTCGCGCTGCGCTTTCTGAACGGTCCCGTCATCTTCTGGGACACACACAGGTCCCACAGGGCGGCGGGTGGGAAGGAGGAGGGCACTAAAAAAATGTGGAAGTGAAGTACCTCGCCGCAGCGAGATGGAAAGGAAGTCCCAAAAAAAACATTACAGAAAGAAATGGAAAAAATAATAAATTCTGAAAACAGGGGGTGGGGTGTGCTTTTTATTCAAAGAGAGTTACATTTTTGCCTGGAACTCCGCTTTAAGGCCAGCAGTCGGGCCCCTCAGTGTAATGCAGGATTGTGCGACTACACTGATGGTCCCTGGACCGATAACACACCTTGAATTCATTTCTGGAGACACAAGAGTTCTTCAAGCAACTGCTTCAGAGATGAGCTCAGTGTGCCGTGAAACAGAACAATAGATGTGGGTGGAGGTGCCAGTGCGAAGTGTATGTGTTGGGCCTGCCAGTCTTTATATAACACAATCATCTCTCTCTAGAACAGTTATGTGGATGTGCTGCTGATTTCTGTTAGCGCTTAGGATCTTTATTTAGCACAAGCGTGGCATTGTTTTTGCTCACATTTGTGATTTCCTGTTATCATAAATTATCATGTTTTTAATTAATTAATTAAGTTAAGTCCTCTCCAAAGCTTAGAATGCATCTTCTCCAGACATAACAGGGAATAAGAGGAAAATGTCATCACAACATCTCCCATAACCCATAATGTACTGATAAAATCATTTGATGCCAAGATACAGGTACCTGACTTTTTCATTGTCTTTCTTACAGGAAGGGTTCCCCTGACAGCTCCTATTAGAGGCCTCCAACCAGAAGTCCATAGAAGCTTTTACTGTTTTAGGCACAATACAGAAATTACATCATCATTTGTATGTATGTATGATTTGTATGAATGATTTGTATAGCGCTGCAACTGCGAACTGAATCGCCTCGAGGCGCTTGACTGCTCATGTTGGGATGCCATGTATTAGAAGAGGTGGGTCTTGAGTTTTTTCCTGAAGGCCTGATGGTTTTCTTCCATGCGGATGTTGTTTGGTAGAGCATTCCATAGCCGGGGTCCCTGTACTGCGAATCTTCGTTCTCCCTTCGATTTGTAGCGGGCTTTGGGGATGAGAAGGCGATTTTGGTTTGTTGATCGAAGTCTGCGATTCGGTATGTATTTTTCTATTTTCTCACAAAGGTATTGAGGCGCATTTCCTTGTGTACATTTGTGGGTGAGGCAGAGGGTCTTGAATGTGATCCTGTCTTTTACCTTGAGCCAATGGAGCATCCTTAGGGATGGGGAGATGGATTCCCAGGGTTTCTTTCCGGTGACTATTCTTGCTGCTGTGTTTTGGACAATTTGAAGGCGCGCAATCTGGTAATCCGGTAATCCTATGTAGAGTGAGTTTGCGTAGTCGAGCCGTGAATTGATGATCGTTCCTACTACTACCGCTTTTTCCTTTTCCGGGATGAAGGGGATGAGTCTGCGTAGCATGCGAAGGAGATGATGGGATCCGCTGATTACGGATCCCATTTGTGCCTCCATTGTCATCTCTGAATCAAAGATTACTCCGAGGCTTTTGGCTTTGTTGCTTGGAAGGATGGTCTGTCCCAAGATGGTTGGTGGTGTCCAAGGGGTCTTCGTCTTTTTCCTTGAGTTTGCGTCGAGGAGCAGTAATTCTGTTTTTGATCCATTTAGTTTGAGGGAGCTAGTGGTCATCCAGTCATCTATCAATGTGAGACATTTTCCTAGTTCCTGGTATTGGTCTTTTTGTCCGGTGATCCGGAAGTACAGTTGAGTGTCGTCCGCGTATGAGTGGAAGCACAGATCCAATTTGCTAATAATGATAGAGGTGATGATTAGACATGTGCGATTAGTTTCGTGCGAATTCGTAATTCGTACGAATTTTTCGAAATTCGTACGAATTTACGAATCCGTAGTACGAATTTTTTCGAATACGAATTCCGTACGGAATCCGAAATTCCGTTTACAAATTTCGTCGCCAAATTTATTCGAATCCGACTACAAAATATCGAATTTCAACTAATATGAAAGAAATTATTATAGCGGATAGAACGAATGATTCGAATGAATTCGAATGACAATGTGTCATTTTTGCAGGAAAAATTCAGTTTATTCAGCTCCAAATTATTCGAATCCAACTACCAATATCGAATTTCAACTAATTCGAAAGAAATTATTATAGCAGATATAACAAATGAATTCGAATGAATTTGAATGAATTAGAATGACAAAATGTCATTTTTGCAGAAACAAAAGCTATTTAAAATCACTCGCGGCTATTGCCGGCAAATGAATAGTCGGCTCCGTAACACAGAGAACAGTCATTCATTGATAAAAAAAAAATGGCGTGGGGTCCCCCCCAAATATCCATACCAGACCCTTATCCAAGCACGCAACCTGGCAGGCCGCAGGAAAAGAGGGGGGAACACCGGCCAAAAAAAAAAATGGCGTGGGGTCCCCCCCAAATATCCATACCAGACCCTTATCCAAGCACGCAACCTGGCAGGCCGCAGGAAAAGAGGGGGGAACACCGGCCAAAAAAAAATGGCGTGGGGTCCCCCTCAAAATCCATACCAGACCCTTATCCAAGCACGCAACCTGGCAGGCCGCAGGAAAAGAGGGGGGGACGAGAGCGCCCCCCCCCCCCCCTGAACCGTACCAGGCCACATGCCCTCAACATTGGGAGGGTGCTTTGGGGTCCCTCCCAAAGCACCTTGTCCCCATGTTGATGAGGACAAGGGCCTCATCCCCACAACCCTGGCCGGTGGTTGTGGGGGTCTGCGGGCGGGGGGCTTATCAGAATCTGGAAGCCCCCTTTAACAAGGGGACCCCCAGATCCCGGCCCCCCCCTGTGTGAAATGGTAAGGGGGTACTTTTGTACCCCTACCATTTCACCAAAAAAGTGTCAAAAATTGTAAAAATGACAGGAGACGGTCTTTGACAATTCCTTTATTAAAATCTTCTTTCTTCTGGACTTCCTTTCTTCATCTTCTCCTTCCGGCATCTTCTTCCATCTTCTTCTTCCATCATCTTCTTCCTCCGAACCGCTTTTTCTTGCTCCGGTCTTCTCGTCCTTCTCGTCCGGCATCGGCGTCGGCGTCTGTTCTCGCGGGCCGCTCCTCGCAATGGGAGGCTCCCGCTGTGTGAGGCTTCGCTCCGGTTGACAGGTCTTTTATAATGGAGGGCACCTGGTAACCCCGCCCCCTCTGACGCACGGGGACGTCATGGGGACTTCCCTATGGCTTTCCCCATGACGTCAGAGGGGGGGGCGGGGTCACCAGGTGCCCTCCGTTATAAAAGACCTGTCAGCCGGAGCGAAGCCTCACACAGCGGGAGCCTCCCATTGCGAGGAGCGGCCCGCGAGAACAGACGCCAATGCCGGACGAGAAGCACGAGAAGACCGGAGCAAGAAGAAGCGGATCGGAGGAAGAAGAAGATGGAAGAAGATGACGGAAGGAGAAGATGAAGAAAGGAAGACCAGAAGAAAGAAGAAAGAAGATTTTAATAAAGGAATTGTCAAAGACCAGCTTCTGTAATTTTTACCATTTTTGTCACCTTTTTGGTGAAATGGTAGGGGTACTTTTGTACCCCCTTACCATTTCACACAGGGGGGGGCCGGGATCTGGGGGTCCCCTTGTTAAAGGGGGCTTCCAGATTCCGATAAGCCCCCCGCCCGCAGACCCCCACAACCACCGGCCAGGGTTGTGGGGACGAGGCCCTTGTCCTCATCAACATGGGGACAAGGTGCTATGGGGGTCTCAGATCCCCAAAGCATCCTCCCAATGTTGAGGGCATGTGGCCTGGTACGGTTCAGGCGGGAGGGGGGGCCGCTCTAGTCCCCCCTCTTTTCCTGCGGCCTGCCAGATTGCGTGCTCGGATAAGGGTCTGGTATGGATTTTGAGGGAGACCCCACGCCATTTTTTTTGGCTGGGGTTCCCCTTAAAATCCATCCCAGACCTCAAGGGTCTGGTATGGATTTTGAGGGGGACCCTACGCCATTTTTTTTTTTGGCTGGGGTCCCCCTTAATATCCATCCCAGACCTGAAGGGCCTGGTTATTGAATTTGGGGTCCCCCCACGCATTTTTTTATCAATGACTTCAATTAATGACTGTTCTCTGTGTTACGGATCCGACAATTCATTTGCCGGCAATAGCTGCGAGTGATTTTAAATAGCTTTTTTTTCCTGCAAAAATTACACTGTGCAGGAACAGTTCTCTATATTAGATGTACTGAATCTCGAATCATTCGAAGCATTTGTTATATCCGCTATTATAATTTCTTTCATATTAGTTGAAATTAGATATTTGTTAGTTGTTGTATTCGAATTGTTCTCTGTATTATGGGAACCGGCAATTAGCCGTGAGTGATTTTAAATAGCTTTTTTTTCCTGCAAAAATGACACATTGTACAGAGACAGTTCTAAGCATGGGAAACATGACCCCCTTCTATATACTATATACTCTATAGTATGCCTGTGAAGGGGCGGCGTCTGTTCTCGCGGGCCGCTCCTCGCACTGGGAGGCTCCCGCTGTGTGAGGCTTCGCTCCGGCTGACAGGTCTTTTATAACGGAGGGCACCTGGTGACCCCGCCCCCCCCTCTGACGTCATGGGGAAAGCCATAGGGAGGTCCCCATGACGTCCCCGTGCGTCAGAGGGGGCGGGGTTACCAGGTGCCCTCCATTATAAAAGACCTGTCAGCCGGAGCGAAGCCTCACAGAGCGGGAGCCTCCCATTGCGAGGAGCGGCCCGTGAGAACAGACGCCGATGCTGGACGAGAAGACCGGAGCAAGAAGAAGGGGATCGGAGGAAGAAGAAGATGGAAGAAGATGCCGGAAGGAGAAGATGAAGAAAGGAAGACCAGAAGAAAGAAGATTTTAATAAAGGAATTGTCAAAGACCGTCTCCTGTCATTTTTACAATTTTTGACACTTTTTTGGTGAAATGGTAGGGGTACTTTGGTATACCATTTCACACAGTGGGGGGGGGGGCAGGATTTGGGGGTCCCCTTGTTAAAGGGGACTTCCAGATTCCGATAAGCCCCCCGCCCGCAGACCCCCACAACCACCGGCCAGGGTTGTGTGGATGAGGCCCTTGTCCTCATCAACATGGGGACAAGGTGCTTTGGGGGTCTCAGACCCCCAAAGCATCCTCCCAATGTTGAGGGCATGTGGCCTGGTACGGTTCAGGCGGGAGGGGGGCGCTCTCGTCCCCCCCTCTTTTCCTGCGGCCTGCCAGGTTGCGTGCTCGGATAAGGGTCTGGTATGGATTTTGAGGGGGACCCCACGCCATTTTTTTTTTTGGGCCGGGGTTCCCCTTAAAATCCATCCCAGACCTGAAGGGTCTGGTATGGATATTTGGGGGGGACCCCACGCCATTTTTTTTGGCTGGGGTTCCCCTTAATATCCATACCAGACTTGAAGGGCCTGGTTATTGAATTTGGGGGGACCCCCACACTTTTTTTTTTTTATCAATGAATGACTGTTCCCTGTGTTACGTAGCTGAATTTTTATTAGCCGCAAGTGATTTTAAATAGCTTTTTTTTCCTGCAAAAATGACACTTTGTGCAGGAACAGTTCTCTATATTAGATAGACTGAATCTCAAATTCATTCGAAGCATTCGTTATATCCGCTATTATAATTTCTTTCATATTAGTTGAAATTCGATATTTGTAGTTGGATTTACTAACGATTCGTAACGATTCGTAACGATTCGTAACTTGAAATTGAAATTCGATATTTGTAGTTGGATTTGAATTGTTCTCTGTGTTACGAGAACCGACAATTCATTAGCCGCGTTAACGATTCGTAACGATTCGTAACTTTACTAACGATTCGGAAAAAAAATTACGATTCGTACGAAATTCGTATTTCGTACGAATTCGAACGGAATTTCGTACACGAATTACAAATTTTTTTATATACGAAACGGGACGAAACTAAACAAAACACATTTTTTGACAGTTCCCATGTCTAGTGATGATGTCATCAAGCTACAACCGCAATAATACTGCCAATATTGAAGTGCTTTAGGCTCAGTTCACACTGCCGCGACTTGGGATCCGATTTGTCAGACCCCATGTCGCGTGACATGTGAAATCCCATGTTAAACAATGAGTTCTGTCTTAATTAGCACTATTGAAGTCGCTCTGACTTTAGAAAAGATCCCTGTACTACTTTGAGGCGACTTCTATCCGACTTGTGCCCATAGACTTCAACGCAGATCCTTATCTTAATTGATGTCATTTGGAATGTGGCAGCCTGTCCATAGAGGGCACACAGGCTCCGCCTCCGCATACATGCGTCCGGCCCCCTGATCTACATATCAAGTGTTTTTGAATAGCATAGGAGGTTCAATGGGGGGGACAGGAAAATGTCCACAATGATGCAATATGTGGGAAACCAAAAATGCAAAGGACAGATGCGAATGTGGACAGAGTGCAAACCTTTGTATGCTCAGATCGAAGAATGAGATCAGAAGTAAAGCAAAGTACAGTTGCTCCAGAGCTTAGTAAATAGTCAGAAGCTCTGCTGACTTCCATCATCCAATCATGTGCATGCAAAAATACTTTTTTTATTTTATCTTCCTTGCACGTGATTGGGTATTCTTTGCTTCATTTACTAAGCCGTGGAGCAACTGCACTTGCAGAGTGCAACTGCACAGTAGATCAACCCCGTGGTGTTTTCAATATGATCTAAAAACAAAACGCCAGAGCATGCAGTGTAAAACAAAGAAATCACCCTGTGACGAAGTCCGAAGTGACGAAACGTGTCGGGGAGTGGCTACACGGCAAAGATGAGACGGTGACTCCATGTGTATGAAGGAAGCTATGAGAAGATCGCAACACTGAGTCACCTGGCTTGTTTGTAATTTTAACTACGCAATCTTTTATGATTTAAGTGAATTACTTTTAATAAACCAATTACCTTAAGGTGTTTTTACACTATTGGAGGCTCTGTCTCAATTTCTATCCCCACATGTGGAGAGTGTCTTTATTACTCTGGATGGAGATTGGCGTGTAAAAGTGGCTCTTCAATAACATCTAATAAGGCGATATTTGCCAGACACGAGAGTGAAGGGCAACAGCATCTGGTGAGCTTTATTCTTAAGGGAGTGGAATTGGCACACATCACTTTGGTGAAGGATTTTGGTGGATCAACGAGATTTTGTTTCACTATTTTTTCATTACTTTAAGTTGGACTGTATTACCATATTGATTTGCATAGGTTGGAGCATATATATTTTCGGGATATGCCATATGGACACTTTTCTTCATGTATGGGTGTTTTATGTTGATCATTTCACAATGTTAATATTTAGGAGTTTTGTAGATTTATTTAGTGCGCTACTGTGGAATTATTTGTCTCTCTCTCTTTTTTTACATTGACATTTGTTTCACCTCATTTGCAAAGAAATCACCTCGCCCGAAGAAAGCATACATGTCCCATTCTTAGTTCAAAACCATGCTGTGTGTTTTTTTTGATCAGAAGGGAATAAATCACTACAAGTTCATATAATATGGCACAACGGTCAACCAACATTTTTATTTGGAACTTCTTAAATGGTTACGGGAATCTGTTCAGAGGAAAAAAGACAGGAACTCTGGACTGACAAGCGTATTCTCCACCACAACATTGCTCCTGCACATGAGCATCCGACCACAAAATCCGTCGGATTTTTTCCGACGGATCTTGTCCGATACTGGTGTTGCATACACACGGTCGGAACAAAGTTGTCGGAAAATCCGATCATTCTGAACGTGGTGACGTTTGTTGCGTACGACGGAACTACGTAGAGGCTATTAGCCAATAGCTTTGGTCTCATAATTTGATCTGAGCATGCGTGGCACTTTGTCCGTAGGAATTCTCTCCACACGATCGGAAAAAGTCCGATCGGATTTTGTTGTCGGAAAATTTGAGAGCAGGATCTCAAATGTTTTCAGTCGGAAATTCCGACAACATGGTCCGATCGGACATTTTCCGCCAGAATTTCCGACCGTGTGTACGGCATAAGTGGTTGTGAGTTCTTGGCCCATAAATGAATTTCAATACTTGCCCAGCCACCCTAATTCCTAGACTTATCACCCTGCGACTTTTGGCTTTTTCCAAAAGGTTTTAAATGCCTTAAGAGGACACAGATTCTGGACATCCAGCATGTCGCAACAAAGGTACTGCACAGAGTTCCAGAAAACAAATTCCTTGAATCCCCTCTAGGGAAAGGGAGCCTTAACTGCTGGAAGCTTGGCATCTACGCGGACATCAACCTAAAACAGGGAGGTTAACTGGCTCTGCTAGGATTGGCCACCAAGACACTAGCTGACTGGGTGGAGCCTGAAAAGGCTACACAGTGCAGTGGCACGTCCCACTACTCTGAGGAGATTGAGACATCACTAGTGTCTGGCACTGATGGTGGAGACAGGCCTCTTAGGCTCCTTTTTAGAGGGAGCGGAATCTGTCCAAGTTGGTCTGCCTGCCCGGCGTGGATCTCTCAGCTGTCCATTTCCATCTGATTGTCATCCAAACCGATGGATGGATGTGGATCCCCATCCGTTTTTAGCTGGCCGGATTGGATGCCAGTGGGTGACAGCGGACACCCACCAGCGGATGACATCCGCCACCCCATAGAAAACAATGAGTGGTCAGATCGGGTCCACCTGAAAAACGGAGAGGCGGACCCGATCGGTCCGCTGGTGTGAAAAGGGCCTTATGCTGCATACACACAAGCGGAATGTCCGACAAAAACAGTCAGACGGAATCTTTTCATCGGATAGTCCAATCGTGTGTGCGCCTCATAAGACTTTTTTTTTCGAAAAGTCTGACGGACCTAGAAATAGAACAAGTTTTAAATATTTCAGACGGAACCAAAAATTTATGTTTCCCGACGGACCAAAAACGACGCATGCTCTGAAGCAAGTACGAGATGGCAGATATTGGCTATTGGCTACTGAACTTCCTTTTTCTAGTCCCGTCGTACGTGTTGTAAGTCACCGCGTTCTAGACGGTCGGACTTTGGTGTGATCGTGCGTAGGCAAGACAGTATCAGCGGAACTCCGTCGGAAACTCCGTCGGAAAAACCTTCAGAGTTTATTCCGACGGGAAAACCGGTCGTGTGTACGCGGCATTAGACTATCTGTGTTTTGTTATGGATGCTCACAATATTACTGTGACTGGCATTGTTATGTGGTACTTTGAAAGTTGTTACATTTGGAAAGCTCAATAAAGCTGTGGCCATTCCCGATTTATAACTTAATCAGCCTCTGTGTCTTTTTTTTGTTTTCAAGGTTTTGTTACAATAGATGGTCATGCTTCTCAGCAGTCATGTTTTCGGCAGTGGCACAGTCGTCTAGAAAAGTGCATTGCTTCACAGGGGGACTACTTTGAAGGTGACCCCGGTTGCTAGTGAATAGGTAAGCTAACATTTTCTTACAGTCCACTCCAGGAATTTGTCACACCTCATACAGAATAGAGCCAAGATGGAAGATCTGCTGGTATATGAGCATCTTACAGCAGATGTCCACCTTCTCATCTGTTGACAATGTGTTATTAAAAATGGAAATAACCAGATGTGACTGCATCTGAATGATGAGAGATGTATAAAGCTTATCACAGTAATATGCGATTGATAATTACACTGTGTGGCTACCAGAATGGTTATATAATCTGTCCCATTTACCTGGGAGGTGTCACGCTGCAAGTTATTAATAGCAATTCTCGGGTGAATTAATAGAAAGATTGTAATAAATCTCTTCTTTTCCCAGAGGAAAAACACGTGACCAACAAACCAGATTCATCCAGGTAGATAGAGCGCTATTGATCCGACTGAGGAGGGATATAATACCGCCAAGGGGCACAACCGCTTCACGATAGACAGGAGATATTTCTATCAAAGTGAAAATGTCCAACCATGTGATTAAATGCTATAATTCCATTTAAATTTTAGCCTGCAGAAAATGTGGCTGATAATATGTGACCTGAAAGCAATCACTGATAGTCATTGTGCTGCTATATATGCAGCATTCGTTTTTGCCGACCTGCCCATTTATTTTTTTTTTTTTTTATGTTTAGATACCAAATGAGGTTTAATGTTGATAAATGTAAAGTTATGCGCTTGAGGGCTAGAAACATGCACACGTCTTACATACTAGTAGAGAACAGCTGGGGGAGTCAATGTTGAAGGATCTGGGGGTTTTGGTAGATCATAGGCTTAATCATAGCACGCAATGCCAAGCTGCAGTTTCCAAAGCGAGCAAAGTCCTTTCTTGTATTAAGAGAGGTATGGACCGCAGAGAGAGAGAGATATCATGTTGCCCCTGTACAAATCATTAGTAAGACCTCATCTGGAATATGCAGTTCAGTTTTGGGCACCAGTTCTCAAAAAGGATATCAGGGAACTGGAGAAAGTGCAGAGAAGGGCAACCAAACTGATAAGAGGCATGGAGGTGCTCAGCTACGATGAAAGATTAGAGGAACTGATTGTATTCTCTCTTGAGAAGAAGAGATTAAGGGAGGATATGATCAACATATATAAATACATACAGTATGTAGTCCATATAGTGAACTTGGTGTTGAGTTATTCACATTAAGGTCATCACAGAGAACAAGGGGGCACTCTTTAGGTCTGGAGGAAAGGAGAATTCATCTCCAAATACAGAAAGGCTTCTTCACAGACAGAGATGTGAAAATGTGGACTAGACTCCTTAAAGAGCTGGCCAGCTCAGTAGATTGTGTAGCCAGGAGCTGGCTATTATGCCTGCAATTCAGAGACATTTTTTTGCTGTGTTATTAATGTGGGGTTGGCTCCCTCTAGTGTTTGATGGACACTATGTGTCATTTCCTTTTCTTGTAACACAATTCAGAGCAAAGCATCGTGGGATGTGTAGTTCAGAATGCTGAAGTTTCAATGCCAGCAGGACTGATTTGAACTACAATTAACAGAATGCTGAGTGGACAGAACAGACAGCTGGGAAAGGATATAAAATGTCTGGCGCGGCCTAGATCTTTCTGTTGGGACGCCGTTTGACCCTGCCAGTAGAAGGTCTGTGTGACAGTGAGCTGCTGTTGATTTGCAGCCTTCACAGCAGGGAGCCGTTCAGCTATACCCAGAGGGACCTCTGTGGACAGCATTGCTTCTTCCCTGCAGTGGACCGAAGGTCGTTCCAGGTCATCTAGAGACGCCTGCACTTCAGATCCAAGTAGGCCGCAGCGTGGCGTGGCAGGCGCCATGTCCCAGAGCCAGGATACAGAGACTTCCCAATAGAGTCTTCTTCATCACCTACATCGTTGCCAGCTATATCTGAGTTCCAGTGTGGTGAGCGGGCATAGCCCATCTTGTTGTTATAAGACACTGCTTTCAAACATCATACACACAATTCAGCTTGGTGGTACTTGTAGTTCCACTGGAAGTCAGTTCTTATGCTATAATGAACACTGAAAGCAAACGACTATGCCTCGTTTACATTATTGATTCTTGTAGCTACACTGGATAACACCATTAGGATCATATGCGAGAAAGTTACAATATAACAAGGATACCTTAAATTTCTGCCAAATTTGCTATACCCTATTATCAAGGATTACTTTAGTTGCAATACAACAAAGCTAGCTGAAGACATCTGGATTTCAAGGAATACCCTTTTACCTTTTGTTATCCTTTTTCTCATCTGCTTTAATTTAATTGGACTTCATTTAAAGGGAGCCAGCCAATTTGAATATACTAGTCTGCATATTGTTTTCTTTATGTTATGCAAGTTAATGGGCTGTGGGTTGAGGAGATGAGAAGGGAGGAACCTGACATAGAAGATACAGTGCCAGCTATCTACCCTCCTGCTGACCTGTTCACATAGGTGTCTGTGATTGGGTTAATATCTGTGTTCATTTACAGTTGAAGGAACTTCGGATCACTATATTGCCTTTTTCATAAATACAGATATAGTGTTTGTAGGTGTGCCTTTTTATTATCTTACAATGTTGAGATATACCTATTTCTGTGTTATTAATACAATAAACAAACTTAACTGTTTCATTAATATTGTGCGAGTCTCTCCTTATTAATACAATTCGTAAGATGACTGAACCCAGGGAGGGTGTCAGAGGTAATGGAGGATTTGCAGAGTCAAGGTAATTAGTGGGGTACAGAGTCTATTAGAAGCCCTCATGGGGGTATCGCTACATTTGGTGGTCCCACCAAGATACCCCATCTGGGATGCTCGAGCAAGTCAGGTGACGTGTCCAGGATAGAAGAGAGAATGGATCTGGTCACCGCCACTGACTGGGGCCGAGAACATGGGAGCCGATTGGAGCTAACCACAGTTTTAAAACTGCCAGGAGTCTGGTGGTTCGACAAAAAGGTTCAACAAAAAGGTGCGACAGCTGATGAGAAAGACTGTTCAACAACAAGGGTCCTACATCTTAGACTTAAAATACAAGTATGATGACGATTGCACGTATGTTCTCTTGGAATGGCGGGAGAGTATTCCAGCTGAGTTTCAGAGGAGTGTTATAAGTCTGGCAGAAGGCCGTGATGGTCAAGTGATCCCATTGCAGTCAACAGGTGATCTGGATGAAGACCCCTCCCAGTCGCAATGAGGGAGTCCACTTGCAGACGGCTCAACCACAGGTAGTGCGATGGCTAGAATGCCCCCAGCTTCATTCTACACGGATATGAGTCGACATCTCTGCTAATCAGGGGTATCAGAAGTTGCATTTCTTCTCAGGCCGTGTTCCCACCCCAAGCAGGGAGGAAGAGTTTGACAGTTGGATGGATCAAGCAATAGAGGATTGGAATGTGTTCGAAGCAGTGAGGAGACAACGGATCAGTAAAAGGCTCCGGAGCCCGGCAGTTGATGTTATTCGAAGTCTGAAGAGGGGAAAACCCAAGGGGCTAGGCTCAACCACCCAATTGTGCTGTTACTGAAAGGAACACAAGAGGCTCCAACTTACCCAGAGTTAATGAATTTGGTTAGAGAAGAAGCTTTGCTGGATGAGAAAAATCAAGGGTCATGGGATGTGACGAAAACCCCTCAGAAGGCAGAGAAAGTTGCAGCTCAGTCAGCTCAAGTGGATAACAGTGTGCTGGAAAGTGATGAGGAGTAAGAGTGGGGGGGAGTGCCATAAGTCTCCCGTGGTACAATCTGCACCCAAAGTTACCCCAGTTAAGTTGCCAGACACTGGGGCCCAAGTTCAAGAGCAGGTGCAACAAGTTCTGATGCATGTTATGGAGGCTCAAGCCAAAGCACAGGCCGAAAGGACCGGTATCCGGGAGTGTTTCAAGTGTGGGGAACCAGGCCACTTCAAGGCGCAGTGCCCGCAGGCGTTATTTTTAGCGTTAAAGCGCCTGACAAACGCCTCCAGTGTGAAAGGGGTCTTAGTTTAATTTTTTTACATTTTACAATGGGGTGCCTTGAGATTGTGCATCATTTTAAAGGGTGCCTTAACAAAAAAAAAAAAAAGGCTGAGAAACACTGATCTGCACAAACAGCTCTAAGTACTACAAATAATTATTTTAAATTAGGCACAATTGTCTGAAGGTACACTTATATCTTACATACTGATCATATATAATGCATATGGCAGAAAGGACAGTATGGCCTCAAAGGACTCCCCTGTCCCCTGGACATGGACTGAAGGAAGAAGCACAGGAAGATGGATTTGAGAGACGTCGCTATAAAACAACAGATTCATAACATTAAACCAGCTGCTGGGAAACAGCTTAGGTGGATCACCATAAATCTATTCAGCTCATCCAGTCCCAGAACGCAGACTTCCTCCTAATCCATATATGAGAACTGATCAGCCGACGCGCTGCTCTATATCTCTAACCAAAGAAGACAACGCCGTAATAAAACTCACTGACTCTGCCTGTGAAGGTTCTCCATTATCCAGGTCATATTATAGTTATTAGCATTTGGTCCCATCCAATGTTCTGTAATGTTAAAAACATTTAAGACTCTGACCTATGAGTTTGGCACACTTTATGTGAGTAAAGAGGCTAGGAACCAGGACCCCCGTTTGACAGGGGCATCGATAGTGATGGGGAAAAGTTCTGGTGGGAGAGAGCAAAGACTATGTCTACTTTTTCAGGAAGCTTCCCCTTTGGGGCGAACTACCCAGGCCACACTTTGCTCCTTGTGGCAGATGCTGTCGGCAATTATGAGTCTTCTGACCACTGTCAATTCGCTATTTAGTTGTAACGCCTGATGATTGTGCTGTTCTATTTCTGTTTCAATACAACATTCCTGCAAACTGAGACTCTGAATGTTCACTACCTGCCACAATACACTGCACCTACCCAACACACCTCTCTTCATGTTCTTGGACATCCAACACCTGCCTTGATAACTATCTAGAGTTGATAGCATAATCAAACATATATGGCAGTGACTCCAGCACCACCATCCACGGCATCAATGCCGGCACCACAAACCTACAGCGAAGACGTCAGGAATGTTGAGACCATCAACTTTTTACTGCAGAGGCACCAGAACAATTATCTACATTTGGGAACCTGGCACAAGCATTTATGGTAGGGTCACCTGAACAACCATCCATGGCGGAGACACCAGTACAACCATCTATGGCAGCAACACCAACACAACTTCCCTATCACAAATCTCAATGACATCCAACAAGAACTGCTGAATTGCACCCATTTCAGAACAATTTTAAAGGCATTGCATTGGAGGCCAGCTACCGAACCCAAAAAGACTGACTGCTGAGCTCTGACAGATGAACTCCTAGTGAAATAAGGCAAAAAAAAAGGCATACACTTGATGGACATCAGGAACAAACCTCAGATTACAAGGGTCACATAGCTGGTCTTTCTCAAAGCAAGCACTACCAGATTATCAACTGACAGAGTGATGGTGCAGTAAGTGAATCACAACTGTTGTTTCTCTGGTGCACGCAGAAAGATGGAAGCAGATTTACCATTTACTAGACCATATATCTACATCCCAATCTGTCTGCTGCTGGTCCTTTCAATACCTTTCTAGTCTCAAGCTGTGAAGGGAAGGACACCATGATGCCCAACACAGAACCTGCACCACTGTACATCGTCAATATATCCTTCAGGAGTACCAGTGCACTGCAGCACTAACTAACCAATAAGGGGTTAAAATACAGCTACATTTCAGCTGTGCTGAAAGAAATACTAAGGCTGCTATTCCTTTGAAAATGCTAGTTGCCTGGCCATCATTGATTCCTCTGCCTTAACTACTTTTTTTGAGTCACTAATCTAGAATAAGCATTCAGCAAGTGACGTTATAGTGAATACAGAAATCTTTTCCTTAACATTCTGTACACCATAGTACTCTGCCATTTGACTGGAGAAGAAAAGATTTTCCAGATGTTCTGCGGTTGTGTTAATTATCTGCTAAACAGCTGGACAGCAGATAAAGTCACAATGCAGGAGAGAGGCAGCCAATTATTATCTGATATTATCTTAAGAGAGCAGAAACAAAATCATCTGCCAGGCCTCCCAAGGGGGATTAATTAAAGAAAACGCTAGACGATAAGAGGAGAGACAACCAGGTTAATTGGACTCTCTGCAGACAGGAACAGAAACTTCTGCAAGCAGGAATAGGACCTCATTTAGACAAAAACAGGACCTCTGCAGACAGGAACAGAACCCTCTGCAGGCAGGAATGGGACCCTGTGCAGGCAGGAATAGGACCCTCTTCAGGAAAGGACAGAATCTTTTGCAGGCAGGAACGCTCTGCAGACAGGAACATAACTTTTAGCTGGCAAGACCATCTGCAGAAAGGAACAGGACCCTTTGCATACACGGACAGAACCTCTGCAGGCAGGAATGGAACCCTCTTTAGACAGGAACAGGACCTCTGCAGACAGGCACAGAACCCTGCGCAGGCAGGAATGGGGCTTGCTACATACAGGAGCAGGACCCACTGCAGGCAGGAAAAGAACCATTTGCCGGTAGGAAAAAGGCCCTCTACAGGCAGAAATGGGACCCTCCGCAGACAAGAAAATAATCTTTTGCAGGCAGGAACGCTCTGCAAACAGGGACAGAACCCTTTTCAGGTAGAAACATGACCCTTTGCAGAATGGAACAGGACCCTCTGAAGACAGGGACAGAACCCTATGCAGGCATGAATGGGACCCTCTTCAGACAGGAAGAGAGTCTTCTGCAGGCAAGAATGGGACCCTAGGCAGGAAGGAAGAGGACTCTCTGAAGACGGGAACAAAACCTTCTGCAGAAAGGAACAGGACCCTTTGCAGACAGGAACTGATTCTTTGCAAACTGTAATGAGATCTCTGTAGCCATGAATGGATTGGAACCCTCTTCAGACAGTAACGGGACGCTCTACAGGAATAGGATCTTGTTAGATATGAATAGAAGCCTCTGCACAAAGGAATTGGATCACAGACAATACTCGGAGAGGCACAAACACATATGGGGAGGGGGGGGGGGGCACAGGCAGAAATAGGGAGGGTGGGTACAGATAGGACAGGAGAAAGTGGGCACAGATGGGACTGGGTAAGGTGGGCACAGACTTAACGGGAGAGTGTGCACAGACAGTACTGGAGAGGGTGAAAACAGGGAGGACAAAAGAGAGTGGACACAGACAGGAGGGTGGGGTCAGAGAGGACAGGGGAGAGTAGACATGGACAGGACTGGGGAGGGTGGGTACAGACTGGACAGGAGAGAAAGGGCACAGACAAGACTGGGGAGGGGGGCACAGATAGGAAAAAAGTGAGTGGACACAACCATAAGGGCGGGGTCAGAGAGGACAAGGACAAGACTGGGGAGGGTGGGCACAGAATGGACAAGACAGAGTGGGCACAGAGAAAACTGGGGAGGGGGGCACAGATAGAAAAAAAAAAGAGTGGACACAGACAGGTGTGTGAGGTCAGAGAGGACAGGGACAAAACTGGGGAGGGTGGGCACAGAATGGACAGGAGAGAGTGGGTGCAGACAGGACTCGAAAGTGGGGCACAGATAGGAAAAAGAAGAGTGGACACAGACATTAGGGAGGGGAAAGATAGGACAGGGACAGGACTGGACAGGGTGGGCACAGAATGGACAGTGGGCACAGACATGACTGGGAAGGGTGGGCACAGACTAGACAGGAGAGAGTGGGCAGAGACAAGACTGGGAAGGGTGGGCACAGACTGGACTGGAGAAAGTGGTCACAGACAAGATTGGGAAGGGTGGGCACAGAAAGGACATGAGAGAGTGAGCACAGACAGGCCTGGACAGGGTCAACTCTGATCGGACAGGAGAGAGCAAGTACAGGCAGGACTGGGGATGTGGGATAGAGCAGTGAGAGCATTTCTCTGAATTATTTCCGAACATAAGGTTTTGTATTAGAGTCCTTCTTCTCTGATACTGACCTGCTTCATTCCCTTCCAAACTGCATATACAGAGATCTCTAATCCTTCAATTTTACTGACATTGCATCTCTGCCCACCTCTCCTAGTTC
Source organism: Lithobates sylvaticus (assembly GCA_028564925.1). Taxonomy (NCBI): domain Eukaryota; kingdom Metazoa; phylum Chordata; class Amphibia; order Anura; family Ranidae; genus Lithobates; species Lithobates sylvaticus. Next base: position 184,849,029 of record CM053035.1, on the reverse strand, counting down.
TGTCACTTCTTGTACCCAACAAATCCAGAATCTCCTCATCAGACAATCTGCTCCAAGGCTATTCAGGGTAACAAAACTTAATTTTATCATGGAGTGGATGATGCTAAACTGGTGGAAAGGAAAATGCACCTTCATCTCTGGCCCATGACCTCACACAGAGAGATTTACAGCTCGCCAGAAATTGCTCATTATGGATCAGAACCTCAGACATAGCTCATTTACATTGACATTATCGACAATTCTTGCCAGAGTATCACGCTCAGCCAGGCCTTGACATCTGATGTCTCTGTAAACGTTGACAAACTCACAATTAACTAAAGTGCAACACATCCTGATCCTAAGGACAGCGCCATTTATAGAGTGTGGAAATAAGCCAAGTAGTAGATTTAGTACTGTGTTAGACATCAACTGAAGCAGAGGGTTTCAAGATTATGATCCCCTTCAAACTAACTTTAGTTATTAAAGAGGTTCTTCAACCTGTTCGAAAGAAAAAAGAAAAAAATCAGCAGCTACAAATACTGTAGCTGCTGACTATTAATAAAAGAACACTTACTAATGTGTAAATTTCGAAGTATGATCCACCAAATGTGAGGTTTACCAATGATGACTTGTGGGCTGGCAGGTTGTACCATAAATACATATGCACACAACCAATGCATAACTAGTAGAGGGGGCTGGGGCAATTCCTAGTGAATCCAAAATACAAACATTGCCCTGCATTCCCTCCAGTTATCCATCATAGAGACTGGACTACCAACTGTTTCTATCACCTAATTTGCAAGGTCTTTGTGGCAGACATTGGTAAAGCTACAGAACCACATTGAAGTGCTTCCTTAAGGTATGGTCATACTTTTATCCAAATACACTGCCACATCCAAATGCCTGTTGAAGGTATGGTCATGTTCTAATTTAGAACCCTCAATTGTACTGTTTTTTTCCCCAATATATTTCAGCTTTTTAAACATGAATTTCTATGACGTACTAGTACTGGGGATGTGGTATTAGGGAGAATAGGGGCCAATATACAGTAGGCAGAAAAGCCAGCTTCAGTAGTGAATTACATCAAAAGAGTCGCTCTTCGCCCCCGTACACACGGTCAGAAATTCCGACCACTGGTGTGGCATACACACGGTCGGACAAAGTTGTTGGAAAATCCGATCATTCTGAACGTGGTGACGTTTGTTGCATACGACGGAACTACATAGAGGCTAGTAGCCAATAGCTTTGGTCTCATAATTTGATCTGAGCATGCGTGGCACTTTGTCCGTCGGAATTCTCTACACACGATCGGATTTTGTTGTTGGAAAATTTTAGAGCAGGATCTTTCCGACGGAAATTCCGATGGAAAAAGTCCGATGGAGCCCACACACGGCCGGATTTTTTTCTGACAACATGGTCCGATTGGACATTTTCCATCGGAATTTCCGACCGTGTGTACGGGGCATTCCAATCTTAGGGGCTGGACGGTCATTTTCATAGTTAGATCCCTCTCTGTATATAAGCAATGCTGACCGCAGCCCCTGGGAGACAAAGTGGGACTCAGATGCAGCTTTCCTGCAGGGCTCCTAGTACACAGAGTGAGCCTTGTCAGTTTATCATAGGGCTCCTACTACATAGAGCAAAACCTAGCTGTCAGTTTTCCACAAAGCTCCTGGTACACAGAACTGGCTGTACGTTTCCCCACTGGTACACAGAGTAAGACCCAACTGTAAGTTTCCTTCTGGGTTCCTAGTACACTAGGAAATCTAGCTGTCCATTTCCCACATGGATCCTGGTTCATGGAGTGGAACCTGGCTGTTCCTTTACCCCTGGGCTCCTAGTACACAGAATGCAACATGGCTGTCCATTTCCCACCGGGATCGTGGTTCATGGAGTGAAACCTTGCTATTCATTTACCCCTGGCTCCTAGTGCACACAGTGGAAGCTGGTGGTCCATTTAACCCTAAGCCTCTAGTACACAGAGTGGAATGTGGCTGTCCATTTCCCACAGGGTTCTTGGTACACAGAGTGTAACGTGTATCTTAATTTCCCACAGATCTCCTGGTACACTTAGCAGGTCACCTTTGGTAATTTAATCCAAAGGGGCTTAATTCAAAAGTGGAAGTACCGCTACCCCCCCCCCCCCCACCATGTTTGAAACTTATTTTTTTTGGGGTGAGCAGCAGGTACCTAGTTTTGACAGGTATGTGCTCCTACTTCGGCTTGGATCGCCTAGGGGATCCAAGGGGAAGTTCTCCCCCCTCCCTTGCCTGCAGCCTTCTGGGACACATCACAGGTCCCAGAAGGCTGCGGGACCATTCACAAAGCGCAGCACATGCACATTGAGCAGTCAGCTGTGAATCCACAAGGAATCGCAGCCAGCTGCCCACAGTTAGCATGCCGATGCCGGGGGCCAGAGGACCGATAAAGAACCAGACTGGGTGAGGATGGTGGCTGAACCTCTGGACAGGTGAGTGTCTGTTTATTAAAAGTCAGCAGCTACAGTTTTCGTAGCTGCTGACTTTTAGTTTTTGCAGAACTGAGTTTTAATCAGGTGTTATCTGTGATTCCAGATAGTGACCATGTATCATCATGTTGTAAATGATGCTGGTGGAGTTGTATAATTCTGAATTAAATATTAGAAATATCCTAGCCTGTGAGAATATTTCAGCATTTGGCTAATACACCTCACATTTCTTGATTCTGTTGGATATATTTGTACTATTCTGATTTTATCTCAATGATGACATGTAACCATCAAACCTGTCCGAGAAGCCTAGAACTCGAGTATAGCTCCTATGTGGGTGACATTAGTGCTGCAAAAGGAGTATTTTCCCATTGGTTAGGTAAACACGGAGGAGTCTCAGTATTGGGGCTCCCCTTTAAACTTATACCTGGGTGCATGGGTCCTAATGAAGGAAACTATTCCCTGTACCGTGAATCACATCTTAACTCTCAGGTAGTGAAGTAGAAGTCATTTTCCTAGTTGCTGTTCAAGATACAGAAGATGGCTGCTTCCACCAAAAACGTATCACACAAACGTTGGCTATTTGACTGAGTCCCTTTAAGGCTGACATTTGTTTTCTTTCCCTGATGTGAAGATGTCGGAGGGTATTCGCAAATGTCTTGTAAAGTCATCTATTCCCTATCAGATCTACCACTTCAAGTTGAATGAAGTGGTAGATCTGATAGGGAGTATTTGGAATATATGGAGATGTTTGGTCTTTAATACACATAAGTGCAATAATAAAGCTTAATCTAAATAAATTAGATATTGCTGAAAAATATAAACTAAAACCAATATCATTTAAGAAAGCACCACCCTGGCAAGTCACACTTCTTACCACACACATTCCAATGGTGGAGATCACAGCGGTCTCCGATATAAAATGATATTTGTGGAGGCAGCTGGAAAGCCATAAATGTCCGTGCTGCCCTTGAGCAGAGTAATGAAGAAGAGTATTAAGATATACAGTAGTAGGCGCAGACTGTAATGAAATACTACAAGCATATTAGAAAGGTGATAGATGAGCACATTTCTATTACAGTGAGAGGAAGGGGGCCAATTTCGTGCCCTGTCACTCGCTATCATGCTGGGGAGAGATGAGGCCTGGAAGGACCAAGTAGGAATATGTACTGGAATGTGGAAAGGTCCAGGATACACATGACAGGCCCAGAGAGAAGTATTTGAAGGGCCAGGAGCACATGACAGATCCATATAGCACCAATCCTTTATACAAATACACTATGTACAAACCTTATGTACTTAATAAATCCCCCCTAGGGAACAAATCCACAGTGCATGTATGCCCCGAGTGTTAAAGACATTTATAGGAACATTGTGAAGGTCCCTGTGTATTATATATTGTAAAACCGATGCCCTGCTGTCATGGTGTTAAAAGGGTTTTGTGCCACCCAAGGCAGGTTCAGGGGCTCCAAGATGTTTGTTTCATTTAGAGGAAAAAAAAAAATTTCTGTGGTTGGTAAAACCCAGTTTGTGACCTGGAGCCCAGAGTTTTCATAGAGATTTGGGAAGGGGGTGATTTCCAATCCTGGGGCCAGGTTTTGCAGACAAAGGGCACACTGATGATGCAGGTGTTCAAACCTTTTATAGTCTAGGACCCGACAGTAGATCAGGGCTCCACCCTCATGAGGAGTCTGTATGGTTGAAAGGGAGCAGCCAAAGGTGTGCATGCCTACGGCAGAATGGGCACATGCCCCAAGCCTGAAGGCCAGAGCACCAGGGAGCTGCAAGAATGTGAGAGCTGACAAAGGTACAGTTTTGGTACATGAACACAGGGATGCTGTGTTAGATAGTCTGGAGGACCAAGGCACAAGGCCTTAACAACTTTGCTGCTACTGTAGAGAAAGTCAGGAGGCTGAATATTGTTTATTTTGTGTTTATGGTGGAAACCCCTACGTGCTCAACTGTTCCATGTTGAAATGTTTACTTTTGTTGTACTTTTCTTTCCATTCAAATAAAAGTGGGCCAACAAGCCCTAAAACGTCATATCTGGCATGGACTGTAATCACTGGTGAGAGCTACACTTGAGCCAACAACCCCCCCAAACATCACAAAATCTATAGGAATATTGTTAATAATGGGATATATTACTTCTGTGAAGGTTCGGTGATTATACTCATTTCCCAGATTGATGTTTTGAGGCCATTGAGGCAAACTTGATAGACCGTCTGATCAATGGTGGCCTGAGCATTCTTATGCCCCGTACACACGTTCGGAAATTCCGACCACAAAATCCGTCATATTTTTCCCGAAGGACTTTGTCCGAAACTGGTGTTGCATACACACGGTCGGACAAAGTTATCGAAAATCCGATCATTCTGAACGTGATGACGTTCGTCCGTTACGACGGGACTACGTTCACGTTAGTAGCCAATAGTTTTGGTCTCGTAATTTGATCTGAGCATGCGTGGCACTTTGTCCGTCGGAATTCTCGACACACGATCGGAAAAAGTCCGATAGGATTTTGTTGTCGGAAAATTTTAGATCCTGCTCTCAAATTTTATCCGGCGGAAATTCCGACGGAAAAAGTCCGATGGAGCCCACACACAGGCAGATTTTCCGACAACATGGTCCGATCGGACATTTTCCGTTAGAATTTCCGACCGTGTGTACGGGGCATTAAAGTGGAGCCACAGAATATTTTCATAATGCATTAATAATCCCAATAAACTTTATATATGTTTGCTAGTGGATCTTAATTTTACATATTTTTTATACTTACTATTTAGAAAATCCTCTTCTGGTCTTTGCTATGATGATTGTGGGCATGTGAAGCCCAATCTCAACCTCTTCCTGTCGAGAAATAATGCGATTTTTGCTCACAGTACTGCCCACTGACTCCTGGGAAATGATGACATTTACCAAGAGCATAGACGAGGGAGGAAGTGATGCAGAGCGGGAGGGAGTGGACAGTCAGTGTTTTTTTATTTTATTTTTTATTATTTTTTACAATTTTACTTTAAAATATTGTACTGTGCAGAGCCCACATCCATACATACAGAATAAGAACAGATACAGGGGGTCCCCGACTTACGAACGCCTGACCTACGAACATCCCCTACTTACGAACGGGACGCTGCGGGACCCTCCGCCATTTTCCGCCGTCCTCCGGCCGTTCTGCGCATGCGCGGCCATACGGAGCCTCGGAAAATGCCGGCAAACTTCGGAAATGTCCGTAATTTGCCGCGCATGCGCAGAACGGCATTAGACGGAACATCGGAAATGTCCGTAATTGTCGGTCTGTTCATGCGTGGCCAACTTACGAACAATTCCGACTTAAGAACAGGCGGGCAGTCCCTAACGAGTTCGTAACTCGGCGACCCCCTGTACTGAGAATTACACCCAGCATACAGAACAAGAGAAGTGATACTGTGCAGAGCCCACATCCATACATACAGAATAAGAACAGATACTGAGAATTACACCCAGCATACATAACAAGAGAAGTGATACTGTGCAGAGCCCACATCCATACATACAGAATAAGAACAGATACTGAGAATTACACCCAGCATACAGAACAAGAGAAGTGGTACTGGGCAGAGTCCATACAGGATAATGGAATAGAGAGCTGTGTGTAGGGATTTGTTATAGTGTCTCCACAGATACAAGATATGAAGAGATGGCGAGCGCAGCGTTCTCGGTAGACCCTTAGTTCGGGCTCCTGAAGGTAATAATTTCTCTATTCTTTAGCGCATTGTACTTTTCATTAGGAATAATCACGGTGGTTATTTGTGGCCCACCTGCGGGAATATTACAAGAATAAAAGCTCTGATTGCAATTATGCGATCTTGTATAATATCCGCAGAATTTATTGATACCTTTTACCGGAAACTGGAAATGTGTTTCCTGGAATGAAACACAAAACACGGCCTTGAGATTATTTATAATTTGTAGCAAATTCTCTACCTAACGAGCTCTTTTCATCCAGCGGCGATCTCTCCGGACACGAGCGCAGTGCTATAAATCATAGCCGTGATTAATGTCATTAACATGTGTTGGCTGCGAATATATTAAGAGCTCATTAAAGAAAATTCATGTCTGGCTTCCTAATGAGGTTCCCGTATATACATTGTACATACATCACTGCAAGCAGAGTCAGCAGGACGCCATGTTGTCTGTCCTATTCTACATTAATAATGGATATGATGCTGGTCTGAGTCCAGCAAATCTGACCCTGAACAGGACGTTGGAAAGACAGTTCAATATTTATCATAGTCATCCACTGAGAGCGCGGCGACCTGCCGGGAATTGTGTGAACCGACACAGACGGCTGATCACCCCAATGAGTGTTTATACAAAGTCTAATTACACGCTCCACCAACAATGACCACACTGAATGATCGCACACTCCACCAACAACGACCACACATAATGATCACACACTCTACCAATGACCACAGAATGGTCACACACTCCACCAACAACGACCACACATAATGATCACACACTCTACCAATGACCACACAGATTGGTCACACACTCCACCAACAATGACCACATCAAATTATCACACACTCCACCAATGACCACAGAGATTGGTCACACTCTCCACCAACAATGACCACATCCAATGATCACACACTCCACCAACAATGACCACATCCAATGGTCGCACACTCCACCAACAATGACCACATCCAATGATCACACACTCCACCAACAATGATGACACAGATTGGTCACACACTTCTCCAACAATGACCACACAGAATGATTACACACTCCACCAACAATGGCCACACAGAATTATCACAGACTCCACCAACAACGACCACACATAATGACCACACACTTCACCAACAATGACCACACCCAATGATCACACACTTCACCAACAATGACCACATGGAATGATCCCACACTCCACCAACAATGACCACGCAGATTGGTCACACACTCTACCAACAATGACCACAAAGAATGATCGTACACTCCACCAACAATGACCACGCAGATTGGTCACACACTCTACCAACAATGACCACAAAGAATGATTGTACACTCCACCAACAATGACCACACAGATTGGTCACACACTCCACCAACAATGACCACGCAGATTGGTCACACAATCCACCAACAATGACTACACAGAATTATCACACACTCCACCAACAATAAGCACACCGAATGATCCCACACTCCACCAACAATGGCCACAAAGAATAATTGCACACTCCACCAACAATGACCACAAAGAATGATCGCACAGTCTACCAACAATGACCACACAGATGGGTCACATGCTCCGCCAGCAATGACTACATAAAATGATCACACACTCCACCAACAATGACCACACACGCCACCAACAATGCCCACACAGAATTATCACACGCTCCACCAACAATGACCATACGGATTGGTCACACACTCTATCATCAATGACCACACAGAATGATCACACACTGCCCCAACAATGACCACACAGAATGAGCAAACACTCCATCAACAATGACCACACAGACTGGTCACACACATATCACCAACAATGACCACACATTATGATCTTACATTCTGCCAACAATGACCACAGAAGGGTCACACGTCTTGCCAAGAATGCCAACACAGAATAATCACATACTCCATCAACAATGACCACACAGAATTACAGTTAAACATCTCAGCTGAGGATGGTGACACTCTACAAACTTCACCAAAATCACGTAGCCCCAGAGGAATAACTGATTAATCCGACATGCTAAAACTTGAGGTACCACGTTGGCTGTCCAGCCTCACCCCCTTCTTCACAGAAATCTTTCTCTAATAAACACAGTTATTTATGATGGACTCAATTATTTACGCTGTATGGTGAATGCCTTATCAGGGCCATGCCACCACTCAGAAAACTTTTAATGGGCTTTATTCTTAGCCACATTGCTGTTCCAACACAACCATTGTTCTAGGTACAGTGGATATAAAAAGTCTACACACCCCTGTTCCTGTTAAAATGTCAGCTTTCAGTGATGTAAAAAAATGAGACAAAGATAACTAATTTCAGAACTTTTCCCACCTTTAATGTGACCTATAAACTGTACAACTCAGTTAAACAACAAACTGAAATCTTTTAGGTGGAGGTAAGTAAAAATAAAAAAAATAAAATAATATGGTTGCATAAGTGTGCACACCCTTAACTAATACTTTTTGTTTTTTGATTTTATTATAGCACTCAGTGTTTTGGGGTACGAGTCTATCAGCATGGCACATCTTGACTTGGCAATATTTGCCCACTCTCCAAATCTGTCAGATTGTGAGGGCATCTCCTGTGCACAGCCCTCTTCAGATCACCCCACAGGATTTTCAATCGGATTCAGGTCTGGGCTCTGGCTGGGCCATTTCAAACTTGAATCTTCTTCTGGTGAAGCCATTCTTTTATTGATTTGGATGCATGCTTTGAGTCGTCATGCTGAAAGATTAAGTTTCTCTTTATGTTCAGCTTTCTAGCAGAAGCCTGAAGGTTTTGTGCCAATATTGACTGGTATTTGGAACGGTTCATAATTCCCTCTACCTTGACTAAGGCCCATGTTCCAGCTGAAGAAAAACAGCCCCAAAGCATGATACCATCCCCTTACCTTTTATCAATGTGGGTATCAGTGGCGGTGCGTCCATTAGGGGTGCCCGGGCACCGCCCCCTCTGTTACGCCATCCCCTCTGTGTAGAATGGATAGATTGTTGCATAGCATGAATATCCATGGCCGCTGTAGCCACCCCCTATTCAAGCGTCCGGCCCCTTTTCGGATGCCGGGCACCTGAATTCCAGCACGCGGGGGTGTTTTTCTGAAGCACCTGATTAGAGCCATAGGCTCTAATAGGCTTCAAAAAAGGTGGACTCGGAGCGCAGAGCATCGTCCACCCAGGTGTGTTAGAAAAGCGAATGAATATTCGCTCTTCTAACACTGAACCCACCATCCCACAGCCGTCACCCGCTGCCTGATCTCCAACCAAGATGGGGTAAGTGCGGGCAGTCAGCGAGCAGGCTGGCGGGGGTCACAGTGGCTGCATTTTATAGGCACAAGTGGCTGAATTTGACGGGCACAGTTCATTGATGGGGCACAGTGGCTGCATTTGATGGGCACAAGTGACTGCATTTGATGGGGCACAAGTGGCTGCATTAGACGGGCACAAGTGGCGGCATTTGAATGGCACAGTGGTGGCATTTTACAGGCACAGTGGCGGCATTTGATGGGCACAGTGGCGGCATTTTACGGGCACAGTGGCGGCATTTGATGAGCACAGTGGCGGCATTTGATGGGCACAGTGGCAGCATTTGACTGGCACAAGTGGCTGCATTTGATGGGCACAGTGGTGGCATTTGATGGGCACAGTGGTGGCATTTGATGGCATTTTGAAGACATCTGTGCGGCTTCATGCCCAGATGTCTATGCAAGTCGCACCCAAAATCACCAAAAGTAGTGCAGGTACTACATTTTCAAATTGATGCACCGATTTGAACAGTGCCATTGCTGGCAATAGGGTGCGACTTGTCATACGATTTGACCTGTCAAATTGCATGACAAGTCGCTTCAATGTGAATGAGGGCTTAAGGGGGGATCGTTTACAATCACTTTAATTGCATTGTTCTATGCAAAGAACAACAGAGTACTGTGAAACATTTTCCAAACATTTTAACATTTCACCCAAATGTTAAAATGTTTGCATTCTAATGCCGCGTATACACGGTCGGAATTCTCGTCGGAAAAAGCTCTGATGGTTTTCCCGTCGGAATTCCGACGGAATTTCGCTCAAACTGTCTTGCCTACACACGGTCACACCAAATTCCGACGGTCTGTAACACATCAGCATAAAACACGTTCGACAGCACTATAGAAGGGAAGTTTAATGCTTCTGAGCATGCGTCTGAATTTTACGTGTCGGAATTGCATACACACGATCGGAAAATCCGAAAGGTTTTCCGTCGGAAAAATTGAGAACAGGTTCACAATCCAAAGTCCGTCGGAAATTCCGACACAAAAAGACTGATGGGCATACACACGGTCGGAAAATCCGTTGACAAGCTCCCATCGGACGGTTTCCATCGGAAATTCCGACTGTGTGTACGCCGCATAACTGTTGTACAATTGTATCGTGATTATTATAATAACACTCGCAGTACTGAGGTGGGGCCCATTATCTCCATCATGACATGAAGGGGTCCATTTAATAAACTTGTTCTCCTTTCTCATATACAGTACAGAGGAATCCAGAATCAGCTATGAAGGGTTAATCCCTCTTATGGTTTCTAACCTGTAAAAATAAATAAGTACATGTGGTCAGCCAATGTGTTAATCACCCCATAAAGTGCCCAAATGATGCCATCACGTCTGTGTGTCACCCTGTCACCTTCTCGCTCACCGCAGCTTCCATCGAGTGCTAACTGCGAACACACGAATAATCCAAGCCAGAAGAAAAGCAGACACCATTCATACCTGACACACCGCACTGCGCTGACAATAGCACTGACAGCCCCACACACACTCATAAATCATTCTTTCTTATATGCTTGGCCGCACCAAAGATTGAGTGTCAGCTGCGTGACAAGCCCCTGACTCAGCGCATGCAGAGTGACAGGACGAGGGGAGGGGGGGATTAATTAAACTCGTTATCCTTGAAGCTCCGACTAGGTAGAGAACAATAATTAACCACCTTGGATGGGAGATTTTGGGGGTACATACCCATCTACAATACTTCTCCCGCTCACTGTACGACCTTCATAGAGGTCAGCAGCTTCATCTCCTCATTTCAGGCACAGCCGCCTCTGACAAGTTTTACAAGCATGACGAGTAATCTGTGATCAGTAACGGCTATAAAAATCAATAGAACCATTTCACGGAATACAGCATAAAACAAGTAATGACACGTCGAATTCTTCCTGGCCAGAGGACAAAAGAGAGGACAACCCTGCTGTACCCAGCCCCTCTGGCCTATCAACCTGACCAGGCAGCCGAAATATGGCCAAGCCTCCCTAGAGAGACGACTGGGTCCTCCATGACCAACCTATGAAGGCGAACCGGACCAGCTTGAGCATGAATAGACGTTTACATCAGTTCTGATTTTGTATGTAGAGATTCTGTACTTCTCATCAGTATAATCTGTGTTCCTGACCTGTCTGGTGCCCCGAAGCTCTCTACTCTGGGAAGTTGGAGGTCTTTGGCACTCATAGCACAGATTGCTTTTGTCTCTTTCCTTGCAATCCTCCATGTTAATATGTGCAAGATCTCATCAATTGACGCTGAAAACAGCAATCTATGCTTTCGGGGGCCTCTTCTTATGAAATGCAACCTTCGCTTTCCGAAATACCACTGCACTCCAACATTCACAACAAAAGTGAAATGTTCATCTGACAAAAATAACCATCCTCGCGGACACTCCTCCACCACAAGTGTCCTAAACCTTTCCCGCCTTCGTTGGAAAACAATACCCTTTATTAAATTGTTAGATTGCTTCTCTCCTGCAACCAATTTCACTTCGATCAGCTCTGTGCCGGTAATTTATACTTTCTTATTTGAAATTAGCAGCACATATTCATTTATTGCTTGAATCACCATCTAAGAGCAGAACTGAAGACAACAAATTAATAGACAATTATGTGAGGAGCAGTGATGTATGGAGGGTGTAACACAGAGGTGACAATGACATTCCGCACCTGGTATTGTCCCCTCTCTCTGTTAAATATGGAAAACTATTTTTTTTCAAACATCACAAGGAATGCGGAACTGCACTAAAATGATCTTTGTTAACCAGAAACACAAATATATAGTTTTTGTCACTTGTCATTGTAGATTCGCTAGCTCCGTCTACCTGAAGTCACGTGCTAAATGAACGGACTTTCCGATGAGCGGCAAGTCCGTTCATTTCAAAAGTCCGGCGGACTAGCCTACTAACGGCGGGATTGTCCGGCGGACTAGCCTACTAACGGCGGGATTGTCCGTCGGACTGCCAAGTCCGGCGGACAATTTTAAAACAAAACTTAAAACCTAGTCCGCCGGACTTTTGCCGCCAAAAAGTCCGCCGGCGCCCACACACAAGGGGATTGTCCGGTGGATTTGAGTCCAGCGGTCAAATCCCGCGGGATAGTCCACTCCTGTGTACGCGGCATAAGGTGACCCTAGGGAAGCAGTGACAAGATCACTGGAATAAGATCTGAAGTGATCACGGGAATGAGATCTGAGATGACTGGGGAGGCACTGAAGCAATCACAGGAATGCGATCTGGGACAACCCAAGGGGCACAATGAAGAGATTACTGAAATTCGATGTGGGACAACTCTGGGAATGCAATAAAGAGATTGTAGAATGAGATCTGAAGTGACCCCGGAGACACAGTTAAGAGCTCATAGAAATTAGAAGTGGGATGACTCTGGGGATGCACTGAAGCAATCACAGGAATGCGATCTGGGACAACCCCAGGGACACAATGGAGAAATTACAGAAATTCGATGTGGGAAAACTCTGGGAATGCAGTTAAGAGATTGCAAAATGAGATCTGAAGTGACCCCGGAGACACAGTGAAGAGATCATAGAAATTAGAAGTGGGATGACTCTGGGGGCACAATGAAGAACTTGTAGAATGAGATCTGAGGTGACCCCAGGGACACAATGAAGAGAGCACAGAAATTAGGTGTGAGGTGACCCTGAGATGCAATGAAAAGATAACAGGAATGGGATATAAAATGCCCCTGGGTATGCAATGATAAGATCACAAGGGTGAGATCAGAGTCAAACCCAGGGACATAATAACAAGATTCCAGAAATGAGATCTGCGATGACCTTGGGGAGGTAATGAGAAGATCACAGGAATGAGATCTGAGACGGCTCTGGAGAGGTAATGGGAAGATCACAGGAATGAGATCTGAGATGACCATGGGGAGGTAATGGGAAGATCACAGGAATGAGATCTGAGGTGACCTGGAGGAAGCAAAGAAAAGATCAAAGTAATAAAATCTGAGACGACCTGGAAGACGCAATGAAGAGATCACAGGACTAACATCTGAGGTGACCTGGGTACGCAATGACAAGATCACAGATCTGAGACGACCCTGGAGATGCAAGGGGTCTCTTTTTTTTTTAGATATTAGTGAATCTAGAAGCCATACTTTGGGAAGAAAACCATCATACACATTCAGAAGCATTAAAAAATTGACAATCTTTTTAATCATGTCCACTGAATCTTAGAAAAATGCTTATTTGGCAGATTAGTTGAGTTGTACTGAACACAGTGACACAACCAGAGAGTTGTACTGAGCAGGAAGAGAAGTTCCCATAAACCACAAGTAGTTTTTCATGTGTCAGTTAGGATGAGACATCAAAGAATTCCGTGTGTGATTTTGTTTAGAATATTGACTCATTTGCATATCAGAAGTTTTCCCAGCTCCAAAAACTGGACAATGTTGTTAAAGGAAATTTATGGTCACAGTATACAACTTTATTTTATAATATCAGTACTGTAATAACAATACAAACAATAATTATTTTTGACGATTGAAAATAAGCTTACTTGCAAAATCTCCTTTCATGTTGTTAGTTTTGCCTGTCTGCCGGCCATCTCTGTCCACAACTTCCTGAATTTCCTGCATACTTTGCACCTTCTCCTAAATTTCTAAGGACTACATATCCCATAGTACCTTGCTGCCTGCAAGCAGTGATTCCTGTACTGACTCTACCATCTGAAACTACTCTTCTCATCACCTCTGTAGGTCAGAAGGCAGGCTATTCACAGGGCGTGTCATAGAATTTAAGGCATAAAACATGTGGGGATCTTCACAAAGTATGTTTACAAACTTCAAGATCATTTAGATCAGGGGTCTCCAAACTTTCTAAACAGGGGCCAGTTTACTGTCCTTCAGACTTTTGGTGGGCCGGACTGTGGCCAATAGAAGTAGAAAAGGTTCCAATATCAGAGGGAAAAAACATTTCCTCATCTTTGGTATCAGTGGGAGGAATTGTGCCCCATCGTTAGTGTCGGTGAGAGGGTTTGTGCCCAATCATCGGTTTAATTCGGAGGAATTGTGCCCCATCATTGGTGCCATTAGGAGGAACTGTGTCCCATCGTTGGTGTCAGTGAGAGGAATTCTATCCCATCATTGGTATCATTGGGAGGAATCAATCAATCAATCAATCAATGGTGCCATTGGGTCCAATTCTTTGTGTCATTGGGAGGAACTGTGCCTCATACTTGGAGTCAGTGGGAAGAATTATGCCCCATGCTTGGTGTCATTGAGAGGAATTATGCCTCATCCTTGGAGTCAGTGGGAGGAATTATGCCCCATCCTTGGTGTCATTGGGAGGAATTGTGCCCCATCAATGGTGTCAGTGGGAGATTCATCATTGGTGTCATTGGGAGGAATTGTGCCCCATTGTTGATGTCATTGAGAGGAATTGTGCCCCATTGTTGATGTCATTGAGGGGAATTGTGCCCCTTCACTGGTCTCAGTGTGTGTGGGGGGGGGGGGGGGTTATGCCACATTGTTGCTGTCAGTGGATGAAATAATGCACTAAAGGCCTGATAAAAACCACATCTGGCCCTTGGGCAGCAGTTTGGAGACCATTGGTTTAGATTAATAGGAGTAGGGTAGAAATAATTGAAATACAATGTGGAAATTAATATATACAGTACTTTTACATTTTGACCATACCTATACTTTAACAGGTTATATTCAGGGGTGTAAAAATAAAAGATTGAAATAGATTTTGTTCGGACTGAAGTTATTCCTATCCAATGAAAAGCTGAGTGTTCTAAGAGGACAACTTCCAATCATCTCCTTTGTTATTGATGGTCGCTGCCATATCAGAAATAAAAGCTGCTGACCTGGAATGCCCCCATTACACGGGCGGGATGCCGTATAATAAATATCTTGAGCCAGGCAATAGCCCTTTCAAGTGAAAATCCTCTCATTCACTTCAAAGTCACATGACCTGCGCAGACAGCGCCATCTGTACAACAAAAAAACTCTCAAGCATTATATTTTGTTATTGGCCTGGACCGGCGACTCTGCAACTCCGGCATTTTCTTGAAGGCCTGGTATGTCTGATGGCGCTAACATAGAGCTAACACTGCTTTATAACTACTGGATATACAGAACACCTCAAATAGTCCATATGTGCCATACCTTGGCTCTCCGCACATTAACCCTAGACTGGCAGCAGAGCTCCTGTCAGGTATAGGATGGGATCCAGAACTTCAGGGTATGGAAGTCATGGTAGAGTATTTCTGTGACAAACAATACACAATCCCAGATACCAAAATTGTACACACATCAGTCTGCATGGAATTTACGACACAAATTATATTTTGTCAAATTATATATCTTTATAGTTGTCTAGCATGGCACAGCATTAGAGGAGTTGTACTGAGCACAGTGTAGGATCAGAGGAGTTGCTCTGAACACTGTACTAAGCAAAGGAAAGGGCCAGATGAGTTCTTCGGAGCACAGTACAGAATCAGAGGTTTCCACTGAGCACCATGCCTGATCACAAATGTAGTGAACTTAGTGCTGGATCAGAGGAGTTGAACTGAGCACAATGCCAGACCATAGAGTTTGTACTGAGCATAATTACGGGTAAGAGGATCGGTACAGAGCACAGTGCTGGACCAGAGTAGTTGCACAGAGCAAAGTGACAGATCTGAAGAGTTGTGTTGAAGACAGTGCCAGATCAGAGGGGTTGTACTGAGCACAGTGACAGATCAGATGATGAGTTGTACTGAGCACAGTGACAGATCAGAGGGGTTGTACTGAGCACAGTGACAGATCAGATGAGTTGTACTGAGCACAGTGACAGATCAGAGGGGTTGTACTGAGCACAGTGACGGATCAGATGAGTTGTACTGAGCACAGTGACAGATCAGAGGGGTTGAACTGAGCACAATGTCAGACCATAAAAGTTGTACTGAGTGACAGATCTGATGAGTTGTACTAATCACAGTGACGGATCAGATGAGTTGTACTGAGCACAGTGACGGATCAGATGAGTTGTATTGAGCGCATTTATTGCACAGATGAGTTGTACTGAGCACAGTCATGGATCAGATGAGTTGTACTGAGCACAGTCACGGATCAGATGAGTTGTACTGAGCATAGTGATGGATCGGATGAGTTGTACTGAGCACAGTCATGGATCAGAGAAGTTGTACTGAGCACAGTCATGGATCAGAGAAGTTGTACTGAGCACAGTGATTGATCAGATGAGTTGTACTGAGCACAGTCATGGATCAGATGAGTTGTACTGAGCACAGTCATGGATCAGATGAGTTGTACTGAGCACAGTCATGGATCAGAGGGGTTGTACTGAGCACAGTCATGGATCAGAGAAGTTGTACTGAGCACAGTGATTGATCAGATGAGTTGTACTGAGCACAGTCATGGATCAGAGGGGTTGTACTGAGCAGTGACAGATCTGATGAGTTGTACTGAGCACAGTGACGGATCAGATGAGTTGTATTGAGCACATTTATTGCACAGATGAGTTGAACTGAGCACAGTAATGGATCAGATGAGTTGTACTGAGCACAGTCATGGATCAGAGAAGTTGTAATGAGCACAGTGATGGATCAGAGTAGTTGTACTGAGCACAGTGATGGATCAGAGAAGTTGTACTGAGCACAGTGATGGATCAGAGTAGTTGTACTGAGCACAGTGATGGATCAGAGTAGTTGTACTGAGCACAGTGATGGATCAGAGGAGTTGTACTGAGCACAGTCATGGATCAGATGAGTTGTACTGAGCACAGTGATGGATCAGAGTAGTTGTACTGAGCACAGTGATGGATCAGAGTAGTTGTACTGAGCACAGTGATGATTTAGAGGAGTTATCACAAACAATGTCAGTTCTGCTACTGGAAGGTGATAAAGAATTAGGAATCTGACTGGCTATGATCTGAGTAGTACCACAAATTGCACTTTGCCACGTGATATTTTATGATGTTACAAATTCTGTCAGCTGGTTTCTGTCGCTATGATAGGAAATGTCCGCCGATCATTAGCCATGTGACATCACACCACTCACTCTGACGTCATCAATCCATGGAAAATGCTGACTCACATAGAGAGACTTAAAATGAAATAACCTCAATAACCCAGGAGAATAAAAGACTTCACAGATCCGAAGAAATGAATAGCCATGTGTTCCAGAGCGCCTCATTGTGTAACAATGGACATCATTATTATCACTGTTATTATTTATGGCTCACGCTGCCTAATTCTCTCTGATGGCAGCTGCAATCACCGACCGAATGAAGGAGACCAAAAATAAATTACTAATGTTCTTTTTTTTTGTGCAGAAGAAAACAGAAATGTCTCAATGTATAGGAAGTTGAAGGATGACAATGAGTCCCGGGACAAGAGGTCCTTCTGAATACTTGGCATTAAAGCTGAACTCCGGGCAAATAGTTTTTCCCATGCAGTGGAGCTGCAACCGAACTGCACAGGTTACCTAGAGGATTGGAGAGCAGAGATATACCAGATATGTATGGGTGTCCGCAGAACTTTTTTCAGGGGAGGGGGGGGGGGGGGGGGGGGGGGGTAGGGGCATCATTTTAAGGTCACCCATGCTCCACCCCTTTTCGACAATGTCATGAAGGGGAGGGGCTCAGTCATCATAAAAAGCGCAGGCATGCAAAGGTTTGAGGATTCTGATGCAAAAGCTTAATAGAAGGATCAAGCTGCCATTGTCTGATTAGCAATTTCTAATCTGTTTTTAACCCCTACCCTGCCATAGTTACATAGTAGGTTTTCAGCTATACACCCAAGTTGGTGTACCTTGGGTGAGTGTGGCTCATTTGGGGAGGGTGTTTATCCATCTGGGGGGTATTAGCCAGATTCTGCCCCCCCCCCCCCCCCCCCCCCCTTCCACCCTTTCGCTCAGCTTTTGGAAACTCTGATTAACAAATATTATGTATTCATTGCCGTTTATCTATTTTCTTTAGATTCATTAATTTACTCTGCAGGCCTACCATGAAGAAGCCATTATTATGGCGAAACATGTCGGACAATAAAATGGCCTGCACTACCAACTGAGGTTCCTCTCAAGTTGGCCTCATGGTTGTATTCATATTGAATCCAAACAAATTGTATTGACCTATCTATCTATTGTAAAGTTTACTACTGTTTGTTCAATAGAATTCCTTATTTGGGGGCCTTGAGCGCATTTATCTATATACAAATTTGCTTGTGGAATTAATTCTATATTTTTAACTTTTTCAATAAAATAATTTTTTGAACTATGCATTGAATTGTCAACAACTCCTCCTTTTCTGGCACTGTTATAATCCCTCTGGTCCTCTCTACACACATAGTTACATAGTAGGTGAGGTTAAAAAAAAAACACAAGTCCATCAAGTCCAACCTATGTGTGTGATTATATGTCAGTATTACATTGTATATCCCTGTTTGCTGCGGTCGTTCAGGTGCTTATCTAATAGTTTCTTGAAACTATCGATGCCCCCCGCTGAGACCACCGCCTGTGGAAGGGAATTCCACATCTGTGCCGCTCTTACAGTAAAGAACCCTCTACGTAGTTTAAGGTTAAACCTCTTTTCTTCTAATTTTAATGAGTGGCCACGAGTCTTGTTAAACTCCCTTCCACGAAAAAGTTTTATCCCTATTGTGGGGTCACCAGTATGGTATTTGTATATTGAAATCATATCCCCTCTCAAGCGCATCTTCTCCAGAGAGAATAAGTTCAGTGCTCGTAATCTTTCCTCATAACTAATATCCTCCAGACCCTTTACTAGCTTTGTTGCCTGTGACGAAACGCTCCCACACTCCTCTTGAGTGCTTTCGTCATATACCCGTCATATACCATTTCCTCCCAGTCTGAATATGGATCTCAGATATTCCAACCGCTCCCAAGCACTAAACGAGTCAAGACTTGCTTAGTGCTAGCATGGACTGTTTTATTAGAACCAAACTGACAAGTATTTATATACAGTAGAAGAGGAGACCCCCCCTCCTGCTCATTTTACTCTAACAATACACCTGTAACAAATTAACATGAGCTAATTAACTAATCCCTTTAAGCAGACGATGTGACTCTGTGCCCATCAGTATTTCACTACAGGTCAGACTTGTTGTCACCGAGCTTCACACATGTTAGATGCCAATATCATCAACTCCAGCCACCTGTCTGTTGTCTTGTATGATGCAAATGAGTCCAGTCTATCTTGACACAGATTCTAAAGAGTATCTCACCCATTGTTGTATGTGCTAATCAACCCTGCAATTGAATCTGACTAGCACAGATTATAGTGGGGTCCTCATTCACCCTGTGCCCCTTAAAATCCAGGGCCCATAATCGGTGGCAAGAGGCATCGACTAACACCACTGTTGGGGATTATTATTGTGTCTTCTGATACCAATGTTGGGGTTTATTTTTAAAGCCACTGTCACCAGTGCTGTTGGCTATTGTACTCCAACTTCTTCCATGTGCAGTGAGATAAACTACAAAAAATGCTGCAGGACAAAATCCTTGGGTGCGCCTATTGTGCAGCCTGGAGGTGTCAGGTCCAGTTGACCACCATTGCTTTAGACAATTAGTTGACCACCATTGCTAGACAATTAGTTTACCACCAATGTTTTAGACAATTACTTGACCACCATTGTTTTAGACAATTAGTTGACCACCATTGCTTTAGACAATTAGTTGACCACCATTGCTTTAGACAATTAGTTGACCACCATTGTTTTAGACAATTAGTTGACCACCATTGCTTTAGACAATTAGTTGACCACCATTGCTAGACAATTAGTTGACCACCATTGCTTCAGACAATTAGTTGACCACCATTGCTTCAGACAATTAGTTGACCACCATTGCTAGACAATTAGTTGACCACCATTGCTTCAGACAATTAGTTGACCACCATTGCTTTAGACAATTAGTTGACCACCATTGCTTCAGACAATTAGTTGACCACTATTGTTTTAGACAATTAGTTGACCACCATTGTTTTAGACAATTAGTTGACCACCATTGTTTTAGACAATTAGTTGACCACCATTGTTTTAGACAATTAGTTGACCACCATTGCTTCAGACAATTAGTTGACCACCATTGCTTCAGACAATTAGTTGACCACCATTGCTTCAGACAATTAGTTGACCACCATTGCTTTAGACAATTATGCCAGTAATATTACAAGTTGCAGCTTTAATGACCCCCAACAAGAAGGAAGTGTGCGTCCCATAAATCGACAGGCATAATCGTACTTTAACTATCATCTTCATTTTGTTCACCATTGACAGCAATGTCAGCAACATAAAACTGTATGAATAAATGAAGAGGGAATATTTCTCTGTGATATATTATTGATGGAGTGCTGCAGGTCATACTATTAAACATGTTTAAAGTGCTGGCATGGACTCGCAGTCTGCAGGACGTACAGTCAGCACACTCAGTAAATGGCATTGTTAACAGATGGACAGGCACGCGCTGCAATTGCCAGATGCTGAACCTGACATAGGGGGTTATTTACTAAAACTGTCTTGTGCAAAATCTGGAGTAGCTCTGCATAGAAACCAATCCGCTTCCAGGTTTTAGCCCTGGTTCACATTGGTGCGATGTGACATGTCAAATTGCACGTCAAATCGGCAGCAATTGCCGGCAATGGCACCGTCCTAATTGGTGCGACGCTGCATTTGCGGCGCCGCACCGATTTCAAAAAGTAGTTTCTGTACTACTTTTTGCGATTTCCATTGACATCTGTGCAGGAACCCACACAGATGTCTGAAATCGCAGCCGAAATCGGGGCTGACATGCAGGAGTGAAATCGTGCGAGATCAGCTGAACTCACACAGCTTTATTCCCACAGCTCAGTGTGAACCTGGGCTTATTGCCAAAGCTTAATTGAACAAGCTGCGGTTAGAACTTGATTGGCTACCATGATAAGCTGCAAAGTCTCACCCCTGTGAACGGGGGCTAAAAGAGCTTTAAAACGAGCGCTCATTGAACTTGGTGGGTGTAGGCACTATACAATATTTGATCCTCAATGTTCATAATAGACACCTGGAATCACAGATCCTTCCCCTTTGTTGCCTCTGCCAGCAAGGACTTTACAATGGTGCTCCATTTTTGGGGGGCGACAAACAAACCCCCTCCCCCCCGGCCCGGCCCGGTAGCCCTGCGCTTATCCCATCCAGGTCATGGGCGGCTTCCCCGGCTTCTCCTCCCAGCCTCCGGCTCTAATCACGTGCTTAAAAAAAAACTGTAGAGATTAGGGGGTGGCACCCCTTATGGACCGGCTGCCACTGATGCAGACGCACTTGCAGAGTTTATTTGGAAGAGTTCTGGCAGCTTAGAGATTTTCAGTGTTATCAAAGACAGTTACATGCTTGTGGTCATCGCAGAAAACAGCCATATTGATATTGAGAGAAGTTATGTATTTTGCACTCTCCTATAGTCGATTTTGAAAACATCCCAATGCATTTTTCCAGGAAAATAAACCTTTAGATTCAAAATACAGGGGGCGCCACCATTTAAGTGTAAACATTATTACCAACACAAATAAAAATTAAAAATACATTCACATTAAAACACGTTAAAACACGTTAAAATAGATAAAAGGCACATCTAGTAGTCCTGTGGGCATCTGCAGAGTTCTCCAGGGAAGCTGCCAGGTATTGCAGAGCAGCGCCTGGAAGCAGCTCCAGGTGCTAGTCTGCAATACCTGGCCGCTTCCCTGGTAAACTCTGCAGATGCCCACAGGACTACTAAATGTGCCTTTTATTTATTTTAATTTGTGAGTGTATTTTTTAATATGATGTGTGTGTTGGTAATAAAGTTTACTCTTATGCCCCATACACATGGTCGGACATTCCGACCACAAAATCCGTCTGATTTTTTCAGACGGATTTTCTCCGAGACTTGTGTTGCACACACACGGCCGGAAAATCCGATTATTCAGAACCAGGTGACGTATAAAACGTACGACGGGACTAAGTAGAGCCCAGTAGCCAATAGCTTTCATCTCCAAATTTCTTCTGAGCATGCGTGGCACTTTGTGCGTCGGAATTCTCTACACACGATTGGAAAAATTTCGATCGGAATTGGTTGTCGGAAAATTTTAGATCCTGCTAATTCCGCTGGAAAAAGCCCACTAGGGCCCACACACGATCGTATTTTCCGACAACATAATCCGATCTGACTTTTTTCATTGGAATATCTGACCGTGTGTACGGGGCATAAGGTGGTGATGCCCCCTGTCTTTTGAACCTTTTTGCAGTGTACAGAACAGAGGCATCATCATATACTTGCATCAGAGGAGCTGCAGACATCCAGGAGTGAACATCAGGTTTTGTACCATAAAACGTATTTTGGTCCTTGTCTTTAAAACCACGGCCTATTAAAGCTGCTTATATTGTCTGAATCAACCTACTTTACTAATCGATATACATAAGTGTCACATGACCTTTCCTAGCCTGTTTGTAGGGAAACAGTGGCAGGAGGAGCTTCTAGTCCTCTGCTGCTTGTCACGTGTTCAAAATAAAATAAAATAGCCTTCGGGCTACAGAGTAAAAAGAAATAATAATTATCAATAAACTGTTTTAAATGGTCATACAAATATATACTTAAAATCAAATCTTTATTTTTTTTGGCAATAACATGATAACATGATGTGGGGAGATTTCTACCAATCACTGCCTGTCTCACTCGAGCCTCAGCCTTTGTCTTAGAATAAGAGGGAGGTGAAGCCTCCATCAATTTACATCTAATATTCCGCCCCCACTGTTTTAGCTGGTTAGTGGGCATGGAGGAGGAGGGAGGGTGTGAGATGTCATTTACCACTGTGTATAGACCCACATGTGTGTCTCTATAGTCACATGGGCTGCTCAGATGTAATAGGGAGGAAATGCTCAGGGTAGAAAATACACTGAAAACTGAGCATGTGCAGAGCTGCCAACACTGCTCTGCAAAATCCTCAACTGCGGTGGGGTGATGGACAAGAAGGGGAGATAAGGGGAGACAGAAAATTAATCCCTTAGGCATAGCTCCCAACTGTCCCCGATTTCGAGGGACTGTCCCTGATTCCTCCTCATTTGTCCCTCATCTTGGTCTGATCTATATAGTTATATGTGTATATATATATATATATATATATATATATATATATATAAAAATGCACTTTTTATCTATCAAAAAGTGTTTCATAATGATAAACTTTTCATCTGATTTCTAAATTGCTGCATTTGTATATTCCAAAAGCCAATATAAAGAAATAGTAGTGGTAAAAAAAAGCACTTGTGGGTTTTTTGCACAATTCTCCTTTAAGGGGGCGTGGCAAGGGGTGTGTCCTATGCCTGCATATTTTTGCTGATAGGTGTCCCTCATTCCCATCTCAAAATGTTGCATTCACCATATCTGGTCTCCCATGGAAATGCAATTATTTCAGTAAATATAAACTGCTAAATACCTTTTCTCATCAGCAGTATATAGCAGTCTTGTGACTTCTATCAGTGTCTGGTTAAAGCTTGTAGGAGGAGTTTTTATTCTCCTCTGACTGTCCTATGAGGCTGCATGACCACCGACCCTCTGTCTGGACAGAGCTGATTGGCCCTTTGCTGATCACAAGAAGAAAAACAAAAACTCTCTAGCAATACACACCAAACTGAGCATGTGCAGCTTGTCCCCAAGGCTCTGTTCTATCAATGGATGGATTGGGAACAGTGGAAGAAGCGGAGGATCAGAGAAAACAGGATCAAACAGCCTTTTTACACAATGCAGAGGATTAACTCCTTTGGTTCCACATTGAGTATAACAGGCATGCTTTACTGTATATATATATATATAATATATATATATATATATATATATATATATAAACTGATTTTACTGTTGTGGGTTTAGCAACACTTTAACGGCTTCCCGACCGCCTCACGCAGATATACTGCAGCAGAAGGGCACGTACAGGCAGAATCACGTACCTGTACGTTACCCTTGAAGAAGCGACGTGGGTGCGCGCGCGGGAAGCTCCGTGAGTTGGGTCACGGGTCCCACGGACTCGATGTCCGCGGGGATACCCGCGATCGTCCCACAGAGAGGAAGAACAGGGAGATGCTAAAGTAAACAAGCATCTCCCCGTTCTGCCTAGCAACAGTGTCACTAATCTCTGCTCCCTTTGATTGGAGCAGAGATCAGCGATGTGTAAAACACAGCCACGCCCCCCACAGTTAGCAACACGCCCCTAGGACACACTTAACCCCTACACTGCCACCTAGAGATTAACCCCTTCACTGCCAGTGTCATTTACACAGGAATCAGTGCATTTGTATAGCACGGATTGCTATTTTTGGTCCCAAAAATGTGTCAAAAATGTCAGATGTGTCCGCCATAATGTCGCAGTCACATTAAAAATCGCCACCATTTAAAAAAAATATATATATTAATAAAAATTCCATAAAACTATCCCCTATTTTGTAAATGCTATAACTTTCCAATCAATCAATAATCAATAATATTAACAAAAATGCCATAAAACTATTCCCTATTTTGTAAACGCTATAACTGTCCAATCAAACCAATCAATAATCGCTTATTGCAATTTTTTTTACCAAAAATATGTAGAAGAATACGTATCTGCCTAAACTGAGGAAAACTATTTTTTTTTATACATTTTTGGGGGATATTTATTATAGCAAAAAGTAAAAAAGAATGCGTTTTTTTTTTTCAAACC
Source organism: Lithobates sylvaticus (assembly GCA_028564925.1). Taxonomy (NCBI): domain Eukaryota; kingdom Metazoa; phylum Chordata; class Amphibia; order Anura; family Ranidae; genus Lithobates; species Lithobates sylvaticus. Next base: position 184,823,865 of record CM053035.1, on the reverse strand, counting down.
TGTCGCTCTTTTTTTGGTTATAGCGCAAAAAATAAGAACCGCAGAGGTGATCAAATGCCACCAAAAAAAATCTCTATTTGTGGGAGAAAAAGGACGTCAATTTTGTTTGGGAGCCACGTCGCACGACCGCGCAATTGTCAGTTAAAGTGACGCAGTGCGGAATCGCAGGAAGGGGGTAAATTCTTCCAGGGCTGAAGTGGTTAAGCTTAATTTATTGATTGATTTTTTTTTGAAGAGTACAATTTGCTATAACGTTTTGATCTGTTCTGGCTGTTACTCCTACCATTTAATTAATGCCTGTTATGGGCTGTTTAAAGAAATCAGCTATTTTTTTTCTTAGTTACTTAGTAGAATAATGAGTCAGATGGGGGAGTGCTGCCGCTGCTATATTAAAAACAAGCAATAATGTAAAAGTATGAAAAAAATTGACTACACATGCAAATTATGTGATGCCAGCATATGGTGTATCTGACGACATTGTACTGTTGCCTAACACCACATACCGCCTAAAGCCATCGAATGTAGCATGGAAGCCAGTCATTTAAAGCATTGGTGTTTTTTACATGTTGTATAAAAAGGATAACCCTCTCCATGTTAAACTGTCATTTTTCAACTGCCATTTTTCATTGGTACGTGTGCCCAGCTTCCCGTGCCCATTTTATAATCCCTTGCCTAAAAGCCTTGAAAATTGCCAGAATTGATTTTCAAAATTCATCCCCCAGTGACTTCAATGGGGTTTGGATTAAAGTTTGCCATTTCCAGAATTTACAATGAGTTTGATGAACGGCCCACAAATCATACCCTGGCATAATCCTTCATCATTAGTCACGAGAAATGAAGAGAAAGAGGGGACATGAATGAAACCTTTAAATACACGAAGGGTGCGAATAACATTCATCCAAAACGGTTAAATACAAAACAAAAAAAAAAGGGGCAGGCAACAGTCTCAAGTCACGCATATTAACCCCTTCACGCCTAATGCCGCGTACACACGGTCGGTATTTTAGTCGGAAAAAGCTCTGATGGTTTTCCCGTCGGAATTCCGACGGAATTTCTCTCAAACTATCTTGCCTACACACGGTCACACCAAATTCCGATGGTCAATAACACCACGACATACAACACGTTCGACGGCACTATAAAAAGGGAAGATTAATGCTTCCGAGCATGCGTCGAATTGTTTCCGAGCATGCGTCTGAATTTTGCGTGTCGGAATTGCATACACACGATCGAAAAATCCGATAGAAAGGTTTTCCGTTGGAAAAATTAAGAACAGGCTCTCAATCCAAAGTCCGTTGGAAATGCCGGCAGAAAAAGACCATTGGACATACACACGGTCGGAAAATCCGATGAAAAGCTTGCATCGGAAATTCCGACCGTGTGTAAGGGTAAAGCAAATCTTAACGCCTAAGCACAAATTTGCAACTTTGACACGTGTTAGTAAAACCGTACATATCATCATAACTACAGTGGAACCTCAGATTACGAGCATAATCCGTTCCAGGAGAATGCTTGTAATCCAAAGTACTTGCATATCAAAGCGAGTTTTCCCATTGAAGTCAATGGAAACGAAAATAATTTGTTCGGCATTGACTTCAATGGGATGCAATACCGCATGCGGCCAGAGACGGGGGGCGACGGAGAGACGCGGAAAAGGCCCGAGCACACTTCGGCTGACCTTGGCAAACCTCGGAAAGACTCCGCTCACGAGCCTTTCTGAGGTTTGCCGAGGTCAGCCGAAGTGTGCTCGGGCCTATCCGTGCATTTCCGAACGCCGACGATCGGCGCTGTTCACCTCCTGCGTCCTCAGGCCAAAAGCGGAACTGCACACCGCTTTTGGCCTGAATCCTGCTCGTTTTTCGAGACAACACTCGCAAACCGAGTTATGATTTTTAGAAATACAGTGCTCCTTTTAACGCTTGTTAACCGCGTTACTCGCAAACTGAGGTTCCACTGTACTTGTGTTTTTATAGGATAAATTGGCCTTTATTTTTCTTATGGTGATAAATGGTAATGGACATCTCCTGATTTTTTTGTTATCAAAAAAAAAAATGGCACAAAATTATTTTTTTAATTTAGCTGTATATTTCTTGTTACTACCTTAACATACAACCAAAAAAACAACCGGACAAATTCTCTGGCTCCTGATGATCACAACGATACCACATATATGTATAGTATTTGTAGTAGTATGGCCCAGAAACAATAGTGCGCTTTTTTTTTTTTTCCTACCTAAATGCTGGCCATACACTATACAAAAAAATCATCCGAAATTCCGTCATTTAGACAGTTCGTTCATTTTTGGGCACAAAATCGATAATTGGGACGTTTTTGAGCCAGAAAAACGCGCTTGGAAATTTTCTGTCGAACAAACGATAAATTGAAAGGTTAATGTGTTTTCCGTCCGAACTGTCTGTCTGTATATATAGGTACGGTATATATAAAAAAAGAACAAAAAATGCATTCATTTATGTCCACTGAACGATTTATCGGTCATTACATGATGGCACTTTCGTTTTGCGCTCATGGCCGAATGTTTGTTTTTCGAAAATGGGTTCGGCCGATTTTTCGTATAGTGTAAGGCCAGCATAACTGACACTGATGCTAATTAAAAAAAAAATCCTGCTTGACCCTTACTTGACCCAACCACTGACCTATAGATCAAACCTTGATCTAGGTGTTTTTTCTTTTCTTTTTTACACAGACTTTTTTTTTTCTCTCTCTGAAAGGAGAGAGAGAGAGAGAGAGAGAGAGAGAGAGAGAGAGAGAGAGAGAGAGAGAGAGAGAGAGAGAGAGAGAGAAAGAGAGAGAAACACAGGGGCGGGCTTCACAGTGACCGATCACTGTGGTAGCCAATCAGATGCTACCACAGCTATCAGGTGACCTGGAATGAGGTGTTCCCGGTCCTGAAATGCTGTGTGTCATGCTCCTAGCACAAAGGTAGATACGCAAATATGCAGCCCCACGGAAAAAAGCCCAGTCCAGTGAGCCTGCATATATGTGTTACATCTGTGTAAAGGGTTTAAATATTGAGACCATATGATCTATCATTGGAGATATTAACCGCTTCCCGACCGGCGCACGACGATATACGTCGACAGAATGGCACGGACAGGCATAAGGGCGTATAAATACGTCCCCTTTAAGATGCCGCCGTGCCGGTCGGGACCCCCGTGAGGCCGGTCGCGGGTCCTGTGGATTCGATCGCCGCGGGGACACCCGCGATCGTCTCACGGGAAGGCTGAACGGGGAGATGCGGAAATAAACAGCATCTCCCCGTTCTGCCTAGCAACTAGTGACGCCGATCTCTGCTGCCTGTGATTGGAGCAGAGATCAGCATTCACTAGCTGACAGCCACGCCCCCCCACAGTAAGAAACACACCCCTAGGCACACTTAACCCCTACACTGCCACCTAGTGGTTAACCCCTTCACTGCCAGTGTAATTTATACAGGAATCAATGCATTTAAATAGCATTGATTGCTGTATAAATGACAATGGTCCCAAAAATGTGTCAAAAATGTCCGCTGTGTCCGCCATAATGTCGCAGTCACAATAAAAATCGCTGATTGCCGCCATTACTAATAAAAAAAAAATTATTAATAAAAATGCTATAAAACTATCCCCTATTTTGTAAACGCTATAACTTCTGCGCAAACCAATCAATAATCGCTTATTGCGATTTTGTTTACTAAAAATATGTAGAAGAATACGTATCGGCCTAAATTGAGGGAAAAAAAAGTTTTTTTTATATATTTATTATAGCAAAAAATAAAAAAGAATGCGTTTTTTTCAAAATTGTCGCTCTATTTTTGTTTATAGCGCAAAAAATAAAAACCGCACGAGCGATCAAATACCACCAAAAGAAAGCTCTATTTGTGTGAAAAATTTTGTTTGGGAGCCACGTCGCACGACCGCACAATTGTCAGTTAAAGCGACGCAGTGCCGAATCTTAAAAGGGGCCTGGTCCTTTGGCTGCAAATTGGTCCGGTCTGAAAGTGGTTAAAATAGAAGTCAAGTCAAATACTAACTAAGCTTAAAGTGGTTGTAACCCTCAGTTATGGAATCTGAGCAAAGCACATATATCTGTAGTGTTTACTCATCTATCTTCAAAGCTCTAAGTGTCATTTCTCTCTAGTGCTTCGTTCCTCTGTTATCAGTCACCCTGAGAAGTTTTGCCGACACATGAGATAAATTTGTTTCGGGAGGGAGGGGGAGAGCTCAGAACAGAGCTTGTCTATTCACAACACTGTTCTTTTGCTGTGTAAAGCGGGTGTGTTCATTTTCAGCTCTCACACACTGTAACTGCAGTCTCTCCGCCCTCTCCTCTGTGCTGCCGACAGATAAAGAAAGATTTTTAACATGATCTGCACTTTTGAAAGGGTGTAGGGAAGACGAGGCTGCAGATAAACAAGTAAAACCTATGTAGGAGGGATTGCTTCAGCTCTGTGTATCATCTGAGGCTGTTCACGTCACTGGGTATATGTGAGGGGTTACAACCACTTCAAACCTACTCCCACCCCCATTCTAATCCTTATCCTAACTATCCTGTAAAGGAAACATGTTTATACGTACCTATTCTGAAGGTCAATCCATGATTTCCCCAGCAGCCAGCTTCAGTGAAGAGGAGAGATTGCCGACAACGGCTACAATGCCTATGTGGTGACATCACCCATAGGCTTACTATTGGGTATCTGTTGTCAGCTGTCCCTCCTCTACACTAAAGCTGGTGCTGGGGGCTGATCACGTGACCAGACTGGAGTGCCCTCAGAATAGGTAAGTATAGACATTTTTCCTTCACAGGGTAGGTAGATTAAGGCTTAGAATGGGGGTTAGTTAGTATTTGGACTGGACTTCTACTTTAAGTGATGGCTCAGTATAGCATTGCCATGAGGGGTGAGGGGTGCAGATGTGCCTTAATCATTACTTAATTACGGGAAGATGGCAATAACAGCTTCATAGACCCAGAACAAGCATGCAACCAGTGAAGTCAGCTGAGAATGAGCTCTGTTTATTTTTGGCTTCAGTGTATTTGACCCCTGCACTCCGCAGCATTTGCAGCTCCATTTACCAATTAAAGAGTAAATGTTCTGGAAATCTCACACAAGACTATCTGCTATCACCAGAGACTTGTTAAGCTTTTTCTGCTGAATATTCTGGGACCTGCATTTCTATTTGCCTGTTAAATTCCTTTAGCACCAAGGTTTGTGTCATAAATTCCATACATAAAGTGCCAGGACTAAACCACAGTCCATGTGTGAGATGTTCGGGGTATATTTATGTAGCGGTGACACCTTTTCAAGGTGTCCGCTATGTATAAATTTCGTTATTTTTGTCTCTCAGAACAGTAAAGGGGTTCTGAGAGCTAATTGGATAGGGAAGCTTTGGCATCAGTTTGGCTGGGCTGTGTTGGGGTTCTGCCTGATCATGTGTGTGGTGAGGTGCACATGACAGGCTCAGAACCAGGCCTGGTTGGACGTTTGGGTACCAGCATTCGCCGGAGCCAATCAGTGGGTGCGTTTGGCCCCGCTGAGGAGTCTGGGAAAGGGTACTTAAGATGCTGGAGTCACGTGTTCGGGGTTCGTTAGGCCAGAGCTGCCTGTTCCTGGATCTGGACCGGGGTAGCCCCGCGAGGGGTCCTGGTCAGGGGAGTGTGTGCCGCCCTGCAACATGGTTGATTTGACAAGCCCCACAGACCCGCTTGGGATCCATCTGTTCCCGAGTCTTGGAACCGGCTGGTCCGAGGCGCAGTAACTGAGGGAGGATTCAAGGCGTCCAGGTGCGCTCTTAACTTGGAGGGGCACCGCAGCTCGTGTAAGCGACCGTGGGAGGACTCTTCGGAGGAGGGCCAACAAGCTGGCATCCTGAGAAGTGCCTGGTTGCTGGGTAGTCAAGGACACTAGAGAATCCACACTTCCCCAATACTGTCAAGGAGACGGATAATGTTCCAGGTACTGAGGAAAGGTTCCTGTTTTGATTCTGAGTGCTACTTTGATTCAAGGTCAGAGACTTTGCAAATTTAATAATTCAAGTGCTGACTGCCATAATCTCTGGCTAGAGATTTGTTCAGCTTGGAAGCGCCCAGCTGCAAGTGGCTTCTCTCTGGGTTGGCAAATAGAGACTTTCGTATACTTAGCAGTTCAAGGTGCCTGAGTTTTCTTCACCCTTGCCCTCTGTTCCCACATGAGACTGTGTCTGTTGGATGTTATCCCTGCAAATAAAAACCTTTTAAAAGGACTTTTATGGTGTCAGCGTGCAAAGTCGTTGGGTACTAACTCTGAGAACCCCTAGACCTGGAGGAACAAGCCAAGCTGAGGTAACCGGTAAGCCCGAAAGTCAAGGCCGCCCCATCGAGGGTTATGGCCGCTACATTTAGTATTTATATAACTGATTTTCCATAAGTCCCAAATGCAAAGAAAGGATCATTACTTGGACTTTAGTCCTATTTATACTTTTCTCTACCAACACAAAAATGCTTTACAAACTCATTTAGCTGGGCAACTGATAATCTTCTGCTGACAAAAGGAAAGCTTACCTAACCTAGCCTACTTGAAACACAACACAAAAAATACATTGAGGACCTGTAAGAGAAACGTCATTCTGGACCTTTTCTTAGTCACTAAATTCAAAAAGACAATAACAAACCCACATTAAAATGTTTTAAAAAAGGTGAACATGTCTTTACACTCTATCCCAAATAGGAAGAGTGAACAGGTCCTCACTCCATCCAGTACAGGAAGGGCCAGCAGGTCCTTACTCCATCAAGCACAGGAAGGGTGAGCAGGTCTTCATGCTCCATCGAGCACAGGAAGGGTGAACAGGTCCTCATTCCATCTAGTGCAGGAAGGGTGAATAGGCCCTCACACTCCATCCATTAAAGGAACAGTGGACAGGTCCTAGGACTTCATACAGCACAGGAAGTGTGAAAAGGTCTATCCAGCAATGAAAGGCCCTTATACTCCATCCAGCACCGGTAGAGTAAACAGGTCCTCGAACTTCATCCTGCACCAGAAGAGTGAATGGGTCCTTACACTCTATCCAGTACAGGAAGGGTGAACAGGTCCTTACAGCCTATTCAGTGCAGGAAGGGTGAACAGGTCTTCACTCTCGATCTAGCACAGGTAGGGTGAACAGGTTTTCATGCTCCATCCAGCTCAGAAAGGGTGAAGAGGTCCTCACACTCCATCCAGTAAAGGAAGAGTGAACAGGTCTTCACTCCATCCAGTAAAGGAAGAGTGAGTAGATCTTCATGGACCATCCAGCACAGGTAGGGTGAACAGGTCTTCATGCTCCACCCAGCTCAGGAAGGGTGAAGAGGTCCTCAATCTCTAACCAGTAAATGAAGAGTGAACAGGTCTTCACTCTATCCAGTAAAGAAGGAAGAGTGAACAGGTCCTTACTCCATCAAGCACAGGAAGGGTGAGCAGATCTTCATGGTCCATCCAGCACAGGAAGGGTGAACAGGTCCTTATTCCATCTAGTGCAGGAAGGGTGAACAGGTCCTCACACTCCATCCATTATAGGAACAGTGGACAGGTTCTAACACTTTATTCAGCACAGGAGGAGTGAAAAGGTCTATCCAGCAATGAAAAGGGAAAAAGATTTTCACATTCCATCCAGAGCAGGAAAGAAGGACATATCCTTATACTCCATCCAATACAGGACAGGTCCTCAAACTTCATTGTGCACAGGAAGAGTGATCATGTCCTCACACTCCATCCAGCCAAAGAGGGGTAAACAGGTACTCACATTCTATCCAGCACAGGAAGGGTGAGCATGTCTTCATATTCCACCCAGCACAGGAAGGATGAACAGGACCTCAGCCACCATTCAAAACAAGAAGGATGAACAGGTCATTGTGCCACATTCAGAACAGTAAGGAAGAACATATCCTCACACCATCCAGCACAGGTAGGGTGAACAGGTCCTCACTGGATTCAGCACAGGTAGGGTGAACAGGTTATCACTCAATTCAGCACAGGTAGGATAAACAGGTCTTCACACTATATTCGGCACAGGAAGAATGAACAGGTCCGTACACTTTATTCACCACAGGAATGGTGAACAGGTCCTCATACTTCATTTAGAACAAAGGTTGGGTGAACAGGTCATTGTTCTACATTCAGAACAATAAGGATGAACATATCCTCACACCATCCAGCACATGTAGGGTGAACAGGTCCTCACTGGATTCAGCACAGGTAGGGTAATCGGGTCCTCACACTCTAGTTAGCACAGGAAGGATGAACAGATTCACCTTTTCCATTCAGCACAAGAAGGGTGAACAGGTCCTCATACTCCATCCAACACAGTTAGGGTGAACATGTCCTCATACTCCATTCAGAACAGGAAGGGTGAACATGTCCTCACCCTATCCAGCACAGGTAGGGTGGACATGTCCTCATACTCCATTCAACACAGGTAGGGTGAACAAGTCCTCATACTCCATTCAGAACAGGAAGGGTGAACAGGTCCTCACCCTATCCAGCACAGGTAGGGTGAACATGTCATCATACTCCATTCAGAACAGGAAGGGTGAACAGGTCCTCACCCTATCCAGCACAGGTAGGGTGAACATGTCCTCATACCCCATTCAACACAGGTAGGGTGAACAAGTCCTCATACTCCATTCAGAACAGGAAGGGTGAACAGGACCTCACTCAATCCAGCACAGGAAGGGTGAGCAGGTCTTGATTCTTCACAGATCAGGTGGAAATGTATTTTTTTTTATCAGTTATTGGTGGTGTAATGATCTATTTTGTCCCTGACCCATCCTCTTTTTGTCTCTCTCTCTCTCAGGATGAACACACTTCTTTTTTTTCCAACTCAAATTGATTTTCTTCTTGTCCAGGTCACTTCAAATTATCACCTTCTCTGTGCTGCTGATAGATTTTTTTATTTAAGATTTCCCAAGGGCTCTTACCACTTTATGAATCCTTTCTGTAGGCTAATTGCATGGTTGGCTTTTCAACAGGTATCAGACATACAGAAGTGTGAGCCGGTACCTCTCTACCACATTCTATGCTGTGACGCCACCTTCGGTTTCAGGCCTGAGCTGGTCATATGGCCTGTAGTTGCCACATTGCTAGAGTCCACTGACAGTTACATTTCCATTCTGCTTGTTGCTATTAACCTCCTGATCCAGTATCTTCAGTCCACAGATTCAGTGTCGTCGCTTGCCCTGGTTGACAGGCACCCTCCCTCACCAGGTGCTGAGATGCTGCTAAATGCAGCCTTTAGAAAAGCATCCAAGTATGCAAAATGATTATACATTTTACATCTCCAAACCTGGAAGAATAATTCAGACTCATCTCCCTAGATACTGAGGGGAAAACACAGAGCACAGTAGAATGATCCAATTCCTGGAATGACCCCAATATTGCCATTGAGAATGAGGTTTATCTTCATACTGAAGGTACGAACCTCTATAACAAGCTTCATTAAATGCTCTGATACTATAACCAGTGTGAAGGTATTACAGCCCACACACTCCATACGAGACATAACAATGCACAATGCATGTGTAGCGGCCATAACCCCTCGGGCGGCCTTGACTCTTCTGGGCTTACCGATTACTTCCTCTTAGCTCGTCGGTTGTTGTCTGGGGGTTCCCAGGGTTAGTACCCAGTAACTTCAGAGATGACACACAAAAAGTCCTTTTGAGGGTTTTTATTTTGCAGGGATAACATGCAACAGTAACACAGTCTCAGATGGGAATAGAGGGCACGGGTGATAAAACTCAGGCACTTTGAACTGATGACATCCACCGAATGTCTCTAGTTAGCCCAGAATGTAGCCACTCGCAACTGGGCTCTTCACTGCCGGGTAAACCTCTAGCCAGAGATCTAGCAGCCAGCATGTGATCCGGAAAACTTTGCAAAGTCTCTGCCACAGACTAGATTGTAACTGAAGATAAGTAGGATCCTTTCACTTTGAACTGATGACATTCACCGAATGTCTCTAGTTAGCCCAGAGAGTAGCCACTCGCAACTGGGCGCTTCACTGCCGGATAAACCTCTAGCCAGAGATCTAGCAGCCAGCATGTGATTCCACAGACTAGATTGTAACTGAAGATAAGTAGGATTCTTTCTCACAGTACCTGGATCTCTCAGCCTTCTTGGTGATATTGTGGGAAGTGTGGATTCTTTAGTGTCCATACAATTCAACTCCCAGGATCTTACCAAGCAGCCAGCTTGTTGGCCCTCCTCCGAAGAGTCCTCCCCTGGTCACTTGTACGAGTTGCCGTGTCCCTCCAATACCGAGAGCACACTGGGACGCCTCCGAATACTCCTTCAGTTACTGGGCCTCGAACTAGCCAGTTCCGAGGCTCGGGAACGGACGGATCCCCACCACAAGCCATGAGGGCCTCTGGGGTTGGTCAGGGTGACCATGCTTGCGGGGACACTCCTTGGCCCGGGACCCCTCACGGGGCTACCCCAGACCGGAACCAGGAATCAAAGCAGCAACCCTGAACACGTGACTTCTGCACCTTAAATACCCCTTCCTAGACTACACAGTGGGGCCAGACGCTCCCACTGATTGGCTCCGGGAAAGATTGGTACCTAACACGTCCAACCAGGCTTGGTTCTCAGCCTGTCATGGGTGCCTCACTGCACCTATGACCAGCCAAACTGATGCCAAAGTAAATCCTGTACAATTAACCCCCAGAACTCCATTACAGTTCTGAGAAAGACGAAATTTACATTGATAGTGCACACTTTAATAAAGTGTGGGCACTACACATGCAAGGGATAAAAATCTGAATATTTCAACATAGGGTCAGTATAGAAAAATCACACATGCATCTACAAACCTTAATTTACTTCCTAAACAAACAGATGAACTATCTGTAATCATAGCTTGATCTGTTCAGGGTTGCAAAATATCACCAATAAATTAGACCACGGACCTGGAAATTTCCCCCCCAAAAATGTATTGTATGTACATTTTTCTAGACATGCACAGCAGCAGCCTAATAAATGGGGATGAGTGGAGCGATAGCCGTCCTGCAATATAAACCCAGGAGTGAGGAGTAACCAGCTGGGGACAATCTCCATCATCTCAATTGCATTTCATGGGCTCTGGTTGGTTTTGCGTCTGTATATCAACACACTTTAAGATGTCTAGAAACTTTTATTGCTACTGAGCTGAATAAAGGTACCAAAAAAAAAAATCATTACTTATGCGATCGTCTGCAGACCTCCAGAGACCCCAGCACTTCCCTATCTTTACAGACAGGAGAAAAATTGCACCTTAAAAGGTATGCTGAGTTTTAGAAGATAGTATGAGGACATGAAAAATAGCCCATCATTTACTAATGGCAGAAAAGTATGAGATGCAGAAAATCCTCAGCCAAGGGTATAAGGGGGCAGGATATCCCAAGTCAGGAGTATGAGGGAGCAGAATATCCTTAGCCAGGAGAATGAGGAGCAGAAAAATCTCAGACAATAGTATGAAGGGGCATAACATATTCAGCCAAGAGTATGAGGGGGTAGAATATCCACAGTCGGGCGTATGAGGGGGTAGAATATCCACAGTCGGGCGTATGAGGGGGTAGAATATCCACAGTCGGGCGTATGAGGGGGTAGAATATCCACAGTCGGGCGTATGAGGGGGTAGAATATCCACAGTCGGGCGTATGAGGGGGTAGAATATCCTCAGGCAGGAGTGTGATGGGTATAGCATCCTTAGCCAGGGGTATTGGAGAGCAGAACATCCTTAGCCAGGAGTATGAGGGGGAAGAATATCTTCAGCCAGGAGTATGAGGGGATATAATATTCTTATCCGGGAGTATGAAACAGCAGAACATCCTCAGCCAGACGTATAAGGGGGCAGATTATCCTCAGGCAGGAGTACCAGGGGCAGAATATTTTGAGTCAGGAGTATGAAGGGACAGAACATGATTAGCCAGTGGTATGAAGGGGCAGAACTTCCTCAGCCAGGAATATGAGGGGGCAAAATATTCTCAGGAGTATGAGGGGGCAGAATATCCTCAGCCAGAAGTATTGGGGGCAAAATATTCTCAGCCAGAAGTATTGGGGGCAAAATATTCTCAGTCAGGAATATGAGGGAGTAGAATATCCTCAGAGAGGAGCATGAGGGGGAAGAATATCCTTAGCCAGATGTATGAGTGGGCAAAATATCCTCAGACAGGAGCATGAGGGGGCAGAATAACCTCAGCCAGATGTATGAAAGGGCAAAATATCTTCAGACAGGAGCATGAGGGGGAAAAATATCCTCAGCCAGATGTATGAGGGGGCAAAATATCCTCAGCCAAGAGTATGAGGGGACAGAATATCCTCAGCCAAGAGTATGAGGGGACAGAATATCCTCAGCCAAGAGTATGAGGGGGGCAGAATGTTCTCAGCCAGAGTATGAGGGGAGCAGAATGTTCTCAGCCAAGAGTATGAGGGGGCAGAATATCCTCAGACAGGAAATGAGGAGGGAGAATATCCTCAGCCAGAAGTATGAGGGGGCAGAATATCCTCAACCAAGATTATGAGAGTGGCAGAATGTTCTCAGCCAGGGGTATGAGGGGGGATAATATCCTCAGCCAGAAGTGTGAGGGGAGAGAATATCTTCAGCCAGAAGTATGAGGGGGGGCAGAATGTTCTCAGCCAGAAGTGTGAGGGGAGAGAATATCTTCAGCCTGAAGTATGAGGGGGGCAGAATGTTCTCAGCCAGAAGTATGAGGGGGGAGAATATCCTCAGCCAGAAGTATGAGAGGGGTAGAATGTTCTCAGCCAGAATTAGGGGGGGAGAATAGCCTCAGACAGGAGCATGAGGGGGAGAATATATTCAGCCAGAAGTATGAGGGGGAAGAATATCCTTAGCCAGGAGTATGATGGGGAAGAATACAAGGAAGCAGGATATCCTCAAAGAGGGGGCAGAAGTACCCGTGGAATAGCACTGTTTTACAAATTGAACTTACTACAAGTGTGCCACTAAAAAGGCAGACTCAGCCCCGTCCTGCCAAAATCGCTGCCAGCTCTGGTGATATTCATAATCCTTCTACAGAAGGGAAAAGTAATTGTGTGAGGAGCTTTTATCTCCCATTTATCCAGTTCTCCCCACAGACTGGAGCAGAAGCTCTTTGATAAGATGTATAATATACCGGAGTCTCTGTTAACCCATTCCACCAGCCTGAGTGTTCCTACTATGGGGCGACAGTGGTGATCATTATCCTGGCAGCTATACCTGCACCCCCCCCAGCAGTTATGATAAGCGTGAGGCTAGACCTATATCTGTTTCTCTGTGAGCTTCTTTCTGGGGAAACAGCTGCTATGGTTTGATAAGTGGATTTAATGGTCAGATCTGAGCCTCTCTCCAGCAAATCGAAGAAGCAGCAGGAAGAAAAAGCAGAAGTCATCTGCGTCTATCAGCCACTGAGCACTCAGTAAAGGTCAGAGCAATGGGGGCAGCTGGGAAATATCTGACAGCGGAGAGTCCCCTTCTCAGGAGGCAGAGGAATGGATAGCAGACGAGGAGAGCCTATCGTGGAAAAGCCTGTCGTCCGCCATACCGCGTTGTCCTGCCTGGTTGTTTCTGCACTCGTTCCCCAACGGTTACAGGCCACTGAGCAGAAACTACAAACATTAATGAACCTAACAGTGAAACACTCTGCAGAAGGAAAAGCAAAAAAAAGAAAAAAAAAAAGAAAAACTTATCACACCACAAACGTGGCCAATTATTTCAGGTGCTGTAATAGAGAGATAATGGCACTCTAAAGGGTACATGGTATGTCTGTGGAGGGATTATTGAGTATACAGAGGCAAGGACACCCTATGGGTTCAATGCTATGTCTGTGAAGGGACTTAGTGGGTATACAGTGGGAAAGACACCCTATGGGATATGTGTGATGTCAGCAGATGGGATTAGTGAGTTTATAGAAGTAATCACACCCTATGGGGTATGTGTGATGTCATTGGAGGGGGTTAGTGAGTGTACAGAGGGAATAACACCCTAAGAGATAAATGTGATGTCTGTGAAGGGATTATTGAGTATACTGAGGCAGTGACACCCTATGGGTTCAATGTGATGTCTGTGGAGGGACTTAGTGGGTATACAGTGGCAATGACACCCTATGGGATAAATGTGATGTCTGTGGAGGCAGTTAGTGAGCATACAGAGGCTATGACATCCTATGGGTTCAATGTGATGTCTGTGGAGGGACTTAGTCGGTATACAGTGGCAATGACACCCTATGGGGTGAGTGTGATGTCTGTGGAGGGATAAGTGAGTTTAAAGAAGTAATCATACCCTATGGGTTATGTGTGATGTCATCGGAGGGGTTTGGCAAGCATACAGAGGCAATGACACCCTATGGGGTATGTGTGATTTCATCAGAGGGGGTTAGTGAGTGTTCAGAGGCAATAACACCCTAAGGGATAAATGTGATGTCTGTGGAGGGATTATTGAGTATACAGAGGTAAGGACACCCTATGGGTTCAAAGCGATATCTGTGGAGGCAGTTAGCGAGTATACAGTGGCAATGACACCCTATGGGGTAAGTGTGATGTCTCCGGATGGGATTAGTGAATTTATAGAAGTAATCACACCCTATGGGGTATGTGTGATTTCATCAGAGGGGGTTAGTAAGTGTACAGAGGCAATAACACCCTAAGGGATAAATGTGATGTCTGTGGAGGGATTATTAAGTATACAGAGGCAATGACACCCTATGGGTTCAATGTGATGTCTGTGGAGGGATTATTAAGTATACAGAGGCAATGACACCCTATGGGTTCAATGTGATGTCTGTGGAGGGACTTAGTGGGTATACAGTGGCAATGACACCCTATGGGATAAATGTGATGTCTATGGAGGCAGTTAGTGAGCATACAGAGGCAATGACACCTATGGGGTAAGTGTGATGTCTGTGGATGGGATTAGTGAGTTTATAGAAGTAATCACACCCTATGGGTTATGTGTGATGTCATCGGAGGGGGTTAGCGAGTATGAAGAGTCAATGACACCCTATGGGGTATGTGCGATGTCATTGGAGGGGGGTAGCGAGTATACAGAGGCAATGACACCCTATGGGGTATGTGTGATGTCATCGGAGGGGGTTAGCGAGTATACAGAGGCAATGACACCCTATGGGGTATGTGTGATGTCTGCGGAGGGAGTTAGTGAGTATACAGAGGCAATGACACCCTATGGGGTATGTGTGATGTTATCAGAGGGGGTTAATGAGTATACAGAGGCAATGACACCCTATGGGGTATGTGTGGTGTCTGTGGATGGGATTAGTGAGTTTATAGAAGTAATTACACCCTATAGGGTATGTTTGATGTCATCTGAGAGCGTTCGTGAGTATACAGAGGTAAGGACACCATATGAGGTATGTGTGATGTCTGTGGAGGAGATTAATATACAGAGGCAATGACACCCTATGGGGTATATGTGATGTCTTTTTAAGGGATTAGTGAGCATACAGGGGGTTTGAGACCCTATAAGCTAAATTTGTTATCTGTGGAGGGGGTTAATAATTATAAAGCGGTAAAAATACCCTATGTGTACATGTGATGTCTGTGAAGGATATTAGTGAGTATGCAGAGGTAATGACACCCTATGGGGGTAATTGTGATGCCTGTGGAGGGGATTAGTGATTGTACGAGGCTCTTTTATGTACATTCGGTAATGTTGTACATAGCGCAGGAAATATATTTCCAGTGCTTTTTATGCCTCATACCCTCAAGCAGGCCATATATGTATCGAACTTTAGCCAGTTCAACAGGAACCGCCTGAATTTCGATCCACACATGGCCATTCCTGCTCATGAGAAGTTAATTTATCAATCAACTTCTCTTTTTTTTTTTTTTTTTTTTTTTATTCTTTATTTTTATCAATCAACTTCTCATGGACAGGACTGCTGTAAAATTTCAGTTTGATTCAGTTTCAGTTTGATCAGCACTACAGTGAATAAGCTGCAACGCTGATCAGTATATACTGACAGTGAAGAGGCGGAGGAGTCTTGTCGCTGTCAGAATACAAAGACACAGTGGGGAGGATTCCTTCATCCACACTGAATGTTGAATGGGGAAATTGGGTCAGCTGGCTGGCTGAATGGAAAAAAAACTGCCCCATGTATGGGCAGCTTTACTCCTACCAAGCACAGTAAATGGATTAAAGTGTATTTCCACTTTTGCAGTCAAATTTGAGAAAACCCTTCTTTATGGTTGTTTTGCGTTCCCTTGTACAAAACATACTTTACATTTTTTATAAAAAAAAGATTATCTCCTTCTTTTTAGATGTTTCTTAGGATAAATGCTTTCTTCTTCTCAGTTTTTACACAGGAAAAGGAGGGGTATACCATCCACGACTAACAGACCATACCAGACCATACCATGTGGCTAACAGAAGCCAGTGTCTAGAAGAGACTAGAAAAGCTTAACACAAATAAATCACCAGGACCGCATGGCTTCCATCCAAGAGTCCTCAAAGAACTCAGTCAGGTTATAGCCAGACCGCTATTCCTAATCTTTATGGACAGTATATTGACAGGAATGGTACCAGCTGTTTGGGGAAAAGCCCATGTGGTACCAATATTCAAAAAAGGGCATACAGCGGGGAAAATAATTATTTGATGCCCTGCAGATTTTGTAAGTTTGCCCACTTACAAAGAAATCAAGGGTCTATATTTTTTATAATAGGTGTATTTTAAATGAAAGTGACAGAATATCAACCGAAAATCCAGAAAAAACATATCATACAAATGTTATAAGTTGAGTTGCAGTTCAGTGGGTAAAATAAGTATTTGATCCTCTACCAACCAACAATAATTCTGGCTCCCACAGACTGACTACAATATGTGCTCATGGGGTACATATGATTTAAAAAACATGTACAGTATAACAACTTACAATATATGCAGGGGGATCAAATAATAATTATCCCCACTGTTTACCTGAAAACTAAAGACCAGTCAGCCTAACATCAATAGTATGTAAACTATTGGAGGGGATGATAAGGGACTATATCCAAGAATTTGCTAATGAAAACAGTATCATTAGCAGTAACCAGCATGGTTTTATGAAGGGTAGTTCCTGCCAGACCAATCTGCTAAAATTCTACGAGGAAGTGTGCTGCCATCTAGATAGGGGGGCGCCTGTGGATGTGGTGTATCTGGATTTTGCAAAAGCATTCAATACAGTTCCCCATAAATGCTTTATCTACAAACTGAGGTCTATAGGCATAGACCATAGAGTGTTTTCATGGATAGAAAACTAGTTACAGGGGTGTGTCCAAACGGTGGTAATAAATAACATGGACATTGGAGTGGTAAGTGGAGTACCCCAAGGATCTGTCCTCGGACCAATTCTGTTTAATTTATTCATAAATGATATAGAGGTCATTATAAATAGCTCAATCTCAGTTTTTGTAGACAACACAAAAATAAGCAGGCCAATAACTTCCCATCAGAATATAGAAATTTTACAGGAAGACCTGAATAAAATAATGGGGTGGGCAACTATTAGACATGTACAATTCGTTTAGTTTTTTTTTCATTAAAATTCGTTATATTCGTTCATTTGTTATCGTACGAATGAACAAACGATTCACTAAAAATTTTAACGAATAACGAATGTTCGAATCGAACGAATACGAAAAACAACAAAAATCCGAAATAACCAAATTAGAAACAACGAAACTACGAAAGAAGAAAATCCAAAAAACGAAAACAGGAACAACGAAAATCAAAATGAACGAAAAAATTTGTACATTCGTAACTTTTTTTTTTTTGTTGAATTGGTAATTTTCCATGTCCCTTACAATGGCGCTGCTTTAACGTGCTTCGAATGGATTAAACGAAAAAATTCGTACATTCGTAACTTTTTTTTTTTTTTTTTTTTCGATTCATAATTTTCCGTGTCTCTTACAATGGCGCTGCTAAACATGCTTCGAATGGATTGAACGAAAAAATTCGTACATTCGTAACTTTTTTTTTCGATTCGTAATTTTCTGTGTCTCTTAAAATTTAATAATAGCATACACATTACATAAAATTAGGAATTATGCTCCGATTACGAATCTACGAAAAAATAACTCTTACGAAAATAGGGGGAGAACATCTGGAGGAATCAAGGATGGGGAAAGATCTGGGGATCCTGGTAGAAGACAGACTGAGCAATAGCAGGCAATGTCAAGCTGCAGCAAGCAAAGCCAGCAGACTATTAGTTTGCATAAAAAGGGAATTTACTCCATAGATAAAACGATAAGCCTGCCCATTTATAAAACTCTAGTTCGGCCACATCTAGTATTCCAGAGAAGGAAAACGAAATTAATAGGCAGACTGGAGGACCTCAATTACAAGGAATGACTACAAGCACTAAATTTATTCTCCCTGGAGAAGAGACGCTTGAGAGGAAATATGATATGGTGATTCCAGCATAGTAAGAAAACCTTTCAGTCTCAGGAAGTGTAAGAGGACACGGGGCCACACAATGAGATTGGAGGAGAAGCAGTTTAACCTTAAGCTGCATAGGGGGTTTTTCACTGTCAGGGCGATAAGGATGTGGAACTCTCTTCCACAACTGGTGGTGTTAGTAGGGAGTATTGATATTTAAAAAAAAAAAAAAAAAAGACTATTGGACGTGCATCTTAGTGAACAGTTATGGGGGAAATGATTATCGACATTGACACACATACACCTACACAGGTTGAACTGGATGGACTATTGTCCTTATTCAACCTTACCTACTATGAAACTATAAGGTGTTATCACAGACATTTCTGAACACATTTAATGTGAATCTGTCCCAACAGAAAAGCTAAGGACTAGCTGAGCTTCTTATTATTGTAGAAGGCCAGCTTCTAATGCCGACAACAAAATCCTGGATTTATTTCCGACGGATGTTGGCTCAAACTTGTCTTGCATACACACGGTCGCACAAATGTTTTCGGAAATTAGAACGTCAAGAACGCGGTGATGTACAACACGTACGACAAGCCGAGAGAAATTAAGTTCAATAGCCAGTGCGGCTTTTCTGCTTGATTCCGAGAATGCGTAGAATTTTGTGCGTCGGAATTGTGCACACATGATCGGAATTTCCGACAACAAGCTCACATGGAACATTTGTTGTCGTAAATTCCGACCACGTGTACGCGGCGTTACTCTTTAAGCCTTTGTTAGGACAGACAGTCCTCCATGTCTGTCATACCTTCCATCCTCCATGTCTGTTATACTTCCTATCCTGTGCATCAGTTGTCACCCCCGATCCTACGTGCCAGTCTTTTCTCCCATTCTCCATGTCAACCATCCCTCTTATCTTCCACGTGTGTCATACCTTCTATCCTCTGCGTCAGTCATCCTTCCCATCCTCCATATCAGTCGCCCCTCCATTTCACATCACAGCCCCCCAGTGGCCACCAGCTGTACTTACAAATAAAGGACATCTGTACATTGACTTTTCTCCTGTAATTCCAGCCAGAACAGGACATTAGGTGGCCATCTAACATGACAGAAGCCACTGAGATTGCTGGTTAAAGTTTTGTGTAACAGTAATAACTGCTGGGAAATTGCCTCTGCATGCTTCCAGACATGACCATGACGTGATAGGCAGAGATGGAGGAAAAACCCCATGGTGGTTATCTTCATATAAACGTCGTATGCCACGTACACGCGGTCGGACTTTCCGATGGGAAATGTTGGATGTGAGCTTGTTGGCGGAAAAGTCCGACCGTGTGTACGATCCATCGAACATTTGTAGTCGGACTTTCTGCCAACAAATGTTTGCTAGCAGGTTCTCAAATTTTCCGCCAACAAAACTTTGTTGTCGGACTTTCCGATTGTGGGTACACCAGTCCGTCGCACAAAAGTTCTTGCATGCTCAGAAGCAGAAGCAGCCGGTCTTGTAAACTAGCATTCATAATGGAGAATTAACATTCGTGAATCTCTAAATGCAGCGCACAATTCTCTTCTTCTTTAATGGGATAATAATGAAGCTGCTTTGCTGGTGATATTGATGAAGTTATTGCAAACAAATTTTCAAAGGCTTTTTTTTTCCAAGTGATATCAAGAATAATAATAATAGCGCTAAATGAAAAACACAAAAAGATGAGTGTGAATCAACACTCACCAAACTTCTACTAAAGCGAAATTAGCAGAAGGAGCCCAAAGGGTGGCGCAAAAGAGCTGAAAAAACATGTAGTAAGAACGTTATGCCGCGTACATACGACCGTTTTTTCCCTCGGAATAAACTCTGACTGTTTTTTCGACGGAGTTACGAGAGAGTTCCGCTGAAACTGTCTTGCCTACACACGATCACACCAAAGTCCCACCATCTAGAAGACGGCGACGTACAACACGTACGACGGGACTAGAAAAAGGAAGTTCAATAGCCAGTAGCCAATAGCTGCCGTCTCGTACTTGCTTCAGAGCATGCGTCGTTTTTGGTCCGTCGGAACAGCATACAGATCAGCGGTTTTCCCGAAAGGAATTGGTTCCGTCGGAAATATTTAACCACTTCCATACCGGGCCTAGTCTGGCACTTCTCTCCTTCATGTAAAAATCATAATTTATTTGCTAGAAAATTACTCAGAACCCCCAAACATTATATACGTTTTTTTAGCAGACACCCTAGGGAATAAAATGGCGGTCGTTGCAACTTTTTATCTCACACTGTATTTGCGCAATCATTTTTCAAACACCTTTTTTTTGGAAAAAAAACGGTTTCGTGAATTAAAAAATAATTAAACAGTAAAGTTAGCCCAATTTTTTCATATGATGTGAAAGATAATGTTACGCCGAGTAAATAGATACCTAACATGTCACATTTTAAAATTGCGCACAATCATGGAATGGCGCCAAACTTCGGTACTTAAAAATCTCCATGGGCGACGCTTTAATTTTTTTTACAGTTTACCAGTTTAGAGTTACAGAGGAGGTCTAGTGCTAGAATTGTTGCACGCGCTCTAACGCACGCGGCTGTATCTCACATTTGTGGTTTGAGCGGCGTTTACATATGTGGGCGGGACTTATGTGTGCGTTCGCTTCTGAGCGCGAGCTACCAGGGACAGGGGCGTTTTACATTTTTTTATTTTTTTTTACTAAATTAATTTATTTTTTACACTTTTTTACATTTTTTTTTTTTATCACTTTTATTCCTATTACAAAAAAATGTAAACATCCCTTGTAATAGGAATCTATGTGACAGGTCCTCTTTATGGAGAGATGCGGGGTCAATAAGACCTCACATCTCTCCTCCAGGCTGGAAAGCATGAGATCGGTAAAAAAAATTCACCGATCTCATGCTGACAGCCGCGATCGCGGCTTTGCTTACTTCCGTCATAGCGTCGCGCCCAGGCCTCCGACGGTCATAGAGATGACCGGTGACCGTCCGGTCACCGGAAATCTCTATGCTCGTCATCCGGCGGAAGGCGATTCTTTCTCCGGGCCCCCGATGGCACGGGCGAGCCCGGAGAAGCACCGGATGGCGGCGGGAGGGGGGGTGTCCCCTCCCGTTGCCTATAAGAACGATCAAGAGGCGGAATTGCCGCCATGATCGTTCTTATGGTGCACAGAATCGCCGGCTGAAAACAAGAATATCTGAATAATGTCTGTAGCTGCAGGCATCATTCAGATATTCCCATTAAAAGTCAAAGATGTCATAAGACGTCCTTGGGCGGGAAGTGGTTAAAACATGTTCTATTTCTAGGCCCGTCAGAATTTTCGGAAAAAAAAGTCCGATGAGGCACACACACGATCGGAATATCCGAAGAAAAGATTCCGTCAGACTTTTTCCGCTGGAAGGTCCGACGGTGTGTACACGGCATAAGTGTTGGCCAACATTTGTGTGACCGTGTGTATGCAAGACAAGTTGGAGCCAACAGCCTTCGAACAAAATTCCACGATTTTGTTGCCGGAAAGTCCGATCGTGTGTACGGGGCACTATAGTTTGCAGCGTATTCCATAATGTCTTGTTGTGGGTGATGCCAAGGTTTTTGGCAAATATTCAGCAAAATGTAATTCCCTTTTTTTTATTGGATCAGTTACTATTCAAAACATCCATTTGGTTATGGCTTCTGAGTAATTTTTCATCAACTACCACAGGGGTCTTCAAACTATGGCCCTCCAGTTGTTCAGGAACTACAATTCCCATCATGCCTAGTCATGTCTGCGAATGTCACAGTTTTACAATGCCTCATGGGATGTGTAGTTCTGCAACAGCTGGAGGGCCGTAGTTAGAGGATCCCTGATACTACCATATATACTCGAGTATAAGCCGACCCGAATATAAGCCGAGGCACCTAATTTAAGCCTAGGGTGAGAAATGCGCAGCTACTGTAAGTGTAAAAGAGGGTCAACAATGCCCATTTGCAGCCTCACTGTGCCCATTTGCAGCCTCACTGTGCCCATTTGCAGCCATAGGTCCCCTAAACTTCAAGCTTGGTAGTTAAGGGTTCCTAGATGCCCCCTAGCTGCAGCCAAAATTTGGGGTCTCTGGACCCAAAGGGTCCCGAAATGACATTGCTGCAGATGACACAGTTGACCGACTTTGGGGCCCTGTATCTCGGGGCCACTTGGTGCTAGGAACCCCAAATGGCATGTGGATATGTTGTAGTGCTAGTTCCACTGGGTTTGCACACCAAATTTGGGGTTCCTAGTACCAAGTGGCTCCGAGATACGGGGCCCCAAAGTCGGGTCGGAAAACGTCAAGCCCTTTTCTGCATTAGAGAATGACATTTTCCGAACCGACTTTAGGGCCCCGTATCTCGGGGACACTTGGCGCTAGGAACCCCAAATTTAGATATGTTGTATTGTAGTGTAGGGTCCCCGAAATGACATTGCTGCAGATGGACACAGTTGACCGACTTTGGGGCCCTGTATCTCGGGGCAACTTGGTGCTAGGAACCCCAAATGGGATGTGGATATGTTGTATTGCTAGTTCCACTAGGTTGGCATACCAAATTTGGGGTTCCTAGCACCAAGTGGCCCCGAGGTGCGGGGCCCCAAAGTTGGGTTGGAAAATGTCATTCTCTAATGCAGAAAAGGGCTTGACGTTTTCCGACCCGACTTTGGGGCCCCGCACCTCGGGGCCACTTGGTGCTAGGAACCCCAAATTTGGTGTGCAAACCCAGTGGAACTAGCAATACAACATAGCCACATCCCATTTGGGGTTCCTAGCACCAAGTGGCCCCGAGATGCGGGGCCCCAAAGTCGGGTCGGAAAATGTCATATTCTGCTGCAGAAAAATGCTTGACTTGAGTATAAGCCGAAGGGGGCACTTTCAGCAAAAACTCTGCTTATACTCGAGTATATACGGTACTTGTAAAATGATAAATGATATAACTATTGTGTGCGATTTGTCGCTTCAGGTAGCGTAAGTGCCCCATGCCTATGTTTGTACAGAAGCTAAAGAAGGTGGCATCAATGTATTGTGTTCATTATAGAGCAGCAATAATGATGAATGGCGGGAGCGTTGGCGCACATTGGAAGGGGTGTGAGACATGACAGACATGCAGAATACTCTGAGATCTGTCTGCAGAGATATGGAGTTTGAGGATCTGGCATGTTATTGATAATCCACAGGCGGTGGTGCCCGGATGGGGCCGACATGCAAGGTCTGCATGGTGTGACCTTGAGAAGCGGCCTAGGAGAGTGATAATCCGGTACCGTGCATCTCTGCCAAAAGCACCGGGGCAAAGAGCGAGAGCAGGTCTAACTATCTCACCATCTGCTCAGCCGGCATGCCTCCGCATAGTCGTCCAGTGCTGCAGCTCATGCCCACGTAACGCTTTCATCCCCGGAATGCACCAGCTGCACACTATGCGTTTCATGACCCCCAATACTATGATAGACACAGCTCGCTGCTGGGTCCATTTACCCCTCATTGCAGAGAATATGACACAGATTGAAGACAATCTGGCTTTATTATGGAAAGGTCTGTGCCCTATCAAATCAACCACATCATCCCATTACCAGTTTACAGCTCAACACTTTCCGACAGTGGCTGCGGATTGTGTCCGTTTAGTAAAAATGTGAAAAATATTATAGTGACTTCTTCTATTTATCATACAGCCCTAGCAGTCCAAAAACAGTACGTATCTCAAGGGAACCTGTCGTGAGAAAATATGTCATTCCTTATGACCCCCCTCTAAAAATGCTAACTTCCTGGCTGTCATCAGGGCCGTCTTTAATATTGATTGGACCCTGGGCAAACATTTTCTTGGCCCCCCCCATACAATTTCGCTCTCCACCTGCTCTAAGACATACAATAAATAGCAGCTAAACTTAAAATCAGTGTACTGTATCAGATCAGGCAGTGATTGAGATTGGTTGCCAGAGGTTACAGTGTATCATTACTGCTCACTGACTGGTTGCTAGAGGTTACGGCACACATTACGGCTCACTGATTAGTTGCTAGATGTTACAGCACATGATTCCTGCTTGTTGATTGGTTGCTAGAGATTACTGTACAGTATTACTGCTCACTGATTGGTTGCTAGAGGTTACAGCACACATTACGGCTCACTGATTAGTTGCTAGATGTTACAGCACATGATTCCTGCTTGTTGATTGGTTGCTAGAGATTACTGTACAGTATTACTGCTCACTGACTGGTTCCCAGAGGTTACAGCATACATTACGGCTCACTGATTAGTTGCTAGATGTTACAGCACATGATTCCTGCTTGTTGATTGGTTGCTAGAGATTACTGTACAGTATTACTGCTCACTGATTGGTTGCTAGAGGTTACAGCACATCATCTCCTCACTGCAGGGGGGCATGATATACATATGAATGCCGCCTTTATTTACATATCCATGCCACTGGATGCAGCTATTTACATATCAATGCCGGTTATTTACATGTAAACACAGGGTCTGCAGGTGAGTCATCTGTACACAACAATAGGGCAGAGCTGTGCAGCATTAGTAGCAGCACTTCACACTGAGATATCAGGACACAGCAAGGGACTAAAATTTCAAGGGACAAGGAAATTTAAACTGGGATAGTTGGCAAGTATGAGGCATGTAGTGGGGTATTCCTGCGCTACTGTGGAAGGGGGAGGGTAAGGGCGGGTGGTGGGGACTGACTGTAGGGGGACTGCTGCAGGCACCTGGTGTAGGTCAAACCGTACCTACCAAACTAGATATATAGAAGTGGGGGTGGTGCTGCGCTGTTATGAGGCAGCTGCTTTGGGCCCCAGAACAATGACAGGGCCCAGGGCAGCTGCCCCTTTTGCCCTGCCTTAAAAAAGGCCCTGGCTGTCACACTGATCCTGCAGCTTTGGTACTTAGTGGCTCACAGACTAGGGTTGCCACTTTTTCTTCAAGCAAAACCGGAACACTTTAGCAGAACACTGCAATCTTTTTCTTTTTAGTATACACTACAGGATTATAACAGAGCTAAAACACCTTTGGGCGCTCCAAAGAGAATAGTAATGTTCAGGCCCTGTTCCAAGCTACATTCCTGTCTGAATAATGTGTCCAGGTTTCAGGGGGACTGAAACCTGGACACGTGATTCAAAACCCGGACTGTCCGGGTGAATCCTCAGACGGCTGGCAACCCTAAGGCCCCTTTCACACTTATACGACTTGTCCCACGATTTGGGAGTGCAAAGTAGCATGACAAGTCGTTCCCCATGATTTCCAATGACAGCCATTCATATCAGTACGACTTCAAGTCGTTCCGACTTCAAAGTAGTCCCTGCACTACTTTGGTCCGATTTTGATGCCACTTACACAGGCATTCGGACGCATGGTTGCAGCTTGTAGGATCAAAAGGCCTGATGAACATTCTCATAGCTCCCAACTGTCCCTGATTTTGAGGGACTGTCCCTGATTTGGAGCAATGTCCCTCTGTCCCTCATTCCTCCTCATTTGTGCCTCATTTTGGTCTGATCTATATAGATTTATATAAAATGTACTTTTTATCTTTCAAAACGTGTTTCATATCGCTAAACCTTTAATCCAATTTCTAAATTGCTGTATTTGTACATTTTAAAAGCCAATATAAAGGAATAGTAGTGGTAAAAAAAAAGCTCTTGTGGATTTAATTAACCTTTTTTTGGGTTAATTTTCCTTTAAGGGGGTGTGGCAGGGGGGCGTGTCCTATGCCTACATACGTTTGCAAGTAGGTGTCCCTCATTCTCATCTCCAAATGTTGGGAGGTATGCATTCTTATTCTGTGGCTTAAAGAAATTCAGGTTTTCCCTTTTTTTTTTTAAGTCAGCAGGTACAAATACTGAAGCTGCTGACTTTTAAAAATCTATTTCTGTCTGTAAAAAAAAAAAAAAAAGGTACTTACTAGTGCCTGGAGTCTTGCGCTGTCTTCCTGCAGCTGGTTCTTTTCGCGGGTCTCCAGCACTGCCTCCTTGGATATGCAAGCCAGCTGCGTCTTCCTGGAGTTTAACCGCTTGCCGACCAGTGCATGACGATGTACGGTCGGTACAATGGCACGGCTGCGCAAAGGGGCGTACAGGTACATCCCATTTAAGAAGCGGCATTGTGGGTGCGCGCCTGACCGTGCCCGTGGGACACACGGACTCGATGACCACCCGTGTCCTGCGATCATGTCACGGCGCGGCAGAACGGGGACTTCTAGACTTAGAGAAGACTGCAGAAAAACAGGTACAAATTATGTAGAAGAATTTTTTTTATCAATGTATTATCTGAGGCCAGTCACTTCGCTATTTATATGTAAGGGTTTACAATCACTTTAATTCCAAACAGCTTCTCAAATGCCATCCTGCAATGTAATGAATCAAAGTCACAGTTTCCTCTATGGGGAAAGTTGATAGCCTGCCCTGGGGACAGGACATTTTTCCCTGCATGTTACCTTCTTGGGTACTGTACCCTCACTGCTCTGCCAGTTCTCCTGTTTCTGGAGACTGCAAGAGAGGTCGTGACAGCTGGAAGTGTTTTCTGCCCCCAGTGGTGGCTGGTGTTTTTTTCTTTTGGGGGGGGGGGGGGGTGGCGACAACCCCCCCCCCCCCTCCTGGAGGACAGCCTGGACATTAAAGGCCCAGACTTTCCCCATCTAGGAAGTGGGCATGCCGGCAGCTTTCTTCCTCCTCCTGTGGTGTGGATCACGGCGGCTTCCTCCATACACCCCCCCCCCCCCCCTTCCTCCTCCTAGGCATCCAAAAGGAAGCACCTGACCTTTCAGCCAATCAAGAAACAGATATCAGACCTATGCTTCCTGATTGGCGGATTTAGTGCTACAATAGCGAATTTTCATTTGATTTTCTAACACACCTGGGTGGGCTCAGAGAGAAAAGCTCTGCCCGGCGAGCCCACCCTATTTTGAAGCCTATTAGAGCCTATGGCTTTTGTTTTGGCTAAGGCTAAGTGTTTCTTAGTTAGAGTGGGGTGGGAGAAAGAGGAGGGAGGGGAGTTGCCAACAGGGCTGGTGCAAGGATTTTTGACACCCTAGGCGAAACCTAATTTTGCCGCCCCCCCTCCATTGACTCCGCGCCCTTTCCCATGCCCATGTAAATCCCACCTTTTTAATAAAGCGCCCATCAAATGCAGCCTCACCAGCACCCATCAAATGCAGCCTCACCAGCGCTATGAAATGCAGCCTCACCAGAGCCCATCAAATGCAGCCTCACCAGCGCCCATCAAATGCAGCCTCACCAGCGCCCATCAAATGCAGCCTAACCAGCGCCCATCAAATGTAGCCTCACCAGCGCCCATCAAATGTAGCCTCACCATTGCCCATCAAATGTAGCCTCACCAGCGCCCATCAAATGTAGCCTCACCAGCACCCATCAAATGCAGCCTCACCAGCACCCATCAAATGCAGCCTCACCAGCGCCCATCAAATGTAGCCTCACCAGCGCCCATCAAATGTAGCCTCACCAGCGCCCATCAAATTTAGCCTCACCAGCGCCCATCAAATGTAGCCTCACCAGCGCCCATCAAATGCAGCCTCACCAGCGCCCATCAAATGCAGCCTCACCAGCGCCCATCAAATGCAGCCTCACCAGCGCCCATCAAATGCAACCTTACCAGCGCCCATCAAATGCAACCTTACCAGCGCCCATCAAATGTAGCCTCACCAGCGCCCATCAATTGTAGCCTCACCAGCACCCATCAAATGCAGCCTCACCAGCGCCCATCAAATGCAGCCTCACCAGCGCCCATCAAATGCAGCCTCACCAGCGCCCATCAAATGCAGCCTCACCAGCGCCCATCAAATGCAGCCTCACCAGCGCCCATCAAATGCAGCCTCACCAGCGCCCATCAAATGCAGCCTCACCAGCGCCCATCAAATGTAGCCTCACCAGCGCCCATCAAATGCAGCCTCACCAGCACCCATCAAATGCAGGCTACCAGCACCCTTCAATGCAGCCTAACAGTGCCCATCAATGAATGTTTGCCTGCTGCAGGAGTCGGGACACAGGCACAGTCCTCCACCACTGCTGCACCTCTGACACTATGCGTGAACGGAGCTGCGGCTGCCTGCTGATGCTGGGACTTAGTTGCTTGCTGCAGAGAGGAGAGAGTAGGAAAACCAGTGGCCGGGCACCCCAGGCAGCAGGGCGCCCTAGGCGGCCGCCTAGTTTGCCTAGTGGTAGCACCGGCCCTGGTTGCCAATATCCTAGAGCTGGGCTTTGATGTTCAGTTCTGTCTATGACAGTATTGTTAAAGCCAATTATTTAAATATCTCTGACAGCCCTTCCTGTACAAACTCAACAGAAACCAGCAGAAAAAAAACTACTGGGCTATTTGGGGTCCCTTGGAAACTCATGGAAATAAGGGACAGCAAACATTAGGTACAGTTCTGCTTTTGTGGCCACATATGTCACTGAGCTAAATACCGCTTATGGCCAGCTGCCTCTGGAACTGGAATTAGTAGAGCCAATCATCCTAACACACAAGAAGATACATGAGGCTGACCATGGTGCTGAGGATAACGTGCACACGCACACTTGGTCACATGATCTCTGCATGTTGTCGCAATCTAGCAACGCCGGATAACACAGAAAGAGCCCCCCATTGTATGGCGCCTACAGCAGTGGTTCTCAACTCCTATCCTCAGGACCCACTAACAGGCCAGATTTTAAGTATTCCCTTGGGGAGATGCATACTACCGTGTTTCCCCAAAATGAAGCCCTATCCCGAATATAAGACCTAGTGTGATTATTGGGGAGGACTACAATATAAGCCCTACCCCGAAAATAAGCCCTAGTAAAGTACATGAAAAAACTGTGGTCCGTTTTGTAGGACGATCGTACTGGTATGGAGTGCAGTGTGTCTCCGCTTGTGACTATTATAAAATACTTTATTCACAGCCGCCGCTACTTTATTCACAGCCGCCGCTGACCCGCCGGAGGTCTTCCTCTCTCCTCCTTGCTGACATCTGCGGCCCCTCCCTCTTCAGTGCACGGAGCGGGCTGACGTCAGTGGAGATCTCGGATCTTCCCCCTTCTCTTTTCCTTCTGGTTGACATCTGCGGCCCCTCCCTCTTCAGTGCACGGAGCGGGCTGATGTCAGCGGGGATCTCAGGTCTTCCCCCTTCTCTTTTCCTTCTGGTTGACATCTGCGGCCCCTCCCTCTTCAGTGCACGGAGCAGGCTGATGTCAGCGGGGATCTCGGGTCTTCCCCCTTCTCTTTTCCTCCCGGCTGACATCTGCGGCCCCTCCCTCTTCAGTGCACGGAGCGGGCTGATGTCAGCGGGGATCTCAAGTCTTCCCCCTTCTCTTTTCCTCCCGGCTGACGTCTGCTGCCCCTCCCTCTTCAGTGCACGGAGTGGGCTGACGTCAGTGGGGATCTCGGGGTCTTCCCCTTCTTTTTTCCTCCTGGCTGACGTCTGCGGCACCTCCCTTTTCAGTGCACGAAGCGTGCTGATGTCAGCGGGGATCTCGAGTCTTCCCCCTTCTATTTTCCTCCCGGCTGACATCTGCTGCCCCTCCCTCTTCAGTGCACGGAGCTGGCTGACGTCAGCGGGGATGTCATGAAGATCGTGCCAGTATTTGCCATGCCCCAGGCTCCGTGGCTCTCGTCCGCGGGTGCCATTGCGCATGCGCGTGCGTGTTGGCGCCAGATAGGCTATTTAAATCTGCCTGTCACAGACGGCCCCCGCTGTCTGCTCTATAGCGTTGTGTGCCTTATACCTGATCTGAAGTGCCTACCTGTATTTAGACCCGGCTTGCCTGTGACCTTCCTGTTTTCCGCCTGCACCCGACCCCGGCTTGTCTGTGACCATCCTCCTGCCTGCTCCCTCTGTACCTTGTTGCCAGCCTGATACCTGACCCGGCCTGTTTGACGATCCAGTTTGCTGAACTGTTCCTATCTGCTGTACTGATCCAGTCTGCTAAGCTGTTCTCACCTGCTGAACTGATCCAGTCTGCCGAGCTGATCCAGTTTGCTTTGCTGATCCAGTTTGCCATACTCACCCAGTCTGCTGAGCTGATCCAGTTGATCCATCCAATCCGGTCTGTTGATCCTGCCAGGCACTCGTGCCCCCCCTTACTCCTGCGTCCTCTGTTACCTTACCAGGGAACCGGGAGTGGGAGCCGTAAGGGAGGCCCTCCTCTGCTATTCAGGCTCAATACCACTAGGTACGTGACAGGGGATCTCGGGTCTTCCCCCTTCTCTTTTCCTCCCGACTGACGTCTGCGGCCCCTCCCTCTTCAGTGCACGGAGCGGGCTGACGTCAGCGGGGATCTCAGAGCGGAGAAGAGCAGATCAAGTGAGCGCCCAGGGGAGCTGTAAAAAGGTATTCTTCATGAGACATTTGCAATGGGAGACACACTGCACCTTTATACCAGTGTGATCTTTTGAAATTTATGTAATCCATTTCATAAAAAGGACTTTAACCAAGATGTTTTTAAAATTATGTGACAAAATTATTTCTGACCTGACAGGGGGAGGGAGAGAGAGACGACAACGGGACATAGGAACTTTAAAAAATATATTTTATTGTTTTATTCCAGGATTTTTAGAACATACCATAGAGAGGGGTAAATGACACAGCCCAAGCACTGTGCTTTAAAGGAACAGGATTTTTTTTTAGGGGTTACAACTACTTGTGGATGTAAACCCAATGTCATTCTTTCTAAACTACTGCCATAGGGGTTATCTAGAAGGATATACATGCCTCCTGCATGTATACTTATCTGTCAAATGTCTCCCCTCCCCGAAAAACTGCAGATTCTGTGGGTGGGTCTGTTGTCTGGAGCTCGGTGGGTGGAGTCGTGATGTCAGTAGACTCCCCGCCCACCTCTACACTCCCCTTATCAACATGCATTTTCTCCTGTGTATTTCTTACACTGAACTTCTGCTATGATCACTAACATCCAGTGAAAAGACAGGAAAGTAACCACATGACTTCAGCATGCCCAATTATGCTGAGGTGTGCAACATCCATTCCTGGCAGAGCAGCAGAAGTAAGTGGGAGGGAATTAAAAAATAATGCATGTCTTATGCCGCGTACACACGGTCGGAATTTCCGATGGAAACAGTCTGATGGGAGCTCCTCAGCGGATTTTCCGACCGTGTGTATGCCCATCAGTCTTTTTCTGTCGGAATTTCCGACGGACTTTGGATTGAGAACCTGTTCTCAATTTTTCAGACGGAAAACCTTTCTATCAGATTTTCCGAGCATGTGTATGCAATTCCGACACGCAAAATTCCGACGCATGCTCGGAAACAATTTGACGCATGCTCAGAAGCCTTAAACTTCCCTTTTATAGTGCTGTCCAACGTGTTTTATGCCGCTGTGTTACAGACCGTCAGAATTTGGTGTGACCGTGTGTAGGCAAGACAGTTTGAGCGAAAATTCCGTCGGAATTCCGCCGGTCGGGACCCCCGTGAGTCCGGTTGCGGGCCCGCGGACTCGATCGCCGCGGGGACCCCCGCGATCGTCTCACGGGAAGGCTGAACGGGGAGATGCCAAGATAAACAGCATCTCCCCGTTCTGCCTAGCAACTAGTGACGTCGATCTCTGCTCCCTGTGATTGGAGCAGAGATCAGCATTCACTAGCTGACAGCCACGCCCCCCACAGTAAGAAACACACCCCTAGGCATACTTAACCCTTACACTGCCCCCTTGTGGTTAACCCCTTCACTGCCAGTGTCATTTATACAGGAATCAATGCATTTAAATAGCATTGATTGCTGTATAAATGACAATGGTCCCAAAAATGTGTCAAAAATGTCTGATGTCTCCGCCATAAAGTCACAGTCACAAAAAAAAAAAATCGCAGATCGCCGACATTACTAATAAAAAAAAAGTATTAATAAAAATGCTATAAAACTATCCCCTATCTTGTAAACGCTATAACTTCTGCGCAAACTGATCAATAATCGCTTATTGTGATTTTCTTACCAAAAATATGTAGAAGAATACGTATCGGCCTAAACTGAGGAAAAAAAAAAAATGTTTTTTTTATATATTTTTGGGGGATATTTATTATAGCAAAAAATAATGCGTTTTTTTTCAAAATTGTCGCTCTTTTTTGTTTATAGCGCAAAAAATAAAAACCGCAGGGGCGATCAAATACCACCAAATGAAAGCTCTATTTTTGGGGAAAAAAAGGACGTCAATTTTGTTTGGGAGCCATGTCGCGCGACCGCGCAATTGTCAGTTAAAGCGACACAGTGCCGAATCGCAAAAAGGGGCCTGGTCCTTTGGCTGCAAATTGGTCCGGTCTGAAAGTGGTTAAGATCGTCATTGTACATACCGTATATAAATAAGACATCCCCTGAAAATAAGCCCTAGTGTGTTTTTTGTAGACAAAATTAATTATTTTTGTGGAAACACAGTAGAATACTGCAATCACTGAGCAGCAAATGATATCACCTGTGATGTATTTCAGTTATCTTGCAAACCTGGCCTGTTAGTGGTCCCTGAGGACAGGAGTTGAGACTCACTGACCTACAGTTTAATAAGAACTGCGATTGGGGGCAATACATGTTCGGATAAGATGGGGCAGCTGCTCCTTTCATGTATCACATGACCCGTTAGAAGTGACATGCTAACAGCACGTATGAAAGATTTATTACTGGGTTATAAAAGTGGATGGAGGAAACTTGTCAAGCATAGCTGCTGAAGAATAAATCTGTCACTTGTGATAAAAGCCTGGAATGATATCTGTCATCTGCTGTATTATGGCGTCATGTTAGATTCTGACAACCGGGTGACAGATTTATGACATGCAGCCGTCACATGAGACAAATGTTGTCATACATGAAGGAAAGGACGCAGAGAGGTGCGCTCTGTACCTTGTAGGGAATAAGTCACACTTTAATGGAGTCATTAATTACAAGTAATTTGCACATGACTGACGATGTTGGATCTGGAAGTCATTAATTTCCTGTCTATGCTCATCTCGTCTGCTACATACGCCAGAGATGAGGAAGTCATAAACGTCCATCATGTACAGTATATCAATTATACAAATGGCAGATTTCTCCCCTGTATAAATGACCAAGGTTCAAAGCACCAAACATAACTATACCATTTATAGTATCATAGTAGGTAAGGTCGAATAAAGACAATAGTCCATCCAGTTTAACCTGTGTAGGTGCACGTGTGTCAGTGTCTATATTTCCCATATCCCTGTATGTCGTGTTCCTTAAGATGCACATTTAAGAGTTTCTTAAAACTATCAATACTCCCCGCAGCAGTGGCAGCCCGTGCACTGTGGGTGCACGGGCGCCGCCCCGCCATCCAATGCGCCTGACCCCTTTCAGGACGCCAGACGCATGGATTCCTATGGCGGAGGAGGGAGGGGGGTGGTACTTTTTGAAGCACCTGATTAGAGCCAGGGGCTCTAATAGGCTTCAAAACAGAGAGTGTGCCTGATCCCACCCAATTGTGTGACGATAGCAAGTTAATTTTCGCTATTTTCACCTTCCTCCCCGCCAATCAGGAGGCACGGTGTCAGACCCGTTTCCTGATTGGCCAAAGCGCCAGGCCACCTTATTGGATGCCTGGCATATAGGAAGAGGAGCGGACCCAGCGGAAGAGACACACGCTGGAGCGGAGGTCGCCGCCGCTCTGGTGCACTCATTGCACTGAGAGGAGCTGCTGCCTGGTGGTAAGTGTCAGGGGGGGTCTATCCGAGCCGCAGGGGGGGGGGGGGGGGGGGGGGGGGGTGCTGCCAGAGCCGCAAGCCCCGCAAGTGGGGGGGGGGGGGGGTGTTGGGCACAAGTGGCTGCATTTGATGGGTACAAGTGGCTGCATATGATGGGCACAGTGGCTGCATATGATGGGCACAGTGGCTGCATATGTTGGGCACGAGTGGCTTGCATATGATGGGCATGAGTGGCTGCATATGATGGGCACATGTGGCTGCATATCATGGGCACAGTGGCTGCATATCATGGGCACAGTTGCTGCGTTTGATGGGCACAGTGAGGCTGCAATTGATGGGGGGGGTTTCAGTATTTTTCAGTTTGTTCACGCCACCCCCAAAAAATTTTGAGCACCAGCCGTCACTGCCCCGCAGCCACCACCAATTGTGGAAGAGAGCTCCACATCCCTATTGCCCTGACAGTGAAAAACCCCCTTCACAGTTTAAGGTTAAACCACTTCTCTTCCAATCTCAATGTGTGACCCCATGTCCTCTTACACTCTTTGTGACTGAATCGTTTTTTTTTCCTATGCTGGGATCGCCATTGAGGTATTTGTAAATCGCTATCATGTCCCTCTGCAAGCGTCCTTTCTCCAGCGCGAATAAATCAAGTGTTTTCAGTCGTTCCTCGTAATTGAGGTCCTTCCAGTCTCCTTATTAGTGTTGTGGCCCTTCTCTGGACTCTCTCTAGTTCCTGCACATCCCTTCTGAGGACTGGTGACCAGAACTGGACAGAATACTCCAGATGTGGTCTAACTAATGTTTTATGTCGGGAAAGGCTCAGAGAAATACATCTTAGGTATCACAGAAATGCTGTTCTCCAAATACAGGGCAGAGCATTAAATGTTAAAATTCTGGCTATGAGCTGCACTGACAGTATCCCTTGCAGCACCTCCACCGGGAAGAACACTTCCTGAACTCTGCTAGTTTGAGGAGCACTAAATTGTCTCCTGAATATATCCAGCTGGAAACATTGTAGAGCGCATCTTCTATCCCTTGCAGGAACACGAACATGGTGACATCCATAGTCTGTTTTTGTGTCCCTGGATTACTGAGATCCAAGTTACAGATGAGCAAAGGTTGGATCGCATGAAGCCGCACATAACTGCAGGCCCACTGGCAGGGCCGTCTTTAATATTGATTGGACCCCGGGCAAACCCCCCCCCCCCCCCTATGCAGTTTCGCTCTCCACCTGCTCTGAGACATACAATAAATAGCAGCTAGACTCAAAATCAGTTTACTGAATCAGATCAGGCAGCGATTGCGATTGGTTGCCAGAGGTTACAGTGTATCATTACCGTTCACTGACTGGTTGCTTGAGGTTACAGTGTATAATTACCACTCACTGACTGGTTGCTTGAGGTTACAGTGTATAATTACCACTCACTGACTGGTTGCTTGAGGTTACATCACACATTACAGCTCACTGATTAGTTGCTAGAGGTTACAGCACATAATTTCTGCTTGTTGATTGGCTGTGGATATGACCTCAGGGGGGCATGATATACATATCAATGCTGCCGGACGCCGCTATTTACATATGAATGCCAGTAATTAAACACAGGGTCTGCAGGCGAGTCATCTGTACACAACAAAAAGGCAGAGCTGGGAAGCATTAGTAGCAGCCTTTCACACTGAGATATCAAGACACAGCACGGGACTAAAACCTCAAGGGGCGAGGGAATGTAAACCAGGATAGTTGGCAAGTATGAGGCAGCAGCTTTGGGCCCCACAACAATAACAGGGCCCAGGGCAGCTGCCCCTTTTGCCCTGCCTTAAAAACGGCCCTGCCCACTGGTATTGGAATAAATGGCAGTCTCAGCCTGGGCTCCCACCAGGCCACGCCCCTCAGAGCTTAATCTCGGGGATCGCCATGATTAAGCCCCGAGGGGAGGAGTAAAATGTGTGGAGGGAGCCCAGACTGAGACTGCCATTCATTCCAATACCAGTGGGTCTGCTTTGATGTGCGGCTTCATGGCATCCATCCTTTGCTCAACAGTTGTTTGGAGCGGAGACGAGCTCCTTCCCTGACCTGCAATCACAGTGGTGGGCACAGGATTGCTCTCTCTTCTAGCCTGAGCGACACACATTTTTCATTACTGGTTCCAAGTTACAGACACTTTAGTCCATTTGCTTGTTTTGAAGATAATGATCTTATGTGGCACAATACCAAATCCTTTATGCAATCACAGGAAAGTGAAAATCATATTCTTGCTGTGCCCTCTGTCTATTAATTTCACTCTATCTACTAAGAACTTGCTGGAGAGAAACAAGCAGCCCCTGCTCCCCTTTATACTGCATCCATCAAACATTAACAGAGGCCTGCAATTGGAATTCTGACGCATAGTCGCCAGCAGTAAGGCACAGAACATTCTGTGTTGGCACCAGCTAATTATTGGTATTCATTTCTAATGATTTTGATTATCCAAAAGGCCAATTCATCTGTAATAAAAAAAAATGCAGATTTCTATTATGCAGAAAAGAAAAGATTATAAATAATAAAGATATGGGGATGGAGATTTGCTTGGAAGACATGAAGCACGCTGACCCACAATCTGCTCAGTTTATGTGACAGATGCCAGTTAGAAGGAGTTTAAATGGATAATAAAAGAAGATTTCAGAAGGATTAGAAAAGGCCAATTTTACGAACAGAAAGCGCAAGGGCTGTTTCTGAATGTACTGAGAGCTGCAACGATCCTGATTTCTCATTGATGTCCAATATCATTTCATCATCACCTGTTCCCAACCACTGCACACCTCCATCAAGAAGATTATTTTCCAGCCAACATTGTGTGAGGTCCTATCAGTGGGTCAGGGAATCCCTCCCTTTGTCCACTAATAGTATGATGGATTACAACAAAAAACAATCTAATAGTGTAAGGTATTACCAGCAGGCCAGGTGACTCCCCCTTCATCTACTAATATTATGACGGACTACACCATTGCCCAATCACATTATGTGAGGTCCTATCAGCAGGTCAGGGTATCTCTACCCTCCTCTACTAATAATATGATGGATTACACCAACGCCCAATCTAATTTGAGGTCCTATCAGCAGGTCAGGGTATCTCTGCCCTCATCTACTAATAGTATGATGGATTACACCAACACCCAATCTAATTTGAGGTCCTATCAGCAGGTCAGGGGATCTCTCCTCTCATCTACTAATAGTATGATGGATTACACCAACGCCCAATCTAATTTGAGGTCCTATCAGCAGGTCAGGGGATCTCTCCTCTCATCTACTAATAATATGATGGATTACACAAACACCCAATCTAATTTGAGGTCCTATCAGCAGGTCAGGGGATCTCTCCTCTCATCTACTAATAATATGATGGATTACACCAACGCCCAATCTAATTTGAGGTCCTATCAGAAGGTATGGGGATCTTTCCCTTCATCTACTTTAGAATATCATAGATTACACCATCTCCCAAATCTCATTGTGTGAGGTCCTACCAGCAGGCCAGGGGATCTCTCTCTTCATAACATGTACTGACAATACAGACACACGTTCCATCAGACAGTGAAGAAGGTTCTGACGGGCAGCCTGGAGAGAGCCATCTTGGAGAGTAGCAGAAAGGAGATGAGGAGTCAGAGCTCTGTCCCCCATCCTATTGTCTTCCATATAGGACTTAGAAGAGCCAACTTCCGCACTGGAAGTGACACATGGTCTCCATAGAGGAGTCAAAGCTCCATACCCCATCCTACTGTCTGCCACTGAAGACAGAGGAGAGCTGACTACTATGTTGGAAGTGACACATGGTCTCCATAGAGGAGTCAAAACCCTGTACCCCACCCTACCGTCTTCCACTGAAGACAGAAGAGAGCTGACTACTGTTTTGGAAGTGACATATGGTTTCCATAGAGGAGTCAAAGCTCTGTACCCCATCCTACCGTCTGCCATTGAAGACAGAAAAGAGCTGCCTACTGAGTTGGAAGTGACACATGGTCTCCATAGAGGAGTCAAAACCCTGTACCCCATCCTACCGTCTTACACTGAAGACAGAGGAGAGCTGACTACTACGTTGGAAGTGACACATGGTCTCCATAGAGGAGTCAAAGCTCCTTACCCCATCCTACTGTCTGCCACTGAAGACAGAGGAGAGCGGACTACTACGTTGGAAGTGACACATGGGGGTTTACTTACTAAAGGCAAATCCACTTTACACTACAAGTGCACTTGGAAGTGCAGTCACTGTAGATCTGAGGGGGACATGCAAGGAAAATAAAAAACAGCATTTTTTGCTTGTACATGATTGGATGATAAAATCAACAGAGCCTCCACTCATTTCAGATCTTCCCCTCAGATCTAAAGCGGCTGCACTTCCAAGTGCACTTGTAGTGCAAAGTGTATAAGCCTTCACCTGTACCCCATCCTATCGTCTTCCACTGAAGACAGAAGAGAGCTCACTACTGCGTTGGAAGTGACACATGGTTTCCATAGAGGAGTCAAAGCTCTGTCCCTTATCCTACTGTCTGCCATAGTGGATTAAAGTGGAAGTAAACCCCCCTATCGTTTTCAGCCAAGGAAGCTGCCATCTTTGCCTCTGTTTAATCTTCAACTGCCACAGTGCTGCACATGTGATCCGTTATGACACCAGCCATTGGATGGTTTGACTGTTTGGTTGAGAGCACAGCCAATGTGCAGTTAGCATTCACGGCATGCCTTTTTTTTTAGACTGTTAAATCGATGGGTTTACTTCCGCTTTAAGGAAAGCTAACTGTTGCACCGGGCGTGACATATGGAGGCTTCCTTCAGTGTGAAGTCTCTTAAAGGGACAATACACATTACCTGAAGTATTATTGTGATTTGTAAACTCACAAAATTCCAAGTTTAAAACTAATTTTGATTGTTTAGCTAGAAAAACTGCAATATCACATTTATTAACGCTGTAGTGTTATTATTGTGATTCATAGATGTGACAGTTTATATTTTTATTGAATGTGAGCGAACCATTTGCTCTCGCTTTTTGCGAGCTAACTATACTGAATAAGGCCGTGTGCTATTCACATATTTTTGCCTTGTGTTCACCTTGTCACAAGGAATCAAGGGTGTCATCAGAATCAGGGAGGGGCATTAACCTTTGATGGGCGGTGCAGCCTGTCAAACCCTGTAGGATGAGTTAAAATGTTAGAACTTAGTTTCTGTTCAGCCGCCTGTTTTTTCCGCCCCTCCCACAGGGGCCACCCATGTGAAAGAGCCCTAAGGGGCTTAGTGAGAGTTGGAGCTGGAACGAGGGAACACCATGGCTGCATTTTCCTGGGTTCACGGAGCCTTCAAAAATATGAAGAGGCCGACAATCATAGGGATCTAATTAGTACAGCAGCCAAGTTAATAAAATGAATGGTGGAATGGAAATCTGAGCCATTCAGCAGACAGGCTGGGTCCATTGAGCCCCTTTACATGCCTTATGTTAGCATTTAACTGGAAACTTTTTGTACACTATTTATTATGTTCTTATTATGTTCTGCTTATTGCACAATATAAATCATCCAAATCGCAAAACAGCTTTTTATTGCATTTGATGTTACAGTACAATAATTCTAATTAACAGGCCAACCCACTAAACAGCGGTAGTTTTGGTGCTCACTCTTCTTATTGTAGTTAGTCCAATTTATGTAGAACACAGGGACTGCAGCTAAACGAATAAGACAGCTTTTCATGGCTTAATAAATGCCACACTGAGCTGGAGAGTGCATTCATGTCAAACAAAGAGATCTTGCCACATAAAAAGATCAGCATCCACCCAAAACGGAACTGCAGAGAACACATGGCATCATTTACACCAAAAATCCTGAATCAATCAGTTACTGCCTCTGTTATTACCATATAATGTTTCCAGATATAAACAAGCATGGTGGTCCTTGCAAGGCATGAGTTGGAGACCCTACAATGTAATGCACTGCAGGTCCTTTGTCCTCATGATTGGAAGTCAGTTCCTTTCCATACATGCCAAGAGCCAGAGAAGTGGGGGCCATGTCTGTACTTCACATGCCAACTGCCAGAGGAGAGGGGGCCTTGTCCACACTACACACACCAAGGGCCACAGAGGAGGGGGACCTGCCTGTACTACACATGCCAAGAGCCACAGAAAAGGGGGCCCTGTCTGTCCTACCTACATGAAGAGCCACAGAAGCGGGGGCCCCTGTCGGTACTACACATGTCAACAGCCAGAGAAGAGGGGGGCCTTGTCCACACTACATACACCAAGGGCCACAGAAGAGGGGGTCCTGCCTGTACTAGACATCTCAGCAGCCAGAGAACAGGGGACATTGCCTGCCTTACTTAGGCCAACAGCCACAGAAGAGGGGGCCCTGCCTGTTCTACACATGACAAAACTCACAAAAGAGGGGATTTTCTCTGCACTACACGCCAAGGGCCACAGAAGAGAGGTCCTTGTCTGCACTATACATGCCAAGAGCCACAGAAGAGGGAGCCTTGCCTG
Organism: Lithobates sylvaticus; assembly: GCA_028564925.1. NCBI lineage: Eukaryota > Metazoa > Chordata > Amphibia > Anura > Ranidae > Lithobates > Lithobates sylvaticus. The sequence goes on along the minus strand of CM053035.1, from coordinate 184,783,380 downwards.
CACTACTTACACCAAGAGCCACAGAAGAGGGAGCAATGTCTGTAAAGGGTTGCCACCTTTTCATCAAGTCAAACCCGAACACTTCGGCGTCGCCCAGCAATTGACATCAGAGTCCACAGAGCTCCCCTTTTACATCTGAACTTGCAGAGCTCCCCTTTTACATCTGAACTCGCAGAGTTCCTTTTCACTGTAATGGGAGACTCTGCAGACTCTGATGTAAGGGAGAACTCTGGGGACTCTAACATAAGGGATGCTTTGGTGTACGAAGAGGACTCTGATGTAAAGGGGAGCACTGTGGCCTCTGGTGTAAAGGGGAGCTCTGATGTAATGAGTGCTCTGATAACCCTGATTTACCTTAGCGTACAGGAGAGAGAAGGGGGGAGACTTAGTCCGGTCTGAATAATGTGTCCGGGTCTCAGACATGATTCCAAACACGATCTGTTCGGGTGAATCCTGGGACAGGTGGCAACCCTAGGGCCATGTCTGTACTACACATGCCAAGAGCCACAGAAGAGGGGGACCCTGTCTGCATTACCTATGCCAAGAGCAACAAAAGAGGGGGGTCCTGTCTGTATTCTGCATGCCAACAGCCACAGAAGAGTGGGACTTGTCTGCACTACCTATGCCAAGAGCCACAGAAGAGCGGGGTTTGTATGCACTACACACCAAGGGCCACAGAAGAGGGGGCCCTGCCTGAACAACACATGCCAAGAGCCTCAGAAGAGGGGGCATTGTTTGCACTACCTTTGAGAGGATCCACAAAAAAGAGGGCCCTGCCTGCACTATACATGCCAGGAGGCACAGAAGAGAGGTCCCTGTCTGCAGCACACATGCCAAGAGCCACAGAAGATGGGGTCCTGCTTGTACTGCACAAGCCAAGAGCCACAGAAGAGGGGGCCTTGTCTCATCTGTATTATCTGCGTGGTTAGCCACAGAAGAGGGGACCCGGTCTGCACTACCTATGCCAAGAGCAAAAGCAGAGGGGGTCTGTATTATGCATGCCAACAGCCACAGAATAGGGGGGTTTGTATGCACTACACACCAAGGGTCACAGAAGAGGGGGCCCTGCCTGCACAACACATGCCAAGAGCCTCAGAAGGGGGGGCCTTGTCTGAACTACCTTTGCCAGGGGCCACAGAAGAGAGGGCCCTGTCTGCACTATACGTGCCAGGAGGCACAGCAGAGGGGTCCCTGTCTCCAGTACACATGCCAGGAGCCACAGAAGAGGGGGGGCTTGTCTGCACTACCTATGCCATTAGCTACAGAAAAAGGGACTTGTCTCATCTGTACTATCTGCGTGGCTAGCCACAGAAGAGGGGACCCTGCCAGCACTATCTGCATGAAGAGCCACAGAAGAGGGGGCCCTGTTTGCACTACACATGCCTGCAGGCACAGAAGAGGGACCAGGTCTGTACTTTATCCTCTGGGAAAATGAGAACCTCCAAGGCCAAAGATAGCTGACATGCTTCAATATGTGGTGGGTTGTGAGGAATAGTGGGTGCAAAGATGGTGAAAGTCATTGGGAGCCAGACACTTCTTGGACGTAAAAGAGGTTTTATTTCTTTTGCCAGTCCTTTTTATGTATTTTGGGGTAAAGAGGGTTAGGCCCAGGACACCCTTAGATAGTTGCAAACTCAATTGGCAGACTCCGAGACTTCAATAGGAGGACAGCCGTACAGGGAAAGGCCCCAGCAAGGTGCCACTTCTGCACGTGCAGTAATGCTGTCTCCTATGGTAACAGTCCCTTAACAGTTCCTAACTCAACCGTATCAGTTCTTTCAGCTCCACTACAACTGCTCTTTGTAGTTCTTCAATACTGATCTCCTGGTCTCTCACTAGACCCGCTGATTCACTGACTATGAATCCCTAGAGCTCCTCCAATATTTGCAGTGGCATCCCCTCAAGCGTCACCCCTACTTCTCTGCTGTGTCCCTAGCTTGGCACTCCAGATACTTCTCAAGCTTCACCCCTGCTAACCGGCTTGGTCCCTGGCTTGGCCCACAAGGCTGCTGTGCAAACGTCTCCTCCGCTGGTTGGGTCCCTGACTTGATCACCACCTGAAGTTTCCCGAATCTCCACCGTGCCCTTTGGTGAGAATATGATTCCGTTACTTGCTTCAGTTACTCACTGTGGTCCCTGGTAAAGGCGATTGGTCCCTTCGTGGTGACAGCTTTCCTTCTACCTTTGACCACTGACAGTTTCTCCAGCCGGCAGAACCGTCACTTTGGTTGGACTGCCACCTGCAATCCCAACCCTGCGCTGCTCTATCACTTCTGGATAGGCCCTTATACAGCCTAGCAGCCCCCAGGATAGGCCCAATCTCTGGCATAGCAGCCCGGGGCGCACAACACACGTTCACCCAGACAGCCGTCCAGGTGGCACAGAACATAGATCACCTGACCTCACTCGAATATATAGGCTCTCCCAGCAGGCCAATGGATTCAAGTAAACCCCTGCCCATTGGCTGAGATACCCCACATACCTATAACCTAACCTTGGGTTGCCCTTCTCATATCTAGTACAACCAAGTACCCGGCCACCTAGTGGTAGAAAAGTGCAACAAGGCTAAGCTTAGGGAGAAATCACTAGATCCCAATTAATCGACCAACTACTATTTGCAAGTAAATATGTGAGACGCTCCCTGACTAAACTCCAGGGTGCTACATATAATCTACCTTTATGGTTAGGATTGAGTGTTTTCCTCTAAAGAAAAAAAGCAGACATCCATTCCCTGGCATTTAGTTGCATATCTTTCCTGCCATACTGCTGTTTATGGAATGACACGATTGCCAGCTTAATGAAAAACTAGCAGCTGGAAAGTGGAGTGCCCCAGGGACAATTTAATGTCCATTTATTAGACATGTGATAAATAATATTGCTGTTATTGAGTGATGGCGTAGAACAATTTGTCATATTATCCAGGCTGGACATCGCTAATACGATGATAGGATAATGTGAAACCTTTAAATTTGTTACACATTGTACACATCTCTTATAATATTACCTAGAACTTTATACTGTATATACAGGAAAAGACCACCCAGGGAAAGGACTGTGGAAGCAGGGAAGGCACTGTGGGAGCAGATAAAGCACAGTGGGGGTGAAAAAAGACAGAGCAGAAAAGAGACTGAGAGAGACGCAAAGGGAGCGTGGGAGCTGGTAATGGAGTGTGGGAGCCATGAAAGACGTGTCTGAATAGGGAATGGGCTGTGGGAGCTGGGAAGAGACTGTGGGAGCAGGGGAGAGACTGTGGGAGCAGGGGAGAGACTGTGGGAGCTGTGGGAGCTGGGAAGAGACTGTGGGAGCAGGAATATGACTGTAAGAGCTGGGAAGGTACTATGGTAGAGGAAAGAGACTGTGGGTGCCAGGAAGGGAGTGTTTGAGCAGGGAAGAGACTGTGTGAGATGGGAAGGTACTGTGGGAGCAGCAAAGAGACTTTGGGAGCCATGAAAGAAGTGTGTGAGTAGGGAAGGGACTGTGGGAGCAGGGAAGAGACTGTGGGAGCAGGGAAGAGACTGTGGGAGCAGGGAGGAGACTGTGGGAGCTGGGAAGAGACTGTGAGAGCTGGGAAGAGACTGTGAGAGCTGGGAAGAGACTGTGAGAGCTGGGAAGAGACTGTGAGAGCTGGGAAGAGACTGTGGGAGCTGGGAAGGTACTGTGGGAGATGGGAAGGTACTGTGGGAGCAGGAAAGAGACTATGGGAGCCATGAAAGAAGTGTCTGAGCAGGGAAGGGACTGTGGGAGCTGGGGTGAGACTGTGGGAGCAGGGAAGAGACTGTGGGAACAGGAATATGACTGTAAGAGCTGGGAAAATACTATAGGAGAGGAAAGAGACTGTGGAAGCCAGGAAGGGAGTGTGTGAGTAGGGAAGGGACTGTGGGAGCTGGAAAGGTACTGTGGTAGCAGGAAAGAGACTGTGGGAGCCAGGAATGGAGTATGTGAGCAGGGAAGGGAGTATGTGAGCAGGAAAGGGACTGTGGGAGCAGGAAAGGGACTGTGGGAGTAGGGAAGGGACTGTGGGAGTAGGGAAGGGACTGTGGGAGCAGGAAAGAGACTGTGGGAGCCAGGAAGGAAGTATGTGAGCAGGGAAGGGACTGTGGGCGCAGGAAAGAGACTGTGGGAGCAGGTAAGAGACTGTGGGAGCCAGGAAGGAAGTATCTGAGCAGGGAAGGGACTGTGGGAGCAGGGGAGAGACTGCGGGAGCAGGGAACAGACTGTGGGAACAGGAAAGTGACTGTAAGAGCTGGGAAGGAACTATGGGAGAGGAAAGAGACTGTGGGAGCCAGAAAGGGAGTGTGTGAGCAGGGAAGGGACTATGGGAGCAGGGAAAGAACGGTGGGGGCAGGAAAGTCTGTGGGAGCCAGGAAAGAGACTGAGGAAGGACATTGGGAGTGGGGAAGTCACTGTGTGAGCGAGTAAAGCACTGTGGGAGTGGGAAAAGGACTGTGGGAAATGTGGAAGGCACTGTGGGAGTGGGCTATGGGATGGCAGCAGGGAAGGCACTTTGGGAGCAGGAAAGAGACTGTGGGCACTGAGAAGGGAGTGTGAGAGCACTTTTATGCGTGTTCACATGCGCTTATGCACATTCAAGCATTTGGCATGAATGCATTCTATTGGCCAGAACATTAATTTACATGCGCCTAGCATTAATGCACTTTTATACACTTATTTATTTTTCTGCCTCTAAATGCTGTTCACATCTATGTGTGCATGGACACATAGGGTAACATAGAGGGGCATTTAGAGTCAGAATAAAAAACATCAAGCGCCTGTAAAAGCATCGTTGTTGACGGTCCTGTGTACATTAGGCCTTACAATGTCTGAATATGCTTCATAAAACACGTTTCATACTTTTGGCCTCCAAGTTTTACATGACTGAATCTAGTTGGCTGTTGTGCAGCCTGCAGCAACACAGACTGTTCTTAATTCAGGCATCTTGATACACGAGGTCCAATTGCCTTTAGTTTAATAAAGGGAAAGTAATGAAAAATAATTCTAACCATCCAATCAGATAGCGGATCACTCTGGCTTGACTTTACTAATTTCTGAACTGATTGTTTGCTGAAGGTTTCTGCACATCCCCTTCTATATGTCATCTCCTTATAGCTGAGTTTTAATGTTGACATTTATCAATCTTATTCCAATATGTGCAGATGCTGGAAGACACCTTTATTTGAGAAATGAGGTTGACGAAGGTAATACTTCTCTGAATCTAAAGGAGTAAGGATTGTATTCTGTGCTACATAGCATATACTTGCTGTGTTATTTGCTGTGTTATTTTCTGTTATATATGCTATATTTTAAACTAGTTATACCCGCTGTAGTATATAATCTGCGTTGTATATACCATATAATAAACCAGTTGCTATAATTTTTTTACATACTCTTATATTCTATATTCTATATTGTAGACCACTTATTATACCTGCTGAAATGTATTTTAAATTCAAGTGCTCATTTAGGCTTCATGTACACCTCTCCTGAACGACTTAACTTGACAGCTAGAAACCGGCATCTAAAAATGTCCGTTTAGCCGTGTTTAGCTGCGTTTGCGTCTAGAAGCGTTTGAAAATTCTAGGCCCCTGGGTCAATCACTCAGGGCCGCATGGCCTCCTCCATGGAGGAGAGGGCAGCGGCCCCCTCCCTCCTGGACTCTGTTCCCCTGGCTCAACTAACTCTGAGCACATGTACTCTGGCTTTATATACAGTATCCCAACATGCAATGCAGCACTTTTCCTCTGCCAATAGCCAGGGCTGTAACAAAGCCTGTGCACTCACTTGTCAGATCCCCTCCCACTGTCCAATATGCCTCCCTATTGTCACACTGAAGAGCTCAATCATTGTCAAAAGTTTGTAGAATTCACCTCTGTAACATCTCTAAAATTTGCCCCTTTTTAACAAATGAAACCACCAAGCTCCTCATTCACTCCCTTGTTATCTCTCGCCTTGACTATTGCAACTCCCTTCTCATTGGCCTGCCTCTCCATAGGCTATCCCCTCTTCAGTCTATCATGAATGCTGCTGCTAGACTTATCCCCCATACCAACCGCTCAATGCCTGCCAACCCTCTCCACCAATCCCTACACTGGCTTTTAATCACCCAACTAATTAAATTCAAAATACTAACCACAACATACAAAGCCATTCACAACGCTGCCCCGAGCTACATCACCAATCTTGTCTCCAAATATCACCCAAATCATTCTCTGCTCTTCTCAAGACCTCCTACTTTCAAGCTCTCTCGTCTCCTCCTCCCATGCTTGTCTCCAGGATTTCTCCAGAGCCTCTCCCATCCTCTGGAACTCGCTACCTCCACCGGTCCGGTTATCCTCTACTCTTGCTACCTTCAGGCGATCCCTGAAAACTCATCTCTTCAGGAAAGCCTATCACGTCTCGAACGAATCTCTTTTACCACTTCCATCAGCTCATTCCCCACAGTTAAAACCTTTTGTACCACCTGCCCCACCTTATTAGATTGTAAGCTCTTCTGAGCAGGGCCCTCTTAATCCTCTTGTATGTTATGGTATTATAACTGTATTGTCTCCTTTTTATATTGTAAAGTGCTGCGTAAACTGTTGGAGCTATATAAATCCTGTATAATAATAATAATATTGGACCAGTGGGGGACAGTCAGAACAAGCTGAACTGCACCTGAGTACAATGAGCAGACCTAACCAATAGATCCTGCTCCCTGGTAGGCAGACAGCACTCCGTGTTTTACCTGACCATCTTCCTGGTAAGCAGAAAGACCAAAAACGATACTCTCTTCTAGCACCTACCTAGGAGGGTGTGCTACGTGTCTATAAAGCCACAGTACTGTTTTTTTTCTCCATTTTTGTAATGTATAGACAGTGGAAGTTGGTGGTCCTGGGACATGAACAGGGGGTGCTCATTAGGTTTTGAAGACTCTGGGTAATTTAGGGTTTCACAAAGCCCCGTCGGCATGATGGATTTATTTCTCTCTGGAGTTTCTGGAGTTTTTTTTGTTTAATTTTCTTGGATGGAAGTAAAGTCTGAAGTGTGAAAATATAATTAACAGACAAACTTGAGAGCGAAGACATTTGTGAGCAGATAAATTGGGATCCTTTTTATTTCAATCCCTGCCGGTGAGCCGAGGCAGCGCTGCGCAGTCACATACGAGGACATCTCTGGAAACGGCTCATTAATTATAATTAGGGTAGAAAATTTTGGCGGCGGGGTCTCTCCTTAAATACACTGTCAATACATTGAGCATTCCTTGTTATACACATCAGAGAAGCAGGTGAGATTCTATCTATAAGATAACCACACTCTACTCGTGTATGCTTCCTATTACTCTCCAGTCCAGAGCACTTCACAAATCACATGCAGTGTTCTAGAACTGAATCACATAGCTGACAGTCAGATAAAACATCCCACCAACTATCCCTGATCTATGACAGGAACGGAAAGCAAAATATTTCACAGGCATGTCTGACAACTGAAAAAAAAGCAGAAAGAGAAGTGAATTCAGTTGGATTGCGTTTGTCCTGATACAGGCAGATTGGAGGTTAAAGTGGTTCTACACCCTGTTCCAAATTATTATGCAAATTCTATTTCAGTGTCACAAAGATTACATTTTTTTTTTTTCAACTCATGGATGGCATTGTGTCTCAAGGCTCTTTTGATCACTGAAGACAATCTCGGACACCTGTGATAATTAGATTGCCAGGTGAGCCCAATTAAAGGTGTAGCGGCCATAACCCTCGATGGGGCGGCCTTGACTTTTGGGCTTACCGGTTACCTCCGCTTGGCTTGTTCTTCCAGGTCTAGGGGTTCCCAGTGTTAGTACCCAACGACTTTGGACGCTGACACCATAAAAGTCCTTTAGAAAGGTTTTTATTTGCAGGGGTAACATTCAATAAACACAGTCTCATATAGGAACAGAGGGCAAGGGTGAAGAAACTCAGGCACCTTGAACTGCGGACTATTAGGAAGTCTCTAATGCAAACCCAGAGAGTAGCCACTCGCAGCTGGGCGCTTCAATGCTGAACGTATCTCTAGCCAGAGATTACGGCGGTCAGCACTTGAACTCAGAACTTGCAAAGTCTCTGACCTTGAATGTGGTTGCCACTGATAATGAACAGGAACCTCTCCTTAGTACCTGGAAAGTTCTGTCTCCTTGGCAGTATTGGGAGAGTGTGGATCCATTAGTGTCCTTGACAACCCAGCAACCAGGCACTTCTTGGGGTGCCAGCTGGTTGGCCCTCCTCCGAAGAGTCCTCCCCGGTCGCTTAGGCCCCTTTCACACTGGGGCGGGAGCTAGAGTTGCCACCTCATCCCTTTAAACCCGAACACATATGAATTACACAGGTTCTGAGGCTAATTTAATGCAGATAAGGCACCAATTGAGTTTAATTACCACCTTAATCAACCACAGAACCTGTGTAATGCATATGTGTTCGGTTTTAAAGGGATGAGGTGGCAACCATAGCGGGAGCCGCGGTGACGGTAAAGCAGCGCTATATTTAGCGCTGCTTTACCGTCGTTTTGCCTGCGTGTTTCGGCCGCTCGCGGTGCGGTTTTACCCCCCGCGAGCGGCCGAAAAAGGGTTAAAGTCCCCCGCAGAGCGCCGCCGTAGCGGCGCTTTGCGGCGGTATTGCCGCGGTTTTACCGCGGTGTCCCATTCAAACCAATGGGAAGGAGCGGTATAGGAGCGGTGAACACACCGTTCCTATCCCGCTCCAAAGATGCTGCTAGCAGGACTTTTTTTGTTGTCCTGCTAGCGCAGTGAATGGGGCCGGTTTTTTCAGGCGGTATACAGGCGCTATTTTTAGCGATGTATCGCCTGAAAACCGCCCCAGTGTGAAAGGGGCCTTACACAAGCTGCGGTGCCCCTCCAAGTTGAGAGCGCACCTGGACGCCTTGAATCCTCCCTCAGTTACTGTGCCTCAGACCAGCCAGTTCCGAGACTCGGGAAAAGACGGCTCCTCGCCCCAGACCAAGCGAGTCTTACGGGGTTATCCAACCGGAACATGTTGCGGGGCGGCACACGCTCCAGGCACCAAGACCCCTCGCAGGGCTACCCCGTCCATACTCAGGAACAGGCAGCTAGTGCCGAACGAACCCCGAACATGTGACTTCAGCATCTTAAGTACCCTTCCCCAGACTCCTCAGCGGGGCCAGACACACCCACCGATTGGCTCCAGGGAATGCCGATACCCAAACTGTCCAACCAGGCCTGGTTCTAAGCCTGTCATGTGCACCTAACTGCACACATGATCAGGCAGAACCCCAACACAGCCCAGCCAAACTGATGTTAAAGTGTAAAACCTACACAATTGGCCCTCAGAACCATTTTACCGTTCTGAGGAAAAAACAAAATTTAAACATAGCGGACACCTTGCAAAGGTGTCACTGCTACAAAGGAAAAACTACTAAAGGAAGGTGTTCCACATTATTAAGCAGAGCACCATTTTCAAGCAATATGGGGAAGAAAAAGAATATCTCTGCTGCTGAAAAGAGTGAAATAGTTCAATGCCTTGGACGAGGTATGAAAACATTAGATATTTCACGAAAACTTAAGCGTGATCATCACACTATTAAAAGATTTGTGGCTGATTCAAAGTTTGACGGGTTTCGTGCAGATAAAGGCACATTGAGGAAGATTTCTACAAGATCCATGCATTGGATCAAGAGAGCAGCTGCTAAAACACCATTACATAGCAGCAAACAGATATTTGAAGCTGCTGGTGCCTCTGGAGTCCCACGGATATCAAGGTGTAGAGTCCTCCAGAGTCTTGCAACTGTGCATAAACCTTCCATTCGGCCACCACTAACCAATGCTCACAAGCAGAAACGGCTGCATTGGGTAGAAAAATACATGAAGACTAATTTTCAAACAGTCCTGTTCACTGATGGATGCTGTGCAACCCTCGATGGTCCAGATGGATGGAGTAGTGGATGGTTGGTGGGCGGCCACTCTGTTCCAACAAGGCTGCGACGTCAGCAAGGCGGTGGTGGAGTCATGTTTTGGGCCGGGATCATGGAAAGAGAGTTATTCGACTCCTTTAGGGTCCCCGAAGGTGTAAAGATGACCTCTGTAAAGTATGTGGAGTTCCTGACTGACCACTTCCTTCCCTGGTACAGAAAGGAGAACTATGCTTTCCATAATAAAATCATCTTCATGCATGAAATGGTAATGCAAAGCATACCTCTGCTGATTGACAGTCAGCAGCTCTCCGCTCGGGGAGGTGAGCGAACCGAGCCATCGGCGATGATCGCTGGCTCGCTTCTCAGTGAAGAGGAGGCGGGGGACAGATGCAGCATCGATCTGATGCTGCATCCACCTAGGTAAGTTTGATTATGCAAAAAAAAAAAAAAAAAAACATACTTCTCTTTTAAGGTAATAAAAAAAACCTTCAGTATGCCACAGTATGCCCCATGAGGCCCCCCCAAGGCCTCATGCACACTGGATGTTAAAATAACGTATATAAAAACACCAGTAGCTTTGCAGTGAGTTTTCAATGTTTTTGCAATAGTGTTTTTTAGCATTTTATTTGCTTTTTTGCGTTTTTCTGCGACAGTGTTTTTTAGCGTTTTTTCTTTAAAATTTTTTTCAATGAATCAAAAAACACTGGTGAGCCACGTTTTTGAGCGTTTATCAGCGTTTATCAGCGTTCTTTGATGTTAGAGCGTTTTTACAGCTGAAAACTCCTCTCAGAACCCACTGGGTTTTTTTTAAGCCAAAAAATGCCCCAGCCAAAAACCGCTGATAACAGCCTATGTGTGCATGGACACATAGGATAACATAATGGGGAGTTTATTGACTGTTGAAAAAAAGAAGCCAAAAACAGCTGCTGTAAAAACATCCAAAAACGTCCAGTGTGCATGAGGCCTAATACTTACCAGAGCCCCAACTCTTGGGTCTTTCTCTCCTCATTGGCTCACACATTGGCCATTGGCTCCTGCTGCTGTCAATCACAGTCTGTGAGCCAATGAGGAGAGAGAGAGACAGGGCCGAGCTGTGCTTTGTGTGTGAATAGACAATATCCATTCAGACTGGGTTCACACCAGTGCGAATTGGATGAGGGTTTCTTCGCATCCATTTGACAAAGCAGGAGATTGTGACCGGCTCTCTATGGCGCCGGTTCACACATCTCCACAGTGGCTCCGGTGCGAATTTCAGGAATTACAGGAGTCCTGTGCATATTTTGGTCAGTTTCAAGTCCAAATTCAGTCAAAAATTTGAACCGAACTCTTGCTGTGCTCGTGCTTCGGTGTGAACCCAGCCATAGAGGAGCATGGCTCGAGAGGGATCCTACATAAGTGCTCCATAGCAAGAGGCTAAAAAGAAGACCAAGAGGACCCAAAAACAAGAGGATCGGGGCTGCTCTGTGCAAAACCATTGCACAGAGCAGGTATTTATAACATGTTTGTTATTATTATTTTTTTTTATTAAAACCTTTACAATCACTGTAAATATTTCTTCTTCTTCAGCTACATTTGTAGGGCTTGTGGGCAGTATAACAGGTCTACAGTGATACTGGTGTCCTGTACCGTTGTGCAGAAATAATGTGACATAACATACATATAGGCCCCCGTGTTTATGCAGAAAAAATTGATCTGGGAAATAAAAAAAAAACATTATACTTCCAAGATCCATTCCTTTTGTATCTAGATACACTTACCGTATATACTCGAGTATAAGCCGAGTTTTTCAGCACATTTTTTGTGTGCTGAAAATGCCCCCCTCGCTTTATACTCGAGTCAAGCACAGAGAATGACATTTTACAACCTGACTTTGGGGCCCCCGTATATCGGGGCCACTTGGTGATAGGGTGGGGTGATAGGAACCCTACTTGGGGTTCCTAGCATCAAGTGACCCCGAGATACGGGGCCCCAAAGTCGGTCAACTGTGTCCATCTGCAGCAATGTAATTTCGGGACCCTTTGGGTCCAGAGACCCCAAATTTTGGCTGCAGCTAGGGGGCATTTAGGACTTTAACTACCAAGTTTAAAGTTTGGGGGACCTATGGCTGCAAATGGGCACAGTGAGGCTGCAAATGGGCATTGTTGACCCTCTTTTCCACTAATGCCCCGTACACACGGTCGGACCATGTTGTCGGAAATTCCGACTGTGTGTGGGCTCCATCGGACTTTTTCCGTCTGAATTTTCGACGGAAAAAGTTTGAGATCCTGCTCTCAAATTTTCCGACAACAAAGTCCTATCGGACTTTTTCCGATCGTGTGTAGCGAATTCCGACGGACAAAGTGCCACGCATGCTCAGATCACATTACAAGACCAAAGCTATTGGCTACTAGCCTCTACGTAGTCCCGTCGTACGCAACGAACGTCACCACGTTCAGGATGATCGGATTTTCCAACAACTTTGTCCGACCGTGTGTATGCAACACCAGTGTCGGACAAAATCCGTCGGAAAAAATCTGACAGATTTTGTGGTCGGAATTTCCGAACGTGTGTACGGGGCATTACAGTAGCTGCGCATTTCTCACCCTAGGCTTATACTCGAGTCAATACGTTTTCCCAGTTTTTTGTGGTAAAATTAGGTGCCTTGGCTTATATTCGGGTCTGCTTATACTCGGGTATATACGGTACATTTATACGTGTTTAGCCGCAGGAAACCAAGCTAAAAGGTCCCGGGATGCACAAAGTTCTCGTTTTTGTAAACGCAGCTAGACTGATGCACCTAGATGCAGCAGAACTAGAAGTGTAAATTCAGCATTAGCAAAGCATTACATATTTCCAGATGCTTTTTAGAAATTAGCTTTAAAAACATGTATTTTTTTGCACCCATGAGCATGGATCTGAACAATTAATGTTGTCATCCCATAGGCCATTGGTGTTTCTGCCGTTACCGAGATCTGTGTGGCTCTGGCTAATAAGTCGGGAAAAGCTTGCTCATTTCATTTAAGACCACATACTCCGTGATGAGGAGCTTTTAGGCCTTGAATTATTAACAGCCACCCTTGTTTCCTAAGCGAGATGTCAATTAGCCCAAAAGTCATGTGTGAGTTCTCCCTCTATAATTATACAACATATTCACTACTTTATGCTGCCTTGTGGTGGAAAATGTCACATTAAACCCACTTCATTACCAGGAAAGTCAAGCAGCATTAACAGGATTATGCAGAAAACCCCTGTGAGAAATCCAACATTCTTTTGTTCTTATCAGACTGTTGTCATTATAAGCAGTATAGAGTACATAGGGCACCAAGCTCAGTATACAGTATAGAAAAGAGTGCAGTACAGTGCCTTGAAAAAGTATTCACACCCCTTAAAAATGTCCACATTTTGTCATGTTACACCCAAAAACATAAATTAATTTTATTGGGATTTTATTTGATAGACCAACACAAAGTGGCACATGATTGTGAAGTGGAAGGAAAATTATAAATGATTAAAACATTTTTTTTACAAAAAGTGTGGCGTGCATTTGTATTCAGCCCCCCTCAGGGGCGGACTGACCATTCGGCCACTCGGGCACTTCCCGAGGGCCCGGGGCCACTAGGGGGCCCCATCAGGGTTGCCAGCCTCAGTAAAACCAGGGAGAGTATGTAAAAATCTGTGTTTTTTTTTACATCTGTTTCTGAAATGTCCCTTACCGACATCCTTTTGGTCTAAAAATCCCGAGATTATAGCTGCCCCATCTCTCCAGTACCTTCTCAGCCAATAGAAACATGTCTGTGTATACTGTGTGTACATGTATGTGTATACTGTGTGAGTGTATACTGTGTGGCCCCATAATCTCTGATTGCCTGGGGGCCCCATAACCTCCTATTGGCTGGGGGCCCCATGAGTGGTCAGTCCGCCCCTGGCCCCCCCTGAGTCAATACTTTGTAGAACCACCTTTTGCTTCAATTATAGCTGCAAGTCTTTTTGGGGATGTCTCTACCAGCTTTGCACATCTAGAAAGTGACATTTTTGCCCATTCTTCTTTGCAAAATAGCTCAAACTCTGTCAGATTGGATGGAGAGCGTCTGCGAACAGCAATTTTCAAGTCTTGCCACAGACTCTCAATTGGATTTAGGTCTGGACTTTGACTGGGCCATTCTAACACATGAATATGCTTTGATGTAAACCATTCCATTGCAGCTCTGGCTGTATGTTTAGGGTCGTTGTCCTGCTGAAAGGTGACCTTCCGCCCCAGTCTCAAGTCTTTTGCAGACTCTAACAGGTTTTCTTCTAATGCCCCGTACACACGACCGGACTTTTTGACAGCAAAGGTCCGACGGAACGAATACATTCCGATCGTGTGTGGGCTCCATCGGACCTTTGCATGGCAAAAATCCGACGGACTTTAGAAATAGATCATGTTTTCCCGCCGGAACGCCGCCAGAGTCAGTTCCTAGCGGGAAAACCGTTCGTCTGCATGCTGGTCCGACGGACCAAAATACGACGGAAGGGCAGCTACAGCACCTGCCCGCGATAATGTTTCTCTGCGACAGGGCACTGTACATCTCGCGCTGGCTGCAATAGGAAAAACAAATTTTCCTATCGCAGCGAGCGTGAGAGGGAAGGCCCTTAGGTCTGGTATGGATTTTAAGGGGAAGCCCCTACGCCGAAAAAACTGTGTGGGGGTCCCCCCAAAATCGATACCAGACCCTTATCCGAGCACGCAGCCCGGCCAGTCAGGAAAGGAGGTGGGGACGAGCGAGCGCCCCCCCCCCCCCCCATCCTGAACCGTACCAGGCCGCGTGCCCTCAACATGGGGGGGTGGGTGCTTTGGGGAAGGGGGGCGCTCTGCGGGACCCCCACCCCAAAGCACCTTGTCCCCATGTTGATGAGGACAAGGACCTCTTCCCGACAACCCTGGTTGTTGGGGTCTGTGGGCGGGAGGCTTATCGGAATCCGGGAGCCCCCTTCAATAAGGGGGTGCCCAGATCCCTATGTGAATGGGTATGATGTACCCCTACCCACCCGTTGGTTGTCAGGAAGAGGCCCTTGTCCTCATCAACATGGGAACAAGGTGCTTTGGGGTGGGGGGCCCGCAAAGCGCCCCCCTTCCCCAAAGCACCCACCCCCCCATGTTGAGGGCATGCGGCCTGGTACGGTTCAGGAGGGGGGAGCTCGCTCGTCCCTACCCCCTTTCCTGACCGGCCGGGCTGCGTGCTCGGATAAGGGTCTGGTATCGATTTTGGGGGGACCCCCACGCCGTTTTTTTCGGCGTAGGGGCTTCCCCTTAAAATCCATACCATGCGACGGGGCTCGCAAGGTGTCAATCTCGCCAATAAAAGCAGCGAGATTAAATTCCTTTTCTAGTCCCGTCGTAACTCATCAAGTTCAAAATGAACGGACTTTGGTTCGTGTCTGGGCAAGTCCGTTCTTTTGGAAGTCCGTCGGAACTCCGCCGGAATTCTGACGGGAACTCTGTCGGACCTAGTCTGCTGGAAAGTCCGGTCGTGTGTACAGGGCATTAGAATGACCTGTATTTGGCTCCATACATCTTCCCAACAACTCTGACCAGCTTCCCTGTCCCTGCTGAAGAAAAGCATCCCCACACCATGATACTGCCACCACCATGTTTCCACCACACATAGCCCTTTGCTTTTGGGCCAAAAAGTTAAATGTTGGTCTCATGTGACCAGAGCACCTTCTTCCACATGTTTGCTGTGTCCCCCACATGGCTTCTCCCAAACTACAAACAGAACTTCTTATGGTTTTTCTTTCAACAATGTCTTTCTTCTTGCCACTCTTCCATAAATGCCAGATTTGTGGAGAGCACGACTAATAGTTGTCCTGTGGACAGATTCTCCCACCTGAGCTGTGGATCTCTGCAGCTCCTCCAGAGTTACCATGGGTCACTTGGTGCTTCTCTTATTAATGCTCTTCTTTCCCGGCCTGTCAATTTAGGTGGACGGTCATGTCTTGGTAGGTTTGCAGTTGTACCATACTCTTTACATTTTTGGGTGATGGATTGAACAGAGCTCTGTGTGATGTTCAAAGTTTGGGATATTTTTTTTAGAACCTAATCCTGCTTTCGACTTCTCAACAACCTTATTCCTGACCTGTCTGGTGTGTTCCTTGACCTTCATGATGCTGTTTGTTCACTAAGGTTCTCTAAAAAAAAAACTCTGAGGGCTTCACAGAACAGCTGTATTTATACTGAGATTAACTTACACACAGGTGGACTCTATTTACTAATTCGGTGATTTCTGAAGGCAATTGGTTCCACTAGATTTTAGTTAGGGGTATCGGAGTAAAGGGGGCTGAATACAAATGCACGCCACACTTTTCAGATATTTATTTGTAAAAAAAAATATTTTATTTTTATCATTTTCCTTCCAATTCACAAATATGGCACTTTGTGTTGGTCTATCACATAAAATCCCAATGAAATACATTTACGTTTTTGGTTGTAACATGACAAAATGTGGAAAATTTCAAGGCGTAGGATTACTTTTTCAAGGCCCTGTATATTAAGTCCCTGGTGTATTGGTAATGAGGTCTGACAAACCCTAAGGCCGGCTTCACACTGGGGAGGTGCGGGGCGGCGACGGTAAAGCTGTGCTATATTTAGCGCTGCTTTACCATCGTTTTACCCGCGGTATGGGGCCGCTAGCGGGGTGGTTTTAACCCCCGCTAGCGGCCGAAAAAGGGTTAAAAACCTCCGCAAAGCGCCGCTGCAGCGGAACTTTGCCGGCGGTATCCCCACGGTCTCCCATTGATTTCAATGGGTAGGAGCGGTATAGGAGCGGTGAACACACCGCTCCTTCACCGCTCCAAAGATGCAGCTAGCAGGACTTTTTTTACCGTCCTGCTAGCGCACCGCTCCAGTGTGAAAGCCCTGTGAAAAGCCCTCACACTGGAGACACAGCAACAGCTGTTTCGGGTCGGTTTGCAGGCGCTAATTTTAGCGCAATAGCGCCTGCAAACCGCCCCAGTGTGAAAGCAGCCTAACTGAATGGAGAGAATACAGAAAGTCATTATTTACACACAGTGTCACCCTCAATTCCCCCAAAATGTATCCCAAAATGTACCCTCAATTTCCCCAAAATGGGGGCCGTCAGATATAAATCTTATGTCTGTGTTAGGAAGCAAAGAAGCTACAGATTGAGAAATAAAAACCACCATCTCCTGACACATTGATCCTGAGTTTAACCAGAATCTACACAAGCCTGGTAATGAGCCTGTCATAAATGGATGTTGTAACCTCCTTTAACTAGAGTCTCCAAATGGCCCGGATAGTAACCTTTTGTAAAGAGGTCTAGAAGCAATACACATTTGTAAAATGTCCTGGTGTCCAGTGGGAGTAAGCAATGACCTATCTTTAGTTTCAGTGGGAAGAATAGTGCCCTTTCGTTGGTGTCAGTGGAAGGAATAGTGCCCCATCGTTGGTGTCAATGAAAGGAATTCTGCCCCATTGTTGGTGTCAATCAAAGGGCTTCTGCCCCATTTTTATTGTCAATGGACAGAATTCTGCCCCATCATTGGTGTCAGTGGGAGGAATTCTGCCCAATCCTTGTTGTTAATGGAAGGAATTCTGCCCCATCATTGGTGTCAGTGGGAGGAATTCTGCCCAATCCTTGTTGTTAATGGAAGGAATTCTGCCCCATCATTGGTGTCAGTGGAAGGAATTCTGCCCCATCATTGGTGTCAGTGGAAGGAATTCTGCCCCATTGTTGGTGTCAGTGGATGGAATAGTCCCCCAAGGGCCGTATAAAGGCAAGCAAAGGGCCACATTCGGCCTCTGGGCCACAGTTTGGAAACCGCTGATCTAGGGGGACAATAAAAGAAGAGTTGCCTACTCAATCCTCTGCATCTTTTCCCCGCACTCCAGTAGTCTAGGGACCAGACAGCATCAAGACCAAAGCAGGGTCCATAGCCAGAAGCATGAGGCAGAGCTGGGGCAGCAGAAGATCAGGTAAGTAAACCTGTTTCTCCTTTCCCCTTAGTCAAAACTACCGTATTTGCCGGTGTATAAGGCGACCCCCTAATTCTACATGTTTTTAAGAGGTTTTGCCTGTACTCACCGTTTATGACGACCCCCGTTCCGTGGCTTCCGAAGCTTCATATCGTTCTTTATATCGTTCATCTTCGTTCTTGCTGGAGCCATTTCCTTCTTCCTTCTTGCTGGTGCTGGAGCCAATCACGGCGAGCGATGTATTCTATTAATGAATACAAAGCCTGCTTGGACTGGCAGAGGCTGTAACATCGTCAGCCCGCGCCTCTCTGACTCTCAAAGCCAATCCGAGCAGGCTACTGTATGTAGCCTGCTCGGATTGGCAGAGGTTGTTACTCCAAGAAAAAAGGGAAGACACAGTAGGAGATGGTATGGTTGCTGCTCACCCCTAAAGGGTAGAAAAAGAAAAGAATCCCCCCATTTAAATAATTATTTATTTATATATAGATAAATTCTAGCGAAAGGTGGACATTTAGACATGCACTTGTGGACACGAGTCACATATATAGAAATAATCAACTATATAAATTGTAGCTTAAACTATTCGGAATGTAACGGGTCAGTGTTGAATTTCCAATGGCAGGTGCATTTCTATCTGGGAGACCCCCCCTGGCGCCCCGGCCGCCGTGGCACGTGCCTATATGTGAGAGGCTACATATCGGATGTGACCCCTCGTAAGTCACACTCTTGGAGTATCTTCTCTCGACCCGGCCCGCACCCTGTGGGGAGCGTTTTTGGAGCCACCTGAGGGGCAAAGAACCGCTCCAGGGAAACCCAACATGAAAATCACAACACATCAGGAACATATGTCTCTGGGTAAATATTGCATAGTGTTGGATTATATATATACTTCTTCTCCATCAAATAATATGGAGAATACTGTATGAAACATATACATTATTGCAACTTTGCTATTGTCTTTGCCCTTTTCCCTTCTCTCTAGCAGACAAACTCTCCTCTTGAAGAAGACCCATACAAAATAAGGGTCGAAACGCGTCAGTCTTCATTTTACTTGGCCAACTTTGTTGTAACGTACCGTAAAAGCTTTTTTTGTCTGCCAATGCATCTGCATTTTTTTATACATATTCTACTGTTGTGTTTTGTTTTACCTTCCCATTTCTGGGACCCATGTCTCATATCTACTATGTCAAGTGTGTGACATCTTTAATAAAAATGTATATTTAGATAACCTTTTGTATCGAGGTTGTTACTCCAATCCAAGCAGTCTCTGTATTCATTTGAATACATTGCTCACTGGGATTGGCTCAGCGGTATATACTGTATGTAGCCGAAGCTACATACAGCATTACCGCATCTCCAGCAGGCATCCCAGCAGTTGACCCGGCGTATAAGACGACCCCCGATTTTTGGCCAGTTTTTTTAAGTGTAAAAGGTCGTCTTATACGCCGGAAAATACGGTAGCTATTACCCACCTTAACTACCAAAAGTGTTACATTACACCAAACCTTTCACACAAACACTTGTATTATCACATTTTTGTTTTAAAAAGGTAGTATAAAGGAAACATGACGGTGAAAAAAAAAGCACTTTTGGGTTTATCCAATAATTTTACCCACTTTGTGTTAAAGGGTGTCCTTCTTTCTCAACTCAAAAAGTTTGGAGCTATAAATTCCCAGCAATCAATGGAATCTACATAACAATGTGGTCTGCAGCAGAGAATCAATGGCAGAAATGATATAGCACCTCTGTAATTTTGAAAATTTGACTTTGGACATGAAAAGACTTGTACTCATGCCAAGATAGGATTGAAAAAAGGAAAATGACCTCCGCAGGCAGGAGATCTCTTTCCATTTACCCTATCAACCCTAAAACTTTTTGCCTGTCTTTGCATTTGCAATTCATTTCCTGGGAATACGGAGCTGTGCTATTACATTATGTGTCAGGCCGCTAGCATGTATGTTGCTGTCAGTCACACGTCAATGTCCGGGATAACATCTCTCTCTTTATTTGACATTTGTATCTCACTAGGAGCCCAATAAGCCCTATTCCTACTTTTTCCTGCACCAGATTCAGCTACTGATGTAACATATTAGTGGAAAACATAAAATAACAAATTTTTACGCCAGAAAGACACGTCTTCTTTATTGTGCCAATCTTACTACCAAGTCAAATTCTTCTATATACTAAAAAAAAAAATATTACCATTCTGAAAGTTGGTAGCAAAAGCAAAAATTGCATCCGATCAGCTGATTCTTCACAAAATTTGAACATTGAGGTATTAAACTCTACCCACCTTTCATGACATGTGAAGGACCTAACCACAGTCGCTTAAGCTACCCGTTAAACATAATATCCAACCCTCCAAATCCTCTCACAAATGACATGACAAGATCTTGGAGTAAATGGCCTTGATGGCCTTTTATTAACAATTACTTTCAATTAAACAAATACCATTTTAACTAACTCTTAAACCCCACTTTTATTTCCTATTGGGGTCTTCGAGGGTAACACAAACCACTGGTCACTGCGACAAACTTCTTTTAACTTTTGGCCTCCAGTCGCAAGCCCCCAGACCCGGAGACGGTACTCGATTTCGCAGTGACCTACCTTTTTCACCCCTTCCGGGTTAACCCCTCGTTAACCGGAAGGTACCTGATAACCCCATCCACAGATGGGTACCAACCATGTTAACCCCATACTACAAGATGGGTACCAACCATGTTAACCCCATACTACAAGATGGGTACCAACCATGTTAACCCCATACTACAAGATGGGTACCAACCATGTTAACCCCATACCACCTATGGGTACCAACCATGTTAACCCCCATACCACAGATGGGTACCAACCATGTTACCCCCATACTACAGATGGGTACCAACCATGTTACCCCCATACCACAGATGGGTACCAACCATGTTAACCCCATACCACAGATGGGTAACAACCATGTTATATATGCATATAACATCCATATTCTCCTCCTCCAAAGACCCAACCACTGCCACGGGCTGTCCTTACCGCCCCCATTATAATTAACCATACTCGGGAGGGTGGGTGGGAATCTTCTCCACCGTCGCTCACTACTGATGTCACTTCCCTCCTTTCTCCTAGCTTTCTAGCCCAAGTGCCTCCCCTGCTTCAGCCACTCCCCTTTTCTTAAAGGGGACAAATCTTTCTTTTCCAATATTTGACTGTGCTGTCCGCACCTGTCATGTAGTCCCTGCGCTAATCCTTTTCTCTCCTTCTGCTCCGGGACTCTCTATGCATTTATTTCCAAATGAGAAGCCAACAGTATAATTTATCAATGGGTAAAGTCAATGTACAGACACAACTGCAACCCTAAGATCACATACTTGACCAGTGGTTCCCAAATTGCAGCCTGGGGGATGGATTCAGTCTTTGCTTGCCTTTATCTGGTCCTTGGAGCACTATTCCTCCCATTAATACAAGGCTCAATTCCTACATCTGACACCAACAATGGGGAATTATTCCTACCACTCTCACCAATGATGGGGCACTATTCATTTCCCTGATACTGACAATGGGGCACCATTTATCCCACTAATACCAACGATGGGACTCTGTTCACTCCTATTGACACCAGGGCATTTTCAACCCAAAATGGCCACAGTTTGTCCCCTTAAAGTCCGAAGGACAGCAAACTGATCCTTTGCTTAGAACAATTGGAGATCCCAGTGCTAGACTAAAATCTACACTAGCCTAAGAACCTGTGGAAGGTCCATTAGGGACAAACAGACCTTCAAATAATAGTTTTTGAAGCAATTTGGAAGGAAGGTAACCTACATGCATTTTTAGAATGTAGGAAGAAATTGGCCCACCTTAGGCCATCTAAAAAATCCCACATAGATGCAGGGAAAATATACAAACTCCATGTACACATGTAGAAACTGAACCCTACATCCTTCCTTGCAAGGCAAGAGTGCTTACTACTGAGGAAACATGCTGCCATTCTAAAATCCCATAGAGGACAGACCCCCATTATGTAAAATCTCAACATGGCACACAGGAATTTCAGTATTTCAAATCACCCAGCCAATATCTGGACAGCCAGTGTTTTACTCTGACACTGACAGCTTTACTTACACCGGAGTCTCAGAAATCTGCACAGGCTGGAAAAGGATCTCTTTGTCCTTTTTCCAGTTGTATATACTTACAAGAAAACAGCCGGTCCCTATATTCTCTTACAGTGTAACATTGGCCATGTAGTGGACATTCATATATTCAACATATAGTAAACAAGCTTTAACAAAGTCCTCAATGACCTCTTTAGCTTCAGGAATCGTGGAGCCATTCATCCTCAAATCCATATCAGAATAGCTGAAGTTCTTCTCTAGGCCAGCTCAGCTCCCCTTGCTCCCTCTCCCTCCTCAGAAGTGTCCTAGCAGCACAGCTTACCCTGCTTACCCTCCCAGCAGTTACTCAGCAGCTCAGCCTGCTCTCTCCTTTCAGAAATTACTTGGTAGCACAGCTCTCCCTGCTGTACCGTCCCAATGGTAACTCAACAGCCTTCTACTCTCGCGTAAAACAAAGCAGGTACACTGGGAGAGGAGAGCTAAGCTGCAGAGTGACTGCTGGAAAGGAGTATCAGTGTGGGCTGAGCTACCCAGGAATGGGGTGAGCTGAGCTGCTGAGTCACTGCTAGGAGGGATCGGCAGGGTGGGTTGAGCTTCTGCTTGGTGGGGGGGACTGAATGTTGAGTCAGTGGTGGGGGTGGAGAGTGCAGGGAGCTGAGCTGCTGGGGGGGGGGGGCGCAGCAGTGTGGCCTGAGCTGCTGGGGGGGGGGGGGGCAGCAGGGTGGCCTGAGCTGCTGAGTTACTGCTGGGAGAAGGGGTGGACACAGGGGAAGCTTAAAACTATTGAGTTACTGCTGGGAGGGGGGAATAGAGTGAGCTGAGCTGCTGAGTCACTGCTGGGAAAGGGAAGCAGGGTACTAAGTTCCTGCTGGAGGAGGGTGGCTTTAAAGGCTGCTGTGAACTTTGAGGATGAACTGATTCACAGTGTCTGCAGCTACAGGTCAGTTGAGTGTTTGTTTTAAAGCCAATTTACTACTTAATAGAGAAATATGGCCAAAGCTCGTATGGTCATAATTCTCCTGTGGATCACAGGAGTGCGCTTAAGTTCTGCACTCCAGTGACCCAGATTCAGCCAACAGCGGGCTGAAGCCTGCTGTCAGCTAACATCACAGAGACAGTCTAAGCTCTGTGGGTATCCCCATAATATTGTCAGGGACCACCCAGATGCCCAAGCAGAAGCTGGCTCAGCCTTTCAGCATGCTGCTGAGAGCCTGAGCCATGCACTCCTGCCCCCCGCCACACTCTGTCACTCCAGTGAGCGCTGGAGGGGCAAAGCACAGAGCGGTGACTAAAGCTAGCTACACACTATACAATTTTCTGTAGATTTTTTCCTTTGATGTCATAATGTAGAGTATAAGATCATCATTATTATATATATAAGATATCATTTGAGCCCAGTCTTGAAAAAGAGTTAATCCAGCTCTGAGCAATCCTCTTTTATTGTTCAGTGAGATAAATCTTGACAGAGAAAAACGTTGTCAAATCCTCCCCCTTGCTGTGAGTGACAGGTGATTTACATATCTCGTGCACTAGCCTAATACATGCATTATTTTTTAATTCCCACCCTGACTCCTTTCTTCAGCAGCTCTGCAAGGATTGGCTGTTCCACACCTCAGCATGATTTGCCATGCTGAAGTCATGTGGGGACTTTTCTGGGTTTTGACTGGATGTTAGTGATCATAGCAGAAGTTCAGTGTAAGAAATACACAGGAGAAAATGCATGTTGATAAGGGGAGTGTAGAGGTGGGCGGGGAGTCTACTGACATCACGACTCCACCCACTGAGCCCTGGAAAACAGACCCACCCACAAAATCTGCATTTTTTTGGGGTCTCATAGATGACAGAGGGGAGACATGTGACAGATAAGTATACATGCAGGAGGCATGTATATCCTTCTAGATAACCAATATTGCAGTAGTTTAGAAAGGATGAGAGTGGGTTTACATCCACTTTAAGGTCTGCACTCCAGTGACCCAGATTCGGCCAACAGCAGGCTGAAGCCTGATGTCAGCTGACATCACAGAGATGGTCTAGGCTCTGTGGGTATCCCCATAATATTGTCAGGGACCACCCAGATGCCTGAGCAGAAGCTGGCTCAGCCTTTCAGTGTGCTGCTCAGAGCCTGAGCCATGCACTCCTGCCCCCCTCCACACTCTGTCACTCCAGTGAGGGCTGGAGGGGCAAAGCACAGAGCAGTGACTAAAGCTGGCAACACACTATACAATTTTCTGTAGATTTTTTCCTTTAGATTTACCAAAACCATATAATATGAGGTCAAACCTTTATGCCGCGTACACAGGACTGGACTTTTCGGCGGACTAGGTCCGACGGTCTTTCCGACGGACTTTCCAAATGAACGGACTTGGCCACACACAATCACACTAAAGTCCGACGGATTCGAACGTGATGACGTACGACCGGACTAGAATAAGGAAGTTCATAGCCAGTAGAAAATAGCTGCCCTAGCGTCATTGTTTGTCCATCGGACTAGCATACAGACAAGTGGATTTCTCGATAGGAACTGGGTCCGGCGGAGCTCCGGTGGAAAAATTTGAAACATGTTCCATTTCTAAAGTCCGTAAGATTTTTCGACAGCAAAAGTCCGATGGAGCCCACACACGATCGAATTGCCCGATGGATTCGTTCCGTCGTACCTTTGCTGACGAAAAGTCCGCTCGTGTGTACGCAGCATAAGAGTTTCAATTTGTATGCAATCAGGCAGGCCCTTGCACTACATGGTTTTGGTAAATCTAAAGAGAGGCCCGGAGCAATGCCGATGGTATTCGGCAGAGGGCCGGTATGACAGGGGTTAACAGGGGTGGAGACGTGCAGGGGAGATGGAGTAGGGCTGGCCGGCTGATAGGACAGAGCGGGAGCTCTGCACTTAGTTAGGCAGGAAGGGGAGGGGCCAGTCTGCACGAGGAGCCGGGAGGGTAAGGCGCGCCTCTCAAACCTAAGGTGTCCGGTTTGAGTGGTGGTGCAAGGTACTTGTTAAGGTCATATGGGCACCTAAAGGGCATGGTTTAGGGACCAGTCTGAGGGCGGCTCCCAGTTGGTATATGGGCACCTGTTAGTTGTCTCTGAGTCGGAGGCTTTAGCGACTTGAGGCCTGAGAAGTGACTAGCAGGTACAGTTATTGGTTATGCCTATTGGACCTTGTGCCCCATGCTGGTGATAAAACTGAAAATATATATATATAGGTTATTACGTTATTTTATGTTAATTATGGAAATGTATATATTGGTTAATAAAATGGCTGCTGTGGCCAATTCACTCCACCCATGTGTTGTGTGGTCATTAGAGGGAGGGATGGGTTTATTGGTAACAGGATAAGCCATAGTTAATACCATAGTCAAGGAAATCAGACAACAAAAGTTGTATAGTGTGTATGGGGTCTTACAGTCACTGCTCTCTGCTCAGACTCAGAGCGGACCCAAGAACTGAGCAATCAGCAGTCTTTGATTGCTCAGTTTTTGGTGTAGAGCCGGCAATGGATAGATACAGCATCAGATTGATGCTGCATCTACCTAGGTGAGTATGATTGTTAATTTTTTTTAAATCCTGCACTTGTCCTTTAAGATTATGTCAGTACTTCAGTGTCCATAGGAAGGACACAGGTTCTCTTTAGGATTTATAATCAAATGAGTATTCTCTTCTGTCATAAAAGTGCAGTCTGTAAAACCCTCACCCTGAGATACATCTGCGTCAGCTAGAAAATGTAGAGAAGCAAGTAATGGTTGTTTCATGTGATCAGTTATTGCTTATAGGAGCTTTGGGCAGTGATGAGTGTAAAGAAATGTTGCTCAGAGCAACCGATCAGACTTGTAGAAGCCAGAAGTGACTGTACACTGTGCATGCCATGCAGTGTTCTCTCTGCTCCATCTTTTTGCATTCTATTGACCAAGGTGCCCAACACGAGGGCAGATTCCTCTGCATCTTTCAGCAATGTGTTGCACCCTCCCTGCAGTCTGCAGCATTTAATGACTTCCAATCTCTCCACGTCTGTCAGCGATCGCTATCTCAGAAACGGGAAATGTTAGTGCGACCAAAATAGATGCAGAGACAGCAGGACAGCCTTTATGATGGACGGTTACCAAGGTAGTTGAGCAGCACAGATTATGGAGTGTGGCTGAGGCTCCGGCTTGATTAAAACATAGAAAGGAAAGGTAATTAAACTTAATCCTCTTCTCTTATCCTCCGCCTGCAATGGGGGTTCTTGCCCTAATCCGCCGAGGCAAGATCAACACAAAACATTTGCAAAAACTGTGCATTTTTTTTAAGATATTTTATGAATTATTACAATAATTAGAATAATAAAAGTGATTAAAAAAAAAAACAGCCACTACTCCACAACTAGAACAATGGATAAATAGTTTTGCTGCTACTTCTATAAAGAAGATTTTGTAATGAGAAATGCTCAAAATGGCTCAAGTAAACATAATCAAATATTCATGTAGACATGGAGCACAGACAAGAGAGCTGGTGGGGGATACAGCCCAGTTCCTTCTATGCAGAGAAAATGTCTTTAATGAGACCAAATCAAAGCTTGACTAACGTTCTCAGTCTTCAGAACTTACGCCTCTGTCACATCGAGATTATCTATTTACCTTTTTGACCCCCAGCTGCTATTGTACTGTCAGACATTTGTTTAACTACACCAAAATAGACCATGTGATGTGTACAGAGGTGATCCAGGATCGATGTATTGGGGGGGCGCAGAGTATACTGTAAGGTGGCATTGCCAATCTCAACATATGCAGGGCACTCGCCACTGTAGAACTCACTGAAGTCCACTGTACTGTACTGCTGGGAGTCAGCCTAGGAGAGCAGAGTACACTGTACTGCTGGGAGTCAGCCTAGGAGAGCAGAGTACACTGTACTGCTGGGAGTCAGCCTAGGAGAGCAGAGTACACTGTACTGCTGGGAGTCAGCCTGGGAGAGCGGAGTACACTGTACTGCTGGGAGTCCGCTCTCTGAGGCTGACTCCCAGCAACACAGTGTACTCCGCTCTCCCAGGCTGACTCCCAGAAGTACAGTGTACTCCGCTCTCCCAGGCTGACTCCCAGCAACACAGTGTACTCCGCTCTCCCAGGCTGACTCCCAGCAGTACAGTGTACTCCGCTCTCCCAGGCTGACTACCAGCAGTACAGTGTAATCCGCTCTCCCAGGCTATTCCGCTCTCCCAGGTTGACTCCCAGCAGTACAGTGTAATTCGCTCTCCCAGGCTATTCCGCTCTCCCAGGTTGACTCCCAACAGTACAGTGTACTCCGCTCTCCCAGGCTGACTCCCAACAGTACAGTGTACTCCGCTCTCCCAGGCTGACTCAGAGCAGTACAGTCTATTCCGCTCTCCCAGGCTGACTTCCAGCAGTACAGTGTACTCCGCTCTCCCAGGCTGACACCCAGCAGTACAGTGTACTCCGCTCTCCCAGGCTGACTCCCAGCAGTACAGTGTACTCCGCTCTCCCAGGCTGACTCCCAGCAGTACAGTGTACTCCGCTCTCCCAGGCTGACTCCCAGCAGTACAGTGTACTCCGCTCTCCCAGGCTGACTCCCAGCAGTACAGTGTACTCCGCTCTCCCAGGCTGACTCCCAGCAGTACAGTGTACTCCGCTCTCCCAGGCTGACTCTCAGCAGTACAGTGTACTCCGCTCTCCTAGGCTGACTCAGAGCAGTACAGTGTACTCCGCTCTCCCAGGCTGACTCCCAGCAGTACAGTGTACTCCACTCTCCCAGGCTGACTCTCAGCAGTACAGTGTACTCCACTCTCCCAGGCTGACTCGCAGCAGTGCAATGTACTCCGCTCTCCCAGGCTGACTCTCAGCAGTACAGTGTACTCCGCTCTCCCAGGCTGACTCTCAGCAGTACAGTGTACTCCGCTCTCCCAGGCTGACTCTCAGCAGTACAGTGTACTCCACTCTCCCAGGCTGACTCTCAGCAGTACAGTGTACTCCACTCTCCCAGGCTGACTCTCAGCAGTACAGTGTACTCCACTCTCCCAGGCTTACTCCCAGCAGTACAGTGTACTCCGCTCTCCCAGCACTTTGCAAAATGAACAGTCCATTTGCCTTTAGTAAATCAACCCCAACCTGACAACACCCAATACCAAGAAGCAAAGCACCAGGTACACAGTGTGGGGTTATTTACTAAAGAAAAATCCACTTTGCACTGCAAGTGCACTTGGAAGTAAAGTCACTGTAGATCCGAGGGGGGGGGAGGGGCATGCAAGGAAAATAAAAAACAGCATTTTAGTTTGCACATGATTGGATGATAAATTCAGCAGAGCTTCCCCTCATTTCAGATCTACCCCTTAGATTGAGAGCGACTGCACTTCCAAGTGCACTTGCAGTGCAAAGTGGATTTGCCTTTAGTAAATGAACCCCATTGCATGGATGGTAACATTTTTATGGGTGTGAGCACAATGACGGAGCAATGGATAGATGCATGGAGAGGAATCGATGCTGGGTAAAGATGCCAGGGACAGTAATGGTGTAATAGTGGGACATTATAGATAAAGTCGAATCTGTCAGTGAGAAAAATGTGTGGCTCTGGGCAAAAATGGAATGTATTAACGGAAAGCAGGAGAATAAAAAAAAAAAAAACCCAAGAAATTCTTTTACACTTAACAGCGAAATGTCCTTGTGCGTGAATGAAAGCCGCATACAGCCTCCAGTACGCATTTCTAAAGAAGGTCTCTGTAGATGTGAAAGGAGAGATTTTTTTCCTGGAGGTGACAGAGCTTGTGGTCCTGATGGCAACATTTGTATTCCTGACACAAGATTAAAGAAATTATGGAAATATGAAACCAAGAACACGAGCGGAGTCGCAGGACCAGAGAGAAGCTGTTAAGACAGCTACAGGACACTACTTGCGACTGCTAACATGCCAATACTCAACTCTTTCTTAATACATGAAAATAGCCAGCACTCTACAGCAAGAGTCATCGCTCCTTCTTTACCACATCAAGAGTCCACTTGCCTGGCTATACCATAGCAAGCGTTTGCCCCCAACCATGCAAGAATTCACTCCTTCCCCCATACCACAGAAAGAGTCCAATCTACCTCCAATTCCACGTACCCCCATACCAAGACAAGACACCACTCTCTCCCTCCATGTCATGATACTCAAGTCTGCTCTCCCCTATATCACAGGAAGAGTCCACTCTACCTCCAATTCCACGTACCCCCATACCAAGACAAGACACCACTCTCTCCCTCCACATCATGATACTCAAGCCTGCTCTCCCCTATATCACAGGAAGAGTCCACTCTACCTCCAATTTACCCCCCCCCACACTCTCTCCCTCCACATCATGATACTCAAGCCTGCTCTCCCCTATATCACAGGAAGAGTCCACTCTACCTCCAATTCCACGTACCCCCATACCAAGACAAGACACCACTCTCTCCCTCCACATCATGATACTCAAGCCTGCTCTCCCCTATATCACAGGAAGAGTCCACTCTACCTCCAATTCCACGTACCCCCATACCAAGACAGGCCCCCCACTCTCTCCCTCCATGTCATGATACTCAAGTCTGCTCTCCCCTATATCACAGAAATGCCGCGTACACACGGTCGGAATTTCCGATGGAAACAGTCTGATGGGAGCTTTTCATCGGATTTTCCGACCGTGTGTATGCCCATCGGTCTTTTTCGGTCGGAATTTCCGACGGACTTTGGATTGAGAACCTGTTCTTAATTTTTCTGACGGAAAACTTTTTCCGATCGTGTGTATGCAATTCCGACACGCAAAATTCCGACGCATGTTCGGAAACAATTCGACGTATGCTCAGAAGCATTAAACTTCCCTTTTATAGTGCAGTCGAACGTTTTTTAAGGCGTGGTGTTATTGACCGTCGGAATTTGGTGTGACCGTGTGTAGGCAAGACAGTTTGAGCGAAATTCCGTCAGAATTCCGACGGGAAAACCATCAGAGCTTTTACCGACGAGAATTCCGACCGTGTGTACGCGGCAAAAGAGTCCACTCTACCTCCAATTCCACGTACCCCCATACCAAGACAAGACACCATTCTCTCCCTCTAGAGTTGCCACCTCATCCCTTTAAACCACAAACACATATGAATTGCACAGGTTCTGAGGCTAATTTAATGCAGATAAGGCACCAAGTGAATTTAATTACCACCTAATCAGCCACAGAACCTGTGTAATTAATATGCGTTTGGTTTTAAAGGGATGAGGTGGCAACCCTATCTCCCTCCCATGTCATGATACTCAAGTCTGCTCTCCTCCAATATCACAGCAAGAGCCTACCCTCCCATACCACTGCAAAGGTCCACTACCCCCTCCCACCACCCCCCTCTTAACAATGCAAAATTTGCACCCCACACACACACACACACACACACCCTCCTCACCATGGCAAGACTCCACTTTCTCCTCCATATCATAAAAACCTGCCCCCCATAAACCAGCAAGTCTACTCTACCCCTCTGTGACAAGAGTCTGCACTTCATCCTTATCATCACAAAGTCATGGCAAGGCTATGCATTCCCCCAATACAACAGCGAGAGTCCACTTTACTTAGCTAATGACAAGACTGTGCTCTTCCTCACATGCTCCCAGGGCAAAATCGTGCTTCCCCACCATATAATGGCAGATTGCCCCACCCCTATATAAAAACAAGAGTCCCTGTACCATGGAAAGATTCCACTTTCATCTCATACTATCAAAGGTTTC
The DNA here is from genome assembly GCA_028564925.1 of Lithobates sylvaticus. Classification (NCBI taxonomy): domain Eukaryota; kingdom Metazoa; phylum Chordata; class Amphibia; order Anura; family Ranidae; genus Lithobates; species Lithobates sylvaticus. The sequence continues at coordinate 184,752,738 of CM053035.1, read as the reverse complement.
TGCTCTCACCCCATACTATGGTAAAACTCTGGTCTTCCCTCATGGCAAGGCTCCAACAATTCTCCACAGAATGTCAACGTTCTCCCCTCCCCATACTGCAACAAGAGTTTGCTCTCCCTCCATATTTTGGCAAGACTCCACCTTACCCCATACCATGACGAGATTAAGTTCTCCTCCCATACCATGGCAGGACCCCACTGTTCCCACATACCACAGTACAACTCCCCTGTCCCTGTCATACCACGACAAGAGCCTACCTTTCCTCTAGTGCTGCAACCATACTATGGTTATACTTCTTTATTTACTCATTCATTGGCAAATTTACCCTTTTTCCCACATTGGAAAAAAAATGTTGCTCTCCCTCAGACTCCACTCTATCTCCATACCATAAGAAGATTCCACTCTCTCCCATACAATGCCTACACTCCACTGTCCCATCATACAACAGCAAGACTTTGCAGCCCCCCCCCCCCCATACCCCATCTACTCCCCATCCCAGAAAATACCCCAAAACTCCATTCTTACCATACTTCAACAGGACCATATCATGGCAAGGTTCTCTCCCTCACCAATACCGAGGAAGGACCTACTATGAAATGACTCCTTTCTCCCCAATACTTCAACAAGAGCCAACTCTCCCCCACTAGAATGGCAAGATTTCCCTGTACTCCAGGCAAGAACAGCTATGCCATGACTCCACTACCCAAGCTCCGTAATATACCCCTAAGCTACCCTTCCCTCCTATACTTCAAGAAATCTGTGCTCTCTGTCTTTGGTTGCCAAAGCAAGAACAATATGAGCTGTGGGAAAGGCACACTGTGATGTAGACTCTTATGTGATTTAGAAAAATATCACTATGCCATGGAAAGCTGTCTTATTCTGCAGATCAGCATCACCCGGAGGAATGGAAATGAAAATGACCGCTGTGCCTGATCCTATTTTCTTTGATTAAAGTGATGCAAGCATTGATTTTCACTGGTGGGAAGCAGTTATCCCAAGGGGGTCACCGAGGTATCATACCAAGAGGTCACCAAGAAACTGCATCATACCAAGGGGTCACTAACCCAATAAATCAAAGCAATGATAGGCCTATTGAGTGCTCGGGACTTGCTAAGCTCAGTATAAAGGTTATGCTATGCCATGAAGGAAATGGTAATGTAGCTGGATTAAGGTATCATGAAGGAGCCCTGTGTAGTGAACCCCTATCACCCCCAAGACAGTGTTTTCTGGCCTTTTTTTGCCAGAGCCTATGGCACAGATCGGGTCACAGAGCTGAAGAACGGGGAAAGGTCTGTGTAAACAAATCTCTCCCCGCGCTTCCTACTCTGCCTGTCATTGATCGGCTGTTCCCGGTCATCGGGAAAGCCGATCAATGGCGTCAGACGTCAGCCCCGCCCCCTAATGTAAAAAAAAAAAAAAAAAAAAACACACGGCACACACCATAACCCCTCCCCGCCCCCTAGTGGTTAACTGTTTCACTGCCAGTGTCATTTATACAGGAATCAATGCATTTAAATAGCATTGATTGCTGTATAAATGACAATGGTCCCAAAAATGTGTCAAAATTGTCCGATGTGTCCGCCATAATGTCGCAGTCACAATAAAAATCGCTGTTTGCCGCCATTAATAGTAAAAAAAAAAAAATATTAATAAAAATGCTATAAAAACTATCCCCTATTTTGTAAATGCTATAACTTTTGCGCAAACCAATTAATAATCGCTAACTGCGATTTTTTTACCGAAAATATGTAGAAGAATACGTATCGGCCTAAATTTTTATATATTTTTTGGGGATATTTATTATAGCAAAAAATATTGAATTTTTTTCAAAACTGTCGCTGTATTTTTGTTTATAGCGCAAAAAATAAAAACCGCAGGGGCGATCAAATACCACCAAAAGAAAGCTCTATTTGTGGGAAAAAAAGGACGCCAAATGTGTTTGAGAGCCACGTCGCAGACCGCGAAATTGTCAGTTAAAGCGGCGCAGTGCCGAATCGCAAAAAGGGGCCTGGTCCTTTGGCTGCAAATTGGTCCGGGGCTGAAGTGGTTAAGCTAAAATTATGAGGGGGTTAATATACTACTATATTGATGAAGCACAGTAACCCATGGAAACCAGATTTCACCTTGTACAAGTTCAACGGAGTCAAAAAGCTGATTTCCACACTTTGCACGTTGGCCATCAGTCCAGGAAGAGGCGATGAAGGATTTACTGCAGATGCCGAACGGCCACAGAGACCGAGACTGAGAGCGATTCAATTTAGAAAGATCCAGATAGAAGACGATGTGACAGCTGAGCCCCGGAGATGTGCCGCAGATGTGATACCAGGGCTCAGAGGCTTAGAGGAATTCTCAGCATCTTTACCATCATGTAGCCACATTCCACAAAGCTTGCTTCATTATATTTCTAACATGGAAATGGCCTGGTACATCCCTCGTACAGACATCCGAGGTCACGTGACCTGCCAAGCAGATTGTGTCACTTCAGACCTGTAATTGTCACCTCTGTCTGCACTTCACACACTGGATAGATGGGATTTAAAAGCAATTTCTAAGTAACCAGATTCAATCAGCCGCTACATCACACAGATCGGCAGTCTGTAATGAGGTAGACATGGCTGTGCTGGGCAACTGAACCATCCTGAACCTCTAGAATGAAATTCAGTAAGTCAGGCGCCACTCCTCACTCCACAGGAGTGCCACTATGGGTGCCACGTATTGCAGGAAAAATCTCACCATTGTGGGAGGGGCAGAGACACAAACTACTCCAGGGAGATCTCACCATTATGGGAGGGGCAGAGACACAAACTACTGCAGGGAGATCTCACCATTGTGGGAGGGGCAGAGACACAAACTACTGCTGGGAAATCTCACCATTGTGGGGAGGGGCAGAGACACAAACTACTCCTATGAGATCTCACCATTGTGGAAGGGGCAGAGACATAAACTAATCCAGGGAAATCTCACCATTGTGGGAGGGGCAGAGACAAAAACTACTGCTGGGAAATCTCACCATTGTGGGAGGTCCAGAGACAAAAACCACTGCAGGGAAATCCCACCATGGTGGGAGAGGAAGCCAGAGCAGCCTGTGCAAAATCCTCTTCTCATGCTGGATGTGCTGCAGCTCTGTGTGTGACTGCACCCGCCGCTTACCCCTCCCTTTCTGGCAACTGGGCAGAGGGCCAATCATGAAGCAGGAGAGCTATCCAAGCAATCTCATAGACTGAAATGCAGAGGAGCTTGGGATCATGGAAGATGTAGTTCAACTAGTATCTCTATAAAGAGAAGCCCGAAGCAAAAAAAAAATAGCGCAGGGCTTGCGTGACAGTGGAAACAGGGAACAGAGTGGAATAAACGCGATGGGAGCAGCTGGAGGAGGTGGGGTCATAGGCAGTAAAAAAGGAGATGGCCCCTCCCCAGCATTCAGTGGCAGCGTAAGGAGCGAGCTTGGCTGAGGCACAGCATGTCGGTGGTGGACACACTGTTGGTCCAGCTGCGGGCGGAGGCGGCATCACGGGGTGCAGAGTGGCTGCAGGAGCGGCTGTCTACGGTACTGGGCGATGAGGCACCTGGAGCATTTCTCCCCGGACTCCTCCCCCAGAGCTCGGCGTCACATCGGGAGTCCCATACGGATCCCTTCAGGACCGCCTGCTAAGCGCCCGGCTGTGCCTGTGGCGGGGGGTCCTGGGAGGAATCCCCCTCAAAGACGGAGCTTGGCAGGCGGGGCCTCCAGAAGTACCGGGGTCCCCCCTCGGCCCGCCGAACAGCAGGACTGTGCAGGCGCTGCCTTTGACTTAGCATAAAATGAGCAGTGTGACAGTTTCAAGCCATCCATGTTCTATAGCATTATGTGATGGTTGCCTTGAAGCATACACTACATCACCAAAAGTATTGGGATGCCTGCCTTTACCCCCCCCCCCAATCCCTCCCCCCCCCCCCCCCCCCCCCCCCCCCCACCCCCCCCTGCCCCCCTCCCCCCAATCCCTCCCCTCCCCCCTCCCCCCCCCCCCAATCCCCGCCAATCCCCCCCCCCCATCCCTCCCCCCCCCCCTCCCCCCCCACGTCCCTCCCCTCCCCCCCTCGCTCCCCCCCTCCCCTCCCCATCCCCCATCCCCCCCCCCCCCCCCCCCCCCCCCCACCCCCCCCCCTATCCCCTCCCCCATCCCCCACTCCCCATCCTCCCCCCCATCACCCTCCCCCTCCCCGCCACCCCCTCCCCCCGCTCCCCCCCTACCCCCCCCCCCAAACCCCCCCCGCCCCCCCCCACCCCAACCCCCCTCCCCCCCTCCCCCCCCCCCCCCCCCCCCCCCCCCCCCCCAACCCCCCCCCTCCCCACCCCCCCCCCCCCCCCCCCCCCCCCCCCCCCCCCCCCCCCCCCCCCCCCCCCCCCCCCCCCCCCCCCCCCCCCCCCCCCCCCCTCTCCCCCCCACCCGCTCCCCCCCCCCCCCCCCCCCCCCCCCCCCCCCCCCCCCCCCCCCCCCCCCCCCCCCCCCCCACCCCCCCCCCCCCCCCCCCCCCCCCCCCCCCCCCCCCCCCCCCCCCCCCCCCCCCCCCCCCCCCCCCCCCCCCCCCCCCCCCCACAACCCACCCCCCCACCCCCCACCTCCTCCCAATCCCCCCCCCCCCGCCCCCCCCCCCCCCCCCCCCCCCCCCCCCCCCCCCCCCCCCCCCCCCCCCCCACCCCCCCCCCCCCCCCCCACCCCCCCCCCCCCTCCCCCCCCCCCCCCCCCCCCCACCTCCCCCCCCCCCCCCCCCCCCCCCCCCCCCCCCCCCCCCACCCACCCAACCCCCCCCCGCCCTTCCCCCCCCCCCCACCCCCCCCCCCCCCCCCCCCCCCCCCCCCCCCCCCCCCCCCGACCCCCTCCCCCCCCCCCCCCCCACCCCCCTCCCCCCCCCACCCCCCCCCCCCCCCCCCCCCACCCCCCCCCCCCCCCCCCCCCCCCCCCCCCCCCACCCCCCCCCCCCCCCCCCCCCCCCCCCCCCCCCCCCCCCCCCCCCACCCCCCCACCCTCCCCCCCCCCCCCCCCACCCCCCCCCCCCCCCCCCCCCCACCCCCCCCCCCCCCCCCCCCCCCCCCCCCCCCCCCCCCCCCCCCCCCCCCCCCCCCCCCCCCCCCCCCCCCCCCCCCCCCCCCCCATTCCAATCCCCCCATCCCCCCCCCCCCCCCCCCCCCCCCCCCCCCCCCCCCCCCCCCCCCCCCCCCCCCCCCATCCTATCCCCCCCCCCCCCCCCCCCCCCCCCCCCCCCGCCCCCCCATCCCTCCCCCCCAAAAAAAAAACCCCATCCCCCCCCCCCGCCTCCCCCCCACCCCCCCCACCCCCCCCCCCCACCCCCCCTCCCCCCCCCCCCCCCCCCCCCCCCCCCCCCCCCCCCCCCCCCCCCCCCTCCCCATCCCCCCCCCCCCCCCCCCCCCCCCCCCCCCCCCGCCCCCCCCCCCCCCCCCCCCCCCCCCCCCCCCCCCCCCCCCCCCCCGCCCCCCCTCCCCCCCCACGCACATCAACTTTAATGGCATCCCAGTCTTAGTCCGTAGGGTTCAATGTTGAGGTGGCCCACCCTTTGCAGCTATAACTAAGGGGCCAAGCTCAACCCCTGAAAAACAACCCCACACCATAATCCCCCCTCCCCCAAATGATTTGGACCAGTGCACAAAGCAAGGTCCATAAAGACATGGATGAGCGAGTTTGGGGTGGAGGAACTTGACTGGCCTGCACCTGAACCCGATAGAACACCTTTGGGATGAATTAGAGTGCCTTCTTGTCCAACATCAGTGCCTGACCTCACAAATGCGCTTCTGGAAGAATGGTCAAACATTCCCATAGACACACTCCCAAACCTTGTGGACAGCCGTCCCAGAAGAGTTGAAGCTGTTATAGCTGCAAACGGTGGGCCAACTCAATATTGGGCCCTACGGACTAAGACTGGGATGCCATTAAAGTTCAAAGGCTGGTGTCCCAATACTTTTGGTAATATAGTGTATTTCAGATTACTGATTACAAAAATGAGATAAATCTCATCTAGAGATAACATTCTTTTTTTTGTATTATTTATTTCTAAATTGAGTTAATTGATGAGAATATACATAAAGTATTCTCAATAGAAAACGTGAAATAAAAGTCCTAAGTTATTTGCCCCTCATTCCTCTCTCTCTCGACACCACCCATTCCTGTCCTCTGGTATTTTACTCTTCAGAGACAAGGATAAAAGCCCAGCGGGGAAACCACTTAACAGCCAGCAAACATGTTTGTTTATCACTAATGATATTTGCATAATTAATCTGTCAACATTGTGATACATAAATATTAATAATGGGTTCTTATAGTACTCTTGTCAGTTGGCTCACAGCCCCTGCGCAGGTGCCTTTTTACTAAATCGCATGGTGATCGCTAAGTCAATATTGGGATTGGCTACTGAATACGGAATTTATTTTCAATTATTTTTCATTGCATCAAAATACCGAAATGCAAGGCCAACAAGGAGTGTAACTACAAAGAAAAAAGTAAAATGGAATGAAATGATTTGCGTCATTACACAGCCCAGTCACAGTCTCTGCGTTATCGCACACGATCCCACGGGAGTGAACACAACTGGGGGGAAGGTTTTGGTGTTTCCTATTCCAGGCCAGGTTGGCAAGAAGTAGAGAGAATGTAATTGTTTGCCAGCCAAAATGTCAGAAAAAAGATTAAAAAATAACCTAAAAAACAGAATCACTGATTTGGAAAAAGGATTGCCCCCCTCCTTGACCACCTCAATACAGTGCATTTTCACCCCCTTCCTGCCCAAGCCATTTTTCAGCTTTTAGCGCTGTCACACTTTAAATGACAATTGCGCAGTCATACAACGCTATACCCAGATGAAATTGTTATTATTTTGTCCCCACAAATTTAGCTTTCTTTTGGTGGTATTTGATCGCCCCTGCGGTTTTTATTTTTTGCGCTATGAACAAAAAAAAGAGCGACATTTTTGAAAAAAAAACGCATTATTTTTTACATTTTGCTATAAATAATAAATATCCCCCAAAAATATATAAAAAAAAAATTTTTTTCCTCAGTTTAGGCCGATACGTATTCTTCTACATATTTTTGGTAAAATAAGAGTATATCGATTGGTTTGCACAAAAGTTATAGCGTCTACAAAATAGAGGATAGATTTATAGCATTTTTATTATTATTTTTTTTTTAACTAGTAATGGCGGCGATTTGCGATTTTTATCATGACTGCGATATTGTGGCGGACATATCGAACACTTTTGACACATTTTTGTAACCATTTACATTTATATAGCGATCCGTGCTATAAAAATGCATTGATTACTGTATAAATGTGACTGGCAGGGAAGGGGTTAACACTAGGGGGCGCTGAAGGGGTTAATATGTTCTCTGGGAGTGATTGTAACTGTAGGGGTCGGAACGGCAGTGTAGTTGCAATAGGCAGATACACCCTGTGAAGATCGTGGCTGACTGGCTGTGTTGTAAAGGAATGTGATTTCAGCCCTGCGGAGGAGGAGCAGTATAGAGTGCCGTAATGGGAAAGGAGCTCAGCAGCCGGCCATAGCATCCAGGGTGGAGGGGGGGGGGTCAGGGGCCTTTAAGGGCCATGTGACACAAAATCTGGAGCCTGCAGCCCCTCAGGGGCCCCTCAGGAGGTGTTAAGGGATTTGTTTTAGCAACTTCTGAAGGTTTCTTTGTCAGTGTTGTCAGGTGTTTGGGGGAAGGTCACCTCCCAGAGGTGTGTTTCTTTTCCCCATTTGTCAGGAAAGTGGGGTAAGCAGACATCCCTGGGTGGGGCGGGTACAAAGAATCCCAGCTGGTGGCTAGGAGACACTGAGCGGTGTCTTACCTCACCTGTAACATCCGTCCCATCGTGGTTACAGGACGGCACTCTTCTCCTCTTAACCCGCTGAGCTTGGTTACCATTCCATGTTGCCAGCACACAGCATAGACACTTCCCCATCCAGGGCTGTTCTCACCCCATGCCCCTCTCCATTCAGGAAATGGCTTACAGCTTCTCTCTAGCCAATGAGAACAGAGGGGTGTGAACTGTGGCAGGCAAAGTGGAAGCCCATTATTGGCTGTGGGGCCCTAGGGCAGATCGGAGCTGGACTTTGTGGAGGATATGATAATATGACAGGGAGGCTGCAGGGGCCCCCTGGAGCTGGGGCGGGGTTGTGATTGTGACCCCTGCAACCCTTTATGCTACGCCCATGAGTGTAGTATAAAACCTATGGTAAGGAAATACTGCATTTATTTTAATAGAGGTCCATATATAAGACCAAAAAGATGGAAAATTGAGGAGGAAAGAAAGGATTTGGTTCCATAAGATGCCATGCCTGATGAAGAGGTCCTGCGTTGCTCTGTATCTTTGTACCTTATTGCTGTTATGTGATCGCTGGAATAAATGTTTAAAACTATTTTCTCCTGATCCATAGTGTGCTGGCGATATATGCTCTTGGTTCCATTAGAGGAACAGTCCCTCCATGTGGGGGACAGTTGGGACCTACAGTATGGGTTTGTTGTAGGTGAGGAACACATAATACACAGCCTACTGTACAGAAAGGTTTTTGTACCAATCAAAATTTACAACTAGAATTGTAAAGAAACCTCATAGCTTGTTGGCATCCCCAGTGCGCTCTAGACAGATGAATACCAAGAACAAAGTGGTCACGGGGGCACTTATACGTCAATTCACTTCTATAACAATTATTAGGTATTCCCAAGAGTTTAATGAGTATTTAATAACGAGTGACAAGAAGCATGAGCTGGAGGCTCTAATTAAGGATGGCTCACTGTTAATTACAAGCTGGGAAGTCAGAGGGTTCACCAAGGAATGCCGGGTAGGAGATACCAAGAAAGAAAAACACTAAATATACTACAGTGATGATGGTCTTACTGATAAATTACAAAGATTCATTATAGCTACCGTAGTTCCTGCAGCCATTTAGGTGAACCTCTAACATGCTGTTCCATACAGTAGTATGCAACAATGGAAAGAACTCTGGACAGCCGCACTCCGGAGAAAACTTAAAAATCTGTGATTTTATTCACGCAAAACAATCACATCAAGGCAAAAACAATCCATGGCAATGAGGGAAGATACAAAAATAGCTGACGCGTTTCGCACCAGAATTAGTGCTTATTGATAGCTTATTCATATGCTGTTCCACACAGGTGTGGACTTCTGAGGGAAACATGCTGAGAATAAAGGGCCGTACACACAGGCCGAATATTGGACATTTATCAGACAGTTCAATAGAAACTGGGCGACATTCGACCCGTGTGTACGGCAGCCGGCCTGAATGTCCGTCTTCTGTCGAAGGGGCATGATCGAAAAAAGTCTGTCGATCGGCATCTGATCAGTGCTCTCAGCCAATGGCTGAGAGCGCTGACCTGTGTAGCTCAGTGTAGACCTGTGTAGCTCAGTGGGAAAGAATACTAACATCGTATTTTTAGTATAGGATCTCCTCCCAAGCGCCTACGTTTTTTTTTTTTTTTAATTCTGCTCGCTTGGTTGAAAAACTTACAGTGTGTACTAAGCTTTAATCTCTCACATGGCAGAATTTAAAAGTGTGATGTCCTCATGCGAACAGTGTCATCACCATAAATACTACAGTAGCATCAACGCCCCTCCCATTACATGGTGCCATTTCTGCTGACACATGGATTGCTGGCACACACTGAAGGCAGACCTAGAAGTGGCTTGACCTACAACTTAGCTTACACCAGTGTTGCCAACTAGCAGCCAGTAAAAAAAATGGGGCACTTTTTTTCCTGCCAGTAAATGCCAGTGAGAGGAAAAGGTTGCCAGTTTAAAAGAATGGCTTTGATGCACGGCCGAGACCATCCAAGTGCCTGCTACAGTTTGTTGGAGAGGCACTGGTGAAGGGCAGATCTGGTGTAAGCAGGGCTTGAGCATGTCATGTGATGTCATAGTGCAAGGCAGCCAAACGGAGCGGCTGGAGCCTTGCGTGCTGATCTGTAATACAGGAGCATGGCAAGTTGGGACTGTCAGTGCTATTTGGACTGGAGTGGACTGAAGGGACCACCTGGCATGGAGAGAGACTGTCACTGTGACTCAGGAGAGGACATGTTGTGTCGGCGAGGTGTCATCATCTATGCTACTGCACACTGCTGCCAGTGTCACTGTGAGAGTCGATTTCATGTGTGTGTGTCTGCCCATTTCTAATTTGTTCCCCTCTTGAGTCCTGCCCCTGAGCTACTTACTTACTATATGGAAAATAAAATAAGAAATATGTTTTTGCCTTAAAGTGGTTGTAAACCCTTACAAACCACTTTGGCCTACAGGTAAGCCTAGATTAAGGCTTACCTGTAGGTCCAATAAATATTTCCTAAACCTACATGCCGAGATCACGGCGATATGCCGCTTTCGTGCGCATGCGCGGGAGTGACGTCATTGCCGATCCAGCGAATGACAGCGCTAGAGCGGCGAGACCCAGAAGTCACTCCGGACTTGATGGCGGCAGAGAAGGTCGTGGATGAGGACCGCTTCGGGGGCTTCGTTCTCAGGAAAGTTATTCATAATGAGCTAGTATGCTATGCATACTAGCTCATTATGCCTTTGCCTTGCAGGTTCCGTTTTTGTTTTTTTTTGTGAGGAGGCTTTACTTCCTCTTTAATAGCTACCTTAGATCACATTGCTAATTTCACAGTGTGCTTGTTTGTAGCCTAAATACTGAAATTTGCATTTAAACCTGTAATTTTTGGAAATGGCAGTAAAAACTTGTCTGCGTCAGTAAATTTTGGGTGTCATGTCAATAGTTTTCAATCTGGTGGGTTGGCAACACTGGCTTACACAGACCAGTCAAATGGGCTTCACCATGATCAACATCTCTTCAGGTTGTAGGCCTGACAGATGCTCCAACCAGACAACAGATACCATAGAATAGAACACCAGCTCTCCATGGATCTTCAAAATAGCATGTAAAATGTATCACATCACAGCAGAGGATTACAATGATCTGCTGGGATGTGATCACTTTAATAAACCTTTAATAAACATTTGGATACCAGCTCCCTGCTGGAGTTCCTACTATTTGTCAGCTGGTATTCACTACAGTACCCACCTGCCACAAGCCATTTCCAGGGAGATGATTGTGATGGGAATATTCTACATTGTACTTCATCATGGGCATAGGGACAAACTTGGTGTACAAGAACTAGCAAAGAAAAGGAGCAAAAAAATGTTAAGTTGTTGCCCAGAGTGACCAAAAATCACTGAAAAAATTTAAAAAAATAAGCAGATTGTTTACCTTGAGCAGGGTTCTCCAAACTCTCTAAGCAAAGGGACAGTTTACTGTCCTACAGACTTTAGGGGGGCGGGACTGTAGCCATTGGGAGTAGAAATTGTCCTGGCATCAGTAGGAGTAACCAATGCATCTTTGGTATAAGGGGGATGATTAGAACGCCATTGTGGTGTCAGTGGAAGGAATAGTATCCCATCATTGATGTTAGTGGGAGGAACAGTGCCCCATCTTTGGTATTAGTGGGAGGAATAGTACCCCATCATTGGTATTAGTGGGAGGAATAGTGCCCATCACTGGTATCAGTGGAAGGAATAGTATCTCATTGTTGGTATCAGTGCGAGGATTAGTGCCCAATCATTATTGTCAGCGGGAGGAATAGTGCCCCAACATTGGTGTCAGTGGGAGGAATAGTGCCTCATCATTCGTGTCAGTGGGAGGAATAGTGCCCCATCATTGAGGTCAGTGGGAGGAATAGTGCCCCATTATTGGTATCAGTGAGAGAAATAGTGCCCCATCATTGAGGTCAGTGGGAGAAATAGTGCCCCATTATTGGTATCAGTGAGAGGAATAGTGCCCCATCATTGGTATTAGTGGGAAGAATAGCATCTCATCGTTGGTATCAGTAAGAGAAATCGTGCCCTATTGTTTCTGTCAATGGGCAGAATAGATCCTCATCGTTGGTGTCAGTTTGAGGAATAGTGCCTCATTGTTGGTGCCAATGGGAGAAATAGCGCCTCGTTGTTGGTGTCAGTAGCAGGAATTTTTCCCCATTGTTTGTGTGAGGAAAAGTGCCCCAAAGGGCCAGAGAAAGGCAAGCAAAGGGCTGCATCTGGCCCCCGGGCCGCAGTTCGGAGACCACTGACCATGAGCAACAATGTAGCTTAGTGTTCTCTTTTTCATTTTTTTTTTTGTAAACTGGCCTCTATAGTTTTTTCGATACCCAAAAAACGTTCTGAATGTTCCAGAGGTCCCCACAGATATCAGATGGCGCAGTTGTTCTGTTGAGCGACAATGGCATAATTGTACAATCATACTTGATGATAGAGTATGTCCATGCTTGACCAGACTTGCCAGGTATAGCCCTTATCTCTGGGAACAGTGATGATCTTCTAGCTAGCTGATGGATTTAGGCCAACATGGGACAGCACAGGCCAACATGGGACAGCACAGGCCAACATTGGACAGCACAGGCCAACATCGGACAGCACGGGCCAACATCGGACAGCACGGGCCAACATCGGACAGCACGGGCCAACATCGGACAGCACGGGCCAACATCGGACAGCACGGGCCAACATCGGACTGCACGGGCCAACATCAAACAGCACAGGCCAACATCAAACAGCACGGGCCAACTTCAAACAGCACGGGCCAACATCAAACAGCACGGGCCAACATCGGACAGCACGGGCCAACATCGGACAGCACGGGCCAACATCGGACAGCACGGGCCAACATCGGACTGCACGGGCCAACATCAAACAGCACAGGCCAACATCAAACAGCACGGGCCAACATCAAACAGCACGGGCCAACATCAAACAGCACGGGCCAACATCGGACAGCACAGGCCAACATCGGACAGCACAGGCCAACATCGGACAGCACGGGCCAACATTGGACAGCACAGGGTAGACCCTGTGATAGACATACTCTGATTTGATGCTTAGCAACTGTATGAAACACATGAATTGTCTATCCCTGATGACTAGCCTTCATGGTATGCATTCAGGAATCTCAGTGCCACACGGTACATTGTTCCTCCTCCGCTGTGCGCTCCCTTCACTGCTTTAATATTTACTCCACAGCATTGTCACTGCTGCTTTACATTTTGCTACTACAGGACCATAAAAAATAAACAGCTATAAAACAGATTCCTCTGGATATAGTGTGTAATAATAATAATAATACAAAGTGCTTATTTATCATATTAGTGACTGAATACTGCAAGGAATACCTGGGACTTTCTGCATGAATATGGTACGTAGCAGTAAGGAAGGGGTTAACTGTGCCAGAGGTAGAAGCGAGGAAAACAATTGTGCTGGGAAATCTTTTCTCCTTTTATCTAAAACGCACATTCACTCTCATAATACGGCGTGATTGCATATGAGGGTAATTGAGCAAATGACACCAATTATACAGAGTGTGCCAAATAAATGCAGCATTGGAAAATGAATGTCATAGCATAATGCACTCTTTCACTGCTGGAGGGAAATAGGCGCTGACTACAGCTACAGAGGAGAGGTGTATATATACGTCAGCTGATATCCGATAAGCCACTTCCGCCAGGTATATTACTTAGCAACATGTGCGATATGCATGTAATAGATGGCAGACTTTCTTAGGAGCTGCGAATCTCGTCACCCATTGGAAGGTGTGAAGCCTGTAACAACTTCATCTATATACAAAGTGCTTAGATCACTATCTGCAATATACATGCAAAAGACCCACGTGTTTGAGATAATCTGAACGTTGTCTTCTAAAAATGTATGTATTTTATAAACCCCCAACGCCTGTAGACGACCTCACGTTGTATGCATGTCATGGGGTTCCATAATGCTGCGTGACTTTACAAAAGCTAGAGTAAAAACAACTGGAGTCGTAACAACCACCATCTGATCAGGGTTTTCGACATTTTATCTGATTGCTTGATATCAGTAACAGCCCAGATCCCCCAGATCCTGCAAGATAAGGGGAATATGAAGACCATTTATTGAGTCAGTGGACCAGGAACACCCATCCCACCAAATGAGAAAACATACTAAATAAACCCAACAAGATCCTAAATCAAATCCTCCATCAAACAAGCAGGGGCGGACTGACAACCCATGGGGTCCCCGGGCAATAGGAGATTATGGGGTCCCCAGGCAATCAGAGATTATGGGGCCACACAGTATACACACACACACACAGTATACAATTACACAGTATACACAGACATGTACACATAGTATACACAGACGGTAAGGGACATTTCAAAGACAGATGTAAAAAAAAAAAAAAACACAGATTTTGACATACTGTCCCTGATTTTACTGAGGCTGGCAACCCTGATGGGGCCCCCTAGTGGCCCGGGGCCCTCGGGCAGGAATGGTCAGTCCGCCCCTGCAAACAAGGATAAAGGATGCAAGGTGTTCGCTGCTATGTCTATATTCAGGAGAAGGTATCTGACACTACTATCCAGATCAGATATCCCACTCAGACAAAGAGGTGACCTTTATACTAATGCACCCTACAGACAAAATGCTTATTACTCGGTCACAACTGGCCTACTAGATTCATGTGTTAACTTGGCCATCATCTACAGCTAATTGCATTGAATGCCTTAGTACAGTGATGGCGAACCTTGGCACCCCGGATGTTTTGGAACTACATTTCCCATGATGCTCCACTACACTGCAGAGTGCATGAGCATCATGGGAAATGTAGTTCCAAAACATCTGGGGGGGCCAAGGTTCGCCATCACTGCCCTAGTACCTTAAAGTTTCCGTTCTGCTGCTGAATGCAGTATGGTTGGTTAATGTATTATATTACAGAGAATTGATTATACCAACACTGGTGTGTCCTAGCAACACCAAGACCATCATAAAAACAGATCCTGACATCAGTTTAAAAAACACTGAGATGGCCCTGACATCAGTCACAAAGGCACAGAGGTGGTCCTGACATCATTAAGATAGCCACAATGACCCAGATATAATCTTGAGATCACTAAAAGAGCCACAATTACATTGGCATGGTCCTGATATCACTAGGATGGCCACAATGATTCTGAAATGATCCTGACATCTCTAGAGCCCCAATGACATGGAAGTGCTCTGAACAGCAGTAATACACTAAGATGGTCCTGACATGAGCCAAAATGACACTGAGATGGCCCTAACATCAGCCACAAAGACATTGTGCTGGTCCTGACCAGTGATGTAAGTAACTAAGTTAAAATAAACTGAGTTACTTAAAGAGGAAGTAAAGCCTCAGCTCAAAAAAAGAAAAAAACGGAACCTGCAAGGCAAAGGCATAATGAGCTAGTATTAGGGTTGCCACCCATCCGGGATTCACCCGGACAGTACGGGTTTTGAATCCTTTGTCCGGGGATCAGTCTGCCTGAGCCCCGGACACAGTGCCGAGGACTCTCCTATTACTACTCTGTATTGGGGTTCCCCGTGCAAGTGTCTCCCTCCCTGCCTTCACTGCCCGGCGCTCTGGCCGAGTCTCTGGCGCTGTGTGAACTTGGGACACATTGCAGAACAGCTGTGAGGGGGGAGAGACGCTCCAGTGCCTACATGCAGACAGACACACAGCCTAGGCTCTTCTTCCCCTCTGCAAGCCGATCATGTGACCTGTCCAGAAAGCAAGAGGAACAGACACAGAGCCTGCTGAGCGAGCTAAGGGGACAGAGACAGACTGCTGGGTGAGTGCAGAGCTGAGGGTCTTTACTCTCCTGCAGCTCACAGTCCACAAGCTCTCCAGTGTGGGACTGTCATGCTGGTCTTTCCAGGGACATGTCTGCTGATTATAGATCACACTAGTTCTCCCTGCAGTACCATCCTGGCATAATTACTTCATTGTGCAGTGTTCACTCTGTTATTAGCCTTTATCTAATATCTTTTATTCTCTATTTGTGGGGTTCCTGCAGATTGCTTTGATTTTGTTTTGGTAATTAAAGTCCACTGCCCCACTGACACAGCACTCTGCCCACAAGCACTGCACTCTGCCCACAAACACCGCACTCTGCCCACTGACACCGCACTCTGCCCACAGACACCGCACTCTGCCCACAGACACTGCACTCTGCCCACAGACACTGCACTCTGCCCACAGACACTGCACTCTGCCCACAGACACTGCACTCTGCCCACAAACACTGCACTCTGCCCACAAACACTGCACTCTGCCCACAAACACTGCACTCTGCCCACTGACACTGCACTCTGCCCACTGACACCGCACTCTGCCCACAAACACTGCACTCTGCCCACAAACACTGCACTCTGCCCACTGACACTGCACTCTGCCCACTGACACCGCACTCTGCCCACAGACACTGCACTCTGCCCACAGACACTGCACTCTGCCCACAGACACTGCACTCTGCCCACAGACACTGCACTCTGCCCACAAACACTGCACTCTGCCCACAAACACTGCACTCTGCCCACAAACACTGCACTCTGCCCACTGACACTGCACTCTGCCCACTGACACCGCACTCTGCCCACAAACACCGCACTCTGCCCACTGACACCGCACTCTGCCCACAAACACTGCACTCTGCCCACACACACAGCACTCTGCCCACTGACACTGCACTCTGCCCACTGACACCGCACTCTGCCCACAGACACTGCACTCTGCCCACAGACACTGCACTCTGCCCACAGACACTGCACTCTGCCCACAGACACTGCACTCTGCCCACAAACACTGCACTCTGCCCACAAACACTGCACTCTGCCCACAAACACTGCACTCTGCCCACTGACACTGCACTCTGCCCACTGACACCGCACTCTGCCCACAAACACCGCACTCTGCCCACTGACACCGCACTCTGCCCACTGACACCGCACTCTGCCCACTGACACCGCACTCTGCCCACTGACACCGCACTCTGCCCACACACAGCGCACTCTGCCCACAAACACTACACTCTGCCCACTCTGCCCACTGACACAGCACTGCCCACTGACACAGCACTGCCCACTGACACAGCACTCTGCCCACAAACACTGCACTCTGCCCCACTGACACAGCACTGCCCACTGACACTGCACTCTGCCCACAAACACTGCACTCTGCCCACTGACACTGCACTCTGCCCACTGACACCGCACTCTGCCCACTGACACCGCACTCTGCCCACTGACACCGCACTCTGCCCACTGACACCGCACTCTGCCCACTGACACCGCACTCTGCCCACTGACACCGCACTCTGCCCACTGACACCACACTCTGCCCACTGACACCACACTCTGCCCACTGACACCACACTCTGCCCACTCTGCCCACTGACACTGCACTCTGCCCACTGACACTGCACTCTGCCCACTCTGCCACACTGACACCGTCCTCTGCCCCACTGACACCGTCCACTGCTCTACTGACACCGTCCACTGCCCCACTGACACCGTCCACTGCTCTACTGACACCATCCACTGCTCTACTGACACCGTCCTCTGCCCCACTGACATAGTCCACTGCTCTACTGACACCGTCCACTGCCCTACTAACTGACAGTGTCCACTTTTAAGGTAGGCTAGGTTCATATTTTAACTGTGACATTTCTTTTATTAATCTAATCATATTTTACGGTCACACAAATGCTTTTGTTTTATTTACCATGCCCATTTATGTCCATCCCCCTCTCCACTGTTAATGCAATTTGGCCACTGTTCACTGCAGCGCGCTATGTGCACCTCCTTACTACTCTCCTAGGGTAAGTCAAAGGTGTCCCAAGTCTCCTACAATCCTATAGCATGTACTACAAAAAAAATTGCTGTGCACCGCTAAAGTGTTCGGGTTTGGCTTGACGAAAAGGTGGCAACCCTAGCTAGTATGCATAGCATACTAGCTCATTATGAATAACTTACTTGAGAACGAAGCCCCCGAAGCGATCCTCGTCCACATCCTTCTCCGTCGCCATCATTCCCGCAGTGACTTCCAGGTCTCGCCGCTCCAGCGCTGTCATTCGCTGGAGCGGCGATGAGGTCACTCCCGCGCATGCGCACGAAATCGGCATATCGCCGTGATCTCGGCATGCGCAGTGCGCCTGCGTGCCGCTGTCTACAGCGCATGCGCCGTAGACAGCGGTGCCTGTTTTTTTCTAAATATCTCCTAAACCATGTAGGTTTAGGAGATATTTATTGGACCTACAGGTAAGCCTTAATCTAGGCTTACCTGTAGGCCAAAGTGGTTTGTAAGGGTTTACAACCACTTTAACGCAGTTACTTTAGAGGGTAACGAGTAATCTAACTGATTATTTTTCCCCTCATGGTAACGCATTTCCCATTACTTGGGCGGCGTTACTGCAATTACATCTACCGCCACTAGATGGCAGTAGTGTAATTCCGGTGTCCTGCCGAAAAAGTTCCCCCGCCAGATAAGGACCCCCTGTACTGCGCAGGCGCATCGCTTGCGCAGTACGAATGACTACAGAGCTTACGAAAATTGCCGAACCTAAACAGCTCTGAGTGAACTCTACACCGCGCAGGCGCAGTTAACATGCAATTGTACGAGGCGATGCCACACGCTTCCGATGCTTGTGCTACTCTGCAAGGGGCGGATCTAGTATTACTGTAACCAAGGGGCACATTTATTATTATTGTTAATATATCGAGCTCTGCCCATTAATTCTTCTGTAGCCATCCGCCCCTTACACAATATAATAATAGGCCCGCCCCTTGCTTACACGCTATAAACAGATCTGCCCCATGGTTAGAGTAATAATAGAGCAGCCCCTTGGTTACACGATATATAACAATAATAATAAATGCGCCCCTTGTTTACAGTAATACTAGACCCGCCCCTTAGTTACACGATAGAATATAAAAAAAAATGTCCAATGTAGTAACTGAGTTACTAACGCAATTACTTTTTGGGAGAAGTAATTTGTAACTTAACTAATTACTTTTTTAAAGTAAGATGACCAACACTGGTCCTGACATCACTAATGCCGCGTACACACGATCAGAATTCTCGTCGGAAAAGGCTCTGACGGTTTTCTCGACGGAATTCCGCTCAAACTGTCTTGCCTACACACGGTCACACCAAATTCCGACCGTCAAGAACGCGGTGACGTACAACACTACAACAAACCAAATTCAATGCTTCCGAGCATGCGTCAAATTGTTTCCGAGCATGCGTAGGAATTTTGCGCGTCAGAATTGCTACAGACGATCGGAATTTCCGATAGAAACCTTTTCCGTCGGAAAAATTGAGAACATGCTCTCAATTCTTTGCTGTCGGAAATTCGGCCAGCAAAATTCGGATGGAGCCTACACACGGTCGCATTTTCCGATGAAAAGCTCTCATCTGTCTTTTTCTGTCCGGAATTCCGATCGTGTGTACGCGGCATAAGAGTCACGACACTAAGATTGTCTTGACATCACTGAAAAGGCCACAACATTATTGAGACTGTCCTGACATCACTGAGAGAGCCAACAAGACGGTGAGATTGTCCTGACATCACTAAGCGAGCCATAATGACGTTGACATGGTCCTGACATCTTTCATGCCTATGCTTAGCATAGGTGGTCAGGCACTATAGCTGGCTTCTGTGTTCTTCGCCTATAGCAGCCCCCTTTCCCATAAGGAAAGTGGGCCTACTTGGTTGACCACAGGTCTTATACCCAATGCTATAGTACCCGGCTACCATGCAGGGGCAGGCGTGAACTGAGCACAGTGAACAGATACTTGCGGTTGACAGACAGGCAGAGTGGTCAGGTCAGTGACAGTCCGGGTTCAGGACAGGCTAAGTTCTGAGTGTAGTTGAGATCCAAAATCATCAACAAGAGAATCCAAACTAGTAGGCACAGGAACAGGGCAGACAAACAGGGAGCTTGAAGCATGTGTTACACACACTAGCAAAACACTGAGGGGTTGGCTGGCTTAAAACAGGTTTGGTCTCCACCCAGAGACTGGCTACATCAACCACACTGGTGATGGCCAGGCAGACAGGGAGAATACAGCTCAGCCAAAACCAGGATGCTGGAATGAGACCAGCAGCTGACATGAAACAGGAGCGCTACATGCTCCTGGCTAGGGATGGGCCCGGTGTTTGATTCAAACCCATGTTCGAATTGAACCTCAGCCGTTCGTCCGCTCGTCGAGGGCAGAACTCTGAGGGCCGTTCGCATCAAATTTGTGTGATGCGAACGGTCCACAATGCACTGCGCCAGTCGCAGTGCATTGCTGGCTGATGATTGGCCAAGCATGCACTGTGACCCTGCATGCTTGGCCAATCATAGAGCCAGCGGCGAGGAGAGCAATAATTGGCCACAGGCAGGATGCCTGTGGCCAATTAT
The DNA here is from genome assembly GCA_028564925.1 of Lithobates sylvaticus. NCBI lineage: Eukaryota > Metazoa > Chordata > Amphibia > Anura > Ranidae > Lithobates > Lithobates sylvaticus. Next base: position 184,732,458 of record CM053035.1, on the reverse strand, counting down.
AGCTCAGGGGGGAAAGTGTAGGGATAGAGGAAAAATAGGCAGGGATAGTGTGTTCTTCTCAGTGCTGTTCTCTACCAATCCAGCCATCTGCAGGAGTTAGTGTGTGTGTGTGTGTGCTGTGTTAGTATAGCACAGCAGTAGCACATTAAACCACCTTACACTGTATGTGCCCTGTTGTCACCTAAGACAGCCATCTGCAGGAGTTTGTTTTGTGTGCCTCCAGCACAGCACAGTATACACCAACAGTCCATACATACATACAGTATATACCTACAGTCCCTGTCTTGTTTGCACCGCCTGTATACTGCGGTTCAGAGTATATAGGGTTTTAGGTATAGGGTTTTATTTTGGGTGCGAGGTTCCCCTTAATATCCATACAAGACCCAAAGGGGCTGGTAATAGGCTGGGGTAGGGGGGGGGGGGGGGGGGGGTGGGGTAGCCATGCCATTTTTCTCAAAGATTTTCGTCCATATTGCCAGGACAAGACATGACATTAAAGTCGCAAGCAGTTTTAAATGGCTTCTATTTTTCCTTTACAAATCTCATTTTTTGCAGGGACAGTTCTAAACACGGGAAACACATGTCACTTTACAGGCATACTTTAGACACCCCCCAGGTATCATATTTAAAGGAATATTTCACTTTTTTTTTTCACTTTATGCATCATTAAAATCACTGCTCCAGAAAAAACGTCCGTTTTTAAAACTTCTTTTTGCATTGATACATGTCCCCTGGGGCAGAACCCGGGTCCCCAAATCTTTTTTATAACAATAACATGCATATTGGCCGTTATAATTAGCACTTTAGATTTCGAACGTTCGCGTCCGTTGTAACTAATAGGGTTCTAACGTTCGTGCAAACCTTCGGTCCGTTCGCAGGTTCTGGTGCGAACCGAACCCGGGGGTGTTCGGCTCATCCCTACTCCTGCAAACCCAGTGGAACTAGCACTACAACATATCCAAAGATGGGGTTCCCAGCACCAAGTGGCCCCGAGATACGGGGCCCCAAAGTTGGTTCGTAAAATGTCAAGCACTTTTCTGCAGCAGAGAATGACATTTTCCGAACCGACTTTGGGGCCCTGTAGCTCGGGATATGTTGGATATGTTGTAGTGTTGGTTGTCATTCTCTGCTGCAGAAAAGTGCTTGACTCGAGTATAAGCCGAGGGGGGCATTTTCAGCACAAAAAAAAGGTGCTGAAATACTCAGCTTATACTCGAGTATATACGGTAGATGAAATCTGTGATATATGCAAAACCTTGACAAAGCAATCATGCAAAACATGTTGATTCTGCTTATCAACGCATCAGATTACAATTATCAAGTATTGCCTCATGGTCCATCAAATACATTATGAATGTGTATTTTTATATGACTTTGATACTATTAATACATTTATACCTTTTTTTTTTGTCTTCTGTGCCTACCCTATTAATAGATCTTGTCTCAATTAAAATCCCATTTTTTTAAGAGACTTGACTTTCCTCCCCCCTCTAATAAGATGACACTGACATGGTCTTGACATCACTAAAATGGCCAAAACGACACCAGGATGATCTTGACATCATTAAGATAGCCAAAATGATACTAGGATGGTCCTGAAATGACAATGTACTAAGATAGCCACATTGACACTGGAATGGTGCTGACATTGCCATGGTCCGTACCAGGGGCGGACTGACAACTCATGGGGCCCCCGGGCAATAGGAGATTATAGGGCCCCCAGGCAATCAGAGATTATGGGGCCACACAGTATACACACAGTATACAATACACAGTATACACATACATGTACACACAGTATACATAGACATGTTTCTATTGGCTGAGAGGGTACTGGAGAGGTGGGGCAGCTATAATCTCATGTTTTTTAGACCAAAAGGATGTCGGTAAGGGACATTTCAGAAACAGATGTAAAAAAACCACAGATTTTTACATACTGTTCCTGGTTTTACTGAGGCTGGCAACCCTGATGGGGCCCCCCTAGTGGCCCGGGGCCCTCGGGAAGTGCCCGAGTGGCCGAATGGTCAGTCCGCCCCTGGTCCTGACATAAGTCACAATGACACTGACATAGTCCTGATTCCACTAACACTGTGCTCCAAATGCCAAGATTGTCCTCAAGACACTAAGATGGTCTCAAAAGCATTAACCCTTTAAGAATGAGCATAGTCTGCAGCTGGACTGTTGGTTGAACTGCACACTGTCCATGAGCAATCTGTGTTTTAAACCAGTGACCAAGGTTAACAGATATGGAATGAGAGCTCGTCATTGCTGACTGTCATGAAGAAGTGGACTCCAGGCTCTCTTCTACTCTCTATTACTCTGTAAGGAACGAAGAACACACACGCATCCAGTTTTCTGTCTACTAATTAAATGGATATTATACCACTTTTAAGGGAAAAGAAAATGATGATTATGTTCACTTTGTTTATCTTAAAAATAGTTTTTGTGAATTACATGTATAATTAGGAGCCAGCTGATGCATGAAATGAGCCTCTAATGATGGCAGACGGGAGAAAAGTCAATTTTACAACTGGCTTTCTTTCAGATATTCAGCGAGGGTCCCACTTGCGCCTGTCAGGGACGTTCTTCAACCAGTACTGACATCACATAGCAGGAACTTACGTCTTCATTAATGATGGGCAAATTTCATTGGGTTTGATTTGCAGGCAGGGCCGGATTAAGAACATCATGGGCCTGGTGCTGAGGATTTTGGTGGGGCTTTTTATAAAAAATAAATAAATAAAAATGCAAACAATTTTTTGTTATAACAAATTTAATTAAATAGAGAGAGGGAAGATGAGAGAGAGAGAAAAAGGGGTCTTTTTTTTAGGTCTTGAAATGAAACAATACAAATGCACAATTCCTTTAAATAACACACCTGTAGGCTGTACTAAAACAAAATGACATTTTAGAAAATTAGATTTTTTTTTAAATTGAATTAAATTATATTTCTCTAGCTCACTTTCTTTTGCAAAAAATGCATGTGGTCCCATCCACAAAATGTATACCGGCCCGGATATATGACCCTTGATGATGTTACCAGACGCTTATCTGAACATGTAGCCTGCCAGGCAAGGAGAGAAGGTCAGCAAGCGTGCCCCCCCCCCCTCCCCCTTCTCCCGGACCATAACAGGACACATGCCCTCAACATGAGGACAGAACCTTGCTGGGTGGACCAAGGGCCTTTTCCTTGCATCTCTGGCACAGTAGATGTGGTTGTCTGCCAGATACCTGGCCCTCCCTCCTACGAGTAATGCCAATTACTCATTCACAAAAAAAAAATATTAAAAAAATCACAAAGTAAACAAACACATATCGTGGTAAATTCCATTATTTAAAAAAACAAAACATGCCCCAAGCCCCACTACTGTATGGTAAATAACATAATCCAGAGATGTAGATCCATTGTCAATCACTATAAACGCTGATCTGGATGATTCTCCAACATAAGACGCACTGATGATCATCTACAAATGGAGTCTCATTGCGACAGATCCCCACCTGGCAGCTAACAAAGGATTGGAATGCTGACTGACATCACTGACCAAGTATGGCCTTGGAATCTCCTAACCGGCAGTTGAATTGGGCCAGGAATGTGTGTTTGGTTGCCAGCAACTTATAGCAACCAAGGGAGGGTCTAAGTGGGAAGCTGTTGCATTTAGTGGTAGTAGTTATCCTGCACAGCCTGAGATTCAGATCATCGGGCGAGCGAATAGGTAATTTAAGCCTACTTGAACCTTCTGCCTTGCATCACTCTGGTCCTCGTTTGTCCCTGTGGTTATGTGGGTTTCCTACAATACTCTAAATTGGCCCTATTGTATGTGTACTTGTATGTAGGATAAAGACCTTAGAATGTTGAAGTTTTGAAAGGATGGGGGCGCTCCAATCCTTTCAAATTTTCAACAAACTCCTCTGGGGGTCAAGCAAGATCTCACAGTTGCTGGTGAGCAGCCTCTAGAACCACTCACCAACCATTGCGTTAAAATGCATCCACATAAGGTTCAGCGTTCTTATATCACAGAGAGACCTTAGAATGGAAGATCCTTGAGATAGGGACTGATGTAAATGATTAGTATGCAAGGAGCAGTGTAAATTATCGGCAACATATAAATACCTGTGTAGCGGGGACACTTTCACAAGTGTGCGCTATATGTGGAAATTTAGTTATTTCCCCTCAGAACAGTAATGGGGTTCTGAGGGTTAATTGTGCAGGTTAACTTTGGCATCAGTTTGGCTGGACTGGACTAGGGTTCTGCCTGGTCATGGGTCAAGTGTGGTGCACATGACAGGCCTAGAACCAGGCCTGGTTGGACGTCTTAGGTATCAGTCTTCCCCGGAGCCAATCAGTGGGTGCGCCTGGCCCCGCTGTGTAATCTGGGGAAGGGTACTTAAGGTGCTGAAATCACGTGTTCAGGGTTCGGCCGCAGTCCTGTTTCCTGGTTCTGGACCGGGGTAGCCCTGCGAGGGTCCCGGGCCTGGGAACGTTTGCCGTCCCACAACATGGTCAGTTTGCCTAGCCCCACAGATCCGCAGTTGTTGGGTACTAACACTGGGAACCCCTGGACATTCATCAACAAGCCAAGGCAGAGGTAACCGGTAAGCCCAAAAGTCAAGACCGTCCCATCGAGGGTTATGGCCGCTACACCTGTAATAAATAGCAAATTAAATATTTGCCAAGTTATTCCATGTAGATGATGAAATGCTTTAGAATACAGATTTTATTATCAGGCCGATTCCAGAACTCAGAACCTCCTCTGTTTCGACTTAGGGCCCTTCTATTGCTCAATGTAAAGTATTGTAGGTTCGTGTTGGGTCTGTGCAAGAGGGAAGAAGGAGGAGCACCTATTGACAGTTAGGGTGACAACCTTCTACTCTTTCTTGGCCACCCTTGCCAACTGTCTCACTAGGCCAGAGTCTAATGCAAAAGCAGATTTATGGCCTCCCCCTCCTTTGGGGTGTGCAGAGACAGGCCGCGTGATAGTAATGAGAAGAAACATATCTCACACACAAATAATACAAGGACGGAGTGGCTTGATTTTATTCAGAGAATGACAAGGTTTCTGTAATTATCCAGCTACTGGAAGGAGGGAAGTGACTAATAATAGGCCTGTCCTGCACTAATGGGCTCTAACTGGAACAAGCTCATGTGGCAGGACCTTGTGTGCAGGCCAGTCGAGCGAGCAGGGAAAAGACTTGTAAGTCAGCACTATGGACAGCTCCCAACTCAACCAACGCACTAATCCTGCATGACAAATAGCAAGTCATTTCCAGAACAGACAAAATGCTGCCCCCGGTGGAAGCATCCCTTTTTACAGCAGATGAAGAAACAACTGCAGATTGATGAAAGGTGACAGCTGACAGAGAGGAGGGGTCTACGGACAATAGAAGGTGACAGCTGACAGGTAAGAGGAATCTGCAGACAGGTAGGAGAGGACTGCAGAAAGTTAAAAGTGACAGATAACAAGTAAAAATAATCTGCAGACAGATGGGAGGGGAAGATAATAGAAGGTGACAGCTGACAGGTGGAGGGAGGTCTGTTGACAATACCAGGTGTAAGGGACTTCACACTGATAGGAGACATGAAAGAGTTGTCTGCATGGGGACTACAGATAAAAAGGAGGGACTGCTGACAGGTGGCGTCTGATGAGTAGCAGAGGACTGAAAAATGAAAAGAGAAAGGTGAAAGGGGACCGAGGACAAGTAAAAAGAGGATTCTGCAGACAGGTAGGAAGGCTCTGCAAACAGATAGATGGTGATAGCTGACAGATAGGAGGTGATTTGCAGATAGGTAGGCTGACACTGCAGGCAATGAAATGTGACAGATGACAGGTAAGAGGAATCTGAAGACAGGTAGGAGAGGACTTCAGACAATAGAAAGCTGACAGACAGAAGTGGTTTGCATACAGGTAAAAGAGGGCAGAAGACAATGGAAAGCGACAGCTGACAGACAGAAGTGGTCTGCAGACAGGTAGAAGAGGACTGCAGACAACAGAAGGTGACAGCTGACAGACAGAAGTGGTCTGCAGACAGGTAGGAGAGGGCAGAAGACAATAGAAAGCGACAGCTGACAGACAGAAGTGGTCTGCAGACAGGTAGATGAGGGCAGAAGACAATAGAAGGCAACAGCTGACAGACATAAGTGGTCTGCAGACAGGTAGGAGAGGGCAGAAGACAATAGAAAGCGACAGCTGACAGACAGAAGTGGTCTGCAGACAGGTAGGAGAGGGCGGAAGACAAGAGAAGGTGACAGCTGACAGACAGAAGTGGTCTGCAGACAGGTAGGTGAGGGCAGAAGACAATAGAAGGCGACAGCTGACAGACAGAAGTGGTCTGCAAACAGGAAGGAGAGGGCGGAAGACAAGAGAAGGTGACAGCTGACAGACAAAAGTGGTCTGCAGACAGGTAGGTGAGGGCAGAAGACAAGAGAAAGCAACAGCTTACAGACAGAAGTGGTCTACAGACAGGTAGGAGAGGGCGGAATACAAGAGAAGGTGACAACTGTGGAGGGACTGCAGACTAATGGAGACTGACATGTAAGAGGAGCCTTGTGACAGATTGGGGAAGACTGTGGATAAAAGGTATTTACTACAGACAGATGGAAGCTGACATGTAGGGGAAATATGTAGACAATGGTGGTGAGTGCAGATAAAAATGAAGGGCTGGAGGTAAGAGGTAGGTGACATTTAATGAGCATAAAAAGACATTTACTTCCCCATCCCTACTTACAGGTCACCTCCCCATCTCCAAAGTATAATACACCCTGTCCTGTGCACTCCCTCACCCCCAGTTACTTCCCCATCCCCACTTGCAGGTCACCTCCCTATCCCCAAAGTATAATGCACCCCGCCCTGTGCACTCCCATTTACTTCCCCATCCCCACTTGCAGGTCATCTCCCCATCTCCAAAGTATAATGCACCCTGCCCTGTGCACTCCCTCACTCCCATTTACTTCCCTATCCCTACTTACAGGTCTCCTCCCTGTCCCCAAAGTATAATGGACCATTCCCTGTGCACTCCCTCACCCCCATTTACTTCCCCATTCCCACTTGCAGCCTGACATTACAGCCAACAGAGTGTACAATTTATTTATTTTATATATTACATTTCTGTATTTCTGTTTGTCAAAAAGCAATATTTTTGATTGTTTATGAAACTTGGTTTATTTATAAAGACTGTATACTGTGTATCACAACGGCTAAATCTGTGTCTGTAGTGCATATTCAAACCTTAATACAATAAATAATAACATGTTATTAGATTGTTACTCCAGGAGTACATGATGAGTTTGGAAATTCTAAAGAAATGCTTAAATAATGCATTACAATTTCACTAAACCCATTAGATTTTCAATCTTTTGCAACAGAGAGTCCAAGTCACACAGTGAATCTTAGTAACAGTCCTTTGGCAAACCTTGCTGGGCTTTTTTCCTTTACCTTTCCCCCACAAGCAGAGGACTGTGAGAAGGAGATTACACACAGCGTGTTCAGCGTGGGGGGCAGGGAGCAGGAGGCAGCTCATAGCATACCATAGCTTCTCATGACGGCTTCATCCAGAAGCTAGAAGGGGGAGGGGGTTGCACAGCAGCGTTCCTTCTCACACCAACTCTCCTTGCATCTCCTCAGCACTCAGCCCTCTCTCCTCACATCCGGTCACACCCCTTCGCACCTCCTGAAACCCATTAGATTTTAGTTGATGAAATAAAAATTGGAATTGATTTTTATCATAGTTTTCTTCAATTGACTTAATTCAAATTTTATTTTTTGTTTAGTTTTCCCTCACTGAAAACACGTAGCTGACGAAAACTCTGACGAAAATATTATCATCAATGAAATTAACACTGCTGAGGACAAGTAGACAGTACTTAGAATCCACAACCTCTCTATTGCCTTCAGAAGGTCTTCGCCCCCGTACACACGGTCGGATATTCAGACGGAAAATGTCCGATCGGACCATGTTGTCGGAAAATCCGATCGTGTGTGGGATCCATCTGACTTTTTCCGTCGGAATCTCCTACGAAAAAAAATATTTGAGATCCTGCTCTCAAATTTTCCGACAACAAAATCCGATCGGACTTTTTGCGATCGTGTGTAGAGAATTCAGACAGACAAAGATTCAGACAGACAAAGTGCCACGCATGCCCACATCAAATTACGAGACCAAAGCTATTGGCTACTAGCCTCTACGTAGTTCCGTCTTACGCAACGAGCATCACCACGTTCGGAATGATCGGATTTTCCGACAACTTTGTCCGACTGTGTGTATGCAACACCAGTTTCGGACAAAATCCGTTGGAAAAAATCCGACAGATTTTGTGGTCAGAATTTCCGGCTTCAACTTTGAATTACTGACCCAGTATGCAAATCAGGAAAGTTAGAGGAAAGTAAGAAGTTCTTATCCGAATACTTGCTCTGGGTCAGTGGTTTCAAGCATTAAAGCCAGAAGGTCAGCACAACGGCCAAGCAACAAGCATTTTTAGAAGAAGGTCAGAAATAGCAGCCTCAGGTTTCACCCAATGTTGGACTTTTTTAAAAGTGATAATGATTCGTTACTGCAATGCAAATGTGATTCTGGCCTTACAGTAATTGGGGCGGTAGTATCTGCCAGTGGGATGACACCATGTACTAATGTCCTCAGGAGTCTAGTGATCAAAAATCTGTCAATACATAGCATATGTACACCCAAGAATGGATGTACATATGTGTAAAACAGGTGAGGCTGCACGGCTTGAACCAAACTATTCAGATATCCTCCGTGAAGGGTCTCGCTAACTTGCGGGGAGAACCAGAATCCACTATATAATGCCATACAGAGAATAGATTCAATCAAATATCCAAGAGAAGTTTTCTGAGAACCAAATATAATTTTGCAAATTAGCTGCTTATCTGCGTTGGTGACAGACAAACCTTCATAAATCAGACAATCTGTCAACAAGATGTTACAAACACCCAGCAGACACATTTTAAAGTTCCAGACGCCATCTACGTGAAAATCAGACATTTCCCTAAAATCTATATTTGGGTTCCTAAATTTTAAAGAGAAAGTGCATCTTTTCTTTATTGCCCATATCACATGTACGGTAATTGGATGTACCACCTATGGAAAGGCTTTTACCTCTTCCTGTGATATGAGCCATACTAATTATGCTGGTCTCTGTGAGCCATTCCCGACCAGAAACAACCCTCATATACAACCTTCACTGTAATGATTGACCTTAATTCTTTATATCCTTTATGTTCCTGAGCGGTCTATATTCTGTGTATTCCCCTACAGATGTGTGGGCTGGATGGCCCCTCACTATAGATTCTATATGTTTTGGAGACATGTATATTGTGTGTATAATCCTTCAAATATGTCCTTCACGTTCCTGAGCTATGTATATTCTGTGTATTTCCCTCTAGATGTACAGTATATGCTGGCTGGCTCTTCCTCGTAGAGTCTATATGTTCCTGAGCCATGGCTATGCTGTGTATTCCCCAATCCCCTATAGATGTGTGTGCTGGCTGTCTGGCTGTCCTCTGACTCTATGGATCCTATATGTTTCTAAACTGTTCATATTTGATGTGTTTCCCAATAGATGGGTGTGATTGCTGGCACATCCCTCTTTATAACCTATATCAGTGGTCTCCGGCCCTTTGCTTGCCTTTATCTGGCCCTTGGGGCACTATTCCTCCCACTGATACGAGACTGTTTTGCCAAGTGACACCCACAATGGGGCACCATTTCTCCTACTGACAGCATTATTGGGGCACTATTCCTTCCTTTGTTTCTAATGCTGAAACACTATTCTTCCCCCTAATACCAATTATGGTGATGGTTACTACCACTGATGCCAGGAAAATTTCCACTCCCGCTGGCCACAGTCCATCCCTCCTAAAGTCTGAATGACAATAAACTGGCCCTTTGTTTGGAACCTTTGGAGACCCCATCCTATATGTTCCAGTATCAAGTATATTATGTGTATTCAACTTTTCACCTATAAATGTGTGTTTGGTGGATGGTCTCTCACTCTATCAATCCTATATGGTCCTGAGCCATGTATATTATGCGTATTTCCCTCCAGAGCTGTGTGCTGACCAGCCCCTCACTCTAAAAATACTATATGTTCTGGAATAGCATATTTGGCTTATTCCCCTATAGATGTGTGTGCTGACTGGACCCTCACTCTACAGGTCCCATATGTTCCTGAGCCATAGGTATTCCTCTACCGATATGGGTGTTGTCTGGCCTCTCACTCTATAGTATTCCTCTACCGATATGGGTGTTGTCTGGCCTCTCACTCTATAGTATTCCTCTACCGATATGGGTGTTGTCTGGCCTCTCACTCTATAGATGCTCACTCTACAGGTCCCATATGTAGCCATGTATATTATGCTTATTTCCCTCCGGAGCTGTGTGCTGACCAGCCCCTCACTCTAAAAATACTATATGTTCTGGAATGGCATATTTGGCTTATTCCCCTATAGATGTGTGTGCTGGCTGGACCCTCACTCTACAGGTCCCATATGTTCCTGAGCCATACGTATTCCTCTACCGATATGGGTGTTGTCTGGCCTCTCACTCTATAGATGCTATATGTTCCTGAGCTGTGCATATTCTGTGCATCCCCCTATAGATGTGTGCTGGCCGGCCCCTCACTCTATAGATTCTATATGTTCCTGAGCCGTGTGTATTCCCCTATAGATGAAGGTGTCGTCTGGCCTCTCACTCTATAGATGCTATATGTTCCTGAGCCATGTATATCCTTTGCATTCCCCTATAGATGTGTGTGCTGGCCGGCCCCTCACTCTATAGATCTTTTATGTTCCTGAGCCATGTGTATTCCCCTTCAGATGTGTGTGCTGGTCAGCACCTCACTCTATAGATTCTATATGTTCCTGAGCCATGTGTATTCCCCTATAGATGAAGGGGTTGTCTGGCCGCTCACTCTATAGATGCTATAGGTTCCTGAGGCATGTATATCCCGTGCATTCCCCTATAGATGTGTGTGCTGGTCGGCACCTCACTCTATAGATTATATATGTTCCTGAGCCGTGTGTATTCCCCTATAGATGCGTGTGCTGGTCTGCCCCTCTCTATAGATTCTATATGTTCCTGAGCCGTGTGTATTCCCCTATAGATGAAGGTGTTGTCTGGCCGCTCACTCTATAGATGCTATACGTTCCTGAGCCATGTATAGCCTGTGCATTCCCCTATATATGTGTGTGCTGGTCAGCCCCCCACTCTATAGATCTTTTATGTTCCTGAGCCGTGTGTATTCCCCTATAGATGTGTGTGCTGGTCGGCCCCTTACTCTATAGATTCTATGTGTTCCTGAGCCATGTGTATTCCCCTATAGATGAAGGTGTTGTCCGGCCTCTCACGCTATAGATTCTATATGTTCCTTAGCCGTGTATACTCTGTGTATTTACCTATAGTTGTGTATGCTGACTGTATATTCTATAGATTTCTTATCTTTCAGGAAATTCAGGAAGGGTTGTGGGTTGCAGTGAGGGCTTATCTGAAGGACAGGTGTAGCCTGAGGGGGAAATAAATCATCTCAGATTTTATAGTAATCTGCTGGTTTGAAGATAAGATTGTCTGGTGTGCGGCTCTAGCGTGTCCCATTTTATTAATAGTCAGCTCTCAGGGCTCTTTATTAAGTGCCGGCTTTGTGCAAGATTGGACAACATCAGAAATATGGAACTGAGTGGTGCATTGTCTGCGTTGTGTGTTTCATCCCAGAAATGAATGTGTTCCGTACACACGGAATTCCCGTAGGGAAAGAGAAGTACTGGACATAAGTCCTCACACACTGCATTGCCATGGATTGGGGGGGGGGGGGGGGGGGGTTACTTCCATGCTCATACATGTCTTACATGAAATAAGAGAGATAATACTGACTGACATATGCTGGTGTCCTGCAGGACATTGTGTACGGGGGTCACAAAGCATCACATACAGTATTAACCAAGATGGGGGACATATTGTAGGGGGGTCACAAAATATCGCATATGAGCTGAGATGGGGGACATTTTGTATGGGGATCGTAGAACATCACATATGGGTCGTAAAGGGGGGACAATATGTATGGGGGTCACAGAACATTACATATGAGCTATTTTGGAGGAAATTTTGTTGGGGGGGGGGGGGGGGGGGGGGGGGGGGGTCACAGAATATCACATATGGGTTGTTGAGGAGAATATGTCATAGAACATTACATATGGTATGGATTGTGATGGGCACATTGTGTATGAGGGTCACAGAACATTACATATGAGCTATATCGGACAGCACAGGGGGGCCAAGTGGTTATCATTCCTATCTAGCAGCACTTGGGCTGTCGGTTTGAATCCCAACTTTGGCACTACCTGCCTGGAGTTTGCATATTCTCTCTTTGCCTGCATGGGTTTCCTCCCACACTCCAAAGACATGCTGGTAGGTAAATTTGCCCTATTATGTGTACGTATCTATGAATGTGCATTAGGGACCTTAGATTGTAAGCTCCTTGAGGGCAGTGACTGATGGGGGTCATAGAACATCATACTGTATATGGGGGACATTCTGTAAGGGCAGTCCCAAAACATCACATATAAATTGTGATGGGGGACATTGTGTACAAAATCACAGAACATCACACATGAGCCATGATGGGGGGCACTGTGTAAAGGGTCACAGAGCATCATATATGAGCCGTGATGGGGGACATTTTGTATAGGGGGGTCACACAGAATCACATATGAGCTGTGATGGGGGACATTTTGTACGGGGGTCACACAGCATCACATATGACCTGTGATGGGGACATTTTGTACAGGGGGGTCACACAGCATCACATTAGGCCTATGATTGGGGACATTTTGTACAGGGGGGTCACACAGCATCACATATGGCCTGTGATGGGGACATTTTGTATGGGGTGGTCACACAGCATCACATATATGAGCTGTGATGGGGGACATTTTGTACGGGGGTCACACAGCATCACATATGACCTGTGATGGGGACATTTTGTACAGGGGGGTCACACAGCATCACATTAGGCCTATGATTGGGGACATTTTGTACAGGGGGGTCACACAGCATCACATATGGCCTGTGATGGGGACATTTTGTACGGGGGTCACAAAGCATCACATATGAGCTGTGATGAGGGACATTTTGTACAGGGGTCACAGCATCACAAATGAGCCGTCATGGGGATCATTTTGTGCGGGGGTCACACAGAATCACATATGGCCTGTGATGGGGGACATTTTGTACGGGGGTCACACAGAATCACATATAGCCTGTGATGGGGGACATTTTGTACGGGGGTCACACAGAATCACATATGGCCTGTGATGGGGGACATTTTGTACGGGTGTCACACAGAATCACATATGGCCTGTGATGGGGGACATTTTGTACGGGTGTCACACAGAATCACATATGGCCTGTGATGGGGACATTTTGTACGGGGGTCACATAGCATCACATGAGCCGTGAAGGGGACATTTTATACGGGGGTCACATAGCATCACATATGAGCTGTGATGGGGGACATTTTGTACGGAGGTCACACAGTATCACATATGGCCTGTGATGGGGACATTTTGTATGGGGGTCACACAGAATCACATATAGCCTGTGATGGGGGACATTTTGTACGGGGGTCACACAGAATCACATATGGCCTGTGATGGGGGACATTTTGTACGGGTGTCACACAGAATCACATATGGCCTGTGATGGGGACATTTTGTACGGGGGTCACACAGAATCACATATGGCCTGTGATGGGGGACATTTTGTACGGGTGTCACACAGAATCACATATAGCCTGTGATGGGGGACATTTTGTACAGGGGTCACACAGAATCACATATGGCCTGTGATGGGGGACATTTTGTACGGGTGTCACACAGAATCACATATGGCCTGTGATGGGGGACATTTTGTACGGGTGTCGCACAGAATCACATATGGCCTGTGATGGGGACATTTTGTACGGGGGTCACATAGCATCACATGAGCCGTGAAGGGGACATTTTATACGGGGGTCACATAGCATCACATATGAGCTGTGATGGGGGACATTTTGTACGGAGGTCACACAGTATCACATATGGCCTGTGATGGGGACATTTTGTATGGGGGTCACACAGAATCACATATAGCCTGTGATGGGGGACATTTTGTACGGGGGTCACACAGAATCACATATGGCCTGTGATGGGGGACATTTTGTACGGGTGTCACACAGAATCACATATGGCCTGTGATGGGGACATTTTGTACGGGGGTCACACAGAATCACATATGGCCTGTGATGGGGGACATTTTGTACGGGTGTCACACAGAATCACATATGGCCTGTGATGGGGACATTTTGTACGGGGGTCACATAGCATCACATGAGCCGTGAAGGGGACATTTTGTACGGGGGTCACATAGCATCACATATGAGCTGTGATGGGGGACATTTTGTACGGAGGTCACACAGTATCACATATGGCCTGTGATGGGGACATTTTGTACGGGGGTCACACAACACCACATATGAGTTGTAAAGGGGGAGATTTTGTATGTAGGACACAGAACATCACACATGAGCCGCGATGGGAGGACACTGTGTATGGGGTCACGCAGCATCACATATGAGCTCTGATCGGAGACAATGTGTATGGGGGTCACAATATATCACATATGAGACGTAACGGGGACATTGTGTGCAGGGGTCAAAGGACATCACATAAGAGCCGTGTAGAAGAACCGTTGGACAGTCATGTGACCCCACAGCGGCATGATTCCAATCACAGGAAATTATGGTTAAGTTGGAGAGTGTCCATGACAGTTCAGCGGCTTTATCTTCCTGCAGGACAGTCATGTGACCACGCGGCGCCGTGATTCCTATCACTTTTTAATAAATCAAAGCACACATCATGGAAGAATTTCTAGCCACATATTCAGGTTCACTCCCTGCTCACAGGAAGTTCATTGCCTTTTGGAGCTGATGTATCCAGAATGTGTTTACTGATCTCACAGAAGGAAAAAAAAAAAATCAGCAATGTACAGTCCGCTCTGCGTTGTGTTTGCGACTGGCTGCCGGCCATAGTTTGGTTTCTTTCCATTAATGTGAAGATAGAAAAAGGCAGATAGAGACACCGATTGGAAGCCTCAATCCGGCATGCCCAGTAGGATAATGGAGCCACCAGGGTCATCGCTAGAGCGGCTCACATACAATACTCTCCAGGAATTCAGGATTGTCATCCGGGATGTGCAGACTCTGCTGGGCTGGGAACGAGCAGCACCGCAGTCACTTGATATTAGAATGAAGGTGTCTGATTATGGAGTTGCTGCAACTTCTCTTTGTCACAGCAGATCTACCACGTACCGTACATACGATAATCATTACTAGCAAGTGATTGGGAGCTAATGACTCTGAAATTCTGACAGCTGACACAGCAAATAACGGCTCACGCCAACACACCAAAGTACACATACACTGTCTTGTCAAATGTATTACACGCACATGTACTTTATTTGGCATCCCAGTCTTAGTCCGTAGGGTAATGGAAAAGAGCTGAGACTGCGAGCCAGGCCTTCTCATCCTACATCAGTGCCTGACCTCACAAATGTGCTTCTGGAAGAATGGTCAAACATTCCCATAGACACACTCCTAAACCTTGTGGACCGCCTTCCCAGAAGAGTTGAAGCTGTTATAGCTGCAAAGGGTGGGCCAACTCAATATTGAACCCTACGGACTAATGCCCCGTACACACGGTCAGAAATTCCGACCACAAAATCCGTCGGATTTTTTCCGACGGATTTTGTCTGACACTGGTGTTGCATACACACGGTCGGACAAAGTTGTCGGAAAATCTGATCATTCTGAACGTGGTGACGGAACTACATAGAGGCTAGTAGCCAATAGCTTTGGTCTCGTAATTTGATCTGAGCATGCGTGGCACTTTGTCCGTCGGAAATTCTCTACACATGATTGGAAAAAGTCGGATCAGATCATATTTTGTTGTCGGAAAATTTGAGAGCAGGATCTCAAATTTTTTCCGTCTGAATTTTCTACGGAAAAAGTCAGATGGAGCCCATACACGGTCGGATTTTCCGACAACATGGTCCAATCGGACATTTTCCGTCGGAATTTCCGACCGTGTGCACGGGGCATAAGACTGGTATGCCATTAAAGTTCATGTGCATGTAAAGGCAGGCATCCCAATACTTTTGGTAATATATTGTATTTGTAGTCCTATCAGGAGACCAGCCATGGTTCCCACTATGGATACAGCTGAGGACATAGCCACTCAGGGACATGAAGTATGTTATTTGCAGGATTATCAGGTGAAAATAAAAAGAAAGAAACACTGGAAAAAAAAAAGAAAACTACTGCAGCTACCACACCAAAGACTAGTAATCTGCTATATATTACAATTTACGTTTTGGATTTAGATACACAAGAAGAGTTTAGCGTCAAGTTGGATTTACACTGTTCCATGTACATTGTATCCACATTTCCTTCATATATGGGGAGATATTACAATCACATATAGAAATTCGGCATGCCGCCAGAACGCATGCATAATAACGTCAGCGCCAAAGCCCCACCCCTATATGTTTCGTCCACGTAATGCTGGCCATTCGATTGTACTATCTCCATTTGTGAGTATGTATTTATTTAATAAACAGCAGTTTGTTTGGTGATAATGTATTATGGATTCTTTTTCTTTTGTGGCAATTTGGGGCTTGTTTTGAGGATATGTTCTAGAATTGGATCATACTCCCGGAGACAGAGGAATAAAAAGTTGCCGGTTTTTGCAGTGGCTTGACTGGGTGACCTTTGGGCTGAGTTTACCTCTAAAGCCTCGTACACACGATCGGATTTTTGGCAGGGAATTGTGTGATGACAGACTGTTTGCCTAAAATCTGACCGTTAGTATGCTCCATCAGACAATTGTTATCCAACTTTCCGCCAACAAATCTTGGATGGCAGGCTACTAAACTTTCGGCGGACAAAGGTCTGTTGTCAGATTTTCCTCTCGTCTGTATGCAAATCCGTAACACAAAAGTCCAAAGTACAAACCCGCATGCTCTGAATCAATGCTCACCAAACACGACTTTAGCAGAAGGTGCCCAACGGGTGGCGCTCAAGAGCTGAAATTCCACGTAGTACGTCACTACGTTCGTGTTTGTTGGCTGACTATTGTGTACTGTTTGTTTGCAAGACAAGATCCTGGCACACGCCCTTCGGACAAAAGTCTGATGCTTTGTTGGCCAACAATCCGATCGTGTGTACGAGGCTTAAGAGCTTTAGACATCTTTAATTTTGGGGGTTTAATGTTCCAGTAAGTGGATAGAGTTTATGTTGGTAAAGGAGCACGGGCACTATAAGGATTGCTGGCACTTGTAGTCCACACATCACAAGATTTTATATATATTCATATTTATTGCTGAAGTGGACTTCTTGCATGTTTCACATTTATCACTGAATTGTTGCACTGAATGTATTCCATATTTTATTTGACATTGTGATTTTATTTAAAGAGACTTTGCACTCATATGTTTATAGAATTATTTTGTGTCACCTATCCTGGCATTTGTGGGGTACAGCGTCTCTGATTCAGGTTTGTGAGATTTGCACAATTTTTGCACAACTGTGGAATAATTTTTATACTGAGGGCAAAGGTGTTACTTTTTATATAGAGCTGTTCATGGGGTTTTCTCTGGATAAAATGATTGGGTATGTGCGGGTGCAGTTTTTATAGAGTGACTTTTTCTAGTGCTGGGATCTTGTTGCTGTATGGTTTCAGTATAGGAAAGGCTTGCTGGTGATTTATAAGCTTCCGGTGCAGGATGAGGTCAGTATGAAGCAGATTAGAAATATCTAGACATGTGCAATTCGTTTCATTTTTTTTTCCGTTATTTTCGTTCATTCGTTATCGTACGAATGAACGAACGATTCGCTAAAAATTTTAACGAATCGTTCGAATCGAACGAATCCGAAAATAACGAAAATCCGAAAAAAACTAATTAGAAACAACGAATGTACGAAAGAAGAAAATCCGAAAAACGAAAGCAGGAACAACGAAAATGAAAATGAACGAAAAAATTCGTACATTCGTAACTTTTTTTTTTTGTTGAATTGGTAATTTTCCGTGTCCCTTACAATGGCGCTGCTTAACGTGCCTCGAATGGATTGAACGAAAAAATTCGTACATTCGTAACTTTTTTTTTTTTCGATTCGTAATTTTCCGTGTCTCTTACAATGGCGCTGCTTAACGTGCTTCGAATGGATTTAATGAAAAAATTCGTACATTCGTTAAAAAAAAATGTGATTCGTAATTTTCCGTGTCTCTTAAAATGTAATAATAGCATACACATTACATAAAATTATGAAATATGCTCCGATTACGAATCTACGAATGTTACGAATGTACGAATAAATACGAATGCGTCCAAATTTCGAATAAACGAAAAAAAGAATCAATGAAAAAATAACTCTTACGAAAATATGAATCGTTACGAATACGAACACCGACGACTTACGAATTTACGAATCGTTACGAATCAATGGAAACGAAAAAAAACTAAACGAAAATAAACAAATTTTTTTGTTGTGCACATGTCTAGAAATATCCCTGATCAGGGCTGGATTAACATAGGGGCTATTGGAGCTGCAGCTCCAGGCCCCTACTTTAATATAGGCCCAGCCACCCAAAAAGAACAGACTACTCATGAAAAGCAATGGGCCAATGGGAAGAGATCTCCCCTGACGGGCCCTGCATTCCAGATGCACTGCCTGGGCAGGGTGGTGGGATAATGGGCACTGCATGAGCAGTCCTAACAGAAGCCACGGCCCTTACAGAAACTTGGCAAATCAAATACCAGGCTTCCCTGGGCGCATGCCAGCACAGGCTCTTGGAAAGCAGAAGGGTGCCCAGTAAAAGGTCCACCAAGATCCATAGCACCAAGCACATGATGTTCTTAATCCGGCCCTGTCCCTAATCTCCTGAGAGTCCCATCATTGTTGGGGTGCTGACAAGTGGGGTGCTGCATTGCTGACGCACAGCCTAGGACTATCACTTTGTCGCTGTTTCAGATGTTATGTACAGTGAGCACCGCTCCGCATCCAATCGAATGCTGGAATCTCCTAAATCCCGGAGTGTTTGCCATGGGATTCATTACCAGCCATGTCAGTGAAAAGCATCATTAGGCAGCAGATACAGCGATCGTCTCTCCGATAGTGATGACAGACAGTTCTTGAATGTTTGCCATTGGTGCCGAGAAATAGAAACAAATAATGATATTAATAATGTGCTGTACAATGACACAGATCAGAGATTCGGCACAACCGCCATACACCCGGAGGGCCTAATATATTCACAGCAGCCATGAATTATTACTGCTCGTGTGCATTCAGGGTCACAGCCTTGCAGTCTATGATAGAGCTACGCAGATGAGAAATTTGACTGCCACTTGCCTGTCTCTGAAGATTCTGCCACACTCAACGCTGACCTCTCACCAACTAATTGGGGGATACCCACAGAAAAGACTGGTCACCCAGTCTGACTAGTATTGTCTGGAGGTGTGTTAATTTCATGTGGATCTTTCTGTGGTGTTAGCAGACTCACAATCTGCCCTAATCATACCATTTACAAATTTACTACTTTTCCCTCCATTTGCATAAACCATTTGGTGAGCAGTGCCACAGATGACAAGCTGGCACTCCTTGCATCTGGTGGAGGAGGTTTAACCTCCACATACAGAGGGATTTTTTTTCAGGGAGAACGTGAGGGAACGCCGTTCTGGCACCTCCAGCACTGAATGTTTGCAAAGGGGTGCGATGGTCTACTGATGCTGGCTGCTGGGGTATCTATTGATAATTGAGTGGATTTCTTTTTGCGTGGCAATCTATTGTTGCTGGTGGAGGATCTTTTGTTACGGGAGGGGGGTGTCAATTGCTGCAATGGATCTACTGTTTAGGGTGGTATCTACTGTTGCTGGCTGCTGGAGAGTCTATTATTGATGCTGGCTACTGGGAGATCTGTTGTTGCTGCTAGGGGTCTATAGTGGCTGGAGGGGGGTCTATTGCAGAACCAAGGGTCAGGGCTCGGAGGTGGGTGGGGGATACACAGAGGGGTTGATTTACTAAAGGCAAATAGACTGTGCACTTTTGCAAAGTGCAGTTGCTCCAGAGCTTAGTAAATGAGAAAAGGCTTCACTTTGCAAAGAATATCCAATCACATGCAAGGAAGATTAAAAAAAACAGCATTTTTGCTTGCATATGATTGGATGATGGAAGACAGCTGAGCTTTTGCTCATTTACTAAGCTCTGGAGCAACTGCTCTTGCAGAGTGCAACTGCACTTTGCAAAGTGCACAGTCTTTAGTAAATCGACCCCTGATCCTCTTTTGTCTACCCTTGCAGGGTTGCTGTCTTCTCCACTCCCTTCCTTCAGCTGTGTTGCAAGATGATCAGTTCTAGCATTCACATCCGCAACCCCGTCTCCCTGTTTACCGGCTTCCCTCCTCTCCTCTCCCACCGGCAGCTGCTGCAGGCACACATGGGTATGTTGCAGGATGGAGAGCGGGGGAAGGGGCCGGTAAATAGGTCATATAATAATGATTTTAGTGTATTTTTAGCAAAAATATAATTTGATGTAATCTGGGGGGTCGGGGCCCTGTCAGTTAAGCAGTATGGGGCCCCATAATTTCTAACAGCAGCCCTGTTTCACATAGTGCCTCATCCCTCTCTATTACATGTAGCGTTTAGCCTTCTCTAACACAGGCAGGGCCTCATCTCTCTAATGTGCACAGTCAATCTCTATAGGTGACGGAAAGTGTCTCATCCCTATTACAAGCAGTGTGTATACTTCTCAACTGAGTAAGCATCTGAGCCACCAAGATTCCACATAAGATAGAGTGGAGTTGGCACCTTTTCGAATGTGAACTCTGCCAGGGTGGCAACTGTCAAAGTTCATGAGAGGCAAAGGTGTAGAACGTGACCCTCATGCCCACTACTGCATCTGAATGTAGTTTGGGATTGTGAATCTTTTTAATGAACATGAGGACCGCCAACTGGGTGGTTCTTGGGGTTAGAGCTCCCCTCAGGGTCCAGATAAAGTATGATAGTCCTATATTTAGTATGGTAGTTTTGGGCGGTACAACTTATTCCTCCCTATTATATTCATTCCTCCCTACTGGATTTACTACTCATGCCTCTCTGTTGTATGCCGTGCTTATCCCTCTCTATTATAGGCAGTGGCTAGTGGAAATTAGTGGAAAGGTCTTTGTATAGGGTACAGATGACGTACAATGATTGGTGGAGACGTTTGTATATAGGGCACAATAGACTTATGCCCCGTACACACGGTCGGAAAATCCGACCACCAAATCCATCGGATTTTTTCTGACTGATTTAGTCCGACACTGGTGTTGCATACACACGGTCGGACAATGCTGTCGGAAAATCCGATCATTCTGAACGTGGTGACGTTTGTTGCCTACGACGGGACTACGTAGAGGCTAGTAGCCAATAGCTTTGGTCTTGTAATGTGATCTGAGCATGCGTGGCACTTTGTCCGTCGGAATTCGCTACACACGATCGGAATTGGTGTGATCGGACTTTGTTGTCGGAAAATTTTTAGAGCAGGAGATACAACTTTGTCTGTCGGACAATCCGATGGAAAATGTCCGATGGTGCCTACACACGGTCGGAATTTCTGACAACATTGTCCAATAGGACAGAATCCATCGGAAAATCCGACCGTGTGTATGGGGCTTTAACAGCATTTAGTGAAGTGGTCTGCATGTAGGGGACAGGAGAAATACAGTAATTGGTAGAACTATCTCTATGTAGGGTACATGAGGCGTACAGCGTTTTGTGGAAAGTTCTGTATGTATTATACAGGTGACATACAACATATGGTGGAAAGGACTATATGTTGGGTATAGGTGATGTACAGCGAATGGTGGCAAGTTCCCTATGTAGGTTATAGGAGGCGAACTGTGACCGGTGGAATGTTTTTAATGTAGAGTAAAGGAGACATACAGCTATTCGTGGAAAGTTCTGTATGTAGGGTATAGAAGCCGCACAGCGATTGGTGGGAAGTTCTGTATGAAGGGTACAGGAGATATGCAGCGATTGGTGGAAAGGTCTGTATGTGGGGTACAGGAGATGTATAGCGATTGGTGGAAAGGTCTGTATGTAGGGTACAGGAGATGTACAGTGATTGGTGGAAAGGTCTGTATGTAGGGTACAGGAGATGTACAGTGATTGGTGGAAAGGTCTGTATGTGGGGTACAGGAGATGTATAGGGATTGGTGGAAAAGTCTGTATGTGGGGTACATGAGATGTACAGTGATTGGTGGAAAGGTCTGTATGTGGGGTACATGAGATGTACAGTGATTGGTGGAAAGGTCTGTATGTGGGGTACATGAGATGTACAGTGATTGGTGGAAAGGTCTGTATGTGGGGTACAGGAGATGTACAGGGATTGGTGGAAAGGTCTGTATGTGGGGTACAGGAGATGTACAGGGATTGGTGGAAAGGTCTGTATGTGGGGTACAGGAGAAGTACAGCGATTGGTGGAAAGGTCTGTATGTGGGGTACAGGAGAAGTACTGCGATTGGTGAAAAGGTCTGTATGTGGGGTACAGGAGATGTGCAGCGATTGGTAGAAAGGTCTGTATGTGGGGTACAGGAGATGTACAGTGATTGGTGGAAAGGTCTGTATGTGGGGTACAGGAGATGTGCAGTGATTGGTGGAAAGGTCTGTATGTGGGGTACAGGAGATGTGCAGCGATTGGTGGAAAGGTCTGTATGTGGGGTACAGGAGATGTGCAGCGATTGGTGGAAAGGTCTGTATGTGGGGTACAGGAGAAGTACTGCGATTGGTAGAAAGGTCTGTATGTGGGGTACAGGAGATGTGCAGCGATTGGTAGAAAGGTCTGTATGTGGGGTACAGGAGATGTACAGTGATTGGTGGAAAGGTCTGTATGTGGGGTACAGGAGATGTGCAGCGATTGGTGGAAAGGTCTGTATGTGGGGTACAGGAGAAGTACTGCGATTGGTAGAAAGGTCTGTATGTGGGGTACAGGAGATGTGCAGCGATTGGTAGAAAGGTCTGTATGTGGGGTACAGGAGATGTACAGTGATTGGTGGAAAGGTCTGTATGTGGGGTACAGGAGATGTGCAGCGATTGGTGGAAAGGTCTGTATGCGAGGTACAGAAAATGTACAGCCATACCCGGCTGCAACTGATGCTGATTCTTGCCTTATTTATGCAGTATTGCGAGAGACCTGGAAAGCTCCATGATGGATGGCTCAGCCTCCATATATACAGGCTAATCATGTTCACCAAATTTAGGAATTGGATTGTAGCGTGTCTGATAAATAATTTTACATGATAGATCTGAGAAATGTTTCTGCATATTGAGTTGCAGCAGTGATCCGTTCATATGACAATAATATTTAGCAACCTTTCTGTATGTAGAAATCGAATTTCTGCATGTTGCACGCTTATCATCAATCCTCCAAGAAATACATGGGGAAAAAAAAAAATGACAAGCACCAAAGAAAACACGAAAAACAAATAGAAATGTTAAAGGCAATAAAAGGCGGCATTTTGTACGCGGCTCTACAAGTAGCGACCTCAGCG
The DNA here is from genome assembly GCA_028564925.1 of Lithobates sylvaticus. Classification (NCBI taxonomy): domain Eukaryota; kingdom Metazoa; phylum Chordata; class Amphibia; order Anura; family Ranidae; genus Lithobates; species Lithobates sylvaticus. The sequence goes on along the minus strand of CM053035.1, from coordinate 184,708,831 downwards.
AAGAATGTCATTCACACAATCCGAGGCTGCAGATGGCTTGTGAAATGAAAGTCTGAGATTAACTTAAATAACAAGATTTGTGGATAGAATTACATCTCTATCGTCCTGACACCTGTTACTGTATAGCCAACCTATACCTAAAGGTGGCCATACACGTAGAGGTTTGTCATTGATTTAGATACAAGCATTTGCATACAAGCGATCTATCCATGAATAAAAACATGAACGATGCATCACATACGATTGTTCTGCATTTTGAGATTGACTGAAAACACTGAATCAAAATATAATCTATATCAACAATCTAAAAAAAAAAATGATCATTTAATCAATCTGAATTAAGATTACACGTGCACACCTTGATATTTGGTCAATAGATCATCAAAATTGAGTCAAAATTGATCAATAGCTCACTAAATCAATTGGACGCTCTTTGGAGTAGGATTTTTATTCAACTTGATCAGTTTAGCTACACTGATTAGTTGATTCTATGATCATATTGATATATGCATAAGAAAGAGAAGTTGCGCTACTAAAACCTAAATATTTTTGACCAATATTTGTGTTACTATGTGATAAATAATACAATTGATATTTCAAAATAGAGAAAAAAATGAAGATAAAATAAATTTATTTTATCTAAAAATTTTTCTCCATTTAGAAATATCAATGGTATTATTTATCACATAATAACACAAATATTGGTTAAAAATATTTAGGTTTTAGTAGCGCAACTTCTCTTTCTTATGTCTATTTTTGTGTATATCCCACAATAAGTTGCAGCTTCTTTTCAATTTTAGGTTGTTTTATATACATGTTTTTTTGGTATACAAAAGAATAGAATTTGTGTACCTTCCCCTCCATTCCAAGCGCAGTTTTCTCCCCCTCCATATTGATATATGCGTGGCCCCCTTTACAAGAAATGTTCACTGTAAATCAGGGCATAGCTCATATCCGGACCAATCACATTTTGGGGTTTATTTTTTAACCGCTTCAGCCCCGGAAGATTTTACCCCCTTCCCGACCAGAGCACTTTTTGCGATCCGGCACTGCGTCACTTTAACTGACAACTGCTCTGTCGTGCCACCCAAAACAAAATTGACGTCCTTTTTTTCCCACAAATAGAGCTTTCGTTTGGTGGTATTTGATCACCTCTGCGGTTTTTATTTTTTGCGCTATAAACTAAAAAGGAGCGACAATTTTGAAAAAAAAACTCAATATTTTTTACTTTTTGCTATAATAAATATCCCCCAAAAATATATATAAAAAAAAATAACTTTTCCTCAGTTTAGGCCGATATGTATTCCTCTACATATTTTTGGTATAGAAAATCACAATATGCGTCTATTGATTGGTTTGCGCAAAAGTTATAGCGTCTACAAAATAGGGGATAGTTTTATGGTATTTTTATTATTCATTTTTTTTTTTTTTTTTTTTTACTAGTAATGGCGGCGATCTGCGATTTTTATCGGGACTGCGACATTATGGCGGACCCATCGGACAATCAATTTTGACACATTTATACAGCGATCAGTGCTATAGAAATGCATTGATCACTGTAAAAATGTCACGGCAGGGAAGGTGTTAACACTAGGGGGCGATCAAGGGGTTAACTGTGTTCCCTAGGAGGTGATTCTAACTGAAGGGGGAGGGGACTGTGTAGGGGAGATGACAGATCGCTGTTCATACTTTGTATGAACAGTATGTGGAGTACTTTGTATGAACAGACGATCAGTCTCTTCTCCCCCCACAGATCCCGGTTCTCCGTGTGTCAGCCGCAATCCCGGGAGCCCGGCGGTGATCGCGACCGCCGGCCACTCGCACCGGCTCCGGGGGCGAGCAGCGGGTGCGTGCGCGCCCCTAGTGGCCACAGGGCGAAGCGACATAACATAACATTGCTTCGCCCAGCCGTGCCATTCTGACGCAGTACAACTGCGACGGCTGGTCGACAAGTGGTTAAAGGCAAAAAGACTGTACACTTTGCAAAGTGCAGTTGCTCCAGAGCTTAGTAAATGAGCAGAAGCTCTGATGACTTCCATCATCCAATCATGTTTTTTTTTTTTTTTTTATTATTTTCCTTGCACATGATTGGGTATTCTTTGCAAAGTGAAGCTTTACCTCATTTACTAAGTTCTGGAGCAACTGCACTTGCAGAGTGCACAGTCTATTTGCCTTTAGTAAATCAACCCTTTTGCGTTCATCCTCTGAGCATTCCATGAGGCATGAGAGAGCTGCAGCTAAGCCCCTTCCTGTGATAGTGCTTTGTAACGACAGGTGCTCTTTACCCTGTACAGGAATTTCTGAGTAGCAGCAATCAGCCTGGCATCGCCGCGCACTGGCGATAAATGAGACCGCCGCGGGCTGTAAATGAGCCCATTCCTCTTTCATTTTCTCTGTGAATGGCTGATGTCGTCTTAACACCCAGCTGAGTATTTGTTCCCCCTCTGGATGTTTAACATCTCTGGATCAACACGTCATCTCCCTCTCAATATGCTTCTAATTGGCGTCAAAATGAGTCAGTGGCGGAGACCCTCCGAGGAGCAGATGTCTCCTGAGAGAGGGAGCTGGGAGGACGGAGCCCTGTCTCTGTCATTGCGTGTGCATATACAGTATATATACTATATACAATACAGTATATACATATGGTGTATGTACACTATCTATAGGGATGATGTAGTTAAGTGAAACTGCACTGTGCACTTTGCAAGTGCAATTGCTCCAGAGCTTAGTAAATGAGGGAGAGGTCTGCTGACTTCCATCATCCAATTATGTGCAAGTAAAAATGTGATTGGGTATTTTTTTGCAAAGTGAAGCTTTACCTCTTGTACAAAGATCTTTGCAAAGTGCACAGTGTATTTGTCTTTATTAAAATCAACCCCATAGTGTGTGTGTATATATTTTATGGGTGTGTACCTGTATACCATTGTGTGTATGGGTGTGTATACCACTGGGTTTGTGCGTATTTGTGTAGCACCCTGAGGTTGAGTCGTGGAGCTCTTCACAAATTTACTTTCCAGGAGTAGTTATCTTGGTCGATTGATAGAGATCTATTGATTTCTCCCTAACTTTAGCCTTGTTGCACTTTTCTCTTGTACCACTAGGTGGCCGGGTACTTGGCGGTAATAGATATGAGAAGGGCAACCCAAGGTCAGGTTATGGGTATATGGGGTATCTCAGCCAATGGGCAGGGGTTTTCTTGAATCCCTTGGCCTGCTGGGAGAACCTATATATTCAGGTGAGGTCAGGTGATCCATGTTCTGTGCCACCTGGACGACTGTCTGGGTGAACGTGTGTGGTACTCCCCGGGCTGCTAGGCCGGAGATTGTGCCTATACTGGGGGCATCTGGCTGCAAGGCAGTGTGAGGGCCTATCTAGAAGTAAAGAGAGCAGTGCAGGGTTGGGATTGCAGCTTGCCGTCCAACCAGAAGTGATGGTTCTGCCAGCTGGAGAACCTGTCAATGGTCGGCGGTAGAAAGGAAGTTGTTGCCACAAAGGGACCAACCACCTTTACCAGGGACCACAGTGAGTAACTGAAGAAAGTACCGGAAACATATTCTCACCGAAAAGGCACGTGGAGAATTGGGAAACTTTAGGTGGTGATCAAGTCAGGGACCCAACCTGTGAAGGAGTCGCTTGCAGAGTAGCCTTGTGAGTCAAGCCAGGGACCGAGCCGGTTAGCAGGGGTGAAGCTTGAGAAGTATCTGGAGTGCCAACCTAGGGACCCGGCAGGGAAGCGTGGGTGACGCTTGAGGGGATACCACTGCAAACCTTGGAGGAGCTCAAGGGATTCAGAGTTAGTGAATAAGAGGGTCTAGCGAGAGACCGGGAGCTCAGTGTTGAAGAACTACAAGAGGCAGTTGTAGTGAAGCTGAAAGAACTGTTACGTTTTAGTTAGGAACTGTTAAAGACTGTTACCATAGAAGACAGCAATCCTGCATGTGCAGAAGTGGCGCCTTGCTGGGGCCTTTCCCTGCACGGCTGTCTTCCTATTGAAGTCTCAGAGTCTGCCAATTGAATCTACAACTATCTTAGGGTGTCCTGGCCCTAACACTCTTTCCTCCAAAAATACAAAAAGGACTATCAAAAGAAATAAAATCTCTTTTACATCCATGAAGTGTCTGGCGCCCAATGACTTTCACCATCTTTGCACCCACTATGCCACACAACCCACTACATATTGAAGGATATCAGCTATCTTTGGCCTTGGAGGTCCTCATTAGACTGGACAAGGCCAGAGACCTTGCTACATTTGTAATGTGTGTTTATATACCATTGTGTGTATTTTTCTATAAATATACACCGATCGGCCATAACTTTATGACTACTGACAGATTAAAGTGGTTGGAAACATTTGATTAAAAAAAAGAAATAAATAACAAACATGCCTATACTTACCTGCTCTGTGCAATTGTTTTGCACAGAGCAGCCCCAATCCTCTTCTTCTGTGGTCTCCACGAGGCTCCTCCTCTTCATTGGGTGTCCCTACGAAAAGCCGCTTCCCATGGGGGCACTCGTGTGCACGCATTCCCAAGTCCTGCTACTGCATCCATTGACACAGACAGTGGGACGCAGCTGCGCCCCCTACTCCCCTGTCACAGCTTTTGATTGACAGCAGCGGCTTTTAAAATGTACAAATGTAGCAATTAAGAAATGGGATGAAAGGTTTAGCACTGTGAAACACTTTTTGATTGATAAATAGTGCCAAAATGAGGGACAAATGAGGAGGAACAAGGGACAGAGGGACTTTGTTCCAAATCATGGTCAGTCCCTTGGAATTAGGGACAGTTGGGAGCTATGGGTAAGGGTCACTGCATGAAATACAGCAGAGGCATGAGGCAGAGGGATGAGACAGAGGCAGAGGCATGAGGCAGAGGCAGAGGCATGAGACAGTGGCAGTGGCAGAGGGATGCAGCAGTGGCTGGGGCATGAGGCAGTGGCAGAGGCATGAGGCAGAGGCATGAGGCCGAGGCATGAGGCAGTGGCAGAGGCATGAGGCATAGGCATAGGCATGAGGCAGTGGCATGAAGCAGAGGCATGAGGCAGAGGCATGAGGCAGAGGCACGAGGCAGTGGCAGAGGCATGAGGCATGAGGCAGAGGCATGAGGCAGTGGCAGAAGCAGTGGCAGAGGGATGATGCAGAGGCATGATGCAGAGGCAGTGGCACAGGCATAAGGCAGTGGCAGAGGGATGAGGCAGTGGTAGAGGCATGAGGCAGTGGCAGAGGCTTGAGGCAGTGGCAGTAGGATGAGGCAGTGGCAGTAGGATGAGGCAGTGGCAGAAGGATGAGGCAGTGGCAGAAGGATGAGGCATGAGGCAGTGGCAGTGGCAGAGGGATAAGGCAGTGGCATGAGGCAGTGGCAGAGGGGTGAGGCAGAGGGGTGAGGCAGAGGGTTGAGGCAATGGCAGAGGGATAAGTCAGTAGCAGATGGATAAGGCAGAGGCATGAGGCAGTGGCACAAGGCAGTGGCAGAGGGATGAGGCAGTGGCAGAAGGATGAGGCAGCGGCAGAGGGCTGAGGCAGTGGCAGAGGGCTGAGGCAGTGGTAGAAGGATGAGGCCATGGCATGAGGCAGTGGCAGAGGCATGAGGCATGAGGCAGTGGCTGTTTATGGCTGAGGGAAAGTGTGTAACATCTCCCCGAGGAGACAGGCACTGAGCTATTTAATGCAGATTTCACTGGTGGCATGAATATGAATACTGAGGCCTGGCTTCCCTACTACTTCTAGGGACCTTTGGTGGCTTTTACAAAGCATAGATGTCAACTTTGGGGGATTGGAGAAGTTACTAGCAATGAGGTCATCACTGTTAAAATTCTGCTCATGGCGCCTCCGTCCCTGACACCATCCCGTTGTGTTATCCAGGACACGTCCTAAGCTGACCTGACAAGCCCTGGCATCACATAGGAGTCAGGCAGAAGAGCTTCACCTATTTAAATACGGTAACATCTGGAGAATAGAAAAATGTGTCAATGTGGAGAGGCTCAGACTTCTAAAAAGCCTTATAATTCAGTATATATTCAGTATACAGTATGATGGGTTCTGGTATTGAAGCAGTCCTATCCGCTCTGTAAACAGCCCCGGTCACAGTAGTAGACCGCGTCTAGTAAAACACAGAATAAAGGGCTTGTTTCAGTTGTTGTGGCGGACTGGGGATTAGAGACAAACTTTTGTCGGCGAGGTTTAATGGTAAATCGGATTAAGGCGTCTTTCCTCGCTGTGCCGCGTACACAATCATACACATAGTCAATAGTTCTCTCTCCAGGTGGAGGAAGGTATTGAATCTGGTACCGCGTTCAGAGCGCTCCCCGGCTCCACTAAAAATAGTGCTAAAATACTGGATACATGGGGAGCGACATCTAATATATAAAGGCTTTGACACCATTTAATGTCACAAAAACAGTACAAATATACTGGAAGTTCCTACATAATGTAATCTCTGCATAGACATGACAACATAACACGGATTATCAGTCATGACATCACAGAAAATGTACATACAATTTATACATTTTTTTACTGAATGAAAATTACATTTACAGTTAGAATTACATTCATCCAAAAGAAAAAATTCCATCCTGATCCTTCAAAATGTCTGTCACTACGGTCAAAAACAAACAGCAATTTGACCGCACTAACCACACAAAATTGGACGAAAATTGGCCGCTGAGCCGGTGGATGACAGGGCGGTCCCTGCACACTGTGCAGGGACGGCCCTGTCAGATCTCCGCTCTCCTCTATGGAGGATCGGATGAACACGGACCCTCTGTCTGTGTTCATCCGATCCACTCTGCAGACGGATGGAAAAATAGGGTTTTTCCTCCGTCTGCAGAATCGGACCACAGCGGAGGCGGATGATATCGGGTGTCAGCGGATGCTCATCCACTGACACCCGCTATCCCATAGGGGTGCATGTATGTCTGTATTTCATCCGAAAACGGAGGGATGAAATACGGACATACGGTCCGCATGTGTGAAAGGGGCCTAGCTCTCCTGCACTGAATTGTATTGTAATGGTTGTTTGGAAAGGAGAATTAGGGGTGTTTACAAAGATAATAGATCTTTGGAAGGTATCATCCACATATACACAGAAAAGAAAAAATACATTGGGACTTTAACGACTTGCAGCCCCACCCACCATCAAATGACGGCGGGACGGTGTTGCTCTCCCCGCGGGGGCATGCAGCTCGGCGATCGCCACCCCACCATGTTGCTAGGACACGGCACAACCCGATCTCTGTAAAGAGCTGATGACGCGCAATCAAGCAAGACAGGTAATCAGGGCACTGATCATCAGTGCCCTGATTACAATAAATTGCCAGCAGTGCCAGGAACCAGTGCCTACCAGTGCCCGTAATCAGTGCTGCCCATCAGTGCCCATCTGTACCCATGCCATCTATCCATGCCACCTATCAGTGCCAACCAGTGCTACTTATCTGTACCCATCAGTGCCACCTATCAGTGCCCATCAGTGCCCACCAGTGCTCATCAGTGCCACCTAGCAGTGCCCATAAGTGTGGCATATTAGTGCCTCCTTATCAGTGCTACCTAATCAGTGCCCATAAGTTCCACCTTGTCAGTTCCCATAGGATCCACTTCATCAGTGCCCATAGGATCCACTTCATCAGTGCCCATTAGTGCAGCCTCATCAGCGCACATCAGTGAAGGATAAAAATGACTTATTTATCCACCTTATCAGTGCCCATGGATCAACCTCATCAGTGCCCATAGGATCCACCTCATCAGTGCCCATAGGATCCACCTCATCAGTGCCCATAGGATCCACCTCATCAGTGCCCATAGGATCCACCTCATCACTGCTCATAGGATCCACCTCATCACTGCTCATAGGATCCACCTCATCACTGCTCATAGTATCCACCTCATCAGTGCCCATAGGATCCACCTCATCAGTGCCCATAGGATCCACCTCATCAGTGCCCATAGGATCCACCTCATCAGTGCCCATAGGATCCACCTCATCAGTGCCCAAAGGATCCACTTCATCAGTGCCCATTAGTGCAGCCTCATCAGCGCACATCAGTGAAGGAGAAAAATTACGTATTTACACAATTTACTGACAGAAACTAAGAAAAACTAAATTTTTTTTCCAAAAATAAAAACCCAGCAGTGATTAAATACCACCAAGAAAAATAGCGCTATTTGTGTGAAGAAAATGATAAAAATGTCATCTGGGTAGAGTGCAATTGTCATTCAAAATGTGACAGCACTGAAAGCTGAAAAATGGCCTGGGCAGGAAGGGGGTGTAAGTGCCCAGTATTGAGGTGGTTAAATATACCTCCAAAGATAGAATGTAACACCACCAAATAATTAAAAATTGTACCGCTTTATTTTAACAACTTTAAAAAGGTGCAGGTTGAAAAAAAACGTTAAATCTCTGTGAATTCAATGTAAAATCCATTGTCAGTAACAACACATATCCTCAAATTGAGGCAAAGAAAAGAGCATGAAAGGGTCCAATGAGATCACCATCTAAAGGTCAACGCGTTTCGTGGGATCCTCTGCTTCATCAGGACCATGGATCTCAATTATACATAAAGATGGATACATATTTATCAAATCATGATCATACGGTATGTAGAAAAATACATCGAGACAAATTCTTCTGGCCCGTGTGGAATTTACCGCCAATCAAACGAAGAAATATCGCAGGGTGACCAACGGGAGTCGGACGGTTTTAAAACAAAACAGTACTCCATAGATTTTCAACTTGAAATGGATTTATTTTTACAAAAACCGAGGTCAAGACGTGTCATTTGAGTTACTTTCTTCAGTTATGAACATAACGTCTTTTAGATGACCATCCTCTTGAATGCAGCATCCAATCCTTCGCTTGAAATTGACCTTCACTCGGGCCAACAGCTGTTGATCAATTGTGAGCATAGGCAAACAAAAGAGCATAAAAGGGTCCAATGAGATCGCCATCTAAAGGTTAACGCGTTTCGTGGGATCCTCCGCTTCATCAGGACCATGGATCTCAATTATACATAAAGATGGATACATATTTATCAAATCATGATCATACGGTATGTAGAAAAATACATCCGGACAAATTCTTCTGGCCCGTGTGGAATTTACCACCAAATGAGGAAATATTTCAGGGTGACCGTCGGGAGTCTGACGGTTTTGAAAGAAACAGTACTCATACATAGGTTTTCAACTTGAAATGGATTTGTTTTTACAAAAACCGAGGTTAAGACGTGTCATGAGTTACTTTCTTCAGTTATGTAAATAATGTCTTTTAGATGACCATCCTCTTGAATGCCGGGTCCAATCCTTCGCTTGAAATTGTCCATCACTTGGGCCAGCAGCTGTCGATCAATTCTGAGCACTTCTTGTCGGAATTCATCCTTCAATTCATCCAAATCCTTGGTTTGTGAGGTTACACATGGCCCTTATAGGAAGAAATCACGTGAGGACAAGTCAGGAGACCTTGGGAGGCCATGGCACATCGTCAAAACGTGAAATGAGGCACCCAGGGAAAATGTTTAGAAGAACCTCCATTAGTGTGTTGGCAGTATGCGCTGTGCAGGGGCGGACTGACCATTCGGCCCCTGGGCCATTAGGGGGCCCCATCAGGGTTGCCAGCCTCAGTAAAACCAGGGACAGTATGTAAAAATCTGTGTTTTTTTTACATCTGTCTCTGAAATGTCCCTTACCGACATCCTTTTTGGTCTAAAAATCTTCTCAGCCAATAGAAACATGTCTGTGTATACTGTGTGATTGTATACTGTGCGTGTGTATACTGTGTGGCCCCATAATCTCTCATTGCCTGGGGGCCCCATAATCTCCTATTGCCCGGGGGCCCCATGAGTTGTAAGTCCGCCCCTGGCGCTGTGGCCCCATCCTGCTGAAAATAAACATTTCTCATGTTTATTTGTCGTCTTCGCAGTTAACAGGCACTGTTACGCCACTTTCCTTGAAAAAAAATAAGGGTCAAAAACTCTGAAAGGGGCAACCGCACACCACACTGTAACCCGTGCAGAGTAGAGAGGTCTTTTTAGAGTGTTCCTAGGATTTTTCGGGAGTACAAAGGTACCTGAAGAGCCGTGTGTACACTCACAAACCCCGTAATCTGAATGAATTGAAGGAAGCCATCCGACAAGAAGTGCTCACGATTGACCGGCAGCTGTTGGCCCCGAGTGATGGACAATTTGAAGCGAAGGATTGAAAGCTGCTAAATGGTCATCATCTAAATGACATTATTTTTCATAACTGAATAAGTTACTCAAGTGGCACATCTTGACCTCTATTTTTGTAAAAAATAAATCCATTACCAGTTGAAAATCTACGGAGAATTGTCCGACTGCCACCGGTCTCCCTGTATAAACAAACACAGCTGCTGCCTATGTCAGAAAATGATGTTACAAATCTGGTATCTCTAATATTTCAAGGATGTGGTGAAGTACAACCACACAAACAATGGCCGACACGGGCTCTGACCACATCAAAGATGGCACCCAGCAAAAAGGAGGATAGCAACTGTTACTGGCTATGGATTTTACATTGAAATCACTGAGATTTGACGTTTTTTTTTATTTTTATTCTGCGCGTTTTAAAGTTGTTACAATAAAGCTGTACAATTTTGTATGATTTGGTGTTTTTACACTCTATTTTATTGTAATTGCTGTGTCACCATTTATTTTTGAAAGTGCCGTGCAAAACTATTGTCTCTGTATAAATCCGGTACAGCATTGAATGTCATGTATAAAACCAAACTTTCTGAAGCTGCTGCTTAGCAGGATAAACATTTATTTTTACTGACACATCAACCTAGAATCATACACCTCCTTACTGACGCATCAACCTTGAGTTTTACAACACCTTCTTAATGACACATCAATTCAGAGTCTAAAAATGTCTCCTTACTGACACATCAACCTAGAGTCACACGCCTCCTTACTGACACATCAACCTAGAGTCACACGCCTCCTTACTGACACATCAACCTAGAGTCACACGCCTCCTTACTGACACATCAACCTAGAGTCACACAACGCCTTCTTACTGATACATCAATCCTGAATCATACAACACCTCCTTACAGACACATCAACCACATTTAAGAGAACGCCTCCTTACTGACACATCAATCCTGAATCATACAACACCTCCTTACAGACACATCAACCACATCATATAACGCCTCCTTACAGACACATCAATCCTGAATCATACAACACCTCCTTACTGACACATCAACCACATCATATAACGCCTCCTTACTGACACATCAATCCTGAATCATACAACACCTCCTTACAGACACATCAATCCTGAATCACACAACTCCTCCTTACTGACACATCAATCCTGAATCATACAATGCCTCCTTACTGATACATCAGGTCCGAATCATACAACACCTCCTTACTGACACATCAACCTTGAGTTTTACAACACCTTCTTAATGACACATCAAGTCTAAAAATGTCTCCTTACTGACACAACCTAGAGTCACACAACGCCTCCTTACTGACCCATCAATCCTAAATCATACAATGCCTCCTTACTGACACATCAGGTCGGAATCATACAATACCTCCTTACAGACACATCAAGCTAGACTCACACAACACCTCCTTACTGACACATCAACCTAGAGTCACACAACACCTCCTTACTGACAACATCGGTTCTGAAGCATATAACACCTTCTTAGTAACACATCAGGTCCGAGTCATACAACACCTCCTTAATGATACATCAATCTAGAGTCTTACAATGCCTCCTTACTGACACATCAACTTGTAGTCCCATAACACCTCCTTACTGACACATCAACCTAGAGTCACACAACACCCCCTTACTGACACATCGGTTCTGAAGCATATAACAACACCTTACTGACACATCAATCCTAACTCCTACAGCACATCCTTACTTACACATCAATCCTGGGTCATACAACACCTGCTTACTGACACATCAATCCTGAGTCACACAACACCTCCTTACTAACACATCATTTCTGAGTCATATAACACCTCATACGTCTTCTTACTGACATATTAATCCTAAATTGTACACAGTCTTTTTACTGACACATTAATCCCAAACCACACACTGTTTTCTCACTGACGCATTAACTTGGAGTCTTATCCCCAATACCACTTCAAGCTGTGAAGAAAGAAATAGTATTCTTAAAATAAGGGACAAAAAACAGGAAGAAAGAAACTCTCATGAGGAAATGCAACCTGCTGCCCCTGTACCTTGCAGCCCGTAGGCTGGAGCCTGCGCCACATTATCATGAATCCAGATAATTATGCAGATTGTGAAAGACCTCATTTCACACTAACGTCAGTGTAATTCCGCCTAAATCTTCCCCAATAGCCAGAAGGCTTCTTTCTTACCTTCCCAGTGCAATTTTCACTGACGGGAAGTGTTACCTGTGCGGATAAGGAGCGTTGTGGCGTTATGTGTCTACTCAGCAGCATACAACATGACATAACTACAGGAATCACGGCGGCTCCCCCCGCAGCATTACTTCAACTAAGCACAGCATTTTAATGGGACGGATCCATTTCATTTGTATTGTACTAAATATCCAGCAAGCGGCTCCCCGTTCCAAACATTAAAGGTTTACCATCTTTTTTTTTTTTCTACAATTTCGCATTGTTTCTGTGACCCAGTTCTTTTTATACCGCTGCCAAAATAGCGACATTAATCTCTCTGCCGCCTCGCCTGCAGGGAAACAGAGTAATTGCATTTATCTGCTTTTGGAAAGTGTTAGATTTAAGAGAAAAGGCGGAAAAAAAAAAGAAAAGGCGGAAAAAAAAAAATCACCTTTGTTTTTCTGTGCTGACACTGCGTAGACAGGTGATTGGTTAGACAGGCAGGAAGTCCCCAGAGAAACAGGCCAATTAATACGGGAGCCCCCCGCGTCAGACACACTCACATGGCATAAAGGCTTTTTGTAGGTTAAACACCAGCGATTAAACCCACCTGGAGGAAATGCCGATTGTACATGAAAAACACATTCATTCAGCATCAAAGTGCCGGTCACCATCTGGGGGGGGGGCTACAAGACTCCAACACAAAATCACACAATAGAAAACCTTCCCATTAACTATACACATCGTGGTCCAGTGCTACTTCACCTTTTCCCAGTTCTGTCCAGTAACAAACAATGGACCACAAACTTACACAATACAACACATTTTATCACAATTTAGCACAATGCCATTGGCCGTTCTCCAACATATTGCAATACATGATAATATTACCAATGGACCAATCCACAATGTACCACAATATACAGTATGATAGTATTATCCATAGGCTAAAACCCTAGTAAACCACAATACATGATAATCATTTTCATTGGCCAATCCCCAACATAATACTACTCTACATACTAATATTATCCATAAGCCATTCCACAACATACCACAATACCTGATGATATTATCCATGGACCAATCCAAAAAGTACCACAACATATGATAATATCCATAGACCAATCCACAAAGTACCACGATACACAGTATGATAGTATTACCAATAGGCCAATCCATAGTAAACAACAATACATGATAATATTTTTCACTGGCCAATCCCCAACATACTACTTTTATCCATAGGCCATTACACAACATACCACAATACATGATGATATTATCCACGTACCAATCCAAAAAGTACCACAATACATGATAATATTATCCATGGACCAATACACAATGTACCACAGTATACAGTATGAAAGTATTATCCATAGGCCAAACAATAGCAAACCACAACACATATACCGTATATACTCGAGTATAAGCCGACCCAAATATAAGCCGAGGCACCTAATTTTACCACAAAAAAATGGGAAAACGTATTGACTCGAGTATAAGCCTAGGGTGAGAAATACTCAGCTACTGTAAGTGGAAAAGAGGGTCAACAATGCCCATTTGCAGCCTCACTGTGCCCATTTGCATGCTTCACTGTGCCCATACACATCATGGTCCAGTGCTACTTCACCTTTTCCCAATGCTGTCCAGTAACAAACAATGGACCACAAACTTACACAATACAACACATTTTATCACAATTTAGCACAATGCCATTGGCCGTTCTCCAACATATTGCAATACATGATAAACTTACCAATGGACCAATCCACAATGTACCACGATATACAGTATGATAGTATTATCCATAGGCTAAACCATAGTAAATCACAATACATGATAATAATTTTCATTGGCCAATCCCCAATATACTACTCTACATAATACTATTATCCATAGGCCATTACACAACATACCACAATACCTGATGATATTATCCATGGACCAATCCAAAAAGTACCACAACATATGATAATATTATCCATGGACCAATCCACAAAGAACCATAATATACAATATGATAGTATTATCAGTAGGCCAATCCATAGTAAACAATGGGGAGTACTTGGAATGGTCATAGGTGAGTAGTGGGGCCCCCCAGGGTTCTGTGCTGTGCCCAATCCTATTTATTTTGTTCATAAATGACCTGGAGGGTGGGGTAAACAGTTCAATCTCTGTATTTGCGGACGATACTAAGCTAAGCAGGGCAATAACTTCTCTGCAGGATGTGGAAACCTTGCAGAAAGATTTGAACAAATTAATGTGGTGGGCAACTACATGGCAAATGAGGTTTAATGTAGAAAATTGTAAAATAATGCATTTGGGTGGCAAAAATATGAATGCAATCTATACACTGGGGGGAGAACCTCTGGGGGAATCTAGGATGGTAAAGGACCTGGGGGTCCTAGTAGATGATAAGCTCAGCAATGGCATGCAATGCCAAGCTGCTGCTAATAAAGAAAACAGAATATTGGCATGCATTAAAAAGGGGATCAACTCCAGAGATAAAATGATAATTCTCCCACTATACAAGACTCTGGTCCGGCCGCACCTGGAGTGTGCTGTCCAGTTCTGGGCACCAGGCCTCAGGAAGGATGTACTGGAAATGGAGCGAGTACAGAGAAGGGCAACAAAGCTAATAAAGGGTCTAGAGAATATTAGTTATGAGGAAAGGTTGCGAGCACTGAACTTATTCTCTCTGGAGAAGAAGCGATTGAGAGGGGATATGATTTCAATCTATAAATACCGCACTGATGACCCCACAATAGGGTTAAAACTTTTTCACTGAAGGGAGTTTAACAAGACACGTGGCCACTCATTAAAGTGGAAGTAAAGTCAGATTTTCCACTTTCACCTACAGGTAAGCCTGTAATGAGGCTTACCTGTAGGTACAAAAAATATCTCCTAAACCTTTACGGTTTAGGAGATATTCCCCGTGCAATACGCCGCTGACTGCAGCGGCGCATGCGCACGGGGGATTCTCGTCTGAAAGGCCGGCAGAATACGAACCCTGCCGGGACGAAGTCTCCCGTGCGCATGCGCGGGAGTGACGACATCGCGGCTCCAGCCACTCACAGCGCTGGAGTCGCGATACCCGGAAGACACGCCGAGGCAACATGTCAGCGACCTCGGCGTGGACCAGGTGAGTTACCGACGCCTCGTTCTAAGGTAAGTATTTCATAATGAGCTAGTATGCGGTGCATACTAGCTCATTATGCCTTTTCCCTTACAGGTGTAAAAAAAAAAAAAAAAATGTCAGCGGGTTTACTCCCGCTTTAAAATTAGAAGAAAAGAGGTTTAACCTTAAACTACCTAGAGGGTTCTTGTTATATTCTTAATATTTAAAATGTAATTCGGTTTTAAAAAATATAGCTCTGCAGAGTTCCCCCACATTTAGTTTGAATGAATCTTTGAGTTAATAATTTACAGATGTGACCTTTAAACTAAGCTTGAGTTTTAGAAGTTGTTTTAGACATATTGATGGACTTTTAAATTATATATATATAATTTCCTCCTGTGTCTAAAGTTAAAACCAGATGTTGAATTTCTCATGTTTCATATTCCTCTCTCTTGACTCCCACCCTTGGAAGGGAGGAGTGGGAGTATTCACGGATATTTTTGGGCCCATTTTATAATTATTAAGTATATGAGTTTATAAAAGGACAAGGAGTAATTTCAAAGGTCTCTTTCTCCTTTCACCCATCTTCAAAAGAACACAGACTTTCTTCAGCTGCTCTTCAGCATACAAAGGGTTAATCGGCCATCTTTCAAATCCAAGAAGACAAAGAACACATGTTTAAGAGAACTCTTTTCATATTTCTGAAACAAATGAACTATAGTTGAATCTTTTAATCATATATGAAGCATATTTATTCTGTACTATTGTACTATTCTTGTAAGTATTTTCCTATTTTTGTGTGTGCAATAAAAACACACAGTTTGATTTAAGCTGACTCAGACATAATTAAGAAATTTGTCTTACAATCATCATTTGCAATAGAACGTTTTTTTTACTGTAAGAGCGTCAAGGATGTGGAATTCCCTTCCACAGGCGGTGGTCTCAGCGGGGAGCATTGATAGTTTCAAAAAACTATTAGATAAGCACCTGAACAACCTCAACATACAGATATATACAATGTAATACTGACATAATCAAACACATAGGTTGGAGTTGATGGACTTTTTCAACCTCACCTACAGTACTATGTAATTATCATCCATGACCAATCCACAACATACCACAATGCATGATAATATTGTCAAAAGGCGGATCCACAATATAGCACAAAATATGATAATATTATCCATAGGCTAATCCACAACATACCACAAACATAATAATATTGTCCATAGGCTGATCCACAATATGCCACAATACATGAAATTATCATGCACAGCCAATATACAAAATACCACAAAACATGTTAGTATTCTCCATAGGCTGATCCACAAGATACCACAAAATATGATAATATTATCCATAGGCCGATCCATAACATACCACAAACATAATAATATTTCCATCGTCCATTCCCCTATATGCTACAATACATACTATTATCCATAGGTTGATCCACAACATGCCACAATACATTACATTATTATCCACAGGTCATTCTTTAACTTTTTTTACAATACATAATTATATTAGCCATAGGACAATCCCCAGTATACCACAATACATGATAACATTATCCATAGCCTGATCCACAACATACCACAATTTATGATAATATTATCCATAGACCAATATACAAAATACCACAATACATGATAACATTATCAATAGACCAATATACAAAATACCATAATAAACAATAACATTATCAATAGACCAATATACAAAATACCACAATACACAATAACATTATCAATAGACCAATATGCAACATACCACAATGCATACTATTAACCATAAGCTGATCTGCAACATGCCACAATACATGATAATATTGTTCATACCAACATACAACATATCACAATACACAATAGTATTCACCATAGACCAATCCACAACCCACAATACATGATAATATTATCCATTGACGAATATGCAACATAGCACAATACATGATAATATTGGCAATAGGCCGATCCACAACATACGGCAAGCATAATAATATGGTCTATAGGCCGATCCACAACATACCACAATACATGATAATATTATCCATAGACCAACATACAACATATCACAATACATGATAGTATTCTCCATAGACCAATCCATGACATACCACAATACATGATATTATCTATTGACCAATATGCAACAAAGCACAATACATGATTATATTGCCAATATTCTGATCCACAATGTACCACAATACATAAACTTATTATCCACAGGCCATTCTGCAACTTTTTTACAATGCATAATTATATTATCCATAGGACAATCCCCAGTATACCACAATACATAATAACATTGTCCAATCCACAGCATACCACAATATTTGATAATATTACCCATAGGCCAATCCTCAGCATACCACAATACATGATTTTTATCATCCATAGGTCAATCTAAAACATACAACAATACTTCACATTATTCATAGGCCAATCCCCTACATTGCACATAACCTGATTATATTAGTCATAGGCCAATATTCCAATCCCCAACTTTCCACTAAACATAATTATATTAGTCATAGGCGAATACCAAGCATACCACACTATGCCACAATATATGATTATATTATCTATTGGCCAATCCACAGCATACCACAATACATGAATATATTATCAATCAGCCATCCACAGCATCCCACAATAAATCATAACATTATCCATAGGTTAATCCCCAACATACCACAATACATGATAAAATTATTCATAGGCTGATACAAACATACCACAATACATAATAATAATATACATAGGCCGATTATCAACACACCACAATATATGATTATATTATCCATGCTTTGACGAAGGTTTCACAGCCGAAACGCGTCAGCATATAGCTTGTACCCGTGTACCCATGTACCAAATAAAGTACTTTTATTCAAGAGCATCCGAGTTGCCAGCCTTCCTGATTCAAGAATTATAGTATCCATAGGTCAATCCACATCATACCACAAGGCATGATAATAGCCACGGGCCACCAATAAAGGTGCAGACCTCAATAATGGTGACCTTACATTTTTAAGCAAAGGTAAACACAAACCGGAAGATGTTTCATTTCTCAAAGCCCTGTGCATCAGAAATGATTACCATTTTGTTTGTTACCTTATTTTCACCCTTTTCCCCATACTGCTGATCTCCTGCATCCTCTTTCTCTAGAGTAATGGCTGCATGGCATTTCTCAGGACGGGTTCCATGATGGGCACAACAGTGGCCAAGTGTAATGTACAGTAATACCTTGGTTTGCGAATAACACGGTATACAAGCGTTGTGAAAGCAACATTTTTTATAAATTTTTTGTCTTGATCTACGAGTAGTAGTTTTACTGTAAAAACAAAAGAATTACACTCACAATGTTTGAGGATTCTGGTGTTCATCCATGTAAAGCTGCTGTGTATATGTACAGTAAAGTTGTCGGAGACACCCAGAGACACTCCCAGCACCTGGAAGTGATGTCAACAGTTCCTGAGTGTCTCCAGGAAGTGCTGGGAGCCACCATTGTCCCCGAACCTCTGGCCACATATAGCGCTGTATACTGTACACCGGCGGCTTTACTGTAATATACACAGCGGTAGACATATGCAATTAGTTTCGTACGAATTTCCTTAAATTCGTACATTCGGGAGGATCCGAAATACGAATTGCTATGCTTCCGAATTCTGTATCTTGATCCTTTAACCACTAGCCGGCCAGAGCACGACGATGTACCTTCGACACAATAGCACAGCTGGGCAAATGGGCGTACAGGTGCGTCACCTTTAAATCGCTGCATTGTGGGCGCGTGGGCCCGCCGCATACTCTGTGACCGCGGATCCCGCGGACTCGATGTCCGCCAGGGGGCCAGCGATCGTGTCACGGAGCGGAAGGATGGGGAGATGCCTTTGTAAACAAGGCATTTCCCTGTTCTGCCTAGTGACATGACAGAAATCTACTGCTCTTAGTGATCGGAGCAGTGATCGCTGTCATGTCCTAGGTAGCCCATCCCCCTCGGAAACACTTAACCCCTTAATCGCCCCCTAGTGTTTAACCCCTTCCCTGCCAGTGTCATTTACACAGTAATCAGTGCATTTTTATAGCACAGATCGCTGTATAAATGACAATGGTCCCAAAATGGTGTCAAAAGTGTCCGATGTGTCCGATGTGTCCGCCATAATGTCGCAGTCACAATAAAAATCGCATATCACCGCCATTACTAATAAAAAAAACTAATAATAAAAATGCCATAAGTCTATCCCCTATTTTGTAGACGCAAACCTATTTTGCGCAAACCAATCAATATACGCTTATTGCGATTTTTTTAGCAAAAATATGTAGAAGAATACGTATCGGCTTAAATTGAGAAAGACATTTTTTAATATATTTTTTGGGGATATTTATTATAGCAAAAAGTAAAAAATAATATAGCTTTTTTTTTCAAAATTTACGCTCTTTTTATGTTTATAGCGCAAAAAATAAAAACCGCAGGGGTGAACAAATACCACCAAAAGAAAGCTCTATTTGTGGGAAAAAAATAACGAACAATTTTGTTTGAGTGCAACGATGCATGAGCGCGCAATTGTCAGTTAAAGCGATGCACAGCCGAATCACAAAAAATGGACTGGTCAGAAAGGGGGTAAATCTTTCCGGGCTGAAGTGGTTAAAGCATGATAGATAGCACAGTGCTTGTAAGAGATTATATAATGTGCAGCGTGTCTCCTTGTGTAACTTTATTGTGGAAAATACCTTATTTACAGCCACGCTGGGCGCTCACGTGACCTACCAGAGCTCTGCGGTGGTTCACAAATACTGCAGAGGGAGGGGCCGAAATCCCTGCTCACGTCAGCCCCGCTCCGAGCACTGCAGGGGGGAGGACCCGCTGACGTCAGCCAGGAGGAGAGGAGAAGATCTCTGGTGGGTCACGTGAGCGCCCAGTGGCGCTGTTAATAAGGTATTTTCCATAATAAAGTTACACAAGGAGACACACTGCACATTATATAATCTTTTTACAAAACCGATAAAATGTTTTTACAAAGACTTTAACTAAGGCTTATTTTCGGAGTAGGGCTTATATTGCAGCCTTCCCTGAAAAACACGCTTATTTTCGGGGTAGGGCTTATTTTCGGGGAGACAGGGTAGATGTGATTTCCCTTTGTGAGTATCTCACCAAAAATAAAATTTTTGTTGTAGGGAATGCCCAAAATCAGATTTGTATCTTAGTGCAAACTTCTGGGAAAAATCAGTGAGCCAATGACACAGTCAGCTCCGTTATGCCACCTACACACGGTCAGAATTTCGGCCAGCAAAAGACCAATGAGAGCTTTTCGTTTGAAAATGCGACCGTGTGTAGGCTCCATCGGACTTTTGCTGGCGGAATTTTGGCTAGCAAAAGATTGAGAGCATGTTCTTAATTTTTCCCAAAATTCCGATCGTCTGTGGCAATTTCGAAGCGCAAAATTCCGACATATGCTCATAAACAATTCGATGCATGCTTGGAAGCATTGAACTTAATTTTCGAGGCTCGTCGTAGTGTTGTACGTCACCGCATTCTTGATGGTTGGAATTTGGTGTGACCGTGTGTAGACAACACAAGCTTAAGCGGAATTTCATCAGAAAAAACATTCAAGGCTTTTCCGACAAGAATTCCGATCGTGTGTACGCGGCATTAGGGTTGACACCTGTCCGTTTTTTGACTCGGACAGTTTGGGTTTTGACACGTGTCCGGGTTTCAGTCCGCCGGAAACCCGGACACATACCTCCAGTCCCACTGATCTAATAGAGGTCTCTATGGGGAGCCCCAGTATTATGGTGGGGGTGACACTGACCCCTGTATTACAAAGGGGGGGACACTGACCCCTGTATTACAAAGGGGGGGCACTGACCCCATTACTATGAAGAAGGGGGGGGAGACTATCCTCTGTATTATGAGGGGGGGGGGTGACACTGACCTCTGTAATATGAAGAAGTGGGTGACACTGACCTCTGTATTATGAGGGGGAGGGTTGACACCTAGGGTTGCCACCTGACCTGGATTCTACTGGACAGTCCAGGCTTTGAGTCATATATCCAGGTTTTAGTCTGCCTGAAACCCAGACACCTTATTCAGACCAGTCTGTGGCTCCCCAAATAACCAAGATAGTCGCACCCAAATAGTCGCACTGAAAGGTGTCCCAGGTCTGTTACAATTCGACTACAACAAAAATGTTGTCATGTCTTTGGGTTTGGCTTGAAGAAAAGGTGGCAACCCTACACTCTGTACACCAGCTGTGTACAGAACACCTCCAGGTTGCCATATTGCATTGCATTTTACAGAAAATAACAGCGTTGCAGATTAAAAAGGAAAGGATATTTTGCTAATAAAATTAAATTACAATATGACGTGTCATAATTGTGTACACTACATTATTTTTTTTATTTGCTATTTTTTTTTTTTTTACCCTTTAACTTTTAGCTTTGTGAAGTATAAGGAAAGGATGGTGTGACATTTTACAAACTGTCCCTTCCTCTATTTTCCTTATTCCCGCAATAAGGGGCCATTTAATCTGCTCTCAGGCATTTCATCAATGGGAGGTTTTAGTAAGTGTCCGCTGTGGAGATACACAATCACACGCTTCCAGAGAATAGCGCTATTCAGCATGATGAGAAGTGACAGGCCTTCTATAAACTTCATAATGTCTGATAATCACACAGCGCTAGAAGGAGCAGGGCTTATGGCAGCCAAGTTATTAAAACGCTGCATGAAAAAAGGCCTTGTTTCTTTCTAGATGAATATTATAATGAGCAACATCTTTATAATCTATTGCCTCTACATCTCTCTAATCATATAACACAGCGGAGACAGCTAACAACTGCCAGGCTGTGCAATGCTCTGCACTCCTTCCTGACCCTGGGGAGAAGACACGAGTGGTATTGAGGGATCATGTGCAATGCTCTACAAAGCTCTGGAAAACTGGGGAGGAGATATTGTTGGTATAGGGGGGGGGGGGGGGGTCCAGACACTTCCTATCACTGTGCAATGGTCATACTCAGGGGAAGACATACAGGTGGTCATATTATTCCCTGCCCTGATGTAATGCTCTGCAGACCACTGTGGCCCTGGGGTGGAGATATAAATTGTATAGGCAGGTCCAGTTGATTTTGGACCCTGTGCAATGCAGTAGAAGAGGACATAAGTGGAAGAGTATGGATGGGGGGGGGGGGGGGGGGGGGGGGGGGTGGGGGGGGGGTACTGGGGGGAAAGAGATGACAGGAGGGAAGGAGACCAAAGAAAGGGAGAGGAGTTGAGAGTAAATGAGGGCAGGAGAGTAGAGGAAGGGACAGGAGAGTAGAGGAAGGAATTCAAGGACAGGAGAGTAGTGGAGGGGACGGGAGAGTAGAGGAAGGAATGAAAGGACAGGAGAATAGAGGAAGGAATGAAAGGACAAGAGAGTAGAGGAGGGGACGGGGGAGTAGAGGAAGGAATGAAAGGACAGGAGAGTAGAGGAGAGGACAGGAGAGTAGAGGAAGGAATGAAAGGACAAGAGAGTAGAGGAGGGGACGGGAGAATAGAGGAAGGAATGAAAGGACAGGAGAGTAGAGGATAGGACAGGAGAGTAGAGGAGGGGACAGGAGAGTAGAGGAAGGAATGAAAGGACAAGAGAGTAGAGGAGGGGACGGGAGAATTGAGGAAGGAATGAAAGGACAGGAGAGTAGAGGAGAGGACAGGAGAGTAGAGGAAGGAATGAAAGGACAGGAGAGTAGAGGAGGGGATGGGAGAGTAGAGGAAGGAATGAAAGGACAGGAGAGTAGAGGAGGGGACGGGAGAGTAAAAGAAGGAATGAAAGGACAGGAGAGTAGAGGAGGGGACAGGAGAATAGAGGAAGGAATGAAAGGACATGAGAGTAGAGGAGAGGACAGGAGAGTAGAGTAGGGGACAGGAGAGTAGAGGAAGGAATGCAAGGACAGGAGAGTAGATGAGGGGACGGGAGAGTAGAGGAAGGAATGAAAGGACAGGAGAGTAGAGGGGGGGGGACAGGAGAATAGAGGAAGGAATGAAAGGACAGGAGAGCAGAGGAAGGGACAGGAGAGCAGAGGAAGGGACAGGAGAGTAGAGGAAGGGATGAAAGGACAAGAGAGTAGAGGAAGGAATGAAAGGACAGGAGAGTAGAGGAGGGGACAGGAGAGTAGAGGAGGGGACGGGAGAGTAGAAGAAGGAATGAAAGGACAGGAGAGTAGAGGAAGTTAGGAAATGCCAAGAGCGTAGAGGAAGAGAGGCGGGACAGAAGTGTGTGGATGGGGGAAGATATGACAGGAGTAAATGAGAGCAGGAGAGTAGATGAAGGAATGAAAGGACAGGAGAGTAGAGGAGGGGACGGGAGAGTAGAGGAAGGAATGAAAGGACAGGAGAGTAGAGGGGGGGGGGGGCAGGAGAATAGAGGAAGTAATGAAAGGACAGGAGAGTAGAGGAGGGGACAGGAGAATAGAGGAAGGAATGAAAGGACAGGAGAGTAGAGGAGGGGACGGGAGAGTAGAGGAAGGAATGAAAGGACAGGAGAGTAGAGGAGGGGACGGGAGAGTAGAGGAAGGAATGAAAGGACAGGAGAGTAGAGGAGGGGACGGGAGAATAGAGGAAGGAATGAAAGGACAGGAGAGTAGAGGAGAGGACAGGAGAGTAGAGGAAGGAATGAAAGGACAAGAGAGTAGAGGAGGGGACGGGAGAATAGAGGAAGGAATGAAAGGACAGGAGAGTAGAGGAGAGGACAGGAGAGTAGAGGAAGGAATGAAAGGACAGGAGAGTAGAGGAGGGGATGGGAGAGTAGAGGAAGGAATGAAAGGACAGGAGAGTAGAGGAGGGGACGGGAGAGTAAAAGAAGGAATGAAAGGACAGGAGAGTAGAGGAGGGGACAAGAGAATAGAGGAAGGAATGAAAGGACAGGAGAGTAGAGGAGAGGACAGGAGAGTAGAGTAGGGGACAGGAGAGTAGAGGAAGGAATGCAAGGACAGGAGAGTAGATGAGGGGACGGGAGAGTAGAGGAAGGAATGAAAGGACAGGAGAGTAGGGGGGGGGCAGGAGAATAGAGGAAGGAATGAAAGGACAGGAGAGCAGAGGAAGGGACAGGAGAGCAGAGGAAGGGACAGGAGAGTAGAGGAAGGGATGAAAGGACAAGAGAGTAGAGGAAGGAATGAAAGGACAGGAGAGTAGAGGAGGGGACAGGAGAGTAGAGGAGGGGACGGGAGAGTAGAAGAAGGAATGAAAGGACAGGAGAGTAGAGGAAGTTAGGAAATGCCAAGAGCGTAGAGGAAGAGAGGCGGGACAGAAGTGTGTGGATGGGGGAAGATATGACAGGAGTAAATGAGAGCAGGAGAGTAGATGAAGGAATGAAAGGACAGGAGAGTAGAGGAGGGGACGGGAGAGTAGAGGAAGGAATGAAAGGACAGGAGAGTAGAGGGGGGGGGGGGGGCAGGAGAATAGAGGAAGTAATGAAAGGACAGGAGAGTAGAGGAGGGGACAGGAGAATAGAGGAAGGAATGAAAGGACAGGAGAGTAGAGGAGGGGACGGGAGAGTAGAGGAAGGAATGAAAGGACAGGAGAGTAGAGGAGGGGACGGGAGAGTAGAGGAAGGAATGAAAGGACAGGAGAGTAGAGGAGGGGATGGGAGAGTAGAGGAAGTTAGGAAATGCCAAGAGCGTAGAGAAAGAGAGGCGGGGACAGAAGTGTAAAAGAAGAGAGGTAAGGACTGAAGAGTAGAGAAAGAGAGAAGATGACAGGAGAGTAGAGTAAGAGTAGAGGATAGGAGAGGAAAGGCTGGGAGAGAAGAGGAAGAAATGAGAGGATAGGAGAGGAAATTATGGGAGAGGAAAAAATGAGAGGATAGTAGAGTAGAGAAAGAGAGCACAGGACATGAGAGTAGAGGAAGTGGGGCAGGGAAAAAAGTAGATAAAGACAGAAGAGGACAGGAGAGCAGAGGAAGAGTCGAGAGCACAAGAGAGTAGAAAAAGAGAGGAGAACATAGGAAGGAAGAAGACAAGAGAGTAGAGGAAGAGGGGAGAGGATAGGAGAGTAGAGAAAGAGAGGAGAGGACAGGAGAACAGAGGAAGAAAAGATAGGACAAGAGAGTAGAGGAAAAGAGGAAAGGATAGGAGAGTAGAGCAAAAGAGGAGAGGACAAAAGAATAGGAGGGAAAAGAGGAAAGGATAGGGGAGTAGAGGAAGAGAAGAGAGGGCAGGAGAGTAGAGGTAGAGAGAAAAGAACAGGAGAGGAGAAAAAGAAAGGTGAAGACAGGAGAATAGAGAAAGGGAGAAGTGGATGGGAGGGAAAAGAGGAGAGGATAGGAGAGTAAAGGAATGGAGGAGAGGACAGGAGTGTAGAGAAAGGGAGAAGAGAACAGGAAAGCAGTGGAAGAGAGGAGAGGACAGGAAAGTAGAAGTAGGAAAATGATACGGGGAGGAAGATATGGGAAGCGAGGAGAAGAGAAGAGAATATTAGAGGGGAAGAAAAAGTGAGAGAAAGGGGGAGGAGTGGAAAAGACTGATGAGGAAGAGGAAGTGAAGAGGGGAGAGGTAAGGAGAGAAAAGTGAAGAGAGGATTGTCGAGGAGAGGAGAAAAGGGAAGAGGAGAAGAAGTGGAAAAGGTAGAGGAGGAAAAGTGAAAAAGAGAAGATGGAAGAGAGGGAAACAGAGGAGAGGAACAGAAGAGGAGTAAGGAAAATTAAAGAGAGGGGCAGAAGGACTGAAAAGACAGGAGAGAGGAGAGGAGTAATGGAGGGGCAGAGGACCGAAAAATAGAGGAGAGAAGCAGGGGAAAAATAGGGGACAGGAAGAGGACAGAAGAGTCTTTGAAAAGAGGGGAAAGAGAAAGGAGAATATGGAGAAGCTGCAGAGACTGGTGATTAAGGAGAGATGGGGAGGGAAGAATGGAAAGCGAGAGAGAAAAGGGTGGAAGGAGATGAGAGAACTGGAGAGAAGAGCAGGGGGAGAACAGGAGGGTAGGAGTGTAGATAAAAGCAGAGGAGCAGAAAGGAGGGGAGATGGGAGAAGAGGCTAACTGTGAGGGCAATAGGGGATAACAGGGGAAAGAGAAGATTGGAAAACAGGGAAGGGTAGGAGAGGAGTTCATAGAAGGTCAGACACATAACACATGGCAACCATTTTTTTTAGTGTACTGCAGTTGTACCAGATGTGACACAGTTCCTGCTGGGCTGTCATGCATTACTGCACTTTAAGAAGCCTTTATTAGGACTGATGTATCTGGCATTGCTCATATTGCGCCCCCTACTGGTGAACCTGGAATTGCTCTTGCTGCCCCTCTTGCTGATGAAGCTGGCATTGCTCTTAGTGGGCCCTCTGCTGATGGAGCTGGCATTGCTCTCAGTGCACCCTCTGCAAAAGATGCTGGAGTTTCATTTAGTGCACCCCTTGCTGCTAATGCTGGCATTGCTCTCAGTGTGCCTCCTGCTAATGGAGTTGGCATTGCTCTCAGTGCACCACCCACTGATACAGTTGGCATTTCTCTCAGTGTGCCCCGCCCAGTGATGCAGTTGACACCGCTGTGTCTGTGTGTGCCTATTAGTGCTTTCAGTGCACACCCTGCTGGTGTACTTGGCACTGCTTTAAGTGCATCCTCTGCTGATGAACCTGAAATTGCTCTTGGTGCTCCCCTTGCTGATGAAGCTGGCGTTGCTCCTAGTGCACCATATGCAAAAGGAGCTGGCATTGCGGTTAGTGGCCCCCCTGCTGCTAAAGCTGGAATGGCTTTGAGTGCACCCCTTGCTAATGGAGTTGGCATTGCTATGAGAGTGCTTCCCTACTGATCCAGTTTGCATTTCTCTATGTGTGCCCCTTGTACATACTTGTGGCAGTGCTCCCAGTGCACTCCCTACTGGTGTATGTGGTATTGCTTTCAGTGTGCCCCCTGCTTATGGAAGTGCAATTTTTATCAATAGGCCCCTCCTGCTGATGGAGCCTGCATGGCTCTCAATGCACCCCTTGCTGCTAAAGCTGATATTGCTTTCAGGGCATACCTTGCTAATTGAGGTGGCATTCCTCTCAGTGTGCCCCCTGCTCCTGGGGATATTGATGCTCTAAGTTCCCCCCTTTGCTAATGAAGCTGACAATACTCTCAGTGTGCCACCTAATGATATATCTAGCATTGTTTTCAGTGATTCCCCTGCTGATGTGCTCAAAGTGTGCCTTCTGCTGATGGAGCTGGTATAGCCCTTAGTGGCCATCCTGTTGCTAGAGCTTGCATTGCTCTGAGTGTGCCCCCTGCTGATGGAGCTAATACTGCTTGCAGTCCACTGCTGATGGAGCTGACATTGCCCTTAGTTGGTGTAAATCTGATAGAGCAGGGTATTGCTGTGTGCACCACCCTGCTGAAGGAGCTGGTATTGCTTGCATTGTGCTCCCTGCTGACGGACTTGACATTGCATTGTGTCCCCTGCTGATGGACTTGGAATTGCTCTGAGTAGGCCTTTGGTCATATAGAAGGCATTGCTTTCAGTGTTCCCTCTCTTGGTTGAGCTGGTATTGCTTGCAGTGTGCGCCCTGCTGATGAAGCTGGCATTGCTGAGTGCACTACCTGCTGGCATTTTTATCAGTGCATCCCCTGCTGCTGTAATTGCCCTTAGTAGTCCTCCTGCTGATAGAGTTGGTGTTGCTGAGTGTGCCACCTGCTGATGCAGCTGCTATTGCTCGCAGTGCGCCCCCTGGCCATGGCACTGCCCTTAGTGTTCACCCTGCTGATGGTGATGGCAGTGCTGAGTGCACCCCCTGCTGATAGAACTGGTATTGCTCACAGTGCGCTCCCTGCTGCTGCAGCAGCTATTGCTCGCAGTGCGCCCCCTGACCATGGCACTGCCTAAAGCCCCATACACACGGTCGGACTTTTTCATCAATTTGGTCCGATCGGACAAGGTTGTTGAAAAATCAGACCGTGTGTATGCACCATCGGACAGTGTTCGTCGGTTTGTCCGTCGGACAAAGTCTTATCTCCTGCTGGAAAGATTTGCCGTCAACCCGGTCCGATCACACCAAATCCGAGCGTGTGTACGCTTGTCCGACCGGACAAAGTGCCACGCATGCTCAGATCACATTACAAGACCAAAGCTATTGGCTACTAGCCTCTACGTAGTCCCGTCGTAGGCAACAAACGTCACCACGTTCAGAATGATCGGATTTTCCGACAACTTTGTCCGATCGTGTGTACGCAAAACCAACATCAGACAAAGTATGACGGACATGGTCCACGGATTGTCCGCGCGTGTGTATGGGGCTTTAGTGTGCCCCCTGCTGATAGGGATGGCAATGCTGAGTGCACCCCCTGCTGATAGAACTGGTATTGCTCGCAGAATGCCCCCTGACCATGGCACTGACATTGCCCTTAAGGTGCCCCCTTCTGATGGGGATGGCAATGTTGAGTGCACCCCCTGCTGGATAGAGCTGGTATTGCTTGCAG
The DNA here is from genome assembly GCA_028564925.1 of Lithobates sylvaticus. Taxonomy (NCBI): domain Eukaryota; kingdom Metazoa; phylum Chordata; class Amphibia; order Anura; family Ranidae; genus Lithobates; species Lithobates sylvaticus. The sequence continues at coordinate 184,679,937 of CM053035.1, read as the reverse complement.
AATGCCCCCTGACCATGGCACTGGCATTGCCCTTAAGGTGCCCCCTTCTGATGGGGATGGCAATGTTGAGTGCACCCCCTGCTGGATAGAGCTGGTATTGATCGCAGTGAGCCCCCTGACCATGGCACTGCCCTTAGTGTGCCCCCTGCTGATGAGGATGGCAATGCTTAGTGCGCCCCCTGCTAATAGAACTGGTATTGCTCGCAGTGCGCCCCCTGACCATGGCACTGCCCTTTGTGTGCCCCCTGCTGATGGGGATGGCAATGCTGAGTGCGCCTTCTGATGATAGGGTTGGTACTGCTGCGCCCCCTGCTGGTAGCATCTTTGTAGAAGTGTGTAGAAGTAGGAGAAGAGCACTGGGATAGGAGCAGAATTACAAGGCAGAGACCTCCCCACACTGAACACCTCCATAACAATGACAGTGCATGCTGGGACATGCAGTACTACTACAGATCTGCAGGTTATACACACACCATACAATACACATCGTACTATCTCTTCATTAGTCAGCACAGCAACCGATCTGTACGATCCCAGCGCACACCCCACCCCCTCCTCCCGACAAGACAGGTAATAGGAGGCTCCCACCTGAGGACATCGAACCATGCATGAGCCCCGATCACGGCACACACCCCCCGACCACACAGGTAATAGAAGGCTCCTACCTGAGGATGGCGCTCTCTCCTTGCCGCACCGTCACGTTGTCCATGGCTTTGGAAAATCCAGCGTCTCCGCTGCGGACTGGCACTCCTGCGGGCACAAGAAACAACAGCCTGAGACCCAGGGCAAGTAGCCACCTCCAGCAGGGGGCAACCCCCATTGTGAGAGCACAGAAAGCGCAAACAATGACTGACTGGCTGCCCCCCCTCTGCTACATGTCCACAGCCTGGCACCAGCACAGGGGCACACAGCCTGGCACTGTGTATAGAGGAGAGAGTACTGTGCGTGATACAGTCTGCGAGCGGCTCCCTCCCTCCCTCTTCCCTCCTTCCTTCCTCCCTCCATCACATCTCCTCCTCCTCCTCCCTCATCCTTCCCATCTCCATCCTCTGTGTCTTACATAGTGCCACATATACCCTACACAGTGCCAGAGTTATCTCCCATCCTCCTCCTCCTCTTCCCTCATCCTTCCCATCTCCATCCTCTGTGTCTTACATAGTGCCCCATATACCGTACACAGTGCCAGAGTTATCTCCCATCCTCCTCCTCCTCTTCCCTCGTTCTTACCATCTCCATCCTCTGTGTCTTACATAGTGCCCCATATACCCTACACTGTGCCAGAGGTATCACCCATCCTCCATCTCCATCCTCTGTGTCCTCCTCATCCTTACCATCTCCATCCTCTGTGTCTTACATAGTGCCCCATATACCCTACAAAGTGCCAGAGTTATCTCTCATCCTCTTTCTCCCTTAGCCTTCCCATATCCATCCTCTGTGTCTTACATAGTGCCCCATATACCCTACACAGTGCCAGAGTTATCTCCCATCCTCCTCATCCGTCATACTTTCCACCTCCATCCTCTGTCTTACATAGTGCCCCATATACCCTACACAGTGCCAGAGTTATATCCCATCCTCCTCCTCCCTCTTCCTTCCCATCTCCATCCTCTGTGTCTTACATAGTGCCCCACTCTTCATATACCCTACACTGTGCCAGAGTTATGTCCCGCCCTCATCAACTATATAAACACAGATATATCCTGCACAGTGCCAGAGTTATCTCATACAGAATCCTCCTACCCCCCCCCCCCCCCTCATTCTCTGTGCCTTACATAGTGCCCCGCTCTTCATATACCCACTGTGCCAGAGTTTTCTCCTCCTCACTCATCCTCATCAACATAGTGCCCCGCTCTTCATATACCCACTGTGCCAGAGTTTTCTCTCATTCTCCTCCTCCTCTTCCCTAATCCTCATCAACATAGTGCCCCACTCTTCATATACCATACACAGTGCCAGAGTTATCTCCTACATAATCCTCCTCCTCCCTCATTCTCTGTGCCTTACATAGTGCCTTTCCCTCTCTGCAGATCTTATACAAAAAACATAGTCCCTCTCCCTTCTCTGTACATCTTACACAGGGCTATAGTCTCCCTTCTATCCCTGTACATCTTACACAGTGCTATAGTCTCCCTTCTATCCCTGTACATCTTACACAGTGCTATAGTCTCCCTTCTATCCCTGTACATCTTACACAGTGCTATAGTCTCCCTTCTATCCCTGTACATCTTACACAGTGCTATAGTCTCCCTTCTATCCCTGTACATCTTACACAGTGCTATAGTCTCCCTTCTATCCCTGTACATCTTACACAGTGCTATAGTCTCCCTTCTATCCCTGTACATCTTACACAGTGCTATAGTCTTCCTTCTATCCCTGTACATCTTACACAGTGCTATAGTCTCCCTTCTATCCCTGTACATCTTACACAGTGCTATAGTCTCCCTTCTATCCCTGTACATCCTACACAGTGCTATAGTCTCCCTTCTATCCCTGTACATCTTACACAGTGCTATAGTCTCCCTTCTATCCCTGTACATCTTACACAGTGCTATAGTCTCCCTTCTATCCCTGTACATCTTACACAGTGCCAGAGTCTCTCTTTTAGCCCTCTGTACACCTTACACAGTGCCAGAGTCTCTCTTTTAGCCCTCTGTACACCTTACACAGTGCCAGAGTCTCTCTTTTAGCCCTCTGTACATCTTACACAGTGCTATAGTCTCCCTTCTATTCCTGTACATCCTACACAGTGCCAGAGTCTCTCGTTTAGCCCTCTGTACATCTTACACAGTGCCAGATTCCCCCCTTCTCTCTGTACATTATACACAATAAATATAGTGAAATCATTTGTGCTATCAATAAATGTGTATCAAATAACACAAAAGCAGGTGCTGGTCTCTTCTAAGTGTTAATAAAACAATAAAATACCCATCAAAGATATTGAAAATGATCATCAAGTCTCCTCCACCCTTTTAGACTGTGTGTGATAAAAATTCAAATCACAACATATCCCTCTATATGAGAACACTGGGATCTCACTGATAAACTTTGTAACAAATTCCAACTCTGACAATGTTACAATTATCAAAAAAATGTCCAAACAAGTAAAAGACTGCAAAAAATAAATAAATACATACATAAATAAATAAAGTAAAATAAACAAACTAACACTTTTATTTGTTTGGACTTTTATTTGATAATTGCAACATTGTCACAGTTGGAATTTGTTACACAGTTTTATCTGTGAGATCCTAGTGTTCTTATATACTTATATATACATTTTGTATCAATCTAAAGGAGTTTGTGTTCTTTTCTAGGTCCATCCTACGAATACAGTCCACTGACTCCAGGAGAGCTTTTTGCCGGAAAATGCAACCGTGTGTATGCTCCATCGGCCTTTTGCTGGCGGAATTCCAGCCAGCAAAAGATTGAAAGCAGGTTCTCTATTTTTCGGTCGGGAAAAGTTGCTATCCGAAAATGCGATCGTCTGTATGCAATTCGCACGCGCAAAAAAATCACACATGCTCGGAAGCATTGAACTCCATTTTCTCGGCTCGTCGTAGTGTTGTACGTCACAGCGTTCTTGCCGGTTGAAAGTTCAGAGAATTTTTATGTGACCGTGTGTATGCAAGACAAGCTTGAGCGGAATTCCGTCGGAAAAAACATCCAAGATTTTTCAGATGTAAATTCCGCTCGTATGTACGCGGCATTAGTTGTTTTATAATACCCCTTCCCCCAATACAGCATTCACAATGAAATGAGATCATGACTGCTTCAGCCTGGAGAGCTCCCACCAAAACAGCTATGGCCTCTGTATGTTGGTGCTCCCACAATACAGCAGTCTCTATATACAGGCGGTCTGGTACATGTAGGTGCTCCCACAATACAGCAGTCTCTATATACAGGCGGTCTGGTACATGTAGGTGCTCCCACAATACAGCAGTCTCTATATACAGGCGGTCTGGTACATGTAGGTGCTCCCACAATACAGCAGTCTCTATATACAGGCGGTCTGGTACATGTAGGTGCTCCCACAATACAGCAGTCTCTATATACAGGCGGTCTGGTACATGTAGGTGCTCCCACAATACAGCAGTCTCTATATACAGGCGGTCTGGTACATGTAGGTGCTCCCACAATACAGCAGTCTCTATATACAGTAGACATGGGAGAAGTCAAAAAATTTGTTTAGTTTCGTTTCATATAAAAAAAAAAAACGTAATTTGTAATCTGTGTACGAAATTTAATTCGGATTCGTACGAAATACGAATTTCGTCCGAATCGTTACGAACCGTTAATTTGGATAACGAATAAACGACACTCTACGAATAATAACGAATTATCCGAAAACGTATTAACATTACATAACACAAAAGTCTATTGTCTATTGTTCACCAATCACTCAGAGGAACTACGAAATACGAAAATTTGGTTTACGAATACGAAATTTTGTATTTCGTACTTCCTCTGAGTGATTGGTGAACAATAGACTTGTGTTATGTAACGTTAATACGTTTTCGGATAATTCGTTATTATTCGTAGAGTGTCGATATTCGTTATACTGAATCTCAAATTCTTTTGCATCATTCGTTATATCCGCTATAATTTCTTTCATATTAGTTGAAATTAGTTATTTGGTAGTTTGGATTCGGATAATTAGGATCGGAAATTCGTAAACGAAATTTCGTATTTCGTACAGAATTCGTATTGGTAAAAATTCCTAATTCGGATTCGTACGAATTTCAAAAAATTCGTACGAATTTCCGATTCGCACATGTCTAATATACAGGTGGTCTGGTACATGTAGGTACTCCCACAATACAGCAGTCTCTATATACAGGCTGTCTGGTACATTTAGGTGCTCCCACAATACAACAGTCTATATACAGGCGGTCTGGTGCTTGTTGGTGCTCTCACAATAAAGCAGTCTGTATATACAGGCGGTCTGATACATGTAGGTACTCCCACAATACAGCAGTCTCTATATACAGGCGGTCTGATACATGTAGGTACTCCCACAATACAGCAGTCTCTATATACAGGCAGTCTGATACATGTAGAACTCCCACAATACAACAGTCTATATATACAGGCGGTCTGGTACATGTAGATACTCCCAAAATACAGCACTCTCTATATACAAGTGGTCTGGTGCGTGTTGGTGTTCTCACAATACAGCAGTCTGTATATACAGGCGGTCTGATACATGTAGGTACTCCCACAATACAGCACTGTCTATATACAGGCGTTCTGGTACATGTAGATACTCCCACAATACAGCACTCTCTATATACAAGCGGTCTGGTGTGTGTTAGTGCTCCCCCAATACAGCAGTCTCTATATATACAGGTGGTCTGGTGTGTTTCGGTGCTCTCACAATAGAGTGGTCTCTAAATACTGACAGTGTGTTATGTCTCTCTCTCTCTCTCTCTCTCTCTCTCTCTCTCTCTCTCTATATATATATATATATAGGTAATCTCTATTGTTGCCCGTCTTCGGTTCTCTCTTGTCACTCTCAGATCAGAGGTCAGGGAGTGAATAACGCATAGCCTGAGCTTCGCAATGATGAGCACTTGTGCTGTAGTGACAGGGCGCAATAAAAGATACCAGCAGAAGGGAGAATTCGATGCTCAGATTAACCCTCTGTAGGAATCCCTAGTATCACCCAAAGTCACCCCATTAGTACAGGAACTGACAGTGCAGGACAAACAATGAGGACAGAGCAATGTACAAAAAGCAATGTGTACAGAGCTGTCAGATAATCCCACAAATTCAGATATAATTCCATGTACATCCCAATACTGGTGACACCTTAACACTGGATTATAAGTAATTCATTGCACTCTGACACCAATAAAGCACATCCGGCCTCCTCCATCACCTTCTTGCATGAACTATACAAAGACAGCACCGTGAGCCGACTACGGCTGACCTAAGCAAAGACATTTGCTGATGATATAATGATGCAATGACATCAGCTGACAGTACACTTGACAGTAGCTGTGTATCTGTCAATGGTCAATACAAAAAAAAAAAAAAATTAGATTTAGGCTACTATGATACTGTAGATGTGGGCAGCTAAAATTCTCTTTTTCTCTCTTATTTTTAAAATTAGATGGAGCCAGGAAGGGTCAAATCTGCTGTCTAAGTCTTTCCCTCAATAAAAAGGGAGAGGGGCATTCTTATTAGCTGAGCTTCCAGACCACAAGTTAAAAAGAATTATTGGCGTTCCACCAAAGTTACTTCAGAAACCAGCAGCTGCCTACAAAAGGAGACCCTCAGATCACCATTTTCGTTTAGTAAAAGAAGGATCAAGGCCCTCAGATCTCTGGTCCAAGATAGTAGATGAAGGATGGAGAGCTTCAGATCTCTGGTCTAGGATGGTAAATAAAGGATGGTGACCCTCACCTCTCTGTTTAGGATGGTAAATAAAGAAAGGGTGTCCTCAGACCTCTATCTAGGATAGTAAATAAAGGATGGAGGCCCTCAGATCTCCATCTAGGACGGTAAATTAAGGATGGAGGCCCTCAGATCTCTGATCTAGGGTCTTAAATGAAGAATGGAGACCCTTACATCAGCTGGCTGCATATGTCTAAATGAGTATGTGAAGGATGAAGGCCCTCTATGTCTAGGATGGTAAATGAAGGAAGAATGCCTTCAAATCTCTGGTCTGGGGTGGTAAATTAAGAATGGAAACCCTTTAGATCAGCTAGCCGTGCATGTCTAAAGGGTTATGAGAAAGATGGAGGCCCTCAGATCTCTGGTCAAGGATAGTATGTGAAGGATAGAGACCCTCATATCATCGGACTAGGATAGTAAATGAAGGATAAAAGCCCCCATATTTTTGGTCTAAGATAGTAGATAAAGGATGGAGGTTTTCAAATCTATGGTATAGGATGGTAAATAAAGAATGTCAACCATCACCTCTTTGTCTAGGATGGTAAATGAAGGAAAGAGGCCCTCAAATCTCTGGTCTAGAATGGTAAATGAAGATTGGAAACCCTTAGATCAGCTGGCCGGTTATGAGAAAGATGGAGGGCCTCAGATCTCCGGTCAAGGATAGTATCTGAAGGATGGAGGCCCTAAGATCACTGGACTAGGATAGTGATACAAGCCCTCAAATTGTTGGTCTACGATCTCTAGAAATAGATAAAGGATGGAGGCTTTTAGAATTCTGGTATAGGATGGTAAAAAAAGGATGGCGACCCTCAGCTCATTGTCTAGTATGGTAAATATAGGAAGGAGACCTTCAGATTTCTTGTCTAGGATAGTAAGCGAAAGGATGGAGCCCCTTAGATATTTGATCTCAGATAGTAAATTAAGGATGGAGGCCCTCAGACCTCCAGTTTTGAAAAGTAAATGAAGAATTGAGGCCTTCAGATCTCTGTCTAGTATAGTAAGTGAAGAATAGAGGCCCTCAGATCTCCAGTCTAGGATGGTAAATGAAGGGTGGAGGCCCTCAGATCTCCATCACAGATAGCAAATGAAGAAAGGAGACCATCAGATCTCCATTGCAGATATTAAATGAAAGATGGAAGCCCTTAGATCTCTATCTATGGTAGCATAGCGCCTCTAAGTGCAGTATTGGTAAACCATTTAATGATAAGTCAAAAGTACTCACAAAGGGAGCATAAACACAAGCATGATAGTAATCCTGCAGCAAAATCCGGGGGTGGTTTTCTCCTGAACGTCCGTGTCTCTGAAGTGCAGCTGACAGCTCGTACAGGTGGATTCCAGCATTCGCAGTCTATGAGAACAGCAGGGAACACAGGGGCGATCGGAGGGGACATCACTTCCAATGGTGCTGCTTAACGTGCCTCGAATGGATTGAACGAAAAAATTCGTAGATTCGTAACTTTTTTTTTTTTTTTTTCGATTCGTAATTTTCCGTGTCTATTACAATGGCGTTGCTTAACGTGCTTCGGATGGATTGAACGAAAAAATTCGTAAATTCGTAACTTTTTTTTTTTTTTTTTTTCGATTCATAATTTTCCGTGTCTCTTACAATGGCATTGCTTAACGTACTTCGAATAGATTGAACGAAAAAATTCGTACATTCGTAACTTTTTTTTTCGATTCGTAATTTTCCGTGTCTCTTAAAATGTAATAATAGCATACACATTACATAACATTATGAATTATGCTCCGATTACGAATCTTCGAATGTTACGAATGTTACGAATGTACGAATAAATACGAATGCGTCCGAATTTCGAATAAACAAATAAATGAAAATTAACGGAAATACGAATCAACGAAAAAATAACTCTTACGAAAATACGAATCGTTACGAATACGAACACCGACGACTTACGAATTTACGAATCGTTACGAATCAACGGAAACAAAAAAAACGAAACGAAAATTAAACAAATTTTTTTGTTGTGCACATGTCTAGTGGCTTAGCATTCGGAGCATGCTTGCTCCTTCCTCAGGCCATTTGGCCTGAGGAAGGAGCAAGCATGCTCTGAATGCGAAGCCACCTCCTCTCACCCTGCACCCCCATATGGCCTAAGGAAGGAGCAAGCATGCTCCGAATGCAAAGCCAACTCCTCTCACCCTGCACCCGGAAGTGACGTCATCTCCGACCGCCCCTATGTTCCCTGCTGTTCTCATAGGCTGCGAATGCTAGAATCCACCTGCAAGAGCTGTAAGCTGCTCTTCAGAGACACTTATTTTTTGTATTGTACACAGGTGTAATCACAGGAATGAACAGAAGGTTAACATGTTCAACACATCTTGTGCTTAGTAATAACCCATGGTTATGACTAAGCACAAGATGTGTCAAACATGTTAACCTTGTGTTCATCCCTTTAAATGCATCTGCCTACATTATAATAAAGAAGTTTTTATTGGTATCCCATTGCGGTGTGCAGTTGCCTATTCCAAGTTTCCTGGCTTCATGGTGTACTGAGCTGTGGGTGAGCTGTCTATTTTAGTAGGAGATCCAACCTGAACATTTCTGTCTTTAAGGGAGTAAATTGCCTGTATGATGCATGTTATTTTTAAATACAGTTACTATTCCTGACTTATTCTGAGCTCTACTAGTGCATATTTTAAAGAAGCAGATTTCTGGTCATTGAAATAATCAAAATGAATTGTAAGATAAGAAGATAAATGGTTATTTTATGTAGCGCCGGGCTCCAAATGAGCACGCGCTATATTTTTGTAAATTTAAAGTTCCTAAAACCACAGTTGGGTTTTAGGGTTAATTGTTCTAAATTATTGTTCTAAATTCTGGTCTCAATACTAGTTTGGCTGAATTGCAGTGTGTTCTGCTTGGCCAATGGTGTCTGTGTCACCTCTGGCAAGCATAGGAATGCAGTCCATTTGGACGCATTGGGTGCCAATCTTTCTCCGAACCAACCAGTGAGTGGATTGTCTCGCTGTGCATTCTGGGAGAAGGTACTTAAGGGACTGAGGTCATGTGCTTCTGGGTTCCGGTCCAGAAGATCACTTCATCTTTTTGGTCCTGGTCCTCCTGACCAGCTCTCAGGGGCCCTCGTGGCCTGGGGTGCGGATCCATCCATTTCCGAGTCTCTGGGCTGGCTGGCCCGGGGCACGGTGACTGGAGGGAGGATTCCAGGGTGGTCCGGTGCCGTCTCGGTTTTGGAGTGGACCAGCAACTGAGAACGCAACCAGGGGAGTACTCTTCAGAAGAGGGCCACGCACAAGGCTGGCTGCTCAGCAAGAGCCTGGAAGCCAAGTTGGAAGGACACCAGGTGAATCCACACTCGTATGGTATCGCAGGACCAGCTGCAAGATACTGGTATTGTATGAGGGTTCTCTAAGTTCGTTTATCCTTCAGTTACAACCAAGTCTGTGGCAGAGACTTTTCTTTATCTGAGTCACCTATCGGCTGCTAAATCTACTGAGAGGAGATTTATCCGATAGCTGTAATATCCAGTTGCGAATGGCTATTCCCTGGAGTTTATAGTGAGAGACTTTCAGTTCCAAGCAGTTCCAAGAGTACCTGAACTTCCATCTCCGCTGAGCGGGGAGATGCGGAAATAAACAGCATCTCCCCGTTCTGCCTAGCAACTAGTGACGCCGATCTCTGCTCCCTGTGATTGGAGCAGAGATCAGCATTCACTAGCTGACAGCCACGCCCCCCCACAGTAAGAAACACACCTCTAGGCACACTTAACCCCTACACTGCCACCTAGTGGTTAACCCCTTCACTGCCAGTGTCATTTACACAGGAATCAATGCATTTAAATAGCATTGATTGCTGTATAAATGACAATGGTCCCAAAAATGTGTCAAAAATGTCCGATATGTCCGCCATAATGTCGCAGTCACAATAAAAATCGCTGATCGCCGCCATTACTAATAAAAAAAAAAAATTATTATTAAAAAATGCTATAAAACTATATAAACACTATAACTTCTGCGCAAACCAATCAATAATCGCTTATTGTGATTTTTTTACCAAAAATATGTAGAAGAATACATATCGGCCTAAACTGAGGAAAAAAAAATTTTTTTTATATATTTTTGGGGGATATTTATTATAGCAAAAAATAAAAAAGAATGCGTTTTTTTCAAAATTGTCGCTCTTTTTTGTTTATAGCGCAAAAAATAAAAACAGCAGGGGCGATCAAATACCACCAAAAGAAAGCTCTATTTGTGGGAAAAAAAGGACGTCAATTTTGTTTGGGAGCCACGTTGCACGACCGCGCAATTGTCAGTTAAAGTGATGCAGTGCCGAATCGCAAAAAGGGGCCTGGTCCTTTGGCTTCAAATTGGTCCGGTCTGAAAGTGGTTAAGAGACTGGGTTTATCTGACGTTTTGCAAATAAAAATCCCTAAAGTGGATCCAGTGTCAGTTTCTACAGTTCTTTGGGCCATCTACCCTGGGAAACCCCTAGACGCATACGAGGTCAAGAAGGTAACGGTAAGCCCAAATCAAACCAGCAGCTCCTTCGGGGGTTAGTGCTACATTTAGTTACGATAATGCCTCGTAAACACGCTCAGACTTTCCCGCAGGAATGTCCGCTGGACCTAGTCCAGCGGACAAACCGCCGGACCTTCCAGCGGGGCTTCGCCGGACTTTCCGAGCGTGTGACCTGCCCACACACGCCCGGACTTCTCCGGCGGACAATCCCCATACTCATTCACATAGGGTGGGGGGCCGGGATTTGGGGGCCCCCTTACTAAAGGAGGATCCCGGATTCCGAGAGGGGGGGCGCTCGCTCGTCCCCACCCCTTTCCTGGCCGGCCGGGCTGCGTGCTCGGATAAGGGTCTGAGATGGATTTGGGGGGGACCCCCACGCCGTTTTTTCACTGCCTTCGCTAGCCCCGTCTACCTGAAGTCACGTTCTAAATGAAAGGACTTTGCGATGATCGGCAAGTCCGTTCATTTCCAAAAGTCCGGCGGACTAGCATACTAACCGCGGGATTGCCTGCCGGACTGCCAAGTTCAGCGGACAATTTTAAAACAAAAAACTTAAAACCTAGTTCGCCAGACTTTTGGCGCCAAAAAGTCCGCCGGACATTCCCGCGGGAAAGTCTGCTCGTGTGTACGAGGCATAAGGCCTCTCTACTAGGTGGGACTGGACCAGGCTGTATTACCAGGCTGCTTTGCCATGCACTCTATCTTGCCAGAAGCCAACCATGGAAGTTTGCAGGTGCAGTTAAATGTGAGAGAAACCTGGATGGTGAAAAGTTAATTCTGGTATTTGACAAAACTTTATTGATAATGTGCAGACTTTAAGGCCCAGTGCAGCCTTGGAGGACTTGTGCTTCCCCTGTGCATTGAATAAAGTGATCAGAACGGCAGAATGCTGGGAAACTGACAGACGTTATAGTATGTAAAACATCCTTTCTCCAGTAAGGAGTTGGTGAGAGAAGACTGACACTTCTCCCTCCAGAATGGCCGTACTCCCGGCTGCGCTGCCATTTATCACGTTAAACAGCTGTTTGCCACATGAAGAGAACTTGTCACTGACTGTGACATTCAACAAATGCTGACATTTTGACTTTTAATGTTGCAGGGGGGGGGTCACTTCTATTCATTGTCCTTCCAACAGCTTGTGGAGAAAAGACAGAACTCTTGGAAAAGATGACAGCCACTCGCTGGCACAAAGGTCTATGAAGTATATCAGAATATGAATAATATATACATATATATATACTGTTTGCACACTTAACCATCTTTCCTGATGCTGCCGGTCGCAATCTGGATAAATCTCTGTCCGGTGAGATCACATCCAATTACTGCGATTCATTTTTTTTAGGAACAGAATTGTTCATTTGCAGCTTCAAATAATGTGCACATTGACCTTCCCAGCCAATCTAGTCAGCAATGTGCTCAGCTTTTGAATAGTCATATCATTAAAGCAGACATGACAAGGGCAGCAGAAGCAGATGGAGTTTTGCATTACCTGGCTCCACTTTAACATCTGACAAACATCTTCAGCACATATTCCCCCTACTCAGAAGTAAATGGGCACAACAGGCACCACTGGACATACTACACTATATTTCAAAAGTATTGGGACACCTGCCTTTACACGCACATGAACTTTAATGGCATTCCAGTCTTGCTGCAACTTCTCTTTGTCACAGCAGATTTAACACGTACTGCACATACGATAATCATTACTAGCAAGTGATTGGGAGTTAATGACTCTGACAGCTGACATGGCAAATAACGGCACACCAACGTACACATACACTGTCTTGTCAAAAGTATTGCACGCACATGAACTTTAATTGGCATCCCAGTCTTAAGCCCCATACACACGCGCGGATTATCCGAGGACCAGGTCCGTCGGATCATGTCCGTCATACTTTGTCCGATGTTGGTGTTGCATACACACGGTCGGACAAAGTTGTCGGAAAATCCGATCATTCTGAACGTGGTGACGTTTGTTGCGTACGACGGGACTACGTAGAGGCTAGTAGCCAATAGCTTTGGTCTTGTAATGTGATCTGAGCATGCGTGGCACTTTGTCCGTCAGGAATTCGATACACACGATCGGATTTGGTGTGATCGGACCTTGTTGTCAAAAAATCTATCCAGCAGGAGATAGGACTTTGTCCGTCGGACAATCCGACGTACACTGTCCGATGGTGCATACACACGGGTTGTCCGATAGGACAGAATCCATGCGAAAATCCGACCGTGTGTATGGGGCTTAAGTCCGTAGGGTTTAATATTGAGTTGGCTCACCCTTTGCTACTATAACAGCTTCAACTCTTCTGGGAAGGCCGTCCACAAGGTTTAGGAGTGCGTCTATGGGAATGTTTGACCATTCTTCCAGAAGCGCATTTGTGACCTTGCATTGTGCACTGGTCCAAATTATTTGGTGGAGGGGGGATTATGGTGTGGGATTCTTTTTCAGGGGTTGGGCTTGGCCCCTTAGTTCCAGTGAAGGGAACTCTTAAGGCTTCAGCATACCAAGACATTTTGGACAATTTCATGCTCCCAACTTTATGGGAACAGTTTGGTGATGGCCCCTTTCTGTTCCAACATGACTGTTCACCAGTGCACAAAGCAAGGTCCATAAATATATGGATGAGTAAGTTTGGGGTGGAGGAACTTGACTGGCCTGCAGAGTCTTGACCTCAACCCAATAGAACACCTTTGGGATGAATTAGAGCAGAGACTGTGACCCAAGCATTCTCGTCCAACATCAGTGCCTGTGCTCACAAATGTACTTCTGGAAGAATGGTCAAACATTCCCATAGACACACTCCTAAACCTTGTGGACAGCCTTCCCAGAAGAGTTGAAGCTGTTATAGCTGCAAAGGGTGGACCAACCCAATATTGAACCCTACGGACTAAGACTGGGATGCCGTTAAAGTTCATGTGCGTGTAAAAGCAGGTGTCCCAATACTTTTGACAATATAGTGTATATACATAACACTCATGTAGTAGGTAGGTGCCAGAAGCAGCACCAAAAGAAGACTAATGCTAGACTCACAAAAACTCCATTATCTAAAATGGTGCAATGAAATAAAGAAATACAATACTTTTCCTTTGTAGACTATTCCCATTTTTTAGGACTTGAATAAAGCAACAGATAATTCAACAAGAAAAACAGTGTCCAAGTAATTACTGGATTCAGTGACATCTGCAATTGCAACAACGTTTCTTTCCCCCAAGGACTGAAGAGGATTTCCTCTTAAAGGAGATGTAAAGCCAAAGCTTTTTTTGGCTGTACTTCTCCTGTGAATCACAGGAGTGCAGCTTGTTCTGCCCTCCCGTGACCCATATGGTAGAGGACCAGCCTAGACTGACACCCGGCTCAGCCTCTCTGCGAGTTGCTGAGAGCCTGAGCCAACATCTCCTGCCCCCTCCACAGCCCAGTGCTCCAGTGAGCACGGGGGGACAGAGCAGAGAGCCTGAGAATGACAGTCACGGCTCTCTGCTCAGAGCGGCGAGGAGAACTGAGTGATCATCAACATAGTTATTGCCAGTGATTTACCTAGTATTTAGCGATACTTATGAGGGCTGTATGTTTGAATGTGGTGGCCATCTGTGTTTCTAGACAACGTTGTCTAATTTTAGGTATTATGGTGGAGGTATGTTCTATTTTTTGATTAGTATAAAGTGAATTTTGTAATAAATACTTTTTATAACGTTTGTACTCAGGGCCGTCTTTAATATTGATTGGACCCTGGGCAAATCTTTTCTTGGGGCCCCCCCATGCAGTTTCGCTCGCCACCTGCTCTGAGGCATACAATAAATAGCAGCTAGACTTAAAATCAGTTTACTGAATCAGATCAGGCAGGGATTGAGATTGGTTGTCAGAGGTTACAGTGTATCATTACCGCTCACTGACTGGTTGCTAGAGGTTACAGCAAACATTACGGCTCACTGATTAGTTTCTAGAAGTCACAGCACATGATTTCTGCTTGTTGATTGGTTGCTAGAGATTACTCATGATACACATATCAATGCCGCTGGCCGCCGCTATTTACATATGAATGCCACCACTATTTACATATGAATGCCGGTAATGTACATGTAAACACATGGTCTGCAGGTGAGAGTCATCTTTACGCAACAATAGGGCAGAGCTGGGCAGCATTAGTAGCAGCACTTCACACTGAGATATTGGTACACAGCACAGGACAAAAACCTCAAGGGATGAGGGAATTTAAACCAGGATAGATGGCAAGTATGAGGCAGCTGCTTTGGGCCCCACAACAATGACAGGGCCCAGGGCAGCTGTCCCTTTTGCCCTGCCTTAAAAACTGCCCTGTTTGTACTCAATTGCCGGTTCCTTTTCGAAGAATTGCTTTGGGACCCCTTTGGTTTCCTTTTTCTTTGTGAGTGATCAGCGGTGTTTGATCTCTCAGTTCCCAGTCTAATGCCCTGTACACACGGTCGGACTTTCCGACGAAAAATGTGCGATCGGAGCGTGTTGTCGGAAATTCCGACCGTGTGTAGACTTTTTCCATTGGAATTTCCGACACACAAAGTTTGAGATCTGGATCAAAAATTTTCCGACAACAAAATCCAATCGCGTAAATTCCGATCGTGTGTAGACAATTTCTGACGCACAAAAAGCCATGCATGCTTAGAATAAATTACGAAACAGAAGCTATTGGCTACTAGCTATTGAACTTCATCTTTATAGTCCCGTCGTACATGTTGTATGTCACCGCGTTCTTGATGATCGGAATTTCCGACAACTTTGTGCGACCGCGTGTATGCAAGACAAGTTTGAGCCAACATCCGTCTGAAAAAATCCGATGGATTTTGTTGTCGGAATGTCCGATCCTGTGTATAAGGCATTAGAGATGGCGGGGGACAGATGCAGCATCGCATCAATGCTGCATATAATAATAAAAAAAAAAAAGCCATACTTCTCTTTTAAGGCAATACTAAACACCACACTGTGTAATCTACATGATCTCTTCTATTTCTCTATGTGGATGATGGCATTGTAATTACGTATTTTAATAAAAATAAAATAAAATTGAAGTACCTTTTTCCTAATCGATATACAGATATCATATGACCCAGCTCTTTCCCAGTCTGTCTGCAGGGAAGCAGTGGCAGGAGGAGCTTCTAGTCCTCTATAAACAAAAATGTCTCGGTGTGTAAACAACCCCCTAGAGCAGTGGCTGCCTACAGAGACTTTAGCAGAATAAACCAGTGTTTAAAGAGGAAGTAAATCCTGATAGGTTTAAATTTATGTTATGAGCTGGGTTGCTGAAGCTATAAATATAGCGCCACATCCCTTTATATAGTAAAAATTTGGGAAAACCAAAGATTGGGACTTTTAAGGCGCAACAAACAAGTGATAAATACAAAAATAAATTTATTAAAAAAAATATTTTGATACAGCAACATTATAGACATCATATGTCTAGAGCAGTATTAAAAGCAATACATCACTGAATAAAGATGAGAATTGGCATGTTTAGTGTATCTCAACATGTTTCACCCTTATTAGGGCTTCCTCAGGAGAACTGAACAATGTCATACAATATTCACTGAAACGAGAAAAATAGAATCAAATACAGAACACTGATAGGTTTACTTCCTCTTTGTTTCCCTGCAAAGGTAAAGCATAATGGACTACTAGGCATCGCATAGTAGCCCATTATGTGTCACTTACCTGACACAGGAGCCTGCGATGTCACCGCTGTCCCCTATAGCGCGAAGCGTTCATCTTCCTTCCCGGGCATCGCTGCTCCGGCGCTGTGATTGGCCGGAGCAGAGATGACGTCACTCCGGCGCATGTGCGCGGGAGCCGTAAGTGACGGCATGTTTGCCGTCACTTGCGGCGCGCCCAGTGCGCCTGCGCCGTTGCCTACGCCGTGCAAGCACCATAGACAGCGGTGCCCTATTTTTGTAAAATAGCTCCTTAACCGTGTAGGTTAAGGAGATATTTCTTGGACCTACAGGTCTTAATCTAGGCTTACCTGTAGGTCAAAGTTGTCTGTAAGGGTTTACAACCACTTTACTATTAAATTTACACACTACTACAATTTACACAAAAATAGTCAACTTTATTAATAAATTTGTCTAAAAAAAGTAAATAAGTGTATATTGCAAGAGTAAAGATCACATCCATCACCAATATAAAGACAACGTTGTTTTCCCACAACGAGTTATATTAAGAAGACAGCATGCACTAACAAGCAGCTACTGCTGTGTACACACCATCACACAACTGACGCTACTGAGTGTTCAATGTACTAATTATACTCCTCTGGACTTCCTTTTTTGGCTATAGCCTATATTACAATGTTTTGTTAATTCTGTAAGGTGATAACACATTATGCAGTGTTGATGAGTCAATGGTTTACTCATTTACCCGCTTGGTGTGGTTACTATTTGATGTCTTTGGAGGGGGGAGGGGGGGTTCTTTTTTGTGGGAAGACAATGTTGTCTTTATATTGGTGATGAATATTTATACTCTTGCAATTTACACTTATTTACCCTTTTTAGACACATTTATTTATAAAGTTTACTATTTTTGATTAACCACTTTCAGACCGGACCAATTTGCAGCCAAAGGACCAGGCCCCTTTTTGCGATTCGGCACTGCGTCGCTTTAACTGACAATTGCGCGGTCGTGCGACGTGGCTCCCAAACAAAATTGACGTCCTTTTTTTCCCACAAATAGAGCTTTCTTTTGGTGGTATTTGATCGCCCCTGCGGTTTTTATTTTTTGCGCTATAAACAAAAAAAGAGCGCCAACTTTGAAAAAAAAAAAAACGCATTCTTTTTTACTTTTTGCTATAATAAATATCCCCCCAAAAATATATAAAAAAACTTTATTTTTCCTCAGTTTAGGCCGATACGTATTCCTCTACATATTTTTGGTAAAAAAAAAAAATCGCAATAAGCGATTATTGATTGGTTTGCACAGAAGTTATAGCGTTTACAAAATAGGGGATAGTTTTATAGCATTTTTATTAATTTTTTTTTTACTAGTAATGGCGGCGATTGTGACTGTGACATTATGGTGGACACATCGGACATTTTTGACACATTTTTGGGACCATTGTCATTTATACAGCAATCAGTGCTATTTAAATGCAATGATTCCTGTGTAAATGACACTGGCAGTGAAGGGGTTAACCACTAGGTGGCAGTGTAGGGGTTACATGTTCCTAGAGGCATGTTTCTAACTGTGGGGGGGGGGGGGGGTGGTGGCTGTCAGCTAGTGAATGCTGATCTCTGCTCCAATCACAGGGAGCAGAGATCGGCATCACTAGTTGCTAGGCAGAACGGGGAGATGCTGTTTATTTCCGCATCTCCCCATTCAGCCTTCCCGTGAGACAATCGCGGGTATCCCTGCGGCGATCGAGTCCGTGGGACTCGCGACCGGCCTCACGGGGGTCCTGACCGGCATCTTAAAGGGGACGTACCTGTACGCCCTTATGCCTGTCCATGCCATTCTGTCGACGTACATCGTCGTGCGCCGGTCGGGAAGTGGTTAAACACTGGTTTATTCCGCTATAGTCTCTGTAGGTAGCCACTGCTGTAGGGGGTAGACACTCTTGTTTACCCACCGAGACATTTTTTTCTAGTGTTGCATGGCTACACGAGACTACACAAATTGGGGGTCATTTACTATAGCGCTGCATCGCTAATTAGAACTAATTAACACAAATTAGCGCTAAAACGGTATTTACCAAAGTGCTGATAAAAAAATACTCCCAAAATCAAAATTTACTATAGTTCCCTGAAACCAGATAGCGCCCAAACCCTTATGCCGCGTACACACGGTCGGATTTTCCGACAACAAATGTTCGATGTGAGCTTTTTGTCGGAAATTCCGACCATGTGTAGGCTCCATCGGACATTTTCCGTTGTCGGAAATTCCGTTGTCGGAAATTCCGATCGTGTGTACACAATTACGATGCCCAAAGTTCCACGCATGCTCGGAATCAAGCAGAAGAGCTATTGAACTTAATTTTTCTCGGCTCGTCACAGCGTTCTTGGCGATCGGAATTTCCGACAATGTTTGTGTGACCGTGTGTATGCAAGACAAATTTGATCCAACATCCGTCGGAAAAAAAACATGGATTTTGTTGTCGGAATGTGCGATTGTGTGTACGCGGCATTACTCTGCTAAAACCTGGAGTAGTGCACATGGAAATAGTGTTTAGAGCATGATATAATTGCCTAAATAGTAGAGTACTGAAATATGTGGTATATTATTTAAAGATAATCTGCTTTTAAACTGTCTAATATGCCGCAAGACCAGAGGAGTTACTATTTCTGGCTGATTTCACCCTAGAATTAAGTTGCTGATTTAATTAAATAATCTTTACTAATAAACTTATTTATATGGCTGATCCGGGCACCAAATATATTTGTTTCTGGTCTTAAACTGTGTAAAAAAAGTGATTTCTACACTGAAACAGCTAGCAGTATATATGTACTGCGGCAGAATGGCACGGCTGGGCGAAGCGACGTTATGCTACGTTGCTTCGCCCTGTGGGCGCGTGCGTGCCCGCTGCTTGCCCCCGGTGCCAATGCGAGTGCCCGGCGGTCCCGATCACCGCTGGGCTCCCGCGATCGCTGCTGACACACGGAGAACCGGGATCTGTGTGTGTAAACACAGTTTCCTGTTCTCTGAGGGGAGAAGATGACAGATCGTCAGTTCATACAGAGTATGAACAGCGATCTGTCATCTCCCCTACACAGTCCCCTTCCCCCTTAACCACTTCATTTCCCAGCCATAGTCATATGACGCCCACAAGGTGGATCTCCCATCCTGGGTGGGCGTCATATGACGTCCTACCATTCCCGGCCGCCTAGGAGCGCGCCTGCGGCGTCATTCGGGACCCGGTACGCGTGCCCGGCGGCCGCGATGTCCGCCGAGCACCCGCGATTGCCCGTGAAAACAGCGGGAACGTGCGGGACCGTGGAGCTGTGTGTGTAAACACACAGCTCCACGTCCTGTCAGTGGAGAGGAGATCGATCATGTGTTCCCCGTACGGAGGAACACCGATCGGTCTCCTCCCCTTGTGAGTCCCCTCCCCCCACAGTTAGAATCACTACCTTAGGGAACATATTAACCCCTGCAGCGCCCACTAGTGTTAACCCCTTCCCTGCCAGTCACATTTACACAGTAATCACTGCAATTTTATAGCAACGATCGCTGTATAAATGTGAATGGTCCCAAAAATGTGTCAAAAGTGTCCGAAGTGTCCGCCGCAATGTCGCAGTCATGAAAAAAAAAAATTGCAGATCGCCATTACTCGTAAATTTTATTTAAAAAAATGCAATAAATCTATCCTCTATTTTGTAGACGCTATAACTTTTGCGCAAACCGATCTATATACGCGTATTGCTATTTTTTTTTTACCAAAAATATGTAGAAGAATACGTATCGGCCTAAACTGAGTAAAACATTTTTTTTAAAAATTGGATATTTATTATAGCAAAAAGATTGTCGCTCTTTTTGTTTATAGCGCAAAAAAAAAAAAACGCAGAGGTGATCAAATACCACCAAAAAAAAGCTCTATTTGTGGGAAAAAAAGGACGTCAATTTTGTTTGGGTACAACATCGCATGACTGCGCAATTGTCAGTTAAAGCAATGCAGTGCCACGGTCGCACGACCGATAAAAATTGCAGATCACCGCCATTACTAGTAAAAAAAAAAAAAATTATAATAAAAATGACATAAAACTATCCCCTATTTTGTAGACGCAATAACTTTTGCGCAAACCAACATTAAAAGGATTTATTTGGGGAAGTTACAATTGTACCATTATGCCCCGTACACACGGTCGGATTTTCCAACGGAAAATGTCCTATCGGACAATGTTGTTGGAAATTCCGACCGTGTGTAGGCTCCATCTGACTTTTTCCGTCGGATTTTCCGACGGACAAAGTTTTATCTCCTGCTCTCAAATTTTCCGCCAACAAAGTCCTAACGGACTTTTTCCGATCGTGTGTAGAGAATTCCGACCGTGTGTATGCTTCATTAAAGAGTATTTTTTGGGAGTGAAAATCGGCGCTATTATAGTCCAATGCAAGTTTTAGCCATTGGATTCTTATGCCCCGTAGACACGGTCGGAAAATCCGACCACAAAATCCATCAGATTTTTTCCTACGGGTTTTGTCCGACACTGGTGTTGCATACACACGGTCGGACAAAGTTGTCGGAAAATCCGATCATTCTGAACGTGGTGACGTTTGTTGCCTACGACGGGACCACGTAGAGGCTAGTAGCCAATAGCTTTGGTCTTGTAATGTGATCTGAGCATGCGTGGCACTTTGTCCGTCGGAATTCGCTACACACGATCGGAAAAAGTCCGTTAGGACTTTGTTGGCGGAAAATTTGAGAGCAGGAGATAAAACTTTGTCCGTCGGAAAATCCGACGGAAAAAGTCCGATGGAGCCTACACACGGTCGGAATTTCCAACAACATTGTCCGATAGGACATTTTCCGTTGGAAAATCCGACCGTGTGTACGGGGCATAATGGTACAATTGTAACTTCCCCAAATAAATCCTTTTAATGTTGAGATGAAATGTATCTTTCTCTGAAATAAATTTTCCTTTGCAACATTGTTGCTTCTACTTAATCTGTTTTGTTTTTAAGAATGCTAGAATGTGGAATGTTTTGATAAAATCATTTTTTCTCTGTCACTTTCACTTGTTACTCTCCATCTCACAACAATCTTTACCCAAACTGACATAGGTGTCTTTACAAACCACAAACAATACCATTGCTGATGAAAATTTAAAATGAGTCACAATTTTTTGTGCTTTTTATTATATCCAAATAATCATAATCTGAGCCCAAAAAAATTGATACTACACAGGTAGGGCCAGGGTTATCAGTGGCAGTGCAGAACCATCATGGCAGAGTAAAGTACAAAACGTACTTCACCCCAGACCAGGGGCGGACTGACAACTCATGGGGCCCCC
The DNA here is from genome assembly GCA_028564925.1 of Lithobates sylvaticus. NCBI lineage: Eukaryota > Metazoa > Chordata > Amphibia > Anura > Ranidae > Lithobates > Lithobates sylvaticus. Next base: position 184,658,079 of record CM053035.1, on the reverse strand, counting down.
GGGCAATAGAAGATCATGGGGCCCCCTTGGTCCCCACACTCAAGGGGACCAAGCGCACACACAGGGGGGGGGGGGGGACACGCACACACAGGGGGACACTGGAGGGAGCGCACCCACACAGGGGGGGCCACGCACACCGGGGGACACTGGAGGGAGAGCCCACACATAGGGGGACACTGGAGGGAGAGCGCACACATAGGGGGACACTGGAGGGAGAGCGCACACACAGGGGGACACTGGAGGGAGAGCGCACACACAGGGGGACACTGGAGGGAGAGCGCACACACAGGGGACACTGGAGGGAGAGCGCACACACAGGGGACACTGGAGGGAGAGCGCACACACAGGGGGACACTGGAGGGAGAGCGCACACACAGGGGGACACTGGAGGGAGAGCGCACACACAGGGGGACACTGGAGGGAGAGCGCACACACAGGGGGACACTGGAGGGAGAGCGCACACACAGGGGGACACTGGAGGGAGAGCGCACACCCCGGGGGACACTGGAGGGAGAGCGCACACACAGGGGGACACTGGAGGGAGAGCGCACACACAGGGGGACACTGGAGGGAGAGCGCACACACAGGGGGACACAAGAGGGAGAGCGCACACACAGGGGGGCACTGGAGGGAGAGCGCACACACAGGGGGGCACTGGAGGGAGAGCGCACACACAGGGGGGCACTGGAGGGAGAGCGCACACACAGGGGGGCACTGGAGGGAGAGCGCACACACAGGGGGGCACTGGAGGGAGAGCGCACACACAGGGGGACACTGGAGGGAGAGCGCACACACAGGGGGGCACTGGAGGGAGAGCGCACACACAGGGGGACACTGGAGGGAGAGCGCACACACAGGGGGACACTGGAGGGAGAGCGCGCGCACACACAGGGGGACACAAGAGGGAGAGCGCACACACAGGGGGACACAAGAGGGAGAGCGCACACACAGGGGGACACAAGAGGGAGAGCGCACACACAGGGGGACACAAGAGGGAGAGCGCACACACAGGGGGACACAAGAGGGAGAGCGCACACACAGGGGGACACAAGAGGGAGAGCGCACACACAGGGGGACACAAGAGGGAGAGCGCACACACAGGGGGACACAAGAGGGAGAGCGCACACACAGGGGGACACTGGAGGGAGAGCGCACACACAGGGGGGCACTGGAGGGAGAGCGCACACACAGGGGGACACTGGAGGGAGAGCGCACACACAGGGGGGCACTGGAGGGAGAGCGCACACACAGGGGGACACTGGAGGGAGAGCGCACACACAGGGGGACACTGGAGGGAGAGCGCACACTAAGGGGGACACTGGAGGGAGAGCGCACACTAAGGGGGACACTGGAGGGAGAGCGCACACTAAGGGGGACACTGGAGGGAGAGCGCACACACAGGGGGACACTGGAGGGAGAGCGCACACACAGGGGGACACTGGAGGGAGAGCGCACACTAAGGGGGACACTGGAGGGAGAGCGCACACACGGGGGACACTGGAGGGAGAGCGCACACACGGGGGACACACAGGGGGACACTGGAGGGAGAGCGCACACTAAGGGGGACACTGGAGGGAGAGCGCACACTAAGGGGGACACTGGAGGGAGAGCGCACACACGGGGGGCACACAGGGGGACACTGGAGGGAGAGCGCACACGCAGGGGGGGGGGCACGCACACACAAGGGGACACTGGAGGGAGAGCGCACACACACAGGAGGACACTGGAGGGAGAGCGCACACACAGGGGGGCACACACACACAGGGGGACACTGGAGGGCGAGCGCACACACAGGGGGGCACTGGAGGGAGAGCGCACACACACAGGGGGGCACACACACACACAGGGGGACACTGGAGGGAGAGCGCACACACAGGGAGGCACACACACAGGGGGACACTGGAGGGAGAGCGCACACACAGGGGGGCACACACACACACAGGGGGAAACTGGAGGGAGAGCGCGCACACACAGGGGGGGGACACGCACACAGGGGGACACTGGAGGGAGAGCGCACACACAGGGGGGCACACACACAGGGGGACACTGGAGGGAGAGCGCACACACAGGGGGGGACATGAACACAAGGGGACACTGGGCTAAGGGGGTGACACTGTGGGTTGGGGGGGGGGGGGGTGACACTGTGGGCTGGGGGGTGACACTGTGGGCTGGGGGGGGGTGACACTGTGGGCTGGGGGGGTGACACTGTGGGCTGGGGGGGTGACACTGTGGGCTGGGGGGGTGACACTGGGCTGGGGTGACGCTGGGGGGGGTGACACTGTGGGCTGGGGTGACGCTGGGGGGTGACACTGTGGGCTGGGGGGTGACACTGTGGGGGTGACACTGTGGGGGTGACACTGTGGGCTGGGGTGACGCTGGGGCGGTGACACTGTGGGCTGGGGGGTGACGCTGGGGGGACCCGGGGCCCGTGACTCACCGATGCCGATGCCGATGCTCCCCGCCGGCCCCTCCACTCTTTCCTTCCATTAGGGGCCCGGACTCGGCAGGTTGAAGCGGCTGTATTACATGCCGCGAATACTGCTAACAGCGCGCGGCTCCCCACCGGCCCCTCCTTCCCTCCAGTCCGTCCCAGGTGACGTCACAACGCATACAGTAGAAGCACCTGGGACGGACAGGAGGGAAGAAGGGGCCGGTGGGGAGCCGCGCGCCGCTAGCAGTATTGTTAGCGGCATCGCGGCATGTAATACAGCCGTTTCAAGTGGCCCCTCATGTGGCCGAGTCCGGGCCCCTAATGGCCCCGGGCCCTCGGGCGGCGCCCGAGTCACCGACCTGTCAGTCCGCCCCTGCCCCAGACTACACTAAAGTGTACCCATGCATAATAGGGGTAAAAAAAACAATGAGGGTGTAACTCGCTGCACTGTTTGCAGCACTGAATTCTCCGTAGCCCATGGTGGGTTAAATGACTGTAAAAAACATATTGAAGTGAGTGTGACACAACATTATCTTTTAAAGTATTATTTTATTATGGCATTATATTATTATCTTTAAAGTATTATTTTATTATAGTATTTTATTATGAATGGGGGGGGGGGGGGGGCTTGTCTGCACTGCACGGAGCGTCACCTCCCTGAAATGAGCTTGCCACCTCCCTGATATGAGTTTTTGCAGGTTGGGATGCCTGCTGACTGCAGTTCGTCATCGTAAGCGACTTAAGTGGGCAAATGCTCACATTCGATGGCGTCTGGCCCTTTGGAGAGGTGTTCTCTTCATGGATGAATCCCAGTATTCACTGTACAGGGCAGATGGCAGACAGCGTGTATAGCGTCATGTGGGTGAGCGGTTTGCTGATGTCAACGCTGTGGATCGTGTGGCCCATGGTGGCGGTGGGGTTATGGTATGGGCAGGCATATGCTATGGACAACGAACACAGGTGCATTTTATTGATGCCATTTTGAAAGTTCACAATGTACACAATTCCTGGAAGCTGAAAACATCCCAGTTCTTGCATGGCCAGCATACTCATCGGACATGTCACCCATTGAGCATGTTTGGGATGCTCTGGATCGGTGTATACGACAGCGTGTTCCAGTTCCTGCCAATATCCAGCAACCTTGCACAGCCATTGAAGAGGAATGGACCAACATTCCACAGGCCTCAATCAACAACCTGATCAACTCTATGCAAAGGAGATGTGCTGCACTGTGTGAGGCAAATGGTGGTCACACCAGATACTGACTGGTTTTCAGACCCCCCGACCCCCCTAATCCCGGCTAGCGGTCTCCAGAGTGGTGCCAGCAGTAGGAAAGAAGAGACCTTCGGGTCAGTGTGATGCAATACACTGGCCATAATAGTATAGGGCTGCTTTCACACTGATATGCTGCAGTTTACTCACACCGCGGGTACAGTGCAGTATACCTGCAGCTTTCATGCATTCAGGGTTTTGGTGCGTTTTTAGAAAGTGAACCACACCTGCAGGATATAATAGAGCTCTATGACAAAGTGCAAATGAGGTTTAAATCAGGTGTGAGAAGGTGACACTATCCAACACTGTGCCCGGTGATCTTTGACTTCTCCCATGTTGTTCAGGTAGATCTCCATCTCTTTAAGGTTGCCTACCACTGTTCTAGATGGTTGGGTATCGGGATGGTATATCTGGCTTTGCTACAGATTGATGGGTGTCTCTTCTCTGAGAACTCCAGACAGGATTCAGTACACACATGCTACACTAATAAAGTACTTATATATGGCAGGATGATTGCAGGAGGGCTAGAAGCCATCATATTGTGAAGGACCTTTACCTCTCTGTATGACATACCCAGAATCTAGTCTGTGACAGCCAAAAGGATGTGTTATTATTAATAAAAGATCAGAGGATCCCCAGAGGTCCAGAGGATCAAAGAGCACTTATCGCCTGTGGACAGCAGTCCGCTGATCCACGATGTCAGGAAAAGAGAAAGATACAGCTGTCATTGTGCTGCCAGGGCCTCCCTTTCTTGGATGGTAATGCCAAGGCAGTGCCAGAGGGTCTTGCAGGCAGGGTTAATAGGAAGGACATCTACACATTTCCATAATAATTGTACAGATGATATAAACCTCCAGCAAAAGCCAGTGGATTGTCACACAACTGTCACCATCCGTAGACAGGAAAAGGTACCAAATCTTGCAAATGTGTCCATCACCCTGGCCTTATATCCATTCTCCTTGTGCACCATTGTATCCATCATATCTCAGCCACAGGGACACCAGGCTGCCGTCTCACAATATCTTCTCTATGTCTGTTTTATTCTTTATACAACAGGAATTCTTTCCCACTGAGCAGAAGAGATTTCCTTTCACCCTGAGCACCCTATCAATAATGGTGACATCTATGAGCTTATGAGATCCTATAAACTTGACACCATTGTACAAGTTTTATACTGCGTACAGTTTAAAGGTTATTTTCTGTCAATGTTCTGTTCATCATAAGGTGACAATATTGCCAACATTCTGATGACATCCCCTCCAGAAAGGGCATCAACTCCTGAAAACTTTATAAGGTTCAATGTGTTTGGAGGGGTGAAGGGAAAAAAAAAAAAACTAGTTTCCCAATGGTGATTATTCTTGCACCCTTCGGGTGTTACTCAGTGTCTGCTGGGTCTGAAATATTGTCCCAAGTCTGATTTTGATGGTGATAATAAAAGCCATCCTTGGAGAGGGAATGCTGGAATCTATGGGGGTAATCTGGATTTTTTATTGTTTTACTGTGGAGATAAAAACCTCTCGCTGATATCCTGTTTGGAGATTCCATTGTCCTGTGGCTTATGAATCACATCATCCTCATCCTGGTTTCCCTTATCAAATTCTTGACAGGGTGCAAGCATGCAGCAAGAGAAGGCAAAAGTTCATGTTCAAGCTCCTGCCCTCCTGCAAGCGATCTGCTCAAAATAATATCCTCAAATGTCCTCAAGTTGCTGCTAAAGTTCTGCAATAAAGCATCAGAAAAGCATACTCTTATACCGCATACACACGGCCGGAATTTCCAATGGAAACAGTCCGATGGGAGCTTTTTATCGGATTTTCCGACCGTGTGTATGCCCATCGGTCTTTGTCTGTCGGCATTTCCAACGGACTTTAGATTGAGAGCATGTTCTTAATTTTTCCGACGGAAAAACTTTCTATCAGAAATTCTGATCGTGTGTATGAAATTCCGACATGCAAAATTCCGACGCATGCTCGGAAGCATTAAACTTCCCTTTTATAGTGCCGAACGTGTTGTATGTCGCGGTGTTATTGACCATCAGAATTTGGTGTGACCGTGTGTAGGCAAGACAGTTTGAGCGAAATTCCGTCGGAATTCCGACGGGAAAACCATCAGAGCTTTTTCCGACGAGAATTATGATCATGTGTACACGGCATTAGACTGTTCATTGAGCCAAAGGAGTAACTGTGACTGTGTGCCTGGCTGCAGGTACAACTATGGGAACCATAGGCATGCGCACAGGTTGTGCCAGTTGTGCCAGGGCACACCCTAAACACCCCATGTGGTGCAAATTCCTCCTGCTACCTGGGCCCCTATGTCATTTACTGGACCCTTCCCTTTGTGAATGAACACAGTGAATGATCGGTACTGATCACTCACTGTGTTCATAAACAGTATCTCACAAAAGTGAGTGCACCCCTCACATTTTTGTAAATATTTTACCCTCCTCCGCCAATGTGTAGCGCTCACTCTCACAGGAGCCCACAGTTTAAGGTCCCTATGGTCTGCTCCCATCATAGGTGTGCGCTGCCTATTATATTAGGGTGTGCACCCCAAAGCTCAAACACATCTGTGTGTGTGTGTATATATACACTTTTGTTGCCAGTGGTTTAGACATGGCTGTGTGTTGAGTTATTTTGAGGGGGCAGCAAATTTTACACTGTTATACAAGCTGTACACTCACTACTTTACATTGTAGCAAAGTGTCATTTCTTCAGTGTTGTCACATGAAAAGATAGAATAAAATATTTACAAAAATGTGAGGGGTGTACTCACTTTTGTGAGATACTGTATAACTGAAGTACAGTAAACTGTGTTATATATATATATACACACACAGATGTGTTTGAGCTTTGAGGTGCACACCCTAATGTAATAGGCAGCACACACCTATGATGTCCATAGGGACCTTAAACTGTGGGCTCCTGTGGGAGTGAGCGCTACACATTGCTGGAGGAGGGTATGATATACTTTATCAATCGGGGTACACCATCACATTCTGCCCAATTTTAACTCAGTGTGGTGAACGGTAAGATGTAAATCCTAAGGCTGCCATTGGTGGCTTGTATTTCGGCCAATTCCTGCTTAATCAACCAAAATTCAAGCTATGGGTGGCCCTGTTGGCACCACCTGGCTCGAAAGAAGTAGATTTTTTGGATGCTTTTGTGGATGTAAATTGACTTTTGCCGGGTGGAAAACTGTTGGCCGAACCGTGACTGCATCTAAGTCCTTGCTCAGGTATTCGGACAGCCACGGATGCCGGCTGTCAGAATATAATAGCCGAGACCAGTACTCGTACTTTCTGATCCATAATCCATAACGGCAGACAGTTATTGTTTTTTAAGGCAGTTATTAACAAAATCCTACCTGAGATAATTAGGTAATATGCAGCTTCCAGCTCCTTCCATCCATCTGGATAGTCTTAGTTCACCCAGGTATAACAATAGGGATCTGCCATCAAATCTTGATCATATCTGAAGGATCCCCATGTATGTGGCAGTTATGGTTCATGTTTTCTATATAACTCCAGAAGCAGGAGAAATCCTTTGTTCTGTAACTTCCATCCCTTTTATTATTAATACTGATTGGTTGTGTATGTTTCAGTCTGTAACTTTCTACCTTGTCTATGTACTGCCCACCTAGGGATATTACATTTAAAATGAATAGGCTGATTTTTGAATACTCTAATGAACACATACATTGGAACAGACTGTATTGTGTCTGGAAGAGCAGACTACTAAAAAACTAGAAGAGTTTTATTAAGCAGGAAGAGCAAACTATTATTGCTCTTCCAGCTTAAAAAGAACAGAATATTAAAAAAAAAAACAATTAAGAACAGACTATTAATAAGCTGGAAGAGCAGACTAATATGAAACTGGATAAGCAGACCATCATAAAAACTGGAGGAACGGACTATTTTAAAACTGGAAGAGCAGACTATCATAACACTGGGAGACAAGACTATTATTAAGCTGGAAGAGCAATCTATTATAAGGCTGGGAGAGCAGACTATTCCAAAGCTGGAAGGGCAAGTTACCATACATCTGGAAGAGCAGACTATTATAAAACTGGAAGAGCCATCAATTATGAAGCTGGAAGAGCAGACTATCATAAAACGGAAGGAGCAGACTATTGTAAAGCTATTGTAAAGCTGGAAGAGCAGTCAACTATGAAACTGGATAAGCAGAAAAGCAGACTGTTATAAAGCTGGAGCAGCAGACTACTATAAATCTGGAAGAGTAGACTATTGTAAAACTGGAAGAGAAGTCATTTATGAAGCTGGAAGAGCAGACTATCATAAACCTGGAGGAGGATACTAATATAAAACTGGAAAGCAGACTATTAAAAATCCAGAAGAGTGAGCTATTATATAGATGGAAGAGCAAACTATTACAAATCTGGAAGAGCAAACTATTACAAAGCTGGAAGAGCAAACTATTACAAAGCTGGAAGAGCAAACTATTACAAAGCTGGAAGAGCAGACTATTATAAATCTGGAAGAGCAGACTATTATAAATCTGGAAGAGCAGACTATTATAAATCTGGAAGAGCAGACTATTATAAATCTGGAAGAGCAAACTATTACAAAGCTGGAAGAGCAAACTATTACAAAGCTGGAAGAGCAAACTATTATAAATCTGGGAGAGCAGACTATTATAAATCTGGAAGAGCGGACTATTATAAATCTGGGAGAGCAGACTATTATAAATCTGGAAGAGCGGACTATTATAAATCTGGGAGAGCAGACTATTATACATCTGGAAGAGCAGACAGTCAGCCCAGAGTCCCATATTTCCCGGTCAGTGTCATGTCAACACACGTATTCACATACTGCCCAAATCCTATATATCTGCTTGCACTCAGTTTGCACATCAGTACAGACATCAGTCCTGACTCCCCCTGTATTCCGCTGTGTACTGGAACACTGAATAGGCTGCCATGTGGTCCCTCTGCTTCAATCACAATGAGGATAATTTAATTACAATGTTTGATAGAGAATTCCCAGGGCCAACATTAATTCTCTATTCACTTCCCACTAATAGAATATCTGTAAGATGTAGTGACGAGCCGCAGATGATATGACTGCACCGACTTCTATAGGAATCTCTATTATCACAGAGACAGCAGGCACTGCGACTCTGACCATTATATATACACCAAGAGAGCAGGAGCTGACATACCCCATTACATTGTCCTCTGTTCATTTACAGAGATAGCAGGCACTGACATGCCTGTGCTATAAATGGATGGTGTCAGGATGGTGTACAGTGCCTTGAAAAAGTATTCATACCCCCATTCAAATTTTCCAAATTTTGCCATGTTACAACCAAAAGCCTAAATATATTTTATTGGGATTTTATGTGATCGACCAACACAAAGTGGCACATAATTGTGAAGTGGAAAGAAAATGATAAATGGTTTTCCAAATTTTTTACAAATAAATATCTGAAAAGTTTGGCGTGCATCAGTCCATCAAGTCCAACTTGTGTGTGTGATTATATGTCAGTAAATCAGCCCCCTTTACTCTGATACCCCTTACTAAAATCTAGTGGAACCAATTGTCTTCAGAAATCACCTAATTCAGTGGTCATCAACCCTGTCTTCAGGGCCCATAACAGGCCAGGTTTCATGTATTACCTTGGGGGAGATGCAGACTAGAATACTGCAATCACTGAGCAGCAAATGATATCACCTGGGATGTATTTCAGTTATCTTGCAAACCTGGCCTGTTAGTGGGCCCTGAGGACAGGAGTTGATGACCACTGACCTAATTAGTAAATAGAGTCCACCTGTAAGTAATTTAATCTCAGTATAAATACAGCTGTTCTGTGAAGCCCTCAGAGGTTTGTTAGAACCTTAGTGAACAAACAGCATCATGAAGGCCAGGGAACACACCAGACAGGTCAGGGATATAGCTGTGGAGATGTTTAAAGCAAGGTTAGGTTATAAAAAAAATATTCCAAGCTTTGAACATCTCACAGAGCACTGGTCAATCCATCATCCGAAAATGGAAAGAGTATGGCACAAGTGCAAACCTACCAAGACATGGCCGTCCACCTAAACTGACAGGCCGGGCAAGGAGAGAAATAATTAGAGCAGCAGCCAAGAGGCCCATGGTAACTCCGGAGGAGCTGCAGAGATCCACAGCTCAGGTGGGAGAATCTGTCCACAGGACAACTATTATGCCGCGTACACACGATCGGAATTCTCGTCGGAAAAAACTCTGACGGTTTTTCCGACGGAATTCAGACGGAATTCCACTCAAGCTGTGTTGCCTACACACGATCACACCAAATTCCGACGGTCAATAACACAGCGGCATAAAACACGTTCAACAGCACTATAAAAAGGGAAGTTTAATGCTTCTGAGCATGCGTCAAATTGTTTCCGAGCATGCGTCGGAATTTTGCGCGTCGGAATTGCATACACACGATCGGAAAATCCGATAGAAAGGTTTTCCGTCGGAAAAATTGAGAACAGGTTCAAAGTCCGTCGGAAATTCGGACAGAAAAAGACCGTTGGGCATACACACGGTCGGAAAATCCGATGAAAAGCTCCCATCGGACTGTTTCCATCGGAAATTCCGACCGTGTGTACGCCGCATAAGTCGTGCTCTCCACAAATATGGCCTTTATGGAAGAGTGGCAAGAAGAAAGCCATAAGAGAATCCATGTGAGGGACACAGCAAACATGTGGAAGAAGGTGCTCTGGTCAGATGAGACCAACATTTTACTTTTTGGCCTAAAAGAAAATCTCTATGTGTGGCAGAAAACTAACACTGCACATCACCCTCAACACACCATCCTCACTGTGAAACATGGTGGTGGCAGCATTATGTTGTGGGGATGCTTTTCTTCAGCAGGGACAGAGAAGCTGGTCAGAGTTGATGGGAAGATGAATGAAGCCAAATACAGGGCAATCTTAGAAGAAAACCTGTTATGCTGCGTACACACGTTCAGAATTCTCGTCAGAAAAAGCTCTGATGGTTTTCCCGCCGGAATTTCGCTCAAACTGTCTTGCCCACACACGGTCACACCAAATTCCGACGGTCAATAACACCACGGCATACAACATGTTCGACTGCACTATAAAAGGGAAGTTTAATGCTTCCGAGCATGCGTCAAATTGTTTCCGAGCATGCGTCAGAATTTTGCGTGTCGGAATTGCATACACACGATCGGAAGATCCGATAGAAAGGTTTTCCGTCTGAAAAATTAAGAACAGGTTCTCAATCCAAAGTCCGTCGGGAATTCCGACAGAAAAAGACAGATGGGCATACACACGGTCGGAAAATACGATGAAAAGCTCCCATCGGACTGTTTCCATCGGAAATTCCGACCGTGTGTACGCAACATTAGAGTCTGCAAAAGAGTCTGGGGCAGAGGTTCACCTTCCAGCAGGACAACGACCCTAAACATACAGCCAGAGCTACAATGGAATGGTTTAATTAAAAGCATATTCATGTGTTACAATGACTCAGTCAAAGTCCAGATCTAAATCCAATTGAAAATCTGTGGCAAGACTTGAAAATTGCTGTTCACAGACGCTCTCCATCCAATCTGACAGAGCTTGAGCTATTTTGCACAGAAGAATGAAGAACGTCACTCTCTACTCTAGATGTGCAAAGCTGGTAGAGACATCCCCAAAAAGACTTGCAGCTGTAATTGCAGAGAAAGGAGGTTCTACAAAGTATTGACTCCGGGGGCTGAATACAAATGTACCCCACACTTTTCACATATTTATTGGTAAAAAAAATTAAAAACCATTTATCATTTACCTTCTACTTCACAGGGGTGGTGTATCTGGCTGCACTATAGATGGACGGGTGTCAGGATGGTGTATCTAATGCCGCGTATACAAGAGAGGTTTTGCCGTCGGAATAAACTCTGAAGGTCTCTCAGACGGAATTCCGCTCAAGCGGTCTTGCCTACACACGGTCACACCAAAGTCCGACTGTCTAGAACGCGGTGACGTACAACACGTACGACGGGACTAGAAAAATGAAGTGCAATAGCCAGTAGCCAATAGCTTCCGTCTCGTACTTGCTTCAGAGCATGCGTCGTTTTTGGTACGTCGGAACAGCATACAGACTAATGGTTTTCCCCATTGGAATTGGTTCCGTCGGAAAAATTTAAAACATGTTCTCTTTCTAGGTCCGTCCGAATTTTCAACGTAAAAAGTCAGATGGGGCATACACACGGATGGAATATATGATAAAAAGCTCCTGTCTGACTTTTTCCGTCGGAAATTCCGCTCGTGTGTACGCGGCATAACTGTGCTATAGGGCCAGGATGGTGTACCTGGCTGTGCTATAGATGGATGCTGTATCTGGCTGCGCCCTGTTAGATTTATTCCCCTCAAATCCTCCCTGTCAGCAGCCCATCACAGTCTGTAGGGGGCGCTGTACCCCGGAGCTCCCAGGCACTGACCAGAGGCCTCACACTTGAAGATCTGAGACCGCCTCATCACACAAGGATGGAGACATCTCCCTCACAGGGCTGTAATCGGACATTTCATTACATTTTCTTTTTTCAGATTTATCTTTGTACTGTTATTTCCTTTCACTGGGCCCAAATTAGTATTTCTCTACAATGAAAACATTTACAGATTAGTCAATCTTCTGATAATATGAGGACTGGAGGCACTATTACACCAGCACACACAATGAAGATCTGGAGCTGACAATAACCAGCCTGCAAGCCATTCTCTGAAGACTCACCAGTCAGAAAACTGCAAGACAACAGAAACCCACAGGAGTCTAGCACTAGATAAAGGCTACAAACCGTATATCAGGTCGCTATGGTTACTGCAATCATTGCTCACATTTTTTTTGTATATTGGTAAAAGCCTATTTCTGGCATCCAATGGTATACAGTGCCCCTTCCTGATATCTAGGGGTATCCAGTGCCCCATCCTGGCATTGAGGTTATACAGTGCCCCTTCCTGACATCAATAAGAATACAGTGCCCCTTCCTGACATCAATAAGAATACAGTGCCCCTTTCTGACCACTAGAGTTACACAGGGACCTCTCCTGACATCTAGTAGTATCCAGCGCCCTTTCCTGATATCTAGTAGTATCCAGCGCCCCTTCCTGACATCTAGCAGTATACAGTCTGTTTTATGGCATCTAGGGATATACAGTGTCCTTTCATAACATCTAGTGGAATCCAGCACTCCTTCCTGACATCTAGCAATACACAGTGCCCTTTCCTGATATCCAGTAGTATACGGTGCCCCTTCCTGACATCTAGTGGTGTACAGAGCCCCTTTCTGACACCTAGCAATATTCAGTGCTGTGTCCTGACATCTAGCGATATACAGTACCCCTTTCCTTACATCTAGTGGTGTACAGAGCTCCTTCCTGACATCTAGCGATATACAGTACCCCTTTCTTGATATCGAGTGGTATACAGTGCTCCTTTCTGACATCTATCAATATACAGTGCCCTTTCCTGATATCCAGTAGTATATGGTGCCCTTTCTGACATCTAGCATTATACAGTGCCCCTTTCTGACATCTAGCATTATACAGTGCCCTTTCCCGACATCTAGCGGGGTACAGTGCCCTTTCCTGACATCTAGCGGTGTACAGTGCCTCTTCCTGACATCTAGCGGTGTACAGTGCCCCTTCCTGACATCTAGTGGTTAACAGTGCCCCTTCCTGGCATCTAGTGGTATACAGTGCCCCTTCCTGACATCTAGTGGTGTACAGTGCCCCTTCCTGACATCTAGTGGTGTACAGAGCCCTTTCCCGACATCTAGCGGTGTACAGAGCCCTTTCCCGACATCTAGCGGTGTACAGTGCCCTTTCCTAACATCTAGCGGTGTACAGTGCCCTTTCCTGACATATAGCAGTGTACAGTGCCCTTTCCCGACATCTAGCGGGGTACAGTGCCCTTTCCTGACATCTAGCGGTGTACAGTGCCCTTTCCCGACATCTAGCGGGGTACAGTGCCCTTTCCTGACATCTAGCGGTGTACAGTGCCCTTTCCTGACATCTAGCGGTGTACAGTGCCCTTTCCCGACATCTAGCGGGGTACAGTGCCCTTTCCTGACATCTAGTGGTGTACAGTGCCCTTTCCTGACATCTAGTGGTGTACAGTGCCCTTTCCTGACATCTAGCGGTGTACAGTGTCCTTTCCTGACATCTAGTGGTGTACAGTGCCCTTTCCTGACATCTAGCGGTGTACAGTGCCCCTTTCTGACATCTAGTGGTGTACAGTGCCCTTTCCTGACATCTGGGGGTGTACAGTGCCCCTTCCCGATAACTAGTGGTATACAGTGCCCTTTCCTGACATCTGGCGGTTTACTGTGCCCCTCCCTGATACAATATCTAGCGGTACAGAATGCCAGGACTGCACCAGTCACAGTACTAAGCCCACTCTTGGGTACAGAAGTTGCACAAGCTTGGCAGACTAGAGGGTGCAGAACTACAGAAGAGCAGTTGTCAATGAGCCTGGCAGCACACAGGAACTGTGTCAAGTTTTAGAAACACAGAGTATCGGGGTTCTTTTTAGTGCCCAGATGGTGCCATCGTGATGAGTAGAAGTTATTTTGGACTGAGCACATAAACTGGCAGAGTGGATCTTGGCTCATCATGCCTGCAGTGCTGTATAAAAATCTGACTTATGACACTGTACATACATTTTTAGAACAGTGCAAGCAGTTTATTTTTAAGATAGCTGTCAAAATAGATTTCTGATTTACATGCCTCTCGCCCAACGCACAGCACTAATTAAGCTGCTTGCAGGATTTAGGGGTGGGGGCTGATCATTTAGATAAAATGGATCTGGGTTGTGGAAAGTGATATAAATGGCTTTTGGATTTTAAATATTCAAAGTTTCATAACAGGAGGTGAGGGGAAATCTTCCATCAGGGGCACCTGTTCTAGTGACAGCGACCTATAGAGGAGTTTACTTCCTATTGTCTCTGGGACAGGAAGGGGGATATTCCCAGTGAGACACATAAAAAACAAACAGGGGATCCAACACTTTTTTTCTCTTTCCAAACATTCAGAAAATAAAGTGCTGGAGTGTGTTGGAGGGTCTATTAATGCTAGCTGCTGGGGGATCTATTTTGCGTGGCAGTCTATTGTTGCTAGGGAGGTCTGTTGCTGGTGGGGGATCTATTTCTTGCGTGGCGGTCTATTGTTGCTGGTGCGGGATCTATTTTTGCGTATCGGTCTATTGTTGCTGGGAAGGTCTACTGTTGCTGATGTGGGATCTATTGTTTCTGGAGGGTCAATTGTTGCTGGAAGAGATCTACAGTTAAGGGAGGGAGTCTATTGTTGCTGGCTGTTGGAGAGTCTATTGATTGCTAGCTGCTGGGAGATCTGTTGTTGCTGCTGGAGTTGTATTTTGTTGTGGGAGTCCATTGTTGAGTCTATTGTTTCCAGGTGAATCTATTATTGCTGTTGAGGATCTATTTTACTACTTTTCTTGTTATTAACAAAATCCATTCAAATGACTTAGTCCCACAATCTTGGCTCTGTATTCTCTAAAAGAGGAGCTACTGGGAGGTGGGTAGGGGGTGGAACCAAGGAACAGTGCTCAGAGGTGGGTACGGGGTGGAACCAAGGAACAGTGCTCAGAGGTGGGTAGGGGGTGGAACCAAGGAACAGTGCTCAGAGGTGGGTAGGGGGTGGAACCAAGGAACAGTGCTCAGAGGTGAGAAGGGGTTGGAACCAGGGAACAATGCTCAGAGGTGGGTAGGGGGTGGAACCAAGTAACAGTGCTCAGAGGTGGGTAGGGGGTGGAACCAAGGAACAGTGCTCAGAGGTGGGAAGGGGTTAGAACCAGGGAACAATGCTCAGAGGTGGGTAGGGGGTGGAACCAAGTAACAGTGCTCAGAGGTGGGTAGGGGGTGGAACCAAGGAACAGTGCTCAGAGGTGGGTATGGGGTGGAACCAAGGAACAGTGCTCAGAGGTGGGTAGGGGGTGGAACCAAGGAACAGTGCTCAGAGGTGGGAAGGGGTTGGAACCAGGGAACAATGCTCAGAGGTGGGTAGGGGGTGGAACCAAGTAACAGTGCTCAGAGGTGGGTAGGGGGTGGAACCAAGTAACAGTGCTCAGAGGTGGGTAGGGGGTGGAACCAAGGAACAGTGCTCAGAGGTGGGTAGGCGGTGGAACCAAGGAACAATGCTCAGAGGTGGGTAGGGGGTGGAACCAAGTAACAGTGCTCAGAGTTGGGAAGGGGTGGAACCAAGGAACAATGCTCAGAGGTGGGTAGGGGGTGGAACCAAGGAACAGTACTCAGAGGTGGGAAGAGGGCATTGACAAGGGGGAGTTCCTGCACCTATACCTAAAAAAAGCCCTGAGAGTAATAAACAATTTTCTTAAATTTGATTGCTTTTTGTTGGCCAAGTTATTCTACATACAGTGCCTTGAAAGAGTATCCATACCCCTTGAAATTTTTTCACATTTTGTCATGTTACAACCAAAAGCATTAATATATTTTATTGTATTTTATTGGGATTTTATGTGATAGACCAACACAAAGTGGCACATAGTTATGAAGTGAAAGGAAAATAATTGTCACATTTTTTTACAAATAAATATGTGAAAAGTGTGGCATGCATTTGTATTCAGCCCCCGAGTCAATACTTTGTAGAACCACCTTTCACTGCAATTAGGCTACTTTCACACTGAGGCGCTTTACAGGTGCTATAGCGCTAGAAATAGCGCCTACAAAGCGCCTCTTCTCTCATTCCAGTGTAAAAGCCCGAGTGCTTTCACATTGGATCGGTGCACTGGCAGGACGCTCAAAAAAGTCCTTCAAGCAGTATCTTTAAGGAGCTGTAGGAGTGGTGTATACCCCACTCCTACAGCGCCCCTGCCCATTGAAATCAATGGGCAGTGTCGCCAAAGCGCATGCTGTAGCGGCGCTTTGCCTGCGCTTTTAAACCTTTTTTGCCCATTAGTGGGGGGTTAAAAGTGCCCTGCTAGCAGCCGAAAAGCGCAACAAAAACGACTGTAAAGCGCAGTTAAAAATAGTAGCGCTTTACCGCTGACGCCTGCCCACCAAAGTGTGAAAGTGCCCTTATAGCTGCAAGTCTTTTTGGGGATGTCTCTACCAGCTTTACACATCTAGAGAGAGTGACATTTTTGCCCATTCTTCTTTGTAAAATAGCTCAAGCTCTGTCAGATTGTATGGAGAGCTGTATTTATAGTGAGATTAAATTTCACACAGGTGGACTCTATTTACTAATTAGGTGACTTCCAAAGACAATTGGTTCCACTAGATATTAGTAAGACCCCTTTCACACCGGGCGCTTTGCAGGCGATACAGCGCTAAAAATAGCGCCTGCAAACCCCCATAAAAGAGCCACCGCTGTCTCTCCAGTGTAAAAGCCCAGAGGGCTTTTACACTGGAGCGGTGTGCTGGTGGGATGGTAAAAAAAGCCCTGCTAGCAGCATCTTTGGAGCGGTGAAGAAGCAATGTATACACCGCTCCTTCACCGCTACTGCCCATTGAAATCAATGGGGCAGCACGTCTATACCGCTGGAAAGCGCCGCTGCAGCAGCGCTTTGCGGTGGTTTTAACCCTTTCTCGGCCGATAGCGGGAGGGTGAAAGTGCCCCGCTAGCGGCTGAATAGCGCCGCAAAACTGGTAAAAAAATTGGCGTTTTACCGCTCATGCACCCACCGCCCCAGTGTGAAAGGGGCCTTAAGTGTATCACAGTAAAGGGGGGGGGGGGGGGCTGAATACAAATGCCCGCCACACTTTTAAGATAATTATTTGTAAAAAAAATTCAAAACAATTTATAATTTTCCATCCACTTCACAATTATGTGCCACTTTGTGTTGGTCTATTACATAAAATCCCAATAAAATACATTTACGTTTTTGGTTGTAACATGACAAAATGTGGAATATTTCAAGGGGTATGAATACTTTTTCAAGGCACTGTAAGTCTAGGTGACCTAACTGAAGAAATTATTTTAAATAGGTTTGTTCAAGCTAAAAGGGAGCCACTGGGCACCAGTCCTTAGCTTTGGCTCATCTACCATCACCATTCCAGCACAGACTGGCACAAGGACCGTTATAATGGCAAACTGTCTTTGTTAGAGAGTTCCTAGTGGGAAGTGAGACTCCGGAGGTCAGGTTTGTACTATTTGGTACAGTATGAAGAGAGAGATTCCGGACTACCAAGAAGAACACACAGTCTTCTTCCTCTCTATCAGCAGACACAGTTTGGTATTTTAAAGTAAAGGTTAATTAACTTTGGCTGCCAGTCTGAAAGGCTGTAATCAATTATCAGCCGGACTGTCGCTGGCAGTCAATTTGTAATTATCTTCATTTGTGATTGGTGAGGTGGAGGCGGATCCTCGACCCAGGTGTCACCGGCAACCTTTTGTGCGTGAAGAAAGAAAAAGCCAACATGTATCAAACATAGAGAATGGAGGAAAGAATTTTTTACTGTTTTGGGAAAATGATGCAAGTCCTAGCTTAATGTACACGGGAAGTTTTACAACCTCTACTGAGCCATTTAACTTAACAGATAGTAACCAATGTTTAAAAACGTCAGTTTTTCCGCGTTTACATGCCGCGTTTAGCCACGTTTAGCCGCGTTTGTGCTTAAAATCGTTTTTTTTTTCTTCAAATAGTCAACATTTTTAAACTCCTGTAAACGAAATGCATCTAAATGCGAGTTAGCGCGTTTACACACGTTTACAAGCTGTTACAGGCATTTGGCGTTTCAAATGCCTCTGAACATCCATTCTGAACACATTTATTTTGCTTTCCAAAAAATGCTTCTAAACTCAACTGCCCAGAAAGGACTATAAATGACCCTGTGTACATATACTGATAAGATAACATAGAGGAGAGTTCAGGGGCAGCTGAAAAAAAACACCCAACTGCTCCTAAACGTCCGTTTACCAGCAGCAGCGTACATGAGGCCTCACACACAGCTCTGATACTACAGACAGCCCCTCCCAAACGTGGGTATGTATGAAGTGTCACATGACTCGCACTGATACCACAGACAGCCCCTCCCAAACATGGGTATGTATGAAGTGTCACATGACTCGCACTGATGCCACAGACAGCCCCTCCCAAACATGGGTATCTATGAAGTGTCACATGACTCACACTGATACCACAGACAGCCCCTCCCAAACATGGGTATGTATGAAGTGCCCAATGACTGACACTGATACCACAGACAGCCCCTCCCAAACATGGGTATGTATGAAGTGTCACATGACTCGCACTGATACCACAGACAGCCCCTCCCAAACATGGGTATGTATGAAGTGTCACATGACTCGCACTGATACCACAGACAGCCCCTCCCAAACATGGGTATCTATGAAGTGTCACATGACTCGCACTGATACCACAGACAGCCCCTCCCAAACATGGGTATCTATGAAGTGTCACATGACTCGCACTGATACCACAGACAGCCCCTCCCAAACATGGGTATGTATGAAGTGTCACATGACTCGCACTAATACCACAGACAGCCCCTCCCAAACATGGGTATCTATGAAGTGTCACATGGCTCACACATACCACAGACAGCTCCTCCCAAACGTGGGTATGTATGAAGTGTCACATGACTTGCACTGATACCACAGACAGCCCCTCCCAAACATGGGTATCTATGAAGTGTCACATGACTCGCACTGATACCACAGACAGCCCCTCCCAAACATGGGTATGTATGAAGTGTCACATGACTCGCACTGATACCACAGACAGCCCCTCCCAAACATGGGTATGTATGAAGTGTCACATGACTCGCACCGATACCACAGACAGCCCCTCCCAAACATGGGTATGTATGAAGTGTCACATGACTCGCACTGATACCACAGACAGCCCCTCCCAAACAAGGGTATGTATGAAGTGTCACATGACTCGCACTGATACCACAGACAGCCCCTCCTACACGAAGACATGTATGAGTGTTACATAGGCGTGCACAGGGAATGTGCCAGGTGTGCCTGGGCACACCCTAATCACCCTGTAAGCCAGGGCCAATGATAAGACAGTACAGCTTGACCTCCCGTACTGGCCCATGTCCTATTAGTTCAAAAGGGGGGCCCAGGCACTGGATTGGATGTACTGCCTTACTGCAGCTATCGACCCTCTTGTTCCTTTTATTGCAGCGCTTCTGGCTTCTCCTCCTCTCCCTCTCTCCAGCTATACTGTAAGGTGAACGGTTATACCATCTGCACATCAATCCTGTCCTCAGTCACTTTTATAGTCTTAAATGTAAGACATAAGGGGTCTGTTTAGAACCCTGATATTTCACCAAAGCCCCCTAAAAGGGCACTTAAAAAAAAAAAAAAAATAGTAAAAATGTAAAAAAAAAAATAGTTCACATGTGCTTTGCACTCGCCGAGGCCTTGCTACTGCCTCTGTTGCTCTGTGTTTGAGCTTTGGGGTGCACACCCTAGTGCAATAGGCTGTGCACACCTATGGGAGGGTTATGACATGCTGTGCTGTGTTGTGTTGAACCAGGCCAGGCTGAACTGCGTTTGACGATGCTGTACCAGAGCTGAGGGGCAGACTGCTGAGCACTGAGCGGTAGAAGTAACCACAGGTGGAGCATACATCATCCGAAATCGCTGTTCAAGCCATATTCAGCCTGATCACCATTGCTGCATCACTGCTTAAGTGGGCCAAACCAAACAGACTACTCATTGTTGCATGAGGACTGCTACAGAAGGATCTGGTGAGAGGGACTCTGACCCGCAAAACATTCATAACCATCAGTTAACTCCTGTTTTCCAAGGGAAGACCATTATCCTCCATTAACATTTCTCCCATTAGAAGCCAAACACACTTTCTGTCATTTTCAACTTAGCAGCCATTACTCCTTGTTCACCACCACTTACTGCATAATACCCTAACGCTAACTCCTTCCAATCTTCTCTCCACATTACATTCCCCTTTTCTTTAAACGTGTTTACTGTCACCTAGCTGCCTAAAAGGGCATATCCACTGTGACTGAGTCTAACTCCTCATTTAACGGTTTTCAAATTTCACACCCTGGAAACACTGCACTGTTTTTGCCCGCCAGCAATAAAGGTCCCCAACTGTGCCGGCAGCAGCTTACGCTAACAAACTGTTCAGATCGTGTGGCATACTGTGGGGGAGAACAGGGTTGTTGGCAGCGTATAAAACTCACCGCTTAAGCCTAGCCCCTCTTGTCTGAGAGCCCTCAAGTGAACTAGCCTACTGTTAGCCTTTTACAATCACTTGGTATGTAATCCCTCAGTCAGGGAGCTATTATTTTATGTACTTGGGACAGCAGTACACGCTGAGTCTACGCTAAAGGTACCTGGGTTAATTGCATTATATTTTTATTGTACTGTTTTCTCACATGTTGGCACTAAACGCCTGATCTGCCGTGTTACTTTTTTTACTTTATTTATTATTCTCTAATGGTCAGCGTGTGCCATCTTTGTGTGACTGCTGGGAGTCCCCAGCCAAGGTATTCTGGTGTTGTCAGCAGAAGTGAAGCTCCGCTTAGGGCCAAAGAAAGAGCATAAGACCCAAAATTACCAGCGGCTCCAACGTGGGTTGCGCTTCATTAGTATTAAAGGATCAAATGTTTATATTTAGGTATAGGAGCCTATGTAACCTCCTCTTCTGTAGCTGGATCCGTTACCTGAGCCCATCTAAGATAGCAACTATGTGATCTGTCCAACCCCTAGTGTGATAACTTAGTTAATACCCTGGACTGAAAATTGTCTATTGAAGTTCCAGTCTGTGGTGAAATATGGAACCACATGGAGGTACAACTAAAGAAGCCACATGGGGCTCCCATAGAAAGAGAATTTGGTGTCAGGCAGAAGATATATTGGATGTAGCCATGTCAATACGTAAACTAAGGTCTGTAAGACTGCTAACTAGGGAGGTGGGTGGTGGGCTTCGGCCACCAGGATCTGCAAAAGTCAACACTAGACATGTGCAATTCGTTTAGTTTTTTTTCGTTTTTCTTTTTTTTTCGTTATTTTCGTTCATTCGTACGAATGAACGAACAATTCGCTAAAAATGTTAACGAATAACGAATCGTTCGAATCGAACGAATCCGAAAACCACGAAAATCCGAAAAAAACTAATTAGAAACAACGAATCTACGAAAGAAGAAAATACGAAAAACGAAAACAGGAACAACGAAAATCAAAATGAACGAAAAAATTCGTACATTCGTAATTTTTTTTTTTTGTTGTTGAATTGGTAATTTTCCGTGTCCCTTACAATGGCGCTGCTTAACGTGCCTCGAATGGATTGAACGAAAAAAATTCGTACATTCGTAACTTTTTTTTTTTTCGATTCGTAATTTTCCGTGTCTCTTACAATGACGCTGCTTAACGTGCTTCGAATGGAATGGATTGAACGAAAAAATTCGTACATGCGTAACTTTTTTTTTGTGATTCGGAATTTTCCGTGTCTCTTACAATGGCGCTGCTTAACGTGCTTCGAATGGATTGAACGAAAAAATTCGTACATTCGTAACTTTTTTTTTCGATTCGTAATTTTCCGTGTCTCTTAAAATGTAATAATAGCGTACACATTACATACAATTATGAATTATGCTCCGATTACGAATCTACGAATGTTACGAAAGTACGAATAAATAGGAATGCGTCCAAATTTCGAATAAACGAATAAACGAACATTAAACTAACGGAAAAACGAATCAACGAAAAAGATAACTCTTACGAAAATACGAATCGTTACGAACACCGACGACTTACGAATTTACGAATCGTTACGAATACGAACACCGACGACTTACGAATTTACGAATCAACGGAAACGAAAAAAAAAACGAAACGAAAATAAACAAATTTTTTTGTTGAGCACATGTCTAGTCAACACATTATTATTATACACGATTTATATAGCACCAACAGTTTACGCAGCGCTTTACAATGTATAGGGGGACAACACAATTACAGTACAGTTCAATACAAAAGGTACAAGAGGGCCCGGCTCGTGGAGCTTACATTCTAAAGGGAGGGGGTTGTGGTACAAAGGGTAAAAGGTAACACATATACCCTCTTGCCAATACCTGGGGCTTAACAAGTAAGTACAAATGGGGATATGGGTCTCAAGCAATGAGATTTCCTTAGTGAGTCTCATCTGAAGTTCTCCTTCAAAGTCAGCAGCTATGTAGGAAGTTCACTCTTATGCCCCGTACACACGATCGGACTTTCCGACAACAAAACCGTGGAATTTTGTTTTCGAAGGTTGTTGACTCCAACTTGTCTTGCACACACACGGTCACATAAATGTTGGCCAACAATTATGAACGTAGTGACGTACAAGACGTACGGTGAGCCGATAAAAAGGAAGTTCAATAGTCATGTGATATCTCTATTTCGAGCCCTTTGGCTCGGCCTCGATTTCCGAGCATGCGTGTTTGTACTTTGGACTTTTGTCCGACGGACTTGTGTACAAACGTTTGGAAAGTCCAACAACACACATTTGTTGGTCGAAAATTTGAGAGCATGCTAACTTTTGGTGGGGGAAAAGTCCGACAACAAATCTCCGATGAAGCGTACACACGGTCGGACTTACCGCCAACAAGCTCACATCCATTGGAAAATCCGATCGTGTGTATGCAGCATTAGGGTGCCGTCATAGAGTGCAGAGGAAAACTCTCTGGTGACCAGGGGCGGACTGACAACTCATGGGGCCCCCGGCAATATCAGATTATGGGGCCCCCAGGCAATCAGAGATTATTGGGCCACACAGTATACACACACACACACAGTATACAATCACACAGTATACACATACATGTACACACAGTATACACAGACATGTTTCTATTGGCTGAGAAGGTACTGGAAAGGTGGGGCAGCTATAATCTCGGGATTTTTAAACCAAAAGGATATCGGTAAGGGACATTTTAGAAACAGATGTAAAAAAACAGATTTTTACATACTGTCCCTGGTTTTACTTAGGCTGGCAACCCTGGTGGGGCCCCCTAGTGGCTTGGGGCCCTCGGGCAGTGCCCGAGTGGTCGAATGGTCAGTCCGCCCCTGCTGGTGACACAAGAGGACCTTCTTCTAGACTAGCATGTTTTCATTAAATTCCACATTCTCAAGTTACAGCATTCCATACCCCATGATAAATATGCCAAAGTCCATTTTTAATGAAAACCCGTGAGCTGACCCCATACAAGGACATAAATGACAGAGCCAGTCCATCTATACGCGGTTAAAGGAAGTACTTCATTCTTATATAGTGCTGATGAAAGTAAGCTGGAGAGAATCTCTATAAATAACATTATATTACTGGGAGTTTATCTGAACTATGACATTTATGGATTTTGTCTCGGAAAAGCTCAGGAAACAGAAATGAAAAATATGCAAATAGAAAAGAGTGAGAAGATATATTTCAACGCACAGATGACCACCAGTCATTGGCCGATGTCATTTTTTGCCCCACCTTTACTCTAGAGTGACAGCTAACATAAAGCAATAAAGCAACAGGCTGCACAAAAAAAAACGTAATACAAATGTAAAATATTGTATGAGAATTTTTAAATATTAATATAACTACATGCTTTTTATATATAATAAATCCATCAAGTTTGGTGGCATTTCACATTTCATATCTACTAATCTGTCATCTTTTCTAGCTGAGCTTTGACTGTTTTGCCGTTATACCCTTTTCAGAAATCTTCTGGTTTAACATTGATGATCTTGGCAGCTTGCCTCTATGGGCAAACAATCTCAATCAGAAAGGAAAACTGGAAACACCAATCAGGGTAAGGTTCTCAGCTGTTTCAAGAGTCAGCTTACCGGTCACCCACAGAAACCTGCAGCTTGCCAGGACAAAGACTGAAGTACAAGAGACATATAAACCTCAAGACGGAGAACTCAACACTTGAAAATTTTTCTGAATTCAAAGTGTTCTTCTATTTCCCAGGTCTTAATCTCTGCCCTGGTTAGTATCCACTCCACAGCACACTGGTACATCCAGCAATGTGTCAGCAGCTCCTTCGCACAGCAAGATGACTTATGTCTTTGCGGTTTATAGTGTACAGGATACTGTGTTCATTAGCAGCATTGCCCAGGAAGAAAGTTTAATTGGCAGGGCACAGTGAGAGGCCTCATCAGTCCGCATACTAAAAAAAACACACAACAAATGCAGATCAGCCCCTCCGAGGAGAAGAAAGATGGGTAGAGGCGGCTTGTTGGAGGTGAATACATTCTGCTTGACCCGTCAGTCACAATGCACAAAGGTGAACCACATCATGTTATGCGCTGCTTAAGCCATCTCATCCATTGCAGTCCCTGGACTACTTGTGGGCAAGCTATAGGCCGACCATTCTAGACTAAGAATGAGCAGAGGCCATGAGTCTCCTATTCATATCACAATAAAGGAGACAGGAAGATTGCTAAGCAACTGGCACATTTCTGCACGTTCACCCTTTCACAGAGAACAAAACTTATTTATACAACTTTGTCCAAGAGGGACAGAGGAGACACTTATCAAACCCGTTCCCCTCCAATTCATCTCAGTCTGCATCAAGGGATTTATCATCATACTGGAGTGGTATAACTGGGCAATCTGAGTGCAATGCAATGCCAAGAGCCCCACATTGGTGCACGGTTGTCATTAGCCACTTAAGGGATTAGCATATTTTTAATAACAAAAGTCACGATTCGTCATTAGTGAAATTCTTCTGGGTCAAAGGAAAGAAGGGATTGAATAAAAGGATGGATGGAAGTTTACATACTCAGAATCCTAAAATGGATTGATGGATGAAGGAAGAAATGGATGGATAAAAAGATGGATGGATGAATAGACAGATAGATAGATACATAGCACCCTCTAGTGTGCTAGAATAGGTTTTGGTTAGTGTAGGAAAATTGTTTTTTTTTGTCTGAGTCGAGTCAGTGACTCAGGGAGGGCTGGATGACTCACAGGCACCATCTCTGAGACCTCCCCCTACTTCTGGAAATTGCTGGAAACTTCCAGAAGAATGGGAGTGGAGGAGCTTTCTGGAGTATTCATGAGGGCTCTGACAGATCCCCAAAATAAGGGTTGACATGGGGAAGGCCCCCTCAAAATACTCTGGTTCAGCCCAGCTGGGGAAGGAGTTCAGGTAGAAGCTGGAGAAAGAGTGTTAGGCTGTTGGTGGCCCTTAAGGGTAACCCCCTAGTCTGGGGGGGGGGGGGGTGTCCTCGGGCCAGGGCTTGGGTGTGGAAGGGACCTTTGTCAGGACACACAGGGGTGTCCTGACCGGAGGCACAGGAGCAGGAGGACAGCAGGAGAACACTGCCGGTTAAATCAGGACAACCAGGGGGGCTGGTGTATGTACAGTCAAGAGGACTGAGAGGCATGCCTGAAAGTACTGGGTTAAAGCAGTCTGGGACTGATGCAGAGTCAGTTTGGGAGGACTGTGAATGTTTAGCAAGGAGGGCTGGAGAAAGGGGCAGCTCCAGCCGGGTGGGTTGGCAGTGTCTGAAGAGGTGGTGCTGGGATCAGTGGCCACAGCAGGACAGCTGGACAGTAGGACTTTGCTACGCAAACAGGGGGGCCACAGTTCCTGCCTGTAAAGAGCATTTGCTACCTATCCAACAGTGCCAGCTGGTCCTGGGAGTTGTAGTGCTTGAAGCAAGTGTTGTGCTAGAGGAAGCTGAGGGGTGTAAACAGCTGTACAGAAGAAGTTTGTCCCTGAAAGTTCTAAAGTCAAGTGGGCATATTAACCTTCTTCCTATCCAAGTTTAACCCTAATAAAAATACAAAACAAAGCACTGGACTGTTCCTTGCCTCAAGTGTGCTGTAAAAATGCAGTATGCCTGGCTGTGCAGGGTTGGGGATCCCTTTCTACTTGCGGCTCCTTAGGGGGTGCGCTACAGATAGAAAGATAGATAGATAGAAGGATTGGGATCAATGGAGGGTAAGGGATTGATGGATGGCTGGATGGAAGAACAACGATAGATGGAAGGATGAATGGAAAAATGGGTAGATGGATGAATGGATATATGGATGGTAGGAAAGAAGGATAGCGATGGATGGATGGATACTAGTTGGTGTGGACATTTGTGTCAGTGAGTTGTGGCTGTGTTGGCTGAGCTGACACTGTTTGTATTACAGGCAGTGTTCTGCTCCTGTCCAGGGATCGATATGGCGCTCTGCTAATCAGCCTCTGTCCCCTGCACATCACTCATCCAGCTGCAGTGGACACTGAGTAATCGCACTCATTATGCTGGTGGAGCAGAAGCAGCCTGAACATCCCAAGGGCACCAGATCACATTTTCCTGGGAAGATGAAGCAAGCGTCCCATACCCTATAGTCCCCTCTTCTCTGCACTCTTTACCCCCATCTCCTCTGCATCCTGTACACACCTCTCTTCTGCACCCTGTACACACCTCTCTTCTGCACAATGTACACACCTCTCTTCTGCACCCTGCACACACCTCTCTTCTGCACAATGTACGCACCTCTCTTCTGCACAATGTACGCACCTCTCTTCTGCACCCTGTACATACCTTAACTGTGTGCCATGTACACCCCTTTTTAGCCCTGGCTAATCCCTGGGGAGAGGTGCCCAGACGGTGACTGGGAGTCTGTATAAATACTCCCGAGAGCAGCCTGATCTTTTTCCCTGAGGAGGAGATCACAGCCTGCGGGCTACTAAATGATTTGCTATTGTAAGAAATCCTATGTGCTACCATTTTAGATAGGTTACTAGGTGATGATATTGTTTTAATTAAAGCAGCTGCTCACATTAGATTCATGTGTCACCATAAGTGTAAGTGATAAAGGATGAAGTCACGTGTGTTGTGACACAACGCGTTGGGAGGAGCCAGATGATGTCACTTTCCTGTCACGGTCAGACCGCAAGTGTGTTGTACGTGCTGCACTTTCTTGTACAATTGGAATGTGAGTGTAAAAGCATCTATTTAAAAAAAGAAAAACATTCTGGAATTATAAAGCTTCAGGAAGACTACCGCAGAGTTCCCCTTTATATTGAACTTTGGTAATATGTTCTCAACTTCTTTGGTATTAAGCAATGTAGCAATGTTAAAGGAATTGTAATGTGCTGCCAAGTGATGTCTGGACTAGACATTGGCTCTTTTCTGGGAAAGAGCTATCATAACAAAATTCCCATTTGGATGACCCCTCTTGTGTAACTATAAGATTGATGAAGTATGACAATATAATCTAGAGGTCAAGGTGACCATATGTAATGTAAAAATAATTAGTTATGGATGACTTGTGCTTTGGTATCATGCCATATAGGGATGAGCTTTATGGTAGAGTCGAACTCATGTTCGACTCGAACATTGGCTGTTCACCAGTTCGCCGAACAGTGAACAATTTTGGGTGTTCGCTGCAAATTCGAAAGCCGCGGAACACCCTTTAAAAGTCTATGGGAGAAATCAAAAGTGCTAATTTTAAAGGCTTATATGCATGGTATTGTCATAAAAAGTGTTTGGTGACCCGGGTCCTGCCCCAAGGCACATGTATCAATGCAAATTTTTTTTTAAAACAAAGTTTTTTCAGGAGCAGTGATTTTAATAATGCTTAAATTGAAACAATACAAGTGTAATATTTTCGTACCTGGGGGTGTCTATAGTATGCCTGTAAAGGAGCACATGTTTCCCGTGTTTAGAACAGTCTGACAGCAAAATTACATTTCTAAAAGGAAAAAAACTTGTTTAAAACTACTCGCGGCTACAATGAATTGTTGGTTCATTGATAAAAATGGCATGGGGATTTCCCCACAGGGAAACCCCGAAGCAAAATTAAAAAAAAAAAATGCGTGGGGGTCCCCCTAAATTCCATACCAGGCCCTTCAGGTCTGGTATGGATTTTATGGGGAACCCCGCACCAAAATTTAAAAAAAAATGTCGTGGGGTCCCCCCAAAAATCCATACCAGACCCTTATCCGAGCATGCAACCTGGCAGGCTGCAAGAAAAGAGGGGGGGACAAGAAAGCGCCCCCCCCTCCTGAACCATACCAGGCCACATGCCCTCAATATTGGGAGGGTGCTTTGTTGGAGGCCCCTCAAAGCACCTTGTCCCCATGTTGATGGGGAGAAGGACCTCATCCCCACAACCCTTGCCCTGTGGTTGTGAGGGTCTGCGGACAGGGGGCTTATCGAAATCTGGAAGCCCCCTTTAATAAGGAGACCCCCAGATCCCGGCCCCCCCTGTGTGAATTGGTAATGGGGACAAAAGTGACAAAAAGGTTAAAAAACACAAGAGCCGGTTTTTGACAAGTCCTTTATTAATTTCTTCTTCTTCCATCTTCTTGTCTTCCTTCGGTGTTCTACTTGTTCCTCCAACTTCTTCTCCTCCATCTTCTTCTTTATCTTCTTTGTCCTCCGCTCTTCTCGTCCCGCATCTTGCTCCGGTTTCTTCTCCGCTCCGTCAGCACGATCTGCCTCTGTGGGAGTCTTCAGCCGTGTGACGCTTTGATTCTTCTGACATTTCTTAAATAACAGAGGGCGGGGCCACCCAGTGACCCCGCCCTCCTCTGACACACGGGGACTTCCCTATGGTTTTTCCCTGATGACAGAGGGGGGCGGGGTCACCCGTTTACGGAGCTGAAACAGCCGCCGAGGGACCCCAGAAGAGCAGTGGCGGCTGGTGCTCAATATTTGGGGGGGTCGTAAACAAACCTGCCCCCCTCACTCGCACAACCGCTCCACAGGAGACAGATGGGAGAGTGGCGATCGGATGGGAAGGTGGCAGTCAGTCCGGCCTTACCTTAGGAGGCTGCTCCTTGCTCCCAGCCGAACAGGCGTTGCTTGTCCTCCCGGCCGGATTGAGATCCTGATTGGCCGGAAGGAGAAGCAGGAAGACATTAGTGAATATTAATTTGCTAATGTCACACAAGTGGGTGGGCTCGAGGCACAGTGCTCTGCCCTTTTTTGAAGCCAATGAGAGCCTCAGGCTCTAATTACGTGCTTAAAAAAAAAAATGAAATACATGCGTGTAGATTAGGGGCCGGGCGCATGGCTTAGGGGGTGGTTCTCCTTTAGAACTCTGTTTGGATGCAGCACCGAAAGTGCTGGTGCTTGTGCCTGATTCATGGATGAGGATGAATCTGTCCGTGTCTGCGCAGAGGAGTGTTCACACTGTGGGGGAGATTTACTAAAACTGGAGAGTGCAAAATCGGGTGCAGCTCTGCATAGAAACCAATCAGCTTCCAGGTTTTATTTTCAAAGTTTAATTAACCACTTGCCTACAGGGCACTTTCCCCCTTCCTGCCCAGGCCAATTTTCAGCTTTTAGCGCTGTCGCATTTTGAATGACAAGTGCGCGGTCATGCTACACTGTACCCAAACAAAACTTTTATAATTTTTTTGAGCCAGATAGAGATTTCTTTTGGTGGTATTTAATCACCACTGGGTTACTTTTTTTTTTTTTTTTTTGCTAAACAAACGGAAAAAAATAAAAGTTTCTTGGTTTCTGCTATACAATTTGTAAATAAGTAATTTTTCTCCTTCGCTGGTGGGCACTGATGAGGCGGCACTGACGGGCACTGATGAGGCTGCACTGATGAGGCGGCACTGATGAGGCTGCACTGAAAAGGCGGCACTCATATGTTTCACTGATGGGCACTGACAGGGCTGTCTTAATGCATGGGCACCTCTGGGCACTGCCCAGGGGCCCCAGGTGCATGGGGGCCCCATGATCTTGCATTACATCATACTTGCAAACTGTCCCGGATTTGCCAGGACAGTCATGCTTTCTACTAAGCTGTCCCCGGATGGCCGTGTCCCGGCCAGCATACCATAAACTGTACTCTGCCCTCCTGATCTCAGTATCCCCCTGTACTGTGCCCTTTGTGTTGATTAGTCTTTGATTTATGGCATGTTTTCTTATTGTTTAAAATCTATTTTTTTATGTTTAACTCTATCAACTATTTATACTTTCATTCTTGAGAGGTAAGTGCGTAAATTGGGACAGGCTGGTAGGGGCCCCAGTGCATTACTTTGCCCAGGGGCCCATGATGCTATTAAGACGGCCCTGGGCACTGATTGGCACTAATGGGGCTGCATGGATAATCAGGGCACCGATTATCAGTGTAAATGTGTGCCGTCACAGGATTGCCAGTTATCGGCTTTCCTTTACTCACACGCTGGAGAAGGGAAATGCTGATAACTGGCATTTGTTTACATGGGTTTAGCTGTGATTGGACACAGCTCATCACATGGTAAAGGGTCACTGTGATTAGCCCTTTACCTCGATCTGTAATCAGCTGTGTTCAAAAGACACAGCAATCCAGCGTGTGCCCGATGCGTGCCCCAGGTGGGGGCAGGGTTCTGGGAGACATCAATAGACACCCTCCCAGAACTTGACGACCACACTGTAGCTGTCTTTTTGGCAATAGTGTGGTCAATAAGTGGTTAATATATTGCAGCTTACCATATCTTAGATGCAATGACTGCATGCATTTTCTTTTTTAGGCTTTCTTTCTTCTATTTTCACCTGCCAGTAAGTGTGTTGTTTTTCAAAAGATCAAGCTCTCTAGCAGAATGTATTAGTTACAGAGATGAAGTAAACCATTTAACACTGGCAGTGGTGCTTACAATGATTAGCTTTTACTTATTTACAAAACCTTTAACCCAAAGGGGAAAAATAACTGCTGCAAATGCTGTTAAAGTGTTAGCTTGAGTGCGGCTTCAATATTTTAAATCTGCTAGTACATCTTTTACTCCCCTCCCCCTAGACTGACAATTCTGCTGTCCAAAGGTGCCCCCCTATGCTCCTCCATCCAGAGCGGCACTATAGTACAAGAAGGTGTGTTATTGGCCAGATCACCAGATGAAAACAGAGGGGGGAAAAGCTAAAAAAAAAAAAAAAGAAAACAAATGCAGCCATAACATTTAAGGATGGGTAAGCTGCAATTTATTATATTTTTGGTTTTGGGTTTAATACTGCTTTTAAAGAGTTTTATTGATTTTACAGATCCAGCAATGAATAATTCTAATTTAGCCAAGAAGTGTAATGTGTGGGAGTCAGCAAGCTGCATATCCTATAATATAGAGGACATTGATTGTTGTAAGTGCAGCGCCTGATATTTGATGTGTTGCAATACTACCACCTTGTGGAGACATTGGGGAACTACTATAATAGTGAATGTGTCATTCCTAACATTATACAGTATAAGGTTATGAAAGTATGTGTGGCTGCAATCGCCGTCCTGTTTCTGAAAATGCTGAATTCCTCTCTCTATCTCTCTCTCTCTGTATTTTTAAGTCACGGACCCAAAATAAGCATTTGTCAGTAAAGTGTCAAAATTCTTAATCCCTTGTTCTGTTCCGGGTCATTAAGTCAACATTGAAGTAAAAGCTCAGGACATGACTTGCCTCCATTATTGGCTCATGACAGGTTCTCTTTATGGTGTCTGCTTTGTCTATTTGCTCAGAATGTTTCATCAGATCTAGGAAACACCGAAACACACAGGGCCAGCCTTTCATATACTTTTGGTTGATCTGCAATAGGCCGATTGGAGAATCTTTAGCCGTACTGTGATGGGGTTGTAACATCTGGGCTATCATTGAAATTCAATCCTTTTGAACATTGAAAATCAATTAAATAAAATCTATCTTTTTAAAGTGGAAGTAAACCCCCCTATCGTTTTTAGCCAAGGAAGCTGCCATCTTTGCCTCTGTTTAATCTTCAACTGCCACAGTGCTGCACATGTGATCCGTTATGACACCAGCCATTGGATGGTTTGACTGTTTGGTTGAGAGCACAGCCAATGTGCAGTTAGCATTCCCGGCATGCCTTTTTTTTTTAGACTGTTAAATCGATGGGTTTACTTCCACTTTAACTGAAAAATGGAAAACTTGTGCCAGAACCACCTCAGAATACGATCAAAGTGTTCATTCAATTGTATAAAACAGCATGAGAGCCCCGAGTGTCCATAGAACTCATCACTGACTTCATTTATATTCCTCAGGAGACATTCTACACATAGAGGAGAGATATGAGTCAATGGGCAGAGCCCTTCTACCACCACACAGCAGATTCCTAATACTATATCCACCTACCACGATACCCGCCTACCACCTCGCATGATACCCGCCACACACCTCGCATGATACCCGCCACACACCTCGCATGATACCCGCCACACACCTCGCATGATACCAGCCACACACCTCGCATGATACCAGCCACACACCTCGCATGATACCAGCCACACACCTCACATGATACCAGCCACACACCTCACATGATACCAGCCACACACCTCACATGATACCCGCCACACACCTAACATGATACCCGCCACACACCTCGCATGATACCAGCCACACACCTCGCATGATACCAGCCACACACCTCGCATGATACCAGCCACACACCTCGCATGATACCAGCCACACACCTCGCATGATACCAGCCACACACCTCGCATGATACCAGCCACACACCTCGCATGATACCAGCCACACACCTCGCATGATACCAGCCACACACCTCGCATGATACCAGCCACACACCTCGCATGATACCAGCCACACACCTCGCATGATACCAGCCACACACCTCGCATGATACCAGCCACACACCTCGCATGATACCAGCCACACACCTCGCATGATACCAGCCACACACCTCGCATGATACCAGCCACACACCTCGCATGATACCAGCCACACACCTCGCATGATACCAGCCACACACCTCGCATGATACCAGCCACACACCTCGCATGATACCAGCCACACACCTCGCATGATACCAGCCACACACCTCGCATGATACCAGCCACACACCTCGCATGATACCAGCCACACACCTCGCATGATACCAGCCACACACCTCCCATGATACCCGCCACACACCTCACATGATACCAGCCACACACCTCGCATGATACCCACCACACACCTCGCATGATACCCACCACACACCTCGCATGATACCAGCCACACACCTCGCATGATACCAGCCACACACCTCGCATGATACCAGCCACACACCTCGCATGATACCAGCCACACACCTCACATGATACCCACCACACACCTCACATGATACCCGCCACACACCTCACATGATACCCGCCACACACCTCACATGATACCCGCCACACACCTCACACAATACCCACCACACACCTCGCATGATACCAGCCACACACCTCGCATGATACCAGCCACACACCTCACACAATACCCACCACACACCTCGCATGATACCAGCCACACACCTCGCATGATACCAGCCACACACCTCACATGATAACAGCCACACACCTAACATGATAACAGCCACACACCTAACATGATACCCGCCACACACCTCACATGATACCCACCTACCACCTCACATGATACCCGCCACACACCGCACATGATACCCTCAACACACCTCACATGATACCCTCAACACACCTCACATGATACCCTCAACACACCTCGCATGATACCAGCCACACACCTCGCATGATACCAGCCACACACCTCACATGATACCAGCCACACACCTCACATGATGCCAGCCACACACCTCGCATGATACCAGCCACACACCTCGCATGATACCAGCCACACACCTCACATGATACCCGCCACACACCTCACATGATACCAGCCACATACCTCACATGATACCAGCCACACACCTCACATGATACCAGCCACACACCTCACATGATACCCGCCACACACCTCACATGATACCCGCCACACACCTCACATGATACCAGCCACACACCTCACATGATACCAGCCACACACCTCGCATGATACCCGCCACACACCTCGCATGATACCAGCCACACACCTCACATGATACCAGCCACACACCTCACATGATACCCGCCACACACCAAAAAGTAATTAGTTAAGTTACAAATTACTTCTCCCAAAAAGTAATTGCGTTAGTAACTCAGTTACTACATTGGAAAAGTAATTAGTTACTCAGCAAAGTAACTGACTTTTTTTTTTAAATATTCTATACGTGTAACCAAGGGGCGCATTTATTATTATTGTTATATATCGTGTAACCAAGGGGCTGTTCTATTATTACCCTAACCAAGGGGCAGATCTGTTATAGTGTGTAAGCAAGTGGCGGGTCTATTATTATTATATTGTGTAAGGGGCGGATGGCTACAGAAGAGGGCGAATGTTAAATTAATGGGCAGAGCTCGATATATAACAATAATAATAAACGCGCCCCTTGGTTACAGTAATACTAGACCCGCCCCTTACTTACACGATAGACGCCCCTTGCAGAGTAGCACGAGCATCAGGAGCGTGCGGCATCGCCTCGTACAATTACATGTTAACTGCACCTGCGCGGTTCACTCAGAGCTGTTTAGGTTCGGCAATTTTCGGAAGCTCCGTAGTCCTTCGTACTGCGCAAGCCCTGCGCCTGCGCAGTACAGGGGGTCCTTATCCGGCGGGGGAACTTTTTCGGCAGGACACCGGAATTACACTACTGCCATCTAGTGGCGGTAGATGTAATTGGGGTAACTAAGCCAAAGTAATGGTAACTGAGTTACCATGAGGGGAAAAGTAATCAGTTAGATTACTCGTACCCTCTAAAGTAACTGCGTTAGGTAACTCAGTTTATTTTAACTCAGTTACTTACCCACCTACCACCTCACACCTCACATGATACCCGCCACACACCTCACATGATATCCACCTACCACCTCACATGATACCCGCCACACACCTCACATGATACCCGCCACACACCTCACATGATACCCGCCACACACCTCACATGATACCAGCCACACATCTCACATGATACCAGCCACACACCTCACATGATACCAGCCACACACCTCACATGATACCAGCCACACACCTCACATGATACCAGCCACACACCTCACATGATACCAGCAACACACCTCACATAATATCAGCCACACACCTCACATGATACCCGCCACACACCTCACATGATACCCGCCACACACCTCACATGACCAGCCACACACCTCACATGATACCAGCCACACACCTCACATGATACCAGCCACACACCTCACATGATACCAGCCACACACCTCGCATGATACCCACTATACATACATATATACACTCCTCACATGATACCCGCCACACACCTCATGATACCCGCTATACATACATACACCTCACACGATACCCACCATACACCTCACATGATACCCACCACACACCTCACATGATACCCGCCACACGCCTCACATGATACCCACTATACATAGTTACATAGTAGGTGAGGTTGAAAAAAAACACAAGTTTATCAAGTCCAACCCATACAGTGCCTTGCAAAAGTATTCACCCCCCTTGGCTTTTTACCTATTTTGTTACATTACAGCCTTTAGTTCAATGTTTTTTTAATCTGAATTATATGTGATGGATCAGAACACAATAGTCTAAGTTGGTGAAGTAAAATTAGAAAAATATATACATAAAAAACTATTTTTCAGAAATAAAAAAATGATAATTGGCATGTGCGTATGTATTCACTCCCTTTGTTATGAAGCCCATAAAAAGCTCTGGTGCAACCAATTACCTTCAGAAGTCACATAATTAGTGAAATGATGTCCACCTGTATGCAATCCAAGTGTCACATGATCTGTCATTACAAATACACACCTTTTTGAAAGGCCCCAGAGGCTGCAACATCTAAGCAAGAGGCACCACCAACCAAACACTGCCATGAAGACCAAGGAACTCTCCAAACAAGGAACAATGTCGTTGAGAAGTACAAGTCAGGGTTGGGTTATAAAAAAATATCCAAATCGTTGATGATCCTTGGGAGCACCATCAAATCTATCATAACCAAATGGAAAGAACATGGCACGACAGCAAACCTGCCAAGAGACGGGCAAGGAGGGCATTAATCAGAGAGGCAGCACAGAGACCTAAGGTAACCCTGGAGGAGTTGCAGAGTTCCACAGCAGAGACTGAAGTATCTGTCCATAGGACGACAATAAGCCATACGCTACATAGAGTTGGGCTTTATGGCAGAGTGGCCAGAAGAAAGCCATTACTTTCAGCAAAAAACAAAATGGCACGTTTTGAGTTTGCGAAAAGGCATGTGGGAGACTCCCAAAATGTATGGAGGAAGGAGCTCTGGTCTGATGAGACTAAAATTTTACTTTTTGGTCATCAAAGAAAACTATGTCTGGCACAAACCCAACACATCACATCACCCAAAGAACACCATCCCCACAGTAAAAGGTCAGGTCACTGATCAGGTCAGGTCTGAGCATGTAGGCCCTTTACAAAATAATCTGGAGTATGTAACTGGGGACAAAGAGAAGGCAGATTTATTAAATACTTTCTTCAGCTTTGTGTATACAAAGGAGCATTGGAGAGCTCATGGTTATAATGGGAATGGTATTGACACAGCCCCAAATGATCCAGAGTGGCTCAAAATATTTAGACAGAATAAATGTGGATAAAGCACCTGGACCAGATGGCATCCCCCCACGGATCCTAAACGAATTAAGCTCTGTCATTTGAAAGCCATTGTTTCTAATTTTTAGGGACTCGTTAATGCCTGGAATGGTACCACTGGATTGGCGTAGGGCCAATGTGGTGCCCATATTTAAAAAGGGATCTTTACCAAGTAGCTATAGACCTGTTGGTTTAACTTCCAATGTTGGGGAGATACTGGAGAGACCACATAGACAAGTTCTTGCTAAAAAAAATTTTTTTTAGCTCAGACAGCATGGATTCATGAAAGACAGAAGTTGTTAAACAAACCTGATTTATTTTTATGAGGAGGTAAGTAAAACCTTGGACAGAGGGGTGGCTGTGGACGTGGTATACTTGGATTTTGCAAAAGTGTTTGACACATTTCCCCACACAGGGCTCACGTGTAAGGTAAAGTCTACAGGCTTGGAAAGATCAGTTTGTAAATGGATAGAAAACTGGCCAAAAAAAAACGAATTCAGAGAGTAGTGGTTAATGACTCTTAGCCCCCGTACACACGGTTCAGAAATTCTGACCACAAAATCCATCGGATTTTTTCCAACGGATTTTGTCCGACACTGGTGTTGCATACACACGGTCGGACAAAGTTGTCGGAAAATCCAATCATTCTGAACGTGGTGACGTTCGATGCATACAATAGAACTACGTAGAGGCTAGTAGACAATAGCTTTGGTCTCCTAATTTGATCTGAGCATGCGTGGCACTTTGCCTGTCGGAATTCCCTACACACGATCAGAAAAAGTCCGATCGGACTTTGTTGTCGGAAAATTTGAGAGCAGGATCCGATGGAGCCCACACACGGCCGGATTTTCCGACAACATGGTCCGATCGGACATTTTCCATCGGAATTTCCGACCGTGTGTACGGGGCATAACTCTGAATGTTCTAACATCATCAGTGGTGTAGAGGAAAAAGGGAAGTCTGGATGGCCGCACTTCAGCAAAAACTTCTTTATTAGGCAAAAGATAAAATCCAAAGTAGTGACATCTCATGCGATACAGCAAAACAGCAACAGTAGCTTACTCGTTTCACGCCTCAAAGGCGCTTAGTCATAGCTAAAGATAGAATGCAAAAAACAAAACATATATAGCTAAAGTCAGGTGACCGACATTGACTAAACAGCCAATCAGGGCACTACAGCTTGATCATTCTGGTGATTGCATTCAAAAGATCTCACCTGATCTTTTGAATGCAATCACCAGAATGATCAAGCTGTAGTGCCCTGATTGGCTGTTTAGTCAATGTCGGTCACCTGACTTTAGCTATATATGTTTTGTTTTTTGCATTCTATCTTTAGCTATGACTAAGCGCCTTTGAGGCGTGAAACGCGTAAGCTACTGTTGCTGTTTTGCTGTATCGCATGAGATGTCACTACTTTGGATTTTATCTTTTGCCTAATAAAGAAGTTTTTGCTGAAGTGCGGCCATCCAGACTTCCCTTTTTCCTCTCTGTTGTGAGCAGAGCCTGCACCAGCTGTACCGAATCAGGGTGGACATCACTTTGCCTCCAGACTCAGAGCGGTATTTATATTCTTATCATCAGTGGTGTACCCCAAGGTTCAGTGCTGGGAGCCTTACTTTATAATATCTTTATAAATGATATTGGGTCTGGGATTAAAAGTACCATTTCTGTGTTTGCAGATGACACCAAGCTATGCAGTGGATTAACGTCCTTGCAGGATGTCTCTAATTTACAAGCTGACCCAAGTGCACTGTCTAATTGGGCAGCTAAGTGGAAAATTTGGTTTAATGTTGATAAATGTAAAGTTATGCACTTGGGAGCTAAGAATATGCATGCATCATACATACTAGGGGGAGTACAACTGGGGGAATCCATAGTGAAGAAGGATCTGGGGGTTTTAGGTAGATCATAAGCTCAATAATAGCATGCAATGCCAAGCTGCAGTTTCCAAAGCGAGCAAAGTCCTTTCTTGTATTAAGAGAGGTATGGACTCTAGAGATAGAGAAATCATCTGGAATATGCAGTTCAGTTTTGGACACCAGTTCTCAAAAAGGATATCGGGGAACTGGAGAAAGTGCAGGGAAGGGCAACCAAACTGAAAAAGAGGCATGGAGTTATGCAAACTATAATGTACTAAGATGCAAAAATTATTGGCTAACCCCACAAGTGCATTTTTGCACCACTACCTTTCCATTATACTGGCTTTCAACGGATGCAATAATCTGGATGAATTCTTTAGTGCAGTATAATGCTATTAGTAGTTAAAGATTTATTAGAAGTCTATAGATCAGAGGAGGAGAGAGGGACCGAGGAATTCAGATGCCAATGATGGACAACTGAGAGCTCTGATGTAGATAGATGTATAACCCCTATATGACAACATAAATCTCTGCTACATACATCAGCCATTCTATATATTGAAATAATCTTCAATAATTCCTGCACAGAAATGTGTGATATAAAGTGACATCTGGAGGAAAGGAAGGAGAATAACCTGGAGCACTCGCCTTTCACTCTCATTACATTACGTTACTGGGGAGAGGATCCGCCTAGCGCCATTCAAGGCTCAACTGATTAGCATGGATTTGCATAGTAATTAGATTTGCAGCATTCCAGCCTGTTGTGCCTTTTGGAGAAGAAAACTTTCAATGTCACAGCCGGGAAGTAGATGCTGATCTGCATCCTAGCTCACCTATTTGAAGCTTATTTATACTTATCAATTAACATTGCTTTTCATTCTGACCCTGAATTTTTCTATGCCAAATAAGAGCGTAAAAAATGGTGCAAAGTGGAACGAAAACAGCAAAATATTCCAAATAAAACTTGACTGCAGCCTGAGAAAGTCCCAACAAGTTGCAGCAAGTAGGGTAAAACAATCTTTATAAACTCAAATTTTCAACAAAGCAGGTGTTTTCCTTTTTTTAAACGTTTGTTGGGAACCAAAAAAGAAAATTTTTGGAAAAGCAGGCTTATAAACAGACAAAATGGCCAGAATCCACATTTTCCAGCTGAAGGCCTTTATATTTATCACATTTTTCTATACATTGTGAGGGCCACCAACACCTAGACTTTAGCTGATAACTGCTGTGGAGCCTTTGTTGCTGCTTTGTTATCCTTCTGCAGTGTGAACAGGGTTAAACTGAATATTCATTAATGCAGAAGTGGGGCAGCCATCTTTAAGGAGACCAATTGTAGTGCTCATCTATGGAGAGTCTCCAGTACAGGGGGCAGCCATTTTGGCTGAGTCAGGTATTGAACCTGGAGGATTACGATTGGCTGAAGCAACAAAACAAAGCTAGGGGTGTCTACAGGCTGTAGAGAAAAGAGTGGAGGACTGCCTGGAAACAAGTAGGTGCATGGGGAAAAGACAGAGCTGCTGCTGCCGGATAAGTGGATCTCTTCCATAGCTGACCACAATCAGGTGAAAAGTCTAGGAAGCAAAGAGCCTGAGAAGAGAACCTTGAGAGCTGTGATTTGGATACCTGGGGAGTTCAGACAGTACTAGAGAGCACCCACTCTTCTCTAAACCTCTCTATATTTATGCTATGCATGGCCTAATAAATTGTTTGAAATACCCCAAGGTGTGTGGGTAAGTGAGGTGTGTCATTTTCAGGTGTGTAGAGAAATCACAAAGCAATTTAGTGGCTCGTCTGGGGGTAGCGCTACAATACACTTATAGCAGAACTTCGCCCAAAAGGGGAAGTTATGCTTATTATGCTTTAATGATTGCCACTCTTTTTTTGGGGAGGGGTGGGGGGAGAGGATACCTGACTTTGACAGGTACTCGCTACTACATCTGGTTAGATCAATGTGGTGATCCGAGCAGAAGTTTGCTCCCCACCACCTTCCCCCGTAGCCTTCTGGGACACATCACAGGTCTCAAAAGACTGAGGGACCATTCACAACAAGCAGCGTGGCCTTACGCATGGCTCCACTGCCGATTTCCCTCAGTGAAGATGCCGGCACATAGACCCGAAAAGATTTTAAGCCCAGGCTTGAGCATTTATGGTCTTTTCCAAATAACCAAAAAAGGAGTACATCATCAGTAATTTTTTCACATGTGCCACTACTTTTGTAGTCTACTGTCTCTCCAGCTCTAGCGTCTTCTTTACGTAGATAACACTATATGCACAGTCAGGGCTATATTTGGAGAGTACATGATATTAATCGAAGATGGGGGCTTTGATCACAGCATCCCTAGACATTTCACCTTCCACCATAATAAATCCACTAGAGGTCTCCGGGTCTGGGTCATTGAATCAATTCCCCACACAGTTCTTTTGCTTAGAGACTTCACAAACTCTGCATTCGTGAGACAATCTGGATATTTACGCTGAATACCCTTGCCCCCAAAGGACTAAACGAAGAACTGGAGGTCCATACTATAACCACAGTCCTTTTTTTTTCCAAGTGAACTTATTATACTCATCCTTTCTTTGATACTTGATATTTCTTAGGACCAAAGAGAAGATATAATGCACAAAACATAACTGCAATACATGTACAATCACATTTTTTGTTTTATGTAATTTAGTATACTTTTTATTATATACATTTTTTTTGTAATAATTAAAGAAATGTTATTAGGTAATAAAAATCTTCTTTAAAAAAAAAAATGTATTAATTGTTCTGTATTTTTTTATTATTATTCATATTACTTTATTATAAGAAATTTGTATTGTCTTTTATATTTAGATTTTTTTTATTCTATTTTTAATTTCATGGATTTATTAAATTTATTCATAATATTGGCACTATATATTAAAAATAGTTAACTGATTGTCCATCTGTGATTGAATTTATTTATTAATGTTCACTTATTATATTTATTGTTAACATATATATATAATTTTTCTGTACAGTTGAGTTATGCTTTTACTTGTAGCCAGGCCGCATCAGTGAGGCACCTTGTCATGATCCCCCAGGTTTCCTGTAGATAAAACAGTTTATCTGTTAATGCTGGCCATAAAAGCCATAGTTTGATTTTGTTGGCACTTGTAGTCCTATAATATGTCTTTGATTATAGAAGTTTACGCTCTATAGATCTTAACAATGTTTTTAACAATACAGAGGACCAACAGAATCTGGATATAGGAGGTCTATTTATGAGATTAAAAAACCTTATGGTAGCAAAGGTTCATGGGAACTGGGATGTGGCATTCTTAGAGAAATACTTAGATGACCAAATGGTCCCCAGAAGCATAAGGTTTGAGATAACACCTCAGGATGATGAAGTAGACCCCCTAGGTTGGTAGAAATTTTTTTAAGGATGTGGGACTTGATCTCTTACGCTTTTTAATAGCCAGAAAGAGAAGAAAGTTAAATAAACTTGATGAAGATTTAGTTGATGTTAAAAATAAATCATCATCATATAAAGAATTAGTACAAAAACAAGTCTGACAATCTTAAAAAGATTTTAGAGAAAGAGGATTTAGACCAGAGAGCAAAAAAGAAAAAGAAATATATTAGAGACTTGGATGACTACAAGACCAACCAAGTTTTTAAATGGCAGGTCAGGAGGGCAGCTCTAGCCAATGGAGGGGCGGAGCAAACCTCAGGACCAGCTACAAACTTGGGGCCAAATACCTCCACTTCTCAACTGAGAGGAGGGGGGCGTAATAATATCAATACACCAGGAGGAGGGTGGAAGAAAGTGGGACCAAAAAAAAAAAAACTTTTAATCCCAACCATCCACAAGCTAGATCTAGCCATGTGAGTAATAATATGATGAATGATCATGTTCAATATAACCATCCACCAAAACTCAACCCTGGCGGAGCACCTGTTTATAACCACTATGAGCCTCTA
This sequence comes from Lithobates sylvaticus, assembly GCA_028564925.1. Lineage (NCBI taxonomy): Eukaryota > Metazoa > Chordata > Amphibia > Anura > Ranidae > Lithobates > Lithobates sylvaticus. Next base: position 184,615,203 of record CM053035.1, on the reverse strand, counting down.
GACAGAGGTTATTATGAATTTACAGATGATTATGACAATAGATATATTGTCCAACACCCATTTCAACGAACACCAAGAAATGTGCATCAAGGTCGTGGATATTCTGGGTGGAATAGCCCTGGTTTCTATCCCCCTAGGAGGCCACAATACCCCACTGAAGGTCCCCCACGACCTGGTTCTTCATCTTTTTTTCCAAAAGGTTCTCAAAAAACGAACGGGATTTAGAACCAAAAGAGGGACCAGAGAGGGGAGGAGGCACATATCGAAAAAGGAGGAGGATGTAAACGATTTTGGGATTTTTAGTTTGAGCAAAAATTCACTAACTGACAATGAAAAATATGTGCTCAATCATGGGCTTAAATTTGCCCCTGATAAGCCTCTAAGCAAATTTGGAGCCTTTATTGATGTGCAGAGGTACAACAGAAAAATTAATATTAAAAGGCATTTTTTGTCGCAGCCAGCTGGAAATGGCGGTTAGCACCACTGATGGTGTGCGACATTCAGGTTTGTCCAACGCCTCTTTATTTAATCCGCCAGGTTTTGTTCCTCCTTCTGTTTCAGTCTTTAAGGATTTCGTTTTAAAGGATATTGACAAACTTAAAATTAAAAGGGATCATAACAATATCAAGTTTTGTCAGGGACTAAAATCCTTAAAGACTAGAAAGGATATTATTATTTGCACCGCAGACAAGGGGGTGGAATTGTGGTATTGGATAAAATAGCGTATGTAGAGGAAATTAATAAAATCCTTTCTGATACTGATACCTAGGGATTGAGCCGAACACCCCCCTGTTCGGCCCCGCACCAGAACCTGCGAACAGACCTAAAGCTCGTGTGAACTTTAGAACCCTATTAAAGTCTATGGGACTCGAACGTTCAAAATCAAAAGTGCTAATTTTAAAGGCTAATATGCATGTTATTGTCATAAAAAGTGTTTGGGGACCTGGGTCCTGCCCCAGGGGACATGTATCAATGCAAAAAAAAAGTTTTAAAAACGGCCGTTTTTTCAGGAGCAGTGATTTTAATAATTCTTAAAGTGAAACAATAAAAGTGTAATATTCCTTAAAATTTCGTACCTGGGGGGTGTGTATAGTATGCCTGTAAAAGGGTGCATGTTTCCCGTGCTTAGAACTGTCTCTGCACAAAGTGCCATTTTTGCAGGAAAAAAAGCTATTTAAAATCACTCGCGGCTATAATGAATTGCCGGCTTCCGTAATACAGAGAACATTCATTCATTGAAAGTCATTGATAAAAAAAATAAAAAATAAATAAAAAGCGTCATGGGGAAAGCCATAGGGAAGTCCCCATGACGTCCCCGTGCGTCAGAGGGGGGCGGGGTCACCAGGTGGCTGTTATAAAAAAAACTGTCAGACGGAGCGAAGCCTCACACAGCGGGAGCCTCCCATTGAGTTTGCACTGAGCATGGCAAACATGTTTATGGTTAAATGGGAGGTGGATGCCGTTTACTCCAACAGGAGGCCTGAACTTGTGTTCTGGGGAGGTATATATTCAACATCCTCCTCTTATGGGATGGTGATAAGACATCGCTATCTACCTTTATGCAGCAGCTTAATGAGAACTCTTTGGGTATTGCTTTACAATTTGAGACCAGTAAAGATTAATTTCCTTAACCTTAATATGGAAATCAAGGATGGTAGTTTCAATATCGCCACTTTCTTCAAAAATACAGACTGAAATGGCTATATTGGGCAGGGAAGTTGCCACCACCCCACATGGCTGAAATTGGTGCCCAAAAGCCAGTTCGTTCGCTTAAGGTGAAACTATACCATGAAGAAAGATTATTTGGAGCAAGCCTCAATCCTTAAGAACAAATTTATTGAGAAGGGGTATGTGAGTAGCGATGTAGATAAAGTGATAAATGAAGTGGCTATTATGGATAGGGCCATATGCTAAAAGGCATCCTAAGGTGCTGAGAATGTTCATCATTTTTCTATGATCACTACATATTCGCAAACAACATTACGACATTAGAACGATTATGAACAAACATTGGGCAGTGCTCAAAAATGATAACTGTTTGGGCCTCGTCTTACCTTAATGTCCACAAGTTATCTTTAGGGGAGTACCACCTTTAAAGCTCCAAATGTTCTGGATGCCCCCAATAGGGTTTATTTTTTCCAAATTCTAAAGGCTTTTTTCCTTGTCGACAATGTGCCGTTTGTTATGTTAACAACAACAAAGATAGAAAAATCTGTCAATTTAAGTCCCAAACCACTGCCAAGGCGTGCGATATCAATACTTTCATAACCTGTACGTCTAAAAACGTTTATTTATTGATTTGTCCATACGGTCTGTAGGCTGCACTATACGAGCTATAAACGTTAGGGTTAAGGAACATCTGGCAAATATTAAGAAACGGTTCCCCAAACACACTGTTTCTCGCCATTACCTGGAATGTCATAATAAAAATCCAGTAGGAACTACTTTCATAGCCATAGATCGATTTACTCCTCATTGGCAAGGGAGTATGACAAAGAGAGAGGTCTCGCGGTTGGAAACTCGCTGGATCTATGACCTCAACTGTTATACTCCCTTTGGATTAAATGTTGACTGGGATGTGAACAGTTTTATTAATAATTGTTGATCCAGTCAATAGTAACATTTCTCTTTTCTTTACTATATTTATCTGGGTTTATCTGCATTAGCAGTTTCTCTGGTCTGCCACTAGATGGTCCGTTTACTAGTATTCATTTAAACATCATTCTAAATATTGATTTTTGGTTTATTGACTGTTCCCCCAGGTAGCCTCCTATAATGTTATATTATCTACCCTTAACCACTTCAGCCCCGGACCAATTTGTAGCCAAAGGACCAGGCCCCTGCGATTCGGCACTGCGCCGCTTTAACTGACAATTGCGCGGTCATGCTACGTGGCTCCAAAACAAAATTGGCGTCCTTTTTTCCACACAAATAGAGCTTTCTTTTGGTGGTATTTGATCGCCCCTGCGGTTTTTATTTTTTGCGATATAAACAAAAATAGAGCGTCAATTTTGAAAAAAATGCAATTTTTTTACTTTTTGCTATAATAAATATCCCCAAAAAATATATAAAAAAACTTTTTTTTCCTCAATTTAGGCCGATACGTATTCTTCTACATATTTTTGGTTAAAAAAATTCGCAATTAGCGATTATTGATTGCTTTGCGCAAAAGTTATAGCGTTTACAAAATAGGGGATAGTTTTATAGCATTTTTATTAATATTTTTTTTTTACTAGTAATGGCGGCGATCAGCGATTTTTATTGTGACTGCCACATTATGGCGGACACATCGGACATTTTTGACACATTTTTGGGACCATTCACATTTATACAGCAATCAATGCTATTTAAATGCATTGATTCCTGTATAAATGACACTGGCAGTGAAAGAGTTAACCACTAGGGGGCGGGGAGGGGTTATGGTGTGTGACGTGTGTTTTTTTTTTTTTTTACATTAGGGGGCGGGGCTGACGTCTGAAGTCATTGATCGGCTTTCCCGATGACAGGGAACAGCCGATCAATGACAGGCAGAGTAGGAAGCACGGGGAGAGGTTTGTTTACACAGACCTCTCCCCGTTCTTCAGCTCTGTGACCCAATCGCAGGACACTAGCGGCGATCGGGTCCGCTGGTCCCGCGGCCGTGGTCACGGAGCTCCCGACCGGGTCGTGAGCGCGCCGCTGGTGGCGCACGCACAACCTACAGCTGGCCTCTTAAAGGACCACGTATCTGTACAGGGTTTTGCCTAGCCGTGCCATTCTGCCGACGTATATGTCGGGAAGCGGTTAAAGAGGAGTGACCACACAAAAAAAAATTAAAAGTCAGCAGCTACAAATACTGCAGCTGCTGACTTTTAATAATCGGACACTTACCTGTCCCACGGTCCAGCGATGCAGGAGAACGTGGCCGCCCCTCATTCCCCGCTCCGCTCGCGGCACCGGCATTCTTAATGTGGGCACCCGGCTGTGGCTTCACAGCCGGGCAACCACTGCGCATGCATGAGCGGCGCCGTGCGCCTTGATTCTATGCTCACTCATCTGGGACACGTGACAGGTCCCAGATGACTGTGCCGCGCCTAGGGGAAGTGACGTCAGTGCCCGGGCACTGAAGGTGGCAGACTACGAGGGACCCCCTAGCAACAGGCATTTAGAGGTGAGTAAAAAATTCATTTTTTTCCAATTATTTTTTTTTTTTTATGGTTTTTAAGCCAATTTTTTTTTTTGGTGGCAACACCACTTTAATGACACATTGAAGTTCGTTTAATGTTTAATGTCTGTATTTTATTTAGGGTTTTTTAAAATGTCTTGCGATATGTATGACGAGCACCGTCCGGTATGTGCTTTTCTTGAGTCATGTCATCCATGTGAGACCGCTCAGCGGTGGAGCACGTGTTGCGCTCCACTGACCTTACTTCCGGCTGACGCGTCACCCCGAGAGTTCGTTGTTCCAGGATGAGCATTATTTGTTATTGAGATTAAAGGGCATGCTAGTGTCACATAGCCACGCCTCTGACGAAATCCTGTTGGATGAAACATGTCAGGTGGGCTGACACTAGCACGCTGAGCGCCGTGGCCATTTGAACATCATGATGCACTTGTTCCTGTATTAAACTGCAAGTTACTATGAATACAATTTTTAGATTACTTTACGGGCTTTACTATTGGCTGCATTATATTTTCATTGGGTATCGCTAGCCGTCTGGGTGAATGTTATTACATCCCATATGAGAACTCAAAGAAGTTTTGCTGTATGAGAATGTCTGACGATTAGCCGTAATCCTGGCCTGGATTCTACATACCCACTACTTAAAGCTGGAGAACGGAGCTGTGGTCTTTGTCTGTCTATTACATGCCTGCTTTTTACAGCTGTCTGATTAGCAGATTGGATTTCCACGTGGTGCCTTGTGCTTATTTATACACATTGAAGCTGGTGACGGGTTTATCAACTCTCCCCACCCCTTGGATTTACTTTTCATTTAGCGCCGCATGTGGACTTATATATTCTTATGTTTTGCTGATCAACAAATTGTGCTGGCTGCTCATAATACTCATAATACTATCTCTAACATTATTATTATATATATATTATATTATATTATATAAGTAGCGTGGATATTGACCTGCTTTGTACAGTCCTATAATACTATTAAAGGGGAGCTCCAGGCTCCTTCAGAAAAAAACTAAAAGTCAGCAGATACAAATACTGTAGCTGCTGACTTTTAATATTAGGGCACTTACCTGTCCAGGAATCCAGCGGTGTCCTCACCCGAGCTGATTTTTTATTTGGGTGCTGCTGCCGCCATCTCGGCTAAGGGAAACCAACAGTGAAGCTTTGCAGCTTCACAGCCAGTTCCCTACTGCACATGCACTGTGCTTTGTGAATGGGCTGGCTGTGAGGGAAGTAGGAGGGGGGGCTTAACTTACAGCTCAGTTTGCCATAGCAAACTGAGCCAGAAGTGAGAGCGGGTACCTGTCAAAACCAGGTACCCGGTCCCCCCTCAAATGGTGCCAAATGTGGCAGCAGAGGGGGGAGGAGGCAGACAAGCAGAGCTTCCCCTTTTGGGTGGAGCTCCGCTTTAAATACATGAGAAGCTCCCCTTGACCTACTGGCTTAAAGTGATATTAAAGGCTATGTTTAAAAAAAAATTTATAACAAACATATCATACTTACCTGCTCTGTGCAGTGGTTTTGCACAGAGCAGCCCTGAACCTCGTCTTCTTTGGTCCCCGCCTCTGCTCCCGGCTCTTCCCTCCTGCCGAGTGCCCCCAGAGCAAGCACCTCCATATGTCCATATACACACGGGGCCCTGGCTCAGCCCTGCCCCCTCTCGCTCCTCATTGGCTCGCTGACTTTGATAGACTGCAGCGGGAGCCAATGGCGCCCGTTGCTGTCTCAGCCAATGAAGAGGGAGAGTACCAGGAGAGCCAGGGCTCTTATGCACATCACTGGATCAAGATGGGGCTCAGGTAAGTATTAGGGGGCTGCTGCACATAGAATGCATTAAGGTAAGAAAGAAAAACTTCTGCCTTTAGAACCACTTTAACCGCTTCCCGACCGCCTCACGCAGATATACTGCGGCAGAATGGCACGGGCAGGCAAAATCACATACCTGTATGTGGCCCTTTAATTGCTTGCCCGTGGGTCGCGCGCGCCGCCAGCATCACGCTTGCGACCCGGTTGGGAGCTCCATGACCCCGGCCGCGGGACCAGCGGACCCGATCGCCGCTGGTGTCCCGAGATCAGGTCACAGAGCTGAAGAACGGGGAGAGGTCTGTGTAAACAAACCTCTCCCCGCGCTTCCTACTCTGCCTGTCATTGATCGGCTGTTGCCGGTCATCGGGAAAGCCGATCAATGACGTCAGACGTCAGCCCCGCCCTCTAATGTAAAAAAAACACACACACACGTCACAGCCCATAACCCCTCCCCTCCCTCTAGTGGTTAACTCTTTCACTACCACTGTCATTTATAGAGGAATCAATGCATTTAAATAGCATTGATTGCTGTATAAATGACAATGGTCCCAAAAATGTGTCAAAAATGTCCGATGTGTCCGCCATAATGTCGCAGTCACAATAACAATCGCTGATCGCCATTACTAGTAAAAAAAAAAATATTAATAAAAATGCTATAAAACTATCCCCTATTTTGTAAACGCTATAACTTTTGCGCAAACCAATCAATCGCTAATTGCGATTTTTTTTTTTACCAAAAATATGTAGAAGAATACGTATCGGCCTAAACTGAGGAAAAAAAATGTTTTTTTATATATTTTTTTGGGGATATTTATTATAGCAAAAAGCAAAAAATATTGCGTTGTTTTCAAAATTGTCGCTCTATTTTTGTTTAAAAATAAAAACCGCAGGGGCGATCAAATACCACCAAAAGAAAGCTCTATTTGTGGGGAAAAAAGGACGCCAATTTTGTTTGGGAGCCACGTCGCACGACCGCGCAATTGTCAGTTAAAGTGACGCAGTGCCGAATCGCAAAAAGGGGCCTGGTCCTTTGGCTGCCAATTGGTCCGGGGCTGAAGTGGTTAATAACGGCTCTTGTTTCCTCTCGGGTAGACTTGACAAAGGGATGGGGCCCCTGAAACCTGTAGTGCCTGCCTACATCCCGGCATTGGTTGTTGACTTGGAGTGCTCGAGGAAGGCTGTGAGACGCTGCCGGTGGCGTCCTTTTTGGCTGGTCCGGCTCGTCACCATCTGACTCACTGATCCGGGAGTCTGTGCTGCTTGAACTGTGTTTTGTACCTCTCTGCCTCGGAGCTGCACTTCCCTTGCCTAAGTGTAAGGGAAGTATATTGTTTTATAAATACACACAGTTTCTTTAATAACCCAGCGCCTTCACTACTCTGTTTTTTTCTGAATAACCAGCTGCAGTTTCTGATGGCTGAAGAATGGAGCCAGGTGGAGCACAATGCGATGACTCAGCTGTGTTCATTTCTATGCTGTCTCCTATACTAACTCAGATTCAATGTCAGTCATGCCTTAATCCTCCAGCATGTGGCGCCCTCCAGTTATCCATCTGATGCTTTAGGATAGTTCATGATATCTTTGTTGCTCGGGGACAAGCGGGCTGTTTTGCTCATTGTGGTAATTTATACAGTTTTCTGATTACACATGCAGGCTCGTCTCAGTGTTGGAAAAGTCATTTTGTCCCTTCTTCTGGGAGAAAAGAGCTGAATATAAACTCTGCTGTGTCCAGGGCTACTCTCAGGTCCTGACTAACCTTCAAGAATGTGCTAATGAGCACTATCGATGAGCCCAACCTAACGAGGCATCCATGCCAAGAGTCCGGGCATCAGAGCTCCCTCCTCCTGCCTGCCCACAGGAGCTGCCCCTGCCACCGGCCATCTGGACACCCCGAAGCCATTGCTGCTCCACACTTAACCCTTCTGCATAATTGCCAGATAAGGCTCAAACAGGGACACAATGGTACGGAGCTTGAGGAGCCACCCCTGCCAGGGCACAACTTTAACCGCAAGGAATCGCAAAACAAAGCATAATTCTGCTTCTCTGTAGCACTTATGATGGACAGAAATTGTGTTTATTAACATGTCAGACAATATGAATATGAAATAATTAAATGGACTGACTTCCACAACTTAATTAACCACTTCAGCCCCGGACCAATTGGCAGCCAAAGGACCAGGCCCCTTTTTGCGATTCGGCACTGCGTCGCTTTAACTGACAATTGCGCGGTCGTGCGACATGGCTCCAAAACAAAATTGGCGTCCTTTTTTTCCCACAAATAGAGCTTTCTTTTGGTGGTATTTGATCGCCCCTGCGGTTTTTATTTTTTGCGCTATAAACAAAAATAGAGCGACAATTTTGAAAAAAAATGCAATATTTTTTGCTTTTTGCTATAATAAATATCCCCAAAAAATATATAAAAAAACATATTTTTTCCTCAGTTTAGGCCGATACGTATTCTTCTACATATTTTTGGTAAAAAAAAATCGCAATTAGCGATTATTGATTGGTTTGCGCAAAAGTTATAGCGTTTACAAAATAGGGGATAGTTTTATAGCATTTTTATTAATATTTTTTTTTTACTAGTAATGGCGGCGATCAGCGATTTTTATTGTGACTGCGACATTATGGCGGACACATCGGACATTTGTGACACATTTTTGGGACCATTGTCATTTATACAGCAATCAATGCTATTTAAATGCATTGATTCCTGTATAAATGACACAGTGAAGTGAAAGAGTTAACCACTAGGGGGAGGGGAGGGGTTATGGGCTGTGACGGGTGTGTTCTTTTTTACATTAGGAGGCGGGGCTGATGTCTGATGTCATTGATCGGCTTTCCCGATGACAGGGAACAGCCGATCAGTGACAGTGTAGGAAGCGCGGGGAGAGGTTTGTTTACACAGACCTCTCCCCGTTCTTCAGCTCTGTGACCCGATCGCGGGACAACAGCGGCGATCGGGTCCGCTGGTCCCGCGACCGGGGTCACGGAGCTCCCGACCGGGTTGCGAGCGCGCCGCTGGCGGCACGCACGCGACCCACGGCCAGGCAATTAAAGGGCCACGTACCTGTACGTGGTTTTGCCTGGCCGTGCCATTCTGCGTACGTATATATGCAGGAGGCGGTCGGGAAGCGGTTAAAAGTGTAAAACATGTTGTGTCAGAGCAATGTTAATGAGAATGACTAGTAATAATCTCATGAGGTGACAGGTGACCTCCCATGTACCCAGTGAGAGAGGCAGGTGATCAAACGTGATCACTCTAGTGATCCCAGGGTAACAAGAGAAGAGCAAAACAGGGCACACCTTCTAGAGCAAATCAAACATATTTTAATAAATAAAATGATACAAGTTGCACTTACAAACAATAACTTAGAGCAGGTCATAACACAAGGAGAAGCCCCCTCCTGTGGACTACCGGGTCAAAGCAACAGGACTGTCTTTTATATTGATTGATCCCTGGGCAAAACTTTTCTTGCGGCCCCATAGACATACAGTAAATAGCAGCTAGACTTAAAATCAGTTTACTGAATCAGATCAGGCAGCGAATGTGATTGGTTGCTAGAGGTTACAGTGTATCATTACCACTCACTGGCTGGTTGCTAGAGGCTACAGGACACATTACGGCTCACTGATTAGTTGCTAGAGGTTACAGCACATGATTTCTGCTTGTTCATTGGTTGCTAGAGATTACTGTGAATATGACCTCAGGGGGGCATGATATACATATGAATGCCGTCGGCCGCCCCTATTTACATATGAATGCCACCACTATTTACATATGAATGCCGGTAATTTACATGTAAACACAGGGTCTGCAGGGGAGTCATCTTTACACAACAATAGGGCAGAGCTGGGCAGCATTAGTAGCAGCACTTCACACAGATATTGGGACACAGGACTAAAACCTCAAGGGATGAGGGAATTTAAACCAGTATAGTTGACAAGTATGAGGCAGCTGCTTTGGGCCCCACAACAATGACAGGGCCCAGGGCAGCTGCCCCTTTTGCCCTGCCTTAAAAACAGCCCTTCAAAGCAACCATTGTGATGTCCACTTTGACTAGGCAGCCAGCATTGTATCCTTGCTAGTGGAGATCCTTCAGTTTACAGGAGACAATTTCTTTCTCTTTTTGCATCTAGTTATAGAGGGAGACTTCCAGTGCCTCTATTCAAGTTTTACCCAGCTTCGCTTCCACAAGTTTCTCATATGTGCTCCTACTCTCTCCTCATGCTGGCTGCCTAGTGAGAGTAGACATTGCTGTGACCTGGTACCCTACAGGGGGTGGCGTTTTCTGGTGTTATGCCCTGATCAAAATAATTGTTTGTAAATGCAACTTACATTATTTTATTTATTAAAATACATTTTATCTGAACTATCCAGTGCTCTCTGTTTTGCTCTTCTTTTATGTTCAGTTAAATGGCCGTTGGATATATAGAGAGCTTGCAAGAATAAGCAGTTCCTGGTTATTCTGGTTAACGGTAAAGCACAGTACATTTCAAAATGTTACTACAGGGTCAGATGAGGCTACTGTCCTTGAGGTAATATGACTGTAGTGTCGCAAACGGAAAGACTTGATTACATGTCAACTCTGACTCCTTCAATTGTACGCTGCCTAAAAACCCCAACGTGGGGGATTATTCCTTTTTCGATATGACTGTAGTGTTACCAGGGGTAACTGTCACGTACCTTACAGCGGAGTCCGAAATGACGAGGGCGGCCTCTTGCTCGGTCCCGGTCCTAGCACCCCTGGAGGTGGAGACAGGAACTACTAGGGCAGCGGAAGGGTGCAGGTGCCTGTAGGCAGGTAGATAGAAGGTCAGGAACAAGCAGGAGTTGGCAACGAGCTGGCAGAGAAGTACACAGACGGCAGGCAGGCTCGTAGTTAGGGACAGGCAGGGGTCGGCAACAGGTCAGGCAGCGAAGTACAGAATCAGGAGATAAAGCCGAAGTCAGAGGTTCAAGCCGGGGTCGGTGCAGGTAGACAAGGCAGACAAGGTTGCAGGGGTGATCCAAGAGAGTAGTCAGGAAGAGCCGGGTGTTCAAGATCAGGTGAAGTCAGACAAGGCAACAGCAAGGTATGCAGGAACAAGCTGAGGCAATCCAGCACTGATGCCAAGTGGATGCTCGCTTAAATAGGGCGCCGTGCGCCGTAATTCTCTGGCGTGCGCGCATGCGCACAAGAACGTGCACAGTGCGCATGTCCGTTTCACAAAAAAATGTGCCGATGCACACATCCGTACACCAATGCACACATGCGCCGATGCTCATATCTATACATACGATGAGCCGATGCGCACATATGTTAGAGAAAGATGCGCAAATGCGCATATTGGATCCGGGATTCACCTGCTTGGTGCGCAGGTTCCCTGACAGTAACATTTGTCTAGTGTCCCTGGGATAAGAAGACTCTAGAGTCCATAGGTAAGATTACTCTTGTGTTGCCCGGGGTAAGATTACTTGAGTGTTCCCAAAGTGAGATTACTCTAGTGTCCCTGGGGTATGATTATGCTAGTGTTCCCAGGGTAAGATAACATTAGTGTACCTGGGGTACAATTATGCTAGTGTTCCCAGGGTAAGATAACATTAGTGTACCTGGGGTACGATTATGCTAGTGTTTCCAAGGTAATATTACACTAGTGTACCTGGGATAAGATAGTCTCCCCAGGGTCTTATTGGTTGGCATTTAACTCTCCCCATGAGATAAAAGATGAAGTGATTCCCAGCTGCTGGCAGCAGGCAGCCAGCAGTAATCGCAGCACATTTTTTCTGGGTGAGAAAGGGTTATTATGGTGGCGTCACCTTCTCTGCACTCTCTCACAGCGGGAAACCGTTCCAGTCAATTCTCAGCCTCTATGCAGCACACAAACTGCCACATTCTTCCCCTTTGAAGCCCAACGATCCATTCCTTTCATGTGTGTAATGCTGCCTGTGCTCACAGCTCCCTGGAGACAGATGAACACTGCCCAATAATGGGCACAAGGTGTGATGGGTACACTGCATTATGGAGGCACCTTAGGAGGCCTCCATAATGTCCTAGGAGGGCAAATAAGTGGAAAATGTCACAAAAATAAATGTTTCTTCTCTAGGACAGAACCATGGTCATCATCAGAGGAAGCAATTATTTTTAGAATGACCAGTCTGTTCTGGGTAATGGGGACCACCATGGCCAGACAGTCAGGGAGAAGAGTGCAATACAGCAGCCAGAGGGACACTTTAGAAGGGGCACCACACGAAAGAGAAAAGTCTATTTACCTGGGCCCTATTAGTAGGGAAAGGCACATGGGTCCTTAAAAGGGATAGAGGTGAACATGGTCTTGATAAGAGGTGTAGTTGACCACACATGTGTCTGAAAAGAGGAGAGAGATAATTGCACATGGGCCCAATAAGAAAGAACGCACATTGGCCAGATAGTATATGCTGTACTTCTGGCCTGCTGCAGCTCTCATGCACAGAAGTCACATTTACAGGGGGCTTGAAATATAGTGTGAAGTATACTATTCGGCATGGCTTTTTTCTCAGAGAATAGGTGCAGAAACTCCCCCCTTCTGAGTCATTCTTCATCTCTGCCCCCTACCCACCTCTGAACACTGTCCCTTAGTACCACCCCTACCCACCTCCCAGTACCACCCACTTCAGAGAATACAGAACCAAGTATCATTTTGTGCTACTAAGTAATTTGTATGGAATTTGACCCCATCCCAGCAACAACAGACCCCATCACAGCAACAATGGACCCCCACAACAAGATACCACCCCATCAACAATAGACCCCCAGCAGCAACAACAGATCTCCCAGCAGCCAGCATCAATATACCCTCCAGCAGCCAGCTACAATAGACCTCTCCCTCAACAGTAGATCCCTCTCAGTAACAATTGACCCCCCAGCAACATAAGAGCCCCACTAAAAAAAATAGATCCCCACCAGCGACAATATATCTCCCAGCAGCCAGTATCAATAGACCTTCCAGCACACCTTGTCATAAAATAGATTCAGTGTTGGAGGTGCCGGAACTGCATTCCCCAGTGTTCCTGCTGAACAAAAGTCCTGCTGAATGAAAGTGTATCTTTTCTAGTATGGACAGTCATTCAGGACCTGTTATACACATCATTAGTAGGGATGAGCCCGATGTTCGAGTCGAACGTAAGTTCGAACATCGGGTGTTCGTCTGTTTGCCCAATAGCGAACAATTTGGGGTGTTTGCTGCAAATTCGATAGCTGCGGAACACCCTTTAAAAGTCTATTGGAGAAATCAAAAGTGCTAATTTTAAATGCTTATTTGCATGGTATTGTCATGAAAAGGGTTTGGGGACCTGGGTCCTGTCCCAGAGGACATGTATCAATGCAAAAAAAGTGAAAACAATAAAAGTGAAATATTCCTTTAAATTTCATACTTGGGGGGGGGGGGGCGTGTCTATAGTATGCCTGTAAAGTGGGGCATGTTTCCCGTGTTTAGCACAGTCCAAGAGCAAAATGACATTTCTAAAAGGAAAAAAAGTAATTTAAAAGTACTCGCGGCTATAATGAATTGTCGGTCCCGGCAATACACATAAAAGTAATTGAACAAAAAAATGGCATGGGATTCCCCCACAGTCAATTACCAGACTCTTCGGGTCTGGTATGAATATTAAGGGGAACCCTGAACCAAAATTTAAAAAAATAATTGCGTAGGGTAGGGTTAGGGCCAGGACACCCCTGGGTAGTTGCAAATGCAATTGGCAGACTCAGAGACTTCAATAGGAGAACAGTCATGCAGGGAAAGGCATGCAGAAAGACACCACATCTGCATGTGTAGGAATGCTGTCTCATATGGCAACACTCTTTAACAGTTCCTAATGCAAAGTGTAACAGTTCCTTCACTTCCACTACAAACATTCCTTGTAGTTCTTCAGCCCACTGAGCCCACTGAGCTCCCGGTCTCTCACTAGACTTGCTGATCTCACTGCCACTGAATCCCTTGATCTCCTTCAATCTTTAAGGTAGTATCTTACTCAAACGCCCCTACCCTGTCCACCTTTAGGAGATCCCTAAAGAGTCATTTATTCAGGGAAGCCTGTCCCACACCCACCTAACAACTGTCCCCAAGCCACCCCATCAAATCATTCACTGCATTCACCTTTTGTGCCACCACCCCCTCCCTTTAGAATGTAAGCTCTACGAGCAGGGCCCTCCTGTACCTTTTGTATTGAACTGTACTGTAATTGTGTTGTCCACCCTATACATTGTAAAGCGTTGTGTAAACTGTTGGCGCTATATAAATCGTGAATAATAATAATATTAGGCTCTGGCCCAGCTGCCCACATACTGGTTCTGACAGTGGAGGGCTTCTCACCTGGTCGCAGATCGCTTACCTAACTTTGCCTCATCAGATGTGGTCTCTCTGAGCTCCTGAGGGTAAAAAACGGAGAAACTTGTCATCTCTGGGGTGTCCTGGAGCTCAGGGAGTTGTAGTAAATAAAGTTAAAGGGGCCTGGTGAGGGGACGCATTGGATACCTTCACTGCCATTATGCTGTTGCTGGATGTCCAGTGCGTCCCTGTACCTTTAAGGAGGGGTAGGCTCTCTCCGGGCATACCTGTCCCCAATATATCCATTATTATATATGTGCTCCAACTCAGGGAGACTCTAAAAATTTTAGAGTTAGGCCCTCAGTACATTGGACTACCGTGACGTGGCCGCTGCAGCTTATGCATATTTCTGAAAATGTGTGCAAACGAAATCCCTTGGTTTTAACGTGAACTGTTAGACAAGGTCAATTTGGCTTGTTGCAGACTATCTGGAAAAGTGAGCTAGGAATTTTTTAAGAACAGCATCTTAATACACATATGTCACATTAGCTCTGGTCTATCGACAAATGGATTAGCTCGTCCAGCCAATGAAATTGTGAGATTGATATGTAGAGTGCGGTATAATTTGAGAATTACCGTACTTTATTTTATTGCATTAAAAATGTGCTTATTTAGTAACTGAGAGATGTGCCATATTCCATAGCGGGTTGATTTTTATCAGTGGCAGAAGTTTACAAGCCAAGGTCTCTTCGTCAGTAGACTGCATACACTGTATATAGACACGTATATATACAATTCGGGGGAATATATCTCATTTAGATATGGTTTATGAGCTACACAGGGACAGTAATGTTTCATGATCTCTTCACAGGTATAAGAGGGGTTAATCTAGGCCACTGTCACTTGTCCCCTCTGGGAAGTCACACTTTCTTTCATGTGTCTGAAGGTCAATGATTGACGGCATAATTAGTGGCATTTTCTGATATGGTTCCTAGCGAAGTCAAAGTCAGGTCTTGGATGAGCGAGACCTTTGGGAACTGGAAGATTTTTCAGAAAAAGAGGATGAAGGCAGTAAGAGCAGAAGAGGAACCGCAGGAGAATCACCACTTTGAAGAGGAAGTTGCAGGTTTCGGCAGAATCTCTGGAGACTATCAAACAAAAACTAGAAAGGCTCAAAATTTTCACCATTTCTGAATTGTGTGACGACAGAAAATCCATCAGGATATGGAGGAAGATCAGCTACATCTCTGATTACTGCATGGTAGACAATACTGACCTTTATCTGTATCTTGTCTAGATGGGTACAATAGATAAGAGGAAATACGGTAGGAAATACTATAGATTTTAACTCATAGTAGAAAGCACCTGTAGAACTCATATTGAAGCTGCCGTCACCCTGACACCAACATATCAGGTGCAGTGAAATTACATTCCTACTGACCACTGGTAAGATTGCTACATCCCAACATATCTATGGCCTTATTGGCAGGACTGACCTGTGGTTCACCCTCGAAAATTACTATAATGGGGTCCTTGAAAGTCTGGCTTAGCCGTCTTCCTCTAGTGCTGCAGACACACTGGCGTTTCTGCAAGCTGCCTAACTGCCTTGTAGGCTCCTTAAGCACCAGAGAGGCTGAATGGTTAAACCCTCCTGGAGGGAGACACAACATTGACAAAGCTCCAATATGTACTGCATGCTGTCAGGTTCTGATGGAGAGCAACCAACAGCAAAAAGGGATCCAGCCGTGTGCAACACTTGTTTTGGATCTGATAGAGATTTAGGCACTTGGCTTCTCGTTTGCTCAGTTAGCCTCCAGGAAAATGAAGAGCTTGAAGACAGTGAAGAGGACAGATGGTACCAGTTTGGGGTTTTGCCAGAGACTGCTAGTTCTATCTATATATAACAGGGTGAAAATTAGTGAGTGTCTCCTCAGGTGGGTGTCCTGGGTGACTGTACAGCTCAGACACAATTACAACCAGTATCAGGAAGATTGAGTACATAGCCTTGCCCTAAGATTTGCACATGCACCTGGTGCAGCTTGGCGACCAGTACATAGGGTCAAGACTGTGCATGCATTAGCTTAAATTAGTGTACACGTCTAGCACTGGCTTTTGGCACCCAGAGGCCTAGTTAAAGCTCAGCATAACTAAGGAGAGTTGTTGATCGGTTGTCAGCTTCTGTGATTTGTGACCAGACCCACATCCATTATCTTTTATTTGATCCAGTTTGCTCCTTGACCCTGTTTTATCTTGATCTCCTTTTGCTGACTTTGGCTTGCATCCTGACTTCATCTCCCGCCTGCTTTGTTGGTACTTCTGCTGATGATATTGACCCCGATCCTGCCTTTTGATATGGTACCTCTGCTACTCGGCTTTGTTTCCTGCACCTGCAAGTTCCTGTGCTCCACCTGTGTGCCACCATTCTGCACAAGCTCCAGTCTGAGCATTTGCTGTATCACGGCAGCATCCAGACTGTCATCTGACCACCCACCACTCTAGGACCTTCCGCAGGCAACCGTGCCACTCCTAATCCTTTCGACACCTTGTCACCAACTCCAGAGGGTAATGAACAGGTGGTGTAAGGGTAGCCGTCACGTCAACATGGTCTCTACATGTATGTGACAACCAGCAATGGGGCCGGGTAGTGGTTTCGTACCTGCATTGATAGCTAAACCATAACATCTGTATGTTTATGAAATGGTGTCCAAAAGCCAGTTGTTGGGATCCTGTTGGGCGGTACTGTGAAGTTGCTATAATCTCCTTGGCCTATATGAAGAGTCACTGGGATCTCACGACGAGTTGATGGGATCTCAACCATTGGTGTGGTAATGATGATGAGATCCTATTGATTGAGATGGTGATGTTGGTGTGATGTCATTAGTTGGTGGAATCTTATTGGTTAGAGTTTGGCGAGTGTCATGATACAACAGTAGGTCTGCATCTCATTTTCACTTATTGTCATAAACATTTATAATATCATAGTCATTATCCAGCTAGAGAAAAGGTAATTCAGAACATGCAGGCTATTCTAACAAGTGTCCAGAATCATTCAGTATATGCAAAGCATTAAAGCAATACAGTGTCGAGGAGAGGCCAAATGTTTTATCTGTATGCTTTTACAACAGAGGGTCATTTAGACACTCTGAAACAAATGAATATTTAAATCTTTGAAATACTAGGAAACAATCTGGGAACTCCCATACCGTGCACAACCATAAAACCTTCTGCAAAAGCATGGTGGCCCAGAAAGGAGTTGTTGGGCATCAAGCATGCCATGTTTATGGTAAAATAGGTGTAAGTCATTAAAGTAGAACTATAGACAAACCTTTTTTTTTTCATTCTGGATAAACCCCTGCCAGATTTTTTTTTTCGTCATGTTTGTCTCATTGGAGAGATTTCCCTTCACTTCCTGTCCCATAGCCAGAAATCCCCACAAATTAAAGGAATTCCTTGGGGACCCCCAGGTCACAAGAACTAGTGTTTGCCATTTGAATATTTCCCCTCTATTACTTTTTTTTGTACAAAGTTTAGACGAGTTTAGGAGAGTTTTACCTTTTTTCTGCCAGTAAGCTCCAATCAGAAACGCAAATGAGAAGGTTTTTTTCCTGCCTCTAAAGTTGATCTCAAAATTTGCCTGTAAACGTCCTAATGTGCCTGGACACATAGGATAACACTGAGTTGCTTCTACAGGCAGAATACAAAACTCCTGTAGATGCAAAATTTTTTACGCCAGTGTACATGGAGTCTAAATGTTTGGCTTTTTTTTTACACTGGTTCTGTGAGGTGTAAAGCATCAGAGCTTGGTGCCTTTGCATAGTAGAAACACAGCTGAGACCACTACTTTTTGATCCCTAATTCCTAAGGCCCCTTTCACACGGGCGCCTCTGTAAAGCAGGATCTACTTGCTTATCAGGGGATCGCTACGCTGATCCCCGCTGAGCAGGCAGATGACAGGTCCGCGTCTCCTCCTCTATGCAGAGCGGACACGGACACAGTCCCACTCTCCTCTATGAGGCAATCGGATGGAAACGGACCGCCTGTGCATTTCCATACCATGCCATCCAATCCACCAGATGGATGGGGAATAGGACCATCATCTGTCTGTTTTTAGCGGACAGGATCGGATGGTGGGGGGGGGTCAATGGACATGTGTTCGCTGACATCCGCCGCTTCATAAAAGAGACTGGAGAGTTTGATAAGGTCCGCCTGAAAAACTGACAGGCGGGCCTGATCGGATCGCCCGTGTGAAAGGGGCTTTACTGACACAGTTATGGGTTTTAAAGATTGTTATTGCCAAAATGCTGCTCTGCCATCAAATCTAGATCATATCTGTGTGGTCCCATCAATGTGGGGGTACAATCTTTGTTTTTTTACCCAACCATGGAAGCAGAAGTAATTGTTCTGTAAGATTTATCCATTTTATTTAACATAGTTAAATAAAGGGCTGTTATCTGTTGGCTGTTTCCTGACTAGGGGACCTTAGGTGCTCATGATCATTTGTGCACACACATTCAGAAAGCCCTATCCCTTAACCTTTTATTGTGGCAGACACCAGCCTTAACTCTGTCATTTTCCCCGTTGTCACGTCTGTTCTCCCCCTGCACACTAATCTCTATTAGGTATGTAATTAATATGCTTTAATTACCAAGTGGGACTCTGTGCCGACACCTGCCACTCCTCTATGACAAGCTAATAAAAATGTGATACAGACGGTTCAGACCACCTGCAAGCCAGAGAAGGCAGAGAACCATGAGAGACCCAAGGACCTGTTGCACTACAGAGCACACCGCACCTCATAACAGAAGCAATATACTGGATTACAGAGAAGCAGAGTAGAACACATAAAAAGCACAGTGAGGGCAATATTTGATATTAAAAATACATAATATGCTCTCCAATACAGGGAACACCAGCATACGATATAGAGAAGACCAGAAGCCAGTAGACAGGAAGAAGCTGTTGTATGACTCAGAAGAGGAGGAGGATATAGGGAACCCAAGGGAAGGTTGCCTTCTAGTACAGAATGGGAGACTTGCATCCAATAGAAAGGAGAAGTCCAACCTCCAGGACATAGGAGGAGACCAGCCTCCATGGACATACAAGGAGACCAACCTCCAGGACACAACAGATGACCAACTTCTAAGACAAAGAAAGGCCAACCTCTAGGACAGAAGAGAAGACCAACCTCCAGGACATAAAAGAAAGGCCAACCTCTAGGACAGAAGAGAAGACCAACCTCCAGGACATAAAAGAAAGGCCAACCTCTAGGACAGAAGAGAAGACCAACCTCCAGGACATAAAAGAAAGGCCAACCTCTAGGACAGAAGAGAAGACCAGTCCCCAGGACAAGCCATAAAGGCCAACACATACAATCCAACGACAGCACCAAAAGTCCAAGATAATTTAATGATAAAAATTATTCATAGCAGAACAGAGTCAACACACATTGGGGGGGTCAAACACACTCCTCTTCATTAGGGTAGCCCCCCAATCAGTGTGTAGCATCAGGTTTCTGCTATGAATCAATTCTATCATTAAATTACCTTGGACTCTTTCAGAAAATCTGAATCCAGGGCCCTGTGTGTTCTTGTGTTAGGACATGAGAGCAGACCAACATCCAGGACATAAGAGGAATTATGAAGGAAAGTTCTTGCCAGACCAACCTTTTAACATTCTATAAGGAGTTGAGCTGTAATTTGTAATGAACATAAAGTAGTGTATCTGGATTTCACTAAGACATTTGATACAGTACCCCACAAACACTTAATTTACAAATTAAGGTCCTTTGATATTGTATGTGCCTGGACAGAAAACTTGTTGCAGAAGCAAGTCCAGAGCAGTGTTAATTGTGGCAGCAGATTTTGATTTAGTCTTATACACATAATGGGAAATTCCGCCAGCAAAAGACAGATGAGAGCTTTTGATCGGAAAATGCAACCGTGTGTACGCTCCATCGGACTTTTGCTGGCGGAATTCCAACCAGCAAAAGATTGAGAGAAGGTTCTCAATTTTTCGGTCGGAAAAAGTTTTGATCGGACATTGCGATCGTCTGTAGCAATTCCGACGCACAAAATTCCTACGCATGCTCGGAAACAATTCAACGCATGCTCGGAAGCATTGAACTTAATTTTCTCGGCTCGTCGTAGTGTTGTACATCACTGCTGTCTTGGCGGTCGGAAGTTCAGTGAACTTTTGTGTGACCGTGTGTATGCAAGCCAAGCTTGAGCGGAATTCCGTCAGAAAAACCATCCAAAATTTTTCCGACGGAAAATCCGTTCGTGTGCACGCAGCATTAGTCTTTTGACTAAAATGGCATTTTAGTTTTAGTCCCGTTTTAGTCTTCTGCAATTGTTTTTAGTTTTAGTCTTATTTAGTCGACTAAATCTCCAGTACATTTTAGTCAACTAAAATAATTTTAGTCGTTTAAAATCTAATGGGTGTGGTTAAATTGTAATGCATTATTTAAGCATTTCTCTACAAATTTCCAAACTCATTATATACTGCTGGAGTGAAAAATCGAATTTGTTATTATTTATGGTATTAAGGTTTGAACATGCACTACAGACCAGTGTTAATTTTGACTTCAAATTTGAATTTTGTTTTAGTCATATTCTTTTGACTAAAATGCCATGTTTTAGTTTTAGTTGTGTTTTACTCAACTAAAATAGTATTCATTTAAAATCAACGAAAATGTTTTAGTCTACAAAATTGACACTGCCATAGAGCAGTGATTAATGGCATATTTTCTGAATGGTCTAGAGTTGTGAGCGCTGTACCCCAGGGCTCTGCTCTGGGACCAATTCTGTTTAACTTGTTCATAAAGGATATTGAGGTTGAAATAGATAGCTCAATCACAAAGCTAAGCAACAGGAAATACAGCTTTTGGAAAAGACCTTGGTAAAATAGAGGGGTGGGCAGCTACTGTATATTGATAATGAAGTTAATATTGGAAAATGTAAAGTATTGCACCTGGGAGATAAAATATGCATGCAAGGTACTCACTGGGGGGAAGAACCATCGGGAGAATCAAGAGGTGTGCAGAAGCGAACGCATACGGTGTTCAAACCACACATGTGAGGTATCGCCGCGATCGGTAGAGTGAGAGCAATAATTCTAGCCTCCTCTGGAACTCAAAAAATGCAACCTGTAGAATTTTTTAAACGTCGGCCTATGGAGATCTTCAAGGGTTAAAGTTTGTCACCATTCCACAAGCAGGCGCAATTTTGAAGCGTGCCACGTTGGGTATCAATTTACTCGGCGTAACATTATCTTTCACAATATAAAAAAAAAAAATTGGGCTAACTTTACTGTTTTTAATTCAAAAAAGGGTATTTTTTCCCAAAAAAGTGCGCTTGTAAGACCGCTGCCCAAATACGGTGTGACAGAAAGTATTGAAGCGACCGCCATTTTATTCTCTAGGGTGTTCGGGGGAAAAAAAAGGATAATGTTTGGGGGTTCTAAGTAATTTTCTAGCAAAAAAAACTTGTAAACAACAAATCTCAAAAAGAGGCTCGACCGGCGCACGACGATATACGTCAGCAGAATGGCACGGACAGGCAGGAGGGCGTATATATAAGTCCCTCCTTAATGGCGTCCATGCCATCGGGAGCGCGCCGGGAGCGGCGCGCTCCCGCGCCGGTCGGGACCCCCGTGAGGCTGGTCGCGGGTCCCGCGGACTCGATCGACGCGGGGACACCAGCGATCATCTCATGGGAAGGCAGAACGGGGAGATGCGGAAAGACAGCATCTCCCCGTTTTGCCTAGCAACTATTGACGCCGATCTCTGCTCCCTGTGATTGGAGCAGAGATCAGCATTCACTAGCTGACAGCCACGCCCCCCCACAGTAAGAAACACACCCCTAGGCATACTTAACCCCTACACTGCCCCCTTGTGGTTAACCCCTTCACTGCCAGTGTCATTTATACAGGAATCAATGCATTTAAATAGCATTGATTGCTGTATAAATGAAAATGGTCCCAAAAATGTGTCAAAAATGTCCGATGTGTCCGCCATAATGTCTCAGTCACAATAAAAATCGCTGGTCGCCGCCATTACTAATAAAAAAAAAAATTAATAAAAATGCTATAAAACTATCCCCTATCTTGTAAACGCTATAACTTCTGCGCAAACCAATCAATAATCGCTTATTGGGATTTTTTTTACCAAAAATATGTAGAAGAATACGTATCGGCCTAAACTGAGGAAAAATAATTTTTTTATATATATTTTTGGGGGATATTTATTATAGCAAAAAATAAAAAATAATGCGTTTTTTTTTCAAAATTGTCACTCTTTTTTGTTTATAGCGCAAAAAATAAAAACCGCATGGGGCGATCAAATACCACCAAAAGAAAGCTCTATTTGTGGGAAAAAAAGGACGTCAATTTTGTTTGGGAGCCACATCGCACGACCGCGCAATTGTCAGTTAAAGCGACGCAGTGCCGAATCGCAAAAAGGGGACTGGTCCTTTGGCTGCAAATTGGTCCGGTCTGAAAGTGGTTAAGTGAACCGCATACCAGAACACAGAGTAGCCGATAACTATAGGTAGGCCGACAAATAGGGCGATCAATGCACAATGTGGATTACCCCTTGAAATTTCATTGGGTCTATCAGAACCAAAATGCATCCACATGGATTCTGCAACACAGTTATTTAAAATTTGACCAAATGAGCTCTAAGCTGCCAAATACCTAATTATCCTCCCAGCAGATGGGTAGAGTGCAACAAATCAGAAATGTGATTGGCTATGTGAATCGCAGCAATGTAAGGGCTATGTTGCCTTTCAGCTTTCGATTGTCGGAGAATGAAAGTGTAGCGAAACTGCCGCGATCCAACCAGTAAAGTGTTGCACTGTATAAAATATTGTGTTAATAATAGTCACTTCTCACGGACTAGGAACACCATAAAGCGTTGTATAGTGGGGAGAGATTTAATTACAGAACTCTTGCAAATCCAAAAATTCCAATTCTTCAATCAGAGAATCAGACAAGGAAATCTGGTTACTGAGTGGTGACTTACCACACTTTGCAGATTATATATATTTGCTATATATATATATATATAATATAATGCCATGTGTATGTGTATATACATTGTGGAATGATATTGCTGGCAGATTAACAAACTAGTATGCCTGCAGGTAGCAAAAGAGGCCCTGTCTAAGGAGGAAAGATCAATGTTCATCAGGCAATTTAGCTTACATGCAAAGAATTATTCTGGAGCCAATGCCGGAGGAGTGGTGGTGGTGGTGGGGGGTGGGGGGGTTGGTGTTCTGTTAATTTTCCTCTATATTCTGGTTTTGCCGACAGAGAATAATTAATTGACTTTACAAGATCTGTGTGTGATAGTGAAGAGTTATCAGCTCTGGTCTTTCTCATTATTCTCGTCTCTAACACCATCTAATCCCCGTCGCAGAATAGGAGGATAATGCACTGTGAATATGAATATTGCAGCTTCATTAGGAGCGTTGAGATGGTGAGAACACTTTGCGCACAGTGCAGCTCGGCACAGCCTCCGGGGAGGGCAGATGAGCATTTATACACGCGACACAAGGAGCTTATGTGCTCCATACAGTGAGTGAACTATGTTCTCAGAGCCTCTTCACACTTGTTCATCTTACTACAGTAAAATGCAAAAAAAAATTTTTAAATTTTCTTATTGGCTAATATTCCCCCATAATAAAATCCTCCTGTACTCATAGTCAAAAGACCCTCGAATTATGTGGGGACTTCCTGTCAGTTGCACATTGTGTCCTCCATTGTATTGCAGGTAAGAGATCTATAACTTGATTTAAGGGAGATCACATTGATCAGTAAATGTCTGGGATATAGAAAAGGTGCTGAAGTTGGATCCCGGGAAAAGTCACATCATTCTCAGCCTAGATTGTGGGACAATGTTCTTGGGATAGGGAAGAATAGTGACAGTGTGATCCCAGGATAAGCTGCATCATTCTCAGTGTAAATTGTGGGACAGCTCAAATAACATAGTTACATAGTTAGCTAGGCTGAAAAAAGACACAAGTCCATCCAGTTCAGCCATAAAAAAGCAAAATAACAAAAGGAGTGGCTACAGGACAACTCTGTGAATATCCTTGAGTGGCCCAGCCAGAACCCGGACTTGAACCCAATTTAACATCTCTGGAGAGATCTGAAAATGTCTGAACCGACACTGCCCATCCAACCTGATGGAGCTTAAGAGGTCCTGCAAAGAAGAATGGGATTAACTGCCCAAAATGGGTGTGCCAAGCTTGTAGCATCATACTCAGTGTAGATTGTGGGACGATGTTCCTGGGATATGGGAGAATAGTGATAGTGTGATCCTCGGACAAGATGCATTATTCTCAGTGTAGATTGTGGGACGATGTTCCTTGGATATGGGAGAGCAGCTACAGTGTGATCCCAGGGCAAGCCACATCATTTCCAGTATAGATTGTAGGATGATGTTCTGGGAATTCGGGAGAGCAGAGACAATGTGATCCCAGGACAAGCCACATCATTCATGTACTGTAGCAAAAACCCAAAAGGGGCGCTGATTGGTGATGATTGAATGTAGCATTTCCTGATAACGGCAGCACAAATGTTGATAAGGGTTCTTTTCCTGATTATGCAGAGGCCACTGGCACACAACCAAAAACGACTCCATGCACACTGACCCAACAACCAGTCTAATGGCTATCTTTTGAGTTTTTAATGCTGAGAAACGTGTAACCAGGGGCGGGGTATAGGGCATGGAATACTCTGAATAATGCTTGCTCCAAAGTAGAGGACACTAACTTCACTGTCCTGTAAATAGCATTTCTTGACCCCTGAGGCTTAAAGGAATGGCCAAATCAGGGACATCTGTGGAAGCTATATTGGCTCTTATATCTTTAAAGCACCAAACCATTAGCAAGCAGTCTTTTACTCACGAGGTCACTGAAAAGCTACCCAGACATAGTTTCCAGGCGCTTCCGGAGAGGTGTTAGTAGACTGGATTCTCAAGGGTAAAGCCTTAGCGGTGTCCCTGTAGTTGCAGGTATGTGTATCCTGGTTTTGCCACAGCCAGGACCATGATGAGCATCAATATAGATCAACATCCAAGCTTTAGGAGATGTCAGCTTCCCCAGCTCTCCTAGGCCAAGTGTGTAGGGCAGTTCACCCAACACATGCTAGAGGCAAGAGAGCTAGCACATGGCTTCCCCAAATATCATGACCCAGTTGTCTGACCCTCTTACAGTGCCTTGAAAAAGTTCTCAAACCCCTTGAAATTTTCCAAATTGTGTCATGTTACAACAAAAATCGTAAATTTATTTTATTGGGATTTTATGTGATGGACCAACACAAAGTGGCACATCATTTTGAAGTGGAAGAAAATTTATAAATGGTTTTCCAAATTAAAAAAAAAATGAAAATATCTGAAAAGTATGGCGTGCATTTGTATTCAGTCCCCTTGGGTCAATACTTTGTAGAACCTCCTTTCACTGCAATTACAGCTGCAAGTCTTTTTAGGGATGTCTAGCAGCTTTGCACATCTAGAGAGTGACATTTTTGCCCATTCTTCTTTGCAAAATAGATCAAGCTCTGTCAGATTGGATGGAGAGCATCTGTAAACAGCAATTTTTAAATCTTGCCACAGATTCTCAATTGAATTTAGGTCTGGACTTTGACTGGGCCATTCTAAAGCCCCATACACACGGTCGGATTTTCCGATGAAAAATGTCCTATCGGACAATGTTGTCAGAAATTCCGACCGTGGGTAGGCGCCATCGGACATTTTCCATCGGAATTTCCGACGGACAAAGTTTTATCTCCTGCTCTCAAATTTTCCGACAACAAAGTCCTATCGGACTTTTTCCGATCGTGTGTAGCGAATTCCGACGGACAAAGTGCCACGCATGCTCAGATCGCATTACAAGACCAAAGCTATTGGCTACTAGCCTCTACGTAGTCCCGTCGTAGGCAACAAACGTCACCACGTTCAGAATGATCGGATTTTCCGACAACTTTGTCCGACCGTGTGTATGCAACACCAGTGTCGGACAAAATCCGTCGGAAAAAATCAGATGGATTTTGTGGTCGGATTTTCCGACCGTGTGTACGGGGCATAACACATGAATATGCTTTGCTCTAAACCATTTCATTGTAGCTCTGGCTGTATGTTTAGGGTCGTTGTTCTGCTGGAAGGTGAACCTCCGCCCCAGTCTCAAGTCTTTTGCAGACTCCAACAGGTTTTCTTCTAAGATTGCCCTGTGTTTGGCTCATCCAACTTCCCTTCAACTCTGACCAGCTTCCCTGTTCCTGGTGAAGAAAAGCATCCCCACAACAGGATGCTGCCACCACCATGTTCACGGTGGGGATGGTGTGTTCAGGCTGAGGTGCAGTGTTAGTTTTCCACCACACATAGAGTTTTGCTTTTAAGCCAAAAAGTTAAATTTTGGTCTCATCTGACCATAGCACCTTCTTCCACATGTTTGCTGTGTCGCCCCACATGGCTTCTCACAAACTGCAAACTGGAGTTCGTATGGCTTTCTTTCAACAATAGCTTTCGTCTTGTCACTCTTCCACAAAGGCCAGATTTGTGGAGAGCACGACTAATAGTTGTCCTGTGGACAGATTCTACCACCTGAGCCATGGGCCTCTTGGCTGTTTCTCTGATTAATGCTCTCCTTGCCCGGCCTGTCAGTTTAGGTGGACAGCGATGTCTTGGTAGGTTTGCAGTTGTGCCATACTCTTTCCATTTTCAGATGATGGATCGAACAGTGCTCCATGAGATGTTCAAAGCTTGGTCAATTTTTTAATAACCTAGCCTTGCTTTAAACTTCTCCACAACTTTATCCCTGACCTCTCTGGTGTGTTCCTTGACCTTCATGATGCTGTTTGTTTACTAAGGTTCTAAGGGCTTTGAACGCTATTTACTAATTAGGTGACTTCTGAAGGCAATTGGTTACGCTACATTTTATTTATCAATATCAGAGTAAAGGGGGCTGAATAACAATGCACGCCACACTTTTCAGATATTTATTTGTAAAAAATGTTGAAAAACATATATCATTTTCCTTACACTTCACAATTACCGTATATATTCGAGTATAAGCCGAGATTTTCAGCCCTTTTTTTGGGCTGAAAGTGCCCCCCTCGGCTTATACTGGAGTCGCCGCCGTCTGCCTACCTAATTAGTGAGTCATGCAGACAGACGGCGGCCATTGCAGTGTTCAAACGCCGCGCCTCCTCGTCTGTGATAGGCGAAAAACTATTACCCAGCAGTCAGTGTTCCGCCTATCACGGACATCCTCGTCCGTGGTATGAGGATGAGCGGATGTCCATGATAGGTGGAACACTGACTGCTGGAAAATTGAGTGTTCCGCCTATCACAGACAAGGAGGAGGCACGGCTTTTGAATACTAGAATGGCTGCCGTATCTATTTACATGGTGATTGGTGCAAATGCAAGGGGCACCGAGGCTGACGATGGGCACTGAGGCTGCAGAGGGACACCGGCGCTGCAGAGGGACACCGAGGCTGCAGAGGGACACCGAGGCTGCAGTGCAGAGGGACACAGAGGCTGCAGAACGGCTGCACAGGACACAGGTAGGCTGCAATGGACACAGGGAGGTAGGCAGATCTGCACAGGTAGGCATGCACAGGACACAGGGAGGTATGCAGCTGCAGATGGGCATTGTTGACCCTCTTTTCCACTTACAGTAGCTGCTGCATTTCTCACCCTTGGCTTATACACGAGTCAATAAGTTTTCCCATTTTATTTGTGGTAAATTAGGGGCCTCTGCTTATATTCGGGTCGACCTATACTCGAGTATATACAGTGTGTGCCACTTTGTGTTGATCTATCACATAAAATCCCAATAAAATACATTTACGTTTTTGATTGTAAAAGAACAAAAGGTGGACAATTTTTAAGGGGTATGAGTACTTTTTCAAGGCACTGTACTGGGATGGCTGGGGGAAATATAAATATAAATATAAATAACTCAGCCTGGCAGAGAAACCTCATACTATAGCCAGTGGCACTAGTGACACCAACTGACAACAGTGAGAAACCACAACCTCAGTGAGTTTAAGGAGAAACCAAATGTACAACTATACAATTCAAAACCTGGAAGACTACCACCCAGCCAGAAGCTACATTTTCCTATCACTTAGCAGTCTATCTATGAGGGTGCAACATTCCATTGTGGAATGAATTTCCTGGGATAAAAGAAAGAAGCAACAGTGTGATCACGGGACAAGTTTCAAGGTTCTCAGTGTACATTGTAGGAAAATGTTCCTTGGGAATGGGAGAACAGAGAAAATGTGTTCCCAGGACAAGCCACATCATTGTCGGTACAGATTGTGGAACTATGTTCCTGGGATAAGGGAGAATAGTGGCAGTGTGATCCTGGGACTAGCCACATGGTTCTTGGCATAGATTGTGGAAAGATGTTCATGGGATAGGGGAAATCATCTGCAGTGTGATCCTGGGATTGGTATTATAATGCCGTGTACACAAGACCATTTTTTGTTTATTCTGACGGAGTTCCGCTAAAACTGTCTTGCCTACACACGATCACACCAAAGTCCGACCGTCTAGAACGCGTTGACGTACAAGACGTACGACAGGACTAGAAAAAGGAAGTTCAATAGCCAGTAGCCAATAGCTGCCGTCTCGTACTTGCTTCAGAGCATGCGTAGTTTTTGGTCCGTCGGAACAGCATACAGACGAGCGGTTTTCCCGATAGGAATTGATTCCGTCGGAAATATTTAGATCACGTTCTATTTCTAGGTCCGTCAGAATTTTCGAAAAAAAAAAAAGTCAGATGAGGCACACACACGATCGGAATATACGATGAAAAGATTCCATCTGACTTTTTCTGCCTGAAGGTCCGACCGTGTGTACGCGGCATAAGTGTTAATAATTTCATCTTCATTTCGCCCACGCCATCACACTGTGGAGTTTATTCAGCATATATCCACGAAGGGCACTGCACACAGAAATCCCATTCTGCCCTATGCCGGTGGGTTAAACCTATGTGGCTTGGCCACTCCTATGTGGGATGCTTTTCATTATTTCTGTCTGTGTCCTGTTGAGATTTCCTCTCCTGGTGTCACTGTTTAGTGAAATCTCCAGTGACGAGACTGATAGTCATTCTAACCTTCCCCACCAAGCTAATGAAACATGTTTTTAATGGCATGTCCTTGTTGGAGAGATTCCCTCCCACATGTTCCTTCTATCTGAACAATGGTACAAACAGCAAAAATTTAAATGACAGAATTTCTAACTGATCCCAGCCTATACAAACATTTTCGATACATAAACTTTAAATGCCAGAGGTTCCTGTAACGTCAATTAAAACTCAGTTCCCAGTGCCTGCAGTAAATACCAACGATAAATTGGTTACATTTGCTTTTGGCATAAATCACACAGTTGTCAAATAGCTAGCGTGTAGTCCTGATGTCTGACATCTGATTTGTAATGTTACCATTTCTGACAATTAGATCTTTCAAACACATTTCCAATGCAAACAAATTGGGTAAACACCGTGCTGGCCCCCGGGGTACTCTCTAAATCAGTGGTCTCCAAACTGCAGTCTGAGGCACTTTTATGGTCTTTATCTGGCCCTTAGGGCACTATTCTGTCCACTGATATGAGGCACTATTCCTTTCACTGAGACCAACAGAGGGGCATTATTCCTTCCATTGACGCCAACGATGGGGCATATTTCCTCCCACTTACATCTGTAGCACCTCTCTGACTCCCCAAGCACCTCCAGAGGCCAGGGGCAGGCTAACATTTCACTCCATGACTAAAATGGAGGTGCCGAGAAAGGATATTGGGCGTCAGTCACTTTTGTCTTTTTATTGCAGAACAGTTAAGGAAGTGAGGGTTAGGGATTCCAGATACCGTAGCAGATCACTTACAGACTCCCCCAGATCCAAATCAATGTCTAGCTTCACAGTGCCAGAACCTTTAAGTGAACCCTGCAACATTGTAAGCATCTTCCCAAATTTAATGCATCCTCCAAGTAAGTCACCAGGCTCTTCTGAGAGACCAGCCTTCATCCTGGCTCCCTCCAGCAAGATGCCTCCCCTGGTTCTCCCCTTGACACTGTTTCCTTAAGATGAGTAGGATAGCTTCAGGACTACTTCAGCAAGCATTAGGCCCGCACTCGACTATTAGGCTTAACGGCAGAGCCCCATCCAGCAGCACCTCCTCAGGCAAGGGGAAGGGAGAGAGCACATGGCCTGTCCCTGATATTTATATCCCCACCCAGCATGCACCAGTGACAAACTGTCGACTGGACTGGCTGATAAAAATATACAGTATCTCAAAAAAGTGAGTACACCCCTTACATTTTTGTAACTATTTTATTATATCTTTTCTTGTGACAACACTGAAGAAATTACACTTAAATAACAATGTAAAGTAGTGAGTGTACAGCTTGTATAACAGCTTGTAAATTTGCTTCCCCCCTCAAAATAACTCAACACACAGCTATTAATGTCTAAACAGCTGGCAAAAAAGTGAGTACACCCCATAGGTGAAAATGTCCAAATTGGGCCCAACATGTCAATATTTTGTGTGGCCACCATTATTTTCCAGCACTGCATTAACCCTCTTGGGCATGGAGTTCACCAGAGCTTCACAGGTTACCACTGGAGTCCTCTTCCACGGCGACATCACAGAGCTGGTGGATGTTAGAGACCTTGCGCTCCTCCACCTTCCGTTTGAGGATACCCCACAGATGCTCAATAGGGTTTAGGTCTGGAGACATGCTTGGCCAGTCCATCACCTTTACCCTCCGCTTCTTTAGTAAGGCAGTGGTTGTCTTGGAGGTGTGTTTGGGGTTCACCAGTCTCCGAAGGGAGGGGATCATGCTCTGCTTCAGTATGTCACAGTACATGCTGGCATTCATGGTTCCCTCAATGAACTGTAGCTCCCCCATGCCGGCAGCACTCATGGAGCCCCAGACCATGACACTCCCACCACCATGCTTGACTGTAGGCAAGACACACTTGTCTTTGTACTCCTCACCTGGTTGCCACCACACACGCTTGACACCATCTGAACCAAATAAGTTTATCTTGGTCTCATCAGACCACAGGACATGGTTCTAGTAATCCATGTCCTTAGTCTGCTTGTTTTCAGCAAACTGTTTGCAGGCTTTCTTGTGCATCATCTTTAGAAGAGGCTTCCTTCTGGGACGACAGCCATGCAGACCAATTTGATGCACTGTACTGTAAATAGTCATAACTTACTTTAATTTGTGAAATCTCATACTATGACCAGTGATACCAGTGACATTTACTAGCGACAGTTAGAAATCACAAGCTAACATAAGCTTAGGGAAAAAACAGGTGAAAAAACTATACAATCAGTCTGAGCTAGCTACAGCCCAGCAAAAAACTAAATTTACATAGTAGCCCCTGTTTAGGACAATGTGGCTACACATAAATGATTCCCACTGAAACCAAAGACAAAGCACTATTTCTCCCACTGACACTAATGGTGGGGCACCACTACTCCCACTGACATCGATGTTGGGATACTCTTCTTCCTCCTACTGACAACAGGCCTATAATTACATACACAATTCACTTTTTCATGCAACCAGTCAGTTGAACGAAAAAAAATGATTAGATTCCTCCATCTGCACACTAGAGGTGGATGGGGGAATCCCTCCTATGGAGCTACTGTATTCTCACAGTGGTCAGGTTTCCCTGCCATCAGCATGCACTCATCAGCACCGCCAGCTATAGCGGGCAGTACTGAACAAGCAGACATTTCCGGCAGGCTGGTCATAAGTTGATCAAGAGATTGATTTTTGTACAACCAGCCTGCTGATAGATGGATTGAAATTCGGCTGAACCAGTTAAATTTTGATCCATCTATGGCCAGCCCAAGTAACTTTTTTTTACTCCCACTGACCATCAAGCCTGAAGTATAGTTTACTCAGACTGATGCTGGGGCATTTTCTACTCCCACTAGATGCAGTCCAGCCCACCTAAA
Organism: Lithobates sylvaticus; assembly: GCA_028564925.1. NCBI lineage: Eukaryota > Metazoa > Chordata > Amphibia > Anura > Ranidae > Lithobates > Lithobates sylvaticus. Next base: position 184,582,967 of record CM053035.1, on the reverse strand, counting down.
CCTGGTCCTACATTTAGTAAGTTTGGAGACCCGTGCTCTGAACTATAGAGGTACATATTGCCAGAGCTGGTAAACATTGTGCTGGCCCAAGGCCACTCTCCACATTATAGAGCTACAGAACAATGCAGCTGGTAAATACATGCGACATTCTCACATTATAGGTATACAAAGCCTGATCTGGTGAACACTGTGACTTGGGTTGTTCTCTACATTAGGAAGCTACAGAATGCCAGAGCTGGTAAACACTGTGCCAACACACTATTCTTTAATTTAATTTATGGAGGAACAGAGAATCTGGTTTGGTAAACACTGTGCTGGCCTTGGGCTGTTCTCTTTATTATGGAGATACAGAGCGCCAGATCTGGTAAACACTATGCTGGTCCCACACTACTCCCCAACAATATGGAGCTCCATACAGTAGTGGCTGATCAGAGACACTGTCCTGGCCCCATTCTAGTCTCTACATTATGGAGGTACACTGGTACAGAGAACCTGCCTTGGTCAACACAGTCCTAGCCTACAGCAGTTCTCTATAATATGAAGATACAGAGCTCCAAATCTGGTAAACACTATGCTGGTCTTACGCTATTCCCTACATAATAGGGAATCATAGTGGCTAACATGATAAACACTGTGACCGTCCCACTCAGCTCTCTACATAAGGAAAGTGCAGACTAGACGCTCCTATAGAGTCTAGGCCATGCCACCCCAGTCAGAGCTAGTTTTTATCACTTGCTATCCCTCCTTCACCCCCCTTCTTCATTCTATTACCCCCCACCCTGCTCCTTACCACAAAGCTCCCATTTGATCCATCAAAAAAACCCTCCCATTACGTATCACTAGTAATGTTCCCATGTATTTTAATATATAGTGTGTAATATTGCATACAAACCAGTTTCAGGTTCATCCCTGTTTTTTTTTTGTTTTTTTTACAGAGCCCACCCATCTCCGTTGATGGGTATCAACAGGTCATTTTGCCCTGGTGATCATTTATGGTCACATCGATGTATATCATTTACCTAATAGTTTTGATACCACTTCACATCAAATCTTTCTTCTGTAGAATTCTGCATGCATTTGCAGAGGTCGATAATATACAGCACTCAGGATTTTTCAACAAACTTATTATTATTTTTATGGATTCACAGATTTTTATCTTTTTATCACTACTACTAGTATCCATTTATTAATTTATCGTCAATCATTTTTAATATTTCTAGTTTTATTATTGTTGTTATTATAATCTTCTGATGGCTAATCTATGTTACTACCTTTTAACCTCTTAACCGTCCAAACTTTTTAAATTGGAATTCTAGAGTTGTATATATCATGTAATGTACATGGAATTGATTCTGCATATATGAATTTTTATATTTTCTATGTTTTAGCTTCACAACAAATACTGAGTGTATAAGTGAAGGAAAATACCGCGCTAAACCCAAGAGCATAAATTAACAAAAATCATAATGTAAATATAGAAGATGTGTATAGAAAGCTGCTGATACACAAAGTCCAAACAGTAATATAAAACAAACTAGTGTAGCGCTACAATAAGACCCCAAAGACAGAGGCCACAGTGAATGATTGAAACACAATAAAATGAATTAAAGTCTACTGTGAACAAAACAATCCATATGACATATAGAACAACAGTGGACGCTGGTCAAAAGGCCAATGTCCACATGTAAATGTCCAATGAATGGATGACTTGTTCTTCAATCCCGAGCTGAGTGTACATCACGTATGTTTGTGTTCTTTTTAGTCCTGAAGAAGGGAAAGGCATATTCCCCCGAAACGTATTGGCTTGATATGTATGTAGCATTAACCCCACAGAGGCTGCTGGTAACTGGCTCTCCTATTCCTGCACAGCCAGACAACACGCATTTTCCACTTGCATACATATACAAGAAATCAGTCCCTGAGCTTGTTTTTGTTGCTTTTATTAGGAATACAGGGATACGCCACTTTTGAGTACACAGTGGGACCAGAGCATGTATGTAAAACGAAAATGTACTTAAAGTGAAGCAATACCCTTTTTTCACTTCTCAATGCATGTACTGCATTGCAATAGTCATTTATAGGCATAACCGATTACCTAGGCAAGCTGGCAAACCCCATGTGCCATGTGAAGCTGACCAAGATTTTCCCCTTGACGCCAATGTTAAAAACCGAGAACAGTGCCATGTCAAGCTGACCAAGATTTTCCCCTTGACGCCAATGTTAAAAACCGAGAGCAGTGCCATGTCAAGCTGACCATGATTTTCCATAGACACCAATGTGTCCGTACTTGCGAGTGTACGTAAAGTGATTATACGTAAAGCGTGGAATGCCTGTAACAACTTGGAAAGGGTAGACGGGTTATGGGATGCCCAACCTGACCGAAACAACAGATGAAGACAACTTTCTTTCTATGTACAGAGAAAAAAAATCCTGTGACTGCTCTCCTTCCTGGACACAGTCAGTTTTTATGGATCAGTTAGCAAAAGTCCCTTGTGGACGAGAAGCTCTTAGTCCCCTTTGGAAAATAGTACAAAATGTTGCAAAACCGCATGCAGGAGTATTTCCTCTGTAGAACTGCTCCCAGTTCCAATGCCTGTAGATACTACCAGCCCACCTAACTGCTCCAAAGACAAGGGATAAAACATTGCGCACTGTGTTGTCCTTTTAATGTTTGCTACATGTGGAAGTCTCTCCTCTTGTGAATCCCTGGGTGTGTTGATGTACTCACTCTGTCCTCCTTGCTCCCTGTTGCTCTTAGGCAAGATTCCTTCTCAAACCTGATTCTGAAAGGATTCTTCCCAGCCACCCCGAGCCTAGCCTGGAGGCAAAGCACCCCCCCCCCCCCAGACCTAGGGGACCCCTCCTAGGCCACCGACAGCCACCTCTGTCCAGCCATGTCCACGAGTGTCTCAGCTGTCCAAGATTCTTCTTCCTGATTGGCTGAGACACAGCAGTGGCGCCATTGGCTCCCGCTGCTGTCAATCAAAATCAGCTAGCCAATCAAGCGAGAGAGGGGGGCGGGGCTCTGTGTCTGAATGAACACAGGAACCTGTGACTCAGCTTGGGTGCCCCCATAGGAAGCTGCTTGCTGTGGGGGCACTGAACAGGAGAAAGGGGCCAGGATCACAGAAGAGGGACCCAAGAAGAGGAGGATCCAGGCTGTTCTGTGCAAATCCAGTGCACATAGCAGGTAAGTATAACATGTTTGTTATTTTTATAGGAAAAACAAAAACGAGACTTTACAATCATTTTAAGTAGGCAGAGCAGAACCTCCTGGCCTCCGCCCACTAACTTCTGGAAGCTTCTACAAGCTTCTAGATCCAGAGGGAGGTACAAGAGACCTGTATCTGTAGAGCCATCCAGCCTGTCTTGCAGAAACCAACCCAATTACAGACTAACATAACTTACCATGAGTCATAAGCTTAAATTTACCTACACTATCACTAGTAGCACACTGTATATGTATATATGAATGTATAGTAGTAGCACACCTGTATATGTGTGACTCTCAATAAATGACTGTTAACTTCCCATCAAGTGTGATATCTCTTTGGCCATTGGGTGCTCGTTCCTCCTCATCTAAATACAGAGAACTCATGAGAACCACAAATTATTTTAGAGACTTGCCAACAATTCCCCCACTATATACAGTCCTACCAAGAGTTGGTACAATCTAAATCTACACAGGATCAGGGAAAAATATGTATCCGCCCAGAGGTCAGACTGCGCCCACCCCTTTCCTTTTTTTTTTTCGGTTTTGTTTTGTTTTTTGGGTTTTTGGCACATCACTAAGGAGAAATACAAAGTTGGTAGAGAGTCGTGACTCTCTCCTCTTCATAATCAAAAGGTGTTTTTATAATTTTTTTTTCTCTTTCTTCCGGTAGGGGAAGTCATTGTATCACATAAATAAGGTGTAAAACACATCACATTGGTTTTCACAAACCCAATAGGGGATTAAGGGAATTATGATGGGGAATAAATTGGGGTTTAATTAATTAATTAAATAAAAAATATATATAAAAAAATTATTAAAATAAAGTGAGTAGGGGTAATGAATAATATCAGGTAGAGGGTGGAGGCTGTGGACTACTCTTGACTTTTTTGAAAAGTGTTTTGAGACCGATTCATGTGTTTTGTTGACTGTGGTCTTTTATGTGCTTTTTATTTATTTGTTTAAGTATTGTATAAGGATGTTTCTATATAAAAGGATTTGTAATAATGTGGAATGTTTTTTGTATATGTGAAAAATTTCTTAATAAAAATAATTGGAAACAGAGGTCAGACTAGGCCTATTAATTACACAGGAAACACTGTATATGTATTGCAACATTTCACACACAGACTGCGAGGATTTTACAACATTCCAAAATTAGGTTTTATTAAATGCATTGTTTTTATTTAGTAGAGAGGTGTACTTAGTTATAGGGTTTTCTCTCCCAAATTATAGCCACACTAATTATCATCATCATACTCGCTGTGAATTTTGTGTGGTTTCTCAGAATTTAGAATGCAAAAGATAGATACGTGTTTGTGCAGAGATCGGTGGGAAGGACACCCAATCACACAATCTCTGGGTGTGTCAGCCATCTAAACACCACATTTCCCACTCCAGTTTGTCAATCCAACAAGCTCCCCTTGTCTATCGGATAGTACGGGGGTAATTTTCCTATCAGTTGCCGGGGAGTCAGGATGACAGGAAGGAGGCACAGCTGAGGCTGATTAGCAACATCAGGAAGGGACAAGGTGTCTTAATCAGCAGAATTTCAGGTCCATTATTGTAATCACCACCCTGCCTGGCTCTGTTTTCACAGAAAAATTTGATTTCAGGTCTAAAAGGGTTTTATTAGCAATCAGCTACATCGTAATCACTGAAATGCCAGAGGAAGGAATTTGTATGACATAACCTCCTCTCACCATGTCAAATAAAACAGAAGAAGACTTCGAGGAGAGCAGACAGAGATCTACTATGTGGGAATGATTGCATAGAGCGTAGTCACAGGACGCATTGGTGTTGATTTACTAAAACTGGGAGACTGCAAAAACTGGTGTAGCTCTGCATAGAAACCAATCAGCTTCCACGTTTTTTTTTTTGTCAAAGCTTAATTTAACCAGCTGAAGTTAGAAGCTGATTGGCTATCATGCACAGCTGCACCAGATTTTGCACTCTCAGTTTTTAGTAAATCAATCCCTAAATGTCTATGAATCATACAATGCATTTCTTTAAAAAATAAAATAAAAATAAAAAGTACTGACATGTGCAATTAGTTTCGTTATTTTCGTTCATTCGTTATCGTTTGAATAAACGAACGATTCACTAAAAATTTTAACGAATCGTTCGAATCGAACGAATCCGAAAACAACGAAAATCTGAAAAAAAACTAATTAGAAACAACAAATCTACGAAAGAAGAAAATCCGAAAAACGAAAACAGGAACAACGAAAATCAAAATGAACGAAAAAATTTGTACATTCGTAACTTTTTTTTTTTTGTTGAATTGGTAATTTTCCGTGTCCCTTACAATGGCACTGCTTAACGTGCCTCGAATGGATTGAACGCCAAAATTCGTACATTCGTAACTTTTTTTTTTTTCGATTCGTAATTTTCCGTGTCTCTTACAATGGCGCTGCTTAAACGTGCTTCGAATGGATTAAACGAAAAAATTCGTACATTCGTAACTTTTTTTTTTTTTCAATTCGTAATTTCCGTGTCTCTTACAATGGCGCTGCTTAACATGCTTCGAATGGATTGAGCGAAAAAATTTGTACATTTGTAACTTTTTTTTTCGATTCGTAATTTTCCGTGTCTCTTAAAATGTAATAATAGCATACACATTACATAAAATTATGAATTATGCTCCGATTACGAATCTACGAATGTTACAAATGTTACGAAAGTACGAATAAATACGTATGCGTCCGAATTTCGAATAAACGAATAAACGAAAATTAAACTAACGGAAAAACGAATCAACGAAAAAATAACTCTTACGAAAATACGAATCGTTACGAATACGAACACCGACGACTTACGTATTTACGAATCGTTACGAATCAACGAAAACGAAAAAAACGAAACGAAAATAAACACATTTTTTTGTTGTGCACATGTCTACTCCCATGTGAACACTGATATCACCCTGCCAAATCCAAATTGCAAAGTTCATTCCTCATTTTAGTAGGATGGGTCATGCAAATCCTAACTGTTTCCAACTGTCCCTTGAGACCTTCTGGTTTATTGCACTGATACAACCTAAATATAGAACCATTTATCCTACTGTCCACCCAGAGCAACTGTACAGCTCAAATATAAAGCCATTTATCCAACCGTTTATCCAGAGCCTCTAGTTAATAGCCCAGACGCAGCCTAAATATAGAGCCATTTATCCAACTGTTCATCCGTAGCCACAATGAAGCCTAATTATACAGCTGTTTATCCAACTCTCTATCTAGAGCGGTTGCTTATAGTCCAGATACAACCTAAATATAGAGCTGTTTATTCAACCATCCATCCAGAGCCTTGAGTTTATAGCCCATATACAACCTAAATATAGAGCCCTTTCTCCAACCATAGCCTTCAGTTTATAGCCCAGATACAACCTAAATATAGAGCAGTTTCTCCAACCATCCATACAGAGCCTTCAGTTTATAGCCCAGATACAACCTAAATATAGAGCCATTTATCCAACCATCCAACCAGAGCCTTCAGTTTATAGCCCAGATACAACCTAAATATAGAGCCGTTTATCCAACCAGAGCCTTCAGTTTATAGCCCAGATACAACCTAAATATAGAGCTGTTTATCCAACCATCCATCCAGAGCCTTCAGTTTATAGCCCAGATACAACCTAAATATAGAGCCATTTATCCAACCAGAGCCTTCCGTTTATAGCCCAGATGCAGCCTCAATATAGAGCCGTTTATCCAACCATCCATCAAGAGCCTTCAATTTATAGCCCAGATACAACCTAAACATAGAGCCATTTATCCAACCATCCATTCAGAGCCTTCAGTTTATAGCCCAGATATGACCTAAATATAGAGCCATTTATCCAACCATCCAACCAAAGCCTTCAGTTTATAGCCCAGATATAACCTACCGTAAATATATAGCAGTTTCTCCAACCATTCATACAGAGCCTTCTGTTTATAGCCTAGATACAACCTAAATATAGAGCCATTTATCCAACCATCCATACAGAGATCCCTGTTTGTAGCCCAGATGCAGCCTAAATATAGAACCGTTCGTCCAAAACGATCATCCAGCATTGCAAGTTTATAGCTCAGATACAGTCTAAATATAGAGACATTTATCAGCTGTACACTCAGAACTGCCAGTTTATAGCACATATATAGTCTAACTATAGAGTCATTTATCCGACTGTACATCCAGAGCCTCTGGTTTGTAACAGGGTGTTGGGACCCTATTGTATACAGTACATCTGGGAAGATGTCTCCTGTAGTTTAACATTGGATTTCATTGTGGCAGAGATTTACTAAAATTGAAATGCTCAGAAACTGGTGCAGCTGTGCATGGTAGCCAATCAGCTTCTATATTCAGCTTGTTCAATTAAGCTTTTACTAAACCCACAGCAGTAAAATCAGTCTGTATATGCAGTAAAGCATGCTTGTTATACTCACTGTGGAATCTAAGAGGCTAATCCTGCGGATTGTGTAAAACGGCTGTTTGATCATATCTTCTCTGTCCCCTTCTTCCACAGTCCCCCAATCCATCTCCTGACAGTACAGAGCCTTGGGGGCATTCATTTTTTTTTCTTGGGAGGGTGCATGTGATCAGCACAGGGCCAATCAGCACTGTCCAGACAGAGGGTCAGGGGTCATGAAGCCTCATAGGACAGTCAGAGGAGAATGGAAACTCCTCCTACAAGTTTTAAACAGACACTAATAGAAGAAGTCACAAAACTGCTATATACTACTGATGAGAAAATTTATTTAGCAGTCTATAGTTACTAAAATAATTGCATTTCCATGTTCTGTGTACTGTGGGAGATCAGATATAGTGAATGCAGGGTCCTGGGATTCGTAACACATTGGTGTTAAACCCCAGACCCAAAATGTAATATATTGCAGCCTACCAATCATTAGATGTGATGGCTGCATTATTTCTTTCTTTTCCAGGATAGTTGGCAAGTATGAGGTAGCTGCTTTGGGCCCCACAACAATGACAGGGCCCAGGGCAGCTGCCCCTTTTGCCCTGCCTTAAAAACGGCCCTGACTACATCTGCATGAGAGCTTGTTCTGTTGAAAAACAACAGATTAAAAACATCTAAATGTCTAAGTATAAAAAAGAAAACAAATGCAGCCATGACATCTAAGAATTGGTAAGCTGCAATATAATAAATGTTGGCTTTTGGGTTTAAAACCACATGCATGCTCCCTAGGACAAGATAAAATGACTTGGTGGGAAGAGTTAAGAGGTTCTTGTGAAGAGGGGCAGAAGGAAACGGGGTTCTCAGCGGAAAGCGGGAGGAGTCCAAGGGTTCTCTGGTGGGAGGATCAAGGGCTTCTCTGGGAAAAGAAATGGAGAGTGAGGTCCTCTAGGACTTTTGTCACCTGTATCTTACGAGAACTATGATTTGTGAGTACCACCTCTTTTTTCTCTTGCTTTGCCATGCCAATGCTTTTGTACTTTTACAATATCTGGATTTACTTACCATATCGTTGTACTCTACTAAAATGTAACTTTGCACTTTTGTGCATTGTTGCTGAGTAGTTCGGTAAACAGGAACTTAAGGAAGTAAAGATAATAGCAGCATTTCTGACTGAGAGCAAGTAGTAGCCCAGTGGAGGAGGGTTTACTTGCTTGGCAACCATAGAAAAGGTCCACTTGGGAGCATGCGCCTGGCAACCTGGGCCTCCATGCCCGTTGGACCTCAGGCATCTGGGGGGTCCTCCTGCAAACCAGCCTTGGAACTACTGTAGACAGAGAGGCCTCTCATAAGTATGTGGAGGAGTGTTTACTTTCCTGGCAAAGCCCAAGAAGAGTGAAGACCCTGAAAAACAGGTAGACGAGCAGCAAACACCCTTTGAACCTTTTTTTTTTAAATGGCCTAGCTGGAAACATTAGTCGCCCTCCAGGATAATGTCTTGTTTAGGCATGGCAGATGGTGCACCTTTCTCTTTTGCATTGTGTATTGGGGTGGATGTCTTCTGAAAAACACCCTCCTCACTAAACCTTTGTGTTCATCAAGAGATTTTAGTAATGACAATGGTATCATTAGCAGTAATCAGCATGGATTCATGAAGAATCGTTCTTGCCAAACCAATCTATTAACTTTCTATGAGGAAGGCCTGTAGACGTGGTGTATCTGGATTTTGCAAAGGCATTTGATACAGTTCCCCACAAACATTTACTGTACAAACTAAGGTCTGTCAGCATAGACCATAGGGTGAGTACATGGATTGAAAACTGGCTACAGGGGCGAGTTCAGAGAGTAGTGATAAATGGGGAGTACTCGGAATGGTCTGGTATGGAAAGCGGGGACCCCCAGGGTTCTGTCCTGGGACCAATCCTATTTAATTTATTCATAAATGACGTAGAGGATGTGATAAACAGCTCAATTTAAGGATTGGTGGACACTAAACTAAGCAGGGCAATAACTTCTCTGCAGGATGTGGAAACCTTGCAAGAAGATTTGAACAAATTAATGGGGTGGGCAACTACATGGCAAATGAGGTTTAATGTAGAAAAATGTTGCATTTGGGTGGCAAAAATATGAATGCAATCTACTCACTAAGGGGAGTACCTCTGGGGGAATCTAGGATGGAAAAGGACCTGGGGGTCCCAGTAGATGATAGGCTCGGCAGTGGCATGCAATGCCAAGCTGCTGCAAGAAAAGCAAATAGAATATTGGCATGCATTAAAAAGGGGATTAACTCCAGAGATAAAATGACAATTCTCCCACTCTACAAGACTCTGGTCCAGCCTCACCTGGAGTATGCTCTCCAGTTCTGGGCACCAGTCCTCAGGAAGGATGTACTGGAAATGGAGCGAGTCCAGAGAAGGGCAATCAAGCTAAAAGGTACTGGAAGATATTAGTTATGAGGAAAGGTTACACGCAAGTTATTCTCTCTGGAGAAGAGACGCTTGAGAGGGGATATGATTTAACCGTACTGGTGACCCCACAATAGGTATAAAACTTTTCTGCGAAAGGGAATTTAAAAAGATATGCGGCCATTCACTAAAATTAGAAGAGAAGCGGTTTAACCTTAAACTGGTATAGAGGCTTATTTACTGTAATGCCGCGTACAGACAATTGGACATTCCGACAACAAAATCCTGGATTTATTTCCGACGGATGTTGGCTCAAACTTGTCAAACAAACACGGTCACACAAATGTTGTCGGAAATTCCGATTGTCAAGAACGCGGTGATGTACAACACGTACGACGAGGCGAGAACAATTAAGTTCAATAGCCAGTGCTGCTCTTCTGCTTGATTACGAGAATGCGTGGAATTTTGTGCGTCGGAATTGTGTACACACAATCAGAATTTACGACAACGGATTTTGTTGTCGGAAAATTTGAGAACCAGCTCTCAAATTTTTGTTGTCGGAAACTCCGACAAAAAATGTCCGATGGAGCCTACACATGGTCGGAATTTCCGACAACAAGCTCCCATCGAACATTTGTTGTCGGAAATTCCGACCGTGTGTGCGCGGCATAAGAGTAGTAATGATGTGGAATTCTCCTCCACAGGCATGGTTTTAGTGGGGAGCATCGTTAATTTAAAAAACGATTACTATATACAGTACAGTGTAATACTGACATAAAAGCACACATAGGTTGGACTTGATGGACTTTCAACCTCACCTACTATGTAAGAGGTCTGCAAAAATGTTACCTACAACATCCACCCTATGGATAAATATGGTGATGTACAAAGCCTTTGCCAATTAAAACTACTCCTACACTTCCTGATGAAATTAGGCTCCTACACAGATTCCTCCTATCTAGGGAATGTATCATGGGCTGTGTGTGTACTTCTAGCTTAGAGAAAAAGTGTGTGCTGGCCTGGCACAAGTCATTATTAGATGTTATTATGCTGACATTTCCCTCCTATTGTTGGAACCTTTTCAAAGGTCGTCAGTGGCGGGCAGCAGAGTGACGTTAAGGTCTCCAGTGATCCATAGTTGGTTTTCTCAACCCACTGACACTGACCCCCTGCTCTTTACTGGCTCATTTTCTGTGTGAATGAATATTTAGTGTGAGTTTCTGAGAGTTCCCTGCACATCCAGATGTAATGATATGATATTTCCATCCCAAGTGGATGCAGAGGGCTTTTCTGGAATGCCAGAGGCCTCACCATAAACTTAGGTTTGCCATCTTTATGGGATTCCCCCGTACAGTCCGGGATTTGAATCATGTGCCCGATTTTGAGCCCCCCTGAAAACCGGACACATTATTCAGATAGGATCGTGGCTCATAGCTGGAGAGGGGATTGGATGTTCCTCTTTCCTCCAGCCTGCAGGTGGCAATAGACTGAAAAGTCTCAGCAGCACTGCTGAGGAACGAACGCGGAGTGTGTGGAGCCTGGAAAGAGAAATTAGGAACTTCTTTTCAGTTAGTGATCAGCGAGTACAGGGGGAAAGGGGGGCTCTGGTGTCACATCTGATGTAAGGGGGCTCTGGTGTCATATCTGATGTAAGGGGGCTCTGGTGTCATATCTGATGTAAAGGGGGGCTCTGGTGTCATATCTGATGTAAGGGGGACTCTGGTGTCATATCTGATGTAAGGGGGACTCTGGTGTCATAAGTGGAAAGAGAAATTAGGAACTTCTTTGCAGTTAGTGATCATTGAGTACAGGGGGAAGGGGGTCTCTGGTGTCACATCTGATGTAACGGGGGATCTGGTGTCAGTCATATCTGATGTAAGGGGGGGGGGGCTCTGGTGTCAGTCATATCTAATGTAAGGGGGCTTTGGTGTCATATCTGATGTAAAGGGGGGCTCTGGTGTCATATCTGATGTAAGGGGGGCTCTGGTGTCATAACTGGAAAGAGAAATTAGGAACTTCTTTGCAGTTAGTGATTAGTGAGTACAGGGGGAAGGGGGGCTCTGGTGTCACATCTTATGCAAGAGGGGTATCTGGTGTCACTGATATAAGGGGGGGCTCTGGTGTCATATCTGATGTAAGGGAGGGCTCTGATGTCATATCTGATGTAAAGGGGGGCTCTGGTGTCATATCTGATGCAAAGGGGGGCTCTGGTGTCATATCTGATGTAAAGGGGGCTCTGGTGTCATATCTGATGTAAAGGGGGCTCTGGTGTCATATCTGATGCAAGGGGGGCTCTGGTGTCATATCTGATGCAAGGGGGGCTCTGGTGTCATATCTGATGCAAGGGGAGCTCTGGTGTCATATCTGATGCAAGGGGGGCTCTGGTGTCATATCTGATGCAAGGGGAGCTCTGGTGTCATATCTGATGTAAGGGGGGCTGAAAAAAAGGACATCAATTTTGTTTGGGCACAACATCGCATGACTGCGCAATTGTCAGTTAAAGCGATGCAGTGCCATATCGAAAAAAATGGCCTGGTCAGAAAGGGGGTAAATTCTGGGGCTGAAGTGGTAAAAGTGTTCGGGGGTTTGACTCAATGAAAAGGTGGCAACCCTACATAAACTCCCAGCATAGAAATGTTCCCTTCGTATTCTAGGCATTAAAATACTCTGGAAACTATTACATGTACTTGTTTTGGTTCTGTACTAATCTCTTGCATGCTTTTAATGCAATTCTTTTTGAATGACCTAAAAGATTGCATCCGTTTTATCCCGAGTTCAACAGGGAATTCCAGAAAAGTGTCAGTGGGCCACACGGGGGTCCCTTGCTACATGCAGCAACAAGGGATTGGCGAATACTGGAGCCAAAAAGAGACAGATCGTTTCCACAGGTTTCAGTATGGGAATATAAAGCAGGTTTTGAATGAAGGAAGATAAGACAGAAATGTGGACAATTACACTTGGATCCGCCTAACAGTTTGTTGCTCTGTCTTGGTTTGCCACTCATTAACTTAACACAGAAGACAGAAACTGCCCGTCCATGTCTGTTCTCATGAAGATAAAGGACAGCGCATATTCCGAGCTGTCTATTTATTTTTCCATTTGTTTAGAAGATGAGCCTGAAATGCTAACAGAAGCAGAATCCTCCAACGCAGCTCCGTCCCTGACTGATGGGGACGATACTCCGCCAGCACTTAACTAATACAAATGACAGCAGCCTATCTAGTCAAGCAGATAGTGTGACTGTACGCTCGGCCCCAGCAAGGCCTACAAAAGAGGCAATTTCATTCTGTCCCAAGGCAATCAGATGCAGGAAACATCTGCTTCCCTATGCAGCTTTCGGGCCGCCGCCAAGTGTTGACAAGGGACGCAATGGCCTGCTTGGGGACATTTTCCTGCAGCAACTCATTACTGCTCAGTGCCCGCAAAGGCCACTTTTTCTTATTTTGTCATTTTTCAACCTGTCAACAGACAAACTCAAACCCTGTTCCAAGGTCTCCGGCGCCCCCCCTGTTAATCCGAAAGTGCGAGAGAGGAGAGCAAGGCCCCGCAGACAGAATCACTACTAATACAAATGTCTGACCTTTAGGGAAATGACAAGACAAAATCCAATACACAATATGAAGGGCCATCTTTTTCATTTCAATTAAGTCTGGAAAAATCAATTATTCTGGACAATAATGGGGTCCAACCAAGCCCTCTGAGTAAACTATTTCAAGTTTAACCACTTTGAGAAAGGCACAGTCCTGCAGCCTGCAGCTTGCACAGTTGATAAATACCAGATACAGAGATAACATTTCCTTTCCAGTCATCTCCAGATCCTCATCTAAATTGATGGAAGAAGAAAAATAACACAGAGAGAGCAGAGCCCAGAGCCGGCACAGCTCCGACACAACATTTGTCTAATTATACCCAGCAAAACTTTCGACAAGTCACCCATACATGGTGTTATTAACAAGTAATCTGATACAGAGAATGTGACCGCAGGAAAACCCCCCACTATTATTGATCTGCACCGGAGACTGATGGCACCCTGAAATAATGACGCTAATGAATTAAACTGATAGAGATGTTCAGAGTGGAGGGAAGCCTTTTAACACCGAAGCCTCGTACACACGATCAGATTGTTGGCCAACAAAACCGTGGACCTTTGTCCGAAGGGCGTTGGCCCAAATTTGTCTTGCATACACACGGCCACACAATTGTTGGCCAACAATTACGAACTTAGTGACGTACTACATGGTTTTTCAGCTCATGAGCGCCACCCTTTGGGATCCTTCTGCTAATTTCGTGTTAGTAGAAGTTTGAGTGTTGATTCACGCTTTTGATTTGGCGCTTTTCTTTTGGCGCTTTTCATTTCGTGCTTTTTAGTTAGTTTCTGAACAGTCGCTCGTCAACAAAACATGTTGCGGAATCGGAGGAGATAACGTGTTCTTTATTATTGGCCTTGGAGTTATTGCTTTGACCCAATTCCAGTCCAGGAACAGGAGGAGGAGTTTTTGGACCAAAAATTGGTTGGTTTATTAATAGTGACCAATTATGTCATATGCCTTTGCTGCGGGAGCTCCAGGAGAATAATCCAGATGATTTTCGGAATTATCTCTGGATGACGGACCCCTGCTTTCACCAACTCTTGGCATTTTTTGTTTGAATAATGATTTGATTTGGTATATTTTCTATATTTTTGGATGCATAGAATGCACTTTTTGGTTAAGTTCTATTGGCAGATAGCATGTCTAATTTTATTTGTTTTCTTTTTTTAATGCACAATAAAAAAATTGTGGAGAATAATACTTGGCTATGTGTTTTACTTCAAATAACAGTTTGGCAGTCGGCAGTTACATTTAAAAAAATACAATGTAAAATTAACAAGGGACACCAACATAGTTGTATCTTTGATCTTAAAAACTACGGGATAATGGTGTTGTGGTAACTTGGCCAAAACAAATATATGTCTGAAGGCTGGCCGGAGGCCGGCCTGGATTTGTAGGAGGAGCCTGAGGGGGTATATATCCCTCCTCCTCCTACAGGTCCCTCGTCGGCTCGTCTTCTGGTTACCCACCCTCCCGTTCCCCCTTTTCATTTCATTCATAACACACATTCATTCTTACGGTTATCATATATAAAATTGTTGGCCATGTATGCCCACTCGATGGCAATTATTCTAAACCTGTCAGGGTAAGGAAAGTCGAATGGAGCAAGCAGAGTGGCTCAGTGGTTAGCGCTTCTGTCTGGCAGCACTAGGGTGATTGGTTCAAATCCCAACCATGACACTACCTGCCTTGAGTTTGCATGTTCTCTTTATGCCTGTGTGGGTTTCCTCCCACACTCTGAAGACATGCTGTTAGGTTAATTGGCTTCTGTGTATGTATGAATGTTAGTTAGAGACCTTAGATTGTAAGCTCAATGAGGGCAGGGACTGATGTGACTGTACAATATATATGTAAAATGATGGTGCTTTCTAAGTACCTATAGAATATAGTAAATGTAAAGCACTTTACATATACTATTGTACAGGTACTTATTTAGCACCATGAATTTATGCATTGCTTTACATATACTATAGGTCAACTATACTACTAGGTACTATAGGTTATTTTTTGGTTGAATAATGATTTGATTTGGTATATTTTCTATATTTTTGGATGCATAGAATGCCCTTTTTGGTTAAGTTCTATTGGCAGATAGCATGTCTAATTTTATTTTGTTTTCTTTTTTTAATGCACAATAAAAAAAATTGTGTACAACAATACTTGGCTATGTGTTTTTCTTCAAATGACAGTTTGGGAGTAGGCAGTTACATTTAAAAAAATACAATGTAAAACTAACAAGGGACACCAACATAGTTGTATCTTTGATCTTAAAAACTACGGGATAATGGTGTTGTGGTAACTTGCCCAAAAAAAAATATATATTATTCTTGATATCACTAGAAAAAAAAGCCTTTGAATATAAGGCCCCTTTCACATGGACGGACCGTTCAGATCCGCCTGTCAGTTTTGACGGCGGATCTGAACGGGCACTCCATGTTAGTCTATGGAGCGTCGGATGTCAGCGGAGACATCTCCGCTGACATCCGACCCGGTCCGATCCGCCAAAAGCAGACGTATGGCTCTACGTCCAGATCCGTCGATGGCGGATCGGATCGGGTGAGATCTGATGAAAACGGACACACTGTCTGTTTTCATCCGATCTCTCCATAGAGACCAGCGGCGCTCGCAAGCCCCTCCCCGCTCAGTGAGCGGAGAGGGACTTGTCATCCGCCGGTTCAGCGGAGATCAACGGAGAGATCTCCCGCTGAGCCGGCGGACAGAGGCGGGCTCCGTGGAAGTGGAGTCCGCCTCGTGTGAAAGGGGCCTTAGTTTGCAATAACTCCATCAGTATCACCAGCAAAGCAGCTTCATTATTATCCCATTAAAGAAGAAGAGAATTGTGCGCTGCATTTGGAGATTTGATAATTTGCCGCGTCACGAATGTTAATTCTCCATTACGAATGCTAGTTTACAAGACCGACCGCTTCTGGCTCATCCTTGCTTCCGAGCATGCGTGTTTGTACTTTGGACTTTTGTCCGACGGACTTGTGTACACAAGCTCAGAAAGTTTAGTCATTTGTCCACGGAAAATTTTAAAACCTGCCATCCAACATTTGTCTGTGGAAAATCCGACAACAATTGTGCGATGAAGCATACACACAGTCAGATTTTCCGCCAACAGCCTGTCATCGCACATTTCCCGTCGGAAAATCCGATCGTGTGTACGAGGCTTGAGAGTATACAGGGCATGGCAGGGATGTCACTGAAGGGGAAAGGACAGCACCAGCACAATGCACTGTGTTCAACTTGCAGCTCTTTACAAAACCGGATCCCAGCCGCCAACAGATAAAAAAAGCCAAAGCTTAGAAACATCCTTGTTTTGTCTGCCTACAGGCTCTAGTTTTGTTCTATGGTTTTCTTGGGGCAGAAATTTGTTTTGATGCTGACAGCCCATTTGACTCTGGTGGCCATTTTGGGTGTGGCAGAGTCTATTTAGGACCCTGGCTCCTGTGTTTGACATGCATTTAGCGTGTGGGTTGTGTAGGCCACAGGTAGGTAGTGTAGGCTTTTTTTAGCGGGAATGTGGAGGGAACACAGTTCCGGCACCTCCTGCACTGAATGTATGTATTGGCAAGGGGTTCTGGAGAGTCTATTAATGCTGGTTGCTGGGGGATCTATTGTCCTGGAGAGGATCTATTATTGTTGCTGGGGGTGGGCTTATGTTGCTGGTGGGGTCAATTGTTGCTAAAGAGAATCTGTTGATGGAGGGGTCTATTGTTGATGACTGTTGGGGGATCTATTGTTGCTGGAGGGCATTTATTTTTGCGTGGCAGTCTATTGTTGCTGGGGAGGTCTATTGATGCTGGTGGGGGAATTATTGTTGTTGGTTGGGCCTATGTTGCTGGGGGATCTATTGTTGCTGGATGGCATCTATTTTTGCGTGGCAGTCTATTGTTGATGGGGAGGTCTATTGTTGCCAGTGAGGGAACGATAGTTGTTGGTTGGACTTATATTGCTGGGGGGGGGGTCGCTTGTTGCTGGAAGGGATCTGCGGATGAGGGAGTAATCTATTGTTGCTGGCTACTGGAGAGCCTATTGATGCTGGGTTGATGCTGGGGAAATCTGTTGCAGCTATGGTGGTCAATTGTTGTTGGGTCCATTGTTGCTGGGGGAATCTATTGTTGCTGGGAAGGGTCTATTGTTGCTGGGGGGAATTTATTGTTGCTGGGGGAATCAATTAATGCTGGGAAGGGTCTGTTGCTGCTGGGGATCCACTGTACTGCTTTTCTTGTTATTATTAACCAACTTCATACAAATTACTTATACCCACAAAATGATACTTGGTTCCGTAATTTCTAAAAAGGGCAGTACTGACAGGTGGGTAGGGGGTGGAACCAAGGGATGTTGCTCAGAGGTGGGTAGGGGGTGGAACCAAGGGATGTTGCTCAGAGGTGGGTAGGGGGTGGAACCAAGGGATGTTGCTCAGAGGTGGGTAGGGGGTGAAGACAAGCAGTAACTCAGAAGTGGAGAGTTCCAGCACATATTCTCTGAGAAAAAAAAGCCCTGCCCATCTGTCAGGGACAGTAATAGCAGTAGGGAAAGGTTCCAGACGAGTAGGGAAAGAATAGGGAACCACACTTGTGGACGCTTCCACGCTCGGGCTTGGACCAGCCAGGCCACATTCTGCCCCTAAAGGCAGACGCTGACAGTTTGGCTGAGACCTCTGCTAAGACCTGCTGTTCTCCCGTGAGTGTTCCCCGTTGGGCTGCCTTTCACCGGGCTTGTTGTGAATTGTTATATTCTGACTAAAATACAAGTTCTCTCTATTTGCAACTGGACGTTGTGTGTGACCCTAGGTTCATACCTTTTCGTTTTTGCGGCCCACATTTGGGCTGCCATGCCTGCGCTTCCCGCAGAAAATGATGCATGCACCTTTGCTAAAACGCGGTCCACAAGGAAACCGCATGGTCTTTTGGTTCTTGTTCCAGCACCCACTGCGTTATTACATGCGTGGGGATGCCATTCACAGCAGCATCTTCGATCATCTAATCAAAACCTCCTCCTCATTCACAAATCCTGCTACAAATCAAAGGGGAATGGAGATTCGCTGTCCAAGGACCACGGATATGGAACGCTCTACCGACCTACATCCGCATGGAAGAAAACCATCAGTCCTTCAGGAAAAAACTCAAGACCTACCTCTTCTAAGAAGCTTGACAACAAAGCACGAATACAGCGCCTTGAGGCGATTCAGTTCGCATTGTAGCGCTATACAAATTATTCATTAATTCAGCGTGTTTTCACTGGGGTGCAGGAATCGCTGCGATTCCCACAATCGCAGCCACACGCATAGGTGTGAACCAAGCCTGAGTTACTGCCACCACATCATGCTGTACCCTCCAACATACATGTTGAAGTAAGGTATGGTAGAGCCAATGTAGAAAATGTCATCAAATTATTATTACGATAAATGTGATAAATACTGTTATTTCATTATCACTTATAGTTAAAACTACCTATTAGAACCTTTTTGATTTATAATATGTTTCTATTTATAGCTATGTGATTTAAATGAAGCATTCACGTTCCAACACTAGAAACTAGATTTGCCTAATAGGATATAATTTAAATGTCAAGCTCTTTCTTTTGCTCCCTTGTATAGTCTTTACGGTCCTTCAGCCTCCATATTGCCAGCAGTGACCTCAGCCAGGGGAGATACAAACTCATATCCTCTGTAAAGTCCTCAGGACTGAATCTTGGATCTCCTCCTAAGAGCTCAGGTGTAATAATCATCTATAATTCATTTGACTGTATCCTTCCGGACGAGTCAGTGATTATTCCACCTGCGTTCCAGAAGAAGATCCAGAGAGCATGGCTTGCCAGGGAGGCCAACAATGACCTAGAAGACCACAGAGCACAGGAAAGAATGAAGAGTGCCCGGACAAGGGGAAATCCACAATTGATTTTCTTATTTTCTCCTCTTTGGGTTTGTGATCCATTTCTCATTTCCAGGAATTTAATAAGCAGCATAATGAATGTCATTTAATTTGCTGGAAGAAACGAAAGTGCAATTACTTTGCTGGAAGATGACCTTAGTGCTACCTGATTAGTTAGTGGAGCTAATAATGATTAATTATTTCAGTGTTTGTCTTTCGCAATCCATCCTGGATAAGGGATAGGGTTACGTTTCATTTTAATTCAACTCAGTTTTAGCTACAATATCTCACAAAAGTGAGTACACCCCTCACATCTTTGTAAATATTTTATTACCAGTATATCTTTTCATGTGGCAACACTGAAGAAATGACACTTTGCTATAATGTAAAGTAGTGAGTGTACAGCTTGTATAACAGTGTAAATTTGCTGTCCCCTCAAAATAACTCAACACACAGCCATTAGGCCCCTTTCACACTTGCGCGACTCGATTTTTGCCGCGATTTTGATTTCAAGGAATGCCTGTGTAAGTGGCATCAAAATCAGACCAAAGTACTACAGGGACTACTTTGAAGTCGTACTAATATGAATGGCTGTCATTGGAAATCATGGGAAACGACTTGTCATGCTACTTTGCAGTCCCAAATCGTGGGACAAGTCGTATAAGTGTGAAAGGGGCCTATGTCTAAACCGCTGGCAACAAATTGGGCCCAAAGTGTTAATATTTTGTGTGGCCACCATTATTTTCCAGCACTGCCTTAACCCTTTTGGGCATGGAGTTCACCAGAGCTTCACAGGTTGCCACTGGAGTCCTCTTCCACTCCTCCATGATGATATCACGGAGCTGGTGGATGTTAGAGACCTTGCGCTCCTCCACCTTCCATTTGAGGATGCCCCACAGATGCTCATGTAGCGGCCATAACCCACAGAGGGGCGGCCTTGAACTTTTGGGCTTACCGGTTACCTCCTCTTGGCTTGTCGTGAATGTCCAGGGGTTCCCAGGGTTAGTACCCAACAACTTTGGATGCTGACACATAAAAAGTCCTTTTGAAGGTTTTTATTTCTGCAGTGGTAACATCCAACATAACACAGTCTCAGATAGGAATAGAGGGCAAGCGTGGAGAAACTCAGGCACCTTGATTTGCTGACATCCACTGAATATCTCTAATCAAACCCAGAGAGTAGCCATTCGCAGCTGGGTACTTCAATGCCGGACAAATCTCTAGCCAGAGGTATGGCAGCCAACACGTGTTCCGGAAACTTGCAGAAAGTCTCTGACACAGAATAAACTTACAACCGAAGATGAATAGGAACCTTTCTCATAGTCCCTGGAACTTTCTCTGTCTCCTTGGCAGTACCGTGGAAGTGTGGATTATTTAGTGTCCATACAACTCAGCTTCCAGGCTCTTACTGAGATGCCAACTTGTT
The DNA here is from genome assembly GCA_028564925.1 of Lithobates sylvaticus. Classification (NCBI taxonomy): domain Eukaryota; kingdom Metazoa; phylum Chordata; class Amphibia; order Anura; family Ranidae; genus Lithobates; species Lithobates sylvaticus. The sequence goes on along the minus strand of CM053035.1, from coordinate 184,562,063 downwards.
GGCCCTCCTCCGAAGAGTCCTCCCCTGGTCGCTTGTATGAGCTGTGGTGCCCCTCCAATACTGAGAGCACACCGGGACGCCTTGAATCCTCCTTCAGTTACTGGGCCTCGGGCTAGCCGCCTCCGAGACTCGGGAACAGACGGATCCTTGCCCCAGGCCATGCAAGTCTATGGGGCTAGTCAAACTGACCATCCTTGCGGGATGGCAAACGTTCCTAGGCTCGGGACCCCTCGCGGGGCTACCCCGGTCCAGAACCAGGAAGCAAGACTGCGGCTGAACCCCGAACACGAGACTTCAGCACCTTAAGTACCCTTCCCCAGACTACACAGCGGGGCCAGACGTACCAACACTGAATGGTTCCGGAGAAGATTGATACCTAAGACGTCCAACCAGGCCTGGTTCTCGGCCTGTCATGGGTACCTCACTGCACCCATGACCAGGCAGATCCCTAGTACAGCCCAGCCAAACTGATGCCAAAGTTAACCTATACAATTAACTCTCAGAACCCCATTACTGTTCTGAGGAAAAAACAAAATTTCCACGTATAGCGCACACTTGTTAAAGTGTGCCCGCTACACTCAGTAGGGTTTAGGTCTGGAGACGTGCTTGGCCAGTCCATCACCTTTACCCTCAGCTTCTTTAGCAAGGTAGTGGTCGTCTTGCAGCTGTGTTTAAGGAAATCCCATCACAGTTATCAAGTCCAACACGGTGTAGGTTGTCTCTGATGTTATATCATTAGGATACCAGCTCTAATGGACCAGCCACAGTTCTTTGTAAAAAGAAAAATGCTCTTCTTTCATCCAAGCAGCAAACAAAGTCCCCAAACACGTTGCATGACCTGCTAAAATAAACAGCAAGTGTTTCCAGTGTGGGGAGAGATCTGGGAGCCATTCTGTGGCAGCGAATAACCCAGCAAAGAGCAATTTGCCGAACGTCTCCTGCATACAGCTTTTCAGGCTGACGCACATTACGGTTTCCTAAAGTAGTATCCATGTTTGACACTAACTGAAGCGGGAGACGATCACATTTACACGGCAGGCAACAAAGGCAACCAAGGTTAGTGACTTTGCAAGGAAACAGAGTACAAACATCAGAGTTGTCAGAAAGAACTGAACTTTTCATCCATGATCTGCCATTGAAATGGCCAGCTGCAACACGCAAACTGCACCGAATAACTTCCATTGCGAGGAACGAGGAGCGCAGGATTCAGTCTAGAGAAGCAGAAAAGTCTTGCCTCAGCTCTGTTGCTGCCTCCTGGCAAATCTTACCCGCCTCAGGCAAATAAACAAAATCAGATATTCAGGGACCCCTGTGCATTGTGGGTAAGGACAAGCATGCAGCTCCAAGTCAGATATTCAGGGACTGCTGTGCATTGTGGGTAGAGACAGCCTTGTAGACCCAAGTCTTCATTTACACAGAAATTCTCAAACATTTTTATCTTCCTTTAACACACTGTCAGGATTTCTGGAAAACAAACCGCACAAGTCACCAATGCAGAAAGTTATAACAAGTTCAAGGAATTGACTGCTGCTTGATAACTCTGTGTGTATCAAAGGAGAAGAAATTTCCAACACCAAGAGAAAAATCAGTGATAGAAAATCTATTAATCTGCTGACAATGCAAAGCTTCACTTCACAGATACAGAGGAAAACATTCACCGGACACTTTATTAAGTGTAGCGGCCATAACCCCTCGGGGCGACCTTGAATTTTCCCGGGCTTACCAATCACCTCCTTCTAGCTCGTCGTTCGTTGTCTAGGGGTTCCCAGGGTTAGTACCCACTAACTTCAAATGCTGACACACAAGTTTTTTTGAGGATTTTTATTTTGCAGGGGTAACATCCAACTATAACACAGTCTCGATTGGGAATAGAGGGCACGGGTGATAAAACACAGATAAAACTGTGTGATACCCCCCGCCGTTAGGTCCATACGACGTACGGACCTGGCGGGGAAAGGATTCACCACGGCCTACCTGAGTATTGTTGAGGATCATGTCCATCCCTTTACATACTTGCCAACTGTCCTGAGTTTCCTGGGATTTAGACCCTTTTCCTAATTTTATCGTTTCCCGGTAAATTATTTTTTTCCAGATTTTCACCGCCGAGGTCCGCGCCGAAGACCAGAAGAAGTAGGCTGGCCAGATGGCTACAATAGAAATTGAGCTGCAGCTGGGGACACTGGATGTAAGGAGGGGCTCCACTGGGGACACCTGATGTAAGGAGGGGCTCTGCTGGGGACACCTGATGTAAGGAGGGGCTCTGCTGGGGACACCTGATGTAAGGAGGGGCTCCGCTGGGGACACCTGATGTAAGGAGGGGATCCGCTGGGGACACTGGATGTAAGGAGGGGCTCCGCTGGGGACACTGGATGTAAGGAGGGGCTCCGCTGGGGACACTTGATGTAAGGAGGGGCTCCGCTGGGGACACCTGATGTAAGGAGGGGCTCTGCTGGGGACACCTGATGTAAGGAGGGGCTCAGCTGGGGACACCTGATGTAAGGAGGGGATCCGCTGGGGACACCTGATGTAAGGAGGGGATCCGCTGGGGACACCGGATGTAAGGAGGGGCTCTGCTGGGGACACTGGATGTAAGGAGGGGCTCCGCTGGGGACACTGGATGTAAGGAGGGGCTCCGCTGGGGACACTGGATGTAAGGAGGGGCTCCGCTGGGGACACCTGATGTAAGGAGGGGCTCTGCTGGGGACACCTGATGTAAGCAGGGGCTCTGCTGGGGACATTCGCTTGTAAGGAGGGGCTCTGCTGGGGGCACCTGATGCAAGAACAGACTCTGCTGGGGGCACCTGATGGCATCTGGTGGCAGGCGACGTGGCAGTTGACACAATCAGGGCTCCCACTGATTCTGGATTATGGTGAGTTGAATGATTTCATTCTATATTACAATGTAATAATAGTAATAATGCACTTCAATCATCCTGACACCACAACAATCATGGTGCTGGGATGATTGAAGCGCCAACACCAGGTGTTTGGAGTGTTTGGAGTATCTTTATCTGCTGATTTGTTAAACTCTGGAATACACATTTCTATTGAGGTGTAGGATCTGGGCCTGTTGTCCCTCCATCCCTCTTTCCTTCTTTCCTTCCTTCTCTCTCCTTCTTTCCTTCTTTCCCTCTCCCTCTCCCTCCCTCTTTTCCCCTTTAGAGTCTGAGATGAATGAGAGATGGAGAAATAACCACACCCCCATTTGAACCACCCCCATATAAGCCACGCCCATTTTTTCCCACATAAACCACTCCATTTCCCCCATTCCATGCCTACAAGTACATGCTCCGCCCCCTAATTATAATAAGACTCTGCCTACAGCCAAAAAAGTGTCTCTATAATTTTTTTTTACAATGTTGGCAACTATGACTTTTTGACTACAGTGTGCCCATCTTCTGATGGTTCCTTCCAGCAGGATAATGCACCATGTCACAAAGCTCAAATCATCTCCCCACTGGTTTCTTGAACTTGAAAATGAGGTCTCTGTACTCCAATGGCCTCCACAGTCACCAGATCTCATCCAATGGAGCACCTTTGGGACGTAGTGGAAGGGGAGATTCACATCATGGATGTGCATCTGACAAATCTGCAGCAACTGCGTGATGCTATCATGTCACTATGGTGCAAATACTCTGAGGAATGTTTCCAACACCTTGATGAATCTATACCACGAAGAATGAAGCCAGTTCTGAAGGCAAACGGGGGTCAAACGCGGTACTAACAAGGTGTACCTAATTTCAGAGACACCTGCAATGTGAACTGTTAAAGTTCAGATCTGGCCATACATTCTTCTTGTACAACTTTCCTTTAGATTTACCAAAATCATATAATATGAATGAAACCTAAAATACCTAAATACTTTCAATTTGTTTGCAATCAGGCCACCTCTTTCACTACATAGTTGAAGGTAAATCTGAAGGAAATCAAAGAAAATTGTTCAAAGCATGGCCAGCTCAAGTCTCAGATGAGATTTGGAGAAGAAATGTGAGAACCATAAAAAAGTTTAAAATATAAGAAGAAAGAAAATCTCGCCGTGGTGCACCCAAGTAAATCCATCAAAATCTGACTGTGAAGATGTGAAACAATATTCACAAAATTAGATTTTGCTATAAAATAGTAACAACCCACCAGATAACAGTATCTTAGAAAACATTTCTATATCTATAGCAGTCAGTAGTAGAGAGGAGCAGAGGGTTTAGGTAGAGCAGGGGTGTCCAACCAGTGGCCAGCGGAACCCTCTGATGTGGCCCGTGACTTCCTGCTCTGAGATGGCAGGTTGGCAAGCCCAGATCACAGGTTGATGACCCACCATACCAGAGCATCGGTGTTGTGAAAGAGGCCAGTGGTAGAGAAAGCAAGTGGGTGTGGAGCAGAGCCGCATAAGCCGATGCTTCCTGTATAGCACCAACTCGTCATAGGCGGAGTGATACCAAATGCACTCTGCCTGGGACAGCAACAGCCGGTGATACCTGAATGGAAGACTGTTATTAACCACTTGCCTACCAGGCACGAACACCCCCTTCCTGACCAAGCCATTTTTCAGCTTTCAGCACAGTCGCATTTTGAATGACAATTGCGCGGTCATGCAACGATGTACCCAAATCATTTTTTCCCCACAAATAGAGCTTTCTTTCGGTGGTATTGATCACCTCTGCGTTTTTTTCTTGCGCTGACTGAAGCGCCAACAGCAGGTGTTTGGAGTGTTTGGAGTATCTTTATCTGCTGATTTGTTAAACTCTGGAATACACATTTCTATTGAGGTGTAGGATATGGGCCTGCTGTCCCTCCATCCCTCTTTCCTTCCTTCTCTCTCCTTTCTGCTTTCAGCGGAAAGTCAAATCATTTTTTCCCCACAAATAGAGCTTTCTTTCGGTGGTATTTGATCACCTCTGCGTTTTTTTCTTGCGCTATATACAAAAGAAGAGGGACAAGTTTGAAAAAAACGCAATATTTTTTACTTTTTGGTATAATAAATATCCAATTTTTTTTTTTTTAAATGTTTTCCTCAGTTTAGGCCGATACGTATTCTTCTACATATTTTTGGTAAAAAAAAAAAAAAAATCGCAATAAGCGTATATTGATTGGTTTGCGCAAAAGTTATAGCGTCTACAAAATAGGGGATAGATTTATAGCATTTTATTATTTTTATTTTTTTACTAGTAATGGCGGCGATCTGCGATTTTTATCGTGACTGCGATATTGCGGAGGACATATGGGACACTTTTGACATATTTTTGGGACAATTCACATTTATACAGCGATCTATGCTATAAAAATGCATTGATTACTGTATAAATGTGACTGGCAGGGAAGGGGTTAACACTAGGGGGTGATCAAGGGGTTAATATGTTCCCTGTGGGTGTGATTTTAACTGTGGGGGGAGGTGACCGATCGGTGTCCCTATGTACAAGGGACACACCATCGGTCTCCTCTCCTCTGACAGCACGTGGATGTGTGTGTTTATACACACAGATCCACGTGCTTCTCAGTTACTGGGCAATTGCGGGTGCCCTGTGGACATCGCGGCCGCGGTGCACGCGCATCTGTTCCCCAGTGACGCGGCGCACGCGCCCCTAGTGGCCGCATAGGAAATGCCGTCATATGATGACGACCCGGAACAACAGATGTTTCTTGCCGCCGTCATATGACAGTGGGCGGTCAGAAAGAGGTTAAAGGTAAGTTTATTACTAAAATCACATTGTATATATAGGCATATCTGTTCTGCAGTGGTTACTGGGATGCTTTCAAACTGATCCCCAGGTGTAGCGCATTGCACCTACGGCTTATCTACACTGAGACTTCTGGTTTTACCTGTGGGTTCGGTGCACTTTCTGAAAGTACACCACTCCTGCAGGATATAATAGAATTCTATGGAAACCCGCAGGAAAGCCACAGGCGCTGCCGTGTAGGTAGACCGCAGACCATCAGTGTAAAAGCAGCCTTAGGCCCCTTTAAACACGATCGGTCCGACCCAATCGGACCCTCCATTCACCTCTATGGAGCGGTGAATGTAAATGGACTTCTGTCTGTTTACACCCGCCTACCTTCAATCTGATCTGCTAAAAAAAAACTGAAGTGATTCCATCCCCTTCCATTTGATCAGATCGGAGGGCCCATAGCGTAGAGTGGGCTGTGTCCACTTTGCATGTGCATGACCTGTCATCCACCCGCTCCGCTCATTTTGGCCCGCGACCGATTACTAAAGCCTCATACACACGATCGGATTTTCCAATGGGAAGTGTGTGATGATAGGCTGTTTTGTACGCTCCATCGGACAATTGTTGTCGGATTTTCTGTGAACAAATGTTGGATGGCAGGTTTTAAAATTTTCTGCGGACAAATGTCTGTTGTCGGATTTTCCGAGTATGTGTACACAAGTCCGTCGGACAAAAGTCCAAAGTACAAACACGCATGTTTGGAAGCAAGGACGAGCCATAAGCGGACGGTCTTGTAAACTAGCGTTCGTAATCTAGAATTAACATTTGTGACGTGGCAAATCATGAAATTTTGAAAAAGCAGCACCCAATTCTCTTCTTCTTTAATGGGATAATAATGAAGCTGCTTTGCTGGTGATACTGATGGAGTTATTGCAAACTAATATTCAAAGGCTTTTTTTTTCTAGTGATATCAAGAATAATATTATTATGATTTTTTTTTCTTTTCTTTTTTTTTGGGGCAAGTTCCCACAACACCATTATCCTGTAGTTTTTAAGATCAAAGATACAACTATGTTGGTGTCCCTTGTCAATTTTACATTGTATTTTTTTTTAAATGTAACTGCCGACTCCCAAACTGTCATTTGAAGTAAAACACATAGCCAAGTATTATTCTACACAATTTTTTTTATTGTGCATTAAAAAAAGAAAACAAATAAAATTAGACATGCTATCTGCCAATAGAACTAAACCAAAAAGTGCATTCTATGCATCCAAAAATAGAACAAATCAAAATCATTATTATTCAACCAAAAAATAAAATAAAAGCCTCCTGCATGTGTCCTCCTTCTTAATATAGGGGGTCAACAATGCCAAGAGTTGGTGAAAGCAGGTGTCCGTCATCTGGAGATAATTCAGAAAATCATCCGGATTATTCTCCTGGAGCTCCCGCAGCAAAAGCATATGACATAATTGGTCAGGATTAATAAAGCAACCAATTTTTGGTCCAAGAACACCTCCTCCTGGACTGGACTTGGGTCAAAGCAATAGCTCCAAGGCCAATAATAAATAACACGTTATCTCCTCCGATTCCGCAACATGTCTGGTTGAAGAATGGCCGATCAGAAACAAACTAAAAAGCACGAAATGAAAAGTGCAAATCAACACTCACCAAACTTTTACTAACACAAAATTAGCAGAAGGAGCCCAAACGGTGGCACTAAAGAGCTGAAAAACCATGTCAGTGTGTTTGTGTTTGTTGGCCGACAATTCCTTGCTGTTTTTATGCAAGACAAAATCCAGGCACACGCCTTCGGACAAAAGTCTGAGGTTTTATCTGCGGAAAATCCGATCGTGTGTACGAGGCTAAACTCCTGGTACACACTGTGAAACTGAAGAGCTCAGGAGGAGCCGCTGTACTAACGATCCTTAGTACATCAATTTCCCCACTGAGCTATTGTGTTCTGACAGGGGGATGCTCCCCCCCACCATAACACACCGGTCAGCTCATTAGTGGCTGAGATCGCTGATCGGGTGCCAATCAGCAGACTTTTTTCGGTCATGCCCCATCTTCCCGCTTCTGTCGGAGCAGACCGGCTGCCATACACACGGGCCAATGCCGCCCAATATTCGGCACATGTGTATGGCCCTTTAGAGATTTGATGCAATCAACTGAGCAGCTCCACTCAAAGTCAGATGGAAGCTACAAAAGCAGACAAACATTTTTCCCCTTTAAAAAAGGAAATAAAATTGTGTGAAGGGTTCTTTATGAAAGGTTTCTTTAGAGTAACGCAGCCCATACATTAGTCTTTTTTTTTTTGTTCAACCAGCGGGTTCCCACATCCACACATTCAGGATAGATGGGGGAATGCACCAACTGAGCCTTTGTATTCTGACTGTGGTGAGCTTCCCTGCCATTGGAATATACTGATTAGACATGTGCAATTCGTTTAGTTCCGAATTAGTTTTTTAACACATTTTGACAAATTCGTTAATTCCGAATTTCCGAATTTTTCAATTTCCAACATTTCCGAATTTCAAAATTTGCAAAATTACGAATTTACGAATTTCGCATTTTCAGATTTCCGAATTTCCGAATTTCCGTAATTCTGAAATTCAAAAAATTTGTAAATTCTAAAATCTGAAAAAAAGAAAGAAAATCTGTTTAATTCTAAATAATAACTAACTATTAAATTATAGGTATTGGAATTCCCTATCAAATTTGTCTGTTAGTGAACGTAACGAGTACGTATTTATTCGAAGTTACGAATTACCTGAAATAACGAATGCCGCATCTAACCAAATGGAACGTAACGATCTAATAATAATAAATAATAATAATAATAAAACCTATTATTATTAATTATTTTTCTATTAATTATTTATTATTAATTTGTTCCGTTCCATTTGTTTAGATACGGTATTCGTTATTTCAGATAATTCGTAACTTCGGATAAATTCGTACTTATTCGTTAATTTAATAGTTACTTATTAATTAAACTGATTTTCTTTCTTTTTTTCAGATTTCCAAACTTTGGGATTTTCAAATCTTTGAGTTCCGAAAGTCTGAAAATTCGGAATTCCGAAAAAAATGAAAATCCGGAATTCCGAAAAAATTAAAATCCGGAATTCCGAAAATCCGAAAATTCAGAAATCCGAAAATTTAGATTTTCCGAATTTACGAAAAAAGCAAAAAAAACTAATGAAACGAAAATGAACAAATTTTTTGTTAGTGCACATGTCTAATACTGATCAGCGATAACGGCTATAGCCACCAGCGCTACTCAAGCGGCCACAATTCCACCAGGGCACTTATACAGAAGTCGAGTGGTTAATTGACTTCTGTACAACCACCCTGCCCCTACGTGGATCGAAATTTGGACGGTCTCTGCTGAACTGGCAGAATTTTTAACTACGTATGACCAGCTTGAGAGTGGTTAAGCTGTGTAATGCATTTCGAAATAAGGCAGTAATAGAAAGACAACGATTAGGTAGAAAGGACTGGATGATTTTCTTGCACATAATATCTAAAGATATAATTACTAAAGGTTAAGAGAACAATTTTTTTAATTCGGGTAGCTAAGCTGGTTGACCTTGGACAGCCATGAAGTCATTTTTTTCCTCGTTTGTGGAACAATTGGCAGCAGTTTTACAAGGAGTCCGAGGGGGCTGTTTTGTCCTCTTTGCAGACAGCTGCAGACATTATATACTACATACTTTGTAAAATACAGGACAATTATAAGATCGTATACTAACAAGTCACAAAGAGTAATTCTCACTGAATGCCAAAAATTTTTATATGCTGGCTAGGGGCATGGTGTCACTTTTTGACTTGAAACATACGTACTTCATGGATTATAAGAGGCTGGGGTCACAAGAGACTTCCAGAGGGGATTCCTGGCTATCACTCTCTCTTCTCTATCTTCAATTCCTTCAAAAAACATTATTGGGATCTCCTGGGTACTCTACTTGTAGCTGATTCAGAGATCCTTACAAGGAGCTCTTAGCCTGAGGTTAACCTGCAGCTTTGGAATCCTTCAGACATATATTCTTGCCAAATCTCCACTTAGTGCTTCTTCAGAGACCCTCAAAGGGAGCTCTTGGCCATGAATCTATTAACAGCTCCTTCTAAGATCTTTAGAGGGACCTGCTAAGAAACCACCTGTTAGCAGGTACAACCTGACATGGGCACAGCGTGATCTCACTGGGCACCACAGACAAACCTAAGATCCTGGTCGCTTTGTGCGATTCCCCATTCCCGTAGGGAGCACATAACATTAGCCGTATCATCCCATGCTTGCCCACTGTCTTTCCACCAGAACTTGGTTCTTTATGGATAGGCCTTAGAAGAAGGAGACACCAGTCCGAAGGCTTTTCAAAGCTTTGCTTGATAACTTCATTAAAGTAATAAGCAGGGGCGTTGCTAGGTCTACAAAATATCTGGGGCTAGAGTCCATAGCAGCGTAGTAAAGAAAGTCATATGCTTGGGCGGGCATACACATGTATATAATATATATATATATATATATATATATATATATATACATATACATATACACATACACACACACACATATACACACACACACAGTATATCCCCAGAGAGCCTCCCCCTTAAATCAGGGTGCCCAAAGAGCCTCCCCCGTTAATCAGGGTGCCCAAAGAGCCTCCCCCTTAACCGCTTCCCGACCGCCTAACGCCGATATACGTCAGCAAAATGGCACGGGCAGGCAAAATCACGTACCTGTATGTGATCGTGCATGTGCCTGCCTGTGGGTCGCGCGCGCGCTGCCAGCGGCGCGCTCATGACCCGGTCGGGAGCTCCGTGACCACGGCCACGGGACCAGCGGACCCGATTGCCGCTGGTATCCCGCGATCGGGTTACGGAGCTGAAGAACGGGGAGAGGTTTGTGTAAACAAACCTCTCCCCGCGCTTCTTACACTGCCTGTCATTGATCGGCTGTTCCCTGTCATCGGGAAAGCCGATCAATGACGTCAGACGTACAGCCACGCCCCCTACTGTGAAAAAAAACACAACACGTCACACTGACTCCTCCCCGCCCCCTAGTGGTTAACTCCTTCAGTGCCACTGTCATTTACATAGGAATCAGTGCTATTTAAATAGCATTGATTGCTGTATAAATGACAATGGTCCCAAAAATGTGTCAAAAATGTCCGATGTGTCCGCCATAATGTCGCAGTCACAATAAAAATCGCTGATCGCCGCCATTACTAGTAAAAAAAAAAATATTAATAAAAATGCTATAAAACTATCCCCTATATTGTAAACGCTATAACTTTTGCGCAAACTAATCAATAATCGCTAATTGCGATTTTTTTACCAAAAATATGTAGAAGAATACGTATCGGCCTAAACTGAGGAAAAAAAATGTTTTTTTATATATTTTTTGGGGATAGTTATTATAGCAAAAAGTAAAAAATAATGCATTTTTTTCAAAATTGTCGCTCTATTTTTGTTTATAGCGCAAAAAATAAAAACTGCAGGGGCGATCAAATACCACCAAAAGAAAGCTCTATTTGTAGGAAAAAAAGGACGCCAATTTTGTTTGTGAGCCACGTCGCACGACCGCGCAATTGTCAGTTAAAGCGACGCAGTGCCGAATCGCAAAAAGGGGCCTGGTCCTTTGGCTGCCAATTGGTCCGGGGCTGAAGTGGTTAAATCAGGGTGCCCAGAGAGCCTCCCCCTTAAATCAGGGTGCCCAGAGAGCCTCCCCCTTAAATCAGGATTCCCAGAGAGCCTCCCCCTTAAATCAGGGTCCCCAGAGAGCCACCCCTGCAGAGACTCTGGGCTATGGGCCCCACATTCAGGGCTATAGCCCCAAAAGCCACCCCCTAGCGACGCCACTGGTAATAAGTGTTCAGAGCTCTTAGACAACATTTCAAAACATGTCCGAAGCACTTTACTGGCAGTTTCTCAGCACTTCCTATTGTACAGGTTACACTTCTCCTGCTCCAATCCTTCCCTTCAGGGCCACAGGGCCCTGCCAGGGAACACCTCCCACTGATGCAGCTACATGATGGCTGTACAGGCCCATACTCCGACCAGTCCCACGGGGGCCAATGCAGCTAGAAGCTGCTACTTCTCTTGTACCTTACTTCTACTCCACCCCTATGCCCATGCTCCTACTTTATATAGTTTTGCAGGGGTGCCACCTAGTGGCCAAAATAAGGGTATGCTCTACCACCCTCTTACACACCGAAAACCGGGAGTCTGTTAATATAGAGGTCTTAGCACAAATGACAAAGGCCATACTTGGAAGGTCACGGGGTACCCAGTGCTGATAACATTTAGGCCTGGCATATAATAAGATTCAAGGTTCAGGAAGGGTACATTAGAGGAATTAGGGGTTCCTGGCCACAGAACTGCATTTTGACGGAAACAAATCTTGCTTTATTTATGTGGAGAATTTCCGTAGCGTCTCTAACTAGGCTGGGTGGAACCAACTGAATCACTCAAGGAATTTGGGCTATCTGTAGGCGAATTTGGTGCCGTGGGTACCAACAAGGGGATATTCTGACCACAGGGAGAAGATGCATCATTAACATGTGCACATGACAACACACACATCTACAGTAATATTCCTATCCTAGGGCAAGCTCAGCTCACCGGATGTAATCCAACACATCATTATAAGGCAGAGCTGCTCGCAGACTTAATGACAACTTTATGAGTCAACCATTTAAAGCTAATTAGAATAGACTGCCTTTGTACTTTTTCTATTGTATGTAGGGGACTGTTCCCTGAAAGAAGACAAAAGCCCCTAATAATCGCTACGGTAACCCGCTAATGCTTCTCTTGTTTCCTCACCCACTGCCTGCGCTGCCCCTGGTAACACTGATATAAAGAACAAAATTTATCAGCATTTGTGCGTTTTATCTAATTAACGCCTGGTCACCACGAGTGAGCATAGAAGGAAAAGTAACAAGTTCTTCCCATTTACAGAGAATAATGGAAGAAAGAACAGGAAAATTGCAATCAACTTTTCCGAGATATAAATAAAAGACTGTGGGAGGCACCATATGACACCACATTTCTGAGGCTACATATTGATAATTGTGAGCAAAAGCACATGGATTGTGTGGTTTTGTATGATTTTTAGGAGAATTTGTATCTATAGATAATACAAGAAAATCTAGGAGGCCATGCGCACTAGGCGTAAAAAATGCTGCTTCTATAGGAGTTTTGCATTTTGCCTGTAGAAGCAACTCAATGTTCTCCTATGTGTCCATGAACATTAGGATATTTATAGGCATATTTTAGATTTAGAATTTAGAGGTAAACAAAAAAACCCTTATTTCCTTTTAAGTGATGCTGTTTGGGGGGGCCCACACCTCAGATGACGACTGTCTAGTCGAAACGCGTTGGGTGGACCCCCTTATAGACATCGCTGTTCATTGTTTTATGCCCTAAACGATCGACTGAAATGTGAGTGTTCATTTTATTTATATTTTTGAATAAACAACTTGCTAAACGGTATCACGCTATGGTGGCTTTTCATTTGCATGGTTTATGATACCTGAGCTCCTTATTCCCATCTGATGGTCGGATACCTTATGGCTACTACCGATGAATAGATGGTTTGAGGCCCCCTTGGAGACAAAATATAGGACCTGCTATCCTCATTGGGTTTATTGCAACCAACAGGCCTTTCTGACTTGGGAGGCGTAAGCCCCGCCAAGTCATCGTTGTCCGGTAAGCCTCCTCCCTTTACTACGGCGGTGGTGTCATTTTTCTATCCCTCTAAGTGTCATACCAGAGGCTGGATCTTCACTGTTTAAATCACATTTTATATTTGGACTTTGATTTATATTGTACACTTGGGAGAGTGTGAAGAGTATTCACTTGAGAGACTTTATTTGTGAATTTAATCGTGATTTTTTATGTTCACATTATTGTTTGGTTCATTTAAATCTTTTTTGTTCATCACTTGAGATTTATATTTTTAACACTTATATGCACTTAAGGTATACTCGTGTTTTGGTTATTGCAACCCAAGCGCCACACTTTTCTGTTTATCCAAACAAAAAACCCCTTCTGGGTTGCATTTTTTAGTTTTCTGAAGGAAAAAACGCTAAACTCTTGTAAATGCCTGTACAAAAACACTCTCTATTGTACTAAGAGGAGCTTACTATATGACGACTCCGAGCCAGTGTGCAGATGGGTGCCATTTTGTTGTAGTCCTCAATGTGTTTGACAAGCCAGTATTCAACCCCCTAGCACCTGCAAACATTGTACAGCTGGGATAACTGATTGGGGCATTTAGGTGGAATCAATTTTATTTGACTTTTGGTCTACTAACTCAAATGTATAGTCATTATAATAACCATCTGAATAACTAACTTTACAAGGCCTTCACCAAACTTGCAGCAGCTTTATCACGCCCTTCAACATAGGTTTGTGGATGTTCATCTACACTATATTATCACAAGTATTAGGACGCCTGCCTTTACACGCACATGAACTTTAATGGCATCCCCGTCTTAGTCCTCTCCAAGCCTATGGAACTCCTTACCCCAATCAGTCCGTCTATCTCCTACTCTATTAGCTTTTAGACGATCCCTGAAAACTCTCCTCTTCAGGGAAGCCTATCCTACCCACACCTAACAACTGTATTTTCATTTTTTCCATCTGATCATCCCCCACAGTTATTACCTTTTGTTTCCACTTGACCTTCCCTTCTAGATTGTAAGCTCTAATGAGCAGGGCCCTCTGATCCCTCCTGTATTGAATTGTATTGTAATTGTACTGTCTCCCCTGATGTTGTAAAGCGCTGCGCAAACTGCTGGAACTATATAAATCCTGTATTATAATAATAATAATAATAATAATAATAGGGGTTCAATATTGGGTTGGCCCACCCAATGCAGCTATAATAGCTTCAACTCTTCTAGGATGGCTGTCCACAAGGTTTAGGAGTGTGTCTATGGGAATGTTTGACAATTTTTCCAGAAGCGCATTTGTGAGGTCAGGCATTGATGTGGTCGAGATGTCTCTGCTCTAATTCATCTCAAAGGTGTTTTATTGGGTTGAGGTCAGGACTCTGAAGGCCAATCAAATTCCTCCACCCCAAAATTGCTCATCCATGTCTTTATGGACCTTGCTTTGTGCACTGGTTTAAATAATTTGGTGGAGGGGGGAATATGGTGTGGGGTTGTTTTTCAGGGGTTGGGCTTGGCCCCTTAGTTTCAGTGAGGAAAACTCTTAAGGTGTCAGCATACCAAGACATTTTGGACAATTTCATACTCCCAACTTTGTGGGAATAATTTGGGAATGGACCCTTCCTGTTCCAACATGACTGCGCACCAGTGCACAAAGCAAGGTTCATAAAGACATGGATGAGTGAGTTTGGGGTAGAGGAACTTGACTGGCCTACACAGAGTCCTGAGCTCAACACAATAGAACAGCTTTGGGATGAATTAGAGCAGAGACTTCTAGCCAGGTCTTCTGCTCCACATCAGTGCCTGACCTCACAAATGCGCCTTTGGAAGAATGGTCAAACATTCCCATAGACACACTCCTAAACCTTGTGGACAGCCACCCCAGAAGAGTTGAAGCTGTTATAGCTGCAAAGGGTGGGCCAACTCAATATTGAACCCTACTGACTAAGACTGGGATGCCATTAAAGTTCATGTGCTTGTAAAACGCAGGAGTTCCAATACTTTTGGTAATATAGTGTATATTTATAATATATAAATATAATAATTTTTAATTTTGGAAGGAGAGTGGAAGGATTAGAACTCCGGTCAGGTTTTATGACTGTCTGGAGCTTAGTTAGGTAGATATCCCCTCACTTCCTGTCCTGAGGACAACTTTTTCAGCAGCCAGGAAGTGAAAGAAAAAAACTCTCCTGCAGCAACACCTACAGAAATATATATATTTTTAATTAATAGGGGAATTCTAAAACCACTGTCTGTTTTCATTGCTGTTTGTTTCCGTGTTATAGATTTTCCCTCAATTCCTGTCTGACGAAACGTTGTCACCAGAACAGAAAATGGGTGAAAATCTCTCTAAGGGTGTTCCAGATGGCAGTAAGAAATTAACAGAAGTCCTAACCCTTCCCTACTTCATCTAAAACAGAACAAAAACGAGTTCTGTCACTTTAATTATCCTGCCATCCAGCTTCAGCATTACTTGGAACATGTTAAAAGCTGGTTGAAGCCCACTAATAACTAGTTTGAAGTGACAGCCAAATCTCCAACTATGGTCCACAATCTGGAGCTGATGTATAGTTTTGTTTATTACAACTCCTGTGCAAATAAATCCACCATATTACTGGGAAATGGGTCACAGTATGTGTGCCCGCTACAGTCATGCATTAAAGTGGAATAGGAAGACGTCCCAATAGTGACACTCGGGGGGTGACACACAATGACAAAGTGCGGTCAATGGCAGGTCCTAGCTCTCATCAGACACTTCATTTAAGCCTAATGAGAGGACCTGAGCGATTTTCAGGATGACCTGTCAGTGTAGTTTATTAAGTACTGCGGAGTCATTAATTAATGTTCAGTAATGAGAAGAAGGAGAAACAAACTAATCATATTACCACATCCATCTCCTCTCCATCAATCACCTCAAAGTCCCTGATCCATTTACCTCAACACTAAGACAATGTGTCACTCTGTCTGTCTGTCTGTCACTGTCATTCCAGTCCATAATTCCCTGCTTGTCTATCTGTATGTCACTGTCATTCCAGTCTACATCATTGTCTGTCTGTCTGTCACAGTCAATCTTGTCCATAATTCCCTGCCTGTCTGTCACGGTCTTTCCAGTCTATATCATTGTCTGTCTGTCAGTGTCATTCCTGTCCATAATTCCCTGTCTGTCTGTCATTCCTGTCCATAATTCCCTGCCTGTCTGTCACGGTCTTTCCAGTCTATATCATTGTCTGTCTGTCAGTGTCATTCCTGTCCATAATTCCCTGTCTGTCTGTCATTCCTGTCCATAATTCCCTGCCTGTCTGTCTGTCACTGTCAATCCAGTCTATGTCATTGTCTGTCTGGTATTGTCCTTCCTTGCCATCATTCTCCCTCTTTGACTGTCTGTCACTGTCTTTCAAGTCCATTATTCTCTCTCTCTCTCACTGTCATTCCACCTTGTCGTTCTCTGTCTGTCAATCTCCAGGTCTGTCGGTCACAGCTATTCCTCTTATGCCCCATACACACGGTCGGACATTCCGACCACAAAATCCGTCTGATTTTTTCAGACGGATTTTGGACGAAACTTGTCTTGCATACACACGCTCACACACAGTTGTCGGAAAATACGATCGCTTGGAACAGGGTGACGTACATAACACACGACGGGACTGCGTAGAGGCCAGTTGCCAATAGCTTTCGTCTCCAAATTTTTTCTGAGCATGCGTGGTACTTTGTCCGTCGGAAATTCTCTACACACGATCGGAAAAAGTCCGATTGGATTTTGTTGTTGGAAAATTTTAGATCCTGCTCTCAAACTTTTCCGTCAGAAATTCTGATGGAAAAAGTCCACACACGATCTGACTTTTTCCGTCGGAATGTCCGACTGCGTGTACGGTTCATAAGTCATTCATTGTCGGTTTGGTATTATCCTTCCTTTCCATCATTCTCCCTCTTTATGACTGTCTGTCACTGTCATTCATGTCCATTATTCTCTCTCTCTCTCACTGTCATTCCATCTTGTCATTCTCGGTCTGTCTGTCTCCATGTCTGTCGGTCACAGCTATTCCTCTTAGTCATTCATTGTCTGTCACTGTTCTTTTTCTCTGTCTGACTGTCATTGTCATTCCTCTCTGGTATTCTTTGTCTGTCTGTCATTTGTCACTGCCATCCCTCTCTGGTATTCTCCGTATGTCACTTCTCTCCATCATTCTCTCTCTCTGTATGTCATTGTCATTCCTGTCCGTCATTCCCTGCCTGTCTGTCTGTCACTGTCCTTCCCCTCCATCATTTTCTATCTGTCTGTTATTGTCCTTCCTTTCCATCATGCTCTGTCTTTATGCCTGTATGTCACTGTTATTCATGTCCATCATTCCCTGTCCATCTGTCACTGTCATTTCAGTCTATGACATTGTCTGTCTGACACTGTCCTTCTTTTCACTCATTCTGTCTGTCTATCTATCTATCTTCCACTGTCCTTCCTCTCCATCAATTTCTGTCTGTCTGACACTATCCTTCTCCTCCATCATTTTCTGTCTGTCTGTCTGTCTGTTATAGTCCTTCTTTTCCATCATTCTCTATCTTTATGCCTGTCCGTCACTGTCATTCCCGTCCATCATTCCATGTCCGTCTCTCACCATCATTCCAGTCTACGTCATTGGCTGTCTGTCACCGTCCTTCCTCTCCATCATTTTATGTCTGTCGGTCTGTCACTGTCCTTCCTTTTCATCAATTTGTAAATGGAAGTAGCCCCAGGGATTATATGGGCATGGGAGGTAAAACCAAACCAAACAGAAGTATAAAAAAAGTACAATTCGTATTATTACTCTGTTTTCTTTTGTTAATAGAATTTAACAGCCTACTTCAGCTCAGGCCCCGAAGAAGGAAATAAATACCATATTTTTCCGAAACCTGTTGGGCACACTGTCAACATATTTGGGTTGACTAATGGGCTAAGCCTTATGTTAATATCAGTCAATTGTTTGCTGTTTATTATTCGTGTTATTTCTCTATTTTTGTGTAAATATTTGCACATTCTTTGTCTTTTTACATGCTTTTTCAATACATTTTGTACTTTTATATACTTATACTTTTGTTTGGTCTGGTTTTACCTCCCATGCCCATAGAATCCCTGGGGCTACTTCCGTTTGAAAATTTGTTGGATGTGGCATGGGTTCCCCAGACCTTATTCTCATCAGTGGTTTCTCCTAAATAATTTTCTCTTCCTTTTCATCAATCTCTGTTTTTATGTCTGTCATTTTTTGTCTGTCATAGTCTCTGTTGCTGTCACAGTCATTTCTCTTTCTGTCTGTCTGTCACAATAAATTCTCTCCATTATTGTCTGTCATTATTCCTGTCCATGACTCTGTCCTCATTTACATCTGTGCAATGAGTTGTGTTTTTAACAAATGTGGCACACCATGCCAAGGCACCTCTGTAAAAGATGGCCCTTTTAGGCTGGGTTTACAGAAGTCCAGCTGCGGTTTGCAGTCAGGATTCCGGTTCAGTTTTGTTCACCGGTTCAGGTGTGATTCAGGTACGAATTTTTACTTGAATTTGCACCTAAACCTGACCCAAAAATCGCACATGACCCCTTTCAGAAATGAACCGCGGCCGCCCCGGACATGTGTGAACTGGCTCCATTGAAAGCCGGTCTGATTCACATTTTATGCTAATCGGATGCGGTTAAAAATGCATCCGATTCACATATATGTGAACGGAGCCCTACTAAATGATAGGAGTACCAACAGTGAATATATAGTATATACATTAGGTCAATGAATAAACCGGGAGCAGCTTTTATGGAGGTGACATGGGAGAGATCCTGACTGGCAGAGCAGCGAGACCCATCGTATGTGTACCAGGCAAAGAGAAAATGGCAGCCATTCAGTAAAGATATAAAATTGCAAATAAAAGTGTACAATACAAACTACAGCATTCTGCAGCTTTACTTGGCTCTCAGCATTATTAGAGTATATGAAAGTCGAAGTACCTGTTATTGTCACAGTGCACCCCCCCCATTTTACAACCCCACTGAGTTACAACCCCCCTCCTGAGCTTTTCAGCAGAAACATGTGGCATTAATCATATTTGAAAGTATGGCAGCCGGATGGTCCATTATACAGCAAACCAACCATCACTAAATCCCAGCTGAAAGAGAGGCCTGGAGTACAACCCCAAAGCCATAACGGAGGGATTGCATGACAGGGGTTAATGGGGCTTTAGGTACCTTAGGTTAGGGAAGCAGGAGAGTGTAGTTGGTGTTTAGGTGGGCAGAGCCCTGGGAGGGGGAAGTGATGCAGGACGAGGAAGGGGGACGGCATCAGTCTGCAGGGGAAAGAGAGAGGAACAGCTTCCCACCCTCCTGCCCTACATGTTGTGGTCATTTTTCTGTTGGTTTGGGGACTGGTGCACCCCTGAGGAAAAGTGGTGCACCTGGCGGGGTGCAAGGTCCTTTTAGGTCATATGGGCACTTAAAAGGTATGGTGTAGGGACCCGTCTGAGGTACGGCTCCCTGCTGGTACGGGTACCTGCTAGTTGTCTCCAAGTCAGTGGTTCACGACTGGAGGCCTTAGAAGTGACTAGCAGGTACGGTTCTGGTTTATGCCTATTGGGACCTTGGGCTCCATTATAGTTAATAAACTGTATGTTATGTTTAAAAGGTTATTGATATGTTAATTATTGGTTATTTATATATTTGGTTACTAAAACGGCTGCTACAGCCAATTTGCCCCAGTTAGGTGTGGTGTGGTCATTGGAGGAAAGGGGGGTGGTTTTATTGGCATAGCAGGTAACAAGTCATGGTTAATACCATAGTCAAGAATTCACACTGGAACGAGTCCAGTCGATAACAAACATCCCATCAATTCCTACTAAAACCAGCTTCTAAAAGAGAAAAGGGCATGGACTCTTGTATACATCCATCACATTCCAACAACTTATTTCTCTACACCCCAAATCACCACAATGTGGGACAAGAGCAGAAATAAAAAAAAAATAAAATTCTGGGTGGAAATATTATAAGAACAATCCTAAGAAATATATGTAGCGGTCATAGCCACCCTGAGGGGCGGCCTTGACTTTCTGGGCTTACCAGTTACCTCCTCGTGGCTTGTCGGTTGTTGTCTAGGGGTTCCCAGGGTTAGTACCCAGTGACTTCAGATGCTGACACATAAAAGTCCTTTTCAAGGTTTTTATTTTGCAGTGGTAACATCCAACATAACAGTCTCTGATGGGAATAGAGGGCACGGGTGATAAAACTCAGGCACTTTGAACTGCTGACATCCACGGAATGTCTCTAATTAACCCAGAGAGTAGCCACTCGCAGCTGGGTGCTTCACTGCTGGATAAACCTCTAGCCAGAGATCTAGCAGCCAACATGTGATCCGGAAACTTTGAAAAGTCTCTGCCACAGACTAACTTGTAACTGAAGATGAATAGGAACCTTTCCCACAGTACCTGGATCTCTCAACCTTCTTGGTGATACTGTGCGAAGTGTGGATTCTTTAGTGTCCATACAACTCAGCTCCCAAGCTCTTACTGAGCAGCCAGCTTGTTGGCCCTCATCCGAAGAGTCCTCCCCTGGTCACTTGTATGAGTTTCCGTGTCCCTCCAATACTGAGAGCACACCGGGACGCCTTCGAATCCTCCTTCAACTACTGGGCCTCGGACTAGCTAGTTCCGAGACTCGGGAACAGATGGATCCCCACCCCAGACCATAAGGGCCTCTGGGGCTGGTCGGATTGATCATGCCTGCGGGACGGCACACGCTCCTAGGCCCGGGACCCCTCGCGGGGCTACCCCGGACTAGAACCAGGAATCAACGCCGCAGCCGAACCCTGAACACGTGACTTCAGCACCTTAAATACCCCTTCCCAGACTACGCAGCAGGGCCAGACGCGCCCACTGATTGGCTCCGGGAAAGATTGGTACCTAAGACGTCCAACCAGGCTTAGTTCTCAGCCTGTCATAGATGCCTCACTGCACCTATGACCAGGCGGACCTTAGCACAGCCCAGCCAGACTGATGCCAAAGTATATCCTGTACAATTAACCCCCAGAACTCCATTAGAGTTCTGAGAAAAACAAAATTTGCACTGATAGCGCACACATAGTAAAGTGTGACCGCTACATATATGTGAATAAATTGTGGATATTGTCAACACAGTGGGGGTGGTTTACTAAAACTGGAGAGTGCAAAATCTGGTGCAGCTGCGCATGGTAGCCAATCGGCTTCCAACTTTAGCTTGTTCAATTAACCACTTCAGCCCCGGACCAATTTGCAGCCAAAGGACCAGTCCCCTTTTTGCGATTCGGCACTGCGTCGCTTTAACTGACAATTGCGCGGTCGTGCGACGTGGCTCCCAAACAAAATTGGCGTCCTTTTTTTCCCACAAATAGAGTTTTCTTTTGGTGGTATTTGATCGCCTATGCGGTTTTTATTTTTTGCGATATAAACAAAAATAGAACGACAATTTTGAAAAAAATGCAATATTTTTTGCTATAATAAATATCCCCAAAAATATATAAAAAAACTTTTTTTTTCAGCAGTTTAGGCCGATACGTATTCTTCTACATATTTTTGGCAAAAAAAATATTGCAATTAGCGATTATTGATTGGTTTGCGCAAAAGTTATAGCGTTAAAAAAATAGGGGATAGTTTTATAGCATTTTTATTAATATTTATTAATTTTTTTACTAGTAATGGCGGCGATCAGCGATTTTTATTGTGACTGCGACATTATGGCGGACACATCGGACATTTTTGACACATTTTTGGGACCATTGTCATTTATACAGCAATCAATGCTATTTAAATGCATTGATTCCTGTATAAATGATACTGGCAGTGAAAGAGTTAACCACTAGGGGCGGGGAGGGGTTAGGTCTGTGACGTGTGTGTTTTTTCTACAGTAGGGGGAGTGGCTTTACGTCTGACGTCACTGATCGGCTATCCCGATGACAGGGAACAGCCGATCAGTGACAGGCAGTGTAGGAAGCACGGGGAGAGGTTTGTTTACACAGACCTCTCCCCATTCTTCAGCTCTGTGACCCGATCGCGGGACACCAGCGGCGATCGGGTCCGCTGGTCCCGCGGTCACGGAGCTCAGGACCGGGTCGCGATCCACGACCCACGGCTGGGCAATTAAAGGGGACGTACCGGTACGTGCTTTTGCCCAGACGTGCCGTTCTGCCGACGTAAATGTGCAGGAGGCGGTCCTGAAGTGGTTAAGCTTTGACAAAAATAAAACCTGGAAGCTGCACCAGATTTTGCACTCTCCAGTTTTAAAAAATGTACTCCATTATGTAGCAAATATTCCAAAGCACTAAAACATCCCAGAAACACATTGTCTGCCTTTATCTGTGTGTGACTTGTGAACAAAACACACATTATCTTTCACTCCGCAAACACTTCTATAAGGGAATTTTATCAAAATATTAGAAAAACATGCTAATCCCCGTAAACAAATTGAATAATTAACTTCGTAATAGATTTCTCTTTTCCTGGCTAATTCCCTTAAATGAGGCCACCAGGAGCATGTGGGATGAAAGAAGCCTTTCTGAAATCTGGGCCCTTCATGTTTCTGGATAAAGACTAATCACACAGAGGACGTGAAGTGGGCGCAGTGCATCGCCTCAGTCAGTTATCGCCACAATCTGAGTAAATGTAATGTAAATATGATGTTTGGCTGGTTCCGTGTAGATCCGCAACAATGTGACATCTCGACAGTCAGAAGATAAAATTTGTGCAGTAAATGAGGTGCGGGAGGGAGGAGGCCCAGCCGAGTCTGGAAAGTGAGATAAATCTGGAGTGGAGATCAACAGAAGACTACCTGCCGTGACCAACATTCTGCTTCCCCAAGGTGCGGGCAGCATCCCAAACAATGCTTGCCACCCACACAGTCATTCCTTGACTTCAGACACCAGCTTTGCTTACCTAACAGTGTGAGGCGAAGAGAGAACAAAAAACATCAGTTAAGCAGCTGTTAGAGAAGAAAGATCTATTTTCCTGGTTGCTGACACAGACTTGGCTCCCTTCATTAGTGTCCAGGTTATCTTCCTGTCCCTGATAGCATGCTGACTTCCAGTTGCATATTATGTCCTACAGGGAATGATTGTGGGACCTTCAAAGAGCCAGAGACAAGGCCAGACCTTCTATTCTCCATCCATGGCAAGACCGGAGGGAGGAAACCTGCAGGGAAGTAAACCGGCTGCCCATAGCAACCAAATCCCTTTTATTCTTACAAATTTCTGCTGTATAAGAAATTAAACCTGATCAGTTTCTATTGGTAACTGCTCCACATTTTATAATAGAGCCCTATGTGAGGTCATTTATATGGCCAATTCTTTTTATATTGTGAAAGATAATGTTACGCTGAGTAAATTGATACCCAACATGTCATGCTTCCAAATTGCGCCCACTGGAATGGCGACAAACTTTGACACTTAAAAATCTCCATAGGCGAAGTTTAAAATTTCCTACAGGTTACCAGTTTTGAGTTACAGAGGAGTTCTTTTACTAGAGTTATTGCTCTCGCTCTAACGAACACGGCAATACCTCACATGTGTGGTTTGAACACCGTTTACATATGTGGACGCGACTTGCGGACGCGTTGACTTCTGCGCGCAAGCTCGGCGGGGATTAGGTGCTTTAAAGAAAAAAAAAATCTTATTTATTTTACTTTTCATTTTTTATTTTTATACTGTCCCTTTAAAAAATAAAATAAAATTGGATCACTTTTATTCCTATTACAAGGGATGTAAACATCCTTTGTAATAGAAAAAAAGCATGACCTCTTCAATGTGAGATCTGGGGTTAAAAAGACCTCAGATCTCACATTTACCCTTAAATGCAATAAAAAACAAAAAAAAAAAAATCTCTTTTTTTTTTTCCAATAAAAAAAAAAATTGTCACTTTATGGTCGTTGGTCCAATGGCATTGAGTCAAGTGGGGAAAGGTGGGAAAGGTGTCTATACTTATCTATTCTCAGTGCAATCCTGTCTGGTTATGGCTGCACTACCTATGTGGTGATGTCACCCATAGGCTTACTATGGGGCATCCGTTGTCAGCTGTCCCTCCTCTACCCTGAGGCCGGCGATGGGAGTCGAAATGTGACCAGACCAGAGTGGCCAGGGTATAGTTAAATATAGATATCTTTCCTCTACAGGCTAGTTTGTATCAGGCCCAAAATGGAGGTTGGAACAAGTTTAAGTTTAGATACGATTAGACTGAACTTCTACTTTGAAGATGAAGTATAGCCAAAGTTCTTTTGGCAGTTCTCCTGGGGATAACAGCAGGAGTGTAGTTCGTTTTGCACTCCTGTGACCCGTTTTTAGCTAACAGTGGGCTTTAGTAATATGGTCAGGAAAAGACCAGAAGCCTCGACCAGCAGCTGGCCGAGTGCCTGACCCAGCACCTCCCACCCCCTCCACAGCCCGGCGCTCCAGTGCTGGAGGGACAGAGCAGAGAGCCAATGACAGTCACCAGCTCTCTACTCACGGAAAACTGAGAACTGAGTAATCAGCGGCCTTTGACCGCTCAGTTCTCAGTCTTAGAGCTGGCAGGGGGCACATCAGACTGATGCTGCATCCACTTAGGTGAGTATGTATATTTTTTGTTGCCCCATTCTTCTCTTATCTGTCCTTTTAAGTCCTTAGCAATAAGGCAGATATCTGCAGGCCAGGCTGGTAAAAAGACAACCATTTGGAAACCCTTAGCTGGAGCTTGTAGTTCAACAACATTATGGAGGAGGTACAGACCAGCTTTGGACACAGATATATGACATACCACAAGGATGGTCTACAGCTTGTCTGGGACACCATCGCCTGCTTACCACAGAATCTCGTCCAACCACAGAGCCAATAATGGTGATCTGTGATCAGGATCTCTTCTCAAATTGACCAATTATCCAGGAACCCCACCTATTACCCCCATCTACTATCCTGATCTATTATTCAGAAATATCCTCACTTATTACCCCCTTAATTACCAATATATTATATAGGTATCTCTCACCTATTAACCCCATCTACTATCCTAATCCACTATCCAGGTACAGGATCTTCATCTATTAAACCCCTCTACTATCATGATCCATTATGTAGATAAGTATGTTCACTTATTACCCCCCAACTACTATCCTGGTCCATTATCCAGGTACAGTATCATCCTCACCTAAAGCTCCCTCTACTATCCTGATCTGCTATATCAATCTATTATCCAGGTATGCTATCCTCATCTTTTACCCCTATCTATTATTCCAATTCATTATGCATGCACGATATCCTCACCTGTTACCCCCATTAACATTCCAGATCCATTACTTTGGTATAATATCCTCCCCAATATCCCCACCTGATATTTCCATACACCTTCTCACCTATTAACTGCATTTACTGTCCCAGTTCATTATCCAGGTAGTATATTCTCAACCATTACCCCCCCCCCCCCCCCTCTACTATCCCTATCCCTTGTTCAGGTATGATATGCTCACCTTTTATCTATCATTTACTATCTTGATGCATTATCCAGGTACAATATCTTCACATATTACCCCTATTTACTATCATGATCCATTATCCAGCTAAAATATCTCACCTATTACCCCCATCTACTATGCTGATCTGCTATCCAGATACAATATCCTCACATATTACCCCCATCTACTATCCTGCTCTGCTATCCAGGTACAATATACTCACATATTACCGCCATTTACTATTTTGACCTATTTTCCAGGTACAATATCCTCATAATACCCCCATCTACTACGCCAAAGTGTTATCCATGTACAATATTGTTACATATTACCCCATCCATGATCCTGATTCATTATCCAGGTACAGTATTATCACCTTTTTATCCTGATCTACTGTATGTGTGCACTAGTGGCACAAAACCAGAACACAATGCTCTACATATACAGTAAGGCATCCCTAATGCAATATATAGAATATACTTCCTCATGTTAATCATAAATATATTGTTATTCACAGGGGCAGCTGCCCTGGGCCCTGTCATTGTTGTGGGGCCCAAAGCAGCTGCCTCATACTCGCCAACTATCATAGTTTACCTCGTCCCTTGAGGCAAGAAATATTTTGCCCAGGGTCCAATCAATATTAAAGACGGCCCTGGTTATTCAACATAAATAAACCCAGAATCTAAAGAAATTAAAATAAAACATAACTGTCCTCCTTTTATCAATGTTTCCCCTTATAAAATTCAAATGTCTATCCAACTAACATTTCAGCTTCTTTCAATATGGGATGGAGAAGCAATCAATAGCAGGGCTTGCAATATGACAGGAGGATTTGACAAATCCATCACTAAGATGCATTTCAAGCAAAGAGAATACGGTGTAAACAAAGCTTTTCCAAAGTGGTTGAGCAGTAAGGGAAAGATTATGGAGACAGGAAAAGGAACAGTGTAATGCAGTAAATCTTTAACATTTAAAATGATATTTATACCATTTTAGAAAGGGTTTTGCACACTCTCTATGTGAAATCTCTCTTTCTTTTCTGTTGGAAAAGGTCTGTTATCCTCTGCTTTACAATATTTATATGTTATTATATTACTTCTATCTATTAGACATGTGCACACTGAAATATTTCGTTTCAGAATTTCGTTTGTCTGAAAAATAAATTTAGTTACTCCCGAAATTCGTTTTTATTTATTTTGTTTTTCGTTAAAAATTGCATTCGTGCGAAAATCCAAATTAATTAAGGTTGAATCTGTCATTGAAGGCTTATGGTGTCTGTCGAATGTTCAAAGAATAATCGAAGGAGCAGCTAAACTCTATGACTCTGTATAGTTTGGCTGCTTCGCCGAATCTTCTTAGAACTTTCGACAGACACCATAAGCCAAAGATTCAACGTTTGTATGTTTTTTGTTGCTTTGTCGAATCTTTGTCGTTCATGTTGAATGTATATAGTTCAAACAGAAAATGGACTGGTGATAGTGATCACTGATCAGACAGGTAACAAGATAGGGTATATAGAATCTATATAGAACCTCAATCTATAATATAGAATCTATAATAATAAACCCCCCCCCGCCCCCCCAACAACACGGACAGCCTCTGAGGCTATCACAACACTAGCAACACTAGTATCACTATCAAGTTCACAACACTAACAGAATAGCAGCAGATTATTATGAAAAAGTTAGGTTGAACTGTAGCTTGCTTCACTATTGTTCTGCTGCTGTGCTTATGCTTAATTGTTAAATAATTCAGGTTCTATGACAAACGGACCAGCTAAGATTGACTGTCTTCTGAAATGTGTGTGTGTCTCTCTCTGCTAGCAATCGTAAGTGAAAGTAAGTTGGCTGTACGTGTATACTTGGTTCTAGCTTTTTACTGCTCCTCCTCTTTGGTTACAATCAGCCAATAACATTCATCATCATCATTTTTATTTTACTTCCCCCACCCAATTCCAGCAGCAATCTTCTCTCTATGTCGGATCTTTTCTCTCTATGTCGGATCTTTTCTCTCCATGTCGAATCTTTTCTCTCTATGTAGAATCTTTTCTCTCTATGTAGAATAATCTTGGACTAATAGAGTTAAGGTTAGGCACATTCGACCACAGGTTCGATGAGATTGAGACAGATTGTTATTGTCAGCATCATGTCGAATCTCCTATCTATATCGAACTGTTGTCACAACGAAAACGATAATAAAGCATTCGTTTATGTCGGATCTTTCGTTTTTCAGATTCTGCACTTTCGTTATCGTTTGGTAAAACGATAACGAAAATACCTGAATTTCGGATGAAAATGCATTCGGACGAAAACAAATGCACATGTCTACTATCTTTTATTCAGATCTATTGTCCACATATGATATGCTAACTTTTTTCCGCAATCAATTATCTGCATTGAATAAATAAAGCACTGACCTATCAGAGTGCAGATTCCTGCAGTCTAATCACTAAAATGTAAATGAATGCTGTGGGTTACTGACGCACCTCTTTGTCTGAATTGCCAGCACAGACAACTGCCCATCAACCAAGATTCCAAACCTAATTCGTAATATAGTAGACCTCAGCTCCACCCAAGACAGGAGCTCCCAATTCAACTGTATCCTTGCTTCAAATGTCCTTTCCGGTGTCACGTAACCCATAAATTGTCTGAGAAAACAGGCCTTGGAGACTATTAATGTGTTCCCTACATTTGCTATCCGCATTTCTCCCTCCTTTACCACCAACGTCTAGCATGCATGGAGCAGTGCGGTGATCCAATCTTATGGAACTTTCAGAAAGTTGATGAAGCAGCTGATCCTGAAGGTATTGACCAAGATTCAGTTCCTGACTTGTTCCTTTTACTGAAGGCCAATCAGTTCAGTTAGGGTGTTTCCGACTGAAGTTCTACTCGTCCGATGCCTGAGCTGATAACCTCCAAGGTGTGCTGAGGATGTTGGGGACCAACAGGCCTAGCCTAGTGCCCAACAACAAACTCTGTGAAACAATCTTTCTTTACACCCCTGCAGCTTGTACTTCCTGTGAATGTTAACATTGGACCTTGCATGAAGAATGATGTCCCTGTTCATGGGAGCAGAAGCCTCAGTGAAATATGTTCTCCATTGCTAGATGTACAGTAAGTCTGCTGATTGTATTAGAATAAAATTAAATACATGGAAACAGTGGCGGCCCGTTCATTAGGGGAGCCAGAGCACCAGCCCCTCTATCCACGGCTGCCATCCCCACCACCTCTATCCATGGCCACTATTTTGCAGAACACCACCACCCCCTATTTATGCGTCCGGCCCCTTACAGCGGCGGGGGTGTTTTGTTTAAGCACCTGATTAGAGCCAGAGGCTCTAATGGGCTTCAAAATAGGGTGGGTTCGTGGCGCAGAGCATTGTACCGGGAGCCCACCCAGGTGTTACAACAGCGAATTAATATTCGCTATTGAAACACTGATCCTCAATCCAGCCAATCAGAAGCAGGTCTAAGACCCGTTTTCCAATTGGCGGAAAAGAGAAGAGTCCCGATTGGCACCAAGGAGGAGGGAGGAAATGGAAGCCGCTGCAATGCCTGTGGAGGGCAGGGGAAGGGAAACTGCCGCTGCTGAGCAAGGGAAACCCGCCAGTGAAGCCCGGGAGAAGCTCTGCCCACCACAGATGGGGTAAGTGCAACAGACCCACCCACCCGACCGACTGGAGAGAAGAAAGGGGTGATACTGTTTACCGCCCCCCCCCAAAAAAATGACCACCGGCTGCCACTGCATGTAAAAAGGAGGTGAAAACTCGATGTAGCCCCTCACGTTGGACCCCCCTCATTCTACAGATGCTGTCTATAGAGACGACAAATGCTACAAGTATGAATGGAAATATTCCACCAAGACTCATGCAAGGCCACAAGTGACCATTTATTCTGTTCAGATTATCTTTCTATGACATTTACATTACTTTAACGGTCTGCGCTTCTCTTGCCGTACAGAAATGAACGCAGTCCAGCCGTTGGTGAAAGGTCAATATGAAGCTTATCTTTCCCCCCAGTACAATTTACACGTCTGTTTCTGGGATCTGCTGGTAATTACTGAGCTGCACTGACACATGGCTGGAAAACAGCCGTGTCAATTGTATAATTACAAACACGAGTAAGCGTGTACAGGGCTCGCCGGCACAGATGCCAGGCGGGGAGCTGGTGGGGAGGTGATTGCAATTCAGGATGGACAGGAGACATAAAAGTGGATTATTCTGAAGGCTTTGTGCTCTGTGATACAAACAGGCCAGACGGCACACTGAAGAGTTACGTTCAGTAATCACGTAATGTAAGTGTGAAGGCTCAAAGGATGACAAGATTCCAGATGTGACAATAGATAGCTTCAGTCAACAGGATTTTCCAGCAGTTGGAAAATTCTTGAGGTTTACTTTTAAGGAGAACACTTTAGAGCTTATGGGATAGGGAAGTCCTTTCATTGATCTGGGGAGTGATTTGTCTATGTGTGGCAAAAAAACATTTTTTACACTGTGTCAATATTAAGAGCAATTCCCGAGACTAGGGACCTATTAAGCTGGCCATAAACTGATCATTTTTCAAACAAGCATTGTGTTGCTATGGGTATTTGTATAGTGACTTTATTGCAATAATATAGAGTTATATTTAGTAACAGCATATGTTTACAGAGGCCCTTCCCCCTCCATTGATATGTAAATAAACCAGATAGCTAGGTTTTGGATCTGAGCAGAGGAAGTTGGTGTATGCAGGAAATGGGTGGGAGGGGCATGGAGAGGGTTTGAAAGAAACTTGTCTTCGGACAAGGGAGTAGTGTTTTGGAAGGACAAAGAGGAAGACATGGCTTCCAGAAGCTGGATAACTTTGGAGACGCTTGTGTGAGTTGGACTCTGACCAAGGAACTATGAAGGACATCTTGACCCCTAAGTTGAGTAACTGTTTAGTTTACTTAATGTGTACATATTGTACATGCTTATATTTGTAGGCATATTTTGTAAGCTATAAGTTGTGTTGTATTGTTCATCCTTGTATGTGCAGATTTTTTCCCTGTTTAGTAAAGCATTGATACACTTCAGAAGTCTAAGCTTCCTTGGTTTTACCACTAGAAATTAATAGATAGACGCAAAGCATTACAAGCATCCAAACATTCTCATCAGTACATTTAATGACTTGACGTACATGACTTTGAAAAACACTTGCTTTTAACATTTGATTTAGGAGTGAATGGTCTTTCCCGAAATGAAAACAAAATTCACAGTTGGAAATTTGTTTCTTCAAGAAAAGTTTTCCATCCTGCTTCTTTGAATTTTTTTATTTACTGTGGTCAAAGGCCGATTCTAACCCACTAATGAGAAGACAATCAATACTAATGTTTTTAAAATGAAAATTTTCAAACAAAATTCAACTATTCTATGGCCAGCATTATTCCTTGCCCCAAGGATACCTCTGCAGAAATTGCCTGAAATAAAATCAATATTTCCATCACAATATTTGGGTGATTCTTCTAATCATCTCTGAAGCCTCTGAACTGCAGACAGCCTCACCAGACTACCTGGTGTGGTGACAACCAATACTACCATTCACACAGCAGAGGATAAAGCCTCCCTTTAAACAGATTTAATTTAGGCGTGTGGGAGGGGCCACCTTGCCCGTGCACACCTGGAGGGTGCGCGCTTAGCAATGCCACGGGGAACGTGTTCATGTGAAACCCAACATTAAGGCAGAACCCCGGCTTAGAGATGAGCCATAGACCATGTGCAGTGATATAACATACAGAGTTCCTCTGTAGAGCGTTCCTCCCCATGTCACTACACACCTTCCTTTTTGTATGTTGCATTTAGGAGGGATACTGCTGAGCCATTGCCCTCTTCACCAGTCTAGCGCACCTCTGTCAGCTCACTCCCAGTGACAGAATGGAGTCCCGCCGTGCACCTAGCACTGGCCTCATGCATGCACTCTCATAACTCCTTCAGCTCTCCTGTACCATGAGGCTTGGTACATGATGTCTCCATACCACAGGTATGTTCTCCTTCTGCTCCGACTCTTCAGCCAGGTAAACTCTTTGTAGTGGCCTTCCTCTTGTACCCCTATATGTGCTTTACAGCCCTGTTCTTCTTAAAGGTCATGTACCACCATGCACCCTTTTGAATTACTTTTGACCAGGCATTTGCACAGTTCATGAACTTTTACTGAATGCTTTTGTATCATTTACAGAACTTAATGCACACTCAGTACACCTCACTGACTACACTGTGGCTGCCCAGGCATACCTGTATAGGTGAAAATCCATTAGTGGCAAACACCTTTAGTGCAGGCAGGGCTGGACTTGCCATTGGGCTTGACTGGGCTCAAGCCCATGGGCCCCGCCCAATAGGGGGCCCCGCCCATTTACGTTTTAAATATCTTCATATTCGTTACAATTGAATTATCCTTTTAGCCATTTTTATTGCTTTTATTAATATCCTGGTTCGTTTTTAGTTATTACATTGTTTACTGTGTATATGGTTGTTTCCGCACATCTGGCCACTTTCCTTAAGCATGTGTGTATATATATCTGACCTTGTGAATGGTCAGCTTGATCGGATGAAACAGCGGATGCTGTGAAACGCATCATCTCATTGGCCCCGACGTCACTTCCAGGCCGCAGTGTTTGCGTTCCACCTTGGAACGCACTTCCGGCCCCTGTCTTCCGGTTCACGGACGCCATCGATACTGCACATTGTGCAGCGCCTACATTGCCCTGGAGACATACAGAGCATGGAGAAGAGTTACCACCACCACCGTTTCTCATCATCCTCCTGCGGTGCCTCTGAGAACGATCGCTTACATCGTGGACCCAGGACGAATACCAGTACAGTATCCCCCACTTATACGCTTGTATATTATCTACTTTTGTGAGCAGCCATTTGGATGTTTTGTCTTGTCCAATTAAACATGAGTTCTTTAATACTGCACTGAGTCTGGCACACCTTGTAATTTTGTATTGTGTTTGTATCATTTTGTTCCATTTAAAGTAATGTATAGAAGGTAGGGCCCGAAAGTGACTCAAGCCCAGGGGCCCCCACCACCCTAAGTCCTGCCCTGAGTGCAGGATACATCTTGCTGGTGACCCAGGCCTTACTGCTTCCCACACGGTCCTGCCGGCGGCTCCCTGGGCCCAACCTTCCCCCTTTTTATATACCAACCAGGGTGGAGGGCAAAACCCAAAAAGCCTGGGAAACTGACTGGCCCACAGCTTAACCCTTTTCTAGACTGAGCAGCTACCTCTCGTATACTATAGCACAATAAGTAGTAGACATGTGCGATTAGTTTTGTACGAATCGGAAATTCGTCAAAAAAAAATAGAAATTCGTACGAATCCAAATTACGAATTTTTACGAATATGAATTCTGTACGAAATACGAAATTTTGTTTACGAATTTCGGATCCAAATTATCCGAATCCAAACTACCAAATATTTAATTTCAACTAATATGAAAGAAATTATAGCGGATATAACGAATGATTCGAATGAATTCGAGATTCAGTATAACGAATATCGACACTCTACGAATAATAACGAATTATCCGAAAACGTATTAACGTTACATAACACAAGTCTATTGTCTACCAATCACTCAGAGGAAGTACGAAATTTCGTATTCGTAAACGAAATTTCGTATTCGTAAACGAAATTTCGTATTCGTAAACGAAATTTCGTATTTCGTAGTTCCTCTGAGTGATTGGTGAACAATAGACAATAGACTTGTGTTATGTAACGTTAATAAGTTTTCGGATTATTTGTTATTATTCGTAGAGTGTTGATGTTCGTTATCCAAATTAACGTTAATTTCGTAATTCGTGTACGAAATTTAATTCGGATTTGTACGAAATACGAATTTCGTACGAATCCGAATTAAATTTCGTACACGAATTACGATTTTTTTTTTTATACGAACGAAACAAATTTTTTGACGGCTCCCATGTCTAATAAGTAGGCACCTGCTTACAGGTGGAAAAACATTTCTGAACCTTCACAGTCTGGTATATTACTGGCAGGATAATCTGAAAATAAGCAAATCAGATAAAGTATTCAAGGAGAAAGTATTTTCATCATACATGGGGACCTAATCTGAAATAACGCTCTGAAGCTGATATCGCTGTCTATCAGGGAAGATCGTGGATTCTTGTGCGCTCACAAAACAGAATAATCTCCGAATGACAAACAATCCGCCATATAAAATCTTGACAGTGCTTGCACTATACGAGGCTAAACACAGAGAGTCCATGGATCGTTTATAAACGTATCTCGATGAAATATTACAGAGAATGCCAAATCACTAAAGTCACCCTGATCACTCCTAGGTTACAGAATTTATTTTCAGGAGCTACAAAGACACGCCACTACTTACATGTTATATATGTGGAGACCCCCTTCTCTCTACTCTGCACCCCTCTGTCTATACATCTCCTGCTTCTCCACCAGAAAATACCGCTTGAAGAGGTAAGTATGGAGTGTCAGGGTGATGGATGGCACATTTCCCATCAGTGTCTGCGACAGCTGGAAGTTGTTTATTAATAGCGTGAGCTACACAACACAGATCAATAAGCAGAGTATATCAGACCGATAGGATTCCCAAGATGCTGGAATTTCCACTTAAGTGAGTATATGAGAGGTAATGCAAACTCTCTGATCTGCAAAAATGCATACATAGATAGCCGCCATGATAGATAGCCGCCATGCCTCATAATCTCGATTCTGGAGATCTTACAGCCAGGCCCATAAGTCACCCTGAGCACAAAAAACTGTCTGTGCTTCCAGCCAACCAGATTAAAGATGTCACTTTCCAGCTTAGTTTAGAAAATGAAAGCAAATATTTTATTGGATCCTGTGAACACCGTCATTATTTTTTTCTCCGCTCAGTTCTTTGGCAGTAAAGAACATTATATCTTACACAGCCACTTTCTGACATCTGGGTTGTAGAACTGCCAATTTAGAGCAGCTGCAGAAATTACAGAAGCAGCGCAAATCTTGCAATGTGGAATATATTCCGTTATCAAAGGAAAGCATCAACTGCCACTTTTAGCCTTATTTACATTACTTCTAAAGCCAAAAAATTTTTTTCTTCATTTAAAGCATAACTTTACGCATAAAAACTTGATAAAAAAATGATGTTCTTTAGCAAAGAAACATACATTCATTCCACATTAAAGCGGAACTACACCAATTCATTTTAGGGTTCCAAAAAACAGTTACATTCCCGGCATGTCGGGAAAGCTAACTGTCGCATTTGTTAATTCTCTCAACCAAACTGTCAAATGACTGGTGTTCTAACTGATCCTATGTGCAGAATCATGGCAGTGTCAGATCAAACAGAGGCTAAGATGGCAGCTTCCTTGGCTAAAAAGGATAGAAGGGTTTAGTTCCGCTTTAACTCCTTCAGATCCGCGCTATAGCCGAATAATGGCTACAGCACGGATCTGCTTTGCCGGGAGTACGTCTATTGACGTCTTCCCTTTTGCATGCCCGCCTCCCCCTACTGAAGGGGGCACGCGGCAAGCGCTGTGATCACTGAGTCCATAAGACTCGGGTGATCACAGATCCGAGTACGGGGCCGATCCTGGCCCCTTACCATGTGATCAGCTGTCAGCCAATGAAAGCTGATCACGTGATGTAAACAGATAATCGCTAATCATTTTTTTTTTCTTCTCACGCTGACCAACATGAGGAGAAAAAAAAGCCGATAACCGACTTCTGTTTGCAGGGACATCGGTCCCGAAAAGGAAGAGCCTCATGTCCCCACCAGTACCGCCTGCCAGTGCCACAAATCAGTGCCCACCAATCAGTGCCCAAAGTACGCAAGTGCCAGCAATCAGTGCCCACAAGTGCCACCTATCAATGCCCACCAGTGGTGCCAATTAGTGCCTCATCAGTGCCACCTAGCAGCGGTGCCCATCAGTGTCACCTACCATTGCCGATCAGTGCCCATCACTGACACCCATCAGTGCCCATCACTGCCACCCATTAGTGCCCTTCAGTGCCACCCATCAGTACCACCTCTCAGTGCCCACCAATGCCACCTATCAGGGCCCACCAGTGCCGCCTATTAGTGCCTATCAGTGTCACCTTATCAGTGCCCATCAGTGTAGCCTCACCAGTGTACATCAATGAAGAAGAAAAACTACCTGTTTGCAAAATTTATTAATACACTATAAAACGGTTTTGTATTTTTTTTTTTTATTTGGTCTTTTTGAATTTTTTTAACAAAAAATAAAAAACCCAGAGGTGATCAAATACCACCAAAAGAAAGCTCTATTTGTGGGAAAAAAAAAATTATAATTTAATTTGGGTACAGTGTTGTATGACCGCACAATTGTCATTCAGAAGCCTCATACACACGATCGGACCGTGGACCAACTTTCCTGTGGATTTTTGTCCAAAGGGCGTTGGCCCCAAGTTGGTATTGCATACACACGGCAGGACTTTTTCAGCCAACTTTCACCAAATCACTTGGTTTTTCTGCTCTTTACCGCCACCTTTGGTCAACTTCTGTATTGTTGTCTGATCTTTTGCATTGGTTCTGCATTGGTTTGTACAAAAGTCCGTTGGTTTTGTGTACACACGGTCGGACTTTGGTCCATCGGACTTTTGTTGGCAGAAAGTTGGTCCGTTCGCACAGCCAACAAAAGTCTGATGAAACCTGGAAAAAGTTGGTCCGATGGAGCGTACACACGGTCGGATGTTGGTCCAAAACAGCTAATTTGCATGTTGGTTGTCAAAAAGTCTGATCGTGTGTATAGGCCTTAATTGGTATCGGCGAGTACTAATAAACGAAGTATAATATCAGTGCATTCCTAATTCTAAGTGCTTCCAGAAAGGGATCCCTCTTTTTTTAAATGAGCACCCACCCCGGAGCCAGTTCACTTACCAAATGATTTTGTTGGATGCCGCTCCTGTTAAGCCTCATACACACGACCAGATTTTCGGACGACCGAACGTCCGATTTTTGTGGCATGCTAGTCTCATGTCGAAAGTGAAGAGGTTACTCACCCTACAAAAATTCTCGTTCGACATAATGCAATGTCAGAAGTGACGTAATGTGTTGAATAGTTTTGTATGTATTCTTTCGTTTCTGAGCATGCGTAGTCTTCCGCTTACAATTTTCTTTCCGTGGGAAAACCGTACTAATTAAACAAAATCGGACGTTGCGTTCACATATGACAAAACTTTTATAGTCTGCACATCCAGCTTTTGTCTGAAGAAAAAACGTATTAGGCTGAATGGTGAAAATCGGCAGATAGTTCATCAGACGAAATTTTTCTTCCGATTTTCGTATCGTGTGTATGGGCCTTTACTGATACCTACCGCAACTGTTGTGTACACTTAAATTGTCAGCAATAGTACAAGGCATTGAAAAGTTATTTACACTTGAAATTATTTTTTTTTTTTAATTTGTCCTTTTTTTAATGTGAAACGTGTAAATATCTCATGTTGTAAAGCTGGCGCTATATAAATACTGTATAATAATAATAAATGTTAAATATGTACATATGTGTAAAAATATTAGCGAACAAAGCAAACAAAAAAAAACTTTAATTATTAATAGTTTATAAGATAGAAGTGAACAAAAAATATCAGCAGGGAAATAATAATTAAATGGAGGAGAATAAGGGGTTAATTAATGCTGATTAGAGAAAATTAAGGATTATTAAGGGGAAAATTTTATAAAAAAAAAAAAAAAAATTTGTTTACTTGATAGGTTGCTTTAAACTGACTTAATCTGCAGATCGAAGTTCATCCCTTTGATCTGTAGATGTATAAACAAAAAGAAACAATGTTTCTTTTTATCTATCTGTTTCAGCGCTGAGCAATGTTGTTGATAAACATTGCCTGGCTGCTTTTTTTTGACAGCACCAATTGCTGGGACTTCTTTTACCCTTCAGCTGTGAACTGGGGAACTCCACTGACAGCTGAATGAGTCATCGGTTGGTAAGGATGCAGCGGGCCCACTCCGTAGCCTCCCTGGCGGTATGATTATGTCAGATTTATAAAATCTCAAAGCGGTACAATGTTTTGTATAGAAATTTGGCATTTTATATTGTAGGCTTGTAATGCTTAGTAATAACACACTTAAATCTGTCCAAACAAGAGTCTAGTAGACATCCCGGGTATGATAAAGTTTGAAACACGAAATTATAAATTATAATATAATAAATAACTATAAATAATTATAAAAAAAACTAAGAATAATAAAATTAATTTCCCCACGATTCATTATCGCTCAATTGTGCAAGTGTTCTAATTTACTATCGCTGTTTTCTAGCCGGTATAAAAGCACTTTTGACGCAAAGGGACACTTTTTGGTTGCCATGGACAATCTCAAGCTTCCAGGATGAAAGAACAGTATATATAATATAAAAGTGTAGGCAGGGCACTGGACAAAAGGGATGTAAAATGATTTGATACAGTAATGTAATCTGTAAGATTGCAGTGTATTGTATGTGTTATTTATTTTGTACTTTTTGAATTTGCCGCAGGGCTCCGCCCCCATGCGTTGCGACGCTCGCAGGGAACGGAGCCCGGCACACAGAGCATCGGGCAGATGATCCGGCAGGGGACACATCGGGGGAACAACGCAGGATCCTGGGGACAAGGTAAGTAACCTGTACCAGGATTCTGCATTGCAACCCCGTGGCTCGGGGTTACCACTAATGGTACTAAAATTTAACACTAAAAGAACAGAACCTGAAAGTAACGGTTTCAGGTATCTGAGTGTTTGCAAGAGTACCTATACTCCTGCAAAAGCTTAGTATCGGTACCATTACCGATACCAGTATCGGTATCAATGCAACCCTACTTAGAATGCAACCCAGGGTAAAACAAAACAACAGGAGCACTAAACCAATGAAAGAAACCAAAATGTTTTATTGATTCAAAGTATAATCGCAAAAAATCAAGGAGGTTGTTTTTGGCTCCATTCACAGTCGAGCGATTTCCATTGTGACTTCACATTGCAACTTTGATGCAACTCTGAATGGGTGCAACTTGGATGCGTTGACTGTTGCACAACTGTCACATTGATAACATTAAGGTGCAACTTTTATGTGACTTTTGAGAGTTTACATTGCAGTCTATGGCACTCAAGTTGCATGAAAATTTCATCAAAGTAGTGCAGGAACCTTTTTAACTACTTGAATACAGGGCACTTACTTCCTGCGCAAGCCAATTTTCAGCTTTCAGCGCTGTCGCTGTTTAAATGACAATTGCGCTGTCATGCTACACTGTACCCAAACAGTATTTTTTATCATTTTGTTCCCACAAATAGAGCTTTCTTTTGGTGGTATTTGATCACCTCTGCGTTCTTTATTTTTTGCTAAACAAATAAAAAAAGACCTAAAATTTTTGTTAAAAAAAGTTTTTCTTTTCATTTGGTTATAACATTTTGTAAATAAGTACATTTTCTCCTTCACTGATGGGCACTGATAAGGCGGCACTGACAGGCACTGATAAGGCGGCACCGATGAGGTGGCACTGATACGTGGCACTGATGGGCACTGGTATGCGGCACTGTTGGGTGGCACTGATGGGCATTTATAGGCAGCACTGATGGGCACTCATGGGTGGCACTGATGGGCACTTATAGGCGACACTGATGGGCACTGAAAAGCTGCACTGATGGCATTGATAGGCATCACTGATGGCACTGGCAGGCATTGGGGATGGGCACTGATTGGCATTTCCCTGGTAGTCTAGGGTGGTATACCTGGTGGTCCAGTGTGGTGCCAATCCCTGGTGGTCCAGGCGGCATCCTAGTGGTCTAGTGTGGGCATCCGAGGGGGGGCTGCTCTGATAAACAATCAGCACAGACCCCCCTGTCAGGAGAGCAGCGCACTCAGCTCTCCTCTACTCGTGTCTGTCAGACACTAATGAGGAAAAGCCGATCAACGGCTCTTCCTGTTTACATCGTGATCAGCCATGATTGGACACGGCTGATCACGTGGTAAAGGCCAGTGGGCGGATAGTGGTTAAAGTTGCTGTGACATTAAATTGCATTGATTTGAATGGCTTCAATTGAAATCAATGGGCTGCGACTTGTCACGCAAATTTATGTGTCCAAAGTCTCATGACAAGTCGCACAAGTGTGAATGGGGCCTTACTAAAGGCAAATAGACTGTGCACTTTGCAAGCACAGTTGCACTCATTTTCCCCAGTGCTTAGTGAATGTGGTGAAAATTCACTTTGTAAAGAATACCCAGCCAGCCCTTCATTAAGGCTTCAATAAATATGACCATAAGAGTTTTGAATAGCCATATAAACACAGTAAGAAGTCCAATAAGTGCAAACATATAAACCTAAACCGAATTAGAAATAAAAAATGTATGACTTAAAATATTCTGATAGAAATATATAAAGTCAGAATGAACTACCAGATATAATTTAATAAAAAACAGGTGTTTAAAAAGATTCACAGTAGCCTTTCCAGCGGGTACATGGATACTATTTATTGCTTTGGACTTGCGCCAAAGTAGTTCTTGGATTTGATTTTATATGGCTTTAAACACCTGTTTTTTTTCAATTAAATGGATTACATGTGGTAGTTCGTTCCAATTTAATATATTCCTATCATAATGTTTTTTAAACAATATATTTTAAAGCCATATTTTTTTTTATTACAAATTATATTTTTATGTGCAGTTACTGTACTTATTGTATTAAAGTGTCATTAAACCCACATCATAAAAACTATCACTAAATTCCATATTACATGCTGTTCATACTCACTCACTATGAGATTCGTTTTCTGTATTCTGCAAAAAATAAATAAAAACCTAGTTGATCCTGCTCGTCTCGGTCTCCCCCTGCTGTTCATGTCCCCACTGCAGTTGGGGATTTTGCTGTGTTGGCAGCTCTGCACATGCTCAGTTTTTGGTGAGTTTCTATGCTGAGCATTTCCTCCCTTTCACATCTGAGCAGCCCATGTGACTACAGAGTCACACATGTGGGAGTATACACAGGGGTAAATGACAGCTTACTCCTTCCCTTCTCCTCCATGCCCACTAACCAGCTAAACACAATGGGGGCTAGCTTGATGGAGGCTTCACCTCCCTGTTATTCTAAGACACAGGCTGGAGGGGCGTGACACAGCCTGTGACTGGCAGAAATCCGCCCACACCATGTTATTGACAAATAATAATAACGATTTCATTTCAAATACATATTTGCATGACAATTTAAAACAGTTTATTGATATTAATTATTCATTTTTACTATTCCAAAGGCTGTTTTTTCTTTCTTTATTTTTGAACATGTGACCGGCAGCAGAGGACAAGAAGCTCCTCCTGCTTATGTTTCCCTGCAGACAGGCTGAGAGAGAGCTGGGTCATGTGAAAGCTGTATATCGATTAGGAAAAAGGTACTTAGATTTTTTTTAAATATTAACCCCCTTCCCGCCGAGCGTACGCAGATGTGCGGCCTCGGCTTTCGGGGGTTATACAGGGATGATGCTCGCAGCTGCAGGCATCATCCCGGTACCGTTGTTTAGAGCGTGTGATTGGCTTTCCAGGGATAACAACCAATGCGGCTAAAAGCCGCTCGGCTGTTATCCCGGAGGAGTGGGAGGGGACGCCCCCCCCCCTCCCGCCGCTCTGATCGGGCCTCCCGTCCCATCGGGAAACCTGTCCGACGATCCGGCTCTTCCGTCGCTTTGTGACAGACTGGAACGAAGTCGGAAATGGCTTCATTCAAGTCTCCTGATTGTAAACACGGAAGCAACGTCACAACGTCACTTCCTGTTTACTTGGCTGCCAATGGAGCCAGTTTTAAAAAAATATACAGTATTCAAAATTGCAGAAAACGGCAATCTGAATACTTTGAAGTGCAAAGGAGGGATTGGGGGTCTTTTAGACCCCCGATCCCTCCATAAAGAGTACCTGTCACCACCTATTACTGTCACAAGGGATGTTTACATTCTTTGTGACGTCAATAAAAGTGATCAAAAAAGTTTTATATTTTTCTTTGAATGACAATTGTGCGGTCATACTACACTGTACCCAAATGACATTTTTATCATTTTTTTCCCCACAAATAGAGCTTTCTTTTGGTGGTATTTAATCGCAGCTGGGGTTTGATGGGTAATGGGCAATGATGGGTGGCACTATGGGCAATGATAGGCAGCACTGTTGACTATTCTTAGGTGGCACTGGCAGGGGGCACAGGTGGGCACTGATGAGCTGGCGCCAGCTCGCCCTGATCAGGACTGATGTCCCTCTCACGGCCGCCGTTGATCGGCTTTTTTTTTCTCCTCGCGCTGACAGCCGATTACCGGCTCTGTTGTCATCACATGATCAGCTGTCATTAGCTGACAGCTGATCACGTGGTAAGGGGTCGGGATCTCACAGACTCGCTGATCACAGAGCGTGCCGCGAGCGCCCTTCAGGGGGCGTGCAGGCCGCTCGTGCACGGGACTACATCAATAGACGTCGTCCCGGCAAAGCAGGTCCACGCTGTAGCCGTTTTTCGGGACGTCATTCGGGAATTTTCTACACCATTGCAGAGCCTGCACCTGAAGTTGTGAGTGGGGTGGGCGGTTATTAGAGAGACACCAACATGCTTGGAGCGGCATCGCTAACTCATATTTTAGGCTCATAGGACAGTCAGAGGAGAATGAAAACTCCTCCTACAAGTTTTAACCAGACACCGATAGAAGTGACAAGACTGCTATATACCGCTGATGAGAAAGGGTATTTAGCAGTTTATATTTACTAAAATAATTGCATTTACATGTTCTATGTACTGTGGAAGAGGAGATATAGTGAATGCAGGCTCCTGGGTTTAGTAACACTTTAAACTCTCACCCAACTGTGCTAAAGTCATGAAGTTCACTATATTTCCCAGCCTGCTCTCTCCTTGCCAGCCTGGAAATGCGATAGAAATGCGATAGAATATACAGCTGAATTCTGGGTAATTTGCAGAGGAAATTGTGATTTATCGCTCGGCCAGGCTGATCTGCACAACGCAGCTTCACGGTCACAGGAAAACTGATCATTCTATGAATATATTTCATTGTTTGCTCATAAATATAATTTGATGGATCCATCTGTAAGTGTTATTTCCCTCAAGATGATTCATGGAAAGCAGTGCGCTTCCTTCTCCTTCCGTCTCATTTACTGTCTCTTTCTGATTTATAGAGAATTTCTGCACCAACATCCTAGGGACTCTGGCCAACTCAAATCACCTTTTACTTTATAACAAATCTGAAACAAATCTGCGGGTTCTGCAATATAGCGTACAGCGACCCTGAGGAGTGAAACGCCATCAGAAGAGTCCGACGTTTACTCTTCTGACCCCCTGATGGTCTCTTGTACTTTTACCAGAGTGGCGTAGGACACAAAAACGAAATAATAAAGGAAACGGTA
Organism: Lithobates sylvaticus; assembly: GCA_028564925.1. Classification (NCBI taxonomy): domain Eukaryota; kingdom Metazoa; phylum Chordata; class Amphibia; order Anura; family Ranidae; genus Lithobates; species Lithobates sylvaticus. The sequence continues at coordinate 184,518,901 of CM053035.1, read as the reverse complement.
TGAGGTTCCCATCCAACGACTTCTGCCGAACTCCTAGAAGCAATGCTGGTCTTATAATAGAACACATCATTGTACGTGACGCTGCAGAGGAGCACTGTGCCCTGGAACTGGCATCACCACCAGTCAAGCCGAGGCAGCCTCCAGTCCTGCAGCAGACTCTCAGCTGTGCCAAATGAAAGCACCGGAAAGAAGTGAAATTAAAGGAGCGCTCAAATCCAGTAAATGCAGGTATTAACCACTTCAGCCCCGGAAGGTTTTACCCCCTTCCTGACCAGAGCATTTTTTGCGATTCGGCACTGCGTCGCTTTAGCTGAAAATTGCGCGGTCGTGCGGCGTTGCACCCAAACAAAATTCACGTCCTTTTTTCCCCACAAATAGAGCTTTCTTTTGGTGGTATTTGATCACTTCTGCGTTTTTTTTTTTTTTTTTTTTGCACTATAAACAAAAAAAAGAGCGACAATTAAAAAAAAAAAAGCAATATTTTTTACTTTTTGCTATAATAAATATCCCCCAAAAATATAATAAAAACTAATATTTTTTTCCTCAGTTTAGGCCAATACGTATTCTTCTACATATTTTTGGTAAAAAAAAAAAAAATCGCTATAAGCGTTTATTGATTGGTTTGCGCAAAAGTTATAGTATCTACATAATAGGGGATAGCTTTATGGCATTTTTATTATTAATTATTTTTTTTATTAGTAATGGAGGCGATCTACGATTTTTCAGGACTGCAAGATTATGGCGGACACATCAGACACTTTTGACACTATTTTGGGACCATTGTCATTTATACAGCGATCAGTGCTATGAAAATGCATTGATTACTGTGTAAATTACACTGGCTGGGAAGGGGTTAAACACTAGGGGGCGATCAAGGGGTTAAGTGTGTCCTAGGGAGGTGTTCTAACTGTGGGGGGGGGGTGGGCTTCCACTGACATGACAGGGATCACTGCTCCCGATAACAGGGATCAGTAGATCTCTGTCATGTCACAAGGCAGAACGGGGAAATGCCTTGTTTACATCTCCTCGTTCTACCGCTCCACACCGCAATCGCGGGCCGCCAGCGAACATCGAGTTCCCGCGGTGTGCGGCACGCGCACCTGATAGGCAGCAAATTTAAAGGGATGTACAGGTATGCCCATTTGCCTGCCTGTGCCATTCTGCCAACGTACATCTGTGTGCAGCAGTCAGCAAACGGTTAAAGATGTTTTATTTAAAGCTGCAGCAAGAAAAATGAGGCCTCATTTACTGGATACCGGGCGTTCCTTTACTTTCACTTCTTTCCAAGCAAACGTGGAGTCGACCACAAGGCCGTACCACGAGGTAGCAGCCCAGGCCCTAACAGGGCTCACCACCACCTTTTCCTCCAACTGGGCACGAACCTCTGGGAACCAACTCTTCCCATCTGCCCACACCCTACATAACCTACAGCAGTAACTGATCGAGTCCGTACAGCGCGATCTACAACCTCCTCTCCTAAATTAAAGCACCAACAGGTTTATTCAATTATCCACTACTAGAATGAGGTGAAACCCAGGAACAACAATTTTAGGAAGTTGATCCCCAAAGACGTTGGTCATCATACTGATAGAATTACCCAAGGGTCATGGATCCAGTGGTGTATTTTAGTTTTGTGCTGCCCTAGGCAAGACTGAAAATCGGACGCTCCCCCCACCCCATCTAAACTTGTCCCATCCCAGTCTCTTTAAAATTGCGCACACCCGTGCAACGGCGACAAACAACGCCAATCATACCATCCATAGGCAACGCTTTAAAAGCCTTTACAGGTTACCACTGTAGATTGACAGAGGAGGTCTGGGGCTAGAATTATTGCCCATGATCTGACATTCGCAGTGATACCTTACATGTGTGGGATGATCGATGTTTGTGTGTGGGACCGACGTGCGCTTTTGCCTTTTTTTTTATTTTTAATTTTTTCTTTTGTTTTTACACTGTTGTTTTCATTTTTTTTTATCACTTATTGCTGCCGCAAGAAGTGTAAACATCCTTGTGACAGTAATACGCATGTGACAGGTACTCTTTATGGAGAGATCTGGGATCTAAAAGACCCCAAATCCCTCCTCTCCTCTTAAAAGCATTCAAATCACCAAGATCTGTGTTTTCGAATGCTTTAGATTTTTAAAAACTGGTGCCGATGGTTTCCGAGTAAGGCCCCTTTCACACGGACGGACCGTCTATCCGTTTTTCTTCCATCCGTCGACGGACGACAATGCATTCCTATGGGCAGACGGATGAACATCCGTCACCATCAGTTAACCTCCGCTTCCGTTTTTATCAGTTTTTTTAAACGTACAAGGCTACGTCCAGATCGGTCAAAACGGATATTAACTAACGTTGACAGACATTGTCCGTCAACGTCCGATCCGTTAAGATCCGTTTTGTGTTTATCTGTGAACTCAACCTCTTAAAGGCACAGGCACACATATAAACGCAACAAAATGTATACAAAAACGGATGAAAAAACGGACGTAAACGTGTGCATTTATGGATGTAAGCGGACAAAAAACGGATGAAAACGGACATTAACGGAACGGATGACGGATGAAAACGGATGAGACAACGGATAAGAACTGATACGTTTTTGACGTGCCTAAACTGACTGCGTCCGTGTGAAAGGGGCCTAAACCGGAAGTGATGTCATGTCATCTCTTCTGGTTTACTGTTACAAACAGCCAATCAAAGCAGATCCCAGGCTGGTTGCTCGGGTCTCCCTGTGGGACGGGAAAGCCAGAGAGAGCCACGGGCAGCAGCAGTAAGCAGCTCCGGTTGCTATTACAAAAGAGACGACCACCAGCGCTAAAAAAAAAAACGATACCGGGGTAATGCCGGAGTCTGCAGGCATCATCATACCACCCAAAGCAAATGCCTTGTTTGCTTTGCGGTAGCTATGACCCGGTATGGATCCCTATATAACAAAAATAAACCCAGAGGAAGTATCTACTGCAGCCTTTCTCAACCTTTTCAACACAGAGGAACCCTTGAAATAGTTCTCCGGTCTGAGGGAACCAATGCTAAAAATTAGAAATCTACAACTCATGATACATTAGTGTGATGGTCAGTGGGAAGAATTACCTCCTTACAGGATAGTTAAAAAGATCAATGGTGTCAGTGGGAACTTATCTCAGAGGCAGAAATTGCCCAATGCTGAAGGAACCCCTAGCAACCTCTGGAGGAACCCTAGTTGAGAATCACTGATCTACTACAGGATACACAAATCAAATGACATTTCATCCATTCTCTACCATCTCTGCATTGTAACCTGTCATTGTAACCTATATATAACACCTTTTATTCGTGGCAAAACAGTGTAGAAGATTTAAAATCTCTTACATCATGGTGATGAAAGGTACAGACAGGCTAATGCGGTATTACATCAATATAGATGCTTAATCACAGCTATGATTAAGCATCTATATTGATGTGAACCGCATTTGAAAATTTGAAAAAAAGAACGAAAATCAGTACTATTCGAAATATTAACTAATAATAATTAACATTTAAATTATAGGTATTAGAATTTCCTTTCAAATTCTGCTGTTTGTGAACGTAACAAATACAAATTTATCTGAAGTTACGAATTATCGGAAATAACGAATGCTGCATCTAAACAAATGGAATGGAACAAATTAATAATAAATAATAATATTAACCACTTGCTTACTGGGCACTTAAACACCCTTCCTGCCCAGACCAATTTTCAGCTTTCGGTGCTCTCACACTTTGAATGACAATTACTCAGTCATGCAACACTGTACCCAAATGAATTTTTTGTCCTTTTTTTCCCACAAAAAGAGCTTTCTTTTGGTGGTATTTGATCACCTCTGGGTTTTTTATTTTTTGCGCTATAAATGAAAAAAGACCGAAAATTTTGAAAAAAAAAGCATTTTTCTTTGTTTCTGTGATAACATTTTGCAAATTATTAATTTTTTCTTCATAAATTTTGGCCACAATTTATACTGCCACATATCTTTGGTAAAAATAACCCAAATTAGTGGATATTATTTGGTCTTTGTGAAAGTTACAGACTCTACAAACTGTGGTGCGAATCATACAAAATTGATCACATCTGATGCACTGGTGACCTATCTCATTTCTTGTTACCCGAACAAGCCAGGAAAGTACAAATACCCCCCAAATGACCCCTTTTTTGAAAGTAGACATTCCAAGGTATTTAGTAAGAGGCGTGGTGAGCTTTTTGATGTTGTCATTTTTTTCCCACAATTCTTTGCAAAATGAATTTATTTTTTATTTTTTATTTTTTTCCACAAAATTGTCATTGTAATAGGTTATTTCTCTCACATGGCATGTGTATACCACAAATGACACCCCAAAATAAATTCTGCTACTCCTCCTGAGTATTACGATACCACATGTGTGGGACTTTTACACAGCCTGGCCACATAGAGAGGCCCAACATGCAGGGAGCGCCATCATGTGTTCTGGGAGCATAAATTACACATCTAACTTGTTGACTACCTAGTACACTTTTGAAGGCCCTGGTGCACCAAGACAATGACACGTGACACTGACGTGGCACTGATGACAGATGGCACTGATACGTGGCACTGATGACACGCGACACTGATGTGACACTGATGACAGATGGCACTAGTACGGGGCACTGATGACACGCGACACTGACAGATGGCACTAATATGTGGCACTGGTGACAGATGGCACTTATATGTGGCACTGATATCATGTGGCACTAATACGTGGCACTGATATCATGTGGCACTAATACGTGGCACTGATGAGAGATGACACTAATATGTGACACTGATGACAGATGGCACTGATACGTGGCACCGATGACACGTGACACTGATGACAGATGGCACTGATACGTGGCATTGATGACACGTGACACTGATGACAGATGGCACTGATACGTGGCACTGATGACACGTGGCACTTATACATGGCACTGGGGACAGGTGCACTGGGGACAGATGGCAGGGGGGACAGATGGCAGCGGGCAGGGGGGACAGATGAGGACAGATGGCAGCGGGCAGGGGGGGACAGATGCAGACAGATGGCAGCGGGCAGGGGGGGACAGATGCAGACAGATGGCAGTGGGCAGGGGGGGACAGATGGCAGCGGGCAGGGGGGGACAGATGGCAGCGGGCAGGGGGGGGCAGATGGCAGCGGGGGGACAGATGGCAGCGGGGGGACAGATGGGGACAGATGGCAGCGGGCGGGGGGGACAGATGGGGACAGATGGCAGCGGGCAGGGGGGGGACAGATGGCAGCGGGGGGACAGATGGCAGCGGGGGGACAGATGGCAGCGGGCAGGGGGGGACAGATGGCAGCAGGCAGGGGGGGACAGATGGGGACAGATGGCAGCGGGCAGGGGGGGGCAGATGGCAGCGGGGGGACAGATGGGGACAGATGGCAGCGGGCGGGGGGGGGACAGATGGCAGCGGGCAGGGGGGGGACAGATGGCAGCGGGGGGACAGATGGGGACAGATGGCAGCGGGGGGACAGATGGGGGCAGCAGGCAGCGGGGGGACAGATGGCAGCGGGCAGGGGGGGACAGATGGCAGCGGGCAGGGGGGACAGATGGCAGCGGGCAGGGGGGGACAGATGGCAGCGGGCAGGGGGGGGACAGATGGCAGCGGGCGGGGGGGGGGGACAGATGGCAGCAGGCAGGGGGGGGACAGATGGCAGCGGGGGGACAGATGGGGGCAGCGGGCAGGGGGGACAGATGGGGGCAGCAGGCAGGGAGGGGACAGATGGCAGCGGGCAGGGGGGGGACAGATGGCAGCAGGCAGGGGGGGGACAGATGGCAGCGGGCAGGGGGGGACAGATGGCAGCGGGCAGGGGGGGGACAGATGGCAGCAGGCAGGGGGGGACAGATGGCAGCAGGGTGACAGATGGGGACAGATGGCAGCGGGGTGACAGATGGGGACAGATGGCAGCGGGGTGACAGATGGGGACAGATGGCAGCGGGGGGACAGATGGGGGCAGCAGGCAGCGGGCAGGGGGGGGACAGATGGGGGCAGCAGGCAGCGGGCAGGGGGGGGACAGATGGGGGCAGCAGGCAGCGGGCACAGATCGCACATTTTTTTTTTTTTTTTTACTTACGGCCGCTCGGCCGCTCGGCCGTTCATCCTCTCTCTTCTCACACGCTGTCAGTGTGAGGAGAGAGAGCGGCGCTGACAGATGATCTCATATGTTTCCATATGAGATCATCTCTCATTGGACACGCCGATCTCGCTGTAAACGGCCGCTGTGATTGGCCGTTTACAGCGAGATGTGACCGGCGGACACGGCCAGCACAGAACTTCCCCGATGCGCGCTCTCAGGAGCGCGCATTAGGGAAGTAATCAGGAGGACGTCCAGGGACGTCCTCCCGGCAGGGAGCGTCCGCGCTTCAGCCGTCTTTCGGCTATAGCGCGGGCGCGTAGTGGTTAAAAAGGTTTTGTTATTATTATTGTTATTTATTATTAATTGTATCATTACGTTCAAATTCTTTTAGATACAGCATTTGTTATTTCGGATAATTCGTAACTTCACATAAATTTGAATGCGTTACGTTCACAAACAGCCAAATTTGAAAGGAAATTACAATACCTATAATTTATTATTTCAAATTTTCGAGTTTTCGGATTTTCATTCTGTTGAGGTTTCAGATTTTCATTTTTATTTTCGGATTTTCAAATTTCCAAATTTTCCTAATTTTCTGAATTTCCGAAATTTACAATTTTTTTTTCGAATTTCTGACCTTCCGAAGTTACGAATTTTCGAATTTCCGAAATTTCGAATTTAGATTTCGGAATTTTGGAAATTTCGGAAAATGGGATGTCATGATTCTTCCTGAAGTTAGTGAAGGGTTTTATAATTGTTTAATATAATTATGAATAATATTTCAGGCTGTAGAGTGCTACTTTAGGTTTTGTTTGGAAGCTGTTTGTCCTAAGCACATTTGAGAAAGTTACATAGTAAAAGTGAAACAAAATGAGGAACTTTTTTTTAAATATTTATATGGTACTTGAGGGGTGGCAGCGGTGGTACTTGGGGGGGGTGGCAGTGGTGGTGGTGTACTTGGGGGGTGGCAGTGGTGGTGGTGTACAGTACTTGGGGGGTGGCAGCGGTGGTACTTGGGGGAGTGGCAGCAGTGGAGTACTTGGGGGGGTGGCAGGCAGAGGTGGTACTTGGGGGGGGTGGCAGCAGTGGTGGTGCCCACCACCACCTCTGCCTCTTACTGATCCCATACCCCACCACCACTCATCTCATCCCTACCATATCCCCCCCCCCATCACTTCTGTTGTAGAAGTGATGGTGGGTGGGTAGGGATGGGATCAGTAAGAAGCAGATGTGGTGGAGGACTTGGGATGGATCGATTGCACTGCAATTCGAATCGTCAGACAGTCACTTACTTGAATGCCTCTAGGGATGCCTTTCCTCATGGGGTCGATTGGTGTCAGCTGGTCAGCTGACTTCATTTTTCATTGTCCGCCCCACCTCCCCACATTCTCTCTCTCTGGATAGGCGGGGCGGGAGTCTCAGCCTCTTAGCGCAGCCACGGCGGGCCTCCCGGGCGGTAGATGTAATTGCAGTAATGCCGCCCAAGTAATGGGAACGGCGTTACCATGAGTGGAAGAGTAATCAGTTAGATTACTCGTTACCCTCTAAAGTAACTCTGTTTATTTTAACTGAGTTACTTACATTACTGCTTGTAAGTAAAGATATGTACCGGACCAACGTCTCGACTGTAATGCCCCGGTCGGAAATTCCGACCACAAAATCCGTCTGATTTTTTCTGACGGATTTTGTCCGACACTGGTGTTGCATACACACGGTCGGACAAAGTAGTCGGAAAATCTGATTATTCTGAACGTGGTGACGTTTGTTGCGTACAACGGGACTACGTAGAGGCTAGTAGCCAATAGCTTTGGTCTTATAATGTGATCTGAGCATGCGTGGCACTTTGTCCGTCGGAATTCGCTACACACGATCAGAAAAAGTCCAATCGGACTTTGTTGTCGGAAAATTTGAGAGCAGGATCTCAAATTTTTTTCCGTCTGAAAAAGTCAGATGGAGCCCACACACGGTCGGATTTTCCGACAACATGGTCCGATGGGACATTTTCCGTCGGAAATTCCGACCAGCATTAGACAGAGGAAACCGCTTTAGTTTTTTTTATAAACTCTTCTAAGTAACATTATAGTTTTGCCTAGCTACTAATACGTAAAGGATTCTAAATATGTGTATCTCTATGATTGGTTAAATTAATAAATGAGGTCTTCTCCTTATAGTAAAGGAAATCGGTCATCTGACATGCGCTTATTATATAATATGCATATGCATTATATTTGTATCTGATTGGTAGGCAGAGACATGTCTTTTGTATACTTAACATGATGAGACGCGCACAATAAACAAGTCTCTGCTCTTCACTATCCATTGTGTGTGTCTGAATAAGCACGACTTCCAGGGCCACGAGACAAAGTAAGGTGAGGGGGAGACCGACGGTAAGAATTTAACCCCTACAGTTCAGTGGTGGCAGCGGTGGGAAAGGTTGCCCTCCTGTAAAGGACTCTGGGTTAAGAGTTAAAAAGAGGACTGGATGGCAGCTGCCTATCTGCATATGTCCTCTCCGGTTGCTCAGGAGAACCAGACAGCAGGCTGCCTAGATGCATACTGTTAGGGTCGATTGCTCAGGAGAGTTGGATGGCAAGCTGCCTAGATGCTGCTTCAGACGCTCCATCCAATAGGCAGAAGCGTCAGGATATCCAGAGCGGTGTAGCTCGTGGAGAATTTATAGCCTAGGCAAAGGTAAAGGTAACAGGATCCAGGAACCCAAAAGCCTCCCTTTCACCCCCTTGACGAACATATTTGTATATAGAGTATAAGTGCTTATTACGCTTGCAATAGTAATAGTATCTACTTAACAATAGTAATTGTTAAGTAGATGTAGTAATGTGTCTCTTGATGACCGCCTTAAGGGTGAAGGCATGGTGATGGTCTCAAAGAGTCACAACAGGGGTATTTTTTGGTGTACCCCTACATTTAGGACTGTGGTACTGTCCCTGGACAAAGACATATCTTCAAACTGTCCCTGATTTGGAACAAATTCGGTCTGGCCCTCCTTCCTCCTCATTTGTCCCTATAGTTGTATGCACTACTTATCTTTAGAAAAGTGTTTCCCAGTGCGAAATCTTTCATCCAAATTTTAAATTGGTGCATTCGTAAAATTTCAAAATCCAGTATAAAGGAATAGTAGTGGTAAAAAGGCATTTGTGGGTTTAACTAATCATTTTTTTCTGTATAATTCTCCTTTAAGGGGAGCGTGGCAGGGGGTTTGTCCCATGCCTACATTACTTTACTAATAGCTGTCCTTTGTTCCCATTTCAAAAAGTTGTGTGGTATGATTAAGGGAGTGTCCCAGTGCTGGAATTTCATGACTCTTTCTGAGCTTGGACTGTGGTATTGTCCTAGTGCCGGGATTTCGGAACGCTTCCTAAGTTTGGACTGTAGGCCTGTTCCAGTGCTAGAATTCACAAAACATTCGGGACACATAATCTAACTTGTAGGTTATTTACTTAAGAACTAGCAATAACAGTGTTGCACTTGTAGCAAAACTAGAATTCTCAGCTACAAGCTCCTCTATACAGTCTGGGACCATTTAAAGTATTTATAAGTCCACCGGGACAGAACTCAGTATTTGCTTAGGCTGCCAGAGGGGAAGTGAGAGATGTGAAGAGACGATGTCTGAGAGACCCTCTGACTAATGATTGTGCTGGCAGTAAAAATTAATTGCCATTCTAAAATACTGATAAGAAAACAGTCACAGTAAACTAAAAGTATGTGATGTCACAGAGAGCCTCAGCCATTGGCCTATTTAATATCTACACACAAGATCCAGCATTGTTCAATGATCAATTTCTACACACAAGACCCATCTATGTCCTGGGGTCAGTATCTACACACAAGACCCATCTCTGTCCTGGGGTCAGTATCTACACACAAGACCCATCTCTGTCCTGGGGTCAGTATCTACACACAAGACCCATCTCTGTCCTGGGGTCAGTATCTACACACAAGAGCCATCTCTGTCCTGGGGTCAGTATCTACACACAAGACCCATCTCTGTTCTTTGGTCAGTATCTACACACAAGACCCATCTATGTCCTGGGGTCAGTATCTACACATAAGACCCATCTCTGTCCTGTGGTCAGTATCTACACACAAGACCCATCTCTGTTCTTTGGTCAGTATCTACACACAAGACCCATCTCTGTCCTGGGGTCAGTATCTACACACAAGACCCATCTCTGTTCTTTGGTCAGTATCTACATACAACACCCACTATTTATACACAAGAACCAGTACTCTCCCAGAGTCATTAGCTACACACATGTCCTAACAATGTTCCAGGGTCAGAATCTACAATCAAGATCCGTCTCTGTCCTGGGGTCGGTATCTACATACAAGACCTGGCAATGTCACAGGGTCACCAAGTACACATAAGACATGTCTGTTTTCTGGGGTCAGTATCTACACACAATGCTTATTAGTATGTAGGCAGGTGCAGTCTGTACTCTGCAGGTGGCGCTAAAACGAAGTGGCAATGCAGAAGGGGAAGGAAGTTGTGATGAACTTGGTTCCTCTATGACCTCCTGTGGTCACAGGGAGGTAGCTGTCCGTATGGACACTGGCTGTGACTCCAGCGGCCATCTTAAGTCTGGCAGAGCTTATTTAATGCTCAGGCTCCTGGGTTTGGTGCATGTTTTGAAAGTGGCTAGCGTAGGGACAGGATCTCTGTCTGACAGGGACTGTGCTTTGAGGTAGGGAAAGATTCCAGAGGAGTGCAGGGACTACATCTACCTATCTATAGGAAGCCTTCCCATTGGGCACATTTTTTTTACAAATAAATATCTGAAAAGTGTGGCGTGCATTTGTATTCAGCCCCCTTTACTCTGATACCCCTAACTAAAATCTAGTGGAACCAATTGCCTTCAGAAGTAACCTAAATAGAGTCCACCTGTGTTAATTAATCTCAGTATAAATACAGCTGTTCTGTGAAGCCCTTAGCGATCTGTTAGAGAACCTTTTTTTTTTTTTTTTTTTTTTTTTTTTATAATCTTTATTTATTTTCTTCATACAAAAAAAAACAGAAAAACAGAATACATACACACATGTGATTTCCATAAACTCCTTTTCTCACAGTTTGCTAAAAAAATTACCTTTAGCCTGTAGTTCTTTTGTACCTCCCACCTTTCTTTTATTGCTTCTAATATATTCCCTTCTTTTCCTATCCCGTTCCCCTTACCTTTATACTCTCCCTATCCCCTCTGTTTTACCTATATGGTATTCTACCCCGTTAAGTCTCCCTCCCCCTTATCCATTATATTGGGCATCCCTGCTTATCCATCCATGTTTTCCACATTTTTACAAATTCTTCCGTGTTTCCTCTCCTTGTGTATACCGTTCTTTCCCTCCATATTGTTTCTGTAATTAATCTCACCCATTCTCCTGCCGTTGGGGGTTTTTCAGCCTGCCATCTTTGCGCTATTAACTTTCTCGCCTGGAATAGACATTTCATCACTACTTTGGTTACGCAGGGGCCTCCTACTATTCCCTCATCCAGACCCAATATACACAATCTGGGATTCATTTCTAACCTCGCATCGTACACTGTATTCAGCGTGTCGAGGATTTCTACCCAGTAACGAAACAATTTCGGACATTTCCATATCATATGTGCTAGGTCCCCAGTGTCTTGACACCTAGGGCACCTGGCGTCCTTTCTCCACCCGAAATCAAAGAGTCTCTTAGGAGTGTAATACGTCCTTTGTAATAACATCAGGTATGAGACCCTTTGTGCGGGCGAGACCGACACCATGTGTCCCTTCTCAAGTATTCTCAACCATTGTTCATCTGACAGAGTTCCGAATTCCTTTTCCCACTTCCTCCTGCACTTAAGTCGTACTGGACTTTCTACGCTGCCTTCACATATGTATGGGTAAATTTCTGCTATGAATCCTTTGGTCTTGTCTTGGGAGCCTATTCTTTGGTATACCGGAGAGTTAACCCAGTTTGGTCCTTGTTTCACAAATTGCCTATTTAAAGCGTGTCTGATTTGTAGATATTTATAAAATGAATGTTTCGGTATGTCGTAGTCTGTTCTTAGTGCAGTGAATGTCTTTAGTATCTTTCCCTCATATAGTTGAGCTAACTTAACTATCCCCTTTATCTCCCATTCTTTGATCTTCCCTATCTTCTCTACTTCCTGCAAGTTCTTGTTATTCCAGAGGGGGGTGTATTTTGTCATGCCCTCCAGCCCTTTTACTGTTTTTAGTGCCTTCCAAACTTTTAACCCAAGCCTCACCGTGGGGGTTCTATAACAAAATGAGTTTGCCTCAAGAGCTTCTATTATTGATCTGTGCGGAGTTCCTGCAATCATTAGATCCTTATTGCCTCCTCCAACCCCTCCTATATGTTGCAATTGGGCGGCTAGAAAGTAGCTTTGTGGGTGCGGCACTGCCATCCCGCCCTTTCTTGTTCCTAGTTGTAGTGTTTGTAATCCTATCCTAGGCTGACCTCCTTTCCATATAAGTTCTCTAAACAACATGTCGATTTTCCTGAACCATTTTTTATCTATCCATGTCGGGCAGTTGTGCAGCAGATATAAAAGCTGTGGCTGCCACAGCATCTTAATCAGATTACATCTCCCCGCCACCGATAGTGGGAGACGTCTCCAGATTGCAATTTTAGATTTAAATTTAGCTAATAATGGTGCTATGTTATCGTTGATGTAATTATTAGGATTCTTCTTTATATTTATACCTAAATATTTAATTTGTTCGACCACTTCTAACTGTAGGCTGTCCGGTATCCTCTGGTTCCCTAAGGAGTCTATAGGCATTAGTGCAGATTTTTCCCAGTTTATGGTCAGCCCTGAAATTTTCCCAAAATCTATGAGGATGTTCATCACCTGCCTGGGGGATTGCTCCGCATCCCCCAGGAAGAGGAGGACATCATCCGCATATAATGCGATTCTCTCTTCTCCCCCCACTCTTCGGAACCCCTGCATGTTCGTGTTTGATCTAATTACACTGGCCAGCGGTTCCATTGCAAGAGCAAAAAGCAAGGGGGACAATGGACACCCCTGTCTTGTCCCCCTCTCTAAATGAATTTTATCGGAGAAATCATTATTGACCCTAATTTTAGCGCTGGGATCCGTATACAGGGTTTTAATCCATTCAATAAATAAGGGGCCAAATCCAAATTCCCTTAAAACACGCCATAGGTATCCCCATTCTAGACTATCAAAAGCTTTGACCACGTCTAGAGGCATAACCACCCTTGTCCCTGTGTTCTCTGTTGGTATCTGCATATTGAGATACAGCCTCCTAATATTTATGCTGGTGGATCTGCAAGGGATGAATCCCGTTTGGTCCGGATGTATAAGTCTAGAAATGATTTTATTTAGTCTGATTGCCATTACTTTCGCTAGTATTTTAGCATCCGCACAGAGCAGGGAAATAGGTCTGTAAGACTTAGTCTCTAACGGGTCCTTCCCCTCCTTATGCAGAACTATTATTGTTGCCTCCGTCATAGACGTTGGCAACTTCCCTTCCTCCTTCGCCCAGTTAAATACCTTAAGAAGCTCTGGCAATAATACTTTCCCATATTGCTTGTAGGTTTCTACTGGAAGGCCGTCTGGTCCTGGTGATTTCTGATTGGCCATTTCTTTCACCGCCAGTTGGATTTCCTCCAACGTTAGTGGTGCCTCCATTATCTCACTTTCTTCATCTGTGAGAAACGGGATATCGACGTTTCTGAAGAATATGTCCATTTCCCCTTCCTCCACCGTCCCACGCGATCTGTACAGTTTATTATAATACAATCTGAAAGTTTCTGTGATTACTGACTTTTTAGATGAAATTTCACCTTTTTCAGTCTTGATCACAGGGACACTGGAGGGAGGAGAGTTGGTTCTCACTAAATGTGCTAACATTTTCCCAACTTTTTCCCCCTCTACGTAAGCTACCTGTTTCTGGAACAATCTCTTATTCTCTGATTTCTTGATAACTGTATCTTTATATTCCTGTTGTTTGATTAGCCATACACTTTGTGTATCCGGTGTAGGGTTATTGACGTAATCTCCCTCTGCTTTCATCAGCTCTCTCTTAATCCTACTCTCCCATTCCCTTGTGATCTTTTTAATTTTTGATACTGATTGAATGAGAATACCTCTTAGATATGCCTTCAGTGCATCCCACATTATTCCTCTTGTCACCGTCCCCTTATTAAATTTTATAAATTCTTCCAATTTTAATAACACCTCGTTTGGGTCCCCTATTAATTCGAACCAAACTGGGTTCATTTTCCATACTACAGGAGATCTTTTCCCTTCTGAATTTATTGAGACAACCAATAGTGCGTGGTCAGATATTCCTCTAGGGTGATATTCTATATCCCTTATGGTTTGGCATGCTTCTACGTTTCCCAAGGCAAGGTCTATCCTTGAAAGCGTGGAATAGGAGCTTGAATAACATGAGAATTGCAGCACGCCTGGGTTCCGCACCCTCCACATGTCAAAGAGCCCTGCTTCCTGTAAAAACTGATATAATCGACTCTCGTCTACCTTCTAGCCCTGTGCACCCAATGGGAACCTGTCTAGTTTTCTATTGATAACCTCGTTAAAGTCCCCTACTGCTATAACCGGTACCCCAGCTTTATCTGTTAAGAATTCCAATAGCCTATACATTACATCAAGCTTGAACGGAGGAGGAATGTAAATATTTGCTAGAACATATTCTCGGTTTTCAATTACACAGTGCAGAAAAATATACCGTCCATCTCTATCTATACTGGTCTGCCGACAGGAGAACCCCAACTCTTTCCTTACCATCACAGCCACTCCTCTTGAATAAGAGGTGTGGACTGAGTGGAATTGGCATTGATATTTCTTGCTTTGGTTTAGTGACTTGGAGTCTTGAGTTAGGTGCGTCTCCTGTAGGCAGATCAGTCCTACCCCACTCCTCTTCAGGGTCTCTACCACTGCTGCTCTCTTTGCCGGTGTGCCCAACCCCCGTACATTCCAGGAGCCAATACTCAGTATCCTAGTCTGCATGCTTTAACGTAGGAGAGAAAAAAAGAGAGGAAAAGGGAAGAGAAAAAAAAAAAAAGGGGAAAAGGATATATACCCAAAAAGACAATCCCCTGGGTGCTCAACCCCCCTGCCTTATTAAAGGAGAGGAAACTGTACGGGGAAGAAAGTTCTAATGCAGAAGCCAATTGATCCCATCTTATACTTGTACTATGATGCTCACCCATCCTACCCCTACATAGGACCCGGAAGAGAGAAGTAATGAAATATAAAAAGTAAGATAAAAAAAACAAAGGAGAAACGAGAAGAAAGGGAAGGGTAACCAAGCCTTTAACCAAGGGGAATGCCCCGTGTGAACAAAAAAATCTTTCACCTATCTTAATATTCTCCTCTAAGTGAAAAAGTGCTGATCTTTTTTCTAAGTGTTTATCTGACGGTATTTTTAGCTTACCGCTTACTTCCGTGTAAATTAAATGTTTTTCCCGTGTTTTACTTCGTTGAATCTTCACCCCCCCCCCCCCCTTATACCATTCTAGGTTATCCCTAAGGACTTCTTTTGTGACCGTTACCACACATCCCTTACCTACAGGCTTCCCCCCCTCCCCCCCCCTACACTTATATACAGATCCACTCCGACCCTCCGCCCTCCTCCCACCCACCCCACCCCCCTCCTTACACACACCAACAAATGTGTTTTGGCCCTCCCCCCACCCATTCATTCCTTACTGTTGTGCTATGTGACTCCTTCCACCCTCCAATTCCTGTGCATATATTTTCCCTGAGACACCTCCCTTCTCATCCCTCTATGTTTGTTCCTCTGCCCTTAAACCCATCATCCCCTCATTTTAATCATTAATTGATCCTTCCGGTCCTCCAACCATGTTGTCACATTTGCTGGGGAATCGAAAAAAAAAGTCTCTCCCATTGCTACCACACGTAGCTGGGCTGGATATAGTAAAGCATAAGTAACATCAAATTTCTGAAGTCTGCGTTTGATTTCTATAAAATCTGCTCTACGTTTCTGTAATTCGGGCGAAAAATCAGGGTACAGTGATATTTTGACTCCATTATAAAAAATACTCCCCGTCTCTCTAGCCCTGCGGAGGATCATTACTTTGTCCTTAAAGTTCAAGAATTTCATTAGTATAGATCTGGGATGCCCTCCTTGGGGTGGGGGTCTAAACGGGACCCTATGAGCCCTTTCAACTGAAAACTGTTGTGAAAAAGTCTCTCTTCCAAACATTTCGATAAGCCACTTTTCCATGAATGCAATTGGATCCGATCCTTCACTTTTTTCCGGGAGGCCTACCAGCCTCACATTGTCCCTTCGGAGTCTGTTCTCCATTTCGTCCAGTTTTCCTGCGAATTTATCTGATTGTTCTTTTAGGATTTTAACCTCTTGGCTTATTGGGTACATATCATCCTCGATTTGGCTAATTCTCCCTTCTGCTGCTGTTATTCTGTCAGCCGTCCTTTCCAGCTCGTGGCGCATCAGGGACAATTCCTCTTTGATGTTTTTCATTTGGTCACATAGCTCCCCTAGGGACTGTTTACATGTGTTAACTGCCGCCAATACGTCCTTTAGCGTCGGCTCTCCTTCAACCATTGGTGCCTGAGCTAAAGCCAAATCTGATTTTCCGGCGGCTCCTGCATTTTTATTGGTTGTGCTCTTTACTCCTCCTGTAGCGGCCCCCATAGCAACTGTCTGGTTGTTTATTTGCCCTTGGCTCTTTCTGTCATTTGACACTTTCGCCTGGATTTGCTGTCCCCCTTTAGTTGGACTATGGACTGGGGTGTGAGCATACTTTTCCAACTTTGCTGCAGCAGCTGATGCCCCATTTGTTATTGTGGGCTGGGACCCTTTTTCCTTATCCTTGGCCGATCTTAATGATTGTGTCCCAACATTCTCCTGGTTGGCCTGCTCTTCCACTCTCCTCCTTGCTGACATGTTGCCCCCCCCTGGGCCCCTCAGGGGTCCGACCCAGTCAGATACCGATTTTGAGGTAAATTTACAAAAAGCAATCCTCTAATGGCCCTTTTAAAAAAAAAAAACCCAAAAGGGGGGAGCCGCAAAACAGGACCAAGGGGGCAGTCTTATATGTAAATCACAGCCTATGAACGGGCCAGAGCGTTTTATGATTAAAGGAGGATTAAAGGAGGATACGTATATGTTCACGTATATATGCACAGCACAGAGTTTGTTTTTGCGGAGGAATAAAAAAAATTAACGTTCCTCTGGTTTTAATTACGGATTGAGGGTAACGCGGATGCTTTGCATAGCCCACGGCACAAAACGCAGCCTGTATTTTTATAGGTGATGGACCCCAATTTATAATGCAGAAGGAGGCGGCACACGTATGCAGGAAAGTGCTGCTGACGTTGCTGTAAAAAGAGCACAAAAAAAAAAAAAGGATGCCGGTCACTTATGTGCGTCTCAGCTCGGTCTGTATTTTTTAATGGGTAGGCAGATCTCGTATTGCGATTTAGCTGCGAGCCTTTAATGCGCTTTTATGCGCATATGTATTTTTAGCTGCGTTCCTTGGCTTGACAAAAGGCGCCAGATACAGTACAGATGCGGTACCCCTATGCATCTAAAAAAAAAAAAAAAGGGTCTGCCAATAACAGCTGAGAGAGAGGGGAAAAAAAAAAAACCCCACATACACCCAGCACAGGTGCCTTTATAAAAAAGAGAAGAAAGGTATTCCTCCAATTGTAATTAAGTGGGAACTGGCACAGTTGGGTATTGTATCACACAGTTTGCACAACACAGCCACAAGCAAAAAAAAAAAAAGGGCAATCCTCAGAAGCCGAATGTATATGCACAGCACATCATAGCGCAGCTTATGTCTCTAACAGTCCTTAATTGCAACAGAGCATGAAAAAGGCAGATATGCACATCACAATTTATATTTTCTTTTTCTTTTCAAGAGGGAAGAAACACCAAGCCACTATTTGCAATGAGGGGGGGGGGGGGTGGGGGGGGATAGACTGTGAAATGTCCTCTCACCTCTCCTGGCCGTTTTAAAGATGTTTAAAGATGTTTTCCCAGGGCCGTCTGAGAGTCTCCTTGGGGTCCCCCCCCCTCCTCCGGTGTTCTCCGGTCTACTGTTTTCTCTTCCTTTCCGCCGTGTGAGCAGCTCTGAAAAACCCGACTGTGAGTTTGAATTTCCCGCCGCTCTTCCTCTCTCCCACCGCGGACGAGGCAGGGGATAGCGTGTGACGTCACCTTCGGCTGTTTCCGTGTAGACACGCTGCGGTTCTATGCTGAGTGACTCAGGCTGGCCTCTAGAGTCTCCAGGCTTCGTGCAGTGTGCAGTGTGCCGCTATGAGAAGGCAGCTACAGGTCTCAGCATTTGCAGCATTTCCATGGGACGGAGGGTGGGAGTGAGCACACACTCGCTCTCACATTCCTCTCACATCACACCGCACCTCATGTCCGGTCACGCCTCCCGGCTCGCGCTGTTAGAGAACCTTAGTGAACAAACAGCATCATGAAGGCCAAGGAACACACCAGACAGGTCAGGGAAAAAGTTGTGGAGAAGTTTAAAGCAGGGTTAGGTTATAAAAAAATATCCCATGCTTTGAAGATCTCACGGAGCACTGTTCAATCCATAATCCGAAAATTTAAAAAGTATGGCATAACTGCAAACCTACCCAGACTTGCCTGTCCACCTAAACTGAGAGGTGGGCAAGGAGAGCATTAATTAGCGAAGCAGCCAAGAGGCCCATGGTAAAATCTGGCCTTTATGGAAGAGTGGCAAGAAGAAAGCCATTGTTAAAAGAAATCCATAAGAAGTCCCATTTGCAGTTTGCAAGAAGACATGTGGGGGACACAGCAAACATGTGAAAGAAGGTGCTCTGATCAGATGAGACCAAAATTGAACTTTTTGGCCCAAAAGCAAAACCCCATGTGTGTCAAAAAATGAACACTGACATCACCCTGAACACACTATCCCCACAGTGAAAAATGATTGTGGCAACATCATGTTGTGGGGTTGCTTTTTTTTTAGCAGGGACAGGAAAGCTGGTCAGAGTTGATGGGAAGATGGATGGAGCCAAATACAGGGCAATCTTAGAAGAAAACCTTAGAAGAGTCTGCAAAAGACTGGGGCGGAGGGTCACCTTCCTGCAGGACAACGACCCTAAACATACAGCCAGAGCTACAATGGAATGGTTTAGATCAAAGCCTATTCATGTATTAGAATGGCCCAGTCAAAGTCCAGACCTAAATCCAATTGAGAATCTGTGGCAAGACTTGAAAATTGCTGTTTACAGAGGCGCTCCATCCAATCTGACTGAGCTTGAGCCATTTTACAAAGAAGAATGGGCAAAGATTTCACTCTCTAGATGTGCAAAGCTGGTAGAGACATCCCCAAACAGACTTGCAGCTGTAATTGCAGTGAAAGGTGGTTCTACAAAGTATTGACTCCGGGGGGCTGAATACAAATGCACGCCACACTTTTCACATATTTATTTGTAAGAAATGTTGAAAACCATTTATAATTTTCCTTCAATTCACAATTATGTGCCACTTTGTGTTGGTTTATCACATTAAATCCCAATAAAATACATTTACATTTTTGGTCGTAACATGACAAAATGTGGAAAAACGTCAAGGGGTATGAATACTTTTTCAAGGCACTGCATGTTTTATTCTAATTGGTGTATGAAGCGATAGATCTACAAAGTAGTGAATTGTCTGCTGGGTATTGTATGGTTAAAAAAACAGGAGAGGCCCAACGTGTTCCTTAATCCTCCACAGTGTGCACCGACCAACAAGTCAGAATACACCAAAAATCAGCCCTGTTAAAACTCTGGAATTGGAAAATTCTAAATCATAATCCTCCTATCATTCACCGTGTCTCCTCTATAGGCCTTCTTGCATTTGAAGTTGAGCTTCAGGCAGAACTAAAATAACACAATTTATTACATATTGTTCTCTTCACAATCTGTCTGTTCAATGTTTTCAATGTTTTCTCTTACCCATTATAATGTTGGGGGTGTTACATCTGGCATAATATATAGGAGGATTCACATATAGAGGAATTATATGTAGCGGTCACACTTTACTAAGTGTGCGCTATCAGTGCAAATTTAGTTTTTCCTCAGAACTGTAATGGAGTTCTGAGGGTTAATTGTACAGGTTTTGCTTTGGCGTCAGTCTGGCTGGGCTGTACTAAGGTTCCGCCTGGTCATAGGTGCAGTGAGGCACTCATGACAGGCTGAGAACCAAGCCTGGTTGGGCAACTTAGGTACCAATCTTTCCAGGAGCCAATCAGTGAGCGCGTCTGGCCCTGCTGCGTTGCCTGGGAAGGTGTATTTATTTAAGGTGCTGAAGTCACGTGTTCGGGGTTCGGCTGTGGCTTTGATTCCTGGTTCTGGTCTGGGGCAGCCCTGCGAGGGGTCCCGGCCTAGGAGCGTTTGCTGCATGGTAAATCCGACCAGCCCCAGAGGCCCTCATGGGGGCAGGGATCCGTCTGTTCCAGAGCCTCGGAACTGGCTGGTCAGAGGCCCAGTAACTGAAGGAGGATTCAAAGGCGTCCCGGTGTGTTCTCGGTATTGGAGGGACACGGCAACTCGTACAAGTGACCATGGGAGGACTCTTCGGAGGAGGGCCAAGAAGCTGGCTGCTCAGTAAGTGCCTGGGAGCTGAGTTGTATGGACACTAAAGAATCCACACTTCCACAGTATCGCCAAGAAGGCTGGGAGATCCAGGTACTGTGGGAAAGCTTCCTATCTATCTTCAGTTACAATTTAGTTGTTAAAGAAAAAACTGCGCTATCCGTGGTATAAAACAAGCTGCTGCTCAAAATGTTATACAACATCAATAAACAAATTAAAAAAGTGGAGCTGCGCTATATTGGTTTGGAGAGACTCATATGCATCACACATATATGATGTGTCATATACAAAGCACTGAATAGTGATTATTAGGAATATATGGAAGTGCACAAACATATATAAAATAAGTGCGTATCGACTATTGCGACAATTAGTGATTATATTATTATTACGAAATAATTAAAAGTGACTCAAAATAATTTCTAAATATACATTGAAAATCACCACACATTTATAAGACATATGGCATTTGGTTGAAAGAGATCAAAGAAACCGTCATGTATAAATTTCAGAGCCAAAAAAAAAAATATTATATAAAAAGACTCAATGTCCCAAATTGAGAAAAAGTTCCAATTGTGAGGTAGGATGAAGGAATGTTATAATAGTGATAATTCCATGATCCTCTATTGCCAACATGAACAGTGGGTTCACAGCACACTGAAAGGGTGAAAGGACCGCCACCAAAGGAACACAATGCCTGCTTACCGGAACTGAGTGGTCCCTTATTACAGGGGACCTCTCGAAGCGGGTGGCTCTTAACCCCAGCCAGGGAGACAGCTCAACTTTGATCTTGTTCCTTCAGGTATAAACGGACTCTCTCACTTTCACCTATACCACTATCAACAGCCAGGGAATATCGCCCACTCAGATGGATCTCAGGTCAGGATCACACAGTGTAAACCGATACCGAGGGGAATAAAGTGCTTCACATAGCATAAAATCCTTATGGTTTTTATTAAAATCAAAAGACAACTGAACACTTACAGAATGTCGGATAAAAACAGCAGAAAAGGCGAGCCGGCCAGTCTCGCTAAACCCGTGTATCCGGGACTTCAAACGTACTGCGGTGGCGTTAGGACGTCGCTCCTCCTCCCTACGTCATTTTGTCACTCAAAGGACGTCATCACGGGGCCTCAGTTACAATTTAGTCTGTGGCAGAGACTTTGAAAAGTTTCCGGATCACACGTTGGCTGCTAGATCTCTAGCTAGAGGTTTATCTGGCAGTGAAGAGCCCAGCTGTGAGTGGCTACTCTCTGGGTTAATTAGAGACATTCAGTGGATGTCAGCGGTCCAAGGTACCTGAGTTTCATCACCCTTGCCCTCTATTCCCATCAGAGACTGTGTTATGTTGGATGTTACCACTGCAAAATAAAAACCTTGAAAAGGACTTTTATGTGTCAGCATCTAAAGTCACTGGGTACTAACCCTGGGAACCCCTAGAGAATCACGACAAGCCAAGAGGAGGTAATTGGTAAGCCCAGAAAGTCAAGGCCGCCCCTCGGGGTTATATATATATATATATATATATATATATATATATATATATATATATATATATATATATATATATATATACTTATATAGTTTGTTTAGTGACATGGTCATGTGAGGAATGAGATATGTGTCCTGTCTATATCATGTGTTGTATATGACAGATGGTGATGTATAAAGAAGAAAAAGTTATTAATGTAGGCCTGTTATATCATGTGAAATATGTGCAGAAAAGGAAAGATGAGCAATGAAAGGTCAGTACATAACACATGATTACACATGATTATGCTCCCACTGCATATACAATATCCATAACAATAGAATTGGTTGAATAAAAGAGAGCACATCATTCTCTCTAAGTTTTATCGCTTGCGATGTGGAGTTTTATGATTGGTGCTGCAGTCTGCTATGTGGGCGTATAGGTCAACTCAATCCCCAGACTCCCCACCAGGAATCAGTGACATACCTATGAAGTCCCCTTGTCACTGCAGATCTCTTAATGTATGACATTTGGTGAGGATTAAAAGGGTGGGAGTTGAGTATACCTGGGGCCACAGGTACACAGAGAGTCTCTCCGGAGGACAAGCTGCGCCTGCTAATTAAATCCGAAGAGCTGTCAGGCATGGTACTCTGATTCATTTCCGTATTATCAGCTGTGAAGAAACAGAAGGGAAAGATTGGATTTTAATCAGGCAGATTTAATATTTTATTTGGCTCGTTAGATGGAGTCTTCAGATAAGAGGGTTGGTAAATATTTCAGGCTCCCCGGAGCTGGGAGGGGGATAGTGTGCTCAGAGTTTACTCTGGAAAATAAAGACATGGGAGACATCACATCTCTTCTACGGAGAGGTCAGATGTGTTCAGACGGGTGAAAGATGGACGCTCCTGCCTTCCACTTCTATCATCGCTGCAAGCTTATGTCAACTCCAGGGCTTTAGGACACACAGATGAACCTAGAACAGTGCTGCGGAAGTCTCAGCGGTGGCAACCTTGTAAAAGCCCATGTAACATAATGTTTATTCCCCACACTGAGAAATCAAATCGAATTCTCACTAAATTTTGGTTAATCTTTTACAGTAGTGGAGGAGGGTTTCTGTAACTGTCGGTTGTCCCACTGAGAAGATTTCCCCTTATTTCCTGTCCTGGTGACAGCGTTGTCACCAAGACAGAGTGTAATAAGAAGTTTCATTAACAGAAAGTGGTAGACCAGAGAAAGACTTGGAACCTCAGCAGACAGGAAGGGAGGGAGAATCTCCCCAATGAAGACACAGCAATAAAAATGTATATTGTAACACAGGAGGTGAGTACTCTAGTACTAAAACAAGATGAATGGTTCTTATTTAAAAACTTTATTTGGTTGTTGGTTTGTACCCATACTCTGGTCTTTTCCAAGCACAACAATAAACCCAGAGCCAATTGTAGCGCTAACATCCTTGCCTATTGATGTGGTTATGGATATAGTAATGTAAGGTTTATGGACATGTGACTAAATATAGGTAATGCACTTGTGTATTATTATCTCGGAACAACCTAAAGACTTGTACAGGAAGTGACTGTGTTTTGATTCAGAGATTGACCTTGTTACCAAGGAGTCTGTGTGACCTACCCATGAACACTCTCTTATGCAGTGCATGCTGGGTAGGAGATAAAAGGAACCCGAGCGGCCATTTTAGGTCTTTTTGCCTGCCTGTGCGGATCTGCGAGGAGGCTTCACGGAGACAGCGGCAGACAGTCACTACGGAGCGCAGACCTGTTCATTTGTGAAGTGACCTGACGGAGCCTGAGAGGCGGTGACCCGATTGACAAGGCCCAGAGACACTCATCGGAGTATCGGGGGACTGGATCCATCCAGCGGAGCGGTACAGAGCGTCTGGCCGACTTAGAAGCAAGCTACAGTCACCGGACCACAGTGATCACACAGAACTACGATCCAGTTGGTGAGTGGGTTACGGCCCACCGTTTGTTAACTTGTTACACGCAGTTAGACTCCCTTACAGGCCTCGCTGGAATCTGTAGTTCCGAGGAGGAGTAGCAGAGCAACTGACACTGAGCAGGCTTGAGGCCTATCTACCTTGACGCCTCAAGCGTGGTAAATACATTGTTAAGCCCCATACACACGCGCGGATTATCCGAGGACCAGGTCCGTCGGATCATGTCTGTCATACTTTGTCCGATGTTGGTTTTGCGTACACACGGTCGGACAAAGTTGTCGGAAAATCCGATCATTCTGAACGTGGTGACGTTTGTTGCCTACGACGGGACTACATAGAGGCTAGTAGCCAATAGCTTTGGTCTTGTAATGTGATCTGAGCATGCGTAGCACTTTGTCCGTCGGAATTCGCTACACACGATCGGATTTGGTGTGATCGGACTTTGTTGTCAAAAAATCTATCCAGCAGGAGATAGGATTTTGTCCGTCGGACAATCCGATGGAAACTGTCCGATGGTGCCTACACACGGTCGGAATTTCCGACAACATTGTCCGATAGGACAGAATCCATCGGAAAATCCGACCGTGTGTATGGGGCTTTAGAGTTACACCAGGAGCCCTTCAGCTTAACCCTCTACAGAGTTTGGATTACAAATAACAAAGGAGTGATTTTAGCTAGCGAAGAAAGAATATCTGGACAAAGTACTTTAAGTGAGATTGCACGTATAGCTTTAAAGTAGGGGGAGCTCCCAGGTTCACATATATAAATATACATTTTATATTGTTTTATACTGAAATATATTGTGCTGTTGTCCTATGTTGGGATGACAGCACAATTTATGTAATCACCTGTTTAAATATTTTGCAGTAAAAATATTTCTGGTTAAGTATCCAGTTGTGCGGCGTACTGTTTTTCCCCACCAGGTGGAGCCAGTGGATCCTAAGGGTATTATACAGGTACTTTGCATTGTCTTATATTGTACTGTATTACAATGCACCACAGCTGTGCCAAGGGGATTGAGTTAAGTTAGTGGGGTTTTTCAGTAGAGTGCAGGCCCAATTCAAACCAGCAGCTCCTTCAGTGCCACACAATTATTTCCCATCCTGTCCAAAACTAAAAAAAAAAAATTCTCTACTGAATTCAGTGATTTGAAGGCCTAATGATGGACAACACTCAGCAGGTTTTTGGTTTGATTTAGGCCTTACGTAGAAGACTGGTTGCATTTGTTGAGCTAGCCAATTAAAAGAAAACGAAATTGCCATGTTGTAGGAAAAGTAGTTGAAGTGTCACACGAAAATGTCATCAGGTGTCTGGGAAAAATGACAGCACCCCATGAATATTACTAAATGTCTGTGGTTTTAACTGAAGTTCTCTGTAATCCAGCTGGAGTCCAGAAAGCAGCTCTCATGTTGGGAGACCCATGGGTGCTCTGCTTCCTGAATCTGTGCTAGCCAACATCCTTTTTTGTTGCTCTCTGTATGACCAGAGTCACACTTCCAAAGAGACCGACTATACTTCTCCCTTGGAAGGACTGAACCCTTTTCTGCCCCTTCACTGTCCACTCCCTGCTCACCCTTGGTTCTTTCGCAGTCCTTCATTGACCCCTCACCTATCACCTTAACATCTCCCTTGTTGTCCCCTCAGTGTTGTCCCCACCATCTCATTACTGTCTCATCATCTTCCCTTCACTGTTCTGTCCTTTGACAGTCCTTCACCATCCTTTACAGTCCCTGCGCTGTCCTCGCATTGTCCCCTCACCATCCTCTCATTGTTCCCCCACTATCTCTTCGCTGTCCCCTGCTATCCCCTCACTGTCTCCCACCATCCCCGCACTGTCCCCTACCAATCCCTTGCTGTCCCCACCATCTTTTGCTTTTCCCCACCATCCACTCAATGTTCCCCACCATCTCTCACTGTCCTTCCACGGTCCCTCCACCATCCCTTGCTGTTCCCCAAACCATTCCCTCCCTGTCCCCTATCATCCCCCTACTGACTCCTTGCAGCCACTCTTAATTAACCCCTACTATCACCTTGCTGTTTACTTATGTCTCTTCTCTTCACTATCCTTCTACCATCCTCTCACCAAACCCCACTTTCCCCACGGTCTCTTCCCATATTCCTGCCATTAGTATGAGAATTTCATCTTCACTAGATGAGTTGGGCATTTCCTGCTACAAAGGAATCACTAACCCCCTCCGCAGAGTGTAAAAATACGCCACACAAAGTGCCATCTCAATGGTGTCACTCTGAACACTTACAAGTGCCACATTAATTCCTCTGCAGTAAATGACAAGACGTACAATGTGTGTTGCTTCGAGCGATGACTTCTAATATGGAAGGAGACCGTGTTTAACACGTTCACTTCACAGCATTCTGCTGGACGTGTAACTGTGCGGGAGGGGGTGATCTTACACATTTTCCATGATGCAAGTGTTGCAGCCTTCGGAAATGCTGGGAAATTGCAGGATTAGACAAGAATAACTCTGGATGGTTATAATCTACAGCCCATAGTTAGTGACGCCACAACAGCATGTTAAGGACTAATGTTCTTTGTCAAATATCAATCTGTACTATTAAAACAAGAAAAGTGTTTGATAGGAATAGACCGGCAACCCTCAGATCCCCACCTCAGCATTCTGGGGGGAATCTCCAACCTGCAGCCCCCAGTTTCCCACTTATCATTCTAAAGGCAATTTCCCAAGAATTCCTACAGTGCAGATATTGAAATACTGATGGCAATCAATTTTCTGGCATGGTATCACATTAATCCCTCATAATGATAGTGCCATACAGTGCACTGCTCTTGACTGACCATGGGCACCCTCTATAAAGAATAGTTATCCTGTGTAGCCACCACTTCCACAAATTAGAATTTGCACTTCGCCATTTACATTCATCACCCTACAATCCACCATTTTTAGGGCTATACATAATTCTGGTGAAGTTCCAAAAATCAAACAACCGCAGAAATAAGAGCATCAGATATGAAGGCAAAAGCCTCAATAAATTCTCTGAGAAGATGTGATAGGGTGATGTATTGATTTGTCACAGGATGCAGTCCACTGAAAAGTTGTGCATGGGAGGTAATAAGACAAGAAACAGTTGAGATGATACCCCAAATATATTTTAGCAAAGCAAAACACAATAAATAATTGAAAAGAAAATATTCTTTCAATATTGGATGACCTCTTGGGTTCCTACCAGATCCGAAGGCCAACAGGGGTTGGGCCTGTATGGGAGAGGAGCCAAGCCTCTATGAGAGAGGGGACGAGTCTGTATGAGAGAGGGGCCTGGCCTATTTAGGGGAGAACCTCTTGGGGAATCTAGGATGGAAAAGGACCTGGGGGTCCTAGTAGATGATGGGCTCAGCAATGGCATGCAATGCCAAGCTGATGCTAACAAAGCAAACAGAATATTGGCATGCATTAAAAAGGGGATCAACTCCAGAGATAAAACAATAATTCTCCCACTCTACGAGACTCTGGTCCGGCCGCACCTGGAGTATACTGTCCAGTTCTGGGCACCAGTCCTCTGGAAGGATGTACTGGAAATGGAGCGAGTACAAAGAAGGACAACTAAGCTAATAAAGGGTCTGGAGGATATTAGTTATGAGGAAAGGTTGCGAGCACTGAACTTATTCTCTCTGGAGAAGAGACGCTTGAGAGGGGATATGATTTCAATTTATTTTTCTGCTGAAAAACATATCCAAAAAAAAAAAAAAAAAGTTTAGGCCAGTTTGTTTTGTGCTACATATTTTTGGTAAAATAAATCCCAAAAAGCATATATTGATTGGTTTGGGCAATCAAACCAATCAATATACGCCCCCCCCCCCCCCCCCACACACAGGAAGTCACTTGTGTGCCCCAGTGACATTCGCAAAACTTACAGAACTAATGCCAGGGGCAGTGCCTTCACCTGAGCTCCTCCTCTTACTGTTGTGCGTGATACATATCAGAGCAGAGGAGGAGCCTAGAGGAAGGGTTCCTCGGCTCCCTCTGTGTATTACTGTGACAGCCAGCCGGAACCTGTCATGCTTCTGCCTGTCACAATAAATAGAGACGGTGATCTTGGTGCCAGGGACCCAGGGCACCCCACTGGAGATGTGGGGCAGGTGTCTGGTAAGAGCGTGTCCCTGTGAGGTGCATTGGCAGTGCCCAGTGCCAGAATTTGTTCCAACACTGGGCTGTGACATTCAGCCCAGATTTGTGGGATGCCAGTTTTTTCTTGAAATTTAGGGATGGTCCCCGCGCTGAATCCTGGGCCATATACTAATCAGCTCGCTGTCCTTACTGTTCATACTGTGTGATTCTTATCATGATAATCAGGGGCGTATTTAAAACACAGGGCAAAAGGGGCAGCTTCCCCGTGCCAAATCATTGTTGTGGGGTCCAAAGCTCAGGCCCCTTGATCCCGCATTGCCCGCAAATAGTAGATAAGTGAATTTGGGAGGGCCCAATCAATATTAAAGATGAGCCTGATGATAATGATGGTGATCACAGGTGCTGTGGCTTCATCATTTATTTATGGCTGCAGACAGTGTTTGCACTGTATACTAGTAATACTCCTGACAGGGGTAGTAATAATATACAGTGCAAACACTGTCTGCAGCCTGTTAATGTACTGTATTGTGTTTCATGATTCTCACCAAGAAAAGTTCACCCCACTAATTTATGTCTGCCACCGCCACCTGATAACTGTGATCCTGCTCTGAGTGCTAATGCACCACGGACTACAGAGGCATCATCTGCCTATATCACTCCACCATGGCTTTAAGAAGTCTGTGGGCACTGGGTGGCTGGGACTGTAATCCTTTTACTGGGAAATGCGGACGGCCACTGGCTTCCTCCACCCCTTGGGCCCCTCTGATTGAAATGATGGGGGAAAATTTCCAGGGAAATTTTATTGCACTCACTTTTATTTACTCTATCTTGGCAGTGTGTCTCTTGGCACAGTGGGTTCCCCTTCCCTGGGGGGTCTGTGTGCCCTGCACACACTACACACATGGATAATATGCCACTGGGCTGGGCCGATATGAAAGAGGGGCCTTTATAAGAAATGGATCGGGTCTATACAATAGAGGGCTAAGCCTGTTTGAGAGAGAGGCTGAGCTTGTGCAAGAGAAAGGCGCAGAACCTTTATGGCCAATATAAGGAAAGGGTCAAGACTATGAGAATGAGGTTGAGCTGAATAAGATAAGGACCTGACCCATATAAGAGAAGGCTTGGGCCTGTATGAGAAAGTGGTCAGGCCTATATGAAAGAGGGGCTGGTCTTTATAAAGGAGGATCCGGTTTACATGAGAGAGGAGCCAGACCTGTATGAAAGGGGATTGGGTCTGTCTGATACAGGGGCCTAGCCTATAAAGGAGACAGCCATGGCATATGCAAATAAGGGGCTCTATGCCACACAACCTTCTCTTCAGCCTTACTAAGTTCAGAGAGTTCATCATGTGCACCCAACAAGGAACCAGAACAAAACCTGTACCAAAAGCAAAATCTAACTGGTTTCAACACAGACTAGAGCTAAGAGAAACATAATAAAAGGGAAAAAGAGAGAGAAGCAGCACCTGCAGGTCAGCATTAGAGACATTCCAACCCAACGTTGGAACTTCATGCCCGAGAAACTGCAATGTTAGAGATAACACTCATCACACTGATGTGAATTGTATGTATGCATAGAAGATATGGATGGCATTATACAATGTGATCTTTTTCCACCTAGAGACCATCTACAGATCATCTACTGGCTGCCTGATATACCACCAACGTGGTTAGTGCAGGATTCCAACCATATTAGATATCAAAGTGTTCCTGAACGATAATGCTAATGATGCAATCTTACTACATACACAGTTGGACAACACAAACCACTGCCCAGCAAATACCACAATTGCTGCTATATATATATATATATATATATATATATATATATATATATATATATATATAACCTTCTTCCTTCTCAACATGGAACTCTTTCCTATACAAATACACAACCTGCTAGAGAATGAAAATTAACCCCTTTGCACTTGAGAAGCCCTGTATGGTGAGCATCTCCTACTATAGAAATTGTCTCCAAACCTGGCAGCAGAAGTTTATAGTGAGTGAGGCTTTCCTCATCTGACCCAGGTGTTCCCCTCACTCGGAAATGCCTAGTCTGGTGAGTAGATTAAATCGAGGGAGTGAGTTGTACTGGTGAGGAGGGGGTAGGTCTGTACTGGTGGAAGGAAGCTGTACATGGGAGAATCTGTACTGGGGCAGATCTATGTTGGGGGCAGATCTGGACAAGGGGGAGCTGTAGTGGTGGGGGAGGAGATTTGTTGTAATGGGGGAGTTGTACTGATGGGAGCTGTACTGGTAACGGTAAGCAGCTATATTAGGGGAAGGGAAATCTGTACCGGAGGAATATGTATGGGGAGGGGGTTTTGTACTGAGGTGGAAGATATGTACTGGGGGATATCTGTATTGGGGGGGAGGCCTGTACTGGGGGAAGGGAATCTGTATTGGGTGGGAGAGGGTCTGTACAGGGGGAAGCTGTACTGGGAGGAGATCTATACTGGGGGGGGGGGGGGCTGTGCTGGTAGAGGTGGGCTGTACTGGGAGAAATTGCTTTACTGAGGTGGATTTGAACCAGCCATGTGTTACGGGGGGGGGGGGGGGGTGATCTGTACTGAAAGGGGGAGATCTATACTGAAGGGGGGAAATCTGTGCTGGAGGTGAGATCAGTACTGAGGGAAGGACTAAAATAGAGGAGATCTGTACTTGTTGGGGAGAAGATCTGTTTTGTAGGGGGAATCTGTACTGGGAAGTAATTAGTAATGGAAAAGGAGCTGTGCTGGGGGGGAGATTTGTACTGAGGGAAGGGGATCTTTACTATTGGGGGGGGGGGGGGGGGGTTAGCATGGAAAGTAAGATGAGGTTATTTAGCACTCTGTCTACTCACCTGTGCATTAATCACACACTCCTGACCAGTGTTGGACTCTTGCTTGTGGCACCATTATTAAATGTTTTTTGGCTACAAGGACTGTGTCATATGTTATTGGGTACACAATGAGTATGCTTAAAGTGGCTATTAAGCCACTTTCACATCTTCATACCATCCCCTCTGTGTTCTAATCCTGTGTGCCCCTGTGTCAGTAATTTATAAAAAAAAAAAATTATAAAAAAAAAGCCTGCTATACCTCATTTCACAGCTCTTTTCTCCCATTTCTCTCTCAGTGTGTGACAGATGCAGTGGGTGGGGCCGAGATTCCCCCACTGACATCATTCCAGAGAGGAGGAGGAGGAGAGAGAGAGCAAGCCAATCATGTGATTTCTGAGAAGAGCTGTGAAATTAGGTATAGTAGGCTTTTTTTTTTATAAATCACTCACACAAAGGGACACAGGATTAGAACACAGAGGGGATAGTATGAACATGTGAAAGATATTTGAGCAGCAAGAGTTGCGGGGGCAGGCACTGTCATGAGCTGACAGGCAGGGAGGGAGGGGGGAGAGAGCACAGAGGAGACAGATAGCAGGGCTGCGGATGACGGAGGCAGGTAAATTGACCACAGTGTCAGGGCTCAGCAGCCATGATACACCCTGGTCAGTTTACAAAGGGGAGAGGATAGCCAGGCAGGATCAGCCAGGTATTACAGGTGTTACAGGGGGCCAAATGACAGCACAAGCACTGTGCTGTATAAAATGCTTTAAAGGAAAAGGATTTTCTTTGGGGGGTTAACAAACGCTTTATGTTTTAAGCCCCACCCATGGGTGCTTGAGGCTGACCCCCAGGATAAAAAATAATCTACAGCCCTGACTGTCACTATCTCCTGTATAGCTTGTTTGCTGGATTTGGCATGGGGACACATTGGATGACTTTAGCTGCCATTGAAGTCTCTCAAAGACTCTCAAAAATAGGGAGTTAGGACCGCAGTATACAGAGGAGCCTTGGCGTAGGCACTGCGGCTTCTACATATATTTGCAAATGTGTGCAACTAAAACCTCTGTCTTCAATGTTAAAGGAGAAGTCCAGCCTGAGCTTTTTAGGCTGGGCTTCCCCTCCACAGCTCATCGCTCCAATGAGCGTGGAGGATCAGAGCAGGAGAGATGCTGATGGACAGGCAGCATCTCTCTGCTCAGGGAGGAGTGAGAACCGAGCCATCGGCGATGTTCGTGGCTCGGTTATCAGTGCAGAGACACTGGGGGACAGCTACAGCATCGGTCTGATGCTCCATCCACCGAGGTAAGAATCTACAAAAAAAAAGAAAACCCATACCCCCCCAGGAAAAAAACATCTACAGCCCTGACAGTCACAAACTTCTGTATGATTGTAACATTATGGCTGATCCTTGAAGGAAACAATGTTATCTCTTGGGACAAATAAGATACTCAGCTCTCCAGTGTTACAATAATGCCGCGTACACACGCTCGGAATTTAGGACAACAAATGTTCGATGGGAGCTTGTTGTCGGAAATTCCGAACGTATGTAGGCTCCATCGAACATTTGCTGTCAAAGTTTCCAGACAACAAATTTGAGCACTGGTTCTTGTTGTCGGAAATTCGTGAGTACACAATTCCGACGCACAAAATTACACGCATGCTCGGAATTAAGCAGAAGAGCAGCACTGGCTATTGAACTTCATTTTTCTCGGCTCGTCGAGCGTCTTGTACGTCACCGCGTTCTTGACGTTCGGAATTTCCGACAACATTTGTGCGACCGTGTGTATGCAAGACAAGTTTAAGCCAACATCCGTCGGAAATAAATCCAGGATTTTGTTGTCGGAATGTCCGATCGTGTGTACGCGGCATAAGAGTGCGCGTTATATATATTACCAAAATGTAGGTGTCATCAGAGCTTTAGATCCCGCAGTAAATTCTTCAATTTGCAACACATCAAACTCTCTGTTCTGTTCAGCAGTAACAATGTGATTGTGTTTCCACTCAGGACCACCGCCCCATTATCTATGCCTTCTGTCAGATAATATCCTTCTCTGTCTAGCCACAGCTGCAGATGGGCATCCCAGGAGGGCATGCATTCCAAGGTTACTTCTAGAGACAAATGCATTATTTACCCGTGTAGAGGCCCCACGGGGTGTACCTGTCCATTCTTCTTCAAATCAAACTAACATCCGCAGGCTAAACCATCCAGTACCGAATTCAGCCGCTGGCAACTTCTGCCCCACTGACATTTTTCCCGGAGGAGACCAGAGGAGTCATTCCACCTGCTCAGAATTATTAGCTGCAATATCACCTGGCTCTCAGTGTACCAGTGCCCAGGTGACCATGCTCTCACTCTGGCCCTTACCCAGATGACCCCGCTTTCACCCTGAACAACCCCCAAGTGACCCGTCTCTTACCATGAACATCACCAAAGTGACACCACTCTCAACCGGAACAATGCCCAGGTGACCTCACTCTCACCCTGAACAACACCCAAGCGACCCTGCTCTCACCCTGGCCATTACCCAGATGACCGCACTTTCACCCTGAACAACCCCCAAGTGACTTGTCTCTTACCATGAACATCACCAAAGTGACACCACTCTCAACCTGAACAATGCCCAAGCGATCTTGCTCTCTCCTTGAACATCACCTAGGTCCACCTACCCATAGGCTAATCTATCACAGTGTTCAGTGTGAATACCATCCTGTATGACAACCCATCACAATATTCGGTGTGTACAGGCAGTTCCCAGAGTTACAAACATCCGACTTACAAATGACTCCTACTTACAAACAGGGGGAGACAAAAGGAAGCGAGAGGAAATCTACCCCTAGGAAGGGAAATTCACTCCTGTAATGCCGCTTACACACGGTCGGAATTCTCGGCGGAAAAAGCTCTGATGGTTTTCCCGTCGGAATTCCGACGGAATTTCGCTCAAACTGTCTTGCCTACTAACGGTCACACCAAATTCGGACGGTCAATAACACCACGGCATGAAACACCTTCGACTGCA
Source organism: Lithobates sylvaticus (assembly GCA_028564925.1). Classification (NCBI taxonomy): domain Eukaryota; kingdom Metazoa; phylum Chordata; class Amphibia; order Anura; family Ranidae; genus Lithobates; species Lithobates sylvaticus. The sequence goes on along the minus strand of CM053035.1, from coordinate 184,484,835 downwards.
CTATAAAAAAGGGAAGTTTAATGCTTCTGAGCATGCGTCGAATTGTTTCCGAGCATGCGTCGGAATTTTGCGTGTCGGAATTGCATACACACGATCGGAAAATCCGATAGAAAGGTTTTCCGTTGGAAAAATTAAGAACAGGTTCTCAATCCAAAGTCCGTCGGAAATTCCGACAGAAAAAGACTGATGGGCATACACACGGTCAGAAAATCCGATGAAAGGCTCCCATTGGACTGTTTCCAAAGGTGTCTCCACTGAAGCTTTATCACCAATCCTTGTTTCCGCAACAACCCAAAATTTTCAAAATCACATTGTTACAGGGACATAAAGTGAGGTAAAATCTTCTGAACAGGGGCACAGACAGCAAATCAAATATTACAGGAGTGTTAACCCTTTCCTGTGCTAGTCCAAAAAACATCAAAACATTTTTTATGGCTGAAGTTACACTTAAAAATGTACCTGTTCCAACTTACATACAAATTCAACCTAAGAACAAACCTAAAGACCCTATCTTGTTTGTAACCCGGGGACTGCCTGTACACCATCTTGTATGACAACCCATCACAATATTCAGGGTATACACCATTCTGTATAAGAGCTGATCATATACAGTGCCTTGAAAAAGTATTCATACCCCTTGAAATTTTCCACATTTTGTCATGTTACAACCAAAAAAAACATAAATGTCGTTTATTGGGATTTTATGTGATAGACCAACACAAAGTGGCACATAATTGTGAAGTGAATAGAAAATTATAAATGGTTTTCAATGTTTTTTACAAATATTTGAAAAGTGTGGGGTACATTTGTATTCAGCCCCCCGGAGTCAATACTTTGTAGAACCACCTTTCACTGCAATTACAGCTGCAAGTCTTTTTGGGGATGTCTCTACCAGCTTTTCACCTCTAGAGAGTAACATTTTTGCTCATTCTTCTTTGCAAAATAGCTCAAGCTCTGTCAGATTGGATGGAGAGCGTCTGTGAACAGCAATTTTTCAAGTCTTGCCACAGATTCTCAATTTGATTTAGGTCTGAAATTTGACTGGGCCATTCTAACACATGAATAGGCTTTCATCTAAACCATTTCATTGTAGCTCTGGCTGTATGTTTAGGGTCATTGTCCTGCTGGAAGGTGAACCTCCGCCCCAGTCTTAAAGTGGTTGTAAACACTATTTTACAACCTTATGCTACAGGTAAGCCTATATTAAGGCTTACCTGTAGCTACCCAGGATATCTCCTAAACCTGCACGGTTTAGGAGATATACCCTGTCCCCTGCATGTGCCAATGTCATCGGCAAATGCGCACTGGGGAAAACTGAAGCAATGGCACCTATGTGCCATTGCTGCAGTCTCCGTGGTGTTACCGGCCGCTCCCACGTGCATGCGTGGGAGTGACGTCATCGTGGCTCCGGCCAATCACAGCGCCGGAGCCGCGATACCCGGAAGTGACTCCGGGAGGACATGTCGGCGGCCGGAGGGGAGACGAGGACCGCCGTGGGGGCTTTGATCTGAGGTAAGTAATACATAATGAGCTAGTATGCTATGCATACTAGCTGATTATTCCATTTTTCTTGCAGGGTTTTTTTTTTTCCCGTTTTTTTTTTTTAAGAGGGTTTACTTCCTCTTTAAGTCTTTTGCAGACTCTAAAAGGTTTTCTTCTAAGATTGCCCTTTTTTTGTCTCCATTCATCTTCCCATCAACTCTGACCAGCTTCTCTGTCCCTGCTGAAGAAAAGCATCCCCACAACATGATTCTGCCACCACCATGTTTGATGGTGGGGATGGTGTGTTCAGGGTGATGCACAGTGTTATTGTAAATAACACTGTTATTTGGCACAATTTTATTGGGCATGGTCATATTATTACCATATGACCTTACCTTTTTGAATGCACAGTGAAAAGTGATGCACAGTGTTAGTTTTCTGCCACACATAGCGTTTTGCTTTTAGGCCAAAAAGTTCAATCTTGGTCTCATCTGACCAGAGCACCTTCTTCCACATGTTTGCTGTGTCCCCCACATGGCTTATTGCAAACTGCAAAGGGACTTCTTATGGCTTTCTTTCAACAATGTCTTTCTTCTTGCCACTCTTCCATAAAGGCCAGATATAAGGAGTGCACAACAAATAGTTGTCCTGTGGACATATTCTGCTGCGTGAGCTGTGGCTCTCTGCAGTTCCTCCAGAGTTACCATGGGCCTCTTGGCTGCTTCTCTGATTAATGCGCTCCTTGTCCTGCCTGTCAGTTTAGGTGGACGGCCATGTCTTGGTAGGTTTGCAGTTGTGCCATACTCTTTCCATTTTCGGATGTTGGATTGAACAGTGCTCCGTGAGATGTTCAAAGCTTGGGATATTTTTTTAAAACCTAACCCTGCTTTAAAAGTCTCCACAACTTTATCCCTGACCTGTCTGGTGTGTTCCTTGGCCTTCATGATGCTGTTTGTTCACTGAGGTTCTCTAACAAACCTATGAGGGCATCACAGAACAGCTGTGTTTATACTGAGATTAAATTACATACAAGTGAACTCTAATTACTTATTAATTAGGAGACTTCTAAAGGCAATTGGTTGCACTAGATTTTAGTTAGGGGTATAGGAGTAAAGGGGGCTGAATACAAATGCACCCCACACGTATCACATATTTATTTGTAAAAAATGTTGAAACCCATTTATCATTTTCCTTCCACTTCACAATTATGTGCCACTTTGTGTTGGTCTATCACATAAAATCCCAATAAAATACATATTTACGTTTTTGGTTGTAACGTGACAAAATGTGGAAAATTTCAGTGGGTATGAATATTTTTTCAAGGCACTGTAACTCAGGCTGTACACTATCCTATATGACAACCCATCACAATAATCAGGGTGTACACCTTCCTGTATAACAACCCATCACAGTACTTGGTATGTACACCTTTTTGCATGGGTGTACACCATTCTGTATAACAGTTCATCACAATACTCCAAGCGTACATCGTTGCGTATCGCAACACATGTTAATACTCAGCATTTACACCCTCCTGTATGACAACCCATCATAATTCTAAGTGTTGGTTAGAGTCAGGTATGCAATACTATCTCCTTAGAAAGCTGCCATTAAATACAATCAGAGCTTTCTGGAAAATATCCTATATGTTTATTCAGTATATATGACTGTAGTCTACAGAAGTGATAATTGGGTCCCCAGAGCTAGAGATAAGCTACATATGTATATGTGTGGAGGAGCCTTTACCATACAGAAAAACTAAGGTTGGGGGGGGTCATGCTCTCCTCATCAAGAAAAAAAGAAAACAAATGAGAATAGAGAAAGCACACTTCCCCTTTTTAAAATTCCTCTTTACTGCTAAATTATTCAATTTCTTCATGAAGTGATGATCCCTGGGACAAAGCTAACATAGTTGTGTGTAGCACCCTGATCTTTATGCAGAGCTGCTATTAAATTTAGTTGCCAGTCGATAGTTGCCTTGGCCAATTGTTAGGAGATCAATTGATTTCCCCCAAATTCTGGAATTGCTGCACTTCTCTCTTCTGTCACTAGGTGGCCGGGTATCTGGTGACATTGGATAAGAGAAGGGCATAGCAAGGACAGATTATGACTGAATGGGGTGTCTCAGCCAATTGGCAGGGATTTTCTTGGGTCCCTTGGCCTGCTGGGAGAGCCTATTTATTTGGGTAGAGTCAGGTGATTGGGGTTCTGTGCCACCTGGGCGGCTGTCTGGGTGGATGTGTGTCATGTTGCCCCGGGCTGCTAGGCCGTAAGCCTAAGGCCTATCCTGAGGACATCTGGCTGCTAGGCTGTCTGAAGGCCTATCCAGAAGCAGGAGAGCAGCGTAGGGTTGGGACTTCAGGCTTGTAGTAACGGTTCTGCCAGCTGGGGAACTACTGGCGGTCAGAGTTAGAGGGGAAGCTGTCGCCAATAAGGGACCATCCACCTTGCTACCGGAGACCACTATGAGTGATCTGAGGCCAGTACCAGAGCAGACTTCTCGCCAGCCAGGGACAGTGAAGAAGTGGGAAAACTTCAGCAAGTGCCAAGTTAGGGACCCAGTGGGTCAGCAAGGTGATGCTTGTGAAACATCAGTGAGTGCCAAGCCAGGGACCTAACGTGTCAGCGGGGGTGAAGCTTGAGAAGTATCTGTGAGTGCCAAGCCAGGGACCCAGCAAGGAAGCGGGGGTGATGCTTGAGGAAGATACTGAGTGTTAAAGTGGAAGAACTCAGGGGATCCAGTGGCTAGTGGAGCTGAAGTTTATTGAGAGAGCGACTGGGAGCTCATTGAGTGAAGTGAGTGAGTGGGGGGTAAGGAGAACTGTTTGAGTTGCTAATAGTTGAATACCATTACCGTTAGTAACAGCTACAAGATCGTTGCCATAGGAGACAGCGATCCTACCTATACAGAAGTGGTGTCCAGCTGGAAGCCTTCACCTGTATATCTGTCCACCTATGGAAGTCTTGGAGTCTGCTAAATATCTTTGCATCTACCCAAGGGTGTCCTGGCCCTAACCCTCTCTCCTACAGTTCTGTCAAAGAGACAATAAATCTCTTTGCTTTCAAAAAGTTTCTGATGTCCACCTGTTCATCTTGCATTACACCCACCATGCCTTGTAACCCACTCTACAATGAAGGATGTCAGCTATCCCTAACTCTGGAGGTCACCATTAGGCCTAAAGAGGCTCAGGATTTTGCTACATGTGAATGGAGAGCAAGACCAAAAGGGACTCATATTTCCACCCCCTTGTTCTTTAGGTGGGTATCAAACAATATTTATCATAGACACACACATCATTTAAAGAGGAAGTAAACCCTGATGGGTTTACTTCCTCTTTGTTTCCCTGAAAAGGTAAAGCATAATGGACTACCATGCATCGCATAGTAGCCCATTATGTGTCACTTACCTGACACAGGAGGCAGCGATGTCACCGCTGTCCCCTGTTGCACGAAGTGTCCATCTTCTTTCCGGGTATCTCTGCTCTGGCGCTGTGAGTGGCCGGAGCAGCGATGACGTCACTACGACACATGCGTGCGGGAGCAGTAAGTGACGGCATGTATGTCTTCACTTGCGGCGCCCCTAGTGCGCCTGCGCCGTTGTCTACGGCGTGCAAGCACCGTAGACAGCAATGCCGCTATTTATGTAAATATCTCCTAAACCATTTAGGGTTGGGAGATATTTCTTGGACCTACAGGTAAGCCTTAATCTAGGCTTACCTGTAGGTCAAAATGGTCTGTAAGGGTTTACAACCACTTTAAGCCTGATCTACCTGTCAATTATCCACAAAATTAATATCCTCAGATTATCTGAGGACTAATTTCCTCCAAACATGCTCTGAGCACTCACAATGTTGAGGTTTCTTTGTTTTGTTTTTTTAAGATTGTTTAGTAGATTGGAGCAGTGTTTTGCCCACTGTAGCCTTTTCCATGCCAATCTGATGAATCCAATACTGTTCCATTACAAGTCACAGAATGCACAAACACCATAAATCTCAGATTATACACTTCTTACAATCATTCAAACCCCAGTATCCAGCTATATTCAACACACGAGTCTTTCCTAGCTGCTTAATTTTGATGCCTACAGATATGCTGCTTCTGAAAACGGGTCACTCACCTGTGCTGAACTCGTTGGCACTTCTTTATTTAATTATTTTCTAATTAGCTGATAAACAGGTGTTGGGTTACTCGATAATCTACTTGGGGTTACATTTGCCTCCACTTTTGTTTCCTTTCTGCTGGATAAGCTTCCCCGCAAACTTGGAACAAATGAGAATCAACATACACAGCAGTGTGTTGTATTAATTCAATTATCAAAAGTTTATTATATTTCTATAGAGTAGAAATAGGAGGTGGCGTAGGCAATAGCCAATCACAGGTTAACAGTTTGCATGCATAGTGAGACTGAAAATAACTGATAATACACTCTCATTTCTTAGAAATCATTTCAGTAAATCGAAACTCAACAGTTCTTTTACAGCTTATGCCCCGTACACACGGTCGGAAAATCCGACCACAAAATCCATCGGATTTTTTCCAACGGATTTTGTCCGACACTGGTGTTGCGTACACACGGTCGGACAAAGTTGTCGGAAAATCCGATCATTCTGAACGTGGTGACGTTTGTTGCCTACGACGGGACTACATAGAGGCTAGTAGCCAATAGCTTTGGTCTTGTAATGTGATCTGAGCATGCGTAGAACTTTGTCCGTCGGAATTCGCTACACACGATCGGAAAAAGTCCGATAGGACTTTGTTGTCGGAAAAATTGAGAGCAGGAGATAAAACTTTGTCCGTCAGAAAATCCGATGGAAAATGTCCGATGGAGCCTACACACGGTCGGAATTTCACACAACATTGTCCGATAGTACATTTTCCGTCAGAGAATCCGACCGTGTGTATGGGGCATTAGAGATACTCTGATCAGAAACCAGAAAATTGACAACACGGAACTCACTTTATCCCTAGAAGAAATAACACTGGTAGCCACTAAACAGAAAAAGGGCATCATTACTGTATATCTTAAAATGTTGTCAAGGGTGGACTTGTTTCTTTCCAGAGTCAACTTAGCTTACATAAAGCTAAACCTGCAGTTGGTGGCGGAACTCTTTACAACCAAAGTGTGAAATTGTAGACCGAACCTTCATGGGTACAAAGCGGCAGCCAGAGCTTATGGATGGATGCAATATTCCTGCTGCTGTATCGGTTAAGCATATACATTGGGGTGTATCAGCTTGGCTAGAACTTATGCTGGACAACAGGATAGAAGGTAAAGATAGCCTTCCAATTCTTGTTGTTTTTTCAAATGGTGTCAACTACAAATTCTAACACAACTGCTTGAGAAGGAATGGTGACCAGCACTTAAAGAGTTACTTGTTGCCTCATCCCCGGAAATATCTGATGATGCAGTGATGGGTTTGTATAGAAATGATTGACCAATTAAGTCTCTCTGCTGCTTTACAATGTTACCGTATATTTACCATAAAGAGAAACTGGAAAATAACATCCAATGTTCTACTGCCAAACAGCCTGCTTCAGTGCACAGCAATTGAAGAATCCATATTAACTCTTCATTTAGCACTGGCATGATAAGTAATCTCAGACTCCTCCATTCCAGGGGACTGATCCGTTATCATTGTTTATCATTATTTTCACAAAATTCCAGTGCTCCCTCAGAATCCATGACCCTTCAGCATCAAACCTACCATCTCTAGTGATGTCCGTCTTCTATCTTTGCCAATGTCCACCCTCTATCTCTGCCAATGTCTACCTGCCATCTCTGCCCATGTCCACCCAACATCTCTAGCAATATCCAACCATCTTCACCATGTTTATCCGCCATTTTCCTTCAGCCGCAATCTCTAGTAGACATGTGCATTCGTTTTCGTCCGAATGCATTTTCGTACGAATTTCAGGTATTTTCGTTATCGTTTTAACAAACGATAACGAAAGTGAAGAATCCGAAAAATGAAAGATCCGACGTAAACAAATGCTTTATTTTCGTTGGGACAACAGTTCGATATAGATAGGAGATTCGACATGACGCTGACAATAACAATCTGTGTCTATCGAACCTGTGGTCGAATGTGCCTAACCTTAACTCTATTAGTCCAAGATTATTCGACAGAGAGAAAAGATTCGACAGAGAGGAAAGATTCGACATAGAGAGGAAAGATTCGACATAGAGAGGAAAGATTCGACATAGAGAGGAAAGATTGCTGTTGGAATTGGGTGGGGGAAGTAAAATAAAAATAATGATGATGAATGTTATTGGCTGATTGTAACCAAAGAGGAGGAGCAGTAAAAAAAGCCAGAACTAAGGTATACACGTATAGCCAACTTACTTTCACTTACGATTGCTAGCAGAGAGAGACACGCACACATTTCAGAAGACAGTCAATCTTAGCTGGTCCGTTTGTCAGAGAACCTGAATCATTTAGCAATTAAGCATAAGCACAGCAGCAGAACAATAGTGAAGCAAGCTACAGTTCAACTTAACTTTTTCATAATAATCTGCTGATATTGTGTTAGTGTTGTGAACTTGATAGTGATACTAGTGTTGCTTGTATTCTGATAGCCTCAGAGGCTGCCCGTGTTGTGGGGGGGAGGATTTATTATAAGGGTGCTTTCACACTGGGGTGTTTTTCAGGAGCTACAGCGCTAAAAATAGCGCCTGTGTAGCTCCTGAAAAAAGCGGGTCCTCTCACTCCAGTGTGAAAGCCAGATGGCTTTCACACTGGAGCGGTGCGCTAGCAGGACAGTAAAAAAAGTCCTGCTAGCAGCATATTTGGAGCGGTGAAGGAGCGGTGTATTCACCGCTCCTATACAGCTCCTATCCATTGAAATCAATGGGACACCGCGGGGATACCGCCGGCAAAGCACCGCTGCATCGGCATTTTGCGGGGGATTTTAACCCTTTTTCAAACCACCCCGCTAGCGGCCACATACCGCGGCTAAAACGACGGTAAAGCAGCACTAAATATAGCGCTGCTTTACCGTCGCCGCCCGCACCGCCCCATTGTGAATCTGGCCTTATAGATTCTATATTATAGATTGAGATTCTATATAGATTCTATATACCCTATCTTGTTACCTGTATGATCAGTGATCACTATAGCCAGTCCATTTTCTGTTTGAACTATATACATTCAACATGAACGACAAAGATTCGACAAAGCAATGAAAAACATACAAACGTTGAATCTTTGGCTTATGGTGTCTGTCGAAAGTTCTAAGAAGATTCGACGGAGCAGCTAAACTATACAGTCATACAGTTTAGCTGCTCCGTCGAATCTTCTTTGAACGTTCGACAGACACCATAAGCCTTCAATGACAGATTCGACCTTAATTCATTTGGATTTTCGGACGAATGCAATTTTTAAGGAAAAACGAAATAAATAAAAACAAATTTCGGGAGTAACTAAATACATTTATTTTTCGGACGAAAACGTAATTCCAAAATGAAATATTTCCGTGTGTCCACCCACCATCTCTACCAGTGTCCATCCTTTAACTCCGCCATTGTCCAACTTTAATTTCTAGCAGTGTTCACTCACCATCTCCACCTGCCATCAGCACTAGTGTCCACCCCTCATCTCTGCCAGTGTCCACCTTCCAATTCCAATTAAAGTCCATCCCCTTTTTTCACCCGCCATTTCGCCATCCCTCTTCACCATCATCTACCCCTGCTCTCTGCAAGCATTAACCCTCCTTCTCTATCAGTGATGACCATGGATACAAAGAGGCGGTGACTGTTGTTGCTTGACATATGCTAAACATATTTGGTTGTCCGTTCATGACAACTGATAAAGATACATTACAAACAACCAAAAATTTTACAGCACACTTACCAGCTAGCCTGCAAAAAAAAAGAAAAAAAAACCCTGTCTAACAGTGTGTGTCAAAGACAAAGGGCCTTGTCAAGGCTCCTCTGTATACTGTGGTCCTAACTCTATTGTTTTCAGAGTCCCCAAACTGGAGCACACATAGCATTGGATAAATTGACAGGTTTGCCTGGAGGGGGCCCACTACTACTTATAGGTGCAGGGACGCATTGGACGCCCAGCAAAAGCACAATGGCAGCCGAAAGCATCAAATTCGTCCCCACACATAATTCAGACAATTTAGCCTTACTGCAAAAGCTAATTATGGATTGGGGTGGTTGCCACTTATCTGTACAGCTTGATAGAGATATACCTCTCTTTGTGGCATGAAAGTCTGATTCAGCTTTCATTATAATAATAATGTCATGAAACAGAAAATGGAGAGTGTAGATTCTGCTTCACATTTTCACTTATTTTCAGAAACATTTTTAATATCAGTCATGATCCAGCCTATAAAAAAGTTAAAAAGCGTATCTATTGTCAAACTGTAAAATCATTATATTCATTTCCACATTGAATTTCAATTATTTCTAGCCTACTCCTATTAATATGAACAGTATTGGAGTTTGTAAACTCACTTTGTGAAGATCCCCACACATTTACTTCCTTATATTAATTTTACTTCCTTACATTGTTGTGTCACACAATTTACAGAATACAGAATACTTTATTAATCCCAAAGGGAAATTGGGAGATTGTTTCGACACAGACACACTCAACAAAAGACATCACAAGACAACAACAACAGACCGAACAATACGAAAAAACACAAAAAAAATCACTAATAACAGCCATTAACACCAAATTACAAAATTAAAACTAAACTACAAATAAAACATCCATACAATTAAAATACAACATAGAATAAATAACACAGATTAAAATAACAGGCAAACTACCAAATACAAATAATACACCACTTTCTCTAACACCTCCCCAGATAATACCAACACAATACCAACAGACTATAAAAACAACACAAAATCCTGATCCATAAACCAGAATTAAATCTTCACCTCCAGCCCTCACAGAAAAGAATTATATATCTTGATCGCCACAGGCAAAAATGATTTCCTGTGTCGCTCTGTGGTGCATTGTGGGTATAACAATCCGTCACTGATGGTACTCCGCAGACTGACCAGCGTATTGTGGAGTGGGTGGGAGGAGTTGTCCAAGGAAGAACTTAACTTGAATAACATTCTCCTCTCCAACACTGTTGTAAGGACTCCAATTTTAATCCAACAACATCACTGGCCTTGCAAATCAGTTTGTTGAGTCTGTTGGTGTCGGACACCCTAAGCCTATTCCCCAACATGGCCACCACATACTCATAAAACATCTTCAGCATCTTTTGGCAGATGTTAAAGGACCTCAGTCTCCTCAAAAAGTAGAGGCGGATCTGGTCCTTCATATAGAGCACCTCAGTGTTCTTGCTCCAGTCCAGCTTATTATCTATGTGCACCCCCAGATGCTTGGATCTCTCTACTACCTCCACATCCACTCCTTGGATAGAAATTGGGGTCACTGGCGACTTCTTCTTTCTGAAATCAACAACCAGTTCCTTTGTCTTTGTCACATTTAAATACAGATGATTAACCTCACACCATGTGACAAAGTTCTCCACCACAGTCCTATACTCAGTCTCTTTCCCATCCCTGATACATCCCACTACAGCAGAGTCATCAGAAAACGTCTGAAGATGGCAAGACTCTGGTAGCTGAAATCAGTGGTGTAGACAGTAAAAAGAAAGGGAGAGAGAACAGTCCCCTGTGGGACCCCAATTTGGCTGATCACCCTATCTGGCACACAGTCTTGCAAATGCACACATACTGTTGGTCTTCCTGTCTGGTAGTCTACAATCCTTGACACAAGGTAAACATCAACCTGTATTGCTGCTAGCTTCTCGCCCAAAAGATCCGCCCTGATAGTATCAAAAGCACTGAAGTAAAAAAACATGACCCTCACAGGGCTTGCTGACTTATCCAGGTGTGCATACATGCGATTTACCATGAAAATAATATCATCCTCAACCCCAAGTCTTGGCTGGTATGCAAACTGCAAAGGGTCTAAACATTTACCAACCATGGGTCGTAACTGATATAAAACAAGTCTCTCCAAGGTCTTCATGATGTGGGAGGTCAAAGCCACTGGTCTATAATCCTTGGAGCCACAAGGACGTTGTATCTTTGGCACAGGGACAAGACAGGACATCTTCCACAACACAGGAACCTTTCGTAGACTCAGGCTCAAGTTAAAGACCCGTTGAAGAACATTCCCCAGCTGGTCTGCACATGCCCTAAGCACCCTGGGTCTAACTCCATCAGGGCCTGGTTATTTTACTGCTTTAGGTCTCCTCAACTGTCTACTCACCTGATCAGCTGTAAAAGACATTCATGCACTTTCCTATAGAGGAGGAGTAGAGTTGTTCTTATAAAAAGAACAACCAGTAAAAGTATCCAATAGGGGTGAATCAGAACACACATTAAAAGGAGGAAGGACATCTAGTATGAGAAGAGGAAAGTACTTTCCCCAACTCTACTCTCCTATAGCTTTGTGTTGAATCTGAGGGAGTTAAAGCCAGGGCCTCCGAATCAAACCTATTAAAAAAATGGTTCAGTTCATTTGCCCTCTTCACATCACCCCTAGTCCCTCCACCAACCAGCTTAAGACCATGCCACTCCACACCTCTGTCACTTTATTTTGCTGGAGTTTCCACTCCAGCTTTCTCCTATATTTCGAAGCCTTTTCAAGTCAGTCAGTACAGGAATTACTGCTTGAAGGGAACAAAATACCATGGGACATGTAGTCCTTAAAAATTAAAAGTAAACAGCAGTGGAGAAGCGGCAACGCATGCAGGGAAATCAGGAAGTTATGACAGCAGACAGGCAGCACTTACAACATGAAAGGAAATTTTTCAGTAAGCTTATATTGGATTGTCAAAAATAACTATTGTTTGCAATGCTATTACAGTGCTGATGTTATGCCTTCTAAAACAATGATAGAAAATGAAAGTGTATGCTGTTACCAGCCCTCAAATTTTCCACTCGCCTACTCGCATTTTGCGAGTGGAAAATTGTTTCTGGCGAGGAAATTTGTTTCTGGCGAGGAGCTGGGCTGCCTGGGGCCACGGAGGGGAGGGGGGGAGAGTACAGCAGGCATGCGGGGTTGATCGGGAGCTGTTTTCCCATTGATCGCCCCCAGGGGCTCTCTTCCCCTGGGGCGATCCTTGCACAGTAATCTGAAGCTGCAATGGGGGACACAGTGAGCAGAGACTGCAATGGGGGACACAGTGAGCAGAGGCTGCAATGGGGGACACAGTGAGCAGAGGCTGCAATGGGGGACACAGTCAGCAGAGGCTGCAATGGGGGACACAGTGAGCAGAGGCTGCAATGGGGGACACAGTCAGCAGAGGCTGCAATGGGGGACACAGTGATCTGAAGCTGTAATGGGGGACACAGTGAGCAGAGGCTGCAATGGGGGACACAGTGAGCAGAGGCTGCAATGGGGGACACAGTGAGCAGAGGCTGCAATGGGGGACACAGTGAGCAGAGGCTGCAATGGGGGACACAGTGGGCAGAGGCTGCAATGGGGGACACAGTGATCTGAAGCTGTAATGGGGGACACAGTGATCTGAAGCTGTAATGGGGGACACAGTGAGCAGAGGCTGCAATGGGGGACACAGTGAGCAGAGGCTGCAATGGGGGACACAGTGATCTGAAGCTGCAATGGGGGACACAGTGAGCAGAGGCTGCAATGGGGGACACAGTGAGCAGAGGCTGCAATGGGGGACACAGTGAGCAGAGGCTGCAATGGGGGACACAGTGAGCAGAGGCTGCAATGGGGGACACAGTGAGCAGAGGCTGCAATGGGGACACAGTGAGCAGAGGCTGCAATGGGGGACACAGTGAGCAGAGGCTGCAATGGGGGACACAGTGAGCAGAGGCTGCAATGGGGGACACAGTGAGCAGAGGCTGCAATGGGGGACACAGTGAGCAGAGGCTGCAATGGGGGACACAGTGATCTGAGGCTGCAATGGGGGACACAGTGATCTGAGGCTGCAATGGGGGACACAGTGATCTGAGGCTGCAATGGGGGACACAGTGATCTGAGGCTGCAATGGGGGACACAGTAAGCTGAGGCTGCAATGGCGGGCACAGGTGAGACTGCACTAATAAAGTTGTTGTTAATATTTATTTTTGTAACTTTAATTCTGCATTTAAGTGTCATTTCATTAAATAATTTACAAAGGCGTGTTTAAGGGGGGGATTAGGGGGGGAATTAGGGGCGGTGCAGGGTAGGGACCGGTTGGGGCAACTGGTGGCGAGTAACCCTTAAGGCTTGGCTAGTAGCTCAGGATTTGAACATTTGAGCCCTGCTGTTACCATAGAAGTTATTTATTTAAAAATCTCTGTTCTGCCCCACGTTTATGTATTTTTCATGTCTTGTATTCAGCTGCATCAGGTTATTGTTTTGTAGTATCCGGACATCTAGTTGCAGTTTTGAGCCAGTATACCTTGTTTACTATGTGATTTTGGCATCTTCCTCTGTCCCCCCTTCCTGCTTAGTGCTACAGTGCCTTGAAAAAGTATTCCCACCCCTTGAAATTTTCCAAATTTTGTCATGATAAATGTGTTTTATTGGGATTTTATATGATAGACCAACACAAAGTGGCACATAATTGTGAAGTGGAAGGAAAATGATAAATGTTTTTCAACATTTTTTACAAATAAACATGTGAAAAGTGTGGTGTGCATTTGTATTCAGCCCCCTTTATGCTTTACGAGATACCCCTAACTAAAATCTAGTGAAAACAATTGCATTCTGGAGTCACCTAATTATGTGGAATTTTTCAAGGGGTATGAATACGTTTTCAAGGCACAGCACAGTAGTTAGTTTAGTCCTAGCCAGGCCCTCCCAATTTTTTCCATGTTCTCTCGGTCAGTGTTAGCTATTTGCAGAGACAGGGCTCAGGAAAGCATGTCTTTTTAAACTTTAAATACTGGAAAAACATCCTCTGTACTGCAATTAGCTGAAGTAAAATTGTGTTGGATTCAACTTCTGTCTTATTGAAGAGTTAAGCTGCCCGCGGATGGTGCCAAATCAGCAGGTGACCATACAGTTCGGAAAGACTGGGTCTAAGGCGGTATGTCCATGCATAAAGGAGCATTTGAAACAGAGCAATCTGCATAAACATTTTAGCAATTCAGTGTTAGGTAAGGCCATGCCTGCCCAGCAGGAATCCACACAGCAATGTGCGTTCTCCCTGATTCTAGCTGATGCGTCTGAATTCCAAATTATTGCAAACTAGGTGTAAAGTCTTAATTAGCACCTAAGACAGATGTGTGCAATTCAATCTTCAAAAAAAAAAACTGAAAAAAGTTAATAACTCATAACTCCCAACCCATGCAGCACACAATCATTAAACCATCTGTAAAAGCCTGGCAGTGCAAAAAGACATCAAGCATGCAAGTTTCATAATAAAACATGGGGGATTAAAATTTTTGATCTATCCATGGTGCTACTGGTTCTGGTTGCTGTAGAGTATCATAGTTTGGACTCAGTAGATGAACAGCTGCAACAATAAAGCCACACACAGGCTGAATCCGAATGTCAGATGACATCGGCCGGTTCAATAAAAAATGGCCAACATTCTCCCCTTGTGTATGGCAACTGGTCTGACAGAAGCCGGCCATTCGGCCGACTTTTGTCGAACGTGCATGCTGGAAAACCAGCAGCCGACTGTACAATGGCTGAGAGTTTTCTGGCGGGGGGCTGTCCCCCTGTCAGAACACAATAGCTCAGCGGGGGGAGATCACTGTACTAACATCGGATCGTTAATACATCGGCCCGATTAGAGCTGCCAGCAGTTTGAACGACAAAAACTCATGGTGTGCACTAGGCTTTACTCATTACTACTTACATACTTATTTTGGGATCCATAACCCATATTTGGAAAGAGAGGTGTCAGGAGCAAGATCTCTTAAAATCCTGTAATTTGCTGGTGGCAGCTTATTTTGTAGTGAAAAAAAAAATGTGTATCTAGGGCCAGTATGCAATTAAAATATTTTTATGGAATTATTATGAGATATGGGTCTAGTTTGTGTTTACAAGACTGTCGAGACTGCCTCTCAGAGAACAAAGGCTTCTGCTTAGTACCTTCAATAGCATGCTAAAGCCAAATTAAATGCATGATAATTAAGTTTTAGTTTTATCTTTAGAGGGTTGTTGAAAATAGGTAGTGGCCTAGACACCTTGGCAGCATAGGTCCTGTGGCTTTGGGATGCAAAGTTGGCTGACTGGTAATGTAAAGAGATAGGATAAGGAACCTGTAAAAATTGAAATGCAGGTTCAGACGACACGACTCAATTCATTATGGTTAAGCATCCTAGCAAAGTAGACTTGAGTTCCATCCAATTGCTTTCTTGAAAAAGATATGATTGGACAGTTTGGACAAATCAGAGGTTCCACAATGATGGCGAATGGAGGGAACGGGTATAAGAATAGCAGAAGGTGGGTCACTGGGAAGGCTTGACTGCAGATTTGATTAGGAAGTGGTGGACCTGAAGCTTGACAGGAAGCTTGACTGAGTAGGTACTGAAGATACCTTTTAAGTGGAGCTCCAATTGTTGGCAACCCCCCCCCCCCCGCCACATTTGGTACTTTTTGGCGGGGAGCGGGTACCTGCTTTTGACAGGTACCCGCTCCCACTTTCAGGTAAGATGACGAACAGGCGATCTACGTCATTTCCATCCTCTCCTCCATCCCCGCTGCCTTTTAGGACACACACAGGTCACAGAAGGTGGCAGGACCATTCAAAAAGCACAGCGTGACTCGCACATGTGCAGTAAGAAATCGGGTGTAAAGCCCAAAGGCTTCACTGCCAGTTTCCCTTACTTACAATGCCAGCACCTGCACCCGAAGCTGACTGATGAATCGCCTCGGGGTACCGACATCGTGGGATCCCTGGACCAGTAAGTGACCTTATATTAAGAGTCAACAGCTACAGTCTTTGTAGCTGCTGACTTTTCATTTTTTTTTTCCAGACTGAAGCTCCTCTAACTCCAGACTTGAATGGCAGAGCTGAATGAGGAGTGGTAATATTGGAGGTGCTTGCTGGTCAGCTAGAATTATAGTTGATGATTGTTTGAATATTGTGGGTTTGATAGGCATTTGTCTTTTTATGTTCAGAGGCTGTATTATTTGCTAGCATTGTCGGTTGCTGTTAATATGGGTCTGTAATGTTTATACCTCTCAAGTATTGTAATTTGTATGTAATATTTTCTTGTCAGAGACTGAGCTGTTTGTGTTAATTCTTGGTACAATATAATCTTTTTCACCCATAGTGTGTGTTGTGTGTTTCTTTACTGACCTACCCCTAAAAGAACGATGAGAAGTGGGAGTGGATTAATAATATTGATATTATTAATTAATGTCTGTATTATTATTTGTTTAATCACCTGCCGGCCGCAAAGTGCGTATTCTGTATATACGTTGTGCGTTGCAAGTGGTTTACCAGGATTATGGCTGGAAACATCAGCCATAATCCTGGTATTGTTTTTTCTAGCCAGCGGCTGGCTTTCTCATGAAACTGTTCCGAGCAGCTCATGAGCCGTTGGAACGGTTTCTGAAGCGGTGCGCGGGGACAATGCTTACCGTTTCTGCCGGTTCGCTCGATAGTACGGCCTGCTGCTCCCATACGCAAACAAAAAGTAGATACTCTTTGATCGCCTCTGTGGCCCTGGAGATTTTGGGTCTTTTTGACCCCAGATCTCTCTAAAAAAGATGACCTGTCATCCTCATTTCTATTACAAGGGATGTTTATATTCCTTGTAATAGGAATAAAAGTAAACAAAAATAAAATAAAAAATTTAAGGGACAGTGTAAAAATAAAAAGTTAAATAAAAAAGAAACATGAGAGGCTACATAAATTTACAGTTACGTGGTCATGTTGGTCCCATTTTAAGACCAAGGAACGATGTTGGGAAAATGGTTAAACTATCGTATACCCATACCGAGCATCGCGAAAACCCCTGGCCTAAAAAAAAAAAACACCTTACTCCCACCCTTGCCTTTTTTTTTTTTTCTCTTTTTCTTCCCTTCCTCCATTACTTCCCCCTACCCCCTCTTTTTACTATACCTTGTATTTTCCCTTTACACCTTACAATTTAAAAATTGAGTTTCTAACTCAGTGTGACCGAAAGGCAAGTTAGAGGCTCTCCTTGCAGAAATTGATGGCAATTGAGAGACGACTACAACACATTGATGAGCGGCACTGCGGGATGCAGGCCAGAATGCCACCTCACCCTGAGCCTGCTGTCTATGTGATGATGCAGCAACTGATAATCCAGGTATGTGCCCCCCAGGGTGTCACAGCATCTTCACAGTGGGCTGTCAACTGTGTGACCAAACAGCTATGACCAGCTATGTTATCTGTAGATTTAGACTTTTAACATGTTATGTTTTATGTGTCAGCAAAAATCCCCTACCCCCAAAAAAATCAGAGCATTAATCTTCACACTTACCCCCTTTGCAAGCCAAAATGAGCAAGCAAAAATTCCCCTCCTTACAGTACAAATCCCCCCTTCCAGCACAAATCCCCTCTCCCAAATCCCTTCTTCTATCACTACCTCCCAAATTCCCACCGTGCCCAGGGCAGCTGCCCCTTCTGCTCACCCCTTGTCCCGACCCTGTATATATACAGTACATAGTCCTTGTGCCAAAACCAAATCCTATACAGTAACCATCAGAGGGAGGTAATCACTCATCTAGACATGTCTGAGGGTCTCAATGCTACCACCAAGCAATAATTCTGTCTGGCAAATTGTTACTGACAGCACTTATCTTTCCAATATATTTGTGACTATGCCAATGCAAATGACCAATTTTCAGAGTCTGTATCTGACTGACAGGAGCATAATGGGGCTATTAAAAGAACAGACTGACTACCGCTACAGCCTCAGGTGGTGACATGTTCTGTTGCTAATGGAGGCCGACAGACTGTAATCCTGGGAGGACGGCACGGTCTTCTCCACCAAAAGAGAAAGTTGTCTGATAGGAATGCCACAAAACAACAAGTCTCCGAATAATACTGGAGTGTGTGTGTGTATATATTGTGTGTGTGCTGTGTGTGAATGTATATACTGTGTATACTGTGTGTGGGGTATATAGACACACAGAGACATATACAATATACATATTCTTTATTTCCTGAATTTACTGACGGCTCTCTAAAGGCTGCTACAGATTTCCCAATGGTGCCATTTTATTGTATCCTTGCTGGCTGTTTTAGGATCACCACATACAGTAGTTGATGCCACCATGACTTTCATTTTGTAAAACCAAGTATATCTACACTAGACGCTATTAACTGCCACATACAGTAGTTACCTGAAGATGCTTCATAAAAAAGACAATCAAAACAAAAATTAAAGGATTTACATTCAATATCTGCGCACCCAAGCCAGAACTTAAGCTGACACACAACACACGTAGCACACCCTCCATACACTGCAGATTGCTGTATTCCCCTGCTGATGTCACAATCCAGAGATGCTCAAAGTGTCATTTTCCAGCCAGGCAGAAGAGAATGAGGCGTCTCATTGAATCAGTTCATCTGTCAGTCTGCTGTGGACAGAAACTCGAAAAGGCTCATCGCCCCCCCTTGCTTTCCCCCTAACATGGGATATAAAACCTCTACAATCGATCATCAGGGCCCCTTCTGGCCCTCATGTGAACTCTGAGATGATTTCACACTTTTGTAGAACATGACGGGGCTTCGTCTTCAATTTTTTCAGCTGTCAGGTTAACAAGCAATTAAATCTGAGGGAAGGAGAAAGTGGACAGAACACATTGAACCTCTCTACAGATTACCTAAAGAGAAAGGCAAAATCAGGACACTGTGGTGCCGGTTATCTAGAATCTTCTCTGTTTTATATTTTCCTCTTGAGGTTTCCTCTGTCCCCTTTTATCCTGCAATCTCTACCCATTCTCCATTCTGTGGTCCTCTCTCTCTATCCTGTGGTCCACCATCTCCATTCCAAAGTTTTCTCGCCAATCTCCCTTCTTTGCAGTCTTATCTCCCTCCACCATCTTGTGGTCCCTCGACTCCTCCATCTTGTAGCATCCTCCACTTTATGTGGTTTCATTTCATCTCTATCCTGTGGCCTCCTCCTTCACCTCTATCCTGTGGAATTCTCCCCCCCCCCCCCTCCATCATTTGGTCTCCTCTAACTCTCCATCCTACAGTTTCCTTTCTACCTTCTATTATGTGGTCTCCTCTGCCACATTCAAAGTGCAGTCTCCTCACCCTTCTCTGTCATGCGATCTCAGTCTCCTCTCTCTCTCTTATGTGGTGTTCTTTCCCACCTCAGTAATGCAGTCTCCTTTCCCTAGGCCATAACGATGTGTCCTTTCTTCTCTTCCTTTTGCATCATGTGATGTCCACTCTGTACTCCATCCTTTGATTAAACTCTTCTCTTAAACCCGGTGGTCTCCTTTCCTCCTCTAACCTGCAGTCCACTATAACTTTCTATCCAGCGGCTCTCTCTCCAATTTCCATCAATTTTTTTTCTCCTTCTCCATCCTGCTATCTCCTCTTTCCTGCAATTCTGTAGCCTTCTCTCCCTTCACCATCCTGTAGTCCCGTCTCCAGCTCTGTCCTTTGGTAGACATGTGCACAACAAAAAAATGCGGTTTTTTTTTCGTTTCGTTTTTTTCGTTTCCGTTGATTCGTAACGATTCGTACATTCGTAAGTCGTCGTTGTTCGTATTCGTAACGATTCGTACATTCGTAAGAGTTATTTTTTCGTTGATTTGTTTTTTCGTTAGTTTAATTTTCGGACGCATACGTATTTATTCATACATTCGTAACATTCGTAATCGGAGCATAATTCATAATTTTATGTAATGTGTATGCTATTATTACATTTTAATAATTTACGAATCAATAAAAAAAGTTACGAATCGAAAAAAAAAAGTTACGAATCGAAAAAAAAGTTACGAATGTACGATTTTTTTTTTCAATCCATTCGAAGCACGTTTAGCAGCACCATTGTAAGGGACACGGAAAATTACCAATTCAACAAAGAAAAAAAGTTACGAATGTACGAATTTTTTCGTTCGTTTTCGTTTTTCGGATTTTCTTCATTAGTACATTCGTTGTTTCTAATTAGTTTTTTCGGATTTTCGTTATTTTTTTCGGATTCGTTCGATTCGAATGATTCGTTAATCGGATTCGTACGATTCGAACGATTCGTTATTCGGATTCGTACGATTCGAACGATTCGTTCATTCGTACGAAACCGAACGAACGAAAATAACGAAAAAAAACGAAACAAATTGCACATGTCTATCCTTTGGTCTCCTCTTTCACCCAGTATCTTTACGACCTCTATCCTGTGGTCACCTCTCCCTCCTCCATCCTGTAGTACCCCCCCTTCCCATCATGTAGTTCTTTCTCACCCTCCATACTGTGGTCTCTTTTCCCCAAACAATATGTGATTCCCACCCCCCTCCCCTATTTTTCTGCAGTTTTGTCTCCACCCTCCATCATTTATTCTCCCTCCATTGTGTGGTCTCCTCACCCCTTTATCCTGTGGTCTTTATTCATCCTCTATTCTGTGGTCCCATGTCTCCCCATTCATCAGAGAGATTGTGTGACCATAGCAAATTAATTTGCACACTACAGTGCCTTCCTGCAAATCAGAAGGCAGGTCGTGAGACCTGTTTTCACTCTATTGGATGCCTATCCTAGCTTTGGCAAGAGGAGGAAGCATGAGAGGAGCGGACACCTCCGTCGCGGTGAGGGGGTGTGCCCTATCTCTAATGCTCACCTGTATACCATATCTCTAATGCTTACCTAGATACCATATCTCTAATGCTCACTTATATACCATATCTCTAATGCTCACCTATATCCCATATCTCTACCGCTCACCTATATATCACCTATATACCATATCTGTAATGCTCACCTATATACCATATCTGTAATGCTCACCTTTATACAAGACCATGATCTCTGAAAACAATTCAGGTATCACTGTTGGTAATTACAGTACATTGTTTTTCATCAAAGAAGACTTCATTAGAAGTAAACAATACGGCATTCCAGAACAGTGAAAACATAAAACAAGTACATAATAGTAATAAGTAAGTAATAATAATAGTAAGGAGTCTCCTCTCTCAGCTGAAGCCTATTACGGAGAAACTAGTCGGGTGGAGCCCATTTTGAGACATCTAACCGTTTGAGCTGGCTGGTACAAACCACCGCTCTGTTTTCTTTGTGCATTGATTTTTGCTGATGTTTGGCTACCTTGATGTAAGTTTTTAGTGTGCTGTTTTAATAAACCCTTATACCATATCTATAATGCTCACCTATATACCCTATCTGTAATGCTCATCCAAATATACCCTATCTGCAATGTTCACCTATATACCCTATCTGCAATGTTCACCTATATACCCTATCTGTAATGTTCACCTATATACCCTGTCTGTAATGTTCACCTATATACCCTGTCTGTAATCCTGACCTATATACCCTGTCTGTAATCCTGACCTATATACCCTATCTGTAATGCTGGGCAATATACTCTATCTCAAATGCTGATTTATTTACCCTATCTGTAATGCTGAGCTATATACCCTGATCTGCGAGGCTGAGATATATACTCTGTCCTGTGATGCTGAGCTGTATACTTCTGACATTATGGGTGGAAGCAAGTGGAATACAGGGGACGGAGTGGGTGGATTATATAAGAGGTGTGGCTTATGAGAAGTGGGAGGGTCAAAAAGGAAGGACGGGGTCTGGCGCCCCGATCCTAAAACTCCACCAGCCGCCACTGCATCTACAGTACATTGTTACATAACCCACCCACCAATCAAAGGCTGGGTTCTCAGCCAATCACCCTCCATTGCAGGAGAGGTCTGCAGTCAGTTATCATCCCTCCTTGGCACAGAAGATCTGCAGAGGAAAGCTCTATTTTATGAGATG
Organism: Lithobates sylvaticus; assembly: GCA_028564925.1. Lineage (NCBI taxonomy): Eukaryota > Metazoa > Chordata > Amphibia > Anura > Ranidae > Lithobates > Lithobates sylvaticus. The sequence goes on along the minus strand of CM053035.1, from coordinate 184,462,476 downwards.
ACTTCAATAAAAATAATTGAGTTCCATGTGGCAACCGTGCACCCCTTCCATTCGCATATCTATGTTTTTGTAGCCACGTAAGTGCACTTGTAATATCAAGAACAGTATTCAATTGTATCCGAGTTAAAATAGCAACATTCCTCTGTCTGATTCAAGACAGTTCTTTCACAGAAAAAAGAAAAGCACCAAGACAGGTTTCTAGTGAGTAAATATGTTAGGGTCATCAAGATGTACAGTATAAAAAAAGGAGCAACCTGCCCTTCTCTGCACTTGGCAATAAGATTGTAAATATGCATGTAGTTCCAGGCCGGGAGATGCATTTGTCGCATTCCTCTTAATCTCACATCAACCTTGATGAAAGGCTTTATGTGTTTTCATCACACTGAGAGCAATGCAATTCCCTGTTCTTTACACCAAATCCCCCAGCGTGGCACACAGGCAGACTCGGCACATTTACCAACAAAACTTCAAAGTCCCTTTTACACATTTTATCTTCATATTGTGACAGTTTTCAGTACGGAGCTCTGAGCATGGGGAGCAAGCTGGGGGAATGATCAGTGTGTGAGGACGGAGAGCCGCTGTTGTGTATCCATTAATAGCAGAGCCACATTTCCCATCAATTCATCATTTTCCAGGTGACTTTGTGTCATCTCTTTTAATGTATATTTTTTTTTTTTTTTTTCTTACTTTTATTTTTACTGACTTTTTATCCAAACTATGTATTTTTCGACACTTTTGCTTTCTCCGAATTCCCAAATTTCCACTTTTATAAAGTGATTGCAGCTACTTTGTTCTATTTGTTTATCCAGAGAAATTCAGCCAATTACTGGGCTCCCTATTCATGAAATGATAGAATTCTATAAATATAACAGACATGAAAAATTACAAAACAAATGATAATCTATACATTTCTCTCACAGTGCTTATGCGCAGGTCCTGAGAGGTCCTATCAACACCATAGGGATCCAAATTGTTCATCACATTTCCAAGCATTTGAAGTTCCCAATAGAGTGCACCAAAGGTCACAGCAGATTTGACAATAATGCAGATAATATCCAACAGCAATACTTGAGTCACCAAATGTACACTCCAAACTGGCAATCGGGACTCTTACAGAAAGGCCGCTCAAGAAGATTCCCTGGAGGTGCAACGGATTGTTAAACATACATTTGTTATGCAGCTTTATTGGCTTCAAAGTACAATATAGTTACAGGTCAACATGCTCTATACAATTACTCTGGTAGAGGTCACCCCTTTATCTTCAAAGCTTCATAAACATGCCCCCAGGTCTCATCTAGTGATACCATGAATCCTACTCTAGCTACAAGGTCCAGCCCACAAAAGCCTGTACTGGAATCCTACACTCCAATTTATACAAAGATGGAGAAATA